>CM020063.1:68036177-69384861 GCA_009769605.1 Bucorvus abyssinicus | reverse complement strand
ATTTTCACCCTCATTCTGAACATGATTTTATTTTTCTTACAGTGTTCTCAGGTGTGTCTGCATGCTGGGAGAATAATGAGGCTTTTCAAAAGGCATTTCCACGTCCTAATCCTTTTGAGTATAAATTAAATATTGAACTATTTAGGAGAATCAGGATTGTAGAATGGTGTTTACTCAGGAGCCAGACCCAATGGCAGCTGTTCAGTGATGGGAATCTGGTGTCACAGTGGTAAATACCTTATAAACAGTGGATACAGAGGAGAATAAAACATGAAAGGGAACTTTGATGCCTGTTCCCAAGCAACAAAAACCATGTAACTTGAGATGTGACAAGCATGTGTGTTTTCTAGCGAGATTTCCAGATGTCTTGGCTTTGTAGGCAATCTTAGTTTCAGTTTCAGTTTTCTTTTTTTCTTCCTCTATTTTTTTTTTTTAATTTTTCCTGTCCTTACAAAGGAAAACATTGAATTATCATCTCTTAGTTGTTACGAGTATTCCTCCAGGGCAAGTGTTTCCTCTGTATATGATGAAGTTAACTTTCTTCCATGTGTGTATTCACCACTTTGCTTTCCCTTAAGATGATTTATGTTGATATGTTTTTATCAAGACTTGAAATTTAGGGCAAATGATTAATTTGACTGTTAACTCCTGCCTCTTTTAAACTGTCCAGAGGAGGAACGTGCTGTACAAATCAAAAGGAAGAGTTGGTTTACAGGCTAGCAAAGACCTCGGAAACCACAAGAGACTTCTTGTAATTAGTGTGAAAGCTGTGATACATAAGAGTGCAATTACCTGAATCACACATGAGGGTCCTTTCTTGGCAGAAAGCACATGTTGTGCATGATGTGCATGATAAGTACAGCAGCTTTCACCTTTGCTGCATGAGAGATCAAGAGATTCCACGTACTAGTTCCACAACTAGTGTTGCAGAACATTGTGAAATATACATATTTAAAATAAGTCAGGAAAGGCTCGTGATGCAAAATGCCATGTTCATATGCCTTAGAGGTAGTACAATGATGATCTTGAACCCTAGGGGAAAAAACATATGCATATTTCTTGCTTCTCTGTGGGAAGGAAGAATACCTGCTCCTTTACTTTCTGGTGCTTCACTGTTCTCACTTCACAAAATTCTCCTTCCTCATTTCTTTCTGTCAGTGCTTGTAGGTGCCTCAAACTCCACAAACTCTTCCTATACTGTTAAGCCTGACTGTCCTTCATCATAGTTCCTGAAGAACACAAGCACACATTTAAATAAGACTGAAGTCTTCTCAGAGGTGTAACAACTGCACTCAAATCTTGTTTGAGTTAATACTTCAAGCATTTGGAGAGCACAGCCTATATATATTAGAAAAGGGAAAGGAGGTTTGCCTTGCATTTCTATTAACCCATGCTACCAGCTGTCATACTGCTGCTCTTCTGAAGTCGATGGGACCATCAGGAATTCTTAGTGATGATGGACTATAAATTCTGTCTGAGAAATGAAGTACAGTTTTCTTTTCACACAAAGAAACCTCCTCAACAGCGAACACTGTTACTAGTAATTATAATTTGATAAAAAAATAAATGACAAGTGTGGGTATCTAGAAATAAACACCCACAAAGCAGGCCAAATAGCATTTTAAAATACCTTCAGCTAAGAAAGCAGGGAAACTGTGCTGACTAGAGAGTGCTATGAACTCTTTGCGAGGAAGCCTTCTCATTGCTCTCAAAAATTTAAAAGGCAACATGAAGCAGATGGACTTACGTTTGGCTCTGAACTTCCCACAAAGACTGGATTTAGGTTATGCTAGACAGGCACCCAAGCTAGGGAAACAGAGACTGCTCCTGAGCAGTCCCTTCCACGGGATGACTCATTCTGTCCTGTGGATGATAGAGGTCCCCTAAAAGGTCCCTTTTCTTCTGAATATAAAATGTCTTTGCAAGTCATCCTTGCCTCCAAAGCCTTGTGTCTAGAAGACTTTTACACTTAAACAGAAGCCTCAAGCATTCAGGAGCATGCCTCCTCCCACTACTGTTCAAAATCTGGGTCTTCCTAATTTCTGCCTGAGGCATCTCAGAGGAAGCCACGAATCCTTTATGTCGTGAAGATGCTGATGGACCTCTAGCATTTCCAAAGAAGTAGGCTGTAAAAGTAAATGAAAACAAACATGATGATTGATAGGAGGTCAGATATCCATTTGTCAAAATCATATCTACAAATGCAGTAAAAACAGGGCTCAGACAGCAACAACTTTTCCTATAAATGATGTCGGCATGTATTACTATGTTGCTGTAGCATGCAGGAGGCTCCATTTCACACCAGGCTCCATCATGATAGAACAGTATAAAATACACAGAAAGATACACTGTACTCCAAAAAGCTGGCTGTGCAAACAAAAATTGTTAAGTATTTACCTTAACTGTTTACATTCTTAGGGCTTTAAGAAGTATCCATAAAAATGGGGCTTTTTTAAATTGGTAAAATATATTGAGGTGGAATGTGCTCTGAAAGTATAGAAACAGAGAAGAGAAAAAAATATGCCTCCAAAAGAAAGTCAGTTCTAGTTTTAGAAATCTGGGTCCGTATTTTTAAAATTGGTTGATTAGACACATTCTCATCACTGTTATTAACAAAAGGCATGAGGCTTTTGTAGTTCAGTATTTTTTACTATACAAACATTGCTACTGCCAGGTATTTTGTTTAGTGTCATTTAGAGAGCACAAAAGTCCAAACTCCACATGATTATCATGTTTTAATAGTAAGACAGATCTCCCCAGATGACTTGGGCCCAACACATTGAATAGTGGGGTAGTCCAAGATCTGGCTGATGCGTTATGCAACGTCCCTGAAGAGAGGAGTATATCTCATGCCAACATATGTAGTAAACTGGACTGAGCTAGAAAGAAGGGCATAGTCCAAGCCACTTTATAACTCTGTGAATATGATCTGCGCTCTTGTGGAATCGTGATTCTCTCCTCCATGGAAGTCACCGAAGAGTATGACAATCTCAGAAGAATATGCATGCTCAAACCACAGCTGACTACAGTCAGGTGTGATATAAGACACACATAAGACATAATCCATCTAAAATTTCTACAAATCTTCTGGATGAATGGCCATTTCCAAATGTGCAGTTTGTTCTGAAATTCAGCACAATTCTTTGCCTTCACATTTATAAAGAGAGGTGAAAATATGTGTTTCATAACAAATAAGAAATGTGTGATGTGTAGTTTTAACAAGTTTTATTGCAATATGGACTTATGTGTGTGAAAAGGGAGCTCAGAGTGGCAAAATCAGCAATATGCTTATGTACACTTGTACTGAATAACTTTTTTAGCTACTTCAGAAACTGTGTTCCAGAACTTACAAATTAACACACTACACTTCCAGCAAGGTTTATGGTTTGTCACCAGGATAGCAATTAATTTTGCCAAAATTTTTGGTGGCAATGAGAATGCCTAGCTGAAAGTGCAGTCACATGTATAGGACACTGCCATAATTGATATGGTGGCCTGTGTTAAAAAGAAATCTTGGTCTGGACCTTTCTGAAATTCGGACTAGGTACTTGTATGCCTGCAAAAATGTTTCTAGAACTTAACAAGCCCTAATAGTTACGAAATAAATTGCTAACAGAGACCATCTGGCAAGTTAAGCTCAGTCTCTTATTTCACTTATTATAAAATGTGCTATGGCTTGATAAATACCTCACTATTATCATGTAGAAGCCAAAGTATTCAGAGATGTTAGTTGTCTTCACCTTGAGAGAAAAGGCAGTTACCTCTTCTCTCTCACTTGCAATCGTTTGAGCATCTGGTAAAGTCTGCTGGCTGAGCATGTTGAACGGTTTTTTGAAAGTGCTTAGGAATTTGTAGCAGCTGCAAAAATAGTGTATTTATTTTGGGAACCTCTGTTCTCTCAGTGCAGCTGGGAATATTTCAGTGATGTTTTATCATCTGTTGTAAGCACTGGAGTCCTAGTTTGAGTTAGAACAGAACTAATTCTGTTCAGAGATCTCACTTTCCAGCTCGCTCTCTGCTCAGTGACTGCACTGTCTGAAGTTAACGGCAGGTTGTTGCAGACAGTGTGTGCTCCTAGAAGTGATAACGCTTGATGTTTCCAGTCACTACCAGGGACTGGTGTGCAGAAAGGATCTTACTTACACTTGCTCCTGTGCAGACCAAGGTCACTGCTAAACCCTGTGCACCATGGTGGGGGTGCAGTAAGTGAGAGGCTGCACCTATGGGGAGGAGCGGACAGGACAGGTGACCCTGCACTGACCAGCAAGGTGTTCCATCACATAGATGTCATATTTGGTATAAAGCTGAGGGATCACAAGGGTCAAATTCTCTTCAGTGGCCAGCATCCAAAAAGAGCTTTGTCCGTTCTGTCTTTGATCCCAATCCGTTCATTCCTGAATCCAGTTCTGGAATCCAGCTCCTGCATCTGGTTCCCATCTGCTGCTGAGTCCAGTCTGAGACTTCCCCAGTGCCTGCTCTGCAGCATCAGTGGTGATGGTGACGTAACTGCCGTCAGGGGGTTTGGGTTTGGTATTGGCTTTGTATATATATGTATATATATAGTTTTATTATTATTATTTTCATTAAAATAGTTTTCCAACCCACAAGTCTCTCTCCTTTATTCCCTTTCTCTTCCCCTTTGGGAAACAAGAGGGGTTAAAATAGAGATTATCTTTATTAACTCATTTAGCGGCCAGCTCAGCCCTAACTCTTGACAACTGGGCTTATGGTTTTTATTGAAGACAATTTGCAAGACAGCAAGATAATTTTGTTATTGCGGCAACTAAAACAGGTTTTGGTTAGATACTGATGACCTTTGTGGGTTTATTTTATTTCTACTTTTGCCTCTTTTGTATTGATTATTTTTGTCTCAAAGTCATTTGGCCCTTAAAAATGATATTTGGAAACTTTTAGGCCTTGACTGGGTCAGCTTGAGCAAAACCCAACTGCAGCCATGGGCAATGTTGAAGAGCTGATATCTGTGGTGCTCGGCAGTCATTTGTGAAACAATTCTCCACCGTGCTCTCGCAGCATCTGCCCACATTATTGAGATTGAAGCAGGAGCAGACTTGTGCCCTTCAGGGTCACAAAGGAGCTCTCCTGACATCTTCCTGAACCTGAATCTCACTGGAAGAGTACATGTCATTCCTTATAACTCCTCTCTCTCTGAAAATGTTATCATTGCCTGCCTCTTTGCATTGAAAATGAGTAGGCATGTCTTTTTTGGCAAGAACCAGCAGAACCACTGAGTAAGGCATAAACAAAGACCAAAGGTACAGAAACTTTAGTTTCCTTTTCTACTGTAACTCATTAAAATGGATAAAGGTGCTTATTCATTAGCCTTTCTCTTCAGTTGAAATATTTCCACTATGTAAAACAGGTACTATGTAAACAAGCATCGTGCAATATAACCCACATGACATCTACCTATTCCTTTTTACTTAAATATATTTATTCAATTGAAAATGTTGCAATCAACAGCATTTCTTAAATAGCCATGTCTAGATTTAAGGCTAGTTAATAAACAAGGCAACAGATTTAACAAAAAGTACATAGAGAATAGATCCACAATATGGTCCAGAAAAATGAATATGCCATGCATGTATTTATCCTTTGCTTTAGACGGTCAATTGAAGAAGCGTTCTCCTGTCCTTTGACCAGTTCAGTGTGCAATTAAGATCCACAAAAGAGATAGGAAGTTATTGCAGTGTGATTTCAAAACCATCCAGAACTATTCTGAACTAGACACAGCTACATCTTCATACACAGAACTATTATCTCTCCCTTAAAAAACAAACCAAACCAAACAAAAAACTCCAAACAAACAAGAAAACACTCTTCCTTTTGCTTTTTGTACTTGCTAAATAAAGCTCATTTCCTTCTCGATTCTGCCACCATTATTCATCTAAATATCTCATTGTGTGGAGGTGAATTAGATTTTCTTGCAGCTATTTTCTTGGGAGAGTATACCTTTCCATTGAAATAAGTGATGAAATTTCTACTACCATTAGCTGAGCCATCTATAAACATGAGCCAAGTAAAACTGACAAAATTCAATTTCTTTCACTATCAAACTTTCTGCTTCATGCAAGAATATGGCAAGTTTTTCTGCCCTAAGTTTAAGGTTGACAAATCTTCTTGAATATAACTCTTTGCCTTTACCTTTGTTCATACAATCCATACTTAAAGGTGTGACTGTTTCCCCCCAGTGTCTTTGAGGAAGAATAATTTCTAGTGATGAAGTTGTTAGGAAAATGACATCACAAAAATGAATCATTAGCTCTAATGAAGAATAACCCTTTTGCTTTCCTTCTTCAGTACTCAGAGATAATTCTAGATAATTTCTGGATAAATAAAATAAATAAAATTATTTCTACATCAACTACCTGAAACAGCAAATTATATAAAAAAAGAAGGAAGTGCAGCAACAAAGGGATTAAATCTGTAATCATTCACAGATCCTTTTGCTGTTGCAGATGTACCTACATATCTTGGCTTGAAACAGTAGGAGTAGTTAATTTCAACAATTTTCCTGTCTAATGGTTTTAATTTATTTGTGAAGAGAGATGATGTTGACACAGGTGATTTTGTAATAAAAAGGGCAAGAACATGCCTCTTTTCCAGTCTCCTGGTGTTCAAATTTGAGAATACAGCAGAATTAGTGGAAAAATCACTTGTATTAGCTGAGGAGGAAAGGATGTTCCTTAGTTCCCTTAGTCATATAAAATCATAGAATCATAGAATGCTTTGGGTTGGAAAGAAATTTAAAGGTCATCTAGTCCAACCCCCTGAAATGAGCAGGGACATCTTCAACTCGATCAGGTTGCTCAGAGCCCTGTACAACTTCACCTTGAATGTTTCCAGGGATGGGGCTTCTACAACCTCTCTGGGCAACGTGTGTCAGTGTTTCACTATCCTCATCATAAAAAAATTCTTCGTTATATCTAGTCTGAATCTCCTCTCTTTTAGTTTAAAACCGTTACCCCTTGTCCTGTCAAAATAGGCCTTGCTAAAAGCAACTTCTTATAAGTCCCCTTTAAGTACTGAAAGGCCACAATAAGGTCTCCCCAGACCCTTCTCTTCTCCAGGCTGAACAACCCCAACTCACTCAGCCTGTCCTCATAGCAGAGGTGCTCCATACCTATGATCCCTTTTTGTGGCTCTTCTCTGGACCCATTCCAACAGGTTCATGTCCTTCTTGTGCTGAAGACTCCAGAGCTGGACATACTACTCCAGGTGAGGTCTGACCAGAGCAGGATAGAGGGGCAGGATCACCTGCTGGCCATGCTGTTGGGGATGCAGCCCAGGATATGGTTGGTTTTCTGGGCTGCAAGCACACATTGTTGGCTCATGTCCAGCTTTTTATCCACCAGTACCCCCAAGTCATTCTCCACAAGGCTGCCCGCAATCACATCATGCCTGAGGATTGCCCCAACCCAGGTGCAGGACCTTGCCTTGTTCAACCTCATGAGGTTCACACAGGTCCACTTCAGCTTGTCCAGTTCCCTCTGGATGGCATCTTGTCCCTCAAAGGTGTCAACTCAGCTTGGTGTCAACAAACTTGCCGAGGGAGGACTTGATCCCACTATGTCATTGATGAAGATGATAAATAGCACTGGTCCCAGTATGGACCCTTGAGGGATGCCACTTGTCACCAATCTCCATCTGGATATCAAGCCATTGACAACTACCCTCCTGGGGTAGTTACCCACTGAACAGTCCACCCATCAAATCCATATCTCTCCAATTTAGAGAAAAGGGTGTTATGTGGGACCGTGTGATAGGCTCTACAGAAGTCCAGGTAGATGACATCCATAGCTCTTCTCTTGTTCACTGATGTAGTCACTTCAACATAGAAGGCCACTAGCTTGGTCAGGTAGGACTTGCCTTTGGTAAAGGCATGCTGGCTATCTTGAGTCACATCCCAGTCCTCCATGTGTCTTAGTGTAGCTTCTAGAAGGATCTGTTCCATGACCTTCCCAGCCACAGAAGTGAGGCTGACAGGTCAGTTGGTAGTTCCCAGGGTCCTCCTTCCCACCCTTTTTAGAAATGGGTGCAATGTTCCCCTTTTTCCAGTCACCAGGGACTTCACCTGACTGCCAGGACTTTTCAGATATCGAGAGTGTCTTGGCAACTACGTCAGCCAATTCTCTCAGGACTCCGGGATGTATCTCATCAAGTCCCATAGTCTTATGTATGTTCAGGTTCCTCGGGTGGCCATGAACCTGATCTTCACTTACAGTGGAAGGGACTTTGTCTCCAGGTCCCCATCTTGCAGTCCGTCAACTCAGGAGGTGTGAGAAGAGAGGATGTCAGTGAAGACTGAGGCAAAACAGTCGTTGAGTACCTCAGCTTTCTCCTCGTCTGTGGTTACCAGCTTGCTAGCCTTGCTCATCAGAGAGGGTACGCTTTCTTTAACCTGTTTTGCTTTTGCATAAAAGGCTGCATGAGAGAAAAGAAGCTTATTCTCACATTCCTCTGTGTATTAGGGCTGGAAAAAGGTATTATGCCTAAAAAGGAAATTTGAGGTGTTCACAAACAGATATCATAAGCATTTTGAATCTGTGTTTCACACCAAGTGTGGCTCATATTTAACAAAAGAATATTGGTTTGTTTCCATTTTGAAAATTTTAGAATTATCTCTGTGGACTAGAAGGAATTTTCATTGCCTCTATGGGCAGAAGTCACAGGTAATAAAAGAAACATCTCTATCCCCAGCCCTTAGCATGGACAAGACCTTCCTCAGGTGAGCTGAGTGATTATGTGAGTGGACAAAGACTGGTCTGGGAGCATCTGAAATGGGGCAAATAGAGAGCTGAGCTCCTCAGTGTGACACAGGCTTGCCAGAGATGTCTGCACCAGTGTCAACACTGAGATGACCAGCTAGTCTTTTCCTTTGTAAAGGTGCCAGGCGGCCTGGAGCTGGATTAATCACAAATGTCCCAGAAGACAGCCAAGGAGAGCCAGAGTGTAGGAAACAAGAAAGGTACTGGTGTTATAAGGCACTGGAAAACTTCTTCCTCTTGACCATACCAAAGCTTCTGCTGAGATCTTGCTGAGAAAGAAATCCAAGTAGAGTTTTGCCAATCTTCCCAGACCCTCTTGGAGAGGAAAGGGCATGAAACTTAGCACTGGCTAGGAGCAGCTCAGGACACCATGGAGGAAACCTATGCCCTTACTACTTGATCCACAGATCGACCTAAAAGGAAAATAGAAACCTCACTTAGTGGTGAGCAAAAGGCTGTTATAGAGCAAAAGGGAGCTGATTACTTCATTAAGGGTATTGCCATTGGGCAGGTTTGAGCCTTCCTTGTTCATGTTTGCTCTTGGCAGTTCTTCTCAGTCCTCAAGTCACTGTTAAGGCTGCACAGAGTACTCATTCAGTGGGGAAGAATCATTATCCTAAACAGATAAGACAGGTAACCCTAACCTGACCAACCAGGTGTTCCATCCCATAGATGTCATATTTGGTATAAAACTCAGGGATCACAAGGGTCAAGCTCTCTTGCACAATGCCAGTGTCTGAAGAGGACTCTGTCCATTCTGCCTTTGATCCCAATTCGTGCATTCCTGAATCCAGTTCCAAAATTCAGCTCCTGCATTCAGTTCCCGTCTGCTGCTGAGTCCAGTCTGGGCCTTCCCCAGTACCTGCCCTGCAGCATCAGTTGAGACAGTGACATGATTGCTGTCAAGGGTGTTGGGTTCGGTAGGTCCTCTGGGACACCCCAGGACACCCCTGGACACCCCTGGGACACCCCCAGGACACCCCACCCCAGACACCCCACACCCCACCAGGACACCCCGGGACACCCCTGGGACACCCCCGGCACACTCCGGACACCCCTGGGACACCCTAGGAAACCCTGGACACCCCAGACCCCCCTGGGACAGACCCCAGCCATGTGTGATCGTCCCCAACCCCAGGTGTGATGGTGGCCGTGTCCCCACCACCACGTCCCCACGTCCCCATCCCCATGACCCCATCTCCATGTCCACATCCATGTCCCCATCTTGGTGTCTCTGCTCCCATCCCCATGTCCTCATGTCCCCAAGTCCACGTCCCCATTCCTACGTCCATGTCCCCATCCTCATATCCTCATCCTCATGTCCCCAGAACTAGAAGCATAGAATCGCTGTCCTGCTCACTTTTGTATTCGTGTTTTCTTGCAGTGTATACAAGGCATTAAGGAAGTTGATTTAATAAGAAGAATCTGTGAAAGACTGAGACCTACTGCAGAATCCTGAGGGAGAGGATCATTTAATGCACTTGCAAAAAGGTTGCCCATTGTTTAAAATGGATAATTAAATTTAATCGTTCTTTTAGCTTTTGCATTACATTTAGAGTGCTGGTGGGGTTTTTTTGTTGTTGTTGTTCAGTTGGATTTGGTTTGGGTTTTTTTTTTCCCAGCTAAGAGAAACCGTGGATGGGTTGGGAAGTTTCTACGCATGAGGTGCATTCACACTATTTTCAGATGGCCAGAATCAGTGCCATGGAGGTTTTGTTCAGAATGTTGCATGTAAAAGAACTTTGTCTCAGAAGAAAAAATGATACTGACATTGAAAATCTGAGATACTGCATATATTTTCAATATTTTTAGCATTTGAAGAAAAAAACCCTGGTGTGGTAAACAAGCTTGTTTCTCTGTGATTTCACGATTCTGAGGTGGAAGTGTCTCACATAGATCTCATACAGGTAGAAAAGGCTTCACAGCCTCTAAGATGACAGAGGTGTGGGCTCCATAGGTCACATTTGCAGTGGATCAGAAATCAGGGAGCGGTCAGATTTCAGGAGGGCTCTGTTTCCGCCTGCAGGCAGTCTGATTAAGGACCTTGTGTTCAAATTACGTCAGCAAGCTAGGGTTTTTGAGTCCAGAAGAAATTCTTGGAGTTCTGACAAGAATTAAGAAACTGAAAATTCTGAGGCAGAGGAAATGGTGAATGGGGGAAGAGCTCTCACAAGCAGAACAATCCAGAAAAGGAGGTTTTTAGATGGGAAATTTTTTAGTCTCAAAACATTTAAATTTTGGCAGAAATTATGTTTTTAAAATCTAAAAAGGAAAAGCAACAAATCCAAAATAATTTAAACTTTGTTTGAAAAAAATGCCAATATTATTTTTTTTCACCCCTTATTTAAATTAGAGAGATTTTCCCTTGAAAATTATGTTTAGTTAATTTCCAGTTTTGCTTCAGAGAGGGAAGTTCTAATAGAAAGCTGTTAATTAAGCTGACTGCTACTCACTGACATTGAGGTTCCTCTCTCCCCATTCACTGACCTTCAGAGGGGAGCTCTGGCACTTCATGGTCCCACCCACCAGCAGTTTTGGGGCAGGCAGGTATTTTGGTGAGCGTACTGTGGCTTCACTCAATGTTTCACAGGCTTGTAAAATAGTGCAGTCTTTCCTCATTCCTCTGAAAAACCCTAGTTGTTCTGTAAGTTTTGACTTCTCTTGCAGAATGGCTAAACAACTCTCTAAAGACTTGCAACGTGTGCCCTCTCATGAGAGGTAGCTAGAACGAACTTCAGAAATATATTGAAATTTGAAGGCATGCTCTTCTTATTAAATCTGTACATTGCTCAAGAAAAAATAGTTGCCAACAAAATAATTGAGGCAAATGAAATGAGCGAATGTCATTTTCCCTGGGGCAGCCTATCTTTGAAAAAAGCAAACAACAGCATAGAAGTGGGACTGTTTAAATGTGGTACTTTGAATAAATGAAGAATAGCATTTGAAGCAGTAACTCAATTGCAACTGTATTTCAAGGTACATAAAAAGCGCAGTGACAGGTGAAACTTAGTGAGTATTACCTCTTCTATTTTAAAAAGCCGCACATTCGCTTGACAGTATGTGATGAAAGGGTGCAAAGTTTAAGGCCAGAAGAGATCAAAGATAGCAAATACAGGAATTATGATTGAGAAGTGCTTAATGGTTCTTCATAAGACAAAGAAATTTTAAGAATAACAGGAATATACACAATTCATGTAGTACATATTTTAAAATAGACCACTAAACAAAAATTTCTAACTCTCAGGAAGATGGCATAGGGAGTATCTGACTAATGGAGATGAAAAGGATACTTTCTTTGTGATGTGACTACCCATCATTATTATATGTGAACTGTTTTGCTTGTCCCAGAGGAGTGGTGTACCAGTCACCACGTGAGATCAGGTATCGGAGCAGTCAGACTGTTCATGTGACCCTGTACTGTCTAACATAAAGACTTGCTGGGTGTTTAGACTTGTATTCCTCAATTTCCAAATGAAAGATGACCAGTTGGCCTATTTCTCTTATCCAGCTTTGACAAAAGGCTGGTAAAAGGGAAGAGGGAGAGTTTAAGAAGATTCATCAGACTACTCTAAAACTACAGGACAGAAAGATTTGAGAAAGAAAGGATGTGAATCCACTCACTCAAAATGATCTTGACAAGAAAAGAAAGCAAAGCAAAATATTTTGAAACAAAAATCTGAAGACTTGCCTTAGGCAGATAGCCAACTATGTATAAACAACTCAGCTTTTCCAGAGGAGTGTCCTGCTGCTATTAAAGTGGAGCTGAAAAGGGATTGCAACATATTCTTCAACAAAGATGCAGCTGTTTCAGGTACATTAATTGAAGCATTGTGCACCAGTAAAAACAAAACTCAGATTTAGACACTGACAGACAGTATAAATAGAATCTCTTCTGACACAACCATCTTGAGTACCACAGTTTTTAAATTGGAGCACTGCAAAAAAGACAAGGAAAAAAAATAAAAGTAATGATTTATAGTGGAAGCATACCAGATTCTTTCTGTTCACAAGGTAACAGAGCGTTCAGAGTTGCTGTAGCCATGGAAACTACTTGTGGAGAACTGTAATGAAGTATAGCGTTAATGTCCATTCCTTATTAGTATTGCACATGAAGGGGAAAAAAGCCTAAATTCACTGTTCTTGGCTATATAAAACCACATGAAATACCTCCAAAAAGACTCTTACACTCTTCTGTCAACAAAATTGTGTAGAGACTGCTCCACCATGACTAAATCTGTCACATCATTAGAATTTAAGATTCAATACTGAAGTGAATGAACTAATGTGCTCCCTGTAGGTAGAGGCTTTCACTAGCTGCACAGCACTGATGCTTTTTCTGTAGTTTCCCACCTAATTCTGGACCAAACCCTTTGCTGGGGCACTTTTTACTCTGATGTTCAGATAATGCAATAGCTTGAGGGATAAATGAACCAGCTTTACAGAGACAGAAACTTCCTCACCTGCTGCTCAGCACAGAGGTGGGAGAGACTCATTGCCCTGAAATCAGAAGCAGTCAACTGGCGCCAGGCTAGAAATGGCTCAAACTCTCTGCATAGAGGACCCTGTCTTTGGTCCAATGTTTTGGCCTAGAGTCTCCAGGAAAATGATTGTCCTCTTCAGTTTTGAAAACAGATGATGAAAACAGATGGGAGCAGAGAGGGACACAACTGGTAGGGGTGGATGTTTTTTAGCTTCAATTGAATTATACAAGTTTGGATTTCAATCCAATTGTCTCATTCCTTATGGGTGTTGGCTATTTATTCATGGCCATGTGAATGCTTCATTTACTTTCCCAGGTTTGACAATGTTTTGAAGGTGCTGTGAACCTTCGTAGCTAGGAATATTGGGCAGAGAGTGAAAAACAAAAGCCTTGCTTCCATTCTGACTTGCTATGTGACTCCAAGTAAATTACTTGCTCTCTTTGCATTTTGTTCTCGCCCTGTTAAAAGAGTAACAGTACAATGAAAGGGTTTGTGTAGCAGCAAGGTCTTAGAGGCTTAACAACATTGCATATGAAAGCTATGTTTTGTATTCTACAAAATTCTGCGTGACAAAAATATGGTTTGCTTGTCTTAACTTTGAATTCTATAATCTGTGAAGTTCAGTTGTTCAGCTGTTTTACCATATACATTATTGAGAGCAAGTGAGCTTCTCATAAAAAAGAAACTTTACTTTTTTAGTTTCTTCTGTCAGCCACTTTTCCCACCTACATTTAAGTAATAGTAAAAGCTTACTGAAAATGACACAAAATTCATGTACATTTGGTGAATCTAGCTTGCATGTCAGTTGCACCTCTTGTTCACGATTACCATTTTGCCCCGTAACTTAGAGGATGACTTAACGTATAGATTATGGATCAAAATAATTGTCAAATCACATGGAGCTTGATGGAAATGTTGGAAGGTAGTGGCAGCCTCATGGAATGAGGAGACAATAAAGAAAGACACTTTTCTGTAGCTAAGCAGAAACTAACAAAAAGTAAAAGCAGAATAGTGCGACTTCTTAGTGAGGGTTATCCACAAGACAGCAGTTGCAAGCTTCACCTTCTGCCAAAGGTCTGTGGTGCTCACAGCTTCTTTGTGGCTGACTATTTGGAAAATGCATAACTTAATAATTCATATGTTTGTCCCACTGAGGATAGTAGATCTTCTTGTTCTGGGGTTTGTGGTTGGATCTGCTACACTCCCCCAGTCGGCCAAGCATTTGCCAATCTTAATCTCAAATAGACTGAATACTGCTGGTATTTCAAAAATGTTCCGCAAAAACAGTCATCTTCAAGGAAATGGCTATCACGTTTATTTCACAATGTCTTCAGTATAAATGCAACTATTTTATTTCAGCCCTGTCTCCCTGTTGTGGCTTCTGTTCACCTGTGTTCAGTTTTTCAGACTGTTCTCAAGAACAAATTATTACCCTAACTCTCTTTCTACCTAATCTTGTTGCAGGTTCTTGTTTCATTCACTAGGTGTAGCCAATTTATTTCGCAGAGGGAAAAGACATAATTTAATTCAATAAATTCCTCTTGTTCTATGTTTCAGTGTATGTGCTGAACAGCATTTTTCAGCTATTCCAGAGTTCCCAGTTGACAGGAATATTTATTCAGACACCTATAGCTACAGCATACCTACAAGGAAGCATATCTGCACAAAACTCTCAGAAGAGAGTTGAAGTGATGCCCAAATGGGGAGGTCTTTGCAGAGTTTTTTTCTAATCTTTGCCTAGCAGGGTCGTAGGTCTTCATTATAATAGCTCCCTTGAGCAAACCCTGGCCTAAAGAACATACCGACCCTTAGAGGCAATTTATAAATAACATAAAGGCCAAAAATGTATTCTGTGTAAGAACTTAAACTGGAAAGACACAAACTGGAATAAAACCTTGCCTCATATTTAGGATTGCCTGTCATTATGTTATCAAGACTGACAAGTAAAAACCAACAAAATAAGAGGCCTCAAGGAAAGACCAAGTACCACAGGAAGAGACAACTGTCCTATTTGCCTTACCACCTTAGGGGGTAGGACTCCTTATTGTAAAAGTTTCTTTGCTGGTGTGTCAAGTTGTCATCAATGTCACTGAATACAGCAGAACTAACTGCTTAAAATGTAACTTAGGCAATTTGTCCCTAAATCACTGTGTTCAGTTTTTACTTAATGATCACGTATCTGCTTAGTTTTCATCTGGTGGAGCTGCTCCAAGCTGCTCTGGATCAGGTAAAATGATGGGATGTCAACTTCGCAGTAAGCATATGCTGTCAAATCTGGGTCCTCCACACAAATACTTGAGTTGGCTGTCAAACATTCTAGGTTAGGTTCTACCACTTGGTCAGCACCAACTGGCATGGAAAAATGACTCTTTCACTTGGTGCTGATCCTGTGCCATCATCGCTCAGCAGGGTACTGAGAGAAGGGAGATCAAAATTGACGTGTGCCTCTCCCTGTGCATCTGCAGCATACAGTTTTCTCACATCTTTAGGGAGTAACTAGGGAGTGGAGAACATATTCTAGAACATATTATTTATATTCAGGAAATCTTTTAATTAAAAGATCTCTCCCTCTGCAGAAACTCTTCCCTTCTAAAAGTTAAAGCAGCCCAGAAAATCCAAAACGTGCAAGTGAAAAAGAAAATCTGCCTGACAATTTTTGATTCTGAAATGGTGTTGCAGTACCCTGAAATTTTTGTTGTTCTTCATAATCATCCAGATATTCTTAAGAGGAATTATGACTGATTTTTATTTTAAATAGAAGAAGTTATGGTTCACTGGCACAGCATTTATTCCAGAAAGCACAGCCATTCCTCACCTCCAGATATGCCTTGCTCAATCCAGTACACTGGTCCCTGTTCAATTTTCTCGAAGTACTTGTGCAGTTTTTTGAGAAACAAATTAATGGAATAGGATTGTTGACAACAGGTTAAAATAAAATTAATTTTAAAAAGGACTGAGTTTTAATCTCAACCTGAAGCAGGTTGGATGATAAAGAAAAGGAAGAATTCCCATGTGGTTGAATTGAGGAGAATGGAGATGAAGATGATTGTCAGCATTTGAGAAGTCCATCTCAAATAAATTGTTAACAGTTCAAAGGTCATTCCTTTTTATGACTGCTTACTGATGTACATTTCATATTTCGCAGTACTTGCATGTCTGAAGCCCTTATTTGAACCTTGGTGAAAAAAGCCTTGCAGCTTGCAGAGATGACTGCTACCTGTGGCAGGAATGTGATCCACGCAAGAGAAGTCCTACGCTTGACAGCAACATCCATCGATGGTGAAACTTTGAACTTTACCACAAATGTGAGCATAAAAGGCAACTTGTGATGAACTGAACTGAAGATTCCACAGAGGACATAAGATGAGTAAGCTTCTAAGTTTCCTCAGAATTTAAATCACTGGCTAGTTTTCAGAAATGTGTATCCTGTAACTCTTCCCTCCCCTGCCTTTCCTCCTCTAGTCTTAGGAGGCACAAATACCTTGCAAGAGGTAGGTTTTTTTTGTTTGTTTGTTTGTTTTTTGACATTTATGGGACAGATCTAAGCTGGCAGAAACGCTGGTGGTTTTGCCAGCTGAAGACAAAGAATCTTTCCCTTTGAGAGATAAAGTGGAGTTGTCATTCTTATTAAACATAATGAAAATGACTGTTCATTTACATTTTTCTTTATATCAATAGGTAAAGTAAGGAGTTGGTAGGCATTCCCAATTCAAGACTAGATCATCATAAAAGAAAAATTAGGACCTGGAGTGGTAGAAAAGAGATAAATCTGAATAGTGCAAAAAGTGCAATGCCATGCAATTACTTATCCATAATTGGGCTCCCTGTTATTAAATGGAATCTTGTAATTTGATGTAAAAAGGAAGGAGAACTGTACTATGTGTCAATAATACTGCTTTCAACGGCTTACCTTATCCAAATGAAGATGAAACTAATGTGACTCCAGCTAGGATACATGGAGTGAAATACTAACTCGAAAGTGAAACATGACTATCCTTATATAAGGAACAGGTCCTGTATCTTGAAAGGTTCTGTTGTTGTGTCCTTTGAGAAAGATTACGGAATTGAACTGTGGCAAATGCCACGCAAGATTACTCAGATAATCACAGAAGTGCAATATCTGTGTTAGAAAACAAATTAGAAAGTGTGGCATGGTTCAGTCTGCTAAACAAGGGCAATATAGTAGCTTTCCATAAATATGTTCAAGTTGACTACACGTCAAGAAAGGCAAAAAATTATCTTGAACTGATCCTGGCAGCACATCAAATAGTTGTAAATTGGTCACACGTAATTTTAGACTGGAATTTAAGAGAAATTTTCTAAACACCCAAATATTGAAGATCGGGAAAGATCTTCAAAACAAGGCAAAGAATCCAATTGGTTGTAAGATGGAGCTTGATAAGAAGATTTCTCAGGAGGAGGAATTAAACCGGTGACATGAAAGCATGTGTTTCTAAGGCAGTATAAAAGGAAAATGGGTCACTCTTTATTTATAGAATATTTGTAGCTGTGTGTTCCAGGAGGGACTTTCTTTCTGCTTTAAACAAAATTTAGCTCTGCCTCCCACCCATCATTTTTATTTTCATTTTCCTCTGCCTCTCTCAGAGGCACCAAGGGATACTTGGCAGATTGATTTCTGTTCCCAGCAGCCATAGGTCTTTGGGAGTTCTGTGCTTCACATGCCCTGCTCACAGGCTTGAACTCTGGATGTACCAGATGTTAGCTCCGCCAGGTTAGGAGAATCATGAATTAGTCGTAGCGCAGATAGAGAGACACATGCATGCAACTGGCTATCATCCCAACCGTACTGGCAAGGGCTGTTACATGAAAGGATTTTTTCCGCTTGTAGCAGAGACCACTTTTAAGGATCACTAGAGTGTTAAATTTCTTGAGGTTTATTATTATGAGTATTTTGGATATGAATGATGTACTGGTTGTTCCTTCTCTCTCTTTTTTTTTTTTTTTCCTGTGGCACTTTACAGATCTGAATTTTTATTTTTCTTTCTCCTTCTCTTTTTAGACTGATACGACATTGAATATGAGATGATAAAAATGGTGATGTATTTATCCACAGTTTCTGTGTAGCATGGTGAACCACAATGTGTTTGCTGTGCAGCTTTCTAAGCCATATTTTAAAGCTACAAAATATGACCAAAATAACATGCAACAGTTAAGGCTGTAGCAGACTCCTGTCTGAAACAAGCATACTTTTGCTATCTGGGAATTAATGAAGTATTTTAATGCTTTTATAGAATAAGAACTGAACTATTATTTCACAGGTAGATTGCTTAGGAAATTATTGTTGCTATCTTTAGTATTAGTATTAGTATTAGTATTAGTATTAGTATTAGTATTAGTATTAGTATTAGTATTAGTATTAGTATTAGTATTAGTATTAGTATTAGTATTTTAATCATCATCATTATTATTATGCTTTTGTTGTCACTTTCTCATTTAGAAAAAAACCAGCTTTTTTAGGACAAGTTGAAAACAATTTTTGGAATCTAGAGATAAAAACCAGCTACCGAGTTTGAAAGCATGCCATATTTGTACAAGTGAAAGCAAGTGAAAATTCACTCTGATTTTGTCCCACTATTTCTTTAAGACACTATGGTGCTATACTCAGACTTCATATGGTAGTCTATCTTTAACTGCTATCTTGGCTGCTAATTCCCTGAGTTGTTTTAGCTTTTCCTTGCCTATCAATCTGAGCAGAATAATATGTACTGATCCAAGTCATTACAGTCCCAAAGGGTTTAGTGTTAATCTGAGTTTGGCCACAGCATTTTCATATGACAAATTACCAAGAAAGCAGACCTTGTTTGTGAAGACTGTGAATCACACATGGCTGATACTCTTTAAAGGCTTTAGCTCCTTATTTGTATGGGAAGAGGTACGCAATGTACAGCCCTTGGCTTTTGCATATGCACTGTCTCAAATAAAATACACAGGGGAATGCGAAATGTATGTCAACTTAATTTAATCCAAGGAAATCATCGTATTGCAATAGTGAAGAATTACTATAAACATCCACTGCCTACTACTTTCTTTATAGAATAGAATATCTTGATAGATATTTCCTTAAAAGACCTCTTGAGGTTTTTCCACTCCTCCACCTGTTATGTTTTACTGCTTCAGGGCTCTGAAGCATGAAGTGATTAAGAAACCTGCATTTTATATGGCAGATCTCAGGTGGGCTCCAAGTCTAAGCTCGGGGCCAGTGCTGTAATCTTGGGTTTCCTTCAGTTCTCTCCATCCATAAGGCCTTAGATGTGCACTAAGATCATCTTCCTCATTCAGTTGTATCTGGAAAAGAAAACTTAACCCTTTCTCCTTTTCTCTGATAATATCTGTAGAACAATACAGAGCACTGCTTGTGTTTTGGAGTGTCTTTTTATTTCTCTTGGGTGTAGCTGAGTTGGTGCTGTTTACAGCAGGTATGTGTTACTGGCATAAATCATGACCATGCCTTTGCATTTACATCTGTTGTTAGAGTCCCAGAGGAGTGAAGGCTTCAGACAGAGAAATGAGACAGAATATGTACCAATGCTTTAGGCAGGCACTACGTGTAAAAGCGACTCATCCTGGAGCTGAGCCAGAGCTCCAGGCTGAAAAAGTTACAATTCCTAGTTGACCATGAATGGTTTAACATCTTCTCCTGGAGTAGGTCCCGCTGTAAGATGCCTGAGAGCTCCAGCACTGAATTGGAGGGAAGTGAGCCTCCCACTGCCTTTGAGTCACAGTCACTACTTGCTATGGAACCTGATTTCACTTGGAAATGGCCCAGGAAAGTGGCTTTGGCTCTTGAGGGCTGCTGAATTGATGGCTGATGGTGTCTGGGAGCAACTACCATGGTAACGTGCTAGTCTTAGCACCCCTGTGTTTTCCTATTAGGTTTCTCCAGCCCGGCACTAGATTCATCCTCTTTCCTTCCCAGTTAGCGGCAAGAGTTTCCTCCTCCCTACAGCATGCTTGTGCATTGGCAAGGGTGCATTTTAGATACTCCACAGCCTCACCTTTGTGGATAGGTGGAGCTGTCAATCTCCCAGGCGTTTGCCACAGGACAGTGAAGCCATGGAGGAGGAAGCAGGCTTTGTCACTGCCCTGTACCTATAATGGTGACACACCATGGAGCCTTGGGGTCCCAGGTAATAAGTAGTCAACCATTTGTCCAGTAGTTTAAAGTGGTGTTCTCCTACACAGAGAAACCTGGAGATGCCAATTTTTTGGGCCGTTTTCCTCTGCATAACAGAAAGATTGTATATGGTGTTTTAATCCAGCCATACCTCCATAGGTAATACTTTACTGATTAAAGTTACTTGAGGAAAAAGTCCTTGCACTAAATATACATGACATTCAAGTTGAAGTCTAATATCAGATTTCCAGAGAAAGGAATAGGCATCCACATGGCATGTCCTGTCTGGGAACCTCAGAGGAAAATATTTGGTGGTGTTGACTCAGAGAGGTGGCTATCTTCCCTCTGAGTCAGGACTGAATCATCACCTTGGTGTGGAGGGCACACAGCACTGCTTGAAGATGCTCTGATTCAGGCTAGTCAAACCATGCTCTTCATCTCCTGTGGTCACTGCAGATCCCAGACCACTCTCTGCATCTGCTCAGGCATTCTCCCTGCTCTCCTTGACAAACACAGTGTTGGTCAATTCTGCTGTAAGAAATCCCCTCTCCAGTTTAATCAGCTGTTACGCTCTCTTTGCTTCCTGCCATCAGCAGACCTGCACTCTTCCTTTCCACTGAGCATGTGCAACATTGCTTTGCAGTACTCCTTTGAATGGCTGTAGGTCTCTCCCTGACTCACACAAGAAAGCACAATGACACTCTGATCATGTGAAACGCATTCTGTGTTTAAGGTGTATTACCATGTACTTCACAGGTGTGCTGAATTTGGTCTGCAGAATCTACTTTTGTTCCTTGCCAGCTGATGGAAATCTTGTCTTTGACTTCAGCAGGAAGAAGTTCAGGTCTGAAGTTAGTTTAATTGTTTATTGTGAGTAACGTTTGCAACTATCACAGCTCTTTATCTTGTGAGCAACTTTCTTGAAATCTTGACTAATTCCAGTTTTACAATACTCTGTCTCTAGTCAGGTTGAGGAGCATTTTTCTTTGCCATCATCTTGATTTGACTTTGCATGGGCGCAATGTGATCAAAAAGTTAAGGTGTCAAACTTAGACTCAGCAGGCATGAATTTCTAACTAGGCATGTCCCTTGGAAGGAAGAATTTCATTTCTTTCTTGCCCCCTTCTTTGTCACTTGTTTATCTTGACTGTCTTTCACAGACCACGTGCTCATCATAGTATATAGGACCTGGCCATCTGTGGTTGCTATATACTCCTGTGGTGCACAGCAGCCTTGAAGTGATCTGCCTATATGTTTGCTTAGACTGCTCAAGCAGAGAATAAAACAACAGGATGCACAAGGTTTGATTTTTCTTTTTTTTAATCAAAAAGTTTGGTGCTAAACATTTGTACATAGGGATTTCTTTCAGGAAATACTTTTTTTTCCCCAAAGCTCTGTGTGTAATACATGCTTTCAAATCATAGTATAAGAATCTTGATACTTCTGGTTTTTTCACACTACATTTATTGAGTATTTTATTGTGTGTTGAGCCTTGAGGGCTGTGTGTGTCCTGCTTCACCGTCCTCAAAACAGGGGTGCAGTTCAGCCTTAGCCCTGACTGAGACAGCATGGAAGGACTCAGCCAAGAACAAAATCGAAACATCTTCCCAAGTACACAAGAAACAAAGCTTAGAGTAATAGAAATACTAAGGCAAGCAATTAGATTAAACCCAGGACTGCTTTGTTTGATGTTTCCCTTACATCACAGTACATACCTGGAATTAAAGTTTGGACTGTTCAGGCTTTTTTAAGAATATGTTTGTTTAAAGACCAAATCACCATGCAAGAGCTTTTTTTGCACATGTATCCAGAAAGTCTGAGAAGTTTATTTTTCCAGCTGTAATCCAACTGTAATGCCACTGGTAGAACAGTCTGTGGGTGGATTTTGCATACTGACTTTCAGAGTTGTTTTATGTTTAAATCCCCAAATGGTTTCAATATGCTTTTCAATTACAGTGGCAGGAATACATATGCTTATGCCATAGATTAGGTCTTTCCTTTTTTTATCACCAGTGTTTCACTTCTCCTTGTCCAATAAATAAAATGAAAAAGAAGGATCAGGAGGAAGTTTATCTAAAAATGAATTTAAAAACATGTAAGAACATTTATATCTCATACAATGCTGTCAGGGTTTTCTCTGAGTAACTGAAACATGGACAATAGGCAATAGGATTACTATCTATAGGGACACCCAAAATCAATCTCCCATACTTTTGCAGTAGGAATTCAGGTATTCTCCATTCTATTCTGTCCTTTTCTATTTTGTCAACAAGAGACACTTTCTGAAGGTCACAGATTTTCAGACCACGGTTTCTTCCTTTGCATCATCCATGTACTAGCTTTTTAATGGTGAAAAGAATACATGTCCATGAGGTTCAGAAAGGAGCCACATGTTCCCACAGCACCTTGCAGAAACGGACACATTAGCTTTCCAGTGTTTATTTAAATTTACATCACAGGGATATTTATTCTTAGCTCTAACAGGAAGTCCCTGTCTGATTAAAAGTAAGGA
This sequence comes from Bucorvus abyssinicus, assembly GCA_009769605.1. Taxonomy (NCBI): domain Eukaryota; kingdom Metazoa; phylum Chordata; class Aves; order Bucerotiformes; family Bucorvidae; genus Bucorvus; species Bucorvus abyssinicus. The sequence continues at coordinate 69,361,947 of CM020063.1, read as the reverse complement.
TTAATTCTGAAATAGCAGTTTTCCCTTTATCTGTTTTCAGCAGTAGCTACTGCTGGAGGAAGCTGCAAGCTTCACCCTCACTACAGGAGCCCTGTGAGAATGGTTAAGAAGGGAAAACAGCCACTGCAACTGAATCCTTCTGAATCAATATTTAAAAAAAATCTCTGAAAGATAAAAGCAGTATATGCAATAACGTCTCAATATCTGTGGGGAAATATCAACTTTTGACGTCCTGCTCTGCCTTTGTTTTTATCACCTTGCACTGCTGTATGTGACAATGCATATTGTGAATTCTCTAGAAGTCTCATCTGTGGTTACCTACAATGCAGCAGACTTTGTTTTAGGAGGGCCAAGTCCCTCTTGAGATGTCTATTCTACAAAGATGTGTGAGACAGTCCTGATCATAGAACGTTTTGCACGTATTAGGAGACAAGATGAGTAGAAGTGAGAGGCAGAGGACTCCAAAGCAATCTCTGAGGGCCACACAGGTAGCATATAGTGATTTTAAGGTAGGAACCTATGTGTATTTCCCAGAACATTTTCTGATTCAGTACCATATACCCTCCTCTTATGTATGATCTCTAAAGTGGTGAGTTTTTTTTAAGAATCCCTTACAATAATATGATTTTAGAGGAGAAAACTATTGTTCCTTTTAGCAAAATGTCCAAGAAATATCTCACCATTCCATGAATGGATGCATAAAACATATTTCCTCTACCAAGAATATCTTAAGACTTTTGCATAACAGGAGCTGTGACCTTCTATATAAAGTGATATCAGCTCCAGTGGTAATCCTGGATGCAGACATGTCTGCTGGAAAAGAATTTACAAAACAAAAGTAAAAGCAGCCATTTCTTGGCAGATGTAAAGTAGCTTATTTAATGTTTTACAGCTTTGCTTTCACTGAAATCTTAAAAGTTATAAATAGATAGTGTTAAACTTTCAACTGGAACAAGCATTGAGAAGTATATCCTAGCTTTTATTTGGCTTTTTTTTTTTTTTTCCAAGAGATCTCTAAAATTTTTACACAGAAGCAAAGATTAGTTCAGCCCAATTTAGCATCAGGGGAAATTATGCTTTTGCGATATAGAAAATTATTTTTGAGAGGATTAAGCAGAAACCAGTGAACAAAACAGAATTTCAGCCCATTTTTCCTACATGCCAGTTCAATGCTATGAAGAGCCAGCCAGTTTGCTTTAATATAAAATACAGAAGAAATAAAAGGAGTGGTCAAATTTCACAGTTTCCTGGGATATTATATATGTATATATAATACGTGTGTGGTTTTGTGTATATTGTACAATTTTGAAACTATGTTGTGGAGGTGATTTTGTTGTGCTGAAGATGGGATCTTCTAACAGAGACTGCAATGTCAGAATGTTGCATTTCACAACTAGGCACTGCCAGTGGACTTGTGATGAGCAATTCCCCCTCCTTAAGCCTTCATTTTCCCTCCTTCAAAGAAGATAATGAAACTGACCTTCTTTATCAAGCACTTGGAGATTTTCTGATGAAAATCACAGAAAAAGAGCCAGAGAATTTTAATTATTGGATGTAGTTAAGAGCTTAATGAAACTTAATGCAATGCTGATGTAGTATTTTCATTTTCTTTGGGTTTTCAGTGCTTTCCAGCTTAACAAAGTGGTTGATAAGGGCTGGAGGAATAATCTGTTGCAAAGAAATACAGAAGTAGATAACTCTGCCTTTCAAAATTGAATAGGTGTTAAATCATATAGGCTGAGGTCACAGCTGTTGAATCACTAGAACCAAACTTTCATTTTCAGTATTGCTTGGCAGGCCGATGAAGTCCCAGGCAGAAGACTTGTCGGAATCCATAATAACAAAAAAATGCGCCTTCAGAAGTTAATGAAGACCTTGTCATTTTAAACATAGGCAGCACTGGAGAAACTGGGAAGAAGGGCAGGGATGTGGGCTGCTTGTGGAGTTCAGCCCCTCTCTTCGGTGCTACCCACAGAGCCCTTGTGGCACTGACCCTTTCCATCAGCTTCGAGGGCTACATCTGCTTCAAAACGGAAGTAGAGATTTTCCTGTTTCAAAGCAACAGCTGAGGCCTAAGGGAGAATAAACAAATCTTCAGAGACCTGTGGTAAAATCACAAACCTGGAAACTGCTGCTTTAAAAGGTTCTTACTGGTTCTCAGTAGGACTCTCAGTAGGAAATCCATTCTCTGCACAAATAAAATGAACCATGCAAGTAAGATATCCCAAGATGCAGTGTAAGTTATCCATCACTAACTTTACTTTCTTGTCTTTAGGGGGGGCAAATATGAGATGCGTTAATATGTGGAAGTTCATTCAGCTATACCCGTGTGAAAACACAGCCATGGCAGTACAGAAACACTGTGAGCGATAGTCAGAATGCTGTAAAATAACTTGTTGGAAGATGCTTGGCCAAACTCAGTGCTTACTTAGGCATTACTGGCAAGCTGGCTTTGGACGTTCCAAGTTGGTTCCTTAGCATTCCTAGGGTCTGCCTTGTGTCAAGGCAGCTGTAAAGGAACTGCTTCATTTCAGCCTTGGTTACTCTTCATTGCTATACTGCCTGTGTGACACAAGCTTGTTTTTTCCTCTTTCTGATTTTCCACTGATGTTGATTTGAGGTCTGTCAGCCCTATTTCCATAGCACAAGAGAGTGGGATTATCTAAATCTGCATTCTGCCTAGTTGCAAGTAGGATTCATAGGAGGTAGGAAGTTCATAGGGATACTTACATCTCTACTCCCAGTTACACAGGACAAAACCACACAAAGAACCTATTCCTCCCCAGGTTGCTCATAGCCCAGTTTTCAGGTTTATGGGTCCATTTCCCCTCTGTGTCCCCTCAGTGCTGGTATGTTCTCAGCATGTTGCAGCAATTGGATATGTCGCCAGTATCCAGCAGCTGTCTTTTTTTCTGGGCATTAAAACCTTACTGGGGAACAGGACACAGCACGTATCTTGGGCTAATTTTGTTCCCCTGATTTTTGTATGACTGAATTCGTGTGGTGTGTTTGGGGAGGTATTTGGAAGCAGAAGTAGGATGTTCAACAGGAAGAATGCACCACTAAAGTTTTGAGAGTGTTCCTAGGCCTCCTGTTAATTCAGAATTGCTATCTCAAATTAAAGATTACTCCTATCTGAAGCTATGGTAGCATTTAATTATGTTTTGTCTGCATTGTACATTCCTTTTATTCTTTAAACCTTATATTTAACCCAAGTTAAAGTAAGTAACTAAAAATCCTTATTTAACCAAAGCTGGTACACTAGTTGAGCTACAGTAGTGAGATTTAATCTGAAAATAGGTGATCCCCAAAAGATAATAAACATTTATAAGGTTTGTGTACAAACCTGCTCTCAGTTTTGCTTACAAGTGTAGTGTCTTTCTCTTCATGCTAGTAACAGAATAAGAACATGGGGAAGGGATTTTCCACATAGCATAATTTTGCCCCAACTCTGTTGCCACCAATGTTATGCTGCAAAAACTGGGAGCTGAGGAGCTTCATCTCCTTAAGTGTGTGGCTTGTGCATCTAGCTCTCTGAAAGCAGCCCCATACCCAGGGTCGTACAGGTGTGCAATGGCTCAGCAGTGCAGCAGAGCTTTCTCACCTTGGCTCGTCTCTCCAGCAGCTGATGAAATCCATCTTTGGCAATTACATAGTTTCTTAAACATTAAGGGGCTATTCCCAGTTCAGCTCAGTGACTTTTAGTGGAGCTGGTAAGCTGTTGGTTCCCCTTGTCTAGGAATTCTCATGTCAGAGGGGTGAATTTTTAGGTGGCAATGAAACAGTTTAAAATCTCTGGAAATAACCTTATGCTAGAAAGTGGGATGGGTTTGAAAGAGACTCTTGAAAAGTGACTGTGCCTGTGGATGGAGCTCACATCTCTTGAGTACTGGGAGACACCCTGGAGGGCAGCAGTATCCAGGCATATATTGCTTCTGTACGGAGTGGTGTCCAACGTGTCTCCCCATTCCCAGGGTTCTTGCTATTCTCCCTTGCCCTCATCCCACTCCTGTTATGAAACTGTTCTTCCAGACAAAGCCTCCCAGAGTGGCAAGACATGCAAACTAGACTGATATTTCCTTAGTTCATTGAAATATGTCATTTGATTTGGTACTTGGATACTTAACATACAAGACACCATCACTCACCCGGAACACAAAAACCTTTCTTTCTAAAAATGTGACAGTGACAGGTTTGTGATTTTACTTCCTTCCAAACTAAAATTCCCAAAATGGCTACATTTTTATGGTGAACAAAATTACCTCAGTTATCCCTTACAAACTGTAGGAAAGAAAGTAGGCATGCTTGACAGAGCCAGCCCTCAGCCGTGCATCCTGCTGGAGGCTGGAAAATCTTCTGAGCTCTCAATGGCACAGCAGTCTCAAAGGCTTAAAAATAACCAGAAAAGCACCACTTGTCCTAAGAAAGCTTGTGTGTGCATGACTGAACACATGTTATTTATAAAATTGCTGCTCTGCCAGCTCCTCTGGCATCATGTCCTCCAGTTCTGCTTTTGCCTACATCATCATCATCATCATCATGGCTTGGCTTCGCGGATGAAGATTTGGGAAGGGCTTTGCCCACGCTTATTGCAAGCGCGTTGATGGCTGAAAAGGCCAATGTGGGATAGGCAAGATCGGTTGCAAAGAGCACACCGGCGGGTCTCCTTGGGTGGTATAGTCGAGGCACGGTTCTTTCTGCGCTGTCTTTTCTCCTCGAGACTGATTCTACGCGTGCTCTCAAAGGAGAGAGCAGCGTTATGTATGGTGTGTCTCCAAACCTCCCGATTGGAGGCCAGGGTGGACCACTGATGGTGGTCAATATGGCCTAGGCTGAGGTGTTGTTTCAGGGAGTCCTTCTATCTCCTCTTTGGAGCTCTTCTCTTGCGGCAGCCGGTGGCAAGTTCACCATAGAACACGATCTGAGGGAGGCGGTGATCCGCCATCCTGGAGACGTGCCCTGCCCAACGCAGCTGCGTTTTCAGCAACATGGCCTCAATACTGGTGACGTCTGCCTGTTCAAGGACAGCAACATTAGTCACGTGGTCAGTCCAGTGGATGTTTAGGATTGTGCGGAGGCAGCGCTGATGGAAGCGTTCGAGGAGTCGCAGATGGTGGCGGTAGATGACCCATGATTCAGACCCGTCCAGAAGAGTAGGCAGTACCATGGCTCTGTAGACACTGATCTTTGTACTTTTCTTCAGGTGTTTATTGCACCAGACTCTTTTATGGAGTTTTCCGAAAGCTCTGTTTGCCTTTGCTATTCTGTTGTCTATCTCTTTGTCGATCGTGGCATCTGAGGAGATGATGCTACCCAGATAGCTGAATTGCTGGACTGACTGAAGCTCTGACTCGCCAATGGTGATGTGGGGATGATGGTAATCATCTTGTGGTGCTGGTTGGTAGAGAACTACTGTCTTCTTCAAGCTGACTTCCAGCCCAAAAAGCTCAGCCGCCTCTGCAAAGCAGGATGTTAAGCGCTGCAGAGCTGCTTCTGTGTGGGCAACAAGGGCGGCATCGTCAGCAAAAAGCAGCTTGCGGACAAGGTGATTCAGGGTCTTGGTGTGGGCCTTCAGTCGCCTTAGGTTGAAAAGGCTCCCATCGGTACGATATCGGATATAAATGCCGTCTTGTTCGTCGAGGTCTGCCGTGGCCCTCTGGAGCATCATGCTGAAGAAAACTGTGAATAAAGTTGGTGCGAGAACGCAACCTTGTTTCACACCATTGGCTATTGGGAAGGGCTCAGAGAGTGCATCGCCATATCTGACTTGGCCGCGCTGCCCCTCATGTAACAGGATAATCATTTTGAGGAACTTGGGGGGGACATCCTAATCGTTCCAAGATCTGCCACAGACCTTTTCTGCTCACAGTGTCAAAGGCTTTGGTGAGATCAACGAAAGTTACATAGAGACCCTTGTTCTGTTCCCTACACTTCTCTTGCAGTTGTCTGAGAACGAATACCATGTCTGTGGTACTTCTGTTGGCTCTGAAACCACACTGACTTTCAGGTAGAAGTTCTTCTGCGATAGCGGGTACCAATCTGTTCAATAGTATTCTTGCGAGGATTTTTCCAGCAATGGAGAGCAGAGTTATGCCTCGGTAGTTTGAGCAGTCTGACTTTACTCCTTTTTTCTTGTACAGGGTGATGATGATTGCATCACGGAGATCTGGTGGTAGTTCGCCTTGTTCCCAACAGCGCACAACTAGCTCGTGAAATTTAGCATGGAGCGTTTGGCCTCCATGTTTCCAGATTTCAGGTGGGATTCCGTCGACCCCATCTGCCTTGCCGGTTTTCATCTGCTGTATGGCCTTAATGGTCTCTCCCATAGTAGGGGCTATATCCAATTCATTTTTCACCGTTTGTTTTGGGATGAGCTGGATTCCTGAGTCTTGGACTACACGGTTGGCACTGAAGAGAGTTTGAAAGTGTTCAGACCATCGATTCAGGATGGAGGTTTTATCTGTGAGAAGCGTTTGGCCATCTGCGCTGAGTAGGGGGCTTTGAACTTGGTGTGTTAGTATTAGTCAGGCTGCTCAGGTTTTTTGCAAACTGAGCCCTGAAAACAGAGCAAGAAAACCATTTTTCATCCATTTGTGCTGTGGTGCATGTTGCTTTATTTATGAATCAGGAACACTTCATCTGCTGTCAAGGCCATTTCATTCCTGGTGTTTAATGTGACCAGGTTCCCTGCTTGAGGAATATGACATTTTCTTTGCATACTGCTCACGATTTTTACCCTTTTTGTTGCCAGAATGGGAAAGTTCGGATTATCTTTCCCAATTTGTATTGCAAGGCCACATTTCAGCTTCTTTCCCCAACAAGCAGCAGCAAGTCTGTTCAGCCGTTTCCTCCTTTCCCACTCCATGAGATCAATGAAGCCACTGCAAAGGGTTGGAAAAGACCTTTAGCTAGCTCCCTGTTCCACAGGTGATACGAATGACATGGAGAAATCATATGCTTGTAATGTGGCTGCCTTATAATGCAAAGATTATTTAAATGTAGAGAGTCTATGATTTTTCAGCTTTAGAATTGTGATCATAGGTACGTGATCTGGTACATTATTCTTACCAGGGGTTTGTCTACACTTTTTGCTCTAAATAGCATAACTGTTCATCCCAGAATATAAAATAGCAGTAGATATGATTGGAAGAGCATGGGGAGATTGAAACAGATGTTGGTAGAAACTGTAGGATCCACTAAAACAAATGGAAACTCAGAACCGAAGTATGTAACAGTGCTAGAGTTAATGTAAGTAAATCTCAAGAAAGGAGACTGTTTAGGCAATGTTTTATATATACTTGGTGAGGAGTGGGCTGGGAATGATGTGCACGGCCCCTTTTGCATTACAAAGTGCATAGTCAGAGAAAGTTGTAATTGCATTGCCTAGTGCAAAAAGAAAAGTTTACGCGGGTCCAGGAGAAGAGAGCTACCCTTGCTTCAGCCGGAAATGCACTCACAAAGAAGAATCAGACTCTCTGCTGGCAGTGCTTTCCAGCTTCCACTGCTGCCTTTACCAAGCCCAGGCAAGGGTGTAACAACAGAAGCAGTCTGCGATGAAAAAGAAAATTGCTGACTGACCCAGTGATGGATTGAAGTCCTTGCAGGGGGTTGTAGTGATGCAAGAAGTAACCACCTAAGAGCTAGAGACTATGCTATTACACAGAGATTGTTTTCCCCAGTCCAAAATATGTGTCTCACCTGCACTGAGGCAGACTGAGGACTCGTATTGGAGCTGCTACAGGTTTTACAGGCGTTCCCAAGATGACTGTATGACCATGCCATTCACCTTCACTTAGCAATGTGCATTTGGTGGCATGAGGCTACTGTAAGTGAAACATGCAACAGGGCTGGCAACAGACTGAGATACAAAACATTTCTTTCTTTCATCTGCAGCTTTGGTGTGTAAATGAGCTCTTCATCCAGAGGTGAAGCAATGATCAATTGCAGTTCATTTATTTGATTCGTCTCTTTCACGGGCACCCCCTTGCCGTGGGGAAAGAGCTTGCGTGCCCTTGTGAAGTTGAGAGCTATGCTGGTGGTGGCATATGCCTCCGGTAGGGTCTCCCAAGCCAGACAGGTCTCAACTGAAGGGTCAGACAAAGTGTGTCCACAGGCAGGATGGGCTCACTAGCCTTCGGGCAACCATCCTAGGAGAAGGACAACTCTAACTTCAAACGCGGGCAGATGGAGCTCGTTTAGCCCTGTAAGGCCATCCATCTAAGAGAAGGATACTCTAACCAAACCTACGACCTGAGGACTTTGCTGTCACCGTCCAAGCTCGCTAGGCCCTGGCAGATGAACCTCAGGTGTAAAGGGTGGGGCCAGTCTCGTGCACGCTGCGCCTCACCTAAAAAATCCACTGCGCAGGCTTGAAGGGTGTACACATGTTTAAAGCCCTTCCCAAATCTTCGTCCGCGAAGCCAAGCCATGATATTGGATTCGTGGATATGAAGTCCCACAGTTCATGTCTGCTTACTCCATGATCTAACCTAATTTTTTTGCTGCTCTTGTATTACCTATATTTTACTTCTGCCCAGACCAAATGCTTGCTCATTGCTGGTATTCTCATGCCAGTAAACTCTAAACGTGCTCACTACTTAGGCCCAGATTATGCTGTTTTATCCCTTCAAAGATACTGTCGTTGTTGGCATTGTTACGATTGCAGGGTTTGTTCCAAAGGGATGATTGAATTTTAGAATAATTGATCAAAAAAAAAAAGCCCAGTTTATTCTAACATTGGTTCTGTTGATTTCTTGAAGATATTTTGTGAGGTTTCATTCAATCTCTAGGATAAGTATGTCTAGTTAGTAGCATGATGCCCCTCTTACCACTCAGCAGTGAAAGAACTGATTTGCCAAAATTTCATGGAGTAAATAGATTATTTAGGAAAAACTGAGGGAAATAGTCCAATTGGGGGAAAAAAAAACTCTTGAAAGAGCTTTGTAGGAGACTTTTCAGTTTGGGGGGAGTTTTGTGCGTGTGTGTAGTGATGAATAACTAAGTTTCAGAGAAGTAACCCAGACAGGTGCACAGAGCCCAGGAACAAGATTCTCATGCCTGGAGTTTCCATTGAACACCACCAACCACAAAAGTTTTCCAGATTGCGTCAAAGAAGTGAAACACAATTCCTTGCCAGCAGACGACTTGCGCCCTGTTGTTTCTGTCTTGCACTGCTTGGGTAATGCCTTTAGGGGAACACGTTAACAATGATGGAAAACACACTTTGCAACTTTTGTTCTCAGTAGTCTGTCCATGGAAGGGGAAAAGAGTACTCAAGACTTGGGGGAGCCCTCACTTCCTTCAGAGATCTGGGACCTCCCAAGTAGGATATGATTTAAAGTGAAATTTAAACAAAAGAAGGAAATGGGATGTGTGGGAATGACAAGAGGAGAGTAAAAACTAAAATGGATAATTCAAGAAGTCATACAAAAATGCAGGAGAGAGATTTTATTAAAAATTAGAAAACTAAATAACAAATTAAATGCAAATATGTTTACAGCCATATTATAATGCACATTAATTTCTGCAAAAATTTGATTCCCTCTTTAGGGCTTCTTCAAGCCCCTTCTCTCTGTAGCTGGTGCTGTTCACAGTCTGTGGTGAGGATCTGAGCCACCAGGGTCAATTTCAATTCCAAATCCAAACATAAGCTATGGCTTGTGAGCTTGCAATTCCTTTGAGGCTCATCCAAGTCCAATTTTGCTTTATTCCTGCAGGGGAAGCATGTTCTCTTTGAAGTTACAGGCCAGCCCATTGCATTACAGGATATAGGTTTAGGTTCTCCTTTAGGCTAGCCTGTCCTGGGACATTTTATGCACTGTCTTTTCATATTACACTGATAGAGAGAGAGAGCTCTGACATTGAACTGTAACTGAAGAGGTGATATTAGGAGTTTAGAAGGCTGGAAAACAATCAGTTCTCGAAGTCCCTCTGTCTAAATTAACATTTTAAATCAAAAGCATTGTGAATTTAATTAGTCCAGATGTTTGAAGGTGCAATATTAATGATAATTTATCTTCCCTTTTTTTCAGTGTAATCTTGGAATTATCATGAGAAAGATGGTTACCAGAGAGTTATTACAGGTACTGTTTTCTTGTTGTCATATGCCACAGGCAAGAACAATACTTTGAAGAGAATTTTTTCTTTCTAAGAACAAAGATAAACTACTGTAAACTAGTTGCGGCACAGTAGGTAAAGTAGTGGAAAAGTACGGCATTGATGAGTTGTGTGAAGTCGTCTTGTTTGAAAAATGAGCTTGCTCTAAAAGCACTGATAGCAAATTACAAGTACTTTACATGTAGTTGTACATGTGAATCTCACAGCATTGGGTCTTGCAAAAATGCAAAAGGCTAGCACAGCCCTCTATGGACTGACTTCTAAGTAAATAATAAAAATGTGAAGAAAGGACTAATTCATGTTGATGACCCAGAGAATATTTGAGGGGTAAACAGGCTATCATTTTATGCAAAGCTGAATAGGTAAGAGAAATGTAAAACCAAACACGTTGGTGCCCGAATAACCTTAACTTTATCCTAAACAGGACAATATCCCTGGGATTTAATATAGATGTAAACCTCCAAGAGCCTTTGTGACCACAGTACCTTAGAGTTCACCTGGACATAATAATCCTTGATATGTGTCTGACTGGGTGAGCGACATGATTTCTTAATTGGTCAGAAGTTATCACTGGAGGCACAGTGAAGTTGAATCTCTCTTCTATTTTCTCTGTCTTCCGGTGGAGTAAGAAGTCTGTAGCATTCAGTTAAAAGTATTTGAGAAGAAGGAAAGACTGTCAGAGTAAACAGTCCAATTTTAAATTCCATTTTAAAACCAACTTACATCCCTGAATTTTATTACATTTTCAGAATAAAATGTACAGATTTGAAAGTTTCTGTCATCGGTATCTTTGATATTGTGAAGTTAAATGTAACTGTTGTCAGCATTCAAACTAAAGGGGGATGTGGACTAGGTGTTTCTGTCCTCTGTTTTCCATTCTCGTTTGCTTACTATCTCTTCTTGTAAACTTTCTATTATACAGACATATTTGGAGAAAACACTGTCTCAGGCAAAATTAAGTGAGAAACATCACTTAAGGATATTTGAAGACACCACAATTCATACACAGCAACGTCTTCAGAAATAGGTAGTGATTTTTCACTGTTTAAAAGGGCATGATTTTCAAACAGCAAGTGCTGAGTTCCATGAGGGGAAACTACCTTGTCATCTGCCTGTGAACTATCATCATTTTTTTGTAATCTAACCCACAATTACAAGTTTCATTTATTTTCTTCCTGTGGATTTTCATCTCATCTCATTTCTATTTTGCTGCTTCATAAAACAGTGGACAAATTTGAAAGAAGTAAAGAATTTTTTTTTTTTTTTTTAAATTGACATTTTAGTCTAATCGAAAGTGTCTCATTTTTTGGAGGTTAGAAAGATTATTCAAAAGGAAAGCAACAAACCTTTCTATCTGATCTCCAGTTGTTGAGGGGCTACGATGGGATCAGAGACTATTTAGAACAAAAACTCTTGCTGTTTCTTTCACTCTTGACAGAGCACTGTGGCCAATCAAATAATTGGGTTGCCACTAAACTCCTACTGAAGTGTGGGCTGAGGGTACACACTGTGTGCTGATATCTTTAGGAACATATAGCTATTCATCGAATTTAACAGACTGTGTTTTATCCCAGTTCTAGGCTCCACCATTCTGTCAGATATCAGTGATCTGTGCTTAATAGTAGTATATCTATACACTGCCTTTCATCCAAAGAAATCAAAGTGTTCGACAATGAATTAAAGTTTTGCAATACTTGCTGGCATATCTCCTGTAAGATTTGTCCTGCTGTAATTAAGGCAGCTTTTGATAAATAGGGATCCTTCATCACTCCCCAAGCTGTGGGGCCCAGATAGTTCCACTAGGTTTTTGGCAAAATCGCTCATTGACATGGTGGAGATTTTGTCTTAAATCTTTGCCTTTCCTGCCCCACAACATGGTATTTTATGCAGTATGCTACTTTATGCCACTTCTAGAACAGGCAATAAATGAGAACTACCACCCTTGTTGTCTTGTCTTTGGATGTGGCAATATATCGCCCTCTGAGCTTACCCAACCACAAAATTATCCCTAAATTGAAAAAGTGGAGGGAGAGCAAAGAAAAGCAAGAATGCAGAGTGGGTGGGAATTGGCTGATAGGAAAGCAGCTGGCACATTAAACGCAGACAACTGAAGATGGAACGACATGTGGGTGCTGCCTTGCCAAAACCCTACGGGGGGGAAAATGCGAACTAGATTTCAATGAATAAGCAATTAACATTATATTAGATTACTGCAACTAAACACTGATTTGTTAAGAAGGCAGGCAAATCATTAATATGAAGAACAGGGGGACTCAGGGTAATTTGTGAAAGATCAAACCAAAGCCATTCCGTCAGGACTGTCAGTTTTACAAAATGACTATCAGGGTCAGTCAGTATCTGAACATTGTTGTTCTAAATCCATGTGGCCAGATGCTCTGTGGAGGTGAATTTGGGAGTATTTCAATTAAATAGTGTAATTAAGCTGATTTCCAACAGCTGATCCATCTCTGGAAGCTCAACATGCCTTTTCTGGTTAAATATTGCTAGTAAAACTTCTAATCATTTTCAATAAAACAGAAAGGAAAGGAAACACAGATGCAACAGAAAGGTGTGTATGTGTGAGCGGCCTGGAGAGCAAGATCATGGGGACAGAAACAAGGAAATTGATGCATTATGTCAGGTGCTGCCCAATGCTACAGCCTTGCTTCATGTTGGAGGACCAAGGAAGCTGATGTGGTGATGAACGTGGAAGGAGAATTCAATGCTGAAGTTCCAGGTTGAATGCATTCCTTTCTCACATCATATCCCACTCCAAACTTGTTCCTCACCAGCATGGGCAGGAAATTCTGTTTTGAATTCTACCAGAAATCTGATGTTGGAAGGTGATCAAATGACACCAGGAGCTGGTCACTGGGACACCTATCTACTTTATTACCTAAAGCTGGCTAAGCATACTCTTCCCTGAGGGAAAGTAGGATGTATTACCCGGTGCAGAGAAGTTGTTTCCTTCCGTTTTCTGGGACTAAACAGGTTGGCCGGGGAAGCAGCCAAAAAAAAAAAAAAAAAAAATGAAGGGCAAGTCCATTTTTGTCTTGCAATTCTGTGGTATCTCGGGCATTTTAATCCAATCCATAAATGGGTATTGCAGGTGCTGTGATAAAGATTTTATCAATGTTACTATTTTAGGTGAAGAACCTTACTTTCATTTTGAGCATATAACTGCGTTCTTAAACAAGTTCCAAATATATCCTTTGATTTTAAGTCTTTGCTTTCACGTTGGGCAGAAATGGCTCTGAGAACACAGGCTTTTTATGCTAGAAAACACATCTGTGCTCATCTCCAGTAGGAGTTCTGTTGTACTGTTTTCTTTACATTCAGAATGTCACTGCCCCTATGTTGGTGACCAAGAATGGAGGCCATGTTGTGTAATTTATGCAAAATAATATTGCATCAAGACTTTCACTGATTTTGTTTGGCTCTTCTTGAAGCAGTATCTCCTACTGTTACAGCATGAGTAATGCTGTGTGGATGTAGTGAATAGCATTGCTCCAGCTTACATTGGCCTTCAAGTCACTAAATTTACTTTTGCTTTGGCTTTTCCATATCTAGACTATTTCACATTATGCTCCTCCCTTCTTCAGAACTGATCCTGACTAGAACTGTGGGAAAGAAGGTTGCATCAGCTTAACAAAACTCTTATGATGAAGTGGTGCAAATATTTGCTTAGGCAAGATTAAGATGCATCAGGTTGGAAATAGGCAAGGACAATGTCGCTGGTTGGCTGAGGCAAGCCAATCACGGGGACGTGCCCTTTCCTATCCCTGACCCCCTCTCCTCCGGGAGAGAAAAGGGTTAAAAAGCAGAGATACGAAAAGGAAAAGAAAGATTTTGTGAGACCTCTGAATGTTTGGAAAACTGAAACAAATTTTATTAAGACTAGAACAAAATATATAATATGCAGGGAAAAACCAATGCAAAATCTGAGGGTTTGTACAGGATGGAAAGGCGAGGGTTAGACGTGAGAAAAGAGAGAAAGGGGGACAGTACCACGTGCAGTCTGGAAATGGCGCCGGCCACGTGTGCGCTTTCGTGGAGTGAACAAAGGGAAACCGCGGCTGTTACGAACGCGGGGCTCCAACGTGCAAAGCGCTGTTCCTACCAGTTCTTGTTGTGCAGTTTGTAGAAGCGAAGCAGCAAGAAGCAGCAGCGCTGGCGGCAGAGAGGGTATGGCGTTACAGCAGCAGGCAAAGAGCAGCCTCCAGGCGCGGGTCTCCAGGCGGCGTGAGCAGTCTGTCCCAGGCGGCGCGGCGGGGGCTTCCCCGGCATACAGCTTCGATCCACTCAGAGACAGCCTCTGGGCGCGGATCTCCCAGGCGGCGGGCAGGGTCCGAGCCGAGGAGAGACAGCCTGTAGGTCCCCGGAGCCAAGCCGCAATGTCTGAACAAGTCTCCTCCCGGAGCGAAGCTGAGGTCCGCCACGCCTCTCGCAGCGCAGAGCTGGAAGTGTCCGGAGAGCGAAAAGACCCCCCCGAAAGCCGAAAAAGCCGCCGAGCCCACAGCTCTTAAAGGCACAGTACACTCGCGAGAAACTTTCTCAACCAATGAGATGTGCAATCGTAGCATGGAAGGGAATAGTCCAATTGGTCAGTTTAAAACAAAAGCTTTCAAGCAGGTTTTTTTTTTTCTTCAAACCGCCACAGACAAACAGCGAGGGAAAAAAGAATCATATGGCTTTCAGATCATTTGCTACAATTACTCTAGTACTCACTAGAATGTTCTCAAGTTGTTAGATTGTTTGCTTCCTCCTTCTCCCTACCTTGTCTGAATCACAGAAGAAAAAAATACGTGTGTTACTACAGTATCTAGAAACTCGGTGTAGGCTCTGCTAGGTCACAGCTGAATATGTAAGAAAAAGATACTTCCTGTTGCAAAGCTTTTGCTGCCTGATCAGATTCTATTACAGAAAGGTAATTCTGTGCTCTGGGAGAAAGACAGCGTTTGGTTACAAATGTGAGATGCCTTTTTTGGGAAACATCTGTCTATTGGAAACTCACACTTAATCAGAAACAAAGTTAATTTTTCATAAAACTGGTTCCAATTTATGTTTCACTTGGAAAGAATAAAGTTAGTCAATCTTCTGAAGACACGTGTTAACTTTTTTGCTAAGAACTTGTGGCAATTTGAGGAAAAAACCCTGCTTGAAAGTTTTGTTTTAAACTGACCAATTGGACTATTCCTTTCCATGTTACGTTTTAGCACCTCATTGGCTGTAAAAGTTTCTCGTGAGCGTCTGTCCCTTCAAGAGGCGCGTACTGCAGGCTTGCTCGGGGTTGCTCTTTTGCGGCTCTCTGTGCTTTTTGCTCTCCGGGACCTCCGGTACACTTCCTGCTTTGCACTCTGAGGGGTGCCGCGGGCTTGCAGCTTCGATCTGGGAAGAGGCTTTTCCAGAGTTGCGGTTTGGCTCCGGGGACCTTACAGGCTGTGTCCCCTTGGCTCGGACCCTGCCCGCCTGTCTGCCTGTGGCTGCCGCTCCTCCGCACTGCTGGAGTGGAGCGGAGCTGTGTGCTGGGGAAGCCCCCGCGCCACCTGGGACCGGAGACGCCGCACCTCGGGGTTGCCTCCTCCCTGCTGCCAGCACCGCCTGGGAACAGAGCCACTGCCGCTGAGACGCCGCGCCCCGGGGCTGCCTCCTCCCTGCCGCCAGCACCACCGTTTTTCCCTGCTTTGCTTCCTTTAATTCGCACTACCAGACTGGTAGGAACAGCGTAGCTCCCGGTTTTGCACGTTGGAGCCCTGCATTCATAATAGCCACGGATCCTTTGTTTACTCCACGAGAGCGCACACGTGGCTGGCACCATTTTGGACTCTGCCGCGGTTTGTTTTCATTTTTTTTTTTCTTTCTCACACTTGCGTTTAACCCTCGCTTCTCCATCCTGTACAAACCCTCCAATTGCATTGGTTTTTCCCTGCATATTATATATTTTGTTCTAGTGTTATTAAACTTTGTTTCAGTTTTCCAAACGTTCAGAGGTCTCACAAAATCTTTCTTCCTTTTCCTATCTCTGTTTTTTAACCCTTTCTCTTCCAGTCAGGGAAGAGGGGGGTTTTAGAGCTAGGAGAGGACACGTCCCTGCGATTGGCTTGCCTCAGCCAACCGGTGACAGAACTCATTTCCACAAGTTATTAAAACAAAATTCTACTAGTGTAATATTTGTATTGAATTGAAAGGGTTTAAAACTTTTTAAAAAGAAATTGTAAAAGTTCTTCTTGCATCCTGACTGAGGATGAGGAAAAAGACATTCCAACCATGAGTGTGTGGCAGGGGACATTTTTAAAATGAATGATCATAATACATCAGAAAGTAGCAATGCTTTGTACTGGCTGTGATGATATATGGATATACGCGAGATGCTGAGATTGAAAAAAAAAAGTGAAAGCTTTTGGGTAGACAAGAAAGAAGGGGTTATAATACTAAAAGCCTGATTTTATGACAACAGTATCTGTCAGTTTAAGATATAGCACCTCCTTATAAGCCTGTTGATTTCTGTGGGAATTTTTCTTACCACCCATTTGGAAGAAACTTGAGTATCAGATATTAAACCATGATTGTGTTTGAACGTGAGTTATTTGCTGTGTTATGCAGGCTTTCTAGGTTTGCTGCTCACCAAAATTTATGGCCTAAGACAGTTTCTCTTTGAACACCTGATGTTGGATGTTTGTCATATTAGTGAGTTGAACAATGTTTTCCTGTTTGACAACATTTGATATACTTCATTCAAAGGAATCAGTGGGCCTAAAGAACTGCAAAAACTGCTGAGTTAGTTAAGACCTGACTTTCAATTAAGCACAATGAAATGTTGCTTTACGTGGAGTTAGTTGCCTGCCACGATAGAAAGGTTAGTATTGTGGAAATACATAGCAGCAGTATATAAAAGAAAGGGGAAAAAAATAATGCAAATGAACCTGAGATCATGAGCTTTCCCGGAACCTAAAATCTGAATGTTGGTGAAATCATACCAGTGTAAGAAATTACTCCTCCTTTGCCCCCACACAGGTGTTGCCATGGTTATGTTGTATTGAATTTTCCATCTTGGACATTCCTTCTCCTAAAATTTTAATAAGATGACTGTACTGAATCACAACAAAACTCCATCCAGCCCAGTAGCCTGCCTTTGGCAAAGGCCCAAAAGGTACTTCCTAGAGGACTGGTATTTTCCTATAATCTTTCTGAGGTCTCCAACAGTTTGCAATTCAGGATATTCCTAGGCTGGAAGTGTATTATGTCTTTTCTGTAATGCTCAACAGATATGCCCTCTGCAAATTTGTCCTACCTCTCTTCTTGAATCCAAGAAAACTTTTAGCATCTTCAACATCCTCTGACATTTAGTTGTACAGCACAATCACATATGGTGGCTCTTCACACAGACCTCTCAAACTGTCATCTCCTAGTTTCCTTTCACACTCTAGTTTTTGTACTATACTGAAGCAGCATTAAAAAAAAAAAAATGTGTGACCCAGTGCTTGGGATAGAAGAAACATGGATTTGATTTCCTGAGATTCCACAGATTTTCTCTATGACATTGGGTGGATTTGTTCAGCCTAAAAGGAGAAGGGGGGAGTTTATGCAAGACTTCAGCCATCAGATGGGAGGATGTAGAGAAATTGCAGCAATGTTGTTTTGAGAGGGAGAGGCAAAACGCACAAGTTTCAAAAATAGAAATTCTGACTACATAAAAAGAACATTTTTTTCACCAAGATGTGGTGGAAAACCTGGAGTAGAAGCCCAGAGAAGCTGTAGGGTTTCCATCCTTGGAGTTATTCAGAACTTACCTGGGCCTGGAGCAACCTGAGCTCGTTGCCACTGCTTTTAGCAGGAGTTAGGCTAGAACCACTTGAGGTCCCTTCCAGCATAAACTGTTCTGCAGTACAGTGATTGTAAAGAATCTGATGTCTCTGTGCCTCAGCCTATAAAATAACGTCACTTTCCTACCACGGTTAAGTGCTATGAAGCAAAATAAATACAGTATGGAGTTCAAACGCCCAGCCACAAAGATATGATGCTGTCACTGGTTCAGTATTTAGAAGAGGTCATGGTCTTGAAGTCTCAGAGGACATTGAAAACCATGCTTAATACCTCCCAATGAGGCAAGCTTTCATTCAGTTTCTACTTCCTGTTTGCTTAGGCAAAAATTCTGGCTTGAACTCTCCATGGAGGCTTCTTCTGCTGTTGAATTCACACTCACAAGAAGCCTCTCAATTCATTCTTGTCCTTCATGGGCCTAAGGGAGACCACTTAGCTCAGCATTACCCTCTACATGATCAACCCAACAACAGTTTTGCTTTAGGACAAACTGACAAATTGAGCACTTTGTGGAGGATTTTTGTGAATAATTATAGCTGTGCTAGACAAATATATTATGTCTGGCTCTTTATTTCTTTTCCCATGTCCATGAACAGTGATGGAGCACCAGCTGCTTAGATCATTGCTTTTAGCTGTTAGGAAGTGTCCTTTCTCATAGCTGGTAAATAAATGCTTGTTTGGAGAAGAGCTTTTATCATAACTTGACAGGGACTTTGAGGATTTGCTTCATCTTGTCATGCTAGCTTCTAGCCTGAAGGACTGGTAGCCCCTTTTGCCTGTCCAGAGGCATCCTGAGGACCAATGTTTACTGTCATGGTTTCAAATATTGCACACGAGGAGGGAGGTATGTGTGAAGTATGATAAACAGTGGTCAGTAGGAAGCCAGGCTAGACCACCCTAAATTCTTAATCCTATTTATTTGATATCCTATGAAATGAAGAGTGGTAGGTAGATTCACACTTTTTTCACTTTGAGGAATTAAAACCTGCAAGAATTACTTCCTTGTCTCTACTATATTAAAGCATAATCAATGTCACTCTTCAGGGGAGAAACCGTCTCTATTTGTCTCCAGAATAAAACTGTACAAACAAACAAAACAAACAAACAAACAAACAACCTTGCCACCAAAAAACAAAAGAATCCTGTACACACAGAAAAAAAGTATAACTAGATTTTCGATGTAAGATTACCCTTAGATGATAAGAACTCAGTTATAGTGCCATGCTAACTGGTAGCTTTCACACATTGTGGTAAAGCCATGTCGATTTCTTAAAAAGTTTTCCTTCTGGTAATATATTTGGTTTTGCTGGTGGTCCTAAGACAAGGTATGTTGTTTCATAGCTTATTTTATCATCCTGGATACTTCAACAGAATAAAATATGTTGTCATTTAGAAAACTTTCTGAGAAAGACAATGAAGCTCTTAATTAAAGAATAGCCAGATTTCTTGAGTCACAAAATCTGGCAACAGTGCAGGGGGAAGATCAGCATGAGAATTAGGAAGTCTTCAGTCACTGAGGTGTAAAATTTCTGGTACCTGCTTGCTGTCATGAGAATTGGACTGCTTGTATCAGAGACTTTCTCAGGAACACAGACAGCTTTATATTTGCTTTTGGTGGTGTTCCTCTCCCATGGCTTAGGAGAAACTGGGAAGAGTGAGAAAGAGGCCACAGGTTACTAAAAAGCACAAAGAAATACGGATAGACAAGTTTTTGCCAAAGGGGGGTGATGAGCAGCTTAAAGGATATTTCTCTTTAGGAGCATGCAGATATTTGAGCTGACTCCATGCATGGTAATGCCACCATCCTACATGCTGTGTCTGTGAAGCACCACGTTCTGACCTACCTGGGATCTAAAAGGATCGTAGCTCTTATGCAACACTATGGACCTGCTAGTAACTGGTGCCACAGGGATCTACCAGGGTTGTTTTTTTTACCAAAGTACCATGTGCTTTGTTAGAGTGAACATAGACCAGAGGCCAAAACAGCAGTTTCATCTTAAAGTAGTTCCTTGCCAGAAGCAGCCAAAATGGTAGAAGTAGGAGTTTACACCACTTTCAGTAAGCTGATTTAAAATCACACTAAGGCTAAGTCGCTGCAGCTTCATGGCCTGGAAGCTGGAACTTCTTTCAAATTACCAAGTATAGGAGTTTTAAACTGAGGGCTGGAGGGGGCTTATTATTAGAAAGAAATGTTATACAAGGAGCGTGTGGAAGAATAGAACATATAAATTGAAATGGTGGACATTATTATATGATCTTACTCCTAATGAAGGATTGCTTCCTTCAGCATAAATCTGTAGATAATATTCTAACTATAATATTCATAGTCTTCACCTCACTTCTGTTTTTTCAAGCCCACGTGTCCAAGAACTGTCAATTTCAAGTCGATATGTGGCCAAGGTGGATCTGCTTGTGGTGGGATGCTAGATTATCTTCTCCCCTACCCCCAGTTTCTGTATTCCCGTGACATGCAGTGTCATGCTTCCACTCAGATCTAACAGCTGTGCCCCTTTCTGGTTATAAATGTGGAGGCTTACAGAACATAATTCCTTAAGAAATAGTCCCTGATGTATGTGTACATAAAGATTTAGGTTAGATAGGGGCATAAAAGGGAAATTTCACAAATCCTGCTCTCCCCAGAAGGAAGAAAGGAATGGGAGACCCTGAATGTGAGAACTGTCCCCATTATAAGCATCCGTATGCATTCACCTGTCTATAAATATAAACACCATCTAGTGTTTATATTTACCTGAAATGAAGAAGCAATGGAAGTAAGTCTAGAAACTATTGGTTCATGATTAGTCAACAATGTGAATCTAAGTGGCCCTGGCCAGGTCTGTATGTGGTGGAGCTATACAAGATAGGAATTTGCAGATCTCGTAAATTATCATTACTTATTAACCAGATAGCAGCTATATGAGAAACAAATACAAAAAAATTAATGTAGTTATAGAGGCTTTAGAGTTTTATCTTTAGGGTGTTTTTTTTTTTCTTTTCATTTATCCTGAGAGTGCAATGAAACTTTTGGAACAGTTTTGCTGCTGCTTCACCCAATGTAAAGCAATTTAATTCTGACCCAGAAACAGCACCATCTAGTGAGCTGTACTGTTTTGTATCCATGGGAAATTAGGGAGTTGTTGATGATGAAAATGGTGTTGCAATTAGATATTATGATGAATTAGTTAATCTACAGGTAATTTGGATTTGCATAGTAAAACTAAGACAGCCTTCTGAGACAGTAATAATCATTAACTGTGAAGTTAAATAAATGATTCAGAAAACAGGCTGCTTCTTCACTGCAGCAAACATGGCATCATCCCTGAAGTTACTGGAGTCAGAACGTAAGCAGTAATCCGTCACAGGCAAAGGGGATGTGGACCTGGTGGGAGTGAAGTGCTGGATTAAAATTAGACTCATAAGCCTTGTACTAAATTACACTTGCTGTTTGTAATATTAAACAGTGAATTAATCTCTTTTGTTTCACACAGATGGGAAAATCCTTATTCAAATGTAAGTCAGCTTTTAAAAGTGACCTCAAAGCTTAATTGGAAATATCTTAATGAGATTTAAGTTATGTCCCTGCTGGACTTTAAATTTAAACTCTAAAAAATGGGTCATTGAGGGTTATTTCTCTTTCTGACCTAAACTTACTTTTCTCTTTTCCTATTTTCTTTAAGTACAAGTGCAGAGATAGTCCAGAACATGGGTTTATTTAGTGCTATAGGCCATCCAAATTGCCAGCTTCACTGTTTTAAATAGATATTTGTCCCTGTGGAAGACTTATAATGTTGAAAGAAGGCCTTAGATTCAGAAAAAAAACCTGTATTTTTACAAAGATAATCAGGACTGACAGGTCTCTGAAAGCAATTTTTCTGCTAGGTCTTACCACCTTCTTAGTTTCTGTTCCTTCCCAGGATTGATAATGTACCCTACCCCATGCAGCTTTTCTGCCTTATGACTGAGGAGTTACCCTCACTTTTAGCCATATTTAAGCATCTGCTACAGTAGGAGAGCTGCAGTATCTGAGGACAGTAACACTGCAGCATTAGAGACAGGAAAGACAAAAGTCTTTGATGAAAGTCAAGAGAAAACTCAAATTCAGTAAGTCTGCAAGTGGGTTACTACTACCAAAATAAGTTAGCTAGCGTTGATTTCCCACAACATTTTCACTGCAATTAGTAAAAAGGCTCCTGAAGTAATGCAGTCTACTAGACCATTAGAAAAGAGAAATGTATTTTGTATTACTATGTTAATGATTTCAAGAAATTCAGTAGTCAAAGACACTAATTTCTACATTTGGCCCATAGAAAGTTATCTCTACTCTTTTTTACTACTGTCTTAACAATAGTAGCAGAATTTTTTTTAGTTTGGAGAGAAATTTCACTGCCAGAAATGTAAAAAAATCACAAAGCTGCATCACAAGTTAAGAAAACAAGTAGAAGACGGGGCAGGGGCGGGGGGGGGGGGGGTGGGTTGCGGTGTGGAAAAAGCCCAAAACCAAAATCAAGCTCTCCATGCACAGCAAACTTGTTTATTTTTTCAAACCTGTGAAAAAAAAAAAAAAGAGAGGACCAAAGTATGGAAGAAATCAAGTCAATATCAAGCCAGAGCTTTCTAGCGTTTCTTTCTTTACGTTTTCTTACCATTTTAACTGTGAAAACTTTTGAAGTCATTGATTCCACTCTCCTAGTTTTACAGTCAATCTTCTTTTTGGCTCAATTTCTTAATCAGATGGAATGTATTAGCTGAAATCCAAATGTTTCACAATAACAGTTCAGCTTCGGCCATATTTATTTTTCCCAAAGAAGAATTTTAAATTCAATTAAAATGGCCACTTTGTTTCAAGCTGATTCTTTTGGGGAAAAAAAAAATTGAATTAATTTGGTTTTCTTGTTTGATCAACTTTAGTTCTGATCCCTTCAACTCAACAACAGACGGTTCTTGTAAAAGTGATTGTGTAAGTAGAGAAAGGTTTTGTGATATTCCATTTTTGTGGCATTGCCTTGCTGAGGAGGTTTTATAAAATTATGTAGTCTCTTTCAGGGTATGTGTTTGTATCTGTTGAATGAAAGTATGTTATTTACCTCACATTGTGTTTTGGCACTTTACATTTGAACTACAACTTACATACAGAAAATACCTCTGATTCTAGCTGGTAAGTCCCCCTAGCTTCCAAATGAGTTACCAACCCTGTGATTCTTTGCTACATGCAAACTTGTGCTGGGTTCTGGCTTCACAGGCTCCTATTACAAAGTAAGATTAAGAGGTAGTTGCTCAGAAATTCCTCTGGCAGCCTCAGGGCAATAGGCAAACACAGTGTTCCCCTGCAACAGGGGTTTGGAAGTCTCTGCTGTAAACATAGGCTTTAAACTCAGAGCCTCAGCACCCTGGGGGCAATTGCTTCGTTGTGGGAAGAGGATGGGATTGTGCCCATGGGGCTTGCAGCCAAGGCTGGGAGCTCAGCACCTGCCTGTCCTCCCTGGCATGGGACAAAATCCTCGGTGAGGCAGGCCAGGGCTCTGGGACATGCCATGACAATTTCTCCCAGTGCTTGGCATGGGCTGTGATACACTGTTGATGTCACACCAGTAGTGGTGGCCCAGGAAAGTGAGGTAAGATCAGGCGACTCCGAGTCCCTTGCCCCTCAGGCAGCCCAGAAGCCGCATAGCCCATTGGCAGACTGCAGAAACTTGTGTCCGGTGCTTTTAGGCTTCTTCAGCTTCCGCTTGGATGAGTCCTATGCCCTAGTGAGTTGAGGCATTGAAGTCAGAGACTTGTTTCCAGAGCAGTGGTAGTGCTACTGTGTGCTTCTTCCACACACAGGCTGGAGGCAGTGCTCCTGGACAGCTCAGGTAGTTGTACTAGTTTCCACTCCAAGAAGAGGAAGTGAAGTATAGCCTTCATTGTTTCTCAGGGAAGCTCCAGAATTGTAGCATTTATTTTTCAAAACCGTAATTAAAAAAAATAAAATCAGAATTTCTGATGAAGTTCTGGACCCTAATCAACCTCCATTGCTCTTGCTTTTTCACTCTGTTCTCTGACAATCACCTTTAATTCTTCCACTGATGTTCTTTCTTTTTTGACCATGGGAGAATAATTTAGATTTTTGTGCTTTTAACTGAACAAATAAACATAATATCCAACATCATTAACTGAGCTATGAACATGCCTCCCTGTCTGAAGACTAAAGTAGAATGAGAGAAAGTAAGGAAAATCATAGGTGTGGTCTCATCAGATCTATCTAAATAATAGGTTAAGGTAAGGACAAATTTATAATTCAAAGTATTTTTGTTTCACACTTTCTTTATGGCTTCATAATTTACATTTTGCTTTTATTAAAAATAGATGTAGCTGTCAAAGCACAAGCACACACCCTGCACATTCCACACCTGTCCTGCACTCACACCTATGTGGGATCAGAGTTTTCTGATTGTACATCTAAACCTTTGTGCCAAGCTGTATTGTCATGTACTACAGTTATAAAACTAGAAGAAGCGGTGATCCTCGTTTTGCCATCTTTCAGGAAATAGGTATGATGTCAATTGTGTCTAGCAATTGTGACTGAGCAATTAAAACTCAGACTGACACGGCAAGCAAAGTACCAAGTTTTCTACACCTTGTTATTCACTGCTGAAAGGTGGAACCTCTGGACTAGCCAATAAAGTTAACTATTTTTGGCAGCAATCAGGTCCTAATATACTGGCTGAAAGTCCACTGAAGTTTTTCATTGTCATTTTATACTCAGTAGTCTCAAGGATGAGTTCAAAGTCCAGGAAGAACAACACTGCCAAAATCTGGTCTGTTGCTTATTATTGCTTAACAGGGTATTCAAGCTTTGTTTCTTTGTTATTAAAAGTATTTTATTAATCACAAAATTATTAGTGGTAAAAAACTGGATTCTCAAATATATTTTGTCCAGCAATCATCAGCATCAAGAGATATGTAGACTAGCAGCAGTAATGCTTCTAGATTCTCCTCTACTACAGAAATTCTTGCTGTCAATATTTCCCCTTTTTCACCTCAATCCTTTACTGACTTTCCAATCATTCACCCCCACCTTCACTGTCTGCCATTTCTATCTCTGTCTCAAGAAAGAAACATTATTTCATAGAGTAAAATCCTAATGTGAAAAATGCATTATGGTGGTACCAAACATTTAAGTATGCACTTAAATTTAGCAAGTACCTGAGTTTTTCTTACTGAGACCTAGACCAGATTTAGAATTGAAAAATGTGAAGACTGAATACGGCCTGCTACAGAATAAAATGGTGGGGTGTAAAAAATAGTGAAGAATATTTTTTTATGCTTCTGCCAGGCACAGAAAAGAAGACATGAGAAAGGGTTGGAGTTTTATGCATTTCAGTAGCAGGACAGGCAACCCAGGTAAATCTGATTAAACTAATGGAGCTGGTAAGAGCACATCTTCCTATGTAGACTTTCTCTGGAAAAAAGTACAGAAAGGGGGGGAAGTCAACTAATAGAAAAAAACAAAAAGGAAAATTTGTGCTCCTTAGGTTTATGTCACTGTGCTATCTCAGAACTAAATCAAGGAAATGTAACTTCTCTACCATTGAAGACAGACACAAAATACTGAAGGGTTTTAAGATGATGCAATAACAGCATCCATAAGAGCACTACAGTTTGCATCAGCTGTGCCAGATGGAGCATGGTTCTTACCCTCTCTGCTGTCTATCTCTTGGGCAAATAGTGAGCTGAGATTGATTCTGGATTTTTAGCTATAGTCAATATTTTTCATGTCTGTCCCTGAAGATCCATCCCACCCATTTGGCCAGTAGTTCTGTGTAATCCCTGAAGTATGATCTATGGGTCAAAGCCTGTTTCTTGCATCATGTGTCTACACAGCCCTGACACAGTGGGATCTGAAGCTTGATTAAGTTTTTGGGTGGGAAGGAAGGCAGGGAAGGAAGGAGGGAGGAAGAGAGGAAGGGAGCAAGGGAGGAAGGGAGGGGAGGGGAGGGGAGGGGAGGGGAGGGGAGGGGAGGGGAGGGGAGGGGAGGGGAGGGGAGGGGAGGGGAGGACAGGAAAGGAAAGGAAAGGAAAGGAAAGGAAAGGAAAGGAAAGGAAAGGAAAGGAAAGGAAAGGAAAGGAAAGGAAAGGAAAGGAAAGGAAAGGAAAGGAAAGGAAAGGAAAGGAAAGGAAAGGAAAGGAAAGGAAAGGAAAGGAAAGGAAAGGAAAGGAAAGGAAAGGAAAGGGAAAGGGAAAGGGAAAGGGAAAGGGAAAGGGAAAGGGAAAGGGAAAGGGAAAGGGAAAGGGAAAGGGAAAGGGAAAGGGAAAGGGAAAGGGAAAGGGAAAGGGAAAGGGAAAGGGAAAGGGAAAGGGA
Source organism: Bucorvus abyssinicus (assembly GCA_009769605.1). Taxonomy (NCBI): domain Eukaryota; kingdom Metazoa; phylum Chordata; class Aves; order Bucerotiformes; family Bucorvidae; genus Bucorvus; species Bucorvus abyssinicus. The sequence continues at coordinate 69,335,669 of CM020063.1, read as the reverse complement.
AAGGGAAAGGGAAAGGGAAAGGGAAAGGGAAAGGGAAAGGGAAAGGGAAAGGGAAAGGGAAAGGGAAAGGGAAAGGGAAAGGGAAAGGGAAAGGGAAAGGGAAAGGGAAAGGGAAAGGGAAAGGGAAAGGGAAAAGGAAAGGGAAAAGAAAAGAAAAAAGAATCCCAGCTCTGTATTTCTTTGACTCCAAATGCCCAAGGGAGATTCTGTGAAATTAAAAATACTTCTGATACTAAGCCAAATTATACAATAGCATCACCTAAAAACGCATTAGAATTTCTAAAGTGCCCTGCACATGTTATTTCCTGGAAACACTGCAAAGAGAAAACTGGTTGGTAGGTTCTTCTGAAATTCCAGCAGTGTCAAAGCGTTATCCATGAATGCTGTATGTGCCAAGGTTAGAACTGTTCTTCTAAATGTACGCAAAGTTAACAAATGGTTTGGAACCAAAGAAAGAGATAGCGAGCCAGAAATTCAGCTGGGGTAGATCAGCATTAAATTAGTCTTAGTAAAGTCTAGTAAATCAGTCTTAAATTTCTATGGGCTGGATCTTAGAGATCTAATGCCAAAAAGATAGTGAAACAAGGCACAGGGTATTATTTAGTAGAAACCTCTGTTTTTTCTGTTGAGAGTAAACTCTTGCAGGCATGTGAAATCTTTCACTTTGTTTCTAAAATTGAGTATCTAGAGAAGTGTATAACAGAAAGTCACAGACACAGTCTGAAAATGCAGTGGAGTGCATCCACTCTATGCTAAATGGATTATAATGCAAAGTACACTGCCTTCATTGAGTAATAGCTTGTGAGAATTTATGTTAAATATTAAGAATTAATAAACACATGTACACACATATAAACATTCTGCATGAAGCCTGATTGAATGTTTAAGGAGGGAACAAAAAGAAGCCATCAATGGAATGAAATACACTAAGCAAAGCTGAAAATTGCACTTTGTTCTGGAAATAATTAACTAAACCTTGAAAATACTTCCCAACCTTTTACATTTACAAAGCTCTTGATTTCAGTTAAATTACTTGAAGAAGTACTTATATGCTTGTATAGCTCCACCACGTAGAAATCTGGCCAAGCTCTAAAAGTGCCATGACTGTAATCAAAGTACTTACCTAAAAGAGGCCTGGATATATGTTGTTGCTTTCTTTTTCTTTAAAGTGTTTTATCAGAATTGAATGACTGTAATGGGATGTATTTTGAGGAGGATATACCTACCACTCAGTACATTCATGGAATTCTAATTTATTTGCTTCTTGCTCTTTCCTCCTTTGAGGAACATTCTGGATTAGGTCTATGCACCAGATTCAAAGTCTCGCCTTTCACATCTCACATCTGCTGAGAGGAACGTCGCATGCCTCATTGGAAATAGAGAAGAGTAGCATTTCCATCCACACTTTCTGTGTAACTTTCACCATCAGCTGTCCGGTTCCTGTAATGTATCTAAGTTTTCCTGGGAGAAAACATAGAGCACAACTACTAATACGCTCTGAGTGCTCTTGAACTTCACTGCAACTTGGATTTTTACTCTAGCTCTACTGATATACTTCAGTACTGCATTGCTGGCAGCTTGACAGATAACTTCAACTGAAGAGTATCGATTCATAAAAAGAACCCAGCGAGTGAAAGGCGGGAGGTTTCATGACTGAAGAGGTTACTCTGAATTGCTTGGGGTTTTTGAGAGGCCATTAATGGCCGTTTCTACCAGTTGTAAACACTAAGAACAAATGGATTTGGCATCCTTTGTTCTGTAAAATAGCAAGCCTGTTATGTGCAAAATAAACAAGACCCACCACCACAGTGAGAAGAGGGAGGTGACCTGGGGAAGATAACACCTAGAAAGCAGTAGGGAGAAGAGAGCTTACAAAACAGAATATGACATTTCTATAGCATCTCACTTCTTTTCACCAGTCACTGAAGTCCCTCTGAGGATGCAAGGAATTTTTCCCTAGCACTGCATTTCAAGCCTCCATGGTGTTCAGGTACAGGGAGCACGATTTCATCTCTTCAGCCTTTAGCCATATCAGTGGATATTTGCTCTTATGGACCTGGAATAGGGAAACCCTCTACTTAGATAGTCATGAGGTACTTGTTTGAAGTGTGTGAATACGTAGAAACACATGAAGACTTTGCAGAAATACTCATTATTTTCTACACATTTGTTGTTCATGAGAAAGGGCAACTGTTTAGAGAAAATTGAAAAAAAATCCAACCAAAAAAAAGAGCTTTTCCTAGTGCCTCCTAGCCTATTTTTGTCTTTCCCTCAGCTTTCCTGGACTACTCGTCCTGCACTTAAGAAAGGAGACCTTTCTCCCTCCTTTATCTTCTTCACATTGTAGATAGCTGAAGAAAGGAAAATGACAAGTATGTCTCTGCCTATTTCTACTGCCTGGTAAGCGTCCAGTTTACCAAGTACAGCTGTCAGATTATTGTCTTGCCATGGTTTTCTTCCATTAGTTGTTTGGGTCAGCGTCCTTTACATCTTCAGCTTGTACACCACCTGCTGACATACTGGTTGCACACACTTGTGGTACTTCAGCTCTTTGTCCAGAGGAAAAGTGAAGGCTTCTCTTCCAGAATGGGGTGGGAATTTTGATGAAGATGAACATAGGATTGTCACATAAAGGCAATGTATTACACAGAAACTTCATCCATTGTTATATTCAATAAATGTGAGAGTTCTAAGTGTAACCAGAGATGACATATATTAGGGATCTTTTTGACCTGAAATCTTATTAATGCATATAAAGCACGAAAGTTTAGAAATTAAAATCAAGAGTAAATTCCTCCTTTATTTTTCAGTGAATTTATCTAACTTCTGAGTACCTTTCTGATATGTGGAAAAAATGCTGCCCCTGTATGATGATATGTGGAAAAAAATGCTGCCCCTGTATGATGAGATCTTTTTCCCACAGTGATCATCACATAGTGATGATTCACACGTCTACCATACCCATTCTCCTTAGTCACTTTTTTCAAGAAGTCTTTTCAAGAAGTCTTATACTGCTGCTTTTATGAAAGCTATTTCACATTTTTTACTAACCTCTTCTCTATTTATGTTTTCTTACTAGTTCTTCCATGGTGTGGCTCACCTGCATAGTGAGCAGGGACTTCTTTATACAATTATTTTATGTAGTGCCATGAATCTTGACTTTGGGCTTTCACTTGCCATAACACAGGTGCACTGATGTCCTGCTACAATACTAAAACCACTAACAAATGTGAAGATGTAGCTGCTATTTCTGGTAATGCTTTCTGGTAGATTTTCCATAGCACACTTATGCATTAAAAAAGTTAAATTGTTGTTGATGAAAGTGATAAGCAAAAGCTGAAGCAAGTGCTGTGATATGTAAGGATATGTAAGCATCCATGAAAGTTAGAAGTCATATACAATGATTTAATAAGTACTTCACAAATATTGTTTCACTAACCAGCATGTTACTTTATCTGCTAATGAGCTGGCTTCCCTGTTATTCAGAGATGCACCATAAGTTTCCAGACCATATGTTTTCATACTACACATTTTTTTAGGGCAAGTTTTGCTCTAGTAGAACCTCGGCCTGAAGCAGGCCATAGCAATGGGCTTTGGCTTCTTGCAGAAAGAAAACCACAGATGTTTCTCCAAGTGGTTCCACCTCATTCTCTAGCCATTGGTGACTGAAAAAGTGCTTTTTTCTGGGGAAAGCATGGCAGCATCAGATGAAAATACCACTTGATAGAGAACTTAATGTATTCTGCCATCATCACCTCCTGTGATTGGGTTTCCTCATTTGCAAAATTGCGTGTCTTGCTTTAGGTTGAGCTGTGTCAGTTGCCTGTTCCACCTACTCAGATGTACTTGGCAAATTTGCTTCATAGTTTCAGGGACTTCTCCATGTCACGCTGCAACCAAAGTGTTGATCTCTTTAGTAGGCCAGTGTATTTATTGTTATTCCAGATTCCAATGGTAACATATGTCTAACATTTAATTTCTATTGTCATTCACAGACGTGTGTGTCTATAATAACCTCAAGAGAAAAGCATGAATCTGTTATAAAATGCTGAAATCATAACTTCTTTACTTAGTTTCAAGTATCACCTATCAAGGTAACCAAGCTTGTCCTAAATCCATTTGGAAGACAAACTTTGGCAAGAAACCTGATCAATAGCTTTTATGTTACAATCACCTTCCCATTCCCTCTTTTGGTCTTCTGTGCCTGATCTTGGCTTAAGCTACTTTTTGCTGTCACTGCCTGAGCTGCTGATGACAGGCTCTGTTCTAGTCATGCAGCACAAGGACTCTCTCCTAGCTGTATTCAGGGTCAGAATTTCTTCTTAGAATGGCATCAAATTGGAGGCTTTGCTGAGGTCAATGACAACAGAACTGTAAGTTTTCATAAAAACTTAAAATTGGAAATATATAACTAAGGGAAGTGGAAGCAGATTTCTTCATTTTTACTGCTAACAATATTAACTGGAACAATTCCAGTGGGGAAAGAGAATGTTAAAACTTTGGAAATGATCAGAAATACTTCGTGTTTAGCATCAATAGGACCCAAACCAAGTTTCAAACTTCTTGGAATATCAATATGCTTACTGACATTTAAAAGCGGGGTAGGGATTTTTTCCTTAAAATATCAAAACTGAGAATTTCAGTGTTTCCAAATAAGAAGTAAGACATTTAGGAAAGCCAATGTGAAATCATAAAACACGCAGTTTTGGCCACTCCAGTGTTTCTTTTGCTTAGCTATTTTACGCAGCTCTGCCATTTACTCATACATTTCATCCATCATCTACAGGATAACATTTCCCCTGCTCAGTACCAAGAGCTTTAAATTAAGATCTCAAAAGCACACACTTTTCAGAGTGTGTTTTTCCCCTGATTACTGTTAACACTGTGGAAAGCAACACTTGGGGTCTTTTGCTTGTTATTAATTACCATAGAATTTAGAATTATAACAGCCCTCTACAAGGGTGTGAATTCTCCCCACTTGAGATTATAATAAAACCCCCATATGTTCATAACTTTAAAAGTTTTAACTAACAACAAGGAAAAAGGAACAGCTGCAGCAGCTCAGACAAGCATGTAACCCTTGGTAACTTGGGACAAACAAGTCCCTTTGTAGGTGGTCCTTTTACCTGAACGCTGCTTCAGTAAAGCTCTCACTTAACTTGACGTTAGAAAGTAGGAAGTGGATAGCCCAGGAAAGGATGAATCAATAACTCTTTGCTTCATTGTCACGTTCTCAGCCTCTACTTTCTAGAGAAAAGATTAAACTTCAGGTACAGCGTGGTAGTAACCAGTAATGGGATGAATTTCTAGTGATGTAGAATGGGTTTGGGTTTTGAATTCAAGATGACGAAACCACAGCCAGGAGTCCATGTCTTGAAGTCAAATGCCCTCTACTGGCCATTAACTGCTTTTCTTAGCATTAAAACCAAGGCATCCAGTATTCCAGCGAGTTTGTCCCAAGCAAAACTTGTGTTTATCTGCAATTTGTTTTTTTATGTTCAGTTACCAAATTGCAAAGCAGGTCAAGTCAGTATGAGTGGCTTAAACTGCTCCTGTCATTCAACAGGCGTGGTTTTGTTGCCAAACGTTCTTTGTGCTGTGTGTCTGTCAGGAAAGAAAGGCAAAGAATCGCTAAGTCAGGAAAGAAAGCAGAAAATTATTCTTTGGCAGATAATGGTTATCACTTCTAGTGTAGCTTCATGCCCACGATAAAATCAGGGCCAAGTTATGAAGAAGCTACGCAATATCCTTGTACAAATATGTGCTGAAAAGCTTATGACCATGACAGAAAAAGAGAGAACACAGGACGCGTCCAAGGTCAGAACAGAAGGAAAATCTGTGATAAGGCCAGGATTTCAACCCAAACTTTATGCATTTTCATTCCCTGTGACAATTTAGACAAAGTCAGAATCTAAGGCACCTGAGTGCAGGTAGGGAGGGGAAGGGCAGCATGCTCATTCGTGCAACCTATGAATGCCTGAGGACATTGCCCTTCGTGCAGCACTGACATGACTCTGCCTTCTAACACTTGACCACAACTTACTACCTCTCTTACTGCCTCTCTTCCTTCAGACACTCCTGGCACACGGCTCAACTGTCTTAACTGTTCACAAGGACAAGTTTGTCCCTACAGACCATCTCACCGACAGCAAGCACAAGAGCTCTTCCGCTTATTTGGCTGATACACGCTCTGCTTAAAAGCAGGAGAGATTTTAAGAAATTTAGGAAATGATGAAATGTAAGGGACCTGAGGATGGGCCAAAAGGTTATTTTTCAGAGCTTATCATGAAATTGATCAATTGCCTTTTGCGTTTATTTTCTATAAGCCAGCCTGGTTGGAAGTCGTGGGTCGGGAGGTGAAGAACAGACTGGGCTCCTCCAGGCTTACTGTTTGAGCATCACAGCAGCTTAAAAGGCCACAGAGCTCAAGCAATGTGGCAGCTCTTCAAATAGACCTTTCAGCTTCCAGGAACTGCTAAGGTTACAGCTCCCGTTTCCACGGGGAGCCTCCGTGAGTTACCTGCTCAAACCTCACTCACTGTTTTTTAGCGTTATTACTAGTGCTGGAAATCAGGAGGAATTACTCCTTCGGGGGCTGCTGCCACGAGTTTTGACCAAACTCTGGAGCTGCTTGTGTCCTGGAGCAGACGGCTGACTTTAGCAAGGGTGCAGCATGCACCCCCTCTGTTCACAGAACAGCAGTGACGTCGGCACACTTGCCACTCTCCGCTGCTTGAGCCGGGCCATCATCTGTCCTGGAGACTGCTTGCTCAGACAGCTGCAGACAGCTGGAGGGCTGAGCTTACCAGATGTGAGCCATCTCTGGGCTGAGAGCTGTTTGATAACTGTTAGGCATGCAACAGTAGAGGTAGCGTGAGGAGGATTTACTGAGTGAATGAGGATGGTGCCCTTCTCCTGCGCTCTGAGCCCAGCCTCTGAGAGCCTTGTGTAACCTGGGACATACTTCAGGAGAGAGGCTGCACCAAGTCTTCCCTGACAGGGGCTTCGATGTCCTGCTGCAATCACATAACTAGCCTCCTGGACAGCTACACCCACCTGCTACCCTTCTTTGTCTTGCCCAGTACAGCTCTTGGTGTGTGGATTTCCCCTTTCCTGGATGGGCAAGGGCGTAAGGACTGACTAAGAGCCTGCCTGGGACTTGGCTAATGCTCGCAAGAGACCGGCAGTGAGACAACCCTGTTCTTGCTGTGCTGACCAAGCAGTCATCAGAGCATGAAAAACTCCTGGAGCAGGAGCAGTGGCTGTCTTACATTGCCTGTATTCACGTGTGTGTTACTTTGCTCATGGGTTAAACCTGTTCTTCAACTGGGACTTCTAAAAGCAGGAAGGGGGTGGGTTGGGATTTTTTTTCCCAGCTGTAAAAGCCAGTCTTCACAATTACTGGTGAGATTGCTTTCATGGGAAGCACAGGCAGGGAACTGCAGATGCTACAAGATAGGATGTACAGGACAGTAGAGGAGGGAGGAGATCAAAAGCAGGGCTTACAGGTTTTCTTTCAGCAGAAGCCTTTCCAGAATGGTGCAGAGAAAGGGAGCAAGCCCTTGCAAGGTGCTGTGAGCCAGTGTCGTGCATTTCCTTCTTAGGGAGAGAAGCCCCAGCCCCACTTCTGCCATTGGACCTTGCAGCCCGGCTTGTCCACCCCGGGATTGCCGGGCCCCCTCTAAACAAGCAGCGTCTGTCCCTGCTGAGGTCCTCGGAAATGCAGGCGAACTCCCCAGATCAGGTTTGAGGATCACACCCTCAGCTTGGCCATAGGCCAGAAGAGACTGAGAGCTGACCCTCCAGCTCTGTAGAAGAAACTTTCCCGGGACAAAGTAACCTACTCGTGTCATCTTACCTTCTAATTTACACAAAGAAAAAAGCAAAAAAAACAAAAAAACCCAAATCAAACCAACAACCAAAAAAATACCAAATCAAAAAAAGCAGTAAGTCACATTGTCGTCTCGCCTTCTTGTCACTCCAGCTTGCTTTTTCTAGGAAGTGCCATCTTCACATCACTTCGACATGAGTTTCATCATCTCCTTGCTCCAGGCTGGTAGTGGTGCCCTCCTAACAAACATAAGCATACCATTTCTCTAGAGCTTCTTCTTTGTGAGTTGACAGTGTAATACGGAACAAATTTGTCAAGACATGGGGCTTTAAAAGGTTTCTCAATAGAGTTGCACATTACTTTCTCCAACAGAAGAAACAAGGGGTTGCACAAACCAACACAGCATTTACACACTTTTTGCTTTACCAGTTCACTGTTCACATTCTCTTTTGGGGTTCAGATGGTGACATTCTTCAAACTCCTCTGTCCGTCTTTTCTGTGTGGAGACAAGTTTTTTTATTTGTTTGTTTGGGGGTTTTTTGTAAACTGGAGCCCTCAGTTAAAAATTTTTTTTCTCTGCTCCCTTTTATGCTCGTATTTACATTTTAGACTCCTCTTAAACCTCCCTTCACTCTCCCCCTGATGACCTCAGATTGTTTTTAAGCCTTGCTGTGAACATGTGGTTTATCAGTTCTTTGGCTTCAGGATTTTTCCTGTCTCCAGACTAACCACCATAAAGAAAAACTTGGAAGGACAGTTTTTCCACAATCTAAATAAAACCTCTTCCTGCTCTGTAAGTAGGCACCCCTGACCATGTGGGCTGGATTTCTTATTTAGCAAAGCTTTCTCTCATAAATCACTGTCTGAGCCTGAATTGAGTGCACATAAACATAACCTGTGAGTCAACATGAAAGAAGGAGAAAGCATTTTGATGACAGCCCTTGATCACAGTTGAAAAAGATTTTTGAACTTTGCATGAAAAGGAACAGAGGCATGCTCCAAGTGCAGCCGCCTGTGCAAAGGGGGCTATTCTGAGGAGAAGGAAAGAAGAAGAAAGGAAGTAGAGGTCACAGATGTAACTCTTTGGGCTAGGCACAGCTTGAAGAGAAAGGGACAGGGATAACAGAGGTTGCAAGAAAGGATGCTTAAAGGATCGAGTGACTTCACTTAAACTCTGATAGCAAATACCTGTTGATGGTCTGTATTCTTAGCAGGTGTGTTTCAGTTATCACAGTAAGTGGGTACATGGCCTCCACTGATCTGGAGAGGGCTCAGGACGAGTTGGTGATCTTAGATACGAGATGCAATCCAGGCCTCCCTGACACGCCCTCAGCCCTGTCTGATGAAGAGTCTAGCCCCTCCATGCAGACTAACTGAGGTGCTAGAAACATTTTAAACATCTTAATCCCTTTGGGTTTGGGTTGTTAGGGGGATTTTATTTATTTTGCGTTACTTGAATATTACTAGTTCTGGCAGATCCTGCAAAGTCTTAATTTAAGCCACAACAGGTTAAATGTCCACTGTGTGGCATTTTACATTATGGAAAGCAGCAGACTTAGACAGACTGTGCTATAGGCATGTAGCAGGTATGAGCCCGTATCTCTGAGGCAGTAAGAGCACTTTAAGCTTTTGGAACAAAGCCAGACTTTAGTCATCTTTTCCCTAAGGCTAATACTGTGGAGGCAGCCAAGTGCTAGTCCTAGTGCTGTTTTAATCTATCAAGCTGAGCATAATAGTGCACACCATCTCTTCTTAAGAGTGGGGAGGAAAGAGGATGAGGCAACAACAGCAAATCAAAGTACAGAACCTAAACAAAATTATTATCTTGGGAAAAGGGCATCTCACTGATCTGAAGATTAACCATGCTGTTTTCTCTTAAAATATCAATTTGATGCCTTTCCTTTTGTTTGGGTGATTAAGAGCTTCACCCGTTGGTGGGAAAATCAGTTCTCTCTGACACGTTCTTGATCTAAAGAGGAATAACCTGTGTAATCCTGGGTCCATAGCACCCAGTGTCAGAGCAAAGTGGGGCTGCATTCAGACAAGGAGTATTGTGACAGCATGGAGCAGGCACCAGCCTGAGAATGAGCATCCCAGATGAGTGCTGGCAGGACGAGGTCTGGAGGAAGGAATTTTTCATCAATGTGCCCCATTACCTCCTTGGAGGGCAAGGTCTGCTGGACCTCACAAGGAAGTGTAATGCATTATCACCTGCCTTCCTCCAGTCAGGGTCCTTGCAGGGTTTGTCCCCCTGAAGGTGGTCCTGGCCAAACAGGGAAGCTATGCATGCTTGTATCCACTGCACCAGGAAAACAAGTGGCTCCCTTCAGCCCCACGGCCATGAACAATCCTGCATTGGCACCAGAAATGCAGATGAGCCATCACATTTTGCTTCTGTGAGAAGGGCTCCCAGAAATCAGCAAAACCAAGAGTGCCGTGTGGGCAGGGATGCAGTGGCTTAGGAAGCAACAATTCTTCCTTCCCTGCACCCAGCGCCTTCCCAAAAGAGCATGTTGCCTCCTTTGCTGAGCTGCCACCCCTGACTATCCGCTGCTGCTAAGTGTGGCTTTCCTGACAGGAGGGCTGCTCTGAGAGGAGTGATTTCTGCCCTGTTTTGTCATGTACTGGTTTTTAAACAGGTTTTAAAACAAAATCTGGTTTACTGTGAGGTGAGAGATACTTAAGAGTTTAAGGGAAGATTATTTCTAGGGATATGTCTTTAAAGCTGATCCTGAGACATAACCACTGTTACTGGTGAGCAGTATCTGAAACATGAACCGCAAGGCTTTTATTAAAATGAGATGCTGAGGTAGGATTCTGAAATAATGAAGAAGGAATCACAGTTCTGCTATTATCCTTATAGGTTAACATCTGTTAAAATAATCAACAACAAAAGCAACAATTTTACAACAATCAAATCACTAAGTGTGTTAATCGGCAAGAGCTTATGACATGGGATCATTTAATTATGTTTATGCAAACTATTTTATTATAATAAGAAGCATTCAGTGATATCACTGCAAATCATTGCTGGAACTTCATTTATTACATGTGTCTGGCTGTTCCTGTGAAAGACAAGGTCTTTTCTAAACGGAGGGGAAAATAGAGGGCAAAGTCTCTACTTCCTTACATCAGTGCACTCTACAAGCACGGCACTGCCCCACGCTGAGCTTTCAAAAAGAAAAACAACTCAATGAGTTGCAACAACTCCAAACCTAAAGAATAGCAAAAGGATGTTTACACAAAAAAATTTACTCATTTAGAGAGGTTGCTCTTTGCCTTCATCTTGGAAGTGTCATTCCTGTTACTCATGCTTTTATTTTTGTGGCACTGCATGGCCCCAGTAATGTGAGGTAAATGCAAGAACACTGGAAATTGACTAGAACCGTCCAAGCATCACTTGTGACACTGGCACCATGCCCAGGGACTCATAATCAAAGGTTCAAAGTGTACAAATCATAGGGCGTTGTGCAGGCAACATCAAACAAAGCGCCCAGTACCAGAAAACTCTTCCTAAGCCCTTTCATGAAAGTGGGCTGTTACATTGAAAACAGGGTGATGTTCCTGACTAACATCTTAGAAAACATGGATGATTTATTCTGCACCGTCAGCATAAAAATGTAGCTAGCTTCTTAAATCTCTGACAATCACTTATTCATGAGAAATGTATCTTTACATAAGATCATTAAAACCATGGAAGTGATAAATAAATAGACATTGAAAACACATTTTAAGGAAACAAACCAATTAAAAGTTGTTTAAACAAACACTGGAATAGCTTTTCAGAGGACGTAAACTCATCAACACCTGCAGGCTTTTTTTTATGGAAGGCTGGAGACAGTTTGTGCAGGAGAAACTTCTGTAGGTCATATTGGGGACTCGTGATGGTCTCTTCCAAATTTAAAGTCAAGAACTTTGAAAATTCTCTCTCTTTATTTTCCAATGCATGGAAAGAAGAAAAAACTGTAATTACAGCTAGCATAAAGATGGTACTTTTTTCTAAAAATATTTCAGGTTTAACCACATTTTTCTATTTTGCAGTGCATTCAAACCAAAGCACTCCTTTAAACGAGGGAGTCTGATGAGATAGTCACTTTCCCAGTCACAGTGGCCAACAGAAGACAGGTAACTAAATATTGAGTGTGCATCTGAGAGAATCCACATTCAAATATGTTTGAATAACTGTCATTAATGCAGCCCAAGCAGAAAAATCAGTTTTACTGCATTATGGGTTTGCCTGAGGCCCAGCTTCTGCCACCTCCCCTGTTGAAGCTCTGCTATTTCTACAGATGCATAGTGAGCAGGCCAGAGAACGAGCAGGCAAGGTAAATTTTATTTGCAAGGATAGTGAGGGCATTTGCACATTTCAGGAGACTCAGCATGTCCTTGGACCACCTGAGTTATAGAGTCTGCCGTTTGACAAAAGTCCCAACCAGCTTAACTCACTGCTTTTCTGTAGACAGCAATGCAATGAAATATCAGATGCTTAAAAGCTTTATCCGAGATACTGAAGGGGTACAATTGTGCTTGATTGCATAGCTGTATTCTGGATGGACATTCTGGGATTTAATTTCTTTTCCTCTAAAACCCTCTAAAATATGTAGAAGGATACCATGAATATTTCAGTCAGCCCTTCACTATCAGTGATTGCTTGTCAAGATGTGGATTTGTGTCAGTGAAATTGAAGAAGGCTGGGCCAAGGAAGAACATTTGCTGAAGGTTCAGCACCGCTCTACAGCTGTCTTCTTTTCAGTGTTATCTGCATTTTTGGAAATTGTGTGGCTGCTTTCCCCTGGAGCAGAGCCAGGACTAATAAACCTTGCTGGAACCAGATTGGCTCCACACAGAACTAGGAGTGGTCCAGAGTCTTGCCAAACTACCCCAGTGGCTCCTCGAGAAGACAGTTCAGAAGTACACAAACCACAATGCAGAACACAAGGAGAGGCCAGCCAGGGTCACATCTTGGGACACTTCAAAGCAGGGGTCTATGGAGTGAAAGTGGAGTCTGTTTTGAAAGCCAGCATTGGCCAGGAGCCCCTGCCTCCCACACAGGGAAGACCCCACCCTGAGTGCAGACTAAAAGGGAAGGCAGCCATTTTTCATGTACCTAGTTTGCCAAAACCTCTGAGCTAACTCTGCAGCTCAGGTCCAGCTGAGCTTATTAGCTCCAGCACAGACCTCACCTGACTCAGTAAGCATTCTTCCTCAAGGTCCTGTGAATTTCTTATGACATTTATTTGGTATAGAGCAGTGTTTGCATGTGCTTATCTCTAACAATGCACCACACTTGAGGTCATAAATCTCCTCTGGGAAATACATACCACAGAATCAACTCCAGCATCATGCTGCTGCTAAACATGACTTGACCAAAACAGAGTCAAGGCAGAGAAGATTTTAACCTGTACTGAACAGTGAAATATGTGCCTTATTTTGGGTTAAGAAAAAGCTTCATGGCTCTAGCTCTCCTTCCTTACCTCAAGTAATGAAGAATTGACAAGAGACCTGTATTTCATGTCATGCATATGTGAATTAAGCTGTATTGCATTACACAATGTGCATCTCACTGTAATTCTTGAATTTTGCACAAATGTGCATGTTTTCGGGATTTTTCCTCTGCAGCACGACTAAGCATTTTGTGACAGCACCAGGCCAGTAAGTTTAAATAAACTTGGAGACGCATAATTTCTACTGCATAGCTGTCATTCATGGAACTACTCAATCTACAAGCTGTAGAAGAGGCATAATCCAACATGTCTTAGACATATATAAGTAGGAAGAATTTTTAAATATTTTTAAAAAGTGGGACTCCTGGAGTCAGAGGTTACTGTCACCTTCATCTCAAGATGATTAGAAACTATTGGCTTTTCCGCTTACTTTTGGACATAATAAAAAGTACTCATTTAATTAAAAATTGAATGCATGCTGTGGTTATTAAAATAAGGGAACAGGCTATTTTCCTTCTGGTTTGCATTTTATACTACTTTCCAATGGGACAAAGAGAGAAAACTACTAAATAAAATAAGACAGAAAGCAATTAAATAAAAGGCAGGATTGTCACTGGGGCTTGGGTTTAGCCCTTGCATTGCCTCCCCATCACTGCTGCTCCAGCTGGCTCAGGAGCACATCAGCGAAGGACTCTCTTATGATCCATTTTCATCCTATCTAATGGTTTCTCTTTAGACCTACAGACCGCAAACATTTGGGTTTGTTTTTGTAATAGTGTAAGTGCCAGCTGCAAAACAAAATACACTTCTCACAAGTATTCCGACAAGGCAGGACTACAAAAAGTGGCTGGTTGTGACAGCGTGGTGAGAACCAAGGGAATGAGCTGAAGAAGCAACAGGCATGGAGGCAGGGAAACAACTACATAAAATGAGAAGAGGAAAATTGTTTCAATGAGATTTGGGAGCCCAAAATATGAGTGAGAGTTTTCTCCAGATATTATTATCTGTGATTATTATGATAATTTTGCATTTGGCTTGTTTTGGCTTTTTAAGGCAAAACTAGACTGCTGTGTGAGAATGTCTACTTTCTTTTGGGTGGGTGGGAGGTGAGAAGAAGGAGAGACTATCTCTAAGAGTTCAAAACCAGGAAACTCTAGCAACTTTTAGAACACTCTTTGATACCACACAGCTTTGAAGAACGCTTAACCTGATGAGGTTTTCACTATAGTTTATGTATTACACTGGCTGAGAGAAACTGCAGGAGTTGTGGAGCATCAGACTGGTTGTCAGGAATTCCTGGCATTGAAATATTCTCTGTCCTTTGTTAGTAGTTTAAGCTTAGAAGAAGACCCATCTGTGTGAGAACTGGTTTTGTCCACTGTTTGGAGAATGTTTTGACCTTACGATAACAACTTTTACTGCCAAAACATGCAGATCATTCATTAGTGATATGATGTAGTTTCTAGACTGGACCTGGCTTTCATCCAGCCAGTGAAGAAGACAGGCAGAATGAGTTCAGGTCTGTCAGTACCTGCTTAAGGAGATATGTCCATGCTAATATGAAGCCGAGCAATGATTCAGCTAATATAATGACTGTGATGTCCTTGTTGGGTAAGTGCAACAGTGTAGAACAAAAGCCAAGTTCAGTGGAGTCTTGCTCTGCCCGTGGTAAGACTAGGCAAGGGATAGTCAATGTGAAGGAAGAAAAAGTCAACCTAAATTTCCAGTTCAGGTGATGGCGAGCACTGAGTTAACTGATTCATTGGAGGATCTGGGCAGCCATTTTCCTGCCAGGACCATTGTTAGCTGTTCTTGTCTTTTTCAGCTATAACCAAATTAAAGTGATGCAGCATTGCAAGGAGACGAGACTTTTCTTATGAAATTTCAGTTTTACAAATCCAGGATGTTTTCAACAATACGGCTGGGCATAAACCCACAAATTTTATTCTTGACAATAAGAATCACAGCATGCACGGGAAGCCATATCAAGATGAGTATCTAAATAGTTATAAATAAAAAAATAATTGTTTTGGACTGTATTTTATTCCTTTATTTTTTTACATACATATATGTATATAAACAGAAGTAACATTGAATGTATATAATTAAAATAACTGGCATTGTCTTAGCTCAAGTTGGCCCACTTCTTTCTTTCCCTGTAGAAATACTGTAATACACAGCTTTTGTGATGGTGTTTAGATCTTGATAAATAAGAAAAAAAATTCAAAGGATCCTTTATTATCCTTCCAAAGTATATTGTGGTATAACAACAGTATCTTTTGGAATACTTTTAAAACCAAATTTATTCAATAAAAAATGTGTCTGCTTTCTGAACACACAGCGTGAAAAATTCAGTCAAGATAGCTGTAACTTCAAAGCACAAGATGTGAATTTTTAATGTTAGTCCATGAAACCTTTGAAAGTATGGAATTTTTTGAGGGTACAAACATATTGTTAAAGATCTGTACAATTTTCATCAAAAAAAATCTCTTTTCAGCTTCCCAGAGAATGGTTTGAAAGATGAAGAACAAACAAGGGACAAGAACAGCGTAGATTCAGTTGTAAGTATAGATAGATCTGTTACTAAATATACACACCCCTGGTTTTATTATTTAACCCTTGAGGGAATTGTAATGGCTATTTATAAACTTCCTCACAGCTTCAGCTAAACCTTTGTACCCATAATGAATTAGTAGTATTAAAAGAGAACACAGAATTTAGAGCATGTCATTTTTTCATGGTGAACTCTAATTTACCCAGGTTAATATGAACTCCTGCACCATTTTCAAGTTGTATGGGCCTAGTCTTCTGAAGGTGGAAAGATTTCTTTACGCCAAAATCACTTTTTTGCCCCAGCTAACTAAGTATTCCACCTCTGAAACAGGCTTCTGCAAAGCACAACCTCCTAAATAAAAGATTTTATAACATGGGGG
Organism: Bucorvus abyssinicus; assembly: GCA_009769605.1. Lineage (NCBI taxonomy): Eukaryota > Metazoa > Chordata > Aves > Bucerotiformes > Bucorvidae > Bucorvus > Bucorvus abyssinicus. The sequence continues at coordinate 69,319,461 of CM020063.1, read as the reverse complement.
AAATCTTTCAATGTTGGTTAGTTATAACAAAAATTATGCTTTTAAGTGCTCCAAACCCTTAGCGGGCCTCTTTATGTAGCTGATTTTTTTTCTTGCCCTCTTTCAAGCATCACAGCACTTAAACTAAGCTGGCATATGAGTCTTCTTCAGCACTCCAGAATAAAACTAGTTTACGCACAGTAACGTGGTCCCTTGCAGGCTTAGGAATTTTGCCAATGCTGCTCCTCAATAGGAGCTTAAAATTGTCCATCATCTGTGCTGTAGCTTCAGTAAGGTTCTCGAGGGTGGTTGAAGATTTTTGTGGTTCTCTTCATCTGGAATGAAACCTACCCATTGACCAAATCAAGAGTAGTTTAGGAATCCTCATAACTTTAAGCAGCAGTCTTGCTAGCAGTCTGATTTGGGGAATATCAAGTGCTCTGTTACTAATTTATCTGACTTCTCATGCAGATTTTTCAGTCATCAGTATAATTCATATACACAGCTTTTCAAACATTATTATCACAGAGCTAGTTTGGGGAAACACCAGTCTTCAGTGCAGACCTGTCCTATATATTGTGTCTCATTTGGAGACATTTCTTTTTCTTGGCAGTTAGAATTTGATAAACAATATTTTCTTCCTAATGCTGTCGCTGAAACAGAGAGTAGTTTCAATCAGGTGCTTAGTATTTTGTTTCTCTAGGCTGCAAGCCAATCTTTTAACCTAATGTTTGGGAGTGGGAGGTTGTTAAGGTCTCATGAGGATCTTCAGCTTTTGAGAATCCTTGCAGAATCTATGATGTTTAAAGTGCTTTTTAAGCTACAGGTTGTAAAATCCTAAGCAACAAGAGGAGCAAAGTCTTTTTGTATCCCTCAGCTGAGATTTTCTGTAAGTTTTCTATTCTGCTGTTTGTGGGTTAAGTTCCTCCAGGATCCTGTATGATTTTGTTCAGTTAGATCACCATTCTCTGATAGAAGTTCCAGGTCAGCAAGTATGCTAGAGCATGCCAATCTGTGGAGCATTTTTTCATATTTCACTGTTTCCTGAGTTTTCTTCTGTCAGGTTTAAAGTCTGTCACATTTGTAATGGCTGGAATCAGGAGCGGAATGGCAGGGGAAGATCTAGTATGATGCTGAAAACGTCATGCAGTCCGTCAAGATTCAAGCTACAGTACAGTTGCTTCTTTCCTGGAAGGCTCTTCTACTCCACAAATTTCACTGGTGTAAAGCCCTTGCCTATTCACATCCTTACTGTTTTTCCACCTACTTTGAACCTATTTCTGTATAGCCACTGTCATTCATGATTTGCCTTGGGCCATATCCTTATGACTTTAAAAGAAAAAATAAATCCACATCTGCTTGCAGGAGCACAAGCACAGATAGAATTCAAATGTGTTGACAAATAATCTGTTTGCAATTGGAATAAATAGTGTTTACTTCATGCTTATTCCTACTCTAGTCCATTAGTTTTAGCTTGGGATTAAATATCAGTTACTGTAAGTAAACACAGGAGAACTCAGTACCAGTAGTTTGTGGTTTTCTCTACAATCAATATTTATCACCTTTATTTAGTTAAAAAAAAAAAAAAAGGAAGAAAAAATTAAAAAGAAAAAAAAAAAAAAAAAAAAGGGAAAAAAAAAGAATGAGGAATTTTTTTGCTGCAGGTGCAATGATATTGTGACCTGTGAACTGGCAGAAGGATATGCATGTTCAGCTGTCAGAATGTAAATATACAAAGCAAATGTATGCATTCAATCAAGGTCAGATTATAAATGCTTAGGGTGGAAGAAGATCTGACAGCATCTGTTTGCCTGAATCTTCTTTGTTAGTTGAATTAAAAATAATCTTCCTTGCAATCTGCAGGACTTCTCAGGGGAGATGCAGGTACCTTCGGCCAGCCTCTGATGACATGTTTCATGTGGAAATTGTGAAGGATTTATGTGAGCAAATACTTATTTTCTTCCATCACGGCAACCCTTTTTATATCTGAACTAGAGGTAGGAATGGGAGGAAAGAGAGAGTTTCTCCTGAAGAAAGATCACAAAAATCACCATGCTTGTCACTAGCACCTTGGAAAAATGCAGGACCACTGCTTGGACATGCTCTGTTTTCATCGGCTGTGTTTCTCAGTTGTGTCAGTTTTATTAATCAGGTACTTTGATGTTGGTCTTCTTTGCTATCATTTAGTCTGTATGGATAAAGAGAGATTATAAACAATCTTTCACTTTCTTGTGATGCCTATAAAAACTCAGTAGAGTTAGATATGCAAACATAGATCACGTGTTTACTTTCTTTCTCATTGACGTGCATGTGAGAGAGCTCTTTGTTTTATGATGATGCGGAGATATTAAACCATAGGTATTTCATTCCTGTATTTATTTTCATGGTGTTGCAACTCATGTAAAACTGAGCAGTAGCTGTTTCTACATTTCTGGAGACTCATGGCCATTCCCTACTGTATTGGCGTTAGTATTCTGTTGTCACCTGCACTTAACAAGAATGCTATCCCCAAATTGCGAATAACACGGAAATCACTTTCCTCTGCCACATCAGTACCACTTCCTGCTAGCCCAGTTTCAGACCTTGCTCAGTGTATTGTATCTTTGCTGGTAGCATGCTGTGTGCTAGCGTCAGAGGCTGACTCAGTTTCAGTAACCAGTGCAGGACAGTGCACCTCTTTAATAAATTACACTTCTAAGTGAGGAACTAGGGCCCAGGTGGACCTAGATAGTGTCCAAGAGGAAGGCTAAGGGTGGTAGAAACTGCATTTGATTAGGGTGGAAGAACGAGATGCAGTATTCAGCCAAAGGACTGATCTTCATCACAAGCATTCAGTATGTTGCCTTCACCCTCTAGCATAAAAACCAGTCAGAAACAGAAGAGTCATTTATGTTTCAATAATACGTGACAAACCCTTAGATTCCCTCTCCCACATTAGAATGTTGTTTTGTCTGTAGGACCTGTGCTCCTGGATGAGAATCCGGAAATGCAAGGCTCTGCACAAATGTCAAACAAAAAGTTGAAATACAACGATGGAAGATGTGAATGTCAACAGACCAGCATATTTTGTTTATCACTGTATTTCAGAAATGGTCCCTTGAGATGTTGCTCTACCACAAGAACTAGTTTCTTCTTATCAGACATGGGAATAAATGTTTTATACTGACAACAATGAGATCTACTTTCAAGGCCCTGCTGTTGTGAAAAGCTTAATTTCTAAACTAAAGCTTATGTTTTTCTCACACACAGATGCCCAGAAATAAAGAATTGAAGTAGAAACAGTGAAATTAACATTCTGCGGCATTGTTTTTCCAATAGTAGGCCATGGAAATTAGCTAATGGAAGCATATGGGTGTTTGTTGTGTCTGAGAAACACAAAGTGCACAAGTTTCCTAAGGCAAATGGGCTGTAAGAGTGTATGTGGGATGCATGTGGGATTTTCAGCAGTTAGTCCTTCCTGTGAAGTCTATGCTTGAGGCAGAAAACAGTCCCAGCTATGGGGAGGAAAAAAATAAAACAAACTAAAAATTATTTCCCTCCCACCATCATAACCACAACAAATCAAAAGGGCAGGTCCCATTTCCATTCTGGCAGCCAGCTAGGGTACTTGATAGTGCTGTGACATGCTGGTTTTATAGACCGTCTTTGCCTATAAACAGTTACATGAAGAACCACCAAGCGCAATTCCAAAACAAGCTCAGTCAACCTAACCAGCCCTTCTCTTCCCTCTCCTTCAACTTAATGTTGATGTAACATATTCCCACTCTACAACAAGAAGTGGGTTATTTCCAGCCATTATTTGTAAACACACAGAGTAAAATAGGCTTATAATGGCAATGTGGGAACAGTGTTTAATTTCATGAACCTGATTTCACCAAATTGTGCCCAGCTTATGGCCTCAGTTTTTTATTTTAAGCCATCACCACCGTCTTTTGGGGGGAGAAAAAAATTGATTATATTTGCTGTATTTCTTTTTCAGTAGAGACATAAATACTGCTTCAGCAGGAACAGAGTTCATTTTTGAAAATTCGCTTAAAAACTGTATCCATAATGGAATTTTTTTATTACTTATGTATACGTGTCTCTCTTCTCATATGGAAAATTTTTCTTGTCTTCATTTCCACCTCATGTTCAAGAAGGGAGACACGTTTTGCCAACTTGATCCAGAAAGATGAGTAAGAAAATATAATGAGTAAATTCCTGTAGATAAATTCCTGTAATAAAAATAACAATTAATAATAAAAAAAACAAACCACGAGGCTAGAAAGAAGAAACAAATGAAAACTAAAGTGACTTCACAAACTGCAAAGTTCCTACCAACTTCCAGTTATTTGATCATAGTCTCTGGCTCATTTTTCTTCTTTTCCCCTCCGTGAATATACAAGTCATTAATTATTTTCCTCTCTGTTAGTAGTTTCCGTTGACCAATGATTATTTACTGTTCTATGCACTATGTCTTCCAGGGCACAGGTGACTCATAAAGCATCAAATTAGACATCTCTCACAGAAGTGTCCACAGAAGGAAGGTTCAAAGAGTGCTTATGTAGAAGATAGGTAAGAAACCCTCTGCAAGGAATTTACCACAGCATTTTCATAGGACTTATTAAGATCTGTGGCTCACAAGCAGGCAGCATGGCTTAGACAATCTATGGAACAGTATGCTGTGTTATTGTGCTGTAACCACGAGTCCTTTCCAGAGCTCGCTCCTGAAGAAATATGAGGAAATTGAAGGGGTTTTGTCTCAGAAACTGGCCACTTCTCTACCATGATGTGCAAAGCTGATCTAGCCTCTTCTAGGTAGGAGGCACATTTTTTTCCCTCCAGCTCACTCAAAGATGAAATATTAGAGAAAACAGCTGCAGTCTGACTTGGGTCACATTATGGTGTGGCAAAGACAATGAGAGTTTCTTCACTCAGGTAAGTTAGATTTCCCCTTACCTGCTAAGGGAAACTGAGTTTCAGTCTATATGATGTTTGTTGAAGGCATGAATAATATGAGAATAAAACACTCAATTGCTGAAGCAGTGTTGTTGTCTTGTCTGCCTGGACGTCCATCACTCCATGGCTCACATCTTTGGTGTATCAGTATGGTTTAGCTCCTAGAAAAAAACATTATAGACCAACATTTTTTATACAATACTCCGCAGCTGAGCAAGTCTTTTAGACATAAAACAAAGAAAGGACACAATCTGATCTATTACCCATACTTAATTATTTCTTTGGAAAGGACAAATGCATTCCTGAACTGGAGAGTCTATCAGAGGCAGAAGGCGTTGCAAATGGTCTTATCACGAGCTGTCGTTAAGAAAAGTGTGAAAGGACAGCAGAGATGTGTTCAAACAGAGTCCTCCAGAAACAGGCTGCAAGCCTTAAAATAATGTTCCAAAGCTATAAATCAAATGAGACAGGGAACATTAAAAAACAAACCCAGGAATCTGCAAATTCAGCAAGGCAACTGCAGATTGATACGCAATATCATCTCTTCCAGCAATAAGACAGGGGGTGAGAGGGGAAGGCATGTAACAGTGATGGCCAAAGGAAAGGAAATGGGATTTTGGTCCTTAGTGTTTCTCAGGGGACTGCTGCAGTGAGAGGCCACAACACTCAGACTGCCTTACCACTTGCTTGGCAAGTGCTTCCTAAGCCTCAAGGGATAAACTGAATCCCAACAAGACAGTGTGGTAAAGTAAGTAATAAGTATCGGTGTGCTCCGATATCTATGGCACTGGGGTTCTCCTAGCATTGCCACTGGGTTTTTTACGCTTTACAGTGTATTGTTTCTCTTGTATATGCCTCAGTTTTCCTGTGCACCTTTGGCAATACAGATTTCCTTGTCAATGTTGCAGACCAAACACTCTTCTGTGCCATAGTGTACTCCATAGAGGTTTGCATTCTGATTTCTGATTACCCTGTCACGAATTAAACCAGTCCACACTGTTTGGTTATGCAGATTTGGCTAGCTTTATGCAAATAGCATGATCCAGAGATGAATCTGCTCAGGGCTTAGTATCAGGCTATTTGCTACGTCTACACAGCTGAGTGAGGAGTGCCAGGAATCTGGCATGGCCAGAACTCAGCATTCCATAGGTAGATAGCTTATGATATTAAAACTGAGTTATTAGTGACCTTCACTTCTTATGTAGGGTTATAGACCATGGTAAGGCCACTTGCAGTCTCAGATGATGGTTCAGCTGTCTCAATGAACTGTCATCACATGCATTCAATTCTGTGGTGGGTGGCCTCAATCAGTAACCAAGAATTCACCAGTTGTTCCCTTACTACAACCCCATTTACCACCCAAACCCCCGCAGTGAGATGAAGGAGAGAATCAGAAGAGCAAAAGCAAGAAAACTTATGGATCCAAATAAAGACAGCTTAATAAGTGCAGCAAAGCTGCACATGCAAGCAGCGCTAAAATCTTCTATTTTCTGAGGCACTCAAACATTTGAGTAAGGTATTGTCAGTATAAAAATGATGCTGCAACAGCATGGCTTTTGGTGATTCCCACAAACATAAGAGGTCATATTTGGAACATGTGTAAAACCCTGTTTTCCAAAACCATGCTATACTACATTTGGTTTTGCATTAGTAAATTCCCCACGGCTTTTAAGACCGCAGTTCCTTCATAGTCATTAGATTCACTTGGATCTGACAAGAACTGAAACAGAAACCATGATCATGTTACTGTGGGAAAAGAGGATGGTAGAAATTAGAAGGAGCTCTACTTTTTGTCTCCTCTGAGAAGTTTTCCAGTTTGAAATATGAGCTAAAAACAAAAATAAACTAGAAGTGCTTTGATTAAATGTTAAGAGTAATTTTTTCCTAACTCATGAGTCACAAGAAGCAAAACTTTTCTGATACCCAGTTTGAAATAGCACTTAAAGGAGACACCTTTGATATTTAAAGGACAAGAAGAAACATCAGAAAAAGAAATTTGTGAATACTAGTAGCTGTATGTTAAGCATTTGAGCTCTATAAAGAAGAGCTGTTTCTTTGCTGAACATGTTTTTCATTGTTGAGCTTATTTTTTTAAATTATAATAAGTTTTTTGGTTTTTTTTCTTCTAAAGGTCTTTTTTAAAATGGCTCTTATTTTATTAAAGATAATTAAAGGTTTAGTTCATCTTCTAAGCACAGTACTGTCATTGTGGCAACTGCATAAATCGACATTTTAAGTGCAGAATATGAATTGAATTATTGCATATAAAGAAGTGCTCATTTTAAATGTGCAAGATAAATATCTGCAGATACTAGAGATAAGATGCCAAAAATACCACAATGAATTATTTGATAGTTCCTTGAATAAAATAGTCAAACACACATCTAATCTTGAAAAAGTATTTGACTCTTTTTTTTTTTTTGCTGGTAAAAGGCTAAATTTAGAACTGTGGTTGCTAAAAGAAGAGAAGCTTAAATATGACTTGATTACAATCTGAAATGGCACATACGGATCTGATAGAAGACAGAGCATCTGAAGCAAAGACAGTAAAGATTGCCTGGAAGTTGGCGATAGACAAATTCAATTAAGATGCAAATTATAAATGACTATGATATAGTTGCCATCACAGAGACATGGTGGGATGATACACACAACTGGAGTGCTGCACTGGATGGCTGCAAGCTCTTTAGGAGGGATAGGCCAGGCAGGAGAGGAGGCGGGGTGGCTCTGTATGTTAGGGAGGGTTTTGGTTGTCTAGAGATCAACTATGGTGATGAAAGGGTAGAGTGTTTATAGATTAAAATCAGGGGGAAGGCCAACAAGGCAAACATCACAGTGGGAGTCTGCTATAGACAACCCAACCAGGAAGAAGATGTAGATGAAATATTCTACAAACAACTGGGAGAAGTCTTACAATCACTGCCACTTGTTCTTGTGGGCAACTGCAATTTACCAGATCTTTGCTGGAAATTCAATACAGCAGTGAGGAAGCAGTCCAGGGGGTTCCTAGAGTGTGTGGAAGACAACATCCTCACAGAGTTGTTGAGGGAACCAACAAGGGAAGACTCCCTGCTGGACATGTTGTTCACCAACAGAGAAGGACTTGTAGATGATGTGAAGATTGGAGGCTGTCTTGGACATAGTGATCATGAGATAATAGAGTTTTCAGCTCTAGAAGCAGTAGGGAGGGGTCAGTAGAACTGCCACCTTGGACTTCCGAAGGGCAGACTTTAACCTTTTTAGCAGACTGGTTGGCAGGGTCCCTTGGGAGGCAGTCCTGAAAGGCAAAGGGGTTCAGGAAGCCTGCACAATTCTCAAGAGGGAAATCTTCAAAGCCCAGGAGCAGGCTGTTCCAGTGAGCCGCAAAATGAGCTGGAGGGGCAGAAGACCAGCCTGGGTGAACAGAGAGCTCTGGCTAGAGCTCAAGAAGAAAAAGAAAGTCTCTGGCCTATGGAAGAAGGGGGAGGCCACTCACAAAAACTACAAGGATTTTGTAAGACTGTGCAGGGGGAAGCTTAGAAAGGCAAAAGCCCAGCTAGAACTTAATCTGGCCACTGCCATAAAGGATAATTTAAAAAGCTTCTATAAATACATTAATAGCAAAAGGAGGGTTAAGGAGGGTCTCCGTCCTTTTCTGGATGCAGTGGGAAGTACAGTGACCAAAGATGAGGAAAAGGCTGAGACGCTGAATGCCTTCTTTGCCTCAGTATTTAATGGCCAGACCAACTCACTGGGTGCTTGGCATCTAGAACCAGATGGTGGAGATGGAGAGCATTATCAAGGTTCCATAATCCAAGAGGAAATGGTAAGTGAACTGCTGCACAGCTTCAATGTGCTGAAGTCTATGGGGCCAGATGAGATCCACCCAAGAATCCTGAGGGACCTGGCGGAAGGCACTTTCAGTCATTTACCAACAGTTCTGGCTGACAGGGGAAATCCCATTCAACTGGAGGTTGGCAAATGCGATGCCTATATACAAGAAGGGCTGCAAGGAGGACCCAGGATGCTACAGGCCTGTCAGTCCAACCTCAGTGCTGGGGAAAGTCATGGAGCAGATCATCCTGAGTGTCATAATGCAGCACGCACAAGATAGTCAGGTGATCAGGCCCAGTCAACATGGATTTATGAAAGGCAGATCCTGTTTGTCCAACCTGATCTCCTTCTATGACAAGGTGACCCATTTAGTGGATGAGGGAAGAGCTGTGGCTGTTCTTTACTTGAACTTTAGTAAGGCCTTTGACACCATTTCTCCTAACATTCTTCTGCAGAGACTGGCTGCCTATGGCCTGGATGGGTGGACACTTCACTGGATAACAAACTGGCTGGATGGCTGGGCCCAGAGGGTGGTGGAGAATGGAGTTAAATCCAGCTGGTGGCCGGTTACCAGTGGTGTTCCTCAGGGCTCAGTATTGGGGCCTATTCTCTTCAACATCTTTATCAATGATCTGGATGAGGGGATTGAGTGCACCCTCAGGAAGCTTGCAGATGACACTAAGCTGGGAGGTAGTGTTGACTGCCTGAAGGTTGGGAGACTCTACAGAGGGATCTGGGCAGGCTGGATGAATGGGCTGAGGCCAGTTGTATGAAATTCAACAAGGCCAAGTGCTGGGTCCTGCACTTGGGCCACAACAACCCCCTGCAACGCTACAGGCTTGGGGAAGAGTGACTGGAAAGCTGCCCAGCAGAAAAGGACCTGGGGGTGTTGATCAACAGCCAGCTGAATATAAGCCAGCAGTGTGCCCAGGTGGCGAAGAAGGCCAACAGCATCCTGGCTTTTATCAGCAATAGTGTGGCCAGCAGGGGCAGGGAAGGGATTGTTCCCCTGTACTGGGCCCTGGTGAGCATACACCTTGAGTACTGTGCCCAGTTTTGGGCCTCTCACTTCAAGAAGGATGTTGAGGTGCTGGAGCAGGTTCAGAGAAGGGCAACAAAGCTGGTGAAGGGTTTAGAGAACCTATACTTCAAGGCATGGCTGACGGAGCTGGGGTTGTTTAGTCTGGAGAAGAGAAGGCTGGGGGGAGACCTTATCGCTCTCTACAGCTACCAGAAAGGAGGTTGTAGAGAGGTGGGGTTTGGTCTCTTCTCGCATGTGACAAGTGATAGGACCAGAGGAAACAGCCTCAAGTTGCCCCAGGGGAAATTTCGGTTGGATATGAGGAAGAATTCCTTTACAGAAAGGGTTGTGAAACATTGCAACAGGCTGTCGAGGGAGGTGGTGGTAGAGTCCCCATCCCTGGAAGTGTTTAAGAGACGTGTAGATGTGGTGCTGAGGGACATGGTTTAGGGACCCTGGCAGTGCAGGGTGTACAGTTGGACTTGATGATCTTAAAGGTCTCTTCCAATCAGATGATTCTGTGATTCTGTGACAATAATTAACTACAGAGACATCTTCCCAAGGATTTTTTTTGAATGGAGAACACTTGTTTCACAGAGAGCTCTCTTTTATATAGAGATCAATAATTTCACGGAAAACCTCTGCTGGAAAACATGTTCATTCTTCTTCCCCATATTCGTACTTTTTTTAAGGATAGGTCTAATATCATTCTTATTTTGTCATAAAATATACTATCAGATAAAAATTTGATGCTTAATACCCAACACTCATGCGATTGTATTTAAGACTGGTTTGAAACAGCTTTCTTCTTCTATAATAATTTCAGACTTTCAAATCACAATCTCGATTGAAAGAATCTGTACATAGATATTCCATCTGAGATTTTTTCTAATGAAAAATCTCTTCCACCTCTTCCCCACCCCCATCTCCACCCTCACCCACCCTCCGCAATCAGCTGTAATCTCCATAAGTTGGAATTGCTAGCACAAGAATGGATCACCTTCCAAAACACAGGACGATGTTCAACTGAAAATTGTTTGATTCGAGACAGGAACATAAAGATTAACTTCTTTGATGTAACTGTCATGATGGAAGACGTAATGCTTCCCATGCACCTGAAATAAAACCTGACTCCGAGCTCTATTCTTATGTGTTACTAGAACAGTGTAGCAGAGCTGAAGTGAGCTGGTATTTTGGCACATTCTTTGATTTTAAAACTAATCATGAACATAATTCTTCCCTGTCCAAATGAACACATGTGGTGTTATCTATGTGTTAAGATTTTTAGCACAGTAACCCGCTATTGTTACTGTAGATGTATTGGAATCTAGGCAATCTTCAAGGATTTTTATGTTTCAAATTTTAGTCTTAGCTAAATACAAATGCAAACATATATATAAAAGAAGTGAGAAAGTTCAGTGAAGTCAGATGAAGCATCATGACATCTAGTAGACACTTGAAGATGGTAGATATTTGAGGTAGAAGATCCTTGAGTAATTGGCGTGTAAGCTACATAACAAGATTCATACTTTATTTTCATGCTACCATATTGTCAGCTATGCTTTCTTTTCCACTTGGAATTGCTAAACACAACAATTCTGTTGAAGCTGCTAGAGGTAGCTTGAATATTATCGTTAGACATGGACAAATCTTAAGAAATAACCTAGCAATAGGTTTTTCTGTCTGGTATATTTTTGTTGTTTCTTTTTCTCTCTTGTTTCTGTGGTGCAGATGTTGATTCTCTTTGGAGGCAAGATACAAAGACTATGAAAAAGTTACAGTCTTATTCTGTTTGAATTAAAATATAATATCTTGAGTATTAATTATTCTGCAAGTTCAGAAGAGAAACATAAATAAGTCAAACTGACAGGAACATGTCAGAACTCTAATTGTTGATACAAAAATGGGGTGGGGGGAAGACTACAGTTCATCCACCTTTCCAAAAGCAACTCAAAACCTGCCAGAATGTTCCTAAGGAAGAGGGGGGAAGTTACACTTCCATTTCCATTCTACTTTCAGCTTTCCCTGCTGCACCAGACTGCCAGACATGTAGAGAAATTAGACCAAATTCAAGATCTCATTAACAGGTCAGAAAGAAATTCTGAGAATTAAATGGATCTCTGCTTGTGCTCCATTGAAAGTCTTGTGGAGTAAAGGATGTTCCACCCTCATATGACTCCACAGGGAAGGATACAGTCCTGCATCCTAAATCCATGCTCTTGCCTGCCTAAAACTGAGTGGCCTTTAGTTTAAATGAGTTACTGCAAAGGCCATGATGCCCTCGAGTATGCTTGGAAACCCTACTGTTAATGACAGCAGAAAATCTAAGGTAAATTACTGAGTTTTGAGCATCTTCCCTGTCTATGTCCTCAGTTACAGAATATGTATGAATGGAGGTATCTCAGCTGTCCAGCATTCTTTACAGACATCCAGTTTGCTGCTTTCAGTAAAGATGATATGTCCTTTGCTGCACTGTAAGCATCTGACCACTGTTTGTGAGTTCCTTGTCCTTGGTAGGATTGAAAAAGCCTAATACTTCGAGGAGAAAATGAGAGGAAAAAAATGATGCAGAAATCTGCCTTCTTTGCTCACAAAAAGGCCTCATTCTTCAATGCTTTTATGAGATTCTTTTGAAAACAATGCAAATTATACCTCTTGCTAGCAATCTGGACTAATTAAGGTGAAGATTAAAGTAACTGTAGGGCAGGTAGCACCCTGTAGGAAGTGCTTTGCAAGAGTTAGACACAGTATCTTCCATGCACAGGACTGTAAAATTTGACTCCACGAACCCAAATTTGCTTTGGTCTCAGGGAAGGTTCTTTATCTTTTCCATTATGCTTTGTTTATGTTTCATGAGCAGCCTATGTTTTGGGGGTTTTTTATTTATTTTTCCCCAAATCCAGGTTGGCTTAATCAATGTCTGAGCTAGTTACTTAATATTTAAACTGCATTGAAGATTTCTCATGTTGATTCACCTTTAAGCAGTTTGCTCCCCCTGTTAAATTGTATTGATTTTAAGCAGGATCTTACCCAATCTGCTGGTGGAATGTTTATGATGTACATCAAAGGACAGAATACCAGGAAGGAATCAATATGAATGGAAAAAATGAGTGGCAGAACAACTGTTTGATCATAGCTCCCTTCCTAATTTTACTCAAAGCTAAGTTAATAAACATTTTTGCAGACTCTGTTTACCTGACCACTGTATTGTTGCCTTCGGTTCCGTATCTCCCTCACCTTACAACAATCCCCCTCTTTTAGGACACTGTAGATAAGTTTAAGTCATGAGCACTTCAATTCAATTCAATTTACTTTAGAAGAGTGTAAAGTTTTGCTCTACTGTTCCTGCTCTAAAGACTGGTGATATGTTTCTTACGAAATGTGCCAACACTCTTCAACAGAGAGAACTGGAACCAGAAACCCATCCCTGCACTGTGAGTTCCTAATAATTAGATCAGTGGTTTGCAGGCTTAAACTTTGAACTGTATTCCGACGTAGTGGAAATGGAGATGTTAGGGAGCTCATCCATTTCTGGGTTTTGCCATAAGTGACTCAGCAGTTCGATATTTTTCAGAAATGGCTGTGAGATGATTATAAAAACCTATATTTAAGTATCTGTATATGAAGTATTCAAAAGCGCTTCTTGTGCGCAAAAGTTGCAGTGATTTGGTAACTTTACATGTCCAGATCTTTTTAAAAGTCTGGCCTAAAGAACTGAGTCCTATTTATTTTCAGAACACAGTCAGAAGTCACTTGAATTATTTTGAGAGCACATGTTTCTGTCAATGGCACTTTCCCTGGGAGGCTTTCTAGTATTAAGGCAGAATGATCTGCTTTGGTAATAATGACTGTTGTAATTTGACTTTGGTCAGTTTACACTTTAGACAATTACCTATGTTAATACCTATGCTTAACTCCTTAAACAGTTAATTCTTTGAACGTCATGGGCAAGTGAGCTCCTTTGTATAAAATGGGAAGTTGCAGATGAATTGTAAACACAGGTCTGATTTGCTGACACTATGCAAGAATATTTTAAAAGGGTAAAGATCTCTCTCCCAGAGAGAAGCACAGACAGAAGAAAAGAGGAAAACTGATAGGTTTTTCTGTATAAAGTTTTGTGAAAGCAAGGAGAGCTTGGAGAATAATTATACCAGTCAAACTTTTTTCCCTCCACTGGAGTTTCCACCAGTGCCATCGATTCCTGTTTTCAAACAGATCTAGCAGCTAGCAGTGTGAGACTGATCTACAACAGGAGAAGGAGAAAAGATGAGGACTGGGACAGTCTAAATTAATCTGTGGACAAGATGCAAGGAAAAGTGAGACAATAAAAGTGATAAGTAAGAAGAGGATGCTGCAGACCACTCCTGGTTGCAAATGATGGGACTTGCTTTGGAAATGAGATTGGGGGTTGTAGAGTATGTTTCTTTCTTGCTTCATTAAAATCTCCTTTTTTTGTCAGAAATTAGCTTCTCTGTAAATGCTTAAATTTGTGACAGTAAAAGGGAAAACAGAGCTGTGTGCCCCTGCTGAGAAGGGGAAGTTCCAGCTCATGCATGGGTACCTGAGTGCCCCAGGTGTGACCAGGTGTGTTCAGAGAGACTTGTGGCTGGCTCTGTAAAGGAGAAGTCTGTAACTGAGTTTAAAGGACTCTTAGTCAAACCCATCACACACAACTTCATTGACTTCCAGTGTTAATAATATTGGGCTTAATTTCTTTTTCATTTTTAATTTCTTCTTATTTTGGGGTATACAATTCATCCCAAATTAAATACTGAACTTGAACCTACCTACCTCTGTCCCCATGAGTTCTCTGCTAAATGTATCCAACTCAGTACAATACAACTGAGTCATCACTGTTCAGGTGCAGCATTTAAGGCTAATTATAGACACCTACAGTCTAAAATGACAATGACAATTATTTTTCTTTATATTGATTAGAAAAGCCCATTAATATCCTCATGGTCTCTTGGTGCTTAGTGTTTTCAAAATGTAACATTAGTACTAAAATCTGCAGGTTAATAAAATACATATTTAAGTTAAACCTCTATAATTTTATGAGCATTTTACTCATATTGTTCTACTAGAGGTGTTGTTATCTGTGGTTTATTTTGCAACTGTTACACATTGGAACCTGTTTCCTTTACATGTGGGGCACAAGTAAAGACTTACACAATAAAGATCTATCTTTTAGGTGAAATCTAGGAATCTTTGAAAGGAAGAGCTCTGTCTTGGGACACAATTAATATCTGCCTAGCCAAGGTTTTTGTAAGGGCTTTTGTAATTCAAAACAAAAAATGTAGATAAAGAAATGTTAACTAAGTTTGAAACACTAAAGAGGTAATTGAGTAACAGGCAGGACTGCACAGCTAATGTAAAGCATTGTGGTTCTGCATCGTCCTGAATCCATTGAGTAACAAGGGGTTGTTCATGTTTCTTTCTAATGCTACTTAATTAATTTCGCTAAAGATACAAAAGTGAGTTGCATGCCATCTCAGATACGAGCTTCGAAATGCCAGCCAGGACAACAGCATTCACCATGTCACTCACATTCCAGGTGATTTGGGGATAATGCTCTGTAAAGGCCTTGCAAAGGTATTTCTCGAGCTCTTTGATCTCATTACAGAAGGAAAGGTGTGTCTACAGATCCTTCTGCAGGGAAGATTTAGCTAATTGCTCTTACACAATTTCTAGTTTGTCCTCGGCGTGGCAAGTAGTATTTCCACACCTACTGCAGAAAAAAACAGTGTGCTACCTGTCATGCCTCCAGTTTTTTTAAAGTACTTTGTTCATGGGCAGCATTAAACTTCTACTTTGTGATATTGTGGAATTAACATCTTAAAACAACAAATCACAATCTATCTTGGCTTAAGGTGACGTGATATGGTATCTTACAGTCAATGTCTTCCTTGTGCTTTCTGTAAAAAAGACCTTGCTTACTATGCCCACTGGGTTACATTCTGTTCTGAGTCGCTTACAAAAACTCGTGTAACACACCTAACTCAGAACAGACTCAATGGGTATGACTCAGAGAAAAATCTCACTCCCAGTACATAACTTCTGGTGAAGTGCTCTCAGATAAAGCAAATCAGAAGGAAGAAGCAACTATGTTTTTGGGTTTTTTTAATGGCAAAGTCATGACTTCAGAATCAGAAGTGCAAATCCAGACCCAAGGAAAAGCGGCTTCAGTAAGCCACTTAAAACAGAGGAATCGTTGAGAGTAGCTAGATAAAACCCTGCTTCCCACACTGGCCACCAGCAAATGTGTGAGCAAAGGATGTCAGAACGAGGACAAGCAGAGCAAAATCCTACAGCCACGCTGTTTTTCCAGTTTATGAGGATCAGTGGATCAGGAACTTCCTAAGCTGAACGTCACATCTCAGGGACCATATTTAATAACTAGTCATGCTCTACAAGTTTCTTCAGCCCCTTCCTGAAATTTTGCTCATTAGATGCCAGTGTTTTCTACCATGCAATGGTAATTGTGGTGCTGAGACATTGTTTTAACAGTGTAAACTCATCAGTGTTCATAAAGATTTTTGTAATCATTGGAGTGAAACTCAAATGAATGGCTATTAAACTCTCTGTGGCAAAGCAGAGTATAATAGCAAAGATATACAACAAATATGAACCTTTTTTTAAGTAATCACAGAATAGCATGACAAGAATGAGTTCATAATGAACTGTCATAAAAATGAGTGGAAGTTGAGCAGGTATTGTCTATAACTCATATTTGGGGTTAGGAGTATATAATTTTTTTCAGACAACTAGAACTCAAACAGACTTTTGGCCTTAAAGAGGAATGAAGGAAAACCCAATCTAAAGTGTGATCTTCCACAAGAAGTAGTATTGGTTCTGTGTTGCAAACATGGGTCTTATAGGGGGAAAGTGTGTTTTGGCATCATAAGCATGCCCTAACACACCTGGTCTGTGACAGTTGTTAGAACAGAAAGCTTATGTTGGCGAAGAAAGCCCTAAATTTGGGTGCATTTATTTGATGGAATATTAAAAAAGGATTAGACACATTGTCTTTCTAGCAGATGGATAAGAATGCAAATTATTAAGTTACCAGATTTCTAGTGGTGAAGAAACTTTCATAGCAATAATAAAGTGATAGAAATCTCTGATAACAGTGTTAGGTGATAGTATTTTTATTAATTCTCCATTGGCTTCCAGACCTGGCCACTAATAAGCTCTGCTGCTCTGCAACCATGGAAAATTCATCTCCAAGCTTTTGCCACACACCCCCCACCCACCCATACACACCCTAAATGATCATTTTCTTTTGCAACTGGTTCTGCAGCCAAGCTCCCATGTGATATAATTTCTGAAGAGGAGCATGTAGCTGTCTTTCAGTCTACAGCTTCAAACCAACCACCTATTGGAATGCATAACTTAATTTCTGAAAATGGGCGCTTCAAGAATGGAAGGTTTGTTAATTTCATAAATTACTCTTTTGAACTGAAAAAATCAAAAGCTGTTCAGCAGCCGAAGACTTTACTTTCTTGTCCTAATACAAATTGTTTATTATTACTTTCAGCAGTGGCCGATTATGTCATTGACAGCAGTTTGAGAGGACTGGTAGTAACTGAAGACTAATGATACTTTGGATACTTATATAGACATAGATATAGATGTAGATGACATAGATATAGATATAGATATAGATTATAGATATAGATATAGATATAAATGACATAGATATAGATATAAATGACATAGATATAGATATAAATGACATAGATATATAGATAGATATAGATATAGATATAGATATAGATATAGATATAGATATAGATATAGATATAGATATAGATATAGATATAGATATATAGATGATATAGATATAGATCTAGATATAGATATAGAGATAGATATAGAGATAGATATAGAGATAGATATAGATATAGATATAGATATAGATTAGATATAGATATAGATAAGTCTGGTAATAATCCTGTTAGTACAGTACCCTTACTTTGAAGAGGCAGAGGCATTGCAAGTGACTGAAACCATGACCATGAAACCTGTCTGTGCAGACCAGCCATTAGCCGACAGTGGGTCTCCCTTTAAACTGGAGCCTGACTTCAGGCATAGCCTTAGGGCAGCACTAGATAGAAACCTTCTTAAACCTCCCTGCCCCGCCACCCCCCAACCCCTGTAGAGTTCCTGTTACTGAAGCAAGAGGTGCAAACCTCTTCAGGCAGCCAATAGATTATGCTGAAGTTCCTTCAGAAAATTCTCTTACTAAAACCTTTCAGTTCAGTGAGAAAGAAGTGGGAACACAAAGCAGGTTCTTCATTTCTGCAGAGGAAAAAACAACACTCTCAGTAGCATTATTGGAGTGTTCAAGTAGAATTCACCTACATCCTAAAGAGATTATACGTCTTTGTGGTGCAGGGGAACACAAGGAATTAAAAGTGATATGAGGGGTTAGAGAACTGCTGGCTTGTTGAAAATGGAGCAGAGCTCTGCAGCAGCTCCTATTACAAAGTGTACTAGGTCTTTGAGCACAGATTTCATCTGAAGGGGAAGTCACTCCCAATGCCAGAAAGGCCAGGTGTGTGTGTATGTGTGTGTGCCTTAACTCCCAGATAAATTAATTACAGTTACTAATTGATTTGGATCTAGTGTTTAGTAATCTTCAGCTGTATACAGCACAAATGTAAATGAGTACACAAAGCTGATGATGCAAGGGTTGTTTGTTTACCAGAATAGAAAACCAATTACAGTTTTCAAGCTGTTCAGTTTCAGAGTATAGAGCAGAATGACTTAGATTTCAGCCTGCACTTCTCATCAAATAAGATACTAAACATAATATGTCCATAAGAATATCAATGTTTTTCTATATCTCCCAGATGAGCGTTACAGGGTAACTGGAGACGTTTGACACTCTTTGATTCATTTAGCAACAGAAAAGTCCCAATAGCATGAAATCAAAATTTTTGGAAAATGTTAATCAAAAAGTATGGTGTTTTGGTTTTGCTTCTAGACTCCATACTTAGGTCACAACATCCAGAAAAGACTGCTTTCATGCTTTTTCATAGAGGCAAAGTAACATAATATGGCTGCTATGCAGCTATCATTGAAATTGTATTTTGTTCTAAAAGCATTAGATTCGCAGGAAGAAAATACTAAATTTTCTGTGGAAAGCAAGCCTGTTTTCTGGGGACTAGAAATAAGATTCAAAAGCCATATTTTCTTCTCAGACAGTTTCCATAAATATTTTTCTGTCAGTCCTCATAAAAGCTGAGAGCACATCATACTACACTTTTATCAGATTTCATTGGTGTGAAGTACTTAAAATGCATTTCTTCAGGGTGAAAAACCATGGAAAGATTGGAGGGGTAGAGAATGGAAATACATGGCATTGAATTCGTGGCAATGATAGGAGATTGGTAGAATGTCTAACTGTATTTACAGCTTGATTCTGTGACAGCAAACTCTCAGTGTGGATGGCTCAAGTAATACCTATATATATATATATATATATATACTCAGAGGGTCTGATCTCCTCTTTTGTAAGGTAGGAGAATAATGCTGAAATTGTCACTTCACTACCCATGACACTCGTTTCCACCTCTTTCAGATGCAGCCTGGTGCAAAGCACATTATAAGCTCTCTGGGTCCATGACTGCAATTCACTCTGTGTTTTGCACTGATTGCATCTGCCACATCTCCCCCCCTAAGGCACATTAGACCCTCAGATCAATGCCTTGACCTTGATTCAGGTTTTTGTTCCTATTACACTGAGGATCAAGGAAGGAAGGAAGGAAACAATAGAGAAAGAAATAAAGGAAGAGAGAGAAAGAATGAATGAAAGAAAGAACAAGCGAAAAAGCAAGACAGCAAGAAAGAAAGGAAAATAAAGCAAGCAAGCAAGAAGGAAAGAAATAAAAGGAAAGAATAACTAACCATCGAGGACCAAGTGTAGTCTCTTGTGACTTGCTTTCAATGGAATTTCTCCAGAAAGTCATTTAGCCTGAAGGATAATAGCAGTAAATTCTCACAACGTATCAATGGATTGGTGTGAATTACTCATATCTTGATTTTTTCCAGTATGTTTCGTAAGTGTTACACTGGTCAACCCCAGAATTAATCTTGAAGAGGAGCATAGTTTTCCTGACCTCTGGATTAGCTTCTGGCAGTGACGTATTTTGGTGGAGGCAAGCGTGGTTTTGTTTTTATGTTTTTCAGCAATATAAAACAGGAATCTTTGTGCTTTGTCAGTTAGCCATCAGCTGCTTAAGCTTTGTTTGAATTGTATGTAAACAGCTCCATCTACCAAACACAACTTTTTTCCTCTGCTGAGAACTTGGGGCACATATTCTTAAGTGATATAAAGCTCTTATTGTGTAACATCAGCCCACTAGGTATTGAGTTTGAGGATCTGTCCTCCCCAGCTCTGAAAGCATGAATTGCAATATTGAAATGAGACGATAAGAGAAGACTTCTGTCTGTGAGCTTCAGTGAACGTCTGTGCTGTATGGACTGAGGACAAATGGAGGAACTGTGGCACGTGCTCTATTGCCAGATACACATGGCATACAAAACAGTGGGTTTACAATGTAGATTAGGCTCCAAGTTTGCCCTGCTTTTAGTGTCTGAAACCATCCTGAAGACTGTGTGGCCATGAACAAAAGTATGTGGCCAGTGTTTTCCACCTGTGTGTATCTCAGTGTCAAGTGTAGCAGAGTTGATTGTGTCACTCAGAGCTGTACCTAAAATCTGCTCTAGCAGTGAACTGAATCCATCGTGTGGCATTTGGCTCTACATACGTTGTCATCTTCCATAGCCTTTCCTTTATTGTCATGGTGCACAATTAAGTCTCAACATTCTCTCACAAAAACAAAGGTTCAATTTTTCACAGTGCTCCAAGAAGACTGTCCTGATATTTCCAGGACATGCAGAATTTGGGTGTTCTTTTTCATTATTAACATGCAACCTGCCATTCCAAGTCAGTTATTGAGTGACATAAAACTAAAAAAAAAAAAAAAAAAAGGGCTGCTTTTTGATGACACATCCCTGATTCAGCTGGTCCTGAAAAAGCAGAAGGTTTCTTTGCCTAAACCTGCCAGTGGAAATCTGACACTATTTGGTGGTTAGCAATGGAACTTCAATTGCTGTTTGAAACTGAATGGTTTCGATTGCCACACAAATGAAACTGCTGTCATTTGCTCAACGGCAGGATGTTGGGTAGACAATTCATTGAAATATACATTGTAGCTTTAGTAAACCTATAGTATTGTATTTCTGATTGGATATATGGTAGCAGCCTGATTTCCTCCTTAAACAAGTACCTGCCTGTCCCACTGTTTCTTGCATTCAAAAAAAACATGAAAATTCCAACATATTATAGTGAGTTAAATCTACTGGCTTGCCTAACAATAAAACAGGAGAAGCGCTTAAGGAAATTATTTCATTTGACTTCCCTTTTTCCAGTGAAAGAAATGCAGAATCTTCTTTGCTAATATATAATAATTTCTCTTGAAAATCCTACTGAAAAAGTACAAAGCATCCTTTCCAGGGAATGCATTATATTCATTGAAGTCACCATTATTTATTTATTTATTTACTTTATCTGCCTCAACATTACATTAACACCTGCCTGTGAACAAGCATTTTACAGCAAGAAAGAAGTGGATAACCACATACATTGAAAAAGTTAATCGGTTTGGAGGTCATCGGACAGAAAGCACATAAAATGAGAGATGGCTAAAATAATTGTGAGCTCAATAGAAACCAGGACTTTGTCAAGAATTTTGGAGCCATGTCTGGTCATGCATTTGTTATCAGTGCCTGTGCAATAAGTCTGTTTTGTCCAGATGCCTTGACAAGTGTTTTTCTGAAGTCTTGGTAGCCTGGGATGCTGGGCATCTCATAGGAAAAATTAAGATTCAAGAGTTGCTATGTGATACCACCAAATCCTAAAACATCTGGAAGCTCTGCCTAGGCTGATGTTGTACTGTTGTCTGTTCAGAGAGGCTTGACACCAGGCAACATGGTTTGGACAGCTTCATATTTTCCACTGCCTATATTGTCTGAAGTTTGCTTTGTTGCAAGGTGTGACTTTGACGTGAGCTTTTTATATGTTCGTGAGACAAAGTGCAGTCTTACAGACACCCACTGCTTTTGTCTATGATTTGACACCAATTACAGCTTCCTGCCCTATTTTCTGCTTCTCAGGCAGTTTTTGAACTATGGCATTGTCTTATGTTTCATCTTTCCACTACTCGGCTTCTTCATTAGTCTCTTAAAGAGTGCTGAGAGCCAGCTTAATCACGATGATGCTGAGTCCTTCTTTCAGGTGCAGAAGAGCATTAAAGGACTGAAAGGGAGTTTGAAAGACTTTATCTGCTCTGAGATAGCAAATATTGAGGGAGCAATTATCCAAAATAGAGCAATGTCTCTATATTAATAGTTGGTGCATCAAAGTCTACCAAACTTTATTCTGAAATTACCCTATAAATGTGGGGGTTTTTTTCAGATTTTAGTCCAGATGGAGAATAATCTTATGAAACCAGTGTTTGTCAGAAGTGTTTGCCAGATTGGGATGACAAGAATGCGGTCCTGCAAATATGACATCTCTCCAAAACTGACCTAGTTATAATCCGAGTTCAAAACAAAAGAAGAAAATGAAACAGTGTGAACCGGAGATGACTTTCAGAATCTTTTTTACTCAAGAGGGTTCTAGTAGGAAACTTTCTCCACAGTAACATTAAATAAGTACTGAAGGTTACAAAAAATCAACATTTCCAGCTAATCAGGTTCCCTCATTCTGTGCATTTAAGGAAACTTTGATTTAAACAGAAATTCATCTAAAGACAAATGACTTCAGAAGTAAAAAAAAAAAAAGAAAGAAAAAAAAGAAAAATTAAAAAAGCAGGACTCGGACTATGAATGGATGTGTTCCCCACATTTCCAGTTCTGGAATCAGGCTTGCCAGGAATCCCTGCTTAGTCACATTGGAGCCATCTCTTGGATTTGGTAGAGGCTACTCAAGCCCAAGTATTTCTAGTGAAACCCTTTGGGGGCAGCAATCAGCATTTTATAGTGAAATGTTGTTTCATCAATTCAGTTCCAATCAGCTGTAACAACCAGCATGGCCAGATTTGGGGATAGACAGAAGCCTTGAAGGGTAACAGAAGCACTACTTTGTATTTTCAAAATAGTTGCACTAACAAATGATAGAGGGACACTTTTAGAAGAAAATATTTCTGCAAAAGACACAAAATCTTGAGACCAACTACAGCAAGGTGATTGGACTAAACAGAGTTTCATTCTCTGTTCTTGGCAGGATTTGTGCTGATGGCTATAATTTGTAATTCTGGAGCCAAATCAAGGCAACTCATCACGGTACATCTGCTGAGTTTTGCATGTGCATGGAGTGAGCATGTGTGCTTTCCTGAAAGCCTTTACTAGAAGCAAAACACATCGCAAAGATTTCTAAATCTATTGTGCAATTTTTTGACATGGCAGATGGAAATCAATGCATAACCCCATGCAGGAGTTTTGTTTGGGAGATACATATGGGCAGAAGGAAAGAGAATATATTGAAAAGAACTCTTTCATGGTGGATTTTAAAGCAATATGTGGCAGATACTAACTTGCAGTGTCAGATATATTTATTTTAAAAATGGCTTGCAAATGGTTCTTCTTTATTCTCTATTGACTAATCGCATTCTGCATATAAAAGCAATAATAAAAATAGTGGATGACTGCAGTTATGAGTTCTTGAATCTTCTCATGTGAACACACAATGCAAATAATCAAGTATTTCCTTCTACTTTATGGCTTGGTGTTTTTTTTTGTTTGTTTCTTTGATTTTTTATGGTGGTAGTAGCATTTAAGTGACCTAGACAATAGACAAAGAAGGACTTTATTGCGTTCAGCCTGTCATCACCTGCTGATTTTCTCCACAGTGCCTTTTCTCCACAGGGAGGAAGCCCACTTAAACATCAGCCACCTGTTATCTTAGCAGGATTTAGGAATAGTAATTAGACTTATCCATGTGTTTTCAGATTAAAGAATTTGGTATTTGAAAATGCAGAATCAGAAAACAATGCAATGGCAACCTTTTCCAAAAATGTAACATTTTCCAGAGGAAGGAAATCACAGCTTTTACAGAAGTCCCATTGTAATGCCTTGGAGAAGTAATGCTCTGAGGCGATAGAGGGTGACTGTATGCCTGCTGAATATATAATCTCCTGCAAGGTAATGCTGTTCCCTGCAGTTCACTTTCTAACTTTCTGAGCCACAACAGGCTTCTTTATTGTGCACTTGGAAGCAGACCTTAGTTTTGACAGAGGACACATCTGAGATGTAGTCCAGCATGTGAACCTGGGTAAGCAAACACAGCAAGCACCACTCACCTTCACCAGACACTGAAAGGGGGAAAGGGACAAGCTAAAGGATTTATCAACCAACAGAAAATGGACAATTTGGGAATGCTATTGAGTCTCCCTCTCCTCCATGTGGTGCTAAGAGGGCTACAGTCCTAACACTTAGCATAACACATTTCTGTGGCTATTGCTGTAAGAATCAAACTGTTTTGTCATTCATACTCCCTCAGAGAAGAAATGGTCAAAGCTTTGGTGGCAGAGGGATTTCAAAAGCAACTCTGTTATGACTTCTTCCTCCCTTGTCTTTGCCTACCAACTGCCTTGCAGGGAAGATGGCTAATTATTAATAAGATGGAAAACGACCATCCAGGTGAGCTAAAATAGATCCTCAAATGTTAGAGATTCCCAGTCAGATGGAGAGGAATCTACAACGGTAAAACTTGTCCTCAGTCTTGCTTGGTTTCTCCCTCATGGTATTCCTTAAACTACAGTAAGATTGCGAAGTATTTATGTGACATAAACTTCTGTGGCCTTCAGCAGCTAGCATTACATTTCCCAGCACGAGTTTGATTACTTCAGCTTATTTCTCCAGGCAAAACATAATAACAAAATGAATGTTCATGTATTTCTGTACGCTAATACGCACATGCAGAAATCTGTTCATGTTAGCCATTGTGTAGGAAGGCATTTCTCTCAGTTAGCCTTTAACCATGCTATGGATGAAGTGATGGATCTGACAGAAGTCTGTTGTGCATGCTTGTCTGCTGAATGTTCCTCTTGTTTTGGAACACCTCCAGAGTAAACATTGCCAGTAAATGATTGCTTTGCACCTCCTAAGGACAAGAGTGGAGAAAAGGTGTCTGTTTCTTGTTAAATATCATGCAGCTAGAAACCACTATTTCCTTTTATTTTTCATCCTCCCATCTCTTCTCTTACTCGGGAAAGAAAACCTTCACCCTTTCATTTGCTAGGTCATATTGCATTGGGTCATACTACATTAATCTCAAGGCTTTAATGGCAGGGTTTGCTTTGGGTTTAGGCAGTGGCCGCTGACCATTTGGATAATTCCTCATTTATTTCCTTTTCACATTTTTTCCTGCATTGCATGGCACATCTGTTTCTTTGTATCTGAAGGAAAGAGCTATTTTTGACCTCACTTTCAGAGACAGAAGGCCATCATTCATTTCTGAGTACCAGAAATTAAACAAACTGTCTGGAGCCATACTGCTCGCTCAAAGTGCCACATCAACATAGAACACTGTCATAATTACAAGCAAAAAAGTTGACGGCTTTTCTGTCTCACACAGACACTGCCTAGAAGTTGTAGTCCCTAGTTTTGGCTTAGGTAAGTGCCACAGTTTGTCACCAATGAGGACCAGAGCAGATACTCACACCATATTTATGGCTGTCTCAGAAAATTTACAGAAGGTCTGAGGCAACGCTGCACGAAAGCCAAACAGTGCATCCCTACCCATGGGCACAACAAGAAGTCTAGTTTTGCATGAGAAGTTATGAACGGCAGCAACAGTTGTTACCAATGTAGTCAGAAGGACACTCGTGATGGTCTCCCTTACTGTGCCAGGCAAGTTGTAGGGTGGCCTAACACCTGCTCTTGGAAGATTCAGTGCACTGGCATTTCCCAAACAAAAGTTCTCTCCCTGGACTCTGTGCAGCCCACAGTAGAGAAACAAGACTAGTAGTTCCCAAGCAAGGCCTGAACCAATCAGTCTCTGCAGTCTTGAAGGAAATAGTTTGGAGGTCCAAGATTAGGCAAGACAAAGGATTCCTACAGAGATTTAGTGTTCTGCAACTCAGTGGTACTATTTCACAGGTAAATTGCTATGTGGAATTGACCGTTATGCAGAAATGACCAGACACCTCAGGCTCTGGAAGCTGAGAATTCAGCTACATTAGCAAGTTACTTTCCCCTTTATAATTAATTATGACATGCTGACACTAAACATCATTCATTTGCAAAGGAAGTCAATATTTCTGTAAAAATGTTTGCAAAGAGCGCCTTCCTTTCTACTCTGCCTTGAAATTCGGTATTTCAGTGTCAATTTGCTTCTGAACACTTCTATTCTCAGACAGAAGGCAAGTTTTGATATAGTGGAAATCTTAATCTCCTAGTTACAGGCTTTCTGTGGTGCCCTAAAATATCATGTCATCCTTCATGTGGGTACACACTCTATTAAACAACAATATTTTATTAGCAGAAGAATGCGACACATTAACCACCACATTTCAGATTTCATCTGCATTATCTACTTGCTGTTGCAAAGCAGGGTAGGGTAGACTGAATTAACAAAAAGTTCTGAAGCTTACAGTAGAAAATATATGTCCCAAGAAATTTATTCTGTAAAAAGTTGACTTTTGATTCAATTGCTCATGCAGTACTGCCATCTCGTGGTCCTTTCTGCTACAGCTTGAGGGGAAGCAGCAGCAAAATGCCAGTGGGAACAATTTGGTAGTCCTAGGCAGGAATAGTTGATGCTGTTCAATTGTGATCCTGCCAAATGCCTACTTGAATGAATGAGCATGCTCTGCTTAGTTCATCTCCCAAAGTCTATGGGAAGATGCTTTAGAGCAGAAAAAGTTCCTGCAAACACACAGACTTGGAAAGGAACTTTGAACAAGAAGGAGCTTACCTTGCAAAGGGAACAGACCAGCTGTGTTTTCAGACAGAAAACTAACAATAACAACGAATTGTAATATTCACCTAAAAAACCCAAATAGCAGTTAAAGATGAGTGGTTGGATTAGGGAGGGGGCAATGTTGGATGTACTAAATCAAATAAAGAACTGCTGGACTTAGTACCTGGTGAATTGCATGAACTATACGACTTTTAGCATATTTTCCTGACTTGCCCAAAGACCTGTAGCTGTAAATGTGTGGCTGTCAAAGACTTCATTGTTAAGTATTTCAAAAGCATAAAATACTCAAAGCAAACTATTAGAGGATGAAATGGAATTTAAACTGTAAGAAATTATTCACAGGCAAAGAAATTAACAGCAAGACTGAGGTTGTAATTCCATACATTTATGAATCACCTTTTGAAATCAACAGGACAACACGCTTGCTCAAGATGGTACGTGTGCTTACGTATGTCTCTGAGTCAAGGCTATATGGCAAAGAATAAATTACCCTGCAAGGCAATTCACAGATCAAGGAAGATGTACATTTAAGATTGAGACATCCTGATTGCTTTATGTTAAGATGCTGAAGATGCTGTTGAATAATACACAAACAATCCCTTAAAAATCTTTTTGATCTTCCAAGTTTGTCTTCTAATTGTTGGCATAAGGCTGCTGCTGTATAAATGCCATTTAAGACTAGGATATGATCTGTTAGCAGATACGATGGGTAAACTTGTGCCCATGCCTGGCTGGTGACCCCAAAGAACATCCCACTAGTGCTTGTGTTTGGTCTATTCAGCTGAATTTTGATTGTTAGCATCAAAGAATGGAAAGTCATTGTGAGCACATTGCAATGCTTCCACTAGAATTAAACATTGGTTATTTATTATGCATTCCTATGAAGATGAACTTAGGTGATTTTTATTAATGACCATTATTACAGGTGATACAAAACTAAGAATTTGCAATTTACAGAGATTTTTAGAAAGAAAATCTTCTTTCTGGCTTATGCTTCCCTTTTCAATTAATTGATTGAGAAGGATTTGAAGTTTAATGGCAATACAGAGGCAAAAAAGTGCCTGAACTCTCAGTTTGAGATAGTATTTATTTTGACCTGAGATTTGGGGTTTGGTTTTTTTTCCTTTTTATTGATCAATTGACTGGTCATTTACTGCCTTTCACATAGCACAAGCTGCTTTCCGAACCCACTAGTCATCACTGCAATGAACATTTCTTTTGCTCCATGTAGGAAGTCAAATGTAAGTACACGGTACTTCGTAATTCATAGCAAATGCACTCTGAGTTTATTGCCTCTTCTGTGCTCACATGCAGAGTTTTTTTCAGCTTCTTACCATAATATAGCATTTCCCTGGAAAATTAGGAGGTTACACACATGCTTTTCTCTGGCTCTGAGGAAGAGAACACTCAGTGCAGAGAAGACAAGTCTGTGATTTCATGTTGAGCGCAATACCATATGCCAGGTTACTCTAGAGTTGGACATTTCCCTCTTTTCTATCCCAACATATTTTATTCACCCCACAGTACTCCTTTTTTGGAAGCTACATGGGTCCCTAGAAGCATGTGTGGACTTTTCAGCCCTGTGGAAATAGATCATAATTCCATTTTGAACCACAGCTGCTACTTAAAACAACAGAGGACTTTACAAACCATCTTCTCCAGCCAGGAGTCAAGTGTTAGGTACAATGAACAAGAAATACGCATCCTGAGGATCATAAGAATGCAGCATTATGCAATTATTTCTTAGGTTGTTCTCACTGAGAAAGCCTAGAGGTACCAACCCAGAACGTAGTCCACATGTGCTGAGATCCAAAAGAACATCAGAAAAAGGCAATCACTGCTCTAGGTGTACCTGTGAAAGTAAAGGCTAGGGAAACAGTTACACTCCGCAAAAATGTGGAGTGATATGCTGAGGCTGCTTTTATAGCATATGAGCTAACTCTGCAAAAACTTCAGCCTGAGTAACTCTTGTGTTCATGATTTTATTCAAAGGACATCTTCTCTGAGGATTTTTTTTTTTAAATGGAAGTATTTTCCAACAATAACAATGACGAAACACAGGTGTTATGCAGAGCATAGGATCTTGAGTACAAGTGGCACTTTTCAGAGCCTCTGGATGGATGTTTTGAAAGCATTTTCGTTTGACAAAAATGTTGCATCAGGACTCAAGCTGTGGAAGCCTTGTGAATGGATATTGCACTTTCCTCTTGAAGATGTTAATCACAATAGTCCCTTCCCTTGGCAGGCAGGTGATGCCACATCGTTACAGAGCTGTGCTACTTCACATTGCAAAAGAACCCGCTCCTACAAAAACACATCCAGGGAGTGGCTGGGGAATAAATGAAATGAATCATGGACCACAACAAAGCTCTTCCTGTCAGTCAAGGCTCACTCGCTCACACACTCCACTTGAGAGGGAGGTGAAAAAATATTGTCATGAGGAAAGAACACACTGCCCATTGCAAGCAATCTTGTTTAGAGTTGTACAAATAAAGGTTAATTCCAGTGAGAATAGCTGCGGCTAACTGTCATGGTTTAGGCACAGCCAGCAACTCAGCACAGAGGCAGCTTGCTCATTCCTCCCCCTCTCTCCCCCTCCTGCCCCCAGGGGATGGAAAGGAGAACCAGGAGAAAAAGGTAAAACCCTGTGGATTGAGATAAGGACAGATGAACAACACAAAGAGAGAAGAAACAACAGTAACAACAATAATACTAATGAAATAATACATAAACCCCATGATGTACAACGCAACTGCTCACCGCCTCAGAACCCACCACCTGCCCACCTGCCCAAGCTGTGTGTCCTTCTTCCAGCCAGCATCCAATGACTGATGTCAGTATGGTATGGAATATCCCCTTGGTTGGTTCCTTCCGCTATCCTGGCTGTGCCCCCTACCAGCTTCCTGTGAAAATTAACCGTATCCTAGCCAAACCCAAGATGCTAGCATTTAAGATGACTGGAATCTAGAGTGACTACTGCATTTGGGCATACTTGAATAAAATGAATAGCAGTAGTTGCTTTCTATGTTGTGTGTTGAAAAGCGAGTGCTTTGTTCTCACCTAATTTTTGTATATCCTACAGTTCTTGCCTTATGCTTTGCTGGGGGAGATGAAAGGATTGATTTACAAGATATAACTTGCCAAGGTTTACAGAGACAAAAGAAACTGAGCTAATTATAAAGGCTTTGAGGAAATTTAAATAATTTATCAAACCGGGATATTGGGAAGTAATGGCAAGCTGGAAATATCCAGCAAAATCCTGAGGCTGTTGGAAATTTGATAGCACAGTTTGAATTCTGCTAGTTGCCTCAGCTGAAACTAATTGTCAGCATCATTTATATGCTCCAGATTTCACCGTGCCTCACACAGTTCTTGAAGTACGGAAGGAAAACAAACTGTCATATTTTGAACCCATCTGCAATCCAACCTTCCATTCAATTCTGCCTTTTTCAGCTCCAGCTGAATATTATCATTATGCAATAGATTCATCTAATCAAACCTGTTCAAGACATGCTTTTGATGTTTTTATGTAGGAAGGTGCCAGATGATCTCATTGTATTCCACGCACTTTGGGATGAAGCATCCTGACTCATGTCTTCTCAATAACATTTTTCATAGGTTCAGCTCTCTGGTAGCACATCCTCTTGGATAAGTTTAGCCAATGTTTGTCAAGTGTGGCTACTGAAAGTGGAGTAGTCTTGGCAGAAGTGCTGTGATTTCAGAGAATGTACAGCTTCAGATTACACTAAAGTTAGTAGGAGAAGAACTTGTTTGGTGCTTCTGAAGAAGACTGAATCCCTCTTCTCAGGACAGGCTAGAAAATGATGGTCTAATTTGTTAAAATGGTCATGGAAGGAAATGTACAGGGTATGTCCCATTAGACTGACATTGTGTCTGTTCTATGGAAGTTCTGACAGTAAACTGGTTTCAGCATATGAGGAGGCAAATGCATGTGCTCTTCAGTTCTAAACCTTGGGAAGATATTTGGATAATAATTATTGTAAATTTTATGTCATAAAAGAACAAGTGTAAAATGTATTCTGTTTAAATTAGGAGAAATGTATATGAATTTATATATTCTTCTCAAGCAATAGGACAAGAGGAAACAGCCTAAAGCTGTGCTTGGAAGGTTTAGTTCAGATATTAGGAAAAGTTTCTTCACCAAAATGATGATCAAGCACTGGGACAGGCTGCCCAGGGAAGTGGTTGAGCCACCATCTCTGGAGGCATTTAAAAGACGTGTAGAGGTGGCACTTAGGGACGTGGTGGACTTGGCAGTGCTAGGTTTTACAGTGTTAGAATTCAATGATCTTAAAGGTCTTTTCCAATCTAAATAATTCTATTATTACACACACAACTATATGGATATATACAAGTGGGTTTTGTTGGTTTTTTTTTTTTTTGACTGCACCTCTGAATTAGTAATTGTAAAATTATGAACTACCATAATAAGTGATACAGAGAGCTTGAACTCTAAAAGCTGATAGAGATGTGATGAATAAATTGGTTTATTGTAAATAGATTATTAGCCATGAATGTATTTCGCCCACATTTATAGTATTACAAGAAGTAAATTGTTCAATTAAATTCATAGGAACATGATAAAAATTTTACAATTAGAGCAGCAGGGTTTTATAAAAGTACTTAGAGGACCATCCTTAGTCCCTCTCTTTTTATCTTTATCAGAGAGGCTGTGATGCAGCACTTAGCATCAGAGAAGATATCTATTTCCTTTGTGTTATTAAAAAAGGCTTCTAAGGAAAACTTAGAACACAATGGTTTAATTGAAACCATTCTTTCTTGAAGAAGAGTACCTAGGCATAGAGGAGAGCATCCTGAATAAATCAGGTTTGAGACCACCTGGGGTACCTAAACATACACAAGTCCATAGGATCCAACAACGTACATCCCACCGTCCTGAGGGATTTGGCTGATGCAATTGCCAACACACTCTCCATCCTATTTGAAAAGTGATGTCAGTCAGGCGAAGTTCCCAGTGACTGGAGAAAAGTGAATATCACACAATAATATAATAGGGTGAAAAGGAGGACCAGTCAGACTCACTTCCGTGTCTGGTAAGATTATGAAGCAGATACTCCATGCCAATACTGGTATGTTGATATGTGGACTTATGGAAGGCAGGCAAGTGATTAGAGATAGCCAGTATGGCTTCACCAAGGGCAAATCATGCCTGACAAATCTTACGGCCTTCTATGATTGATTGACTGTATCTGCGGACAAGGGAAGATAAACAGATGTCATCTATCTGGACTTCTATAAGGCCTTTGACAGGGTTTTTCACAACATTCTTGTTTCTAAATTGGAGAGATATGGATTTAATTGATGAATAGTTAGACGGGTAAGGAATTGGCTGGATGGCCACACCCAAAGAGTTGCAGCTAGTGTCTCAACATCCAAGTGGAAACCAGTAATGAGTGATGTCCCTCAAGGATTCATACTGGGATGGATACTATTTAATATCTTCATCAGTGACAAAGACAGTGAGATTGAGTGGACCCTCAGTAAGTTTGCAAATGAAACCAAGCCAAGTGGTGTTGTTCATTTACTTCAGGGAAGGAATGCCTGCCAGAGGGACCTTGACAGGCTTGAGAAGTATGCCCATGCGAACATCATGAAGATCAACAAGGTTAAGTGTAAATCCTGCACGTGGGTCAGGGTGATCCCAATGTCAGTACAGACTGGAGGACAAATGGATTGAGAGCAGTCCTGCAGAAGAGGACTTGGTACTATCTCTTGCATGAAAATTTCTACGCAAGCTGTCATTGTGCATTTGCAGCCCAGAGAGCAAATCACATCCTTAAAAAGAAACATGGCCAGCAGGTCAAGGGAGCTGATTCTACCCTTCTATGCCACTCTTAAGACCCCATGTAGAGTACTACATCCAGCTTTGGGGTCCCCAGCAGAGGGAAGACATGGACGTGTAACAGTGGGATCAGACAGGTGGCTGGGAAAATGATCAGCGGGATGGAACACCTCTCCTGTGAAGAAAGGCTGAGAGTTGGGGGTGTTCAGCCTGAAGAATAGAAGGCTCTGGGAAGAAGTTATTGCAGCTTTTCAATGTATAGAGGGGGCTTATTAGAAAGACGAAGGGAGACTTTTTACCAGGGCATGTAGTGACAGGTCAATGTGCAATAGTTTTAAAATGAAAGAAGGTAGCTTTAGACCGGATATAAGAAAAACATTTTTTACAATTAGGGTGGTGAAACACTGGAACAGGTTGCCCAGAGAAGTTGTGGATGCCCCGTTATTAGAAATGTTCAAGGTCACGTTGGAAGGAGCTTTGAGACACCTAATCTAGTGAAAGATGTTTCTGCTTATGGCAGAATGTTTGGACTAGATGACCTTTAAAGGCCCCTTCTGACCCAAACCATGCTATGGTTCTATGTTTCTTTTTGTTTTTTCCGGACAGCACATCTCTTTAATGCTATTCAGGTTCAGTCTTAACATGTATTACAAAATTGTGGTAGCACCCTCTCGTCAACCAGTCAATTAGAAATATTTTCTGTATGTTTCTTAAGCTTAATATTAATTTATATTATAGCAAACAAATGTGAATACAAATAATGAAGTAAAGTTAGTAAAGGTAATGTGTGTAAATTATATTATATATTTTCTGTATTTCTGAATTTCCTACAGTGAAAAATGGACATATTTAAGCAGCTTTATTTTCTGTGTAATTTAATGACACTTCAGCAGAGGTGAAAAGGAAAGCACAAGCAAATGAAGGATAATCCTTAAAACCTCTGTATGTATTGAATATACACACACACACATACATACGCAACAAAAATCATGTTATATGGATAAATACAGATGCATGCGTATACACGAACTGTAACATTTTCCAAGAAATAAAAGATTATGATCTGCCTCAATTTTCAAGAGGACCTGGTGCTTTTTGCCTTTGAAAATTCCAGTTATGTATCTGCTACAAATATATTTACTTTTTTCTGGCATATTTCTTGGGGACTGTAAAGATATACCTGAGATCTGTGAGTCTGTTGGCCTTCCCACAGCTGTACAAGGCAGGAAGTCTCAGCTCACTTCTCCAGCTGTACCCATGCAGGGATGAAGTATGGCATCTGCTTCACACCATGAAAAGCCAAGCGCATTTGGAAAAAAGCAGCTTAATACTGGAAGCAATCTGCAGACATCGCAGCAGGAGGTAGCCTGGGATACCATCCCTGTGGATGACCATAGTATGTTAGAAGTATGGAATGCTCTGCTAATGTAACTTCTGATACTTTGCTGAGATGTGTTCAGAGCTACTGTGGCTTTCTCCACATGGTAGTGCATAGTACTGTTTAGATATAACTGGCAGCATAACCTAGCTAAAGTCTCCAAGAAGTTTCTTATCTCTGGTAAACTCTCTCACTGTCTTCCTGTCTGCATCCTTACTAAATATTTGTTACTGAATATATCACTGACTGTCTCCACAGTTAATGTTTGGGGCATTTATGCAGCTATAACCTAGCTTTTCTCAAATCTTCTGTTTCATATACTCACAGAAGGGCTCAAAGTCTAATATGAGTGTATTGAAGTAAATGACTACTCTGAATTTCAGGACTAGACGCACGGTTTGACTTAGAAAAACGCACATCTCTTCAGAGGAATTGAGTATGTCTCTGGAACTGAACATAAATAGAAGAGACATGTTAAGCTTAACAGTTGTTACTGCTTTTGTTACCTCCACAATATTCTGCATTTTCTTTCATGCAAGCATTCTTCCAGAGAAGCCCTACATGCCATTGTTTGTTTACTTAGAGTGGAATTATAATTTGGTGTCAGGTTTATGTGAGAAAGGAGTGAAACATTGAACTAATTATGTTAGTCATACATTGAAATGTTAATGGAACACGTAGCTCAGTGCTGCTGGAGGTATGAGGAAGGAGGGAGGAGAAATTCTGCAGAGCCAAGAAAGCCGGGAACATGCTTCCAGTAAAAACTTCTTACTAGCTCTGTCCCTCTATGTTCTCCCTGATCACTCCACAAGCCTGCTTCCCAAACATCCTTTTTTCCTTGGATATTTTAGAAACTCCATCTTAACTCATATTTTGTAGAAGAAAGTGCTGGCATAACATCATGGATGTTTGGGAAGCTCTGACTCACTCTGCAGAGGACAAGGGGTGAGGCTTGGGTTGAGGCCAGGAGCCTTTCATTGGAAAGGGTTTCCACTCAATCTGCAGCGTGGGCCAGGACACCTTTGTGAAAAGTGGTCCATGCCTTGCTGGCTTCTGAAAGCCAATCTGCCCCTGGCTTAAAGGTGTGATTTCATCTTCTAGCACTCTCCATGTTTTCAGGTGAGACCAAATCTGGCTTGATCACAGGAGATATTACCTTCAAAATAATTTTTTATATTTTGACTGTTTAGATCAATGTTCTTCATGAAAGTAGCACGATGTTCCTAAGCTGTCTTCAACAGAACTTTCCTCTCCTTGTATGCTGCTTCTCATCTCTTCCCTTACAAAACCTGCTTCCTGATTTAACTTTTGTTGGTAGTGTCCCTTCTTCATTTTGCATTGACCTGGGGCTATGCACACAATCTCAGTGGTTTTGTTAGGCATGAGTAAAAGTGGCTGACAATTTGAATGAGCTCCCTGCATAGCAAACAGGCAGGGATACCTGGAGTCTAGTTGAAGTTTTGTTAATTAAAAAATTAGGTCTAAACAGCTCCAAGCAGAATAATGGAGCAGATCCTATCTCTCTCTCTTTGGTCCATCATCACAGGATTTATGTTGTTTGGAAACCACTCAGAGTCAAGGATTCTGACAGAATAGGCTTCACCCACTGTCAGTGTTGCAGACAATTGGCCCAGCAGGATCAGCTGTTGCTGGGTGCAAAACTGCAACCAGCTCCAACCTGTTTTGCAACATTGCACCTCCACTTTACTGCTGTCAAGAAGATGTTCTCTTGAAGCTCCTTCCTCTCACTCAGAAATGGTTGTCTTTTTCCCTTCAGATACCTCTGGTGCTCCTAAAGGATCCTAGGTTTTTCATGTTTTACAAAACACAGGTATTCTACAAAACAAACATTCTGGCATCTGTCAGTTTAGCTGTATTGCCACACTGGTATTACAAGCTGCAAGGGCAAATTCATCATAGAGATGCTGTCAAGTTATTGTGATTGTGAGGTGCTGAGGAATGTTTTAAAAGAAGAAGCAATAAATACTGTTAGTGGTACCTTGCAGAAACTATTCTTAAAAGTAGCCCCACTTGACTGGGGGGAAAAAAAAAAAGAGAGAGAGAGAGACAGAAACTGTTAGGAAGATAGCCTGTCTGCAAAACTGACACTGAGAGTACCACAAGCAACATATTCTAGGCAGGAGGAACTTGGTTTGATGATATGTGAAGGAAAGGAAATAAGTTGCATTTTGATTCCATTAACAAAATGGGGGGGAAATGGAAGAATAATAAAGATCATTTTGACAGGAGTCCCTGGAAGACAATGAATAAGGAAGACTCTGAAAAAGAACGTTTTAAACTGCAAATGAGACAAGATTCCAAGTTCCAGACCAAAAAATGAAAGAAGTTTGGTTGTAGTCTTTGAAAAGAAGGGCAGGATTGAAGATACTTTCAGGTGAAAATATAAGTCTTGTGTGAACGAGGACTGACAACTGAAACCAAGAGAACTAAAAGTAGTGTGTGCAGGGAAGGGAAAATGTGTTTGGACAATGGAGAAAAAAAGAAGAATCGAGAATAGACAGAAGGGACATCCTACAAAACTATAATATTTATTTAGTTAACACTCAATACTTAATCATGACTTTCTCACCTGACAAGTCATAATAACTTTCCATTAACTCAAAAGCAAGGACTAAAACAAAAACATAAAACAATCACAATCACTGATTGTTGTTTCACATACAGAAACTCCAACAAGCTGTGATGATAAGGACTTCAGGACTTCTTATGTCTATTTGGCACCTTTGTCTCTTCATAGCTGTGAACTGACGTAAGCTAAAAATAGTATACTGCTTTAAAATCAATGGGGATCTCTAAAATCAGGTCTAAGTTCCTATGACTACTTTGACTGGGAAACTTCCTGTTCAAATAGAAAAATAAGAGTTCCTTCCATTTAAAAACTAATTAGAAGTGTGCTTAGACAATCACAGCCAGTTGAGCCAGTATGTTTAAAGATATTACAATCCTTAATCTATATCACAGATTCACCTGGTTAGAAGAGACCTTTAAGATCATCAAGTCCGGTTGTACACCCTGCACTGCCAGAGTCCCTAAACCATGTCCCTCAGTACCACATCCACATGTCTTTTAAACACTTCCAGGGATGGGGACTCCACCACCTCCGTGGGCAGCCTGTTCCAATGCTTCACAACCCTCTCTGTAAAGAAATTTTTCCTAATACCCAACCTAAACCTCCCCTGGCACAACTTGAGGCCGTTTCCTCTGGTCCTATCACTTGTCACATGGGAGAAGAGACCAACCCCCACCTCGCTATTACCTCCTTTCAGGTGGTTGTAGAGAGCAATAAGGTCTCCCCTCAGCCTCCTCTTCTCCAGTTCCCTCAGCCACTCCTCATAAGACTTGTTCTCTAAACCCTTTACCAGCTTCACTGCCCTTCTCTGGACATGCTCAAGTACCTCAATGTCCTTAGAGGTGTTGCCACCTCTAAGCTAAGACACTAAATTAATTCTTTATCTTCTGCGTCGATGTTGCCATATGAAATTGATTTCCTCATACTGTGAAATCAGTAATGTTTCAAACATAAGCTTTTGTCATTTGTGTCTGAAAAATATGAATTTTGGAGCATTTTCCCCCAGAAAAACAGAGACAATTGGGAAGGGAAAACAAACAAATCAAGTCTGACATGTTATGCAATGCAGACTCCCTTGGGTGTCAATAAACATGGCAAAGGCAAGGAGGGTTTTTTGGATTAGAAATCAAAAGAACAAAGCAGAACATCTCATCTTTACAAGACATGTCTCATAATGAAGAAACTCTGAATTAAATGAGATGTTTCCTCCGACGAGCCCCAGTAACCAAAGCAAACAAAAGAATAATAATGAGCCTTGGAAATACTCCCCATGAAAGAGGATCAGGTAGTTTCTTTGATGAAAAGTGAAAATCATCCCAAATCAAACAAGCCTCTGCACATCGTCACACTGAGCTCTCACATTCTTGGCTGCAGGCGCATTTCAAATGTAACCTGGTTTGACAAGTTGAACTGGAAAAATGCCAGGACTACAAAATCTACCTCTTACACAACTACAATAAATATTAACTTTTTGTATTGATTTATTAATATTTTCTCTTTTGGTATAGTGACTGTTGAGGTCTTTTCAACCATGTCTGAACATCCTTCCCCAAAACTGTTTGTCCAAGAAGTGAACAAAGAATAATGAATAATAAAATGTAAGAAAAAATCTGACTTGGGCACCAGACTCCGAAACTTACTTTGAAGGCTGTGTTTGAGTAGAGGGCTGTCAGAATAAATTCTCCCTTTATCATACTTTGTGAAACCAGGTGTATTCAACAGAATTGCAGAGGACACACATAATGCAGTTTGGTCCATTAACTTCTTCCATTATTTAACCTCCTGTAGTTCTGGCTGTAATTAGATTAGAGTGGATTAAATCCCCTGCCAGTGCATTCTCAGAATTACAGAATTCTTCAGAACAGCTTTTATATTGCAGGCTACAGTTGTACAACACCCTGAGCAGTCAAGGATAACCTTCTGACTGCCTAGCAGAGATTTTCCAAGAAGTTTCAATGAATGGAATATTTTGATTATTTTAATAAAGATAATTATATAAAACCAATACTTCAAAATACTGAAGAATGATGACCAGAGCAATAGATACTTTTAAAATATACTTAGTTTACATTAATTACTAGCTCTGTTTAAGTGGGAGGACCATTTTGCTAAGGGTTGGAGTATAGATAGTGCTTTGCCCTTATTTTACTCTCAACATGTTAATACTGGGCTTGTCAGATTACTCTTGAAGTTACTGGGAAACTTTCCAGCAAGAGCATCAAGAGATGCATCAGGTCAGTAACTCCTCTTTAAGGTCATCAAGGAAGTATGTGCACGTCAGCAAATGAATGTATTTCACCAATTAG
This sequence comes from Bucorvus abyssinicus, assembly GCA_009769605.1. NCBI lineage: Eukaryota > Metazoa > Chordata > Aves > Bucerotiformes > Bucorvidae > Bucorvus > Bucorvus abyssinicus. The sequence continues at coordinate 69,280,619 of CM020063.1, read as the reverse complement.
ACTTCAGGCTGTGTTTTGCCAAAACAAGAGGAATGTTCCAGGGTTTCATCTGTCTCCTAGCGTCAAGGTGAGGAGGATGGTGATGGTAAATGAACAGCAGGTTTTGGCTCTGCTCCTCCTCATGGAAAAGGGTGTACATTTAATGCAGCCTGGACAAAAACAGTAAATCAGATCGGTGTCATATTTTGCTGGGCAAAAGAACATTAGCCCAAGCATTTGTGTTTAGCAATTTACTCTTAGCATGTTCACATGGTCTAGTGGAGTTTGTTAGCTCAGGACTAGATCTGACATAAACATAGGGTATTGCAGTCTGAAAATGCAACGTAAGAAGCCCCCAAACTCTGGGAATGCATACTTTAGGCAAATTTCTGCTCAACACTGCCATTTTAAAACGTCCATTGTCCTTCTGTATCAACCTGGTGTTGTTCTGGTTTTGCATAGGCTAAGCAACCGTATCATTAAATACTAGAAACCAATTACAGAAGTACATGTGTCACCACTTAGGACAATATCTATTGAAACACTTACAGGAAAAAAAGATGTGACTTCCGGGAAGAGGCCCCAATATGCTCCTCTCTCTCCCTGTTGCTGAAGATTGCTTTAACCACTAGTCTATAATTTATAACCCTTCTTGTATACACTTGCAATTTATCTCTCTTTCACCCTTTCTTCCCTTCACAGCTCCCCAGACCTGGAAAACCTTAAGTTCTTTGGTGGATGGAGGTATAATTCCAATCAGGAAGCTGGAGAAGAAATGGTATGGCAGGCACATCAGAGTAAGTGCTGGGTCCTGCACTTGATCCACAACAACTTACAGGCTTAGGGAACACTACAGGCTTGAGGAAGAGTGGCTGGAAAGCTGCCCAGCTGAAAAGGACCTGGGGGTGTTGGTTGACAGCCGGTTGAATATAAGCCCACAGTGTGCCCAGGTGGCCAAGAAGGCCAATGGCATCCTGGATTATATCAGCAATAGTGTGGCCAGCAAGAGCAGGGAAGTGATCGTCACCCTGTACTTGGCCCTGGTGAGGCCACACCTTGAGTACTGTGTCTAGTTTTGGGCCCCTCACTTCAAGAAGGGCATTGAGGTGCTGGAGCGTGTCCAGAGAAGGGCAACGAAGCTGGTGAAGGGTCTGGAGAGCAAGTCTTATGAGGAGCGGCTGAGGGAACTCGGGTGGTTTAGTCTGGAGAAAAGGAAGCTGAAGGGTGACCTTATCACTCTCTACAATTACCTGAAAGAGGTTGTAGAAAGGTAGGTGCTGGTCTCTTAAGTAACAAGTGATAGGACCACAGGAAATGGCCTCAAGTTGCAGCAGGGGAGGTTTAGGTTGGCTATTAGGAAATTTTCTTCACCAAAAGGATTGACAAGCACTGGAACAGGTTGCCCAAGGATATGGTTGGGTCACCATCTCTGGAAGTATTTAAAAGACGTGTAGATATGACACTTAAGGACATGGTTTAGTGGTTGACTTGGTGGTGTTAGGCTAGATTAGACTCAATGATCTTAGAGGTCTTTTCCAACCTAAACAACCTTATGATTCTATCATTAGATAGTTTCTACAGTTTTGGGGGAGTGAGGAGATGTGTGCTAGAAGGAAAGGACTGTACTGAACTTGAATCTCATGTGTTGTAGGTAAGTGTTGTAGTGACAAGAGTGCAGCCTAATCCCACTTTTTTGAAAGGTGCAGTGATAACAGCAAACAAAATGGTCAGTAAAACTGAGGCAGCCCAGGGTAAGATGGTAATGACTGAAAGAATGGTGAGATCTCAGATAGATCCCTAGCTTCCATGGTTCCTCTCAGCTTTATTCATTGCCCATGATCATGACTCCATCTTTAGAGTACCTCCACATCTTGGACTTCATCTGAAGACATTAACTTTTCACAAACTGTTTATAGGAAGACTGGGAACTTCACAAAGTCTTCTGTATTTCTGTCATGAAGGTAACACACTAAAGATTAGGTACTTCAGCACCTAAGTTTTGGATCATTAAATCTTTTAGCAAAAACATTTTTAACTTTGTTCTCCAGTCTATGTACATACAGTTGTGTATCAAGCCACTATGTCAACTAGTCATATCCATTTGAAAATGTTGTTGTACTCCACACTACACTTGAGGAATTGAACAAGAAAATTACATTTGATTTACTTGTGCAGAGGGAAGAGCTTCAGAGACCCTTGACTCAAGTCAAATCACAGTTAATTTCACCACAACACCTCAAACTTCTTCAATTACTACATAATTTCTTTTCAGTGAATATGAAATATTTAAGCGAGATTCTGCTTCTATGTTCTAGCACCGGAAATCTTGAGGGGAAAAAGGTTTTATCTGATGAAGTAGACTAAACAGAACAACCCAGAAGCATTTGGGAAAATACAGTACTTAGAAAAAATTATTTTGAAAGGGAGGATTTAGAGAAGACTGGAAATCATTCTGTAGTATCAGTTCTAGGACTTTTTGTCCCTTCTGCTGCAAAAATGCTTACTTTGTAGAATAGTACATTGTAGGATACAAAAACTGGGTTTCTTTCCAGAAATAGAGAATGTTATCTGAATTGCTACCCCAAAAATTTTTTTTAAAAAGGGAACAAAAGGACAGAAAGAAAACAGATTCATTTGGGGCCTGAGAAGTTTTGTGAAACATATGTTTCTGTAAAGTTGGCAAGACTAGTAGGTGCCAGACAACAATTGGAAGGGGCCCTTCAGGCACAAGCTTAAGCCAGGACTTACTCCCATTAATCACAGAAGATGTAAGAGGCCAAGTGCAGTGTACAATTAAGGCAGGCTATTGCAGAAGAAGAAACAGGTCACACAACAAGAAGATATTCCTTTCACCTCCCTACCTCTTGGCAAGACACCACAATAGGCAATAGTGAAAGATGTTTGAGAAACTATTGCATCAATTAAGCACACATACACAGCTGGGTTAAAAAAATGCAAGAGGCAAAAAAAAAAAACAGTCAGGAGAAATATTAATCACAAGACCGATAGCAATCAAACAATTTTGAGAGTTTCAAACTAGAGATTCAGCTTGTAGGGATAGATCTGACAGATTTCTCAGAAAGTTGGAACATTTATAAGACCTTATAAATCATAGGGAAAATGTACGAAATCCATCAGAACAAAAATTATTAAATAAGTGGATAAAAATTATATCTTCTGGAATTTCACAGTTAGATTTTCAGAATCATATTTTCAACAAGTTAATCTGTTTTCTCTGAGAGCCTGAATTTAGAGTGCCAAGAGTTGTGAATCCAGTCAAAACATCTTCATCCTTAAATATAGGGACTGCACTGAGCATTTTCCTCAGAAAGAAGAAACCGCTCAAGTGTCTACCCTTAAAGGTATGAGGATCCCACCATTGAATCAGCTAGCTAGAATCTGCATCCAGTAAACTCAAGAATGGAAACCAAAATGACTAAAGGCAGAGGAAATCAACCACAAGTGAACAATAACATTATTCTTAAAGATACTGTGGGATAAAAGATTTTTACTTTTCTGGTCTAATAGACTCTTACTGAGACATGGAAATAAGCATCACTTATCTTAAATCTCATATTTATGTCTTTGTGAATCTCAAGCAGGAAGCCATCAGAGCTGCCCAGAGGTTATTCGAACCCAGGTTAGCACTCCTCTGTCTTAGATGCTATGAGGAGATGAATGAGCTCTTACAAAGGTGTCTAGATTCGTGAAGGCACTAAAACTGGGCATGTAAGTCCTCACAAGAGCTTGAAAGACTGAGAGAAGCCTGGACTACGAAAGCTTCATCTTAATTGTTCTATGAAGGCCAAATTGGACTATAGCTAAACATTACTTACCAGCCTAAGTCTTAGGGACTTAGGGAAGTAAATAGGTTTTGTACAAAAATTACATATATAAATACAGTGTTAAAAAAGATCTCAAGCAGAGGAAAATCTTGAAAGGTTGCATTCCATTATCCAAAATCCAAGCTACTGCACATATTCCATCAAATCACCCCTGAAGAAAAGCTCAAATGCCTAAGGATGCAATACTGGCAATTGCCTAGAGCCAGATTCTGCATAGCAGTTTGCATATGTACAAGGAATTTTGCTGGAATTTAGACTTTAGTATAAATTCTTAAACTATAGTGAAGGAACTTTGGATTTGTGTAATAAGATAGTTATGTTCAGAAAGGCCACCTGGTGTAATTTCATATTTGGCATCTTCAATCTGTCTTCACATACGAGCTTTAATGCTTATCATATTTCACTTCACAAGTTTTTTCCTTCCCTAGTAAGAGAACATAAGACTTCTCAATTCACTGGTGGGAAATAAAGAACTGGAGCTTTAGATGTAATAATGTAATTGGCATGTTCAGGTTGGGAAAAAGTCCAATTTTTTTAAACTTTCACATGGTTTTATTTTGCAATTCTGAAGCATCATGATCAAACTTTTAGACAGCAGCTTGAAGGTTTTTTTTCTAAAAACTAATCTTCAATTATTTCAAGAATTTATTACCTGTCTTTTGAGGAAACATGTAATGTTCTACAAGGGTTGGTTTAATGTTAGCTGGATAACCTGTGGAGGATGTGTTTACATAGGTTTTTAGAAGAAAAGTAAAGGTGTAATGAAGGAAGCTGATTCATGGGTAAGGATGGAATAGTGGAATAGTGGTAATGCTGGAAATAATGGAAAAGCTGGAACAGTGAAGAGAATCTGGCAGTGTGGAAAGCAAGAAAACAAGGCTGCTGTAAAGGCAGGCATTAATCTTTATAGACTCTGGATCAAAATTAGCTGTCTCAATACATTTAGAGATGGAAGACATCATAGCATGTTAATTCCAAGGTGTAGAAAGTGTCAATAAGATATGGCGAATTACTAAGAGGATGAAAATATGAAGTAAAGAGGTGACCCAGAAAGGGCAGGTCCCAGTAGTAAATAAATCATGAAAAGATCCGTGCAAAACTCTGATCAGCTATTTTGACAGTATTATCCCCAAAGCGGTGCTGAGCTTTAAAAAATCTGGCTACAGAGTCAAAATATCATAAATGGAGTTTATTCATATATCTTGGAGTAGGATATGTTTTCCTACGGCTGTCAGCACAATACAGAAGATTAACCCAATTACAGCTTCTCTCACCTTCTTGCTCATGGGCAGGAGCAATGAGAGAACATATGAAAGATTACTTAACATGTAAAAATGCAAAGCATCTTTCTTTTCAGTGCCATCTGGATCCATAATATCTTCTGTGTCTCAAATTTATATCTGGAAGGTGATATCTAAGCTTTATGGCTGCAAATTATGATAAAAAGCACATATAAACCTACAATATTCTAGCCCTGTTCTTGCTCCTTGGTCACCTCAGACTGAGTCAGTTAGAGCACTAATGCAAGAAAGAAGTAAATACCTTACATGAGATTCTCATCAAATTTATGCCCAGAGAAAACCTGTCTTGACTAGATTAAGAGCTACCGTTAAAACCAATAGTTGGAACTATGTCACCAATAAAGGTAAAAATACAGAGAAATAAATATATGGAGCACAGAGAAGATAGGAAATAAAGATAAATAAACAGTGCAGATGGTTCTGTGTCTTGCACAGGCGCAGGGAAGAATTCATGAAATGGAATGAGGCATCTACACACCTGTGCATGGACGAAATGGTCTAAAAAGAGAAAATGCAGATCAGCTGGTCAATTGCTGATAGAAATTGCTGAACGTTGCTCTCTCTGTTATGGGGAAAGTTTCTGTTTGGGCTTAGAAATTTTCACCACTGGTGTTTCCTCTTTCTATCGCAGTATGGCCAGTAGCTTGCTAAGGAGTAAGCCTTGGCAGGCTACAGAGTTTGATTTGAGGTATGACTTGGAAAGAAGGTGAAATCACTTGAACCTGGATGCTGTTAGATCTTAGCTACAGATGAAAGATGCTGTGAGTGAAGGAAAGCCTCCACCCTACAAGCTGCATTGAGGTCTCTCGCACAGGCAGTACACTGGGAGAGTAACCGCACACCCACACAGCAGGAAGAGGGAGGACATATCCTTCTGTGCATATTCAATAGATGCGAAAAGCCTCAGAGTAGCCAACCAGCCTTCTCATCCTGACACCTAAGAATCTCCATAGATATTTTTTCTTCTGCTAGTCTCACCTTGGATGGTTATGTTTTCAAGAATTCATTCTCCAAAGCGAGATGATTGCTTATGTCCATTTCAAATACAGTTTGTACTTGCATTGCTGAGATCAGAAACTCACCAGATAAATCTATAAATATTGTTCAGAAATGGGAATACTGAAATACTGTGGAAATATACACGAGTAGCAGAAGTGTATGTCCAGCATTCTAGTATACTTCTCCTGGGCAAGGCTGTGTCTCTTGCTAATTTGCTTTATCCTTTCTCTAAATAGCATGTTCTTGATGGGTTTATTGCTGATGAATTAGCCTTCCTACAACCACATCTGTTTCTGCAAGCTGTGTCATAGTCCCTATATTGGTTCCTCATGGCAAGTTCCACTAATACCATAATACTTTGCTGATATTTCTTACTTTGTGTCCCAAAAGCCCGTTACTTTGTGGGCTTATGGAGAAGAGAAAGTGAGGATGACGACAATAAAAACAATTTGAGCTCTGATTATCAATAAAAGATTACAGATCAAGGCTGAAAAATTCATTCCTTGAATAATTTCAGGGGAGCTACCACAGGTCAAACCAGTGGCATGCTCTGTGCCATACCTTATCTTATTAGAGATTAATATGCTTTCAGAGAAAGGTTCACAAAATCCTCCTTTCATCTTGAGATTTGCTTCCTAACCACCTTTAATGAGATGAACTTTCATGACGAGTGCCCTTCATAGTTTTATCTTTTCCCAAACAATGGTGAGTCATTTGCCCTAATGCGTGAAACTTTGGCACATGAAAAAAGCAAGCTTGCCACAGCAAATCCAGAATTTTACTTACAAATTCAGAGGGTAGTCTTGTTCTGTGGAAGTATGAAGAGGGTCTAAGCAGCATGAGAAAAAAATTGTCCCATGTTTAAGATAAAAAGCATCTACTTGATGCTTTCAGAATTGAGTATATTTTGAAAATTATTTGTGGCCTATGAGGTAATTTGGTATGTGACTCCATAGGATAAATGTGAAACACCAACAGGAATTTTTTCTTCAACATTCATCCCAGGATACTAGTGAACCACAAATGGTCATGATTAAGAGACATGAACCTACACATGGAATTCCGTGTAATCTGTTAATGGCTGCTTTCACTGGAGTTGTGTGCATGCCTGAGCAGAGCACAAAGCCACCAGCAGAGTCTCTTCGAGGGTCTCTTTATGCTACAGGATATAGCTACAAGGGTATTATTCTGAAATGCTGGGAACATGCGGGAAGAGAAACTGGAGAGACAACAGATACCATCTTTATGTGCATTTAGAGAAGGTAATACTTTGTAAACACAGTTTAAAGATGTAAGATGGCTATTCCAGGTGGTGGAGGGACTGCTGGCTCTGGAAAATCTGTAGTGTCTAGAGAAATGCCTCTGTATCAAGAAACGCACTAGTATCATTTTCTGCCTAACAGACAAGTCACTAGGCAGAGGCAGGCAACTTCAAGCCCCAGGGACAGTCATTTCATTTCTTTCTCTTTCTGATACTGTCCTCAGTGTTAAAGACATCTAATTTTGCAGGAAGTGGTTCCAGAGAAGATGTTTCATTCCAGATGTATTTGTTCATGGCCTGGACTAATTGAATCTCATGACCTTGTTCGGCATCTTTGGAAATAATGCTAATAAATATCTCTATATGTTTTACAGCAATGCAAATATAATACTTTTGGAGAAGCATGGGCTTTTCGGCATCAACTCATTTTATTATCAACTATCCAGCCTATTTCATGAACAGCAGCCAGGGACTGTGAAAGATACGCTACATTCTCACCAAAGAATAAAACACCTTCCCCATGTTCTGAAGTCCTTAGTAAACTATTAGCAGCTCTAGGCGAGCAGCAACCCTAGTGCCTCACCGACTCAAGCCTTCCCAGCATGCCTCGTCTCTTTCCTCTTAACTCCTCTGAATTCATTGCAGTTTATGTTCTGTTCGCACAAACAAAAGTGCAGATGGTGACTCACCCTGCCCAAATGTAAATGTTTCCTCATTGCTGCTTCCAAAGAACCCAAATCATTTTAGCAGGAGGGTTTTTTCTGAAACAGCCTGACTCCAGCACTCAGGAACAAAGTGATCACACTCATCTTCCCAGCATGCTTCAAAAAAATTTTTTTTAAGCATGGAATTGGTGACTGTACACAGCACAAATCCACATCCACAAATGTATTCACACATCAGAAATGAACCTGACATTAAAGCCAAAAAGTAGTAGCTGCAACATATGATTGTAAGGATGGTTTCTAAACCAATCTAAATACCATACTGATCATGACAATGAAGTTAAGCTGTTAGCCTTTGACTTGGATGGCAGGATCCCTCACCATGAATTCACACATATCTATAAAATAGTTAATTAGACTTCTGTGGGGAAGAGGAGAAATTTATCACAACGTGAAATAAATTGAGTCTGAAGAACATAAATTGTGCTATGTCTTCTCTGAGGAGGACGTATTCGGCACCAAGTTGATCCGCAGCTTGTTTTAGAACAGCGTGTTTTAGAAACTCTTCCCAGCTGACATCTATACAAGCGCGTTATATAAGAACATAGTTATGCCTCTGGAGAATTTCAGATAGTTGCATTTGACATCTTTTGTTCCCAGTGGGCAGCATCATAAAACTCCTTGATGTTGCAAGTAACCATGGACATTGGCATTTTCCGTCTTTCCTTCCTTCCTTTTCTTCCTTCCTCCAGAAACACATCTAATGCTGAGTAAGACGAATAGTCCGTAAAGTCTGCTCTTAAATCTGCCCTTGCTATGCTACACAGTCCACAGTATGCAAATTTGCAGAATGAAAATTGTTCTTTTCAATATTATTCTTCAGTACTTTAGGTCAATAATAAATATTTAAAAGAACTCAAACATGTGTTTTAGAGATTTCTGTAATTATCTGGAATTTTAAATAGACTCCAAATGATAACAGAAACTTCATTCCCTTACAACCCCTTCCAAAAGTGTATAAAGATAGTGTATTTGATAGCTGAGACAACCCCCTCCTAAGCACTTAAATAGAAAGAAAGACTCTTCTTATTTCCTTGTAAAACTGAAGGGAAAAGGACCACCGACATTTTTTGCCTTCCAGTCATCTGTAAATGGTGCAATACTTTTTCCTTTTTTTTCTATTTTTCTTAAAAACTGTTGGAGTTTTAGCAACAGCTTTTAATGACTAATGTAATGATATCATAAAGGAAAGATAAAAAAAAAAATCCAACAGATTAAAAGTAATTAAAAAAAATCAACCCCACAAAAGCCAGGAAGCTCACAGTGCAGGAAAACCCTTCATAGTTGTGTTCAGTGTGTTTGGAAAAATGAGTTGTTCCAGTTTCTATCAAAATTTAGGAAATATCTACTGATCACATCAGCTATTTGACCAAATAACTAGGATTTGCTGAAAGAAGCATTAAAGCTAGCTAAATAGGAGTGGTTTTTACAAACTGAGGTCCTAGTGAATTAACCAGGAGAGGCCACACTTACTTAAATCTCCTGCAACACAGAGGTTCAAATAATTCTGTCAACAGGTAACAGCATGCTTGAAAGTCTGAGTGAAGATCTCAAAATTTCAAAGCAAATTTCATTTTTAATTTTAAATGGATAGGAAATTTGATGACATGGTGGCTTCAAGAATATGATTGGAATCTCAAAAATTTGGAACAACAGAAAACAACAATCTTTTTCTTATTTCTAATAGTTTAAATATTTTTGGCACTGCTAATTGACCGGTTTTATTTTGAAAAACAGGTTAGAAGTCCTATTGTGTCTTGTCTTGTTTTGTCTTTTCTACAAAATCAGTAGGGTTTGTGTTTTAAAATGTTTCTTGCTGGAAAACACAAGTCTTCTGTAGTGCTTTGTGGTGTAACTACCCATCCAGAAAAAAAGAAAGAAAAAAGGAAGTTGTATTTTCCTGTTTGTTAGTGCCGATCCAAAGGCAGGCAGCATATGATGAACAGTAAACCTTTTCTCCCTCTGTCCTACCTTGGAAACTCATTCTGCCTTTGATGAGCAGGATAAAACTGCATTGACACACAGCACTGGTTGGTTTCACTGCTCTGATGAAACTTGTTGCATAACATAAACGATTACACACGGATTTTACAACTGGATGTCATGAGCAAACTTAGTGTTAACAGGCCCTTATTTCCCTTGAGAAGCCAGTTCTGCTGACTCGAACCTATCACCCGCTCAATCAGAGATGTGTGCTGAGCATCTGGTTATTCATGTACCTGATTGCTGCGTCAATCACACACTGAAATCGGTGACATCCCAGAGTCATTACCTGCTAGCAAAGCCGTGCTCTGGCCTTGCCAGTACATGGAAATGTGGATGTGGATGATTGAAAAGCACCTCTGACCTCACTATTTCTGGTGGTACTAGACAGAAGCGCACTTGGATTTGAGGGGCAAGTTTTTGGAGAAAACCTGATGTTCTGGGAAGACTTTCTGGCAAACGCCTTTTTCTTTTGCAAAATGGAGTGATTTTTGATGCTGTTGATTCAGAGGGCTGCTTATTGTCATGCTGTGAATCTAGATTTCCTATCTCTTCCCCCAATAAGGTCATGTGGTTTCTTTTCCTGATACCTACTTTCTATATGCTTGCTGTTTACAAGTGCAGAAGGGAAAGGGAATGACAGCTAATTTTGATCCTGAGCATCCCTTTATTTATTTATATTGTAGAAAAGGATTGTGGTTTTGGCAGCTGTAAACCATTGTCACAGAAATCCACAAAACAGAGATTGATTTCTAAGGCTTTATGCTCTTCAAAGAGTAGTGGTATAAACCTGGAATAAGTTCATTCAAACAGAGTGTTGTTGAGACAAGACCACTGGCATCTCAGCAAAAGTTTGCTCCAGGCTAGAACCCTAAAATATAGTCAGAAAATTGTTCTCATTGCCTCTTGAGCTTATTTTTTTTTAAGTAATCCAAAGAATTCAGAGGTAAAAGTACTATTTAATTTCAATTCTATATAGACTGAGCAATGCTGAGAAGATAAAACATCTTTTTAATGTTGGATCAATCTTTTTTTTTTCCAGTTTAAAACCAGTTTTAAATATACAATTCATTCCGAGACATTTTCCTAAAGAAAATGTTCCTTTTCTGCAAAGATATTTTTTTCATCTTCTGAATTTTAAAGAAGGGTAAGTGGATCAAAAGTTCTACGGGACCAAACCCAAAATTAATCTTTTTGTTTCAGGTCAAGCGAATTATCTGGGTTGATTTGGAGTGTTTTTCTTCTTTCTTAATTGAGATAAACAAAAACATTTTGAGACATCCTGTTGCCATGGTTATTTCTAATTCAATCAGAAGGAGAATGCTGCTCTCATTAACTTGCCAGGCTGATTCATAAAATTCAGAGGCATCCAGACTTGGCTGATTCTTTCTCCCAAAAAAATATTCAAGGCTCAGCTAGGTTGGAAATAACTGCACAAAAGAAGAGAGAGGCGGTGAGAGGGTCATCAGAGGAAGAATATAATCTTCAGCTTGGTACACTTGTGATTGTTGGACGCTGTGAAAGGGGTCACTTCAAAATAAGGTAAACAGGTGATGCAGACCTCTGTGATGGACAGCACCAAAGAATTTGCTTTTAGTGTTTGTAGCAATGTTGTTTGTTCTCTCTGAATGGAATTTCTTTGCAGGATAGGACAGGATGGCTTTCAGCATCAGATCAGTCCTTAAAACTCAGAACAAAAAAACCCCTAAGGTTTGTAAGCAAACTGTCTCTCTATCTGAGGCTGCTTTTAACATCTATATGTAAACAGCAGTCTTGCAAGACAATCCAGTTTTGAGAGCTGATGTCCAACGGATGTTCTGAGTAAAGCGGGATGCCATGGCTTTCTCAGAAGCACGGGCAGGAGACAGAATTATAGCATTATTTGTTATTAGTTCCTCTGTAGAGGAGTAGTGCTGTTATTGTCCTTCTGGCAGAAAGTGTGTGCTCAAATGACAGCAGAGTGTAACCTAAGTCAACAGAAATGCCATCATTGGAAGCATATTTGAGAACTGACGCTACAGATGCTGCTGTCGTGTAGCCAAATACACACCTGTGCCTGTTCAGCCTTCCTCTCACTCAGGGCAGGGGTTGGGAAGAAAAAAACTTGTGTGCAAACCAGGGAGAAACAGCCAGCTGCTGGCAGTGTCCCTAGGAGGGCTTTTCTCACTTGCCTGTTAGGCACCATAGCAACAGCCAGCCACAACCTGCAAACAGCCACCCAAAACATTGCTGGTCCGGCTCTCCTGGAGCAGCCGTATTTGTGCCCTGTTGCCAGGGGACCTCTTCTCTGTGTGAAGGGAGGAGAGCATGCGATTGCACGCATCCCCGCAGGCGTGCAAAGTGCTCGTGACCTTTGCACCAGTGGAAACCCACTGATGGCACACACAGCCAGGGGCTCTCCCTACCCAGGGGATGGAGTCTGTGCAGAGGGTTACTCCTAAGTTAACCAACCAAGGAAAGTTAAGTTAATGATGTTAGGTCAGTTTATTATCATAGCAAGTGAACAGCATGCTTTAGGCTGAAGCAAGTCTTGTGATACCTGTGGGTAAGACGAGCGCATTTATGACTGGTCTTAAGCCTCAGGAGCTGTTGGCTTAGAGCAGACCCACAGGCGGGTTTGGCCGCGAGATGCTTGGGTGGGAGCATTGACACCTCCAAGTTCCCGCTCTCTTCTCCGCTTGGACAAAGCCTCTGAGTCACCACTGCCTTTGTGTCTCATGAGGTCATGCACCTGCAGGTGAAACCTGACTACCCTGTCGCCTTTCTTACAAACTAGGGTTTCTCATTCTTTATATAAGCGTATGTAACACACAGGTAGCAGCAGTCAGGTCAAGGATATTCACTTAGACTGAAAGTGAGCAAAAATATTTTAAAAAAGAACCCTTCATAAAAACACCAGCTAAGTATTTTTAAAACAATTTAATGAGGGCCTGCTAGCACTTACATGTTAATTGTGGCTGGTATACACACAGCTTCTATGAGATGCATAACACTGAAACCATATAGGTTTTCTTTTAACTTTTACCCTGAACCTGGGAGCTTCATTGAAAATAGGGGTCATTTTGCCATTCCCCCTCTATATCACCAAAGCTACTAATATCTTTTTGATTGTAACTGCAGCGTAACATATTTTCACATTCCAGAGTACATACTGAATACAAGCTTGAGTTTGACATTTTCATGTTTTTCCTGCTAGGAAATCAGTAATGGAAAAATCAACATAAAGGGGAAAAAAAAACATACCCTATTAGTTATACACACACTGATCTGTCATCTGTGTCTATGTAGGTATACATATAAAAGCACATTTAAGTAACATTTAGTACCAAGCTTTCATATTACGAGCTTTGAACATTAGTGTCCATTTATCAAACAGGCAAGACAGACAAGACTGCAATCAGTTTTAACTAGAATATGTAAGTTTACCTGCTATACTTTGGACTATAATACGACAGTACCGTTGCCTCAGAAAAACTGACATTTCACTGATGAAGTTTTTTTCTGCAAACAGAGTTAAAACCAGCAAGTGAAGAGCTGATAATCTACTTTATCAAAATCTACTCTTTTTTTTATGCATTTGTCACTGAATTATCCCAGCATGTAAGCACCAAGACATAGAGTTATCACCAAAGCACTGCAGTCTGCAAATTAAACTGCCAAGGGATTTAATCATTTCTCTTCCTTCGAGACAAGATATATGGTTTTCTGCTCCTGACTTCTTGCTAGGATGCTCAGATGAGTGGTAACAGATAAAAATGGAAAAGGTAACAATTTTTGGTTTTAGGAACCATCCCTGGGGGTGAGTGTTACAGAAAGGGGTACCACCTTCCAGACTTCATAAAAGGTCCCTGCCCAATGTCTGTCTGCTTTGAGACTTTTGCAACTAACAATTACATCCTCAGTGATAAGAACTGTGAGTTTACAATTAAACCCAATGCATTTCCCTGTCCACTTTGAAATTTCAGACCGCCATCAACCTGGAAGAAGTTGAACTGCAAAGGGTAAATGTAACCTGTTCTTTTGGTTTTTTCCTTTTTTTTTTTTTTTTTTAATAAATCTGCGGTATATGGACAATGCTTTCCCTCAGGGGAATATTCTCATCAGCTTGATTCATGGAAAGTTACTCATGTCCCTACCTCAAGGAAAGAATATGTATCTAATTCCTGAGAATAGGTTATTACCTCACATGTGAAGAGATGGTTCAATGAGAGGCAAAGTTGTGAGAACTTCCAAAAGCAGCAAATTTTGCCATGCCATCAGATGTTGTTCCGATGAATTTGTGTTGCATCTGTAGGAAATACTTCACAATTAGCATATTACAAATATTCTTGTCCTGTGAGATGACCTAATGCTGCTGGCCTTTTCCACTTTTGATTTTGCTTGAAGTGCAAGTTACAGCAGATACTCTTGCATTACTTAACTAACTGTCATCACTTGCTTCATTCATTCCATGATATAATACGTGGTATCCCATGAAAGGCTTGTAAAAGTGTGTTTGCACATCATTATTATGGGATACTGATGTTAAACTGGGAAAATGCCATGAGGTAAATACTTAATAAATCATTGACCTCTGAGAAATTCATGATACAAATAGATTATCTGTACTTGGAAATATAATTCGGCTGAAAAAGCGTTACATGAGCTTATTTGGCCTGAATATTTGTTAAAGAATTTTACCAATCTGTGGGTAACTTTAGGCTTGCTTTATTTAACAACTCAGAGTTGGGCCATCACCTCAGTGAGTGGCAAAGTACACAGCGCACATCCTTAGTATATATAGTTTTCTTTTCTAACATTATGTAACTAGGTAAAGTTCTTGACATTTTCCTACTGATTCTCAGTCCTTCATTCTTCATTAATCAAAAAGTCTATTCAATTCCTTTGTCTCAGCAGCTGTCATGTTCTTCATTTCATTTCTTTCTTCAAGGTTCACTCTTGTTGTCTCGGTCCTCAGTTGCTCAGGTCACAGAATGAGAACCACCCTCAAAATTCTGGGAAAACTTAAATTGTTCTATTGTATTCTAGGTCTACTTCAAACAGATAACTTCTTAGAATCATCTATTTTAAGTTAATCAACGATCTAACCTTGAATATAGCCATTCTCCTGCTGATTCAGCTTGACTGGATTTTAGGCTAGCCTTGCTAAGAACTATACAAGGATAAATGAGCAGCTTTGTTTCATATACACCTGTATCAACAATTAAAACAATATTCTATTCTCTAATGTTACAATAGTAGAAAGTTAAGCTTATGATTAATTCTTTCACAATATCATTAAAGACAGAGCAAACAGTCATGACAGTAAGTTTTCTGAGGTACAAGACACAAACTGGTGCAATTATTTTTGTGAACAAAATTCACTATGACTAGAGCTTTTTGATGTGGCTGAACATTGTTCTCACCTGACACTGCTTGCCCTTGTCCGATCTTAAGTGTGGATTGGAGAATCTTGCTGAAGAGTTGGTTGGAGTAGTAATTTCAACATAATATCATTTTATTATAAAGTGTGGTTTTGTTGGCTTCTAAGCACCTGATTATCTTTCTGAAAAAGAAGTAAGGCTTAAACTGAAATTTGCAGAAACTGTATTAGCCTCTGGCCCCTGTAACTTACGTAGACCAGTGAAACCTAACCTAGGAAAATGAAGGGGAGAAGAGTTGCCATGTGATTAAGGTCTTAGAAGTTGGTTTTAGCAATCCCTTCTCTTTTGCCTTATGAAGAACTCTTTTTCAGTCTGAAAATGAGAGTAGATCCCTGCTCTGCCTACAGTTGCTGTGTGGTTTCTAGGAAGTCATTTAGACATGTGTCCACGGAGGTGAACAAGTGGATCCAAGCTAACTCAGTTTATGCTTAGATCTGCCGGATGTTACTTGGAAGTGAGAGATCTGTGCTAATGGTGTGCTGTACTTGACCTAAGAAGCCTTGCTGGGTTTACTAGCTTGAAAATAAAGTCACGCCAACAGAGCAATATGGCATCTGTCCAATAGGGCTTAGAAGAGCTTTGGTCTGTGCATACATGTCCATGTTAGCAAGACCTTGCTTTTTCTGGACTAGGTGCTTGTGGTGAACATCTATGTTTCAGGTTAATAACTGACCCATTTAGTGCCACAAATCCAAATCTGAGTTTCTTAAAGCCCTTGTTCAGCTGTGGTCTCATCCTGGAGTTGATTAATATCCAAAGATGTTCTTCTGGCTCCTCAAGGTCTGCTTGCTATGCCCAGGACTGCCTCACACTTGAAAACACTGAGTTAGGAATTTCCCTTTCCAACTAACCTGTAGAGCTGGATCAATGGGTGTGTTCAGCACATTCCTACCCAAGCAGCCTCTGCTCAAGGACTGGAGCAGAGGAAGGTGGTCCTTTTCATCGAGAAACATACCAGTTCATGTACTGTTTAGACATATAGACTCTATGCGCCGATCTGTACTAGTGATTAACACTGCAGTGTTCATCTGGAAATCAGGTTTCTCACCCCTGTTTTATCTCGTGGCTTGTCTTTCTTGCGTTTATTGCAATGAGGCTGGATACGGAAGGCGAAGGGAACTAGAGTGTCTCGTGGCTGTCGTGATGGTGGTTGGCCAGTCAATTGGGAGGTGGAAGCACTGGGATCCTATACCGCCAGGAACAGCATGGTATTGAACTCAAGTCTTTCTTATCATAGCTAAAAGTCACTAACATGTCACAATATGTTTAGAGAAAAGAAAAAAAAAAAAAGAGGGCAGTGTGAGCAGGAAAGAAGAGAAGGAAAATGAGGATGAGTTCTTGACCTGAAGGGAAAAAAATACCTGCTTACCTCAAGAAAATCTTTACATTTTCTTTACAGAAAAAAAAAAAAATCTTTTCTTCTTTACAGATGGAAAGAGCTCCCTCTGTAAAGCTAGAGTAATAGACGTGTAAGCGTGGCAGATAAGAACTCAGGAAGCATCCTTGTCTTCACTGCTTCTTCTCAGGCACCTTAAGAATTTTCCAACACAGATGATCAGACTGCAGAGGGATCCTAGCCTTTACCTTGCAAGGTAAGGCACTAGATGGAGAAATATGTTCTGCACTAATACGTCAAAACTACCTCTGGGGTTTCTGCTTCCCTGTCAAAAGGTAATGATAGCACCACCTTATCACATAAGGATATGGTAAGGAAAGATGCTTGTTCTGTTATATCTCTTATTACTTAATTCCTGAATGGAAAGAAGGAAAGGAAACATATACTATCGGAAAGGCCATTCTGGTTGTAGATTTTTCTGACAGTTGGAGATTTCCTCAAGAAGAACCTACCAGGAAAGGTGACCTCATAGCCTGAATAAGGAACAGCTTTTTTTGATTTTTCTCCTTCCCTCTGATGGCCACTTAAACATTTGATAGTTTAATATGGTAATAGAATCTGGAAAATATATGGAAGCTGTTCAAAGAATATATGCTTTTTATGTCACTTATTGTATCATTATTCTGTACATCACTATGGTTACTGCAATAAAAAGGTAAATTTTTTTTTTCCTTTTGTAACTTGGCAGAATAGTGGATAAATATTTACTATATAACATAGAAACTAAATCTCCAAAGTTCTTTAAAACAAATTTCTAATGATGGAGCATACTCTGCTCTGCTAATTTACATGTCCAAACAAACTTTTATTGCATGGGTTTCAGTCATTTCTATGTTAATTTCATGCTAGTGCTAAGGAGTGCACTAGTGCTAAAAGGAAAAATTCAGTTCAGCAGAGCTTTAGATTTATTTCTCTTCCTTTTTTTGATTTCAGGGAGCGTCTTTCCACATACTGCATTGTAAATCTCAGCACAAACACTGCTGATGTAGTCAGATACATATAAGCTGATCCAATTTTTGATGAAACAATGAGAAAACCCAAGGTGAAATGTACTCACTAATCTAAAATTAAACAAATAATACCTCAACATGGCAAAACTTAAATTCCTCCTGTGCCATTCTTGTCAAAGATTTCCTTGATCTCCTGTTCTCCAACTAATATTAACGTTTTTCAGTGACAGTGGCTTGGTCAAAATCTCAAATAGAGGACTGCATTATTTCCACATATGTGTTTGTTACTTCTGATTATTATTTAAAGTAACCCCTGTGGACAGACCTTAAAGCACTCTGCACCCACCTGGTCATTTAGCAAGCTCAGGTGTGACTTAAGCTTCTAGAAATGAGCTCTGGTTTCTCTTTTCTTCTTCTGTCCTGCCCACACCTAGCTTTCTAACACATTTTTGGCCAGATTTCTCAAACAGCTCAGCCTCTAGGCTCTGTTGAAAGTCTGATCATGGAGTTCTGGGGCCCAAATGGGACCAGAGCCCACTGCAGAATCCAGTCTGAAAACTCTGGTGCAGCTGGCAGGACGGTGCAATAAAAACCAGCTGCTTAAGCCTTGGGAAGTTGCCTTCCTTGGAAGTGACCACAGTGCAGTGCTCCCAATAGCGGCAGCATTACAATCAACACCTTGCCGAATGTTCCTCTCTGACTAGTAAATTTGAGGGTTGGCCATTTGGTTCTGTTAGCAGGCAGAAACACCAAGTATCAGCCACCATTAGAAGACACTTTTTAGTCTGCGAGTGCTTTCTCATTGTAAGAGAGTAGCAAACAAAATACCACTTCTGGCAAACCTCCTCTCCTTCACTACCCTTTCTCGTACTCACGCTTGTTCTGACAGTCATCTTCTGGCTACGGGAAGCATAAACATAACAGTCCTCTGCTCTGAATACTGGGGACAGACTGCACCTCCTGTTAATTTCAGTAGAAGTTTCACTAAGACTGCATGTCGACTGGACTAAATCATATCTTGTTTCAGTAAGTCCACCTGTGGGTGACTTTAGCAAGATCTCTTTCCAAATAATCATCTAAACAAAACTGGGCTTGGCTTTGGAAGGTGCATCCCCTGAAGGACCGGCTGGGTTGCAAAGATTTCTGAACAAAACTCTCAGAATGAAGCAAAGCCTACTACAAGGGAGGAGCATGTAAAACTTGCAGTAATCTGCATATGTTTTCATTTAGTATTAAGTCATAACTATTACAGGATACTGTTTGTATTTTTCCATCTCATTATTAAAAACAGTAATAAATCATCTAAAGTATATAAACTCATCAATAAACTCTACTCAGCAATATTCTAAGAAAGGACTTGTGACTCTGCTGCCACCAAAACTACAGAAAACTTGTAAAACAATTAATTAATTGAAGATGGGGGAAGACCTACCTGAAAAAAGAAACAAGAAAATTAGGCATTTTTTATTACAATGTGCTTGGATAATTCTTCTCCTTGAGTAAGCTTTTGAACAGGAAGGAAGATGGGCTTTGGCTGCAGAAGTGCAGGTAATAGTATTGACAGACACTATATCAATATTTTACGTTTGCTTACAAACAACATAGCAATGACTAAGATTCAATCAATGAGAACAGCTGGACAACACCCCACATACTTTTCTCTGCATTTGTGAAATGCTACTGGAATTCAGTTCTTTTAGCAATTTTTCACAACTTTAAATTAAGCTGTGTCTTAAGTTAAATCTTAGAGATTTTCTCTTCTACAAGATGACTTCTTCTGCACACCTGATTATTATTTTTTTAAATACAACACAGTGGTGTATTATCCCTCACTTAGCCAGCAGGGGTTACTGCCCTTACTCCAGAAAAGGGCAATCTCAATGTCAATGTGTTTTCCAGGTGGGGCAAATGTTAATACTCAAAATCTGTCTCTATGCAAAGTAGAATAATAATGACGCAACTCTTGAGCTAATTTTCTTAAATGACTGTCCAGTTCCTTGCCTAATTTGAATCAGCAGTTTTGGGTTAGGATTTTAAGATGAGTCTTTCCATGTTCAACAAGAGAGCTTCAGCTGCTGGAGTCTGTGGATGAAATAGAAACATCCCCGTCCATTATTTTTCTGAAGTGTTTGTTGCTGTCATTTGTCTGAAGGAGGAATTTTAAAGTAAAAATTGCAATATCAAGGCATTCTCCCCTTTAAAAGGATTCTTCAGCCACACTGGGGCATGACTCTGGCATGGTAATGCTCAATTTCCAGGTTTTTGCACTGGAAATATTCTGTAAAAAGGAAGAACTTACCTCCCTCATATCAAAGTGCTCATGCACACTCTCTAGGGAAAAGCTTTAGAGCAGAGGATGGTCTGATGAGCCTGATGTGCAACCTTTTTGTCCACAGGGACTTTTTATAGATGCAGTTAAACAGTGTTATCTCCTGGCCATACACACAAGTTCTGGTATGAGTGACCACTCACCACAACTTGGCTGGCCTTTATTCATAAGCTGCTAAGATGATGGTTACTTAGCATGACTACTGCTTGAACAAGTGAGCTAAAACAGGGATGTGGACAGCTCGAGCCTGCGAGGCAGGGAATCTACGTTGTACGCATACTCTAACACTGAGGGTCTTGAGTGTCTTTGGCATTAGTCAGTTATGCCAGTTGTTTGTCTGGATGAATGCAGTTATTAAATCCCAGTGGAGATTAAACTAGTCATCTGCTGCAAATTCTTGATTTTTCCCTGTGTTTCCACTGTGTGACAATTTCCATGTTATCTAGAAACAAAGATTTTGAGTTACGTGTCCATTATTCTCTCCTGTGATAAGACTGCAAGGAAACTATATATAAAAAAAAAATCAAGGAAATACAACGATTCAGTGCTTTTTAATGCAGTAATTTTCATCCTGAAATTATTAAATTTTCCTTGAAGTTGGAAGGTTAGTAAGAACACTGCTATGAACTGGATGTAATTCCCATTATGTCTTTATCTTCCTAGTCCTCTTAGTATGTCTTCTAGGCTGTAGTTTATTATGGTGTTTGCAAAGATTTTCATAACTAGATGCAGCTTAATGTGCTGTGATTAGAGTGCTAGCCATTTAAAGGCTGGAAGGCATGTGCAATGAGCAACTGTTAAGGATTTTGGTCTTGTCTAGTTTGGAGAAAAGGAGGCTGAGGGGCAACCTCATCGCTTTCTATAGGAGCTGCTCATCTCTTCTCCCTGGAACCCAGCAAGAGGACAGGTGGGAATGGTGCAAAGGTGTGTCGGGGAGGTTCAGACTTGGCATTAGGGAGCATTTCTTTACCAGAGGGTGGTCAAACACTGGACCAGGATCCCCAGAGAGGTGGTCAATGCACCAAGCATGTCAGTGTTGCAGAGGCATTTGGACAATGCCCTTCATAACAGGCTTTAACTTCTGGTCAGCCCTGGAGTGGTCAGGCAGTTGGACTCGATGATCACTGTAGGTCCCTTCCTACTGGAACTGTTCTGTTCTGTTCTGTCCTGTTCTGTTCTATTCTGTTCTATTTATTTTCTTAGTTGTAGCAGTAACCCATGAAAGAATGTCATCAGCAGGGACGATGCTAAATCAGCAACACCTTCAAATATTTAACAACATATTTGTCTGTCTAGGTCTGTGAAAGGAAAGTCCAAGGTTAAGTATATGATAGAAAACAGACAGCAAGCCTCTTCAGCAGTGTTTTTCACAAGTAACTTCCAGTAAGTGCATGGAGCTGAGTTTTACTGCTAATTGACCTGACATAATGGGCTCATAAACACTCTGATTAGCTTTGCCGTAGTCACCCTCGAATGAAAGGTCCTGGTAACTACAGCATAGCAATACCTATGTGGATTGCATATGATCTAGTTCAGGTCAAGAAGCAATATTGCTGGTTTAACTCCAACTAATAAGCCCTTACAAAGTATCTATACCATTGTGCTCTACCTCGTGATGGAAAGCATGGCTAAAATCACTTCACTTATACAATGAGGAGCAGTGGTAAAAGACCTTCAGATAATTCTGGTAAAGAAGTAGTGCCAGTTCCTCGGAGGGCATAATCAATATCCTTGTGCACCAGAATTGCCTTTATAGCATGACCATTCAGAAAACAAACTTTTTTTTCTCCTGTGCTAATCACAGAAACACCACAGAAAGATGTGAAGTATCCCATGAATTTAATCCCCCAATTAAATAAAATTGTGCCCCAATTAAACACTTAAATGAGGAGGTTTCTGATTGGCTCTTTTTCATTTTTACTTTCAAAGCAAAAATACTTTTAAAAGACATGAATAATCTGGCAGGTGTAAAAGACACGTTTTTCAAGAACTAACTTCAGGTTTTAAAGCAATAGATTTGGCTGAAGATCCAAATCATATTTTTTTCAAAAAGACTTGTAATTTCTTACTGTCAGTATGAAGGCCAGTGGGAACTGCTCAGTGTTTATCATACCACATAAGAGAGTAAATTACCTGTCTTTGGTTTGTGCCGGAAACTACAGTATATGGTGCCTTTGATTATAAAACTTAAGAGTTATATTCCCTAAGCTTAGATCTCCAACTTAAAATAACAAAGCAACGAAAACAATATGACATTCCAAACAGATTCCTAGTCCATCAAAGCAAATTTTAAGGGGAAGTACATCCACTGACAAGTGGGAATAATTTCCACATCGAAGACATGTTGAGAAGTGCAGACCATTTCCTGGGAAATACATTATCCTCAATCCCCTTCTGTCCCAAGCTAAAGAACTTCAGCAACTGTGGAGGTTTTTTGCCATTCCTGGAATTCAGGGTGCTCATTTACCGCACGGAAGAGTGCGGGAAAGGATCTGCTTTGCCCTTTTGGAAATTATCTTGAGAGCAGTGCTGGGAAGCCTCATGACTCTTGGGTATTATCACAGAGCTTGCGTATCCTGGGCTCATTTGATCTCCATTTCTGCCAAACTCCTCCTCCTATTTGTTGTGCAGTGACAGCTGTGATCACAGGTTCTTCTGGGTTATTCTCTCAACCATGTTATGGAGCCAGATGTGCTCATTTCTCAGTGCTGTGTGTGCAGGATTGCCATGATGAGTCATGACACAAGAACTGAACAAACTGAAGTCCCAACAGTTATGTTATCCAGGCTTGAAAGAAAAACATTAAAATTTTGATACATTCCATCTGGAAGACCTAAAGCAAAGACATGAACGTGAAGACCACCTTAAGCTCACCTCTGAAAGGAGGTATTAGTGTATTTGTTGGGAATGATGACCTCTGGGCCCGATCCACCTTTTCTAGGACACAGAGCACCTTTTGTTTGGGAATAGCTAGCTTCACAGGAACTGATTTGTAAGAAGCTTTCAGGATCCATCCTGCTCTGTAGAAAATATAGCTACAGATCCACTCAATCCCATTTTGATTTCCTTACATTATTGTTGGGAACGCCCGAGCAGCAGCTCTTTGGTGTTCAGAAGGCCCTTAAGGTCAGCATTTCATTTCTTTGAAGATTAAATGGCATCAAGGCAAAAAAGCTTTACACTTGCATGCAAAATGTTAAAAAACAAAAAAAAAAAAGAAGATAGCCTCCACTTTGTTTTATAGATGCATGCACTGCAATAAAGGCTCTTTTAAACACGTTGGAACATAAGTTGCTAGTATTCTTCGTATGGGCTGTTTGGCTCTTAGTAACTGCTATGAATGATCACTCTCCCCATTTTAACCATGTGTTCATAAGAAAGCCATTTTCTGCCAATATCATGTAAAGTCTATTATTTCATGCAAGAAAGGTAAAGATTAACATAATGCAATGGAATGACTGCCCCTTATTCTTTATTGTTCTGAGAGTTAAGCCAACATATTTCATTTTTCTACAGAATATTTTGAAGGACTGATGTTGGGATTTTGGTGTTTTTTTTAAAATACTGAACCACCAGATCTTAACATGCATTTAGAGTTCCAAGTTCAGGTGTAAGAAAGTACATCGTAACATAGCAAACCTGACAACTTGCTCTTATTGCCTTCAGAAAGAAATGCTTGAAATCCCAATCAAAAAAAATATGGTATTTTTCTTAGTGGTTATGGAACAGTTATAAGAAAAAGACAAAAAGACAAAGGCCAATGTTGTTAGCACTGGTGAATTGCAGGGAAAGCGTGTGCAAGTGTGCTACACAGGTATAATGTAACATTTAGCTAGCGTAAGGATAGATCTGTACCCCACAGGCATCAACAGCAACACCATAAAATCTTCCCTGCACTTCAGTTGCTTTGGGATCAGTTTATGTGTGGTGTGGCCTTGGTTCAAAAAAGTAGCAATAATGTCCATAATTAATATTTAGCCCTGGAGGGGAAGTTAAAAAAGCTGTCCCCCATTACCAAAATTGAAAGAATCATGGTCACAGTTCTGACTATATTAAAGCATTTGTGGCAGGAAGATTACATTTTTAATGAGTTTTTTCTTGAGCAAAAGATGAGTTAATAGGGTAAAATATCAAGTTAAACAATAAAAATAAACACCTGGCAAAGCACTGCCACATCTGGAGCATGTCACGGTACTCAAAATTATGTTTGGCTTGTCACTCTGTGTTTTTCAGCTCTTACGGCACAGAGAAGGATAATTAAAAGCAGCAGGTTACCATTGTATTTAACTGACTGTTGAACAGTTTGTATGTTCGTGATCTGAATGAAAACCATCAGGCAAGTTGTGACTTTGGAAGAGGAAGATGATGTTTATGAGTGACAATGAGTTTATCGAAGCCATTTAACTCATGCTCTGGGGCAAGAAGCAAAGATTTCAGAGCATTGAAAACCTATAAAAATCATAACGTAGTTATGTTAAGAAGGTGCTTAGAGCAGAATAAACTCTATCTTGCTTAAAGAGAAATCCAAAATACATACATTAACATGCCACAGTATCAGCTCTATCAGCTACGGCTCTGAATCGTCGAATAAAGAATAGATAACATGGAAAAGTTGGATACTGGCAAAAAAAAAATTAAGAATTAATGAAATTGTTTGTAGTAGTTTGACTGCTTTTCTGGTGGTCCGAGCTCGGGCCCCAACTCAGGTACAAATCGCTTCCTTTCAGGATCGCAGATGTCAGATAGCAGAGACTCTCCTTCAGTTCTCAGCTCAGGAGGAGCTCAGCGGTCTCCTGTGATGTCCTTGCATCTCATCCCACTTGGTGGGTTGCGAGGGGGTTGAATCTTTGTGATGACCTGAAAGGTGTGTACTGACTACAGGACTGGTCTCTGCTCAGCAGCATCACAAAGTCGGCAGAGTTACGACAATGACTCAGAGGAACAATACAAAACAACTTTATTCAAACAAATGTGCTGGATAACACTGGCTGAATCAATGTGGGCATCGGATAAAGTATTTAGGCAAAGTCAAATGATTTTAACAACAATGGTCTGGCATTGGCATGAACTAGAACTCTGGTGTAGGAAAGCAGAGAAAATAGGAGAAGAAAGAAAATGAAGAAAGAGGAAAAATAAGGGGATAGAGAAAGTCTCACTACCCTTGGAACCATCTTCAGTGATGCTTGTCCATGTCCAGCAGGGTGTGCTGTCTCTCTCGGGTTCCTCTGGTGATGGGGGTCACGCATGCACCGTCCCCAGACACGCTGGGGTCTTGCCTTTTATAGGGCTTAGTTCCTCAGCTGAGTGTGCACAGTTGCTCCTTCTGGACGATTCCAGAAAGGGTCTGGGGTCCCAGGACATGCACAGTTGAATGGGTTCTGGGATCCCCAGTGGTTTTTGCCCCCTCCACCACCATGACCGCAAAGTGACCCTTGCGCAGTGACAAGCCTCCAAACTCGGGATGGGGGGGGATCACCTGGCCACAGGTTCTACCCCTCCTCCGAGGCAGGGGAACTGATGCCTCCAAGGCAGAGAGCTGGCATGGGGCAGGGGCTGCTCCCTATAGCCAGGCAGTCCAAGTCAACACGACAAAGCAGCATGTGTTCAAAAACAACTGTTTAAGGCATCATGCCTAACGTGGGCATTTAGCCATCCATCACAGCTTGTAACTTGGGATTTGAACACACCAAACCACAAAGCGGCATGACAGCTGAATGTCTCCCTCTCCCCTGGCAACTGCTTATAACCACAATCCTGGAGAGAAAAGCAACCTTTTCAACTTCGATAAAGACCTGTTGTGAGCTGGTGTCAATCTTCATGTGAATGCTAGGAGCCACATGGAAATTCAAAGGCTTTCACCACTGCCTAGTGTGGTCCAAACAGATAATGTTAAGCTGTGTTTTGTTAATGTCCATAAATTTCAGATGAGCATTATTCTGAGTTTACCGAGGTTTCATTCAACAGTTCATTATTTTGCATCTTCATCTAAAAAAACCCCACATTTTGTCTCAAGCTACTAAGCACATCACTTTACTTCTGCCCTGAAATCTTTCTGATGCAAAGTGGCCTGGGGTAATCAGAAATACTGGTGTGCCACCTCCATTACAACCCACCAAATGTTCAGATATTATGTATCAGGCTGACAGTTTCCTGAAATATCTATAAACAAGCATTGTTTTGAAGTGTGGCTTGAATTCTTGGTGTTTGCCTTGATTTCTGAAGCTGCAAGATGCAGTTATATTAAATGTTCTTGCTTTTCTGCATAATCTGTGAAGTAAGACACTTTTTTTTTACCTAAAATAAAAACCATGACTCAAATATTCACCTGTCTCCAGAGGCTGAAGTTTAAAGAATGAAAACCAACAGGTAAAGGGACTTTGAGTATCAACCCTGTGATCTGAAAGATCCTGAGAAGTAGAAAACCATGACAATATAACAAGTGTCTGTATTTAACTGAAACACTCATGTAATAATAACTAGTGAATTCATTTCATTGGAGTTAATTAGCAGGCACTATGTAAAGTATGAGCACTCCACATCGTGAATTGCAGAGATTTCTCCCTCTTCATGGGTAACAAGGCTTCCCTGGGCAAGGGAGTGAACTAGACAGAGAAGACAGGGAAGAATTCTTTAGCCCTCACCCCTCCCATCCCTGACTGCTGGCAAAATTCAGCTGAGCAGCTGCAGAGAAGAAAATAGCCACAGAAATAATTTCTCTTTTCAGGGCTGCTCCTCAGTCCAGGTCATGTCAGAGCCCACAATGATCTGCCTGTGCATTTTCTTCTGTATCCTTTTTTTAAGGTGCTCCAGGCTCCTTATGATATCATCTAAGCTTCACAGTTGACATTGACAGAAGAAGTAATCAAGGATACATGATAATATTCTTTTACTTTGTATATTCTCACATTGCATATGCTTGGTTTTAGTGGGGGGGTAGAGCGAGAGTGAGTATATCAGGAGGAGGTAATCAGTTGGCTTATTTTCAAAATAATCATGAATAATTTTTGGTTGGAATTACACCAGACTGTTTTTGTGCTTCTTCACAATTCTCTTCTTGAGAGACAAATTGTGGAGTAACAGTGCAAAGCAATTATAAAAGTGCAAAGTGTATACTTAATGTGACCCTTAAACATATGTTTACCTATGACTTTTCTCATGAAGAAATCTTATGGGTTGTTTGGCATAAAGATTCCTTCAGGAACAGTCTCTGCATCCCCACCCACAGCAATACCAGAAATCTGTATCACATGAAATACCAGTTTTCTTCACTAACAGTGCATTCCAACAAATTCACTCAAAGTGTAAGAAAACATGGGCCAAATTCCAAGATCCCACATTTAGAACCTTGGTACAGCAAACCATTGCTCATGTGAAAAATCTTTAGCCATATGAATGTATTCTTTTGTCAACAGGTTTATTTTCACACACATTTATTAGATATTACTCAAGGGAATTCCTAATGCTAGGAATAAATATTAAGCAAAAAAAGTACATTTATCTCTGTAGAAATTAATAAGTATGGGGACCACCTAAAACAAGAGAGCTTCATTTTATCACCTTTAAATTTCACAACTCTAAGCTTTATTTTATGATAGTTTCTTAATGCTAAGATGTAACATAAAGAACTTTAAAACTGAAATCATATCAAATAGACCAGACAGAGTATTAACCTAACAAAGCTATTTACTGTTATGTAAGGCTCTGTGCTTGAATAAAGGGAAGTATTCAAAATCACCAACTCACAGCTGCGGAAACAAAGGCAAAAGGAGAAGTTGTGGGTAGCAGATAGCTATTTAAATGGAAACTATTTCTCTTTCATATAAAAGAAGCAATCTAACACTTCTTTTTTGTAGTGACAGATCTTCTGCAATTAAATTTACCATTAAGTTTATAAGCAAAAAAATCCCTAATTATATCACAATAGGGCATTTATAATGACTTATTTGGTACAATTTATTTGCTGGTCTTCACTGACTGATCATTATGTCCCAAGGTTATATGTTTATTTGTCAATCGGGCCCTGGGGGAGCAACATTTCCTCACTTCAGATTATAAACAAATGCTTAGAAGTTGTGATCCCACATGTCTTGAGTCCAGATCCTAGCAGCCAAGAAAAAGATTAATAACTGAGGCAGCACATAGAACTGGTGATCAGTGATCGGAACACAGGTGCTTTATTTTCTAATTTTGTTCCTGCCACAGGCATATCTTAGGACCACAGACCTACCACTTCCTCCCTGAATTTCTGCTTCATTTTCCCTTGGTCACCTCTGTGTAGACTGTTCAGGCTGTGTTCAGGTTTTGAAGTGAAATGGTGAAGCACACGTATAACTATTTATTGCCAGACAGGTCAAAGGGACTTGGCGCTGTGCAGAATTTAAACTCTGTTTAAGATTTATGCTTTTAAAATCCATGTATGCAATAAATTAACATGCATGCATATACTAGTCTGCAATGAAAGTTTGTTTCTAGAAATCAGGGCAAGATATTAAGAAAGAGGAAATTCAAGCAGAGTGGTGGCGTTCTCCTAGGGGCTTTTTGTTTCAGTTTTGGAGGTATTTTTGTTCGGTTTTAATAGAATTTTTTCTCCACATCTCCATGCTGGGGAAAGAGGTACATGGTAGGAAGCAGTATGAATATCTGTTATACAGATTGAAAAGCATTAAAACATTTAATTTAAATAGTTTATCACCCGATTCTGTTTTCCTTCTGGTAGAATTAAATCTAAACTGTTCTTTGACGGCAGTTAACAAAAGCTGGAGGAGTTTAATCAGAAAGAGTCCTCAATATGTCCGAAACAAATGTTTTCTGTGCTTAGACTTTCCCCCTTTTGCACAGATTCCTGTTATCAAATACACACATTCTGCTTGGGAAAGAACAGAAATGCAGTGCTTATTAGTACTTTATGCTTGCTAGGCATAAACAATAATCTGATTTAGGAGAGGATACTAGAAAAAGCTAAAATCTTATGTTCGTTTGCCAAGTTTGAAAGGATAATATTTGACATGCTTAAAACCAGTTCCTCATCACAACGCTGAACGCTACTCTGCAGCCTGACATTGTGTGTGAGCAGACACACACAGGAGGCAGGAACAACCATGAAATGCAAAGAGTAAATTTATTCTCGTTACCTCATGAACCAGGGTATCTCCACAGCAGCACCTGGGCAAAAGCAAGCAAGCAGGGACGTGGGCACTGTGGACTTCGGTCCTTGCTAGAGAGAGAAAAATCTTTCGAACCTGCTGCTTTCTCCTGTGTATCAGGGATTCTTGCAGGCATAGTATTCCACTGGGCTTTGATCTTTCCCACAGCAGGGCAGAAATCTCAAGCATGTTTGATAAGGTGCCTCTGAGTCCATCACAGACCTACGTTATCTAAACACAGATGTTCTACTTGTCAAGCACACAATGCTAGACAACAATTAGAATGATATATGTGTTTTTCAACACCATAGATGAAAGTCACTTGAGTGAGTTTACAATGCCCTCACCAATCTTCTGTTATTTTCCCACACATTTGAGAATGGAAAAAAAAAAAGTTACATGAAATCATTTTGATATATTTTGCACTGACAAACCTTTCTTTGCAAATCTGGCAGTGCTGGTAAGGGAGTTGGTAGCATTATTCCCTTATTAGTGATCAGAGAAACTAAGGCACAAATGACTTTTTGGAGGCCACATGGCAAGAGTATTTCTACTTAACTCTCATTTAAGAAGCAGTGATATTTTCACTTGTATTTTTCAAATTTGATTTCAATCTCTAAACTCCCTTTGAAGTCAGTAAGCTGAGTTACCAATTAAAATTAAATGCTTTACCTTGGCCTGCATTATTTCATGGGGATTATGGCAAAGCAGGCCACTGAAATCCTTTGAAAGCAGAGGCCAAATCAAGACAAACTGTACAGCTCATACATGAGAGCCCAGTGTGTTCTGCTGAGAAAAGTATTCCCATGGCCCACATGAGTTGCATGCAGCTTCCCCTCCACAGATGTGCAGACTTAAGAGCTCTTCGGAGTAAACTGCCTTGTGACAAGCAGGGATGGGAATCTTGGGGTCTTGCGGGAAGCAAAGATGGCACCTGTGAAATCATCGGAAACGAGACTGAACACTGCTCGCCATCAGCATGAACCAGGGGCTGAGTCAACCCCTGATAGCTTTTTAATTGCCTCAGTTCTATTGATTTTGCCAGCTTTCATTCCATTGCTTTTGTTTGGCTTTTCCTTCAGAAATTGCTATTTTGATCAATTATCTTCTCTTTATCCCAAACTGTAATCTTAAATCTCTGCCTACAGCTCCTGACATTTTTTTCTTTCCATTTTCATGCACTGTGAAGCAGTACATACAGCCGGGAAAAAAGTGAAGCTTACACATATTATCTCCATTGCATATTTGTAGAACAGGTATTCTACCCTTTCCCTGAGTTATACAAACGAGCTTTCACATTTAGTAGTTTATAATGTCCATATTCAGCAAAAAATGGTGATTTATTAGCTGTATTCTGAATACAGTGGAATTACAGAATCACAGAAGATTTTAAATTCTTTGGATCTGACTGTTCATAAATAAGAATTCTGCAAAATCACTCTGTAAAAATAATTGCTAGTAATATAAGGGCTTGTGCACTCGTGAGGATTTCAAGGAATATGCAAAGAGACCAAAAGCTGTATCTGAGATTTATGCTGAACAGTTAGGTTGCACATGTCATTGCATATTTTCTGAGTGCCTTACCACACTTCCTTCTGAGCATTTCTTCACAAAGGGGTAGAAGAGAAGAGGGAAGACTTTATGATCTTCCCCAGCTTCATGAGATCTGTAGCCCCTCTTCTTACACAGATCTTGGCCACTGCAAGAGCTTCAGCACAGTCTGCCATTCATCCCATATCCTGGATGTTCATCTTGCCTCTCAGATATCAGTTCTGTGTGTAAATATTAATTTCTACTGAGGTACAGGCATGTTAAAACATAGATATGCACCTAATAACTCAAACCAGGCTGTGGTGACCATTAGAGGTGTTCCTCTCTTTGGCTCTGATACACATACTTCCTACTATTTACTAGAAGTTTACAACCATAATCATTTACATGATTATGAGAAAATAACTCCTCATGTGAGGTCAGCCACTGTCAGAAGTGCCTTTTGGCAAATATGACAATTGCATTGTGCTCATGACTGAAATATAAGAGGCTGGCCTAGATTTGCACCACTGAAGTGAGTCATCTGGACTGATCAGTGTGAAGAAACTTGCACTTGCTGGAGTTCCTTTGTATTGAAACACAGAAAATTGGTTCCATTTAACTAAGGCTTCCATGATTTGTATTAAGAAAAGAAATAATAACAAAGGTTATCAGTCATAAAACCTAATTCTCCTCCAAACCCACAGTACATACCACCTCCATGAAGTGAAAGACTCAAGAAACATATTTTTATTCCTGTAAGTAGGGAGATAGTCAGTAAGTTCTCCCCACTACCTGGCTGACCTACTTCAGAAATGTCAGTCACACACCAGGAGATGGAATATTCCCAAGCACTTAAGTGGTAGGAGTTTTGAGAGAAAAGAGTTTCTTAAGACAGTGGGATCACAGGTCTGTTGATTGATAGAGTACATATGATAGTTGTTTTTTGAAAACTTCCTTCTGTGGAAGCACTCATGACATTCATTCTGATCTCGCTGCTGTGCTGTTGGAAAGCTCTGTTGTACAATCCATGGCCAGAACACCAAATCAGACCTCGTTTTGTACATCATGGCAGATAGCCTTATCTCTGTACAAGGCTGCCTAAGATAAACCGCAGTGGGGTGAAGGATAGAGACATCTTCATTTTTTAATGATTAGAAAGCATTTTTCCTCTAAGAAACAGAGGAGAATGTCAGTACACTTTTTTCTTACAAAGGGTATGCAATCTCTCTCCCTCTGTATGCAACCTCTTTTCTTGGGCTTAATCAGGAACCATAAGGTCTCCGTTCAAATTCAAAGGGGGATCATTCAGACAGTGAGTGTCTTGAGGTTTCACTTTCCCCTTCTTGGGAAAGATTGAGCTAAGTTTTCAGATATTCAAGAAGGCAATTTCCTCCACTTGTGGAAAAAAGAAATTAAAAGAAAAGGGGAAAAAAATAGAGACGTTATCAAAACATTATTAAATTATTTTCTTAAAGGAAAAAATAAGTCCAACAACAAGTTGGAGTAATATCTGGTTCTTAACAGCTGAAATGCCGGCACCTATTTTACAGTCCTCTTCTTCCTGATGAGATACCTGCAAGGCCAGATAGATTTTTCTTCCCTCCTGGAGTAGGACTTACTTGCAAGTGAAGATAATCAAGCTCTGGGGTAATGTCACCAGCCCTGCAGGGCAACAAATCCCAGACCAAGGCAACACTGCCCAGGTGGTGTGAGCCATGTCCCTCTGTAAGCTTCCCAGAGTACTTCTCTTCATCTGCTCTGCTACCTGGTACAGCTTTCCAAGGGCTTGATATTATGTCAGCTCCCAACTCAGATCACATGTAAGATTTAGTGATATATAGTCTTTTTAGACATGTGGATCACTCTAAAAGCAGCTTCCATTTCTTAGCCCACAAGTTACTTTGAACTTTAAAATAGTCTTTTCCTTCCAGTAATAGGAGACTTGTAAGCAAAAACTTTCTCCCTCTCAGCTGTACCTTTTTCAACACAGGGCTGGAAGCTGTTCCCTGAGACACAATGGAAACAGGCTCACTTAAGCCTGGTTATGTGAGCCAGACTTTCATTTTCCATTACTGCTGCAAACCATTACTGTTTTTCCACTTTGTGGAATGCCTCTTCTTTTTATTTTAACATAAATACTTCCCAAACACAATAAAACAACACATATGTAAAATGTTCAGCCTTTTCTACTTATAAGTCTGTTAGCCTTTTCTACTTATTTCTTCTTCTTTCCACCGGATACCTACCAGGTGCCTTGCACTGTCTGTAAACTTCTGGGAATGTTTTCTCTATTTGCCTTTTTTTTTTCAAGGAGGTGCTTTCTCTTTTAGATTCTGGGCACCAGATTTTTATGTGAAAAGAAGCTATTTTTTAATGCAGTATATAAAACTGACGAGGCCTTAAAAAGAATTTCCCCATCCTCCTTCTTACCCTCTGCCCTTGAAACTCAGATATTGAGAAGACCAGAAAAACAGTTTGGTGAAGAGAAAGAGTGCAAAGGAAGATGTGTCTGAAGTGGATATGTCTGAATGTAATCTGGTTTTATACCCACTTTAAAGAATGGTCACGTTGTTAAAGACCAAAAGTAATGCAGAGTAACTTCTGTAAATCTAAGCAAGTATACTTCTGACTAATTGTGCTAGGGTGGGCTGTCATCCTTACCTAACGAAGAACCATGTGTCTTTGGAATGAAAAATATATTGTAAAAGACATTTGGTAAAGGTAAATAAGATGGATGAGCTACAGCAATTTATCAATAGCTGGAAGTAATGTGTGACACATAGTTTAAGCGGAGTTATGATAGAACCTCAGGATTTCATATTAGGAAACCACAAGGAAGTGTTAAGAGCACTGGGAGGATCCAGATTTTCTGCACCAAGAACTCAGGAGGACTTTAGCTAATTAATATTCCACAAGGGAATAACTTCTCTAGATACATTACGCAGGCTCTTTTCCCTTTGTCCTCTCTGAAAAGAATCATAATCGCAAGGATTTCTCAGATTTCTGTTGGTGGCCTAACCTAACTTCTGGTAGTGAGGAGGTAGCTGAATCTGGCCCTTCCTGCTGGCACTTGAGTACAAGCACTCAAGTAAGAGTGGGTGGACTACAAGTAAGAGTGGCTGACACAATGAGACAGTAAGAAGGTGGAGACTGATGTTTCCAAATCCTCCAGGTGCATAAGGTCATTTTCCCCTCCTCACCTAACCCGTTATGATTAATAGAAGAGAGAGCAGCAAAGTGTACAACTATTGCTTTACCCTTCAAAAAAGCCAATCATCAGGCTGCCAATAAGACTGGTCTTTGCTGTGTCAGAAATCAAAGTGGTTTCATTGCTGTCTATCTGTATGGAGTACAGGCAACAGAGAGGCATTTGATTGATGCAGCCCTGGCTATAAATACTTTTGTAGAAGTGCACACCAAAATTACATCAGACAGGTGGGTCCTGGTTGCTTCTCCAAGGCTGAAAAATCCCCTAAACACCCCAGGACAGACACAGGGAGGGGAGCAATGCATGTTGCCACTTCTGGGTGACAGAGTTGGCTGCTCCACCTTCACAGGCTTTGATACCATGGAGGTGAGCTGCTCTAGGCAGACTGTGAGCTGCAAAGCTGCCAGACAACAGCAGCTTCCACAGGCAGCAAACCTCGGGAGCTGCAGTGAGCTGTGCTGTGGGCTGCAGAGCTCTTGCTTGTAAGTAGCCCAAGGAGCCTGGCTGTGATTCTCTCAGATTAGTGCCTTGGGAAACGCAGTTACTGCTTGATCTGGGGAAGGGATTGCTTTAGCATTGCTCTGGCAGGTGCACCTCTCTGTGCCTGAGACTGTGGTCACTGTGCTTCTCCATGTGCCAAGAGTATAATGAATGACCAGGGTCTGTGTGAGGAAGGTAGAGAAACAAAAAGTATGGGCAATTTAATTTACCACAGGACCTTGGTCTGAAAGGGAAACTTGCATACTTGTTTAAACTTTTCATACTTGTTTAAAGTTAAGGGACATAGCATCCCTGCTTTTCCAAGTCTTCCTTTTCTTCCTTCTAATTTGGCCTGCTTGAGGATTGGAAGACTAGGGCAGGAAACTGGAAGGGAGCTATAAATATACGTGGGAAGGAGGAAAACCTACGTGTCCTAGAACAGAGTATAGTGTTTGGTGGTGGGTTTTTTATTTTGGTAATAGCAAGCTCTGGTGGTTCACAACAGCCCTTACAGCTGTTTAGTGAATAGCAGCTTGCTATAGAAATACCAGGTTAGACATACTAGTATCAGCTTCCAGATGGAAAGTGTACTTTAATAGAAGCCAACTTCCCAAGATCAGAAAATTATCCCACCCTCTTCCCTTATACCAAACTTTACTATAAAGAGCAAACACCTTCCCCAAACAGTCATTAGTATTTCCTTTTTATGCTGGGGGTATGCTTCCCATAATATCTTATTCAGGACACAGTAAAACCAAGGGGCTGCAATTGAAAGTGAGGGCATATCTGGCCCCTCCTTTGAAGGCTGTGCCAACCAGCTAGTGAAGGCAAAAAGTATCATTATCTCAATTTTATAGATAAGAAACCGAGGCACTGAAAGATTGGTTCCCATTATGGGCCATGTATGCAAGAAACAGAGATGAGTGGGATGGTGATCTGTACTTCATGACCTATGGAATAAAAAAACCATGCGCAACAGATGAAGTCTCTGTTTTAGTTTTGTTATCAAATCTTACACCTCAGAAACCACGTGGAAAACCTGGTTACAAGAAGAAGGTTATAGGCAGAAACCTCCCAACTATTTCCTGCTCTGTTCTGCTTTTTTAAATATATGTGCACTCGCTTCAGGCCTCACACATCTGCTATAACCCTGAGGGCTGGAGTAAGAAAACACAGGACCGTATTGCAACAGTCGTTTGCTGTGAGAAGACCGCGGTCCATGAGCTCTCCCTAGTGGGATCACAAATACCTGCACCGACAGAACTGTGGCTGGTATTTGCTCCCTAACTTTCCTCAAGTATGTCTGCTGACCTCGTACTCACGGGGGTCCTTTTTTGACAATCAGAAGGACTAGTGATTCAATGAAGGGACTTAATTTTGAGAGAAGTTACAGCTCTACTTTTGTATGACCCTCCTGGACACCTTAGGACTTGTGAAAAGCTTCCTTTCTCCTGCTTGCAAAAAAGATGAAATGAATGATACCATAATTTTTCTTCTTTTTTTTTTCTTCTGTGTAGCAGCAACTTCCAATGACTATTTTATTTCATTTTCTCAGTGTCATTCAGTTCTAATAATAAAATTTTGGTTTACATGAATGCCTTGCAAAGCAGAGATCCCCTCTTTGCTCTAGTATCCAACCATACAGTAAATGATAGTACTAACAGTAAGTGAGTCATATTTCTTTTCCAGCATTCTGAATCCTAGATTTAAAAAAGCCAGTGGTTGGAACTGACTGTGATTTTAGATGAAGGGCCAGTCACATAAAACTTACATGTATAGGTACATCAACAAATCCTTTGTTGCTCATTCAAAATCTTGCTAGTTTTCAGTGGGAATAGTGATTTACTGATGGTTCTGCAGAGGTCATGGTCATCTCTTTTCCTAAAACCACATGCATTTTGGGGGTGTACTGCCTTGCAAGGAATGAAAACTGAGACCTGACAAATTAAGGCAGGTATATTAAAATTAGAAATATATATATATATAAAAAAAAAACACTGCAGAAGATTAATCACTGCATGAACTAATCATGAAAGGGGCCAGGTTATCCATCTCCTAAAGCTGTCGAAGCAAGTCAGGATACTGTTTCAGACATAGATTTAAACCCACAGTTTGTGCTTTGGACAGTGTAACTGTAGCTTCATGGAATTCCCTGGGCTTTATTATTAGGACTGGTTGGATGAGTTAATGGTCTCTCTGGCTTTGAAACAATGAATACATGAATTACAAAACATTAAAGAATTGGAAGAGATTTCTCAAGAGTTATTTATGGCACAGATATGATGAAACTGTGCAACAGTTGCTTTCCCAAAATGAAAATCAAATTGCTTTTAGTCACTGTTTCCTAACACAGCTTTTTGCTCATATTCTTCATAAATGGATTAAATTGTAATTTTTGAGATCAAGCTTTTGGTCTTTCAGGTCATATTTTCAAAGCTATGATGACATGTAACTTCTACAAGCAGTGTAATCAAATGCCTTCATCAGACAAGACCATCTGTTTCTCAAATCATCATCCCTTTATTCAGTTGAACGGCATTTAAAATAAATCTTCAATTAAAATAATTCCTCTATTATTGCATTATTTGAAAAAAACTCTGAATTAGATTAAATGAGTGTCTGAATTTTTTTCCTTATTTTCACCCCCACTGAAATTTCTTTAGGTATGTGAAACTAGTGCACACACACAAAAGTAATGGCAACTATTCACGGGTTTATCTGTTTCTAAATAGATCCTTTTATAATGTCAAAGTCTAAAACAACTCAGTGAAAATCGAGATATAATCAAGGTCTTTATCTTGTGGTCGGTGGAAACTGTCTTGACTTGAATCAATTTTGGAAGCAAGGCTTTCAGGGTGCTGGTTTTAAAGCAGATTATGGTCTTCTGTAACAACACCGTGGACTAGAAAAGAATCTCAAGGAAGTTTCTTAGATAGCAAAGATTTTGACATCTATCTAACACCTGAAAAGCTACAGGTGATTTGTTCAGCTCAGCACTTTATCAGGCATTACACTGTCCTCTGAGGCGGGGAGTGTGGCAGGTGCTCCCGCCCTGACAAAGACTTGACAACGACAGGGGCTTGCCCAAGAACCCAGAAAGATCAGGGTTCCTGACTGTGATGACTTTGTGTCGGGCTTTCAGCCTGCCTTAGTCCTGCACTTGCCCCCAGCTAACTACAATGACCACAGTTCAGACTCGACTCGAGGACAAATGGAGCCCCGCTGGATA
This sequence comes from Bucorvus abyssinicus, assembly GCA_009769605.1. Lineage (NCBI taxonomy): Eukaryota > Metazoa > Chordata > Aves > Bucerotiformes > Bucorvidae > Bucorvus > Bucorvus abyssinicus. The sequence continues at coordinate 69,242,835 of CM020063.1, read as the reverse complement.
GCCAATTTGAGTGGGTCCTCCTCGGAGCAGTGGGTCTGCAACTGGGAACAATCCCCTTGGATCAGGATGCTGCCCAAGGAAACTTCCTGGGACTGGGGGAGCCCTCACCCATCTCCCCCTTTTGGGTGAGTGACCCCTTTTCTGGGTACCCTGAGTGGGAGGTTTTCCCTTCTATGAGTGAGTGTGCACACACTGTGATTCGTCTTTCTAGAAAGAATATTCGCAGAACTTAGGAATTAGTTGTGTAATTAGTATATTCCCAACTGGCATATGAAATTGTAATTTACTTTGGTCTGTCAGAGTGCTGGGTGATTTTTGGTTGTAATAAATCTGCCTTTTGGATAGCTACAGCTGTCTGTTTTGTGGGTGCCTCCAAGACAGGTTGTTATATGTAGATGATGTAGAAATAAAGGTTTAACCTCTTAATCCATGGGAACAGTTCATATTCACAGTAAGACATATTCAAAGAACCACTTTCAAGCTCTTCATTGGTTTTGAAGTTGTCTTATTTAAACATTCCACTTGCGTAGTGCAGCACTGAAATCTTACAGGAACTGTGTGAGGCACGGTGTGCCACTCTTGGACCAGACTGAAACATCAGAATACCAACCTCGAGCCCAAACACCAAACCCACAGTATTTCTAGGAGAATGTTTGGCAGAGATTGTGACAAAAAAGACATGCAGAACTCACTACCTTTCCTTTGATGATCCAATGCATGTTAGTTTACCCATTCTCAAACATAAACTCCTCTTACACCACATATGGCTTCTGACACAGACTAGCCAGTACCCACAGCACAGAGAGCAGACAGAGCAATTTGAACAGGTATATCTGTAAACATGGGGTTTTGTGGGCTGAAATCCTCACTTAATCATTAGCTACTTCTCTAACCTCAAGTTTTTTCCTTCTTTTACATGTAAGAATGGTGGTTAATGCCTGAAAGAGGAGAGCGCTCGTTTCCAGACCCCTCCAAAAGTCTGAAAGCTGACAGGAGGGGGGGAAATATCAATAAAACACGTTTAACTGGCATATGGTTTTGCTGTTTCTGCTATATATGACAACACAGGCTGTGAACAGGATTTTGTGGCAGAGCATAAGAAGTGCTGATACTTAAAATTCAAGAGGACATCTGTATATAATTACAGCAAGGGCTGGGGAAGAAGCAACTCGCTATTGTATTTTGAGGGGAAGTATTTTTTTCCTTCTTTAAGGGAGGAAAGATTTCCTCCTTTAGTTCATATGCATAACATACCATCCTTTTCCCAAAAGGTACAGTATGTGTTAGGTATTTTATCTGCTCTCATAGTATGTTCTTGTCTTTCACATTGTCATCATCTCTGCAGAGAAAGCACACTGCAGTTCTGACCTAGAAGATGGGACCTCAGATATGTCCATTGCCACCTATTGCTTCCTCCACGACTAGTTCAAGAGCTCATTGCATTACCTGCTGGAGATATGGGCCCACACAGGAATGAGGGCCCTTCTGTGCTAGCCCAGGGCTCACTGAACACAACAGGAGCCATCCACCAACCTCTGTGAGCATAGAAAAGGGAACACAAAGATGGAGAAAACCTTTAGAGTTACATATTCATATAAGAGACCTAAATCTTTGTGTCTTTACTGTATATTCCCTTCCAATGATTTCCTTTCAGGCAAGAAGACACAACTGATAAAAATACCTCACATCATCAAATATCAGCACACACGATCACTGTGTTCAGAGGTTTGTACCTCTGTCTCTTGTGTGACCTCTTTGCAACCCTTCACTGGCTTAAAAATCCAGGTTTATAAGAAATCGTAGTGCTCCTCATGCTCTTATATTGATATAATTGAAGTACACCAACGCATCAGAATTGAATGTGTGTTGTGGTCTCAGAAGGTTTGCACTAAGAAAAAAAAAAAAAAAAAAAAAAAAAATCCAGAGCCTGGATTTATGGGATCACAGAAGAAGCAATTGCCTGCACATTTGAAGCAACAGTAGCATATGTAAAAGTAATTTTTCAGTTGAAGGAGTTTGGCAGGAGGTAGGAAATAATTTCTGATGCACCACATAATGGAAAAAAACAGCTCAGGTCCTGGAGCAGGACCATCCAGTCCTGAGAAAACTGGTGAGACAGCCATTCCTGCCTACGTGTGTGCAGACGCAGTCCATGTGCACACTTGCACATATGAATGCAGACTTTTATTATGTAAGACAGAAAAGATGCCTGGCTTTTTATCACTTCTTGAGTATGTCCTGTCTTTCATAGCAGGTAAGACTGACTGGGTAAAAGATGCCTGTGTTGAAATGTAATCATAAATATGAAAACATCTGAAAAAAGCAAAATGAGCTACCATGATACATGGAGAAAAGTGTAACTAAAGATTTCTACACAAAGAGAAAGAAAAAGAGGATATTAAAAATAGAGCAGAAACAGGTTTTTGGTATGAGTCTGCTTTTCTCCCCTTTTAGTCTACCCTTTTGTTTCTTCCACACCTTAGTTTTAATTTTTCATCCTGTGTGTTGTTCCTGAATCAATTGAAATGCAATGATAAATTTTGTCTTCTCTCCTCCCTTCTCTTCATTAAAAATACTAGCCTTCACTTTTTTATTATGTTCTGCTTTGATACCTCTCCAATTACTTATATGTAAAATTCTAGAAAATGTCAAAATCAGATGTATAATTAGCAATTGTGTTGTAACGTCTTTCCAGTACTTGGTCCCTTTTGCCCAGCAGAAAGAGGAAATAGCATAAAGTAGTAGACACGCTTAGGAAACAGGGGATAGCAATGCTGGGAACCAACCAGTTCTACCTCCCTCTTAACTATACTTTTAAAAATATTATAAACTTCATCAGGTGCCTTTCAGTGAAAGAGAGAGTCACATCTCTTGCAAAGCGACCCCAGCATACTCTTTTGGGGGAACTAGTAGCAGGATTTCTAAATAGTTAAGGTTGCCTCTCCTTCTATTGTTTGTATTCATTAACTTAAGAGAAAGAACACAGAGCACTCTGAGTGATTCTGAAAACGGGGTTTTTTGCATATACCTTCTTGTCCATGATGAGGCAGGGAAAGATGAAGGCTTGACTCTTCACAACACTCATTTTTCATTATACCAGTTTGACTGCAAGAAGAGGTCTTCCTTTTCCTCTGATCTAACCTTGGCATCCTCTAGATATAGGTGACTATTTTTACCCACCCCAAGACCTGTTCAAGCTGACAAAGCACTTAGGATAATACCACTTTGCTCTGGCTACGTGATTTTGAAGGAAAGGAAATACCTTAATATTGTTTGAGCTACAGCGAGTCAGGACTCTGTGTATACACCCACCCCACCCCCAAGGTCTGTCTGCCTAATCACAAGGCCAGATCAGTTGTGATATTGCTGTATAGCCTTGAAAAGAGCTGTCTCAGGAAGAGCCATTGAGAAGCCTCCACCAGGCCTGTCCTCTCTCTCTCTGGAGCTCTTTGCCCAAGCTATGTTCCAGCCATACCCTCACCTGATGATGTATGCAGTTAATAATCAAATCACATACTGACTTGTCCTCCCAGATTGACTCTGGACCTGCCTCATCTCTGTGCACTTGCCTGATGACTGCTGGACCCTGGCTGACCCAGGCTGCTGTCACCAGACCTGCCCTGCTCTCCTGGCTTGGCCACTACAGTGGGTCCTTGCTGGGAAAGGCACTGCTCCTGTGACATGATGCCACTCTCAGCTCCAGCTGCCCTGCCCTTGCAGAGCAGCCCATTCTTGACACCCAGCCCTGCAGCTGTTTTCTGTAAACCTCCTTTAGGGATAGAGCTGGCATACCACTCTGCCACTCCACAAGAGCTGTGCCACCTGGAACCCCAAGCTTGGATATGTGGGATCCATCTCATTTTATACTTTGATCGAGTGAGTTCATCAAACACATGACATTGAGAGGATCGGATTGCAGGTTTCTGTATTATACAATCTTTAATCTTTTGTTAATAAAACTTATATGTTTCTTCCTGCACTACTTCCCACCTGCTGGGAGAGGCTGGGAGCATCTGCCTGTCCTGCCTGTGCTTTCTCTCTTCATCTCCCCCAGAGCCTGGCAGATCTCACCAGTGCTGCTCAGGTGGTCCCACTCCTGCTTGCCTTCTAGGGCACCAGTACCTTTAACCTCAGGCCTGGCACACCATTCAGTGGCATGGAGTCAGTTCCAGGCTATTTTAGAATAAAACAACCATCCCTGAGATTCACTGGTGTCCCCTGTTGTGATATTTCAGGGGGTTTCCCCTATTTCAGCTGCACTGTAAACAACACTGTGCCTTCTGACAGGACAATACTTTGTAAAGAAGTCCATAGCTGGACATGATTTGTGCAAAAAGATTACTCATTCCTTCTTCACCAGGGTTTACGTGAGCTTCACTTGCAGCTTCCAGGGCTGAGACCAAAACTGTTAAAACTATTGTTTAGAGTAGCATTTTGAACATGACTGTAGTAAAAGCAAGACTTTGGGGAAAAAAATGGTCAGTTGTCTGCAGATGTAAAGGGTTTGATCGGCCTCCTGTGGCTGGTGGCTGCCATATGCTGCCTGGAGGCTCAGCGTGACAAGTTGCTCTTGGTGCTATAGTGGATGTGTGTGAAAGCAGCCTGCTAGCAGCCTGTCCCTGTAACAACAGAACAGGGGATAAGCAGTGCAGGACTGTCTTCCCAACTGGATTTACAAATAATGATAATAAACATAATATTCAAGAGAAGCTTGCCATTCTGCCTGTCCCCTCCAGTCTGGTTATTTTTTCAGCTCCTTCTTAAAATGTTACAGTAATTGTTCACATGAGACAAGGTGGGAAATTTGACTTAACCAATTACCAGGAAGATGCCATAGGGATAGTTTCTTCTTAAGTCATTCTTTCTCAATTAGACCAATTTTGTGGCAGGGGCTTGAGCTGCCCGGATGGTACAACGGAAATAGCTTGAGAAGAGGCTATCCTTCTCAGCTACAGTACTGCAGTGTGGCTTAAACTTTGCTCTGTTGACCAGTGGTATTCACTTGTCCTTTTGGGAGAATAAAAGTCAGCTTGGATCAAACAGGCAAAGTCTGCCTGCAAGTGATGTCTTCCTCCACTTAAAAGTCCCTAATTAAGACAAACTGCAGCAATGAGCTCTAATTCCTTCAGACCTGGTCTCAGCATGATGCTGATCACCTTCTGTGAATTAAGCATCAATAGGAACTGACAGCACTCTGTCCTGTAAGAGGCTGTGATCTTTGCTGGCTAAACGAATATGCCAGTCAGCACTAAAAAAAAAAAAGAAGTACTGAAGTTTTATCAGTGCCTGATCAAGTGATTGCACATCCTCAGCCAAAAGGGACAAATAATCAGGGTGACAGCTTGTTCTGATATAGTGAATCCCTTGTGAATATGCATAGCCACCTCTTTAGTTCTTATCACCCTCTGATAATGGTGATGGTGAATGATAAAATTCTCCAATAGGCAGAGAAATGTGACTGACTGGTGAACCATTAGCGACTGTACAAGTAAGGCAGTGTTGTTTCCTTGACTATAATGTTTGAAAGAACAGGACTTCGAGAAAACCTCAAGAAGAGGGTTTGTACTTCAACATATAAAAGAAAATTGGATTTTTTAAGACAGAATGTTTAGATCTTGTCATCATCCTTTCAGCAGCTGCACAGCACAGGATTTAACAGCTGTATGCAGATTTTCAGCACTACAGAAGTTGCAGGGTGTGTCATGACTGTTCTGCTCATGAAACCCCTGCATGGGTATCCTAAGCACAGCACTGTTTACAGATCTACAGGTCTAATATATCTGGTTTACTAATTGCAAGGGGCTCATTTTCCACTTTGTTTTGCATTCAGGATACTTTCTTCAGGGCTAATCCTAAAATTTTTAAACTTACTTTTTCAGAAGGAAGCAAGTTCAAGTCCTTGACAAGAAGATGCTAGAGCAGTCTTCCTATTCCCCATGTCCTTTGCATATTTCCAGCAGATTTGTAGACAGATTTCCATCCCACTGAGATTAATTAGAAATTAAATAGGGGAACAATAATAGAGATTACATCCCCTGTTGTGTAAGGAAGCAATCAGAAATGAAGAGGCCCTCTGGGTTTCCATCCTCTTGGAGCCTGTCTGTCTTGAAGTGGCAAAACCAGTATTTTCCTAGATTGCACCCTTGCAAATTGCCAAGATGCATCTTTTATCTCACAAAAATAGATATGTTAGATACTCACAGTGCTTGAAATTTTGATCGTAGTTTACCACCAGGGTGGCTGCTTTCATGCAAGTAAGTCTCTATGAGCTCACATTGCCATGAACCTCCCACAGTTACAAGCTGATGGCCCTCACAGCTGACACAGCTTGTGATAAGGGCACATTGACTCCTCCTAATTTAATGTATTGGGCTGTATTTAGCAATCCTTGTTTTCACATGCATCCTGACTCCTACTTTAGCCCCTTTTTCTCTGCCAATAGAGCAATGGCATGCTTTCTGTGCATTATGCATTTTCTTCTGTTTCTACAACAAAGAAAGGTGTAAAGATGGACAAGATCTTAAGGAAGGCATTTTTACTTTTACTGGCACTGGTTTCTGCTATTCTGTCACGTTAACATACCTCTGAAGATCAATATGATCAGAACAGCAGAATAAATGTTTCCTATATGTATTTTCCATTAAGAAGCTTGTGAAGCAACCTACGTATCTCATGCTGATACTGCAGTTTTGAAACAGAAACCTAGATGTTATAGCCCCAGAAGGGGAAAAAAAAAAAAAAGGCAATATGTTTTTTATAATTGAGTCCAGAATAATCTTATGGAATCTTCATAATTATCAAAGCAAAATGGAGGAACCGACTGTGTCAGACGGCCCCTTTAAACAGTTTGGTCCGAAGTGGAACACTGAGCTTTGCAAGGAACCAAAGGGCAGTGGGGAGTTTTTGTGAGCCTTGTAGGAAACAATAGCGAGCTTTCTTATATTTAGGGAGGAGTGATAGTAGTGGATTAATTGTAACATTAATGGGTTTTTGCATAATGAACTCATAGTCATGAGACTTGTGGCTGGATGTAAAAAGGATGTTAACTGGAGAGAAGTTGCAGCAATAGTGAGTTTTCCCACATTTGCAAAGCTCTTATAGAGGAAGAAGAGTAAAGATGAAGTCAAATGACCACCAAACAGCTACTCCAGTAGTGAAATTGGGCATGCGTGAAGTTACAGATTATGTCATTGACAGGTGGAGTTTGGGGCAGTCCGCACATACGTACTGGCCACACGTTATGTGAGGGGCGGCTTTAACCTCTGCTACAAAAGCAGTGCTGTTTTGCACAGAGGTGAGGTAGCTATACGGAAAAAGGTGACCATGCTGCCCTCTGTGGGGATGCCTGCAAAAGGTCTGGTACCTACCGACGCCTCATCCCAAAAACCATCTATGCTGGGGACGCTGTGGATTTGGACATCACTTGCTATCCTAGGGTCGGTATGTATATGAACTGAGTTACCTTCCCCATCCCCCTCCCCCTCCCCCCCCCCCCCTTCTGGATGACTTGCTCTTGGACAGATGAGAGCATCTATATTGCCCTCAACTGTCCCTAGAGTGTATTGTTAGTTGTAATTATCAGTATTATTATAATTTTAATTGTAATAGTTTAGAAGCCTAACATTTTAACTGAGTGAATTATTATTATTATTTGCCTTAATTGTACTAACAATAACTTGAGTTAGAACATTTTAGGAGCCTAACCTTTAATAGTTTATAGTTATAGATACATATATATATAAGTCAATATTTAGTCTGTCTGTGGATAAAATAAATGCAGTTATCTTTGGGTTTGTGTGCTTGTGGTTATCTTTGGGTGTGCGTGCCTGTGATTTTTAGTGTGTGCCTGTGGTTTTTAGTTGCCCCGGGATCCTACGAATCCTTGCTGGAACACCGACGTTGGAATACACGGAACTAGTTATGCTCACTTGCTGCTGAAGCTGTTTATCTCTTGAAATCATGATCTTGAGGAGGTACATTGCTTTCTCTGATTGCTGTTGACTACATTTGAAAAAAAAAAGATGGTCACAGTTCACTGTGTGGTATTCATTCAGACAGAAGATAGACATTATATATTGGCATATGTCAGGGAACCATATAGATACTGAATCTGCACATGAAAGTCTTTTTTTTTTTTTTTTTTTTTTTTTGACACAATGTCATATGCTGGTCATCATGCAGCTTCAACAGGCTTAGGACTGAAGTCCTAAGATCAGTAAGGACTGAACCCTGTCAAATTTTGAATTATCATCATACATTAACTTGTTATTGTGCTGCAGGATTTCACTCTTAACAGAAAATAAGATTTTGTTTCATGACAACTTAATGAATGGCACTTATAAATTGCATCTTCCCACAATGTAAAGACTGCTGATTGTTTTCAAGACACTCACACTGTGTTGGAAGTGCTGTGCCAACTCCAATACAGCAAGTGTTTTGGTCAGGCTGGTTGCTTTGGAAGCTATTTCACCAAGTCTACTTAAGTGACTAGAAGATTGGATAACTATTCCCATTAGCTCCTTGTTCTTTCCATGTTGACCTCTCTTGCCCTTTTTATACTTGCTGTGAATTGTTGGACAGGGTGTCCATGAAGCAGGAGGAACAGAAAGGAGGTGGGAGGGAGAAAAGTATGTCAGGACCTCTTTGAACTGGTGACATCAGCTAGTTTTTGCAATCCGAGGGTGGTTTCCCAATGTCTACAAGATTTTCTGTTAGGTTATGTGATAAAGCCCCTCAGCACACCCAGCAAGGAGCACAGAGCAACAATGGCAGGAGGAGGACCCCAAATAATAACCCGCCCTAGCTGCTTCCAGGTCCACCTCAGGGCCACCAGCTCATCAAAGGCCCATCACACAAGCCCTGAGGAGCTATGGGGCAGGACTTCAGGCAGGAACCCAAGTCAAGGACACTGGAAGACCAAGCCACTTTGCCATGGCCCCTCCATGGCTGTCCCAGGAGTGTGCCCCAGCACATGCCCAGCATGAAACCCATCACCAGTAGCCATCAGGTGCAGCCCTGGGTCATGCTTCTGGCTGAAGGGGGTTGCTCCCCCGGGCTGGGGGACACACTGTGGGTGCAGGGGAAGAGCAGCATGGGATCCCATAGGATTTATTATGGGATGTTTGTGGGAGGAACCAAAGGTGGGAAAAGGGGGTTTAGGTGATCTGAGGAAGACCAGAAATGGCAAAATGCGGGACAAAGGGGCAAAAAGAGCCAGTGGCAGGCAAGTAGTCGGCTAGTGAGTACGCTTGCCAGCCATGCTCTGCACCAGGTCAGCACAGCCTAGCCTGGCTACATGTCAGAGTCCTTCCTCACTCTGTCACTGATGGCTCTCCAGTCTGTATGTGTGTGCACGTGTGTGTGCACAGGTGTGTGCACACATATGGAGTCTGAATACAGTGGCTGGGGTCAGACAGTGGGTGACAGCCCCGTGCCTGTGGTGCAGTGTCCACAGCAGGTGTGGGTGTGTTGGTGTGCAAGCACCAGCGAGGATCATGCCAGACAGAGCGCTGGGCCAGCAAAATGACTGAGTTGCGTGAGGGGGTCTCTGAGGGTGAGAGCACAAAGGGTTCACCATGGGGACAGGGGAGTCCCAGCCAGCTGTGTGTGTTAGCACTCATGCGTCTAAACCACCTGTCGCAGCAGCTGCCATGGGTCTGCAAGCTTGCGGCTGTATGTCCCGGTGTCAGCAACTGGAGAGATGGATCTAGGGGCAGCTGCTGGGCAGGCTGAGAGTCAGCTGCCAGACAGACCCACCTGCTTCACTCATGGACCTCCACTTCGCTCTGTCGGAGCGGGTAGTAGGATGAGGCCTTTGACATTGCCAGTATCCATATGAGTGCTCTGTGTGTCTGTCTGTGATCCATGTGTCCGGACAGGTGTATAGGTACCTATGTGGTGCGTACGTGTGCTCTGTGTGTGTCTGCCAGCTGGGAACACATCTCCAGCCTCACTGCTGGTTGGACCCAGGGACGTGGAGCTGAGCAGGCTTGCTTCTCCCACGCTCTTGGATTCAGCAGGATATATCTCCTCTAGCATTTTCAACAGCCTTATATTTTGTTGTGCTAAAGAAATGGTCAAAAATGCAAAGCACTCTCGTCAGTTCCTCTCTGTAACACGAACATTGCCTACATGGGCAGAGGGGAAATAGCAACACGCTCAGAGAAACATTATTTGCACGTAATCCAAAATATGGATACAAATAGCTGCATATGATATAGCAAGGACTTTGTCCTCACTGCTGTAAGACATGCTTTGCCTAATGTAATAATCTGTGTCTACCTTAACTACAGCACAAATTATTCCAGATATGTGGACTTCTTGAGTCATTTAAGGCTTCTGACTTTCTTCTTTTAAATGTTGTGCATATAAATCATTACTTATATACTTTTCTCTTTCACGGGCACCCCCTTGCCGTGGGGAAAGAGCTTGCGTGCCCTTGCGAAGTTGAGAGCTATGCTGGTGGTGGCATATGCCTCCGGTAGGGTCTCCCAAGCCTGACAGGTCTCAACTGAAGGGTCAGACAAAGTGTGTCCACGGGCAGGATGGGCTCACTAGCCTTCGGGCAACCATCCTAGGAGAAGGACAACTCTAACTCCAAACCCGGGCAGATGGAGCTCGTTTAGCCCTGTAAGGCCATCCATCTAAGAGAAGGATACTCTAACCAAACCTACGACCTGAGGACTTCGCTGTCACCGTCCAAGCTCGCTCGGCCCTGGCAGATGAACCTCAGGTGTAAAGGGTGGGGCCAGTCTCACGCACGCTGCGCCTCACCTAAAAAATCCACCACGCAGGCTTGAAGGGTGTACTCACGTTTGCAAAGCCCTGTAGCAACAGGCAAGGGATGAAACGGCAGGTGGAAAGATGTCACTGGAAGCTGCAGACCCAACCCTGCATGCAGGCGGTTCAGGACATTGGTCGCTTGAGACTGACCCAGGAGATGACAGTCTCGTTCGGCAGCATCCTGAATGACCAAGCAGCCTTTTTCAAGGAGAGCACTGCTTGCTCCACATGGAGAGGGGCCTAGAAAAGGTGGCCTAAGCTCATCTCCCCTTCCAATCCGGTTGGCTAGCCACGGCCAACAGGCATCTTCTGTTGCGGTCAACCAAAGACAAAGAGACAAAGGCATACACCTGCCTCCAAAGGTGTGTCCAGATTGACACTCGCAAGTTGGAACATCAGAACCATGCTCGATACAGCAGACAGTGGGCGTCCTGAACGCCGTTCTGCTATAATTGCTCACGAACTGTCACGACTCAACATCGACATTGCTGCTCTCAGTGAAGTTTGCCTTCATGAGGAAGGCAGCCTTAAAGAACATGGTGCCGGCTACACACTGTATTGGTCAGGCAAACCCAAAACCGAAAGTCATCATTCCGGAGTTGGCTTCATGATTAAAAACTCCATCGCCTCTAAACTTGAAAATTTGCCAACAGGTTATTCCGATCGCATTATCTCCTTACGCCTCCCGCTACACAATAAGCAACATGTTGTTCTCTTCAGCATATATGCCCCAACTCTCCAAGCTGACCCTACAGAAAAAGACAAATTCTACACCGATCTGCGCCGCCTTACCCAAAAGGTTCCTGCGGATGATAAGATCATAATCCTTGGTGACTTCAACGCCCGAGTAGGTAAGAACTCTGAAGCCTGGAAAGGAGTACTAGGCAAGCATGGAGTTGGAAACTGCAATGACAACAGTCGCCTCTTGCTAAAGTTTTGTGCTGAGCAGCAGCTTACCATCACCAACACTATCTTCCAGCAGAAAGACAGCCTGAAGACAACCTGGATGCATCCTTGATCTAAACACTGGCACCTCATTGACTATATCTTAGTGCGCCAGAGAAACGTTCGCGATGTCTGTCACACCCGAGTGATGCCTAGTGCAGAATGTCAAACAGACCACCGCCTTGTGCGCTGCAAACTTAACCTCCACTTTAAGCCCAAACCTAAGAGGGGCGGCATTCTGAGGAGGAGGCTCAAAGTTAACAATCTCCAAACAGCTGCAGTGAGAGACAGCTTCCAGGCAAACCTTCAAACTAGGCTTGAAGACCATCCCATAGACTCTTCTCCTGAAGCGCTTTGGCAACATATTAAAAATAGCATCCTGCAGTCCTCTGAAGAATTCTTAGGGTTCTCCTCAAAGAAAAACAAAGACTGGTTTGATGAAAACAATCCAGAGATCCAGGAATTGCTGGCAAAGAAGAGATCTGCTCACCAAGCACACCTCGCCCAGCCATCTTGCCATGTAAGAAAAGCAGCCTTTCGTCTTGCATGCAGTAAACTCCAACAGAAACTTTGAGACATCCAGAACAAGTGGTGGCTCAACCTGGCAGAAAAGACTCAACTATGCGCAGATTTGGGTGACCACAGAGGATTCTATGAGGCTCTGAAAGCAGTGTACGGACCCACACACCAAGTTCAAAGCCCCCTACTCAGCGCAGATGGCCAAACGCTTCTCACAGATAAAACCTCCATCCTGAATCGATGGTCTGAACACTTTCAAACTCTCTTCAGTGCCAACCCTGTAGTCCAAGACTCAGGAACCCAGCTCATCCCAAAACAAACGGTGAAAAATGAATTGGATATAGCCCCTACTATGGGAGAGACCCTTAAGGCCATACAGCAGATGAAAACCGGCAAGGCAGCTGGGGTCGACGGAATCCCACCTGAAATCTGGAAACATGGAGGCCAAACGCTCCATGCTAAATTTCACGAGCTAGTTGTGCGCTGTTGGGAACAAGGCGAACTACCACCAGATCTCCGTGATGCAATCATCATCACCCTGTACAAGAAAAAAGGAGTAAAGTCAGACTGCTCAAACTACCGAGGCATAACTCTGCTCTCCATTGCTGGAAAAACCCTCGCAAGAATACTATTGAACAGATTGGTACCCGCTATCGCAGAAGAACTTCTACCTGAAAGTCAGTGTGGTTTCAGAGCCAACAAAAGTACCACAGACATGGTATTCGTTCTCAGACAACTGCAAGAGAAGTGTAGGGAACAGAACAAGGGTCTCTATGTAACTTTCGTTGATCTCACCAAAGCCTTTGACACTGTGAGCAGAAAAGGTCTGTGGCAGATCTTGGAACGATTAGGATGTCCCCCCAAGTTCCTCAAAATGATTATCCTGTTACATGAGGGGCAGCGCGGCCAAGTCAGATATGGCGATGCACTCTCTGAGCCCTTCCCAATAGCCAATGGTGTGAAACAAGGTTGCGTTCTCGCCCCAACTTTATTCACAGTTTTCTTCAGCATGATGCTCCAAAGGGCAACGGCAGACCTCGACGAACAAGACGGCATTTATATCCGATATCGTACCGATGGGAGCCTTTTCAACCTCAGGCGACTGAAGGCCCACACCGAGACCCTGAATCACCTTGTCCGTGAGCTGCTTTTTGCTGACGATGCCGCCCTTGTTGCCCACACAGAAGCAGCTCTGCAGCGCTTAACATCCTGCTTTGCAGAGGCGGCTGAGCTTTTTGGGCTGGAAGTCAGCTTGAAGAAGACAGTAGTTCTCTACCAACCAGCACCACAAGATGATTACCATCATCCCCACATCACCATTGGCGAGTCAGAGCTTCAGGCAGTCCAGCAGTTCAGCTATCTGGGTAGCATCATCTCCTCAGATGCCACGATCGACAATGAGATAGACAACAGAATAGCAAAGGCAAACAGAGCTTTCGGAAAACTCCATAAAAGAGTCTGGTGCAATAAACACCTGAAGAAAAGTACAAAGATCAGTGTCTACAGAGCCACAGTACTGCCTACTCTTCTGTACAGGTCTGAATCATGGGTCATCTACCGCCACCATCTGCGACTCCTCGAACGCTTCCATCAGCGCTGCCTCCGCACAATCCTAAACATCCACTGGACTGACTACGTGACTAATGTTGCTGTCCTTGAACAGGCAGACGTCACCAGTATTGAGGCCATGTTGCTGAAAACGCAGCTGCGTTGGGCAGGGCACGTCTCCAGGATGGCGGATCACCACCTCCCTAAGATTGTGTCCTATGGTGAACTTGCCACCGGCTGCCGCAAGAGAAGAGCTCCAAAGAGGAGATATAAGGACTCCCTGAAACAACACCTCAGCCTAGGCCATATTGACCACCATCAGTGGTCCACCCTGGCCTCCAATCGGGAGATTTGGAGACACACCATACATAACACTGCTGTCTCCTTTGAGAGCACGCGTAGAATCAGTCTCGAGGAGAAAAGACAGCGCAGAAAGAACCGTGCCTCGACTATACCATCCAAGGAGACCCTCCGGTGTGCTCTTTGCAACCGGTCTTGCCTATCCTGCATTGGCCTTTTCAGCCATCAACGCGCTTGCAATAAGCGTGGGCAAAGCCCTTCCCAAATCTTCGTCCGCAACGCCAAGCCATGATGATGACTATATACTTTTATTTGTCTGCTTTGTCTGGGAGATGGTTAGCATTGTCTGTTATCCTATCCATACCATCATTTTGGCAAAGGTAGATACGACTAGTCAGAAAAAGGGATCGTGTACACTAGGGAAATACCTATTTGGTGTGCATACTAACTCCGTACTGCACCATAGCTCTGTTTTAAAGCACTGCTCAATAGTCGAAAACCATAGACATTCTTATCTCTCCCTGCAATGCACATAATTAAATTGGAAGCAGTTCTTTCCACAAAGAAAACATTTGCAAAGACTATTTCCATAGTAATACACAGACAGCGAAGAATATAATATTCTCCTTGTTTAGAGAGGAAAAGCTTGCTTTTGCAGTATGTTGTACTGAACTTCAACCTCTCTCCAAAGCTGGCTTTGGAAATGTTTTCAAAAACAGTCTGATGGTGCTGTGTAGAACAAGTGAAGGGGAAAAGCATTGCAACTAACTCAACCTGGACCTGCATTATACATTGCAAGCAACTTATTAAACTTCACATGAATCTCTGCCTGTTGTTAGAGCCGCTGACCAGAAAACACACCTGTATTGTCTGCATCAGAATTTAGCATATCTGATAGTCTTTTAGAGAGAAATTTAATACCACAACACTGATCTTTTTCTTTATTGATTTACTTCTTTTTACTTAAATGTGCAAGTCCCTAGAACGAAGAAACATAAGATTGTTATAACGAAACAGGTTTCTAGATTTGCTGATTAGTACCAATTTCAGCTAGAAGCAAAGCCCTACAGCCAAGCAGAAAAGCTAAAATGTACTAGAATCTACTTGTGGAAGGTTTTTATTTTCTTTATATGAAAGCAGTTTATCTTCGAGTGCCCAAGAGTATCTTTTTCATTGTCAGGATGTGGCTTTCTAAAGATCATTTTCTAAATTTTTGCTGATCGCTGCTTGACTGCAGTGCATGCAGGTCTTCTCTGTTACTATGGAGCTGTTCACTGTCTCCCACCAAATTATCTAGTTGACATACAGGTTGCATTATATAAACCTCTACTGGAAACTTAATCTTGAAGTGATTTTTCTGTGTTTTCTCTTGGAAAATAACTCACTCTGATTGATCCCATTTGGTGTTTCTACAAAATGGATATTTCATCCATATGCTGATTTGCTTTGTTTCATTCAAATTCCTTTGTCCTTTGCATTTGCCAGAGAACTCACAATTTCCTCAACTGGTCATTTAGGCTGTCACTCAATGAAGTGATGAATCTGTCTTTTAAGTCATCCATTATAGGGCCTCACTGACTCCATAGAGAACTAATACAAAGTACCACTCTCATACAAACTTACTCTACTGCCCCAGAGACACATTCAAAATGATATCAAGGCACTGGAGACTTCATATGTGATTAGGTGCTGTTTGCCTGCCTTTTGCTGATGAAGGTGATGAGGATCAAATGTATACACGCAGGCTATTTTTATATTTCAATGAAAAAATATGCCTTTTGTGCATTATCTTAACTTGACCTCAGAAAACTCTTCAAGCCTAGAAGCCTCAAGAAATGGAAATATGAATTGAAACCTGGCATAACAGAGTGGCAGATACATCATAAATTGTCACTGGGCTGGCACATAGTTTGCAGTCCTGCAGCTGCCAAGAAAGGCAACTCTTTCCCACACCTGCAGCAATAAAGACCTGACCTCGTTCAGCACTAGGGAGCCCATGGCTACACACTGCTACATCAGGTTAAGGTAATCATGGCAGAGGCCATTTAGAAAACAATTGTTTTCACCAGGCACAAGTTGCCCTTCTACCTCCAAGGCATGCTGATCCAGGTCCCAGCAGGGTTTAGGTGTAAAAAGGTGCACAGGACTAAAACAAAACATACTGTCTTAAACCACGATGGTCAATTCAGTACAGCCTTTAAAAAAGGTTATCCTGGCACAGGAGAGAGCTCAGTGCACTTCAACACACCACAGGTGGGGTAGTGGGAGGAAGAAGCATTTTCATCCATTTCTATTGCCAGAGAAAAGAAACATCAGATCCTGTTTTCTGTTGTGTTTCTACATTGTGATTCTTCCACTGGCAAAACCAAAAGAAAAGGAATCGTGCCCAGAATTCACGTAGTATTTTTAAGGATTTATTTAAAACCAGCCTATTTCATTAACCTGGGTTACGGTGACACACAATCAGTCCTCTTAGTCTGACCTGCCACATCTATACCAGTATGGTTGCACAGCTTTCAGAAGGAATTGACTAGACTTTTTAAGCAATTTTAAACAGACTTTCTGGTGGTTGGGTCTGAGCTTCTTTTAACCAAATAAACCATGTAAAGGTGGGGAAAGAAGGCTGTCTTCTAGCTGGACAGGTACCACACAGAGTTCTCCTTGTTCCTAACTGAATGAATGGGTATAACACCATCTAGTTTCCACTGAAGCATGTCAGGCATGTAGAATTCATTCTCTGCAATCTTTGCTTCAAGCTCTGTATTCCATAAGATGTGCTCACACCAACAAAACTGTTCAGTAAGGTATTTTTAGCAAGTGAATGCAACTGAAGCAAATTCTGTTCAGTAGCTGTTGAAAATTTCCTTTAATGTCTTACCTCTTTCTGATAGAACTACTGATAGACACATAAGACTTGTAATTTCATGGATGAAATACATTAATCTGAAATTCGGTTTGAAGCTATACAAGAATGGTTAGTCTTTTTCTTTTGCTTCTATCAAACGCATTGTTGGTGTCTTTTGCAGAACTGAAATGCTATGATTTTACCAATTTCATCCCAAAACCACCTAAGAACTGAAGCACAATAAAGAACAGAGGCTGTGAAGAGATATGTCTGCAAAGCTTTTAGAGCAAGATGAAAATGTGCAACTCAAACAACCAGACAGATAGGATTAGCAGCCCTAGCTGTTCCCTGTCATAGTTGAGATGCATCTTAGAAAGTCTAGGAGAAGGATGCTAATGCAGGTTAAAAGACTATAAACCAGAACTGTGTCCTACATTTAAGTCTGCAATACGGGTTCTGTGCTAAAATATCAACCTTATGGTTTACTAGAATAAATTTAGGCGAATTTGGCAGATCTTCTGTGTCTGGAAGGAACAAGTACAAGTGAAAATACTCTAGACACACACTCCATAACCTCTAAGGGATCCAGGACCTGCAGTGTGTTCAAGCTGCTGCAACTGGTGTGAGAGTGTTACTGACAGTGCTCTGCAAGCAGGCCTGAACCTGAGCTTTCCTGTAAGGAGCAGGCTGCAGAGAGGGGCCCCCTGAAGCATCTAATAGGGAAACAAAGGGAAATAGAGCTGTCTTGAGTGAAAAACAGCTAAAGTGATAGGC
The DNA here is from genome assembly GCA_009769605.1 of Bucorvus abyssinicus. Taxonomy (NCBI): domain Eukaryota; kingdom Metazoa; phylum Chordata; class Aves; order Bucerotiformes; family Bucorvidae; genus Bucorvus; species Bucorvus abyssinicus. Next base: position 69,225,122 of record CM020063.1, on the reverse strand, counting down.
TTTTGCAAGGTAAACTAGAAACCTTGAGCACCACCTGCAAATTCAAGAAAAAAATTTTGCCTCAAGTGACCTAGTACCATAGAGTTTTCAGGGTAGTAGGTATAAAGAAATTTACTTAGCAACTGACCCATGCAATATAATAAATAGATCTTTGAGACAGAGATATGGCCTTGAAAGTTCATATGCTGTGACAAGATGAAAGGCCAAAAAAGTTACTGAGTTTCAAAAGGAGTTTGAACATCCACGGATTACAACTTCAGAATGAATGCAGTTAAAAAGAACATAAATTTTGGTGAAATGTCTTTTTACAGTGTAAGTAATATAAAGTATTTCAACTTATGTAATCACTTTTGGTCCAACTGTTTTACTTCACTATAAATAAAGCAATACGTATGTTTATAGGCATCCTATCAATTCAGCTTTTTCTTTGCAACCCTTACCCAGGAAAAGGCCCCACTCCCTCTCCTTTCCCCTCCTCTCCCCTCCCCTTCCTCTCTCAATTTTGTGACCATCTAACTACTGCTTAACCTTATGAGCCATTTGTAACATATAGTCAAATAGTAACATGATTAATACAACTTAGTTAATAAAAATATGCAATATCAAATAATAACCTTTTCTCACATTCTCACCCTAATTTCTCCCCAATGCTTTTCCTGTGAATTTTCCTATACTATTGGAGTAGCATGCAGAAAGCAGATTGCTTTGACAGATCTGAAAACAGAGTAGGATCCATACAACAAAACAGACTTGTCACTAGGCTGACTGAGCACAGTCTTCTAACCATTGCAACTCTAAGATCCTTAAAGAAACCCTCCAGGGAGAGGAAGCACTGAGGGTCCCCTAAAGAGCAAGGAAAGCTTTTCTCAGCATATATTTTATTTTTTAGCTTATTTATAAAAATTTGGTAATCCTTGACACCCATAATGTATGACTTCAGGATATTGTTTTGGACATGCATCCAGGCAAAGTCATTGCCATGACAGAGGCAACCTTGTCCTTTCTTCTGGCCCTCTATACCAAACTGTTCTGTCCTGCTGTGTGTCTCTTGGATTTCGGCGACTTTTCAACACCCCTGCTCCTCGAAATAGTATCACAAGGTAACAGAAACATTCACTCAGGTCTGAAGAGCTGTAAAAAAATTACAGTACCTCTAAGGAGCTGATCAGATCTTTCAAGCAGATTAAGTGATCCAGAGCCTTAAAGCACTGACTTTCAAGTCTGCTCGTCACTTCAGGTCAGACCTTGGAAGTAATTGTCTTGGATCCCAAAGAAACCTCCTTCTTCCTTCTGCTATCCCATAGGTTCTCTCCTGGCATCCTTTTACCTGTCTGCTAAAGGAAGGGTAACTATTACGAATGTCTTATAACCAGTTATCCTGCTTAGATTTCAGAATAGTATCTTCTGATCATACTTCTTTCACTATGTATCATAATCTAGAGAACTTGCAGACTTACTCAGAAGTTTGCCAGAAAAGCCAAGCCATGTTGCCTCAGCCCAAAAACCTTAACCCTCTCTTGTTATAAAGTTTTAACTCACTCCATCACAATCATCACACCAGTCCGCTGGAATCCCTATCAAGCACGTGCAAGAACGTGCTAAAAGCACAGTGAATATCAAATAGTCACATAAGCTGCTGAAAAGAATTCATCGGGTGAAACTACTCAGCGGGGTGAAGTTCACTGGCTCTTGCTTTCACCTAGTAAGAAACCATCAGTGATGCCTAAACAGTTGTTACTGCAAGAGAAGGCTGCCCTTAGCTTAGTGAATGTTGTGAGTTTGTAGTTTTTTGCCCCTGGGATCCTCTTCTGGCAACAACAGTAGGAGCTCCCAGATTCTTCTGAAAGTTAAGCAGAAACTTGGAGTGAAAGGAGATCTGGGGTTTCAAAAAAATATTGGAATGAGATGCTGTGAGTTTCTTATCAGTTTAAGAATGAAAAATTCTTTTTCATTTACAAGATTTTTACTCCACACAATCTTATGGATAGAAGAGCAACACCTCTGACTCCTCATGGTCATCTTCTTTTCCCTTGAAAAGCTTGGTTGTAATCCACAGTTTTAAAACACCACCTGAGTATGCAAAAATGTGCAGCAAGTTAGAACAGTTGTTTTGTTCAAATCAATTTACCTATTTATTTATTTCTTTTTTTCTAAGTGAAACACACAGAAAAGTCCTAGGCATCATGTGACTGCAGCAAGCAACCAAAGGGAAAAACTGAAAACTGGAAACCGCAGCTATAACTATTTAATAGGCCTAAAACTTCCACAAAGAAAATAAACTTTCATATGGGCCACCCTTTTGGAATGAGAGGAGGCAAAGTATGGAAAGACTTCAACCCGTTGTTCATCATGAACTGAATGATCACTGTATTTGGTGGGTATTTTCCCCCTCTTCGTGGTCTAGATGCCTTGAGTCAAAATATGGCTGCAGCAGCTACCTTTGTGGGCATTGTTGCTGTATAATTGCTCTTCCAGTTAGTAAATACAGAAAACTACAGTAATTTTTTAGTTTGGAAATACTCCAATATGGGGAACGGCATTTCAAAGGCAGTAAAAACTTCATTGATGTTAATTTTCCCTGCTTGTATTTACATAATGACTAATACATTTGTACAAAGTCTGTGCTCTCCTGACAGATCTCAAGATCAGCTACAAAGGAAGGATAAGAACTACAGGTTTCAGGTTTGGTTTGGGTTTTTTCCCCTAGTTATAGGGAAGCTTTCCAGGATCAGTTCAGACCAACACCTCCATAACCAATAGGCTACACAGGCAGGCTGCTGCTGCACAGACACACATGTAAAGAATATTTACTTAAAAGAAAAACAAAGCTAATTTATTTTAACCTCATATGGACATATGCTCATATAGGCAAGCAAATATCTCAAGCAAGGGTTGGTCACAGCTAGTTTGTGGAAGGAGTATCTGTTGCAAGCCTCCTTGCAATGGTGTCTTCAGCTGTAACAAATGAAACTTCCCCAGCTGCTGTTCTGCTTCTTCCTAACCATCCAGATGGCCCATGGTCTTTCACAGCCACTCCAGCACATGCACGATCTGCTGTTACTGATGGTCTTAAAAGTATGTGCAAAGCTCACTTATCCATGCATGAACAACCATCTTATGTAAATACTTCTGCATTTGCAGGACCAGTTTCTATAAACCATTTACAAGTGCCTTAATCTGTATTCAAGCTCAGCAAGAACTATCTAGGGAAGTCCTTGAAATGGCCAGGTTATCCGTCTACAGGCTTAAGAAGCCTTTTAAAATTGTTCTTGGCCCAACAGGAGCTACCCCGGGAGGGATTCTTTAGGACAGTCAAAAATTCCCACCCAGAGACCTCTTGCACGGCTTAGTTAAAAATTGTGCTGTGGAGGTGGCTAGGAGATCAGTTACCTAGTTTCAAGTTGTCTGTTTGTTCAAACCAGTCCATTATCTCATCTATGAAAAAAACTAGAAGTGGAGTTTCTGGAACACTCAGGGAATTGATGACTAAGGTGAACCAGGTGTGCACACAGGCATTGCCTTGATTCCCAACAATACCATCATTACAACTGAATTATTATTCATACCTCACTTCTAATTTAAGTACCCTAACTCTTGCAAAATGTTGGTATAAATTGGGTATAAATAATTATATTCTGTTCCAGAATATATTTTCTTGAAGAAGGAAGATGTTACCATAGGGCATGTTTGGAAAATGGCAGTTCAGCTGAGGAAAATGTGGCTAATTTCTTAGTCAGGAGGTTAAGCACGGAAACCTGAGTGAGCACTGAAGTGGTTTTACTATATCTTTTTCCAGCTCTGAAGTCTTCCGTTCCCCTCGTCTCACCTTTTTCAGTTCCAGCCAGAATTTAAATTAAAAATTATTATGACCTTTTTCCAGATTTGCTAATGATAATAATCTTCTCCAGAATTTATCTAATTTAGCTAATCAGCAATAATTTTAATTACGGTGGCAATGTTGTTTCTGTCCCACTCGGTTTTAAACCACTCTCTGCTGTTGCACAAAAAGGTGGTAAATATCTTTGTGTACTTCCATGTTTTCTTCTAATGAAGTCTCCTACCCAAACATCCAAAAGAGTTATCTGAAAAGACAGCTGTTTACATCAAGAGCCCTTTTCAGTCTTGCTTTACCTTCAAAGAAAATTGTCACATGAAAACAGAGATGGAAAAGATATCGTAAACATTTAATCTGCAATCTCTGTCGATGGACATGTTTTATGCTCCCTACCTCAAGCTACAAGTAAGAAGTTGCTTTTAAGGAAATAAATACCCAGCAAAAGAAACTGCCCCACAAAAGCAGAAGACTGCTCACCAAGCAAGGTCAAATCGAGGCCAAAACGCTGAATGTTGAGAAGCTTTCCTGGCACTCTCCTAGGTCCAAGGGAGCATCAGCTACTATAACAACGTCGTTCTTCCACTGTTGCAAAGAAAAGGGTGAGTAGGTGTCACTTTGTGAGGCAAATAAGCTGATTTGTCTGCAGGCACCCTATTCAGATGTGTTCTCCCAATGACAGCAAATATTTTTTCTTTATAGATTCTTTCAATGATTGCTAATTTTGCTCTTTCCAGATTGCACTGATGCTTTGGGGATAGTTGCTATTACAATTTGACTGATTTTTTAGAGAACATGATATTTTTATGGGACTAATTTCAAAATAAGTAGTATTTTTCCTGAAAACTTAGAGCATTTGTTATCCTTTGTGAAAATGGTCACATGGAGAGGCAATTGAAGGAAACTGCCTTAATAGAAAGCCTGTATTAAAGTCTGAATTATAGATCCAGTTTCAGTTTATAAATACAAAGACAACACACCAGACTTTTTTCCCTCAGTTGTAACATTGCCTCCCTCTTCTGTTATGCAGAAGGTCTGGTCCTTTACTTCACATTATGATGGCAAGATTAACAAGCACTTTTTCAATATATTTAATCTACTGAATGGGGTTTGAGCAGCAGTTCTGTCTGCACAGATGTATTCTTTGTCTCCTTTTACTGTCTCTTCCAGGCATCCTGTTCAGGCTAAAATAATGGATATGTGATGACAAATACGTTACTCTCTCACATTTGTCACATTACCAGACTGGCGATACAGCAGATGGTCTAAGTTTGATTGGAATTTCTATAGGCAAAGGCCGTCTTTTCCAGTCTTTGCACAAAATACTTTTCTCTGGGGCAGCTTGGCACGTGCATAAGCTCCTCCATGCTAGGTCTTTAGGGACTTCCTAAAAACGTTCATCAGAATGTGCTTTTGCAGTTAACTCCTTCTGCATCTGACTGCATAGATTAAATCTTTGCAGAAACAGCCTTAGTTGTGCTGTATTGAATGATAAATATGTCTTTCTTCCACTGAATTAGGTGTATTTCTTGGACCTTTTGTTGCTTCTGAGAGCTGTTAAGGCTCATTCAAATCTTACACTTCATCATATATATAAGCTGCTGTACCTAAACCTGCCTGAACATCTGCTACTTGCAAAAATGGTGGTTCTAAGCTCTGCATTCACTAGATTTATCACAAAATTACCCAGACAATTTGATAACAGATGTGGAAGTTTCCTTTGGCTGACATAATGAACAAATTACCTTCCTCCAAATTCCACCTCCAGCTTATGACGGATTTGCTTCTCAGCCAAATCTTGTATCTGCTAAACTTCCTGTGACCCAATAGTTGCAGGGAGCCTTGCTGTGAGGTCAGCCCTCCGGACAAGCAGGGATGGTTGCAAATGACTACAAAGCGATCCTGGTATGCCAGTAACCAGTCTCTCATCCTGTGCATTTCTTTTGTGCTCCTCCCTTTAGCATATGACGTGATACGACATCACCTTAGTACTTTATCTTTAGTTGCGCAAATCATATCTGTTTTCTGTTCCCGTTTCAGAAAATGACATGGGCTCCTCCACAGCTTAACTCCACAGCTTTGGCCACTACTCCTGCAAGAATTGGAACACAGTAATACAGGGTGTGCAGGTGCAAAGTCAGTCTTACTACTGTATCTTCAGCAATGGTTTTTTTTTCAACTGTTCAGTGCTATCACCCTGCTACCACTCATTGCAAGGTGCCTGCTTCAAGTAGTCTGATATCACCCTATGACAGCTGTAAGAATTTTGCTGGTTTGTTTTGTCGTATGTCAGGAATGGTGCTTCCAAGTTGTGCTATTGTGAAATTGCTAACAATAAGGTAGAAATACTTTAGAAGTAACTGGGTGCATGTAACTGGGTGTGTGGGCTCACAAAACACAACATCTTCCCTTTCTCAGGAGGCACTGTTTATTTGTCAAGATGTTACAGGTTTACGCAGTCTAGCTATGACTGCCTCGTGACATGAATGCTTCATGGTTATGTCTTAGATGTTGAGGAAAACTTAGAAAGTATTGCTTGCAGTAAACTGTGAAATACAGATTTTCCTAAGTTAGATAGGGACTGCTGTAACAAAAACTAGCATTTGCAGTGTCTTCTATGACTCTCTATAATAAAGTAGTATCTTTTGATTTCATGAAAACATGCAAGATACTAAACTCCAAATTTCACCTTATAGGAAAAAACAAATCAGTAATTTTAGAAATTGATTAAAGCGTATTTGATCTTTTTCAAGCATAATATCAAAACGAAATTTAAAACCAAATGAGTATCCAAAGCAACTTTTAAAAGTTCCTTAAGTGCAAAATAAAAATATGTCACTGTTCAACCAACTAACCAGTGACTTCTTCTTATCTGTTGTATCTACAGACATTGATACTAATGTAAATAGAGTGTGCAATCAGAAGAGTGAATCCTAATGGGTTTTATGTTAATCTCAGATACTTTTAATGCTGTCCTTAATCAAAGACTCTCAAAGTACAGTGAAACTTCAGTCAGATCTACTCTGGAGCTTGCACTGAGATAGTATTTTTCAAACCATAAAATTACTTATTTCCCGAATGCTAAGCTTTCTGTGAGACTTGGTGAGGCTAAGTACAACCCTTGGATTGGGAAAGCTTCTCTAATCCCTTACTTCAGACTCTCCCTGTGTGATGTCAATCACCATCTGACCCTCCCTGCTGCTACCCAGCACAGGCAGTGTACAATCCTGCTCTGAGGTACCCACAGCCTGAGGAGGTACAGTTTAAGATGGAAGCTGTCAAGTTTCCTATTGCACAGCTGAGGAGGATGCAGCTCTACCCCACTTACTCTGGGATGAGGAATGCCATGTAGCCACACACCTCTGAAAGGACAGTTTGACTTGCTCTTAACAGTGCCTGGGAATAGATCAGGAAATCATTCTGCTATCAGCTGCAGTTTCATCATGGCTTCAGACCATTATCCTTTGTAGTCTTTTCCAAGTCAGAAATGCACTTTCTGCTTAGGGATATTTATGCCTATGTATATGTAAATATACACATATATCTATGTATATGTATATATTTGCAAGTTTTGGTAAGATTCCTTTTAATATCTGCTGTAGGTAGGCAACTGATGCTTCAGATTATGTCCAGCTCCTGGAATTCAGACACACTTGATAAGAAGTGAACTCCTCATTTAATGAGTAGGCACAGTTCTGTATTTGAAAATCATTACAGATCTGCTACTGGTATGTATTATAGCATGACTCAAACAGCAATGTAGAAGTTGGTCTTGCAGCCTAAATTATTTTAGATCTTTTATTTTCCCTATTTGCAAGTCAGTCTTATTCCATTTAATAAAAAGCAGCTATACCAACATTCAGTCATGATGCAAAAGCAACAGTAGCCAATGTAGAAAGGAAATGCTTTTTCTCAGCTTTAGCTATGGAAATGCAGTGAGGTTATGCTCGATAGCTAGTCTGAAAAAACGTGACATTTCAACTTGCAACCCAGAAGTCTGTGTTCTGATGGGATCTTCGTGACCAAAGACATGAAGCCTTGCTTTTTCTTTCCTCTCTGGTATGGATGCAGATTGTCATTGCTCTGGCATGTTGTGTGAAAGTAAGTGAAAGTTGCTACCCAGCCCTTCACAACCAGTGGCTGAAAATCTGAGACTTGACGAAAAGGATGTGCCATTTCAACAATCACACTTCCAACCCTGAGAATCTGCATTGTTAACTTCTTACACTTTCAAAAATATTTCATTCAATATCTCACTGTAAACCTTTGAGTGTCCCATATGTATTATCTTTCAACTCTGAAGTCAAGAAGGGCTGTAAGACACTGAAGAGCCAAACTCTGCTTTGTCTAAGTGTGTTACACATGCCATAGTGAGGTGATCAGCAGTGCTATTAAAAACTTTAAGACCAAAATGCCCAGCCTGAGAGCCAAGTGCATTAGCAACCTTAACATGAGAGTGGTAACCTGTTTGCATTTTCTTTCTTCATGAATGATATTATCCAATTGAAAATAGGGGTGGGGTGAGATCAACTCTGGATCTTTCCAAGCTGAGCTAAATCTAACTGCACTGCACTACCTGCAGAGTCACAGCAGTGTGGAAGATGTTACCATGAAGCACAGGAAATTGCCTAGCTGCAAAATCTTGCTCGTGCATCTAAATTCGTGCAGTCAATAAGAAGTCATCTGTGATGTTCCCCTGCCAAAAAACAGAGACTCTTTCCTGTTTCCCTTACACACTTTTGCCTTTACAATCCCTATTGTTTAGAAGTGTATTATTTCCAAAGCACTCCTTTCCTTTCTCGATACCTCTCTTTTAACTGGGTCACCTAATCTGCCACAGCCAAGCACTAGAGCCTTAGGAAAAACAAGTACTGAAACCATTATCTCTGCTTAAGCACACTGCAGAGTAGAGACTAGAAAGAAAGAGAGATAAATCCTCCCACTGTTTTGACTTTCATGCATAATGCAGGACACTAAAATGACTCTTTCTGGACCTGCCATATCGGTTAGGTAAGCTTCATAAGCCCCACTCAGGCCTTTGTCTTGCTAGCCTAGAGAAGAAATGGGGGATGGTGACCCAGGCAAGAGAAGTGAAGATTAATAAGTTTCATTAAAGGTGTTCTCTTCTGTCATTCATGTTTTCCTTCATTCATACAGCAAGAGCAATAGGAACTTGACAAAACTACAACTCCATTTTCCCCTTAAAAATGAAAAGCAAAGACCGGATCTGTGCTCTTCTCAATTACTTTTTCCTGCATTCTCTGTGGATAGCTGGACATATCCCAGAAGAAAGTTCCTCTGGCAACAAAAATATTTGATCCTCTATTTTCATCCTGAATAGTTTTTCACATCAATAGAAGAAATCAAGACTTCCTATCATGAGTTGCATATATACATATCAACATCTACCATGACATGATTTAATAAATCAGAGTCTTTGGGCCAGAAAATCAATGGGCTTGCAGCTCCTGTGCTCCCCTTGCAGTAAAAAAGCAAGGCAACTCTTCCATTATTCTCCAGATATTTAAATGGATTAATATGCCAAGAAATTTACAACTTGCAAGTAATACTTAGATGATCTTTTTAGGTTAACAGCTAGACTTTTAAAGTATGTGTTTAACTCTGCCCATATCCAAATTAATGAGCCCTAATAGCGTTTCTGAATTAGCATCTGAGTAATATCAACTCTTAAGTGTGCTTTTAGAGTGAAAATTTATCAGACTCTTGTTATTCATTGGGAATAAATTCCTAGATCAATCCAATTTAAGTCCTGCAAGCCAGAATATTTCTTTTATTAATCCATGTGCTGCACGACACAGCTACTACAATGTGAACTGAAGAAGAGATTATATCATCACAAATGTGAGTAAACAGCTGTGGAGGTAGAATAGCAATAATAAGTACCACGCAAACAAATATTATGCATGTCATGACAGTGCTAAGCAAAATATTTTTTCTCCATTCTAATATTGGTAACGTTTCAAAATAAGTTGGAAAAAATTGCCTCTAGGAGCAGCAGCTGAACTGAAATAGACCTAAGAACACAGGAGCATTAAGAATTAGCTAAGTAGGAAGCCATTTTGTGTGCATATACATTATAATTGGTCATTTGGGGGGAGGGTTGTTCAAACAAGGGCTCACTAAAGAAAAGCTCTTTATAAAATCAATGCAACTAAGACCTTAAGGCAAATTACAAAGAACTACTGCTCTCCTCTGTCTCAAAAGGACATATACTTCTAGACTGTTTGAGTAAGAAATAGAAGGAGATATTTCTCGAAGAGAAGAAAAATCCTCAGTGGTTTAATTTAAAGAGTAATTTACTCTTGGTGAATTGTGTCACCTTTGCGTGACACATAACACAAGCAGGAACAAAGGGACCTATTGAGAATATAAAATGTTAAACCTTTGTTTTTCTTTCACTAGAATTAATTTGAACTTGCAGGGACAAGAGAGGTTTATAATGGTTTCTGCAGAAAAAGTAATATACTAATAAGGAAACTACTCTCTAACAGTGATACCGACACTGACTTGCATGGGAGGAGAAGAAAAGGCAAAATAGGAGATGAGAAGTGTCAGAAAAGATACCCAATTTCAAAACTGCAGCATGAAGGCTAGTATCTCACCACTCGGTGTCGCTGTAGCATGCAATATTTGTAATTACTTGTTCATTTCTAGTTGCTGCTGTTGCTTCTGTTTCTAGGGTTTGGGGGTTGGATTTTTTTATATATATATCGTGGTCATTGCTGCTGTTTCTTATCAAAAATGAAAGGCAGCAAGCAATCAAACTGGTAGCTGCTAAAAGCCATCAGATCTAATTATGAATGTTGTCGAGCATTAAACCGACAACATAAAGCCTTGGGCGCCAAACTGATTTGTAGTAAGCTGATTCAGAGATGGATAGAACTTGCACAGTTCAAATTAATGTTATATATATGTGTCCGGTTTCCTACCACATGATTTCTTTGTTTTCAATTTTGGCTTTAAACTTTGTCAGTGTTCTGGTAGACAGCAATTTTTTTTCTCATCAGCCAGTGCAAAGGAGGCTGAAGTGAGGGACTAGCTATTAGCTTGAAGGCCAGTATAATGACTAGAGTTCAACTTAGTCCAATTTCTAAACGAGATAAATGAGTCAATACAGTACTGCCAAAGATACAGCATCTGTGAAACTGGTCAAATGGATCAGAAACAGAAATAATTAATGCTCATAATTAACATAATACAATTACACATTACAGTGTAATGTAATGTGACAAAAGTATGTTAATGATATGCAAGTATACACATATTTTAGCTATTTGGAGAGAATGGATAAAGTAATAAATGAACTCAGGAATTTTCAAGTGACCTTTACTGTCATCTTCAGTCTCTTCTTAAAGCCTGCTCTTTAAGGAAGAAAAATAAAAGACCCAACAAGCCAATCTTCATGGTTTGCATTAGCTGTACACACACTCATAAGCTATGTTACCTCACACTGCTGTGGGACTATAAAGTCATTTTGGAGAATCAAATTGATAGTTGTGTCCTACACGTGCATCCAGCCTTAGCAAACTTTCTCCCATATGTGTACCCAGACTAAAGTTACTGCAAATGCTCTGGCCTGAGTCTTTGACTGAGTGACCATCATGTGCCACAGTGCCATCACTAACCATAATTTATCATTGTTCTTGTGCTTTATATTTCCTCTATAGTCCCCTGATTCATTAGGGAGGCAGATAATGGCAAGGAAGCATCCCTAGTGAGTCTGAACTGCCCTTTACAAAATCTCTTTAAGGGAAGGGCCCAAGGGCTGTTGCTAACTCACGTTAATTATTTCTGTTTTCTTCTGCTTCTAACTTTTAATCTCCTCCTTTCCACAGAATAGCTTGTTATGCTTTGCATGTGCCACGACTGCCAGTGGCATATGAAGCAACGTATCTGGACAGGGAGAAACATTTGCTGTTGCTTTATGATGTTGACCTTGAAGCTGTTAGATCTGACAATGTCCAAATGGACTTATCATCCCTTCACTTGGTCGTTTGATATCTGAATAACAAAAGCAAAGCTATGTTGTGTCAGATGTATCTGTACACTTTAGCCAGCTAAAGCCCACATGCAGAGTGACTCCAGCAGCTATGTGACAGGGCACTGAGCCTGTTGATGTAAGCAGCCACAAAGGTGGCCTGGTTAGAAAAGGAGAATTACCAAGATTAAGAAAATATCTGCTGAAAAAATACTGTCAGGTAAATTGACAGCCAGCCTGGGAGCTCTGAGCCTGGGAACCAGAATTATCCTTGAGAAGTACAGCTGGACTCTCTGAAGTACCCTGGGTATGCAGAAACAGGAGACATCCTGAGATATCATTGGTAAGTGCAAAAACAAGGGACTGTAACAGCAAATCTTTGTCTGAAAAAGTGGAAACAGTCTAGGAAAATAAAATTGGTCTGAAAGAACAGACAATAGAATCACCTAGTTAGAGGTGAAAATATGAATTAATAATATCTATTGGTGGTGTCCTACAACCTTTTATGTCTCTATGATCTAAAATGGTCTTAATTTTTATCCAAAATTGAGCCTCCCTCTCTGAGAACTGCCCACACTACATGTACTTTTCCCTTCCAAAACAGGTTGCATGCTCCACACAAAAAACACAAACAAAAAAGTGTTACTTATGAACAGAATATGATGAGTTTATACAAACATAGGTCAGATTCTTGGGCTGATTCCTTCGTAATCTATGCTAAAAGAACTTTTGAACCATACAAATGGTTTTGTTCTGAGATGGTAAATGTATTTCTGAAATGTAGGCACTTAAATGTGAGTTTGCAAGTGGCGAAGAATTTTTGTGGACTGTTTACCAGTTGTTAGGACTGCACAGGCACTGGTATGTCTTTGGATAATTACATAATTAAACGTAGTTGCCTATAAATACCATTCCAATCTACATTATCATTTAAAAACAAATGAGCATTAAAGTGATTAGTAGGCTTTCGTACCACAAATGTGCAGCAGATTCACATGCATTTTGAAGGAAACGGTTGAGCCTAGGCTCTGGTTGGTAGATAGACTGCTCAGAGACACCCCTCTCAAATTCCCTGTAGACTGCAGCAAATTGTGTGCAGAAGACTTCTGCCTTTATCTGTGGTCCTGAGTGCAAGACACAAAGTATCTTATGTGGGAATTAATGTAAAAGTTGCACTTGACTAATGGAAGGATTTTAATAGCAGTAGGTTTGCATTTGCATCCTTTTTGAGCTCACACTACAGCATCTGTTATAAAGAGCTGTATTCTTCATTCCACTGGGAGACTATCTCAATGTGGAATACCAGACTGCTCATCAGATGTTGCTTTGTGGTCCAAAATCTATGGAAAACATCAGATTTATTGTAGATTGTTCCTGAGTGTATGCTAAGAACGGACATCACTAAAATAATCCTTCCTCTTTTTTCTCCCATTAACCATAATTGGTATTGCAAAGATGCTGTAATATCTTAGTATCATATGATATTATATCTTTTCTTCTATAATAAGCAAGGCTTCAATTTCGTACATGCTGAGTAGTTAAGGTAGCAATAGCTAAGGGACCATAACTGCAACTGTTGTGCCAAGAAGTTCAAAGCAGTGGCTGCAGAGTAACACATCTGGCACGAGCCTGCTACTGGTTAAGATCCATTGCTACTACTACAGCTTTAGGAAAACAAGTCAACAGGAACAGCAGGACAATTCAGAAAGACAAATGGGTGTCAGTGCAGAAACGTTAAACACACCATTTTTCTGTGCAGGGAAAATGTGACCAAAGGAAGTGTTTCACATTATCTTCTCGTTCTGTGCTGAGTGAGAGCTTGTCATCTCACATCTAGGGACTGATGTGTATCAAAGATTTCTGACATGGAGATTAGGTTAGGACGAACACTCTTCTATAAGGCTATTTTGACTGTCCATCCTGTTGGAAGCAGCTGCCTACCAAGCAGCACTACAGATCAAGATTTGTAGTTGGGCTGTGGAGCGTGCTTCTTCAAGTATCTTATTGGTGCTTCATGGAAGGATCCTTAAAGGACTCATATAGTTCTGGGATACCTGCAAAAACACGGACCTACACCAAGATTTTACCACTGAGTCTGAAAGGAATAGTCTTGGGTAGAAACGTAACCACCTGAAGAGAAATGCTTTGTCTGTGCTGTAGTGTTCAAAGTAATTTTCCTCTTCTTTGTTCAGTGGCTTCTGTTTACCTCTCACCTTCCTTGTCATTTTTGCTTTTACCATAAGCTTTTTTTTTCATATAGTTTGCTTACTCTTCGGGTTTATTCTTAGCTATATATTTTTCTTGCTCTATCTCATCACTTGAATGCCAACAGAGAATATTTCTCCTTAGCCCTGCCATTTGCTCTGTGCCTGTGCCAAGAACAACACAGAGATAGAGGCCTGTTGTGGAACTAGTTATCTGCAGTAAGTGTTTAAGGATCACAGAGTACAAAGGTATCATGCCATGAAATGAGCTGGTTAAAACTAGGTTTGTGGCTGTGTTGATTAGCAGTGTGGGGTACAGAGAAACACAGGATGTACTGTTCCTTTGCATATTTTGTCTTTAAATCTTAAATCTGATTTATCTTTCTCACCTGAAATTCATAATATTTTAAAGTTCCTGTTCTGAATTATCACTGTTCACTGTTGAAAGAACAACTAGTTCATGTCTGGCATTGTGAGAGTTATCTCTTTCCAGCTCCTGTAGTTAGTCCAAATTGTGCATACTTCTCTTTCACTATTTTTGCTACATGAAGCTGGTTTTGTATTTAATTGGTAAATGCTTGAACTACCTAAATAATTCATTTTAATTTCACGTGTTGTAACTTTTCCAGATTTTTTAATTACATTGTTGTTGATGAGTTTCTTGTTTCAGATCTGAACTGTGTTATTTCAGAAAGCCAGCTGCTTAGAAAGATCAGAACTCATTTTTTTGTGGCACCTGACATGGTTTTCCCAGTGGGACAAAGCGATACATAATTCAAAACCTATAGCTTTAAAACAACAACAACAAAAATGACAGCTCATCAGCTTAACAAAACATGAAGACATTACTCAGACAGCTTCAATCTCTGTGTTCTCTAGTGACCACAGGATCTAAACCAAGGATAGTGCTGGAAACTCATAGTACTGATTATATTTACCTTGAGTTATTTATTATGAAGCTCAGATCTTTTACTCACGTGTATTTTCTTACAGTTCTCCATCAGATCACGGAGTACACTGTATCAGGAAATGCCATGAAAAATGCTGAAAAGCATTAAAAAGAGAGCTATTAATATTACCACCAATTTGGCTGTTTTCTTCTCTGGTACTTTTGCCTTCACGCACACATCTAAACCCAAAACAGAGATTGGTTTACATTCCCTCTTTCTGACTGACACAGACACATCCAAATCTTTCCAGATAAGCTAAAGCCTGGAAAAGTGACAATCCTTCTCATCAGAGAATGTGAGAAACTAAAATACTGTGGGAATGGGAAACATAAGTGTATAAATGAACAATTTTGTTTCTCTGTTCTCCCCACTCCTCTATCAGTGGGCTGTACAAACACAGCACACAGCTGTACAAACAGCTATGGACCGTATCTGAGCAGGTTTTTGTAATTCTTAAGCATTTAGACCAGAAAATAGTTGTGCTTTGAAGGAATTTCAGAGACTGTGCCATACATCTGCTGAGGACTTCCATTTTTATGCAATCAATAATTAGAAATCCTGAAAATGTGCTGTGAAATGCCTTTAGGAACAGTGGGTATTTACTTCAGCTGCCTCCTTTGTCTCAAGTTTTTGATGGAAGTAATAAAATCTTAAGAAGAACTGGGCACATTAATGGGAGTAGCACAAGTTTTCTCTCTCTCCTATTAAGTGAACAGACATATTGCTATTCTGATAAACATACTCTGGGTGGCCCTGCAGATCATGTGAAGACATTATCTTGCTTGACATTGAAATGTTCTTATTTCTCACTCAAACATTTGAGGAAATAATGATGCTGTGCTTGTAAAAGTGGCAGTGCAACAGGACAGCCTTGTCCAACTCATTGTCAAAGCTCTCGTTGCTTTCATTTCAAGGACAGCTTCAAGCAACATTCAGTTTTGTGAGTATGCATAATACTGAAGAGATCCAAGACCTTGACATGAACAAAGCTGTGTTTTCTTCTTTTTTCATTCCTGGCACACAGCATTCTGTACAGCAGGCCTTCTCTTCCAGAGGTCACCAAGACGAGTAAAGCCAAAATAAATCACTGTATGCATGGGAACAGCCTTTCACCCCAAGGTGCTAGAAAGATCAGAACAGGTGAACTGAATGCTAACTGAAGATGTAGTTTCCTTGCTTTGCCTTGTAACTTATCCCAGCTCTGATGAAAACATGTGTGGAAAAAAGCCTAACAAATACAGAAAACACAGCCATTAGGCCAAAGGGTTGCAGTCAAATAACCTCTTTAGGACAGTTTCTGACATCCTTGAAACTGAAATAGGAAAAAGGCAGGACAGGGTATATGTCTTAGTGACCAGGGTGTAATGCAAGTCACAAGCAGTTGACTTCAAATTTCTTCCAAGGCTCTGTCGATTCATACATGAATCTGGAGAGCTTCCCTTGGCAATCTGCAAGCTTTCTGAAGCCAGACTACGGCTTTCGTTTATGTATCACTATCTACAGCATGGTTGAAACATTTGAGACACGCAAGGTCTCCTCACAGCAGCAGAAACCTAAATCTGGAGGGGTCTGGTGAACTGTTTCCTTCCTCCACAGTCCAGCTATTTCTTTCCAGTGTAACTTGTGCAGGAATAGTCAGGAAAAAGAGAAGTCCAAGTCTGAACTTTGCCTTTTCTCTTCAGCATGCTGTCTGTTTGCCTGACCTTCACTTACTTATGTCTTTGTCTGTACCCACTGCAAAATCACCTTTTACTGTTGTTTCCTGCTACATCAGATCACCAGTGCATGCACAATTTACCTGTGTAGAGTTTACCAAAAGAAGTCTACATGGAGATCTCAGTAGTAGGAATGCTTCCATTTAGATAACAAAAACTTCACTTCTGGATATCTTTGACCAGCCAGGCTGGTTTTGTTAGCGAATATATTAAAAAGTATATTTGAGCCTTAGTAGCTAGGATGGATAAAAACATTTCTTCTGTTTGGGCAAATACATTGTAGTTAGAAGTCACCTCAGTTCAGTAGACAAATATATGTATATATTTATTAATATTATTATAGGGAATATTCCAGTATAAATCAAGATGAGTATCTGGAACACCAAAACCTGGTTTTTTTCCCCAGTTCACTGAAAAAGCATTTTCTGGGGAAAAAAATATATATGTTGCAGGGGAACAGAAGTAAGTAAACTCTGCAAATGTTTCAGTGTCTCTAATAATCCTACTTTAAGATGTTATAAGGTACAGCAGTGAGGCGCTGCTCTATTAGTTCAGACAGTATTTTCTATATGCACTGTACCAGCAGGTATGAAACTATTATTTCTTGGTGACAAACCTCAGGATACCATTTACTTTGCATAATTATGTATTTCAGTGACAAAATTTAAACATTTCTATTCATTCTTCCATGACATTGAGGCAGAAAATAAACACGGACAAAATATTTTACCTTCAAGGGACATATTTTACCTTCAAGAAATTGTTTTTCTATCCCAGACAGAAAGGAAAGTCAACTCCAAGCTCTTCTCAGAGATTCATCTCCTCATGTAAGAACTGGGTAAGAATCTAATAAAATAATGAAAACACAGTCATTTATAGTGAAAGCTTTGATGTGCAATGTTAAGCTGGGCTATCAAAAGGAGAAATGCTCCTAGAAAAATCTAAACTAAGTTCAAAAGAAGTCAGTAGTCTGACAGGCTGTTTGTTGAAAATATCCAGAACTCTGGCATATCTAGGAATGTATCCACTACTTCCTTACCCAAATGATTACTGTTTTGATGCTGATGGTGTAAGAACAATAAAAACAATAGCATTGCACATCCATAGGTCTTCAATTAGCAGCTTAGGGAGTATACCATCCTGAATGTTACAGTTTAGTGTCATCTTCTGAGTTAGGAGACTGGACTCTGTGACTTGGGCAGTCTGAAATACTCATAACTGTGCAGTACCAGAAGTTCAAGTCAGTACTTCATTTATCAGGACCAATCTACACAAACCATAAAAAAATCCTCCAAATTTTTCAAGTCCACTTATTTGTTTTGCAAGTACTGGAATGCATTGGGAAAAAATTAAATATTTTGGCAATTTTCAACTGGTTTTCTGCTGGACCTGTTTCATGTGTCTGTGGCACATCTGTACTATTAACAAATGACCTAATCTTGGTAAGCATTATTACAAGACCTTTTTAATAAATTAATAATTGTCTACTTATTTCTAAATACAAATGTTAAATCCCTAGTTTTAACATGTTACAAACATTATATTTTATTGTCTGTTTAACTCTTACATAGAGTGACCAAGCTCATTTTTCTTTCCTGCTCACGTATTTTTATCTTCCAGAAATTAAACTTTAGTAACTGCTTTACTGAAACCAAACATTTACTTGTGGCAGCTCAACTGAAATGGAAATGTATTTCCAGAATGTATTTCATTTCACAGAACTTTTGAATTAAACTCTTTAATATGCAGCCTTTCAGGCCACAGTCACTAACCAGCAAGATACACTCCATCTTTATCTGCTCATGAGTAGACTTCCTCATTATTCAAGATGCACCATAAGTTGCCAGACTGTGTGTTTTCATACTACACAGATTTTTAGAAGAAGTGTTGCTGTAGCAGAATCTAGGCCAGGAGGAAGCCACTATAGTAAGGCAGGTAATCCAAGGTACTCCTCTTCATTACAATAAAACCCCAGTATGTTCATAACTTTAAAAGTTTTAACTAACAACAAGGAAAAAGGAACAGCTGCAGCAGCTCAGACAAGCATGTAACCCTTGGTAACTTGGGACAAACAAGTCCCTTTGTAGGTGGTCCTTTTACCTGAACGCTGCTTCAGTAAAGCTCTCACTTAACTTGACGTTAGAAAGTAGGAAGTGGATAGCCCAGGAAAGGATGAATCAATAACTCTTTGCTTCATTGTCACGTTCTCAGCCTCTACTTTCTAGAGAAAAGATTAAACTTCAGGTACAGCGTGGTAGTAACCAGTAATGGGATGAATTTCTAGTGATGTAGAATGGGTTTGGGTTTTGAATTCAAGATGACGAAACCACAGCCAGGAGTCCATGTCTTGAAGTCAAATGCCCTCTACTGGCCATTAACTGCTTTTCTTAGCATTAAAACCAAGGCATCCAGTATTCCAGCGAGTTTGTCCCAAGCAAAACTTGTGTTTATCTGCAATTTGTTTTTTTATGTTCAGTTACCAAATTGCAAAGCAGGTCAAGTCAGTATGAGTGGCTTAAACTGCTCCTGTCATTCAACAGGCGTGGTTTTGTTGCCAAACGTTCTTTGTGCTGTGTGTCTGTCAGGAAAGAAAGGCAAAGAATCGCTAAGTCAGGAAAGAAAGCAGAAAATTATTCTTTGGCAGATAATGGTTATCACTTCTAGTGTAGCTTCATGCCCACGATAAAATCAGGGCCAAGTTATGAAGAAGCTACGCAATATCCTTGTACAAATATGTGCTGAAAAGCTTATGACCATGACAGAAAAAGAGAGAACACAGGACGCGTCCAAGGTCAGAACAGAAGGAAAATCTGTGATAAGGCCAGGATTTCAACCCAAACTTTATGCATTTTCATTCCCTGTGACAATTTAGACAAAGTCAGAATCTAAGGCACCTGAGTGCAGGTAGGGAGGGGAAGGGCAGCATGCTCATTCGTGCAACCTATGAATGCCTGAGGACATTGCCCTTCGTGCAGCACTGACATGACTCTGCCTTCTAACACTTGACCACAACTTACTACCTCTCTTACTGCCTCTCTTCCTTCAGACACTCCTGGCACACGGCTCAACTGTCTTAACTGTTCACAAGGACAAGTTTGTCCCTACAGACCATCTCACCGACAGCAAGCACAAGAGCTCTTCCGCTTATTTGGCTGATACACGCTCTGCTTAAAAGCAGGAGAGATTTTAAGAAATTTAGGAAATGATGAAATGTAAGGGACCTGAGGATGGGCCAAAAGGTTATTTTTCAGAGCTTATCATGAAATTGATCAATTGCCTTTTGCGTTTATTTTCTATAAGCCAGCCTGGTTGGAAGTCGTGGGTCGGGAGGTGAAGAACAGACTGGGCTCCTCCAGGCTTACGGTTTGAGCATCACAGCAGCTTAAAAGGCCACAGAGCTCAAGCAATGTGGCAGCTCTTCAAATAGACCTTTCAGCTTCCAGGAACTGCTAAGGTTACAGCTCCCGTTTCCACGGGGAGCCTCCGTGAGTTACCTGCTCAAACCTCACTCACTGTTTTTTAGCGTTATTACTAGTGCTGGAAATCAGGAGGAATTACTCCTTCAGGGGCTGCTGCCACGAGTTTTGACCAAACTCTGGAGCTGCTTGTGTCCTGGAGCAGACGGCTGACTTTAGCAAGGGTGCAGCATGCACCCCCTCTGTTCACAGAACAGCAGTGACGTCGGCACACTTGCCACTCTCCGCTGCTTGAGCCGGGCCATCATCTGTCCTGGAGACTGCTTGCTCAGACAGCTGCAGACAGCTGGAGGGCTGAGCTTACCAGATGTGAGCCATCTCTGGGCTGAGAGCTGTTTGATAACTGTTAGGCATGCAACAGTAGAGGTAGCGTGAGGAGGATTTACTGAGTGAATGAGGATGGTGCCCTTCTCCTGCGCTCTGAGCCCAGCCTCTGAGAGCCTTGTGTAACCTGGGACATACTTCAGGAGAGAGGCTGCACCAAGTCTTCCCTGACAGGGGCTTCGATGTCCTGCTGCAATCACATAACTAGCCTCCTGGACAGCTACACCCACCTGCTACCCTTCTTTGTCTTGCCCAGTACAGCTCTTGGTGTGTGGATTTCCCCTTTCCTGGATGGGCAAGGGCGTAAGGACTGACTAAGAGCCTGCCTGGGACTTGGCTAATGCTCGCAAGAGACCGGCAGTGAGACAACCCTGTTCTTGCTGTGCTGACCAAGCAGTCATCAGAGCATGAAAAACTCCTGGAGCAGGAGCAGTGGCTGTCTTACATTGCCTGTATTCACGTGTGTGTTACTTTGCTCATGGGTTAAACCTGTTCTTCAACTGGGACTTCTAAAAGCAGGAAGGGGGTGGGTTGGGATTTTTTTTCCCAGCTGTAAAAGCCAGTCTTCACAATTACTGGTGAGATTGCTTTCATGGGAAGCACAGGCAGGGAACTGCAGATGCTACAAGATAGGATGTACAGGACAGTAGAGGAGGGAGGAGATCAAAAGCAGGGCTTACAGGTTTTCTTTCAGCAGAAGCCTTTCCAGAATGGTGCAGAGAAAGGGAGCAAGCCCTTGCAAGGTGCTGTGAGCCAGTGTCGTGCATTTCCTTCTTAGGGAGAGAAGCCCCAGCCCCACTTCTGCCATTGGACCTTGCAGCCCGGCTTGTCCACCCCGGGATTGCCGGGCCCCCTCTAAACAAGCAGCGTCTGTCCCTGCTGAGGTCCTCGGAAATGCAGGCGAACTCCCCAGATCAGGTTTGAGGATCACACCCTCAGCTTGGCCATAGGCCAGAAGAGACTGAGAGCTGACCCTCCAGCTCTGTAGAAGAAACTTTCCCGGGACAAAGTAACCTACTCGTGTCATCTTACCTTCTAATTTACACAAAGAAAAAAGCAAAACAAACAAAAAAACCCAAATCAAACCAACAACCAAAAAAATACCAAATCAAAAAAAGCAGTAAGTCACATTGTCGTCTCGCCTTCTTGTCACTCCAGCTTGCTTTTTCTAGGAAGTGCCATCTTCACATCACTTCGACATGAGTTTCATCATCTCCTTGCTCCAGGCTGGTAGTGGTGCCCTCCTAACAAACATAAGCATACCATTTCTCTAGAGCTTCTTCTTTGTGAGTTGACAGTGTAACACGGAACAAATTTGTCGAGACATGGGGCTTTAAAAGGTTTCTCAATAGAGTTGCACATTACTTTCTCCAACAGAAGAAACAAGGGGTTGCACAAACCAACACAGCATTTACACACTTTTTGCTTTACCAGTTCACTGTTCACATTCTCTTTTGGGGTTCAGATGGTGTCCTTCTGAGATGAGGATAGGTGAAGCTGGCTTCCGTGGCAAATTTCTGTGCCCACCTCTCCTGTGTGGACACACCTATTTGTTAAATTGGAGCCTGCATTATGAAAGCTTTTGGTGATATTTTGGCAGCCAAGTTATTGAGCACCCTGTGAATAAATCACAACCCTTGAACTTGAAGGTCAATTTTCTAAGTGCAAAAACATGAGGACATGTTGGGTGGGCTTAGGAAAGCAGCTCTCAAAGTTCCACCTCAGAGTCTACTCTGGTAATTTTCTTGCTTTCATTAGTGAAACAGTCAATCATACACATTCTTGGTAAACGCAACTTCTATTTGACACACTTAAGTTCCTTGCAAGGCGAAGCAGTAGAAATAATGAAGAGTGAAACCAACTGCTGACTAAGTTCTGGTTTTGTGAAAGGAGGGAGAGACGAGTTCAGCATATTCTGCAGAATAATTCAAAAGGCTGGGAGTGGTGCTATCACCAACAGTTTCATATGAATTATACTTCTCACTGGTCCAGTGTTTAATGTTAGTTACTCTCTCCAAAGTGGATTCCGAGTGGTTGAAAAAATTCCAGTCATGTACTTTGTTTTCAATAGATTTTGCAGTCCTGAAAACAACTGAGAAATAATAGAAAACAGTTTCAGGAATAACCTTGAGTAACTTCTTCAGAGACAAGTATATCCATAGATACACAAAGAAGAAAATGCATAAATAAGATACTGAGTCTGTGGAATTAAAACAAAGGAATCCAGGAAATCCAAAGGTTAAAGTACTGGTCTTTCATTGTCTTCCATCCTCAACTGCCTCTTCAGTTTGTTCAAAGGTGGTTTGACAGTGTGCTAATCATCAGCAATCTCTGCATCTATTTTATCTCCTCACTAAAATAATGAGGAATTTGTATGCAGTCTTTTACAAGACTGAATAGCCTCTGAGGTAGACAGTTCTGCTTCCTTCTGGAGTGTGGAAGTTCCACGAGTTGCAAAGGTTTAGAATTGGAGGCAATCGCCCTTCAAGACGATAAATCCCATTCTTGGAGAGCCATCAAAATTAAAACATTACACGAAAAGAGAAACTTGGAAAGAAGAAAGAAAGAAAGAAAAGAAATTAGGTTGGCTGCTCTTCCTGGTGAAAACAACAGAAACACACATGGACCTTACAGAGCTGTCATTTCCCTCGAAGGCACAAAAATAAAGGTGAAGCAACACTGCTTAAAAGAAGCAAGTGTTTTTTCACAATGTGATGAACACCGCTATTTTAGAAATCTTCTACAAATAGTTTAAACAGCTACTTTTACAACAGAAGTCCTTCTTTTTCCCACTCATATATATGAGAACATACATTCATATATTCTCATACATAGGAGAACAAAGAGCATACTAGAGCAGGCTTACGTCTAACCAACACAGTGAAGAACGGCTGTCTATGAAAGTGTTTAACCTTTGGATGGATAAAGAAAGATTTCCTAGTCCTTAGCATCCGATCTATGCTCAAATTCTGTGCTCAGATCCTTGTCCAGCCAAAGGTATCTTTGAATTGTTAATAACCTCTTTGGTTCATTGCTTCCCCCCTGATGTTTTAAGTACCTTTTGAACTGATGTAAGTAAGTACTCTGACTTTGACAGCACCCTGTGACAAAGAATGGCAGTGTAGCTGAGCGTTACCACTACCACCTCTTCTTTGTTTGAAACCTGCTACACACTAGCCCCATGTCCCCTCTACATGGTAAGATGGTGAACAAATATCCCCAAAGCATCTTTCCCACTCCAATCACTATTCTACAGATCTCGATCATACACTTACTCAGTTGTCTTTCATTTTTTTCTCCTAGAGGCTTTACACTGTTGCACCTATTTACTCTGTTTACTCAATGTTTTCCTGCTCTTCCACATTTTGAAAGGAGACGAAACAAAGCAGTACCCAGCATTCAAAGTGCACATGCACTAAGGACTTAGTGAGGAAAATCCGGTTTCTGTGCTACATTATTTTCCTAGCAGTTCATAACATTTCATTGTTTGTGAACTCCACCTGAGCACTAAACTGTGTTTTCCAGGGACGAGCTATTGCAAGGATCATCTCAGCATCCACTGCAGTGTATGTCAAGATGTGTATGTTCCTTTTCTCACATGCATCCCTCCTCATTTATCTACATTGAGCTTCCTGACCTGGTCCTTAAAACATGATTCTTAGGAGGTCTTTCCACAGTTTTTCACAACTAGTCCTCTACCTTATTATTCTGCATGGTTTAGTGCCCTCATCAAACTTTGCCACAAGGCTCAGTAACGGCATTTTGTCTTGGTCAAGGGATGGTCTTTGGAGCCAGAACAAGAGTTCTGAAGACTGAAAAGCTCCATCCAAGTGTTGTGAGCCCAAGAAGAAAGGTAGGAACTAAGATGCTTTGAAGTCTCTGTGGCTGGAACTCAATGCAGATTTTTAACTGCAGGAAATGAACACCTTGAGTACTTTAGTAATTGGTCTGCTCCCTCACCTTTGCTGACATTACCTGCTGGATGAACATACACACTGCCAAAAGAGGCAGGCCTGACTCTTTTCTCACGGTTACTTGTGCCTGTACTGTTCACTGTTGGTTAAAGAGACCAGGGAACTGGCCTGGCTAAAGAATAGTGTCTATTCTGGCTAAAACAGTTTTCATCCGGATCATTTTCCTGATGCAATTCTCATGTCACCTGCCATGCAAAGTCTAATGCTGTCTAAGCAAAGGCATAGAAATGCTCCTCCAGTTTGTCATTTTGGAGATTTGCACAACTGTTTCGATACAATTAGCACATTGTGTGTTGCATGATGGGGTATGTCAGATGTTTCATCATACAAGTTACACAGCACGTGTTGTGTGACCAACAACATGTGCTATGTGTTGTGTGGCTAGATTCTTGTGTGGAATCGTGATGTTTGACAGACACTTTATTTATTTATATTGTCTTGACTATTTGACCTCATTTCATATTTCAAGAATAATTTGCCATATGTATATATGCACAGATATCGTACACTGTTAATCAAGAAGAATTTAGCTTGCAATGATTGTGGAAGTTGAATAAGGTTATTACTGTTAATTCTACTTCTTTTCTAATTCACTTAAGTTTTTTTTCCTACACCAAAAAGGGACACCATACTAATTTTCTATCTATCAGGCAGTAATCACTGAATTCTGCTTCCTGCATCAAAATTCTGTGAAGATTCTCTGAAGTGATAAAAAACATCCCATCCCATACTGCCAGCTACTTAGTACTTTAACTAATGTTAATGAGATCTTAATCTAGATTTAGAACAGTATGGCACAATGTCTATAATTTTTTATTTACTCATAACACCCTTCTATTTTCTTATCCTTCAAACCAAGGCAGGGGTGGAGGGTGTTTACAATATATATACAGGCAAGATCCATCAACGGCTTCTTAAGTCTTGCAGAAAAATGTACTTCTAGGTAAGTACCACATCTTACTTCTCAGTACTGAGACATCGCTTTTCTGCATGGTGCCAACAGTGATAGACCTAACAGTAGTCTGAGATGTTGGCTCAGTGAAGACCATTCCCTTGGTTCAGTTGTTCTCATTAGGCAGATCTGGGCAGCTCCCAGCACTAGGTGTTAGTGAACAGATTTCTGCTTAGCTCTCCCCTCAGCGAGGAACCTTAGTGCCTCACTCAAGATTTTCAAAGTGTTTCCAAACTGTACTGCATTCTGCCCTGCTGCTTTGTGTACACAGCTGAGGGACTACATATGTATTAATCACCACAGGAAATATTTTAATTACTAAAGGAAGACATAAGCTAAAGTGATCTACCTGGCATTAACGAGAGCAAAAACAACCAGAAGGACCCCCTTTCAACTCCTAATTGGCATAGCCAAATGGGAAGTTGTTGACCGTTGACCATTCACCATCAGTCTACCACTGCTCATTTTCTCATGCTCAGTTTGAAGGCTGCCTACCAACAACCTACCAACAGTTTCCATTTATGTAGTGCACCAACTGGGAAAAGCATCTGTTCTTGGACAAAATGGGGCAGCACAATTCCTTCTCTTTATTGAAGAATCAATATCCATGAAAATTTGTGAGGACAACCAAATGGATTTTTTTTTCCTGATAGAAGTGATTATAACCCTCCATCATCTCTGTGAGCAGAGATGTAATACTGTAAAATGTGCAGTGTATTTGAATTTCTACAGCTGCAGACTTGTCCTCAGATGAAATTATTTAATCTACATCAGTTCATACCAGCTGAGGATAGTGGACATTTGGCCCATCTGTCCAATGCTGTGTATTCATGCGTCACTTTCTTGCACGCCCGCTATTTTAGTCTAGTGTCACCAAATACCATCACATGCATGTGTCATTACGCACAAAAAGAAAGCACAGAGTTTAAACGTCATGATCAGACTTCTTTTAGTTGCTTAACACAGACAGCAATCAGCCCTAGAAATGATGTACGGACTTTTCTATTTTGTGCTTTATTCTAATCAGTCTGAGATTATTACTTCGGGGGTGGGGTGCACATGTAAGAATCCTTCCACTAATTTAACAGTTTGCCTGCCTGATTTGAACTGGATTGAACTGTTGTGATACATAAAAATAGCACCATTTCAGATTAAGACAGTATGACCTAATACTCAGTGCCCTGTGTTACAGATCCACAGATACCCTCTCGGAGAGTTCAGTCTTACAGCACGCAAATGACGGCTGGAGCCATACACAAATTAATACTTAGGACTATACAGTAATTTGGGTTGCAGCAGACCCTGAGAGGTCACTTAGTCCCTGCTGGCTAGTAGGAAACATGAGTTCCTCCAGGCTCCTGGGGGTTTTTCAGTGACACTGTGCAAGTAGTAGGTGCTTTTCTTGGAGTCTTTGTTAAGGGATACCTCAAGAATATGCCGTAGAGATCAAAATAAGTGGTTTTATTAACTCGCTAACACAACAGTGCGGTGGTGCTAGCGTCGCCACTTGCGCTGAGGAGCCGCGCGCCGCGGTCGGTGCCCAGGCCGCTGGGCGGTTCCACGGCCGCGGAGGAGACGGGTCCCCACGGCCCTGCCAGCCGCCCGCGGCACGCAGTAAAGCGGACCGGGACAGATTTTCATCTAAACATCTTTGTGCAGTACTGCCAATTCCACAACTGCTGCGACAAGACAATGCCCCGAGAGGGCGGTACTCTCCCGACAAGCGTTTCGTCCGGCCCTCCCCGGAGCGGCAAGATGGCGCTAGGGCGCACAGCCTGCCCCTTCCCGCCCGTCCGCTCGCGTTCCCGACACGCACCGCGCCCTCTATCACGGCCATCCGCTCTCCCTATTGGTGATACGGGGTCGCCGCGCGCCGCGGCTGCGCTCGCCCCGCCCCGCTCCCCCGGTGGAGGCGAAACGCTGCGGCGTCGCAGCGGCGACATGGCCTTGGAGGCGCGGAGGATGGAGGGCGACGTGGAGGACGGCGAGCTCTCCGACTCGGACTCCGACATGCCGGGCGCCGGCTCCCCCGGGGACCCGCTGCAGGTGAGGAATGGTCGTGGCAGGCGGCGAGGCCCGGTCTCTAGCCGGAGCCTGACGGCGGGCCGCGGAAGATGCAGCCGGGAGAATGCAGCGAGGGGGCCCAAGGGGTTCTGCCGCCGCCGCGCGTGATGCCCTGCTCCCGGCCAAAGGGCGGGAGACACTGGACCGGGCCACGATAGCGAGGCCGGCCGAGCTTGGGCAGTCCTCGGCGCCTTCCGGAGGAGAGGCCCCGGTACGGCCCAGACGGCTGGTTCAGCTGGCACTTCCCCAGGAGTGTCTGCTTGTCCTGGGCCCGGGAACCAGCTTGTTCCTCTGGCGCCCGTTCACGTGGGAAAACCGCATGCAGTCTTGGAGCCAGAGAGGCTTTTATTGTTTCTGGGTCCTGGGCTGGTGAGCAAAGGAGAGTGCTCAGCAGTACCGTTGGTAGCTTCAAGAATACAAACAAAGCCGTTGTAAACACCCACGAGAGCAGCGAGTGGCAATTACAGCTTTCCCGTGACTTTGCAACTTCTTTCCGCCCGTGAATTGCTAAAGAGGTGTTATTTATTTCCAAGTGTTGCCTATTGTTTCACATTAGCGTGTGTTATGAAGTTTATAAGAACTTTATGGTGGTGTGTGGGCAGAAAAGGATTTCAAAATAAGAGAAATTGGTGGATGACAGTGTATGTGTAAGTATTTTTATTTTCTTTAGTTTATTTGCAATATAGTTCTGGAATGTGTAGCGCAGTCTTGACTGCTTTTCAGAGTCCAGAGAGAATACTGATTTATATTGCTGTTAAAAAAACCTTATGGTAAGTTGCCATGGTGCTTTGCTTTTTTTAATCTTTCTTAGAACTGCTGTGTGTGTTGCATCTTTGTCTGATTTTGGGATTTTACTACCTTTTCCAGTCTCATAATAATTTTAATTTCATTCAACAAAGATTATGTTAAATAGATTTGCAACTCCTGATAGGTGTTTTCTGTGCTATCTTTCATATAAAAGCATTCAAAATACAGAAGTTTCATTGGATGCTTCTGTCAGCTGCAGTCCAAAAGATGCTCACAGGACTGCCTAAACAGTCACATGAGTCAGAATGAAATTTACGGGCTAATCAGATCTTTGGCATGACTTGATAGCTCTTTTAATATACAAGAGTAATTAAATTAATGGGCATTTACTTTTTTCATGTCAGAAATCACACGATGGCAATGATCCAGCCAGACCGTTCCAGAGCAGCATTTCATCATGTGCACCAAGTGTTCCTTATCGGACAACCAAAAGTGTGGATTCAAGTGACGAAAGCTGTTCTGAATCTGATGATGACAGCTGTCTGTGGAAACGAAAACGACAGAAATGTTTCAACTTTTCTCCTGCTAAATCCGAGCCTTTTCAGTTTAGCCAGAGCCACCAAAAACAAACTGCTCAAGGTGTCAAGAAGGTCAACAACATCTGGGGTGTGGTGCTCCAGGAGCAGAATCAGGATGCAGTGGCCACTGAACTTGGTATTCTAGGCATGGATGGTAGTATTGACAGAAGCAGGCAGTCTGAGACTTACAATTATTTATTGGCTAAAAAGCTGATGAAGGAAGCTCAGCAAAAGGAGGCAGAGACTTTAGATAAAGAACTGGATGAATACATGCATGATGACAAGAAAACACTGACAGCAGAAGAAGAAAATGGGCAAGGCTTTCTCAAACGGAAGCGGCCTGTAAAAGATAGATTGGGTGAAAGACAAGAAATGAAATATAAGGGAAGGTATGAGATAACAGAAGAAGATTCAGAGGAGAAAGTGGCAGATGAAATTGCTTATCGGTGAGTTTAATAACATCACATCTTCACTTCCTTAAGTATTGCTATACTGTTGATGAAAAAGAAGGGTGGGAAAAAAGCTTTCTTTCTAATAAATATGTAAGGTTTGCCAGATTTAAAAAAGTGTGAGTGCCTTGTGTCTATTTCAAAATCCTGAGATTAAAATGCAGTATTATGGCTGGTATCTTCTAGAAGCATCGAGTAATGCTGTCTGTTTATTTCTTTATGTTTCTTAAAGATCAACAAAATTGCTTTGTTATTTGAGAACAATAGCAAGGAATAATACTCTTTCTCATGATACAGATTGAGTGGTGGCTTTTTTAGGAAATAGTCCCTGAGTAAAGATGCTAGTTTGGAGCTGGACACTAATAAGCACCTGCTGTGGTCACCATGAAACTCTGGCTAAGTTATAAATCTTTGAAACTCTAGGTTACTCAGACCGTGGAGTGTTTTAGAGAGTGCAGCTTCTGAAAAACACATTCTTTATGTGGCACGTTCTTGTCTGAAGAAAACATTTCGTTGCTATTGTAACCAAGGGCTGTGCCAAGCAAGGTTAGATACCAGCACTGAAATCAAGCCTTGCCTATTTCCGTTTCGTGAATCTGAGCTGCAGTTCTGTGCTAATTTATGGAAGCCAGTGTTGGGGTTGCCAAGCTCCAGCTGTATGCACACTTGCCACCACCCAGTTCTTTTCACAGTCCTGGTATTTAGTTATTGTACAGCTATCTGAGTCAGAAAACTTATCTAAGAGCCTGGGTTTTTTTCTTTCTTGAAGAGCTAGTTTGCAGACAGATTTGTTTCCTGAACTTTTCTTTGAGCTGGCACTGACAGCACTGGGCTGATGGTGTGAGGAAGGGCACTCAGTCTCTGCAGTCATTCTTACTTAGATTTACTTTAATTGCCACAATCCTTTTTCAGTGGTGCAGTGGAAGAAAATTATGTTAAATGGGGAACAAGAGTTATAAGATTTACTGACAGTTAGCTTGACGATCATTGTTGATATCATCTGTGTGACACTTAGTATTGCCAGGTGCTGATACACAGCAACTAGACAGTTATTAACGCTGCTCTCAGTTCTCAGTAGCTTCTCATTTATGAATTTGAAAACTTTGAGCGTGTCTCAAAGTTTATTACAATAAACTTTTCTTTGTTATGTTGAGCTTCATCAAAATAGGGCAGAAGCCTCTTTTTTCTAATTGTTTATAGTAGTAGTGGCACTAAATTGCATTGATAGCATTGTGGTTACACATGTCACAGTAATGTGATTTGGTCCCTGCTGTGCCATCTGTGCCTTTTGTTGTGCTGGCCCACACAGTAAACTGAAATCAGAGAGTTTTTCTGACCATCTTGTGCCTTTTTTTGCCCTTTACCTTGCCTAGTTCCTGCTGCAGTGCTCAGCTGCATGTTAAAGCACCATACAGGAGGATTGTGCAGGGCCAGAATGAACACTAGGTGGGGAATTGACTGTTGAAGCTGCTACTAACAGAACGTCTATTTAAACAGCTCTAAAAGGGATCCTGGTTGTCTTAAAGTTCTCTGCATTGTTGAGAAACGTTTTCATCTCTTCCAATAATTCACAATTTAGAATTCAATCCGGTAAATATTTAAGAAAGCATTTACCTTCTGGTG
The DNA here is from genome assembly GCA_009769605.1 of Bucorvus abyssinicus. Taxonomy (NCBI): domain Eukaryota; kingdom Metazoa; phylum Chordata; class Aves; order Bucerotiformes; family Bucorvidae; genus Bucorvus; species Bucorvus abyssinicus. The sequence continues at coordinate 69,194,235 of CM020063.1, read as the reverse complement.
CCTTATCATTCATTTAACTCAGTGGAATTAAACAAAAAGTATAAAGTTAAGTGGGTTGAGTAATCCTTTTCATGATTAGGACAATTGTCTCTGAAATGTGAGTTTTAACATTTAATGTCAGGTAACTTCAGTCATAGAGTTGAAGCAGCTGAAGCTAGCCTGGTTGTTCTGAATAGCTGTTTACATCTGTGGTCAGACACCTTCTGTTATGCAGTTATTGTAAGATATGCAACTTCGTAGCATGGTAATGTCACTTGACGCAATTAGCTAGACAGTGGTCTTCAAGAAATTTTTGTAATGATGGTGGTCTGTTGGTCCCCAAAGTGTAAAACATCTGAGTTGTAGTGCTTGTGACTGTGCTTAATGAGAAGCTTGGTCATTAAAATAGGAGAATTTAGCATATGAACTCTTGCTTTGGGCAAGTGGTATTGATTTGTGGGCTTACAATGTTTTCCAGTGGGAGTGTGTACTTTGGAACAGTGAATTGATGCTATCTAAGTCTCTCCCTTCATGCAGATGGACAATGAAAATTTCTGCATGAGGACATTATTGCTAACAAAAGAATACAATTTAATTCAGTAATACTGCAATTTTTTTTTCTTGTTTGCATTTTATATGTTATAGGTTATCATAGATTAGTCAACAGGTTTCTTTTTTAGTATATAGGTTTGAATGGCACATGATACAGGGGAACTTTTATACTCGCTGTTGTCTCTGGTTAATTATTGATTTAACTGCAAAAGGTGCTGAAATTTTAACTGTAAAATGTGTAGCAGACTTTTATACTTTAATTTCAGAGATTTATACAGACCTTTCTTATCTGGTTTTATCTTTCACGCATGAGTAGGAGAAAAATAATCATACAAGGCTTTTTCCCTGAAATAAATTTTTAAAATGCATGTGTTATAAAAAAATAGCCCTCAGAAGCTCAGTATTTTGAAATTGAATGACTCAAGAAGCCATTGAAACACATTTTGATGCATTGACTCTTTTATTTTAGCACTGTTTTATGTCTCACAGAATGAATTATTCATTATGGAAGTTCCATCATCAATTTTACTTGAGAAATTATACAGACAATAAATGGGCCTTTTTTTTTCCCTCTCAGGCTTTGTGAGCCAAAGAAAGATTTAATTGCCCGAGTAGTGAAAATAATTGGAAAAAGAAAAGCTATCGAACTGCTTATGGAAACAGCTGAAGTGGAACAAAATGGTGGACTGTTCATAGTGGTAAGAAAAATGTTTTATTGTGGGTTTGTGACACATACACACAGGCGTACACATCTTTTTACTTGTACTATTGCACAGCTTTCACATTGGACAGGTTCTCCCAGAGTTTCATGTCCTTCCCTGGGTGAAACTTGCTTAATAAATACTAATATAACCTTCCAGCGGGATTTGAGTAAACAGTGAGATGAATGAACCTGGAAATTGCCCAACTCTTTGTACTGAATTACTATCTGATTTGTGGTGATAACATTGCATCTGTTACTCTGCATCCCCTTGGGCTCATTCCCCTCTCAGGCTTACAGACTGTAGGATTCTGACACTTGAATAAAAGTTTATAATGTTAGGATCCAAGTGAAGCCTTTGGCACATTGCCTCAGTAAGTTAGTTGGATGATTGACAGTACTGACTTTTTACTGGGTTAATCAGCATGCCATCAGAGGTCAACATACTCAGTAGTGAGCATTTCTAATGTCACGTTAGAGGAGTAATTTTCAAAAGGGAGTCTGTTAGCTTTATTAGAGAACCATTAGCTTGTGTATCAGTGCTGAGTACTGAAACCAGCTTGAGTACTGATTCTGGTTACAAATCATGGTAAAAGTCCTATACTTAATGGTTAGGTTATCAATTTTTCAGTGTTTTGAGAGGAGGATTAAAGGAGGGGGGGGGATGGAACCAACAATAAAAAAACCTACCAAAATAAAGAAAAACTCACCATTACCACCTTGCCCTTCTCCCTCAAAAAAAAAACCCAACAACTTTCCAGCTAGCAGCTTCTCTTAAAAGCAGTCTATTGTCTTGAAAGATTTAAGTACTTATTAGCAAGTGTTTACCAAGGAGATTAAAGGACACAACTGGTAGCACAGGTTCCTTTGGCTGCAGATTGAGGTATGCCAGTTGAAAGGCAGATCATACTGTTTCTCTTGGTTGGAGTTTTGTGCTGGTAGGATGATAAAAGTATGTGGCATCTGCTGTTTCAAGAACATACTTAAAAATTCGCCTCTGTTCTTAGAACTTTTCGGTTGTATTTTTCTTCTGTTATTTAGTGGAAGAGTATCACATTTAATACAATATCAGAGCACTGGAGTAACAGTTCAACTTTATATACTATGAATGGTAATTGAATAATACTATGATAATTCGTGATTGTAATTTAGAGAGGTTTCCAAGCTGAGTCCATTCGTGGTTCAGAGTGGCATATCGCACTGCTGCTGTGACACTGAAAACTGTTGCAGCATATGTTAGGAACGTTCTGAATATTTAACCTATTATATGTGTAATTGCAGGTGGTTGTGAGAGTAGTAAGAATAGTATTAACTTCTTGATCTTCAGTACAAAAATCAGATTTAGTATGTAGTTGAACCATTTGGTATTATGTTCTAAAGCAAATTTTTTATAACCTCATAGTTTACCTCTCCAAATGTAGCAAGCTGGTTGTTGACCTTATGACTTGTTCAATCACAAATAAGAAATAGCCAGGGTTGTTTTTATGTGATACCTGACACAGCAGAACTTAAATTTTTTTATTCTGTCTCAGTCCAAAGCCTTGTCTTAGATGCAGTTTTTACATTCAGACTTAGGTATTAAGCTTGCTATTACTAAGTTACTCTTTCCCTGTTAAGAACGGCACTAGGAGAAGAACACCAGGCGGTGTTTATTTAAACCTGCTGAAGAACACACCTAGCATCAAAGAAGAACAAATCAAGGTAAAATTGTCAAAAGTAATGATTTACCAAAGTAAATTTCATTTTTTTCTACTAAGAATGTTGTGATTGAATGCCTCTCCTAACTTCTATCAGGTTTAACTCTGTATTCCAAAGAAACCAGCTTTTCACATTCAAAACATAAGGGGGGAAAAAAAAAAACCCAAAATGTATTAATTTCCATTCACATTAGGCAGAGAGTTCACCTTTTATGTATTGCCAGTCACAAAAACCTGTTGAGGATGATGAGATTGTGGAGTCTAATGAGAGAAGTATTTTCCTTAATTTGTGTATACTTTATGGCAATGTTATCTGTAGTTGTATTTCTCCCTTTGGAGCTCTGCATCTGTGTGCATGGATTGAATGGAATTCTCTTAATAGAATATTTTTGTCCTATATAGCTCTGGCTGTAGCACCGGGCAGTATTTCCCATTAAGTCAGACAGCGATCTGAACCTAGTCTGAGTTGCTCGCTGTCCTCATCTGTGGTGCTCAGTAGATTAGATTACAACCCTGTCAGCTTGTGCATACTATTGCCTTTCCTTTTAGGGTCTGACATAGACTGAGATGGTATTTTTTTCATTCAATTAAATCAACTTGTTTTTTTCATTGCATTTGCCATTTTATTAAACTTTTTACTACAAGAAAGACATTTATTTTGCTTGTAGGTGGCTAAAGCTCACTCTGTGAACTAGTCTAGCATCTTGTACACAGAACTGAGAAACAAATCAACATAAATTGTGATTGTCTCTTTTATTTAAAAAAAAAAAAAGAACAAAAGAAAAAAATTGCCCTTCCACCCCTCTTCCATGCCCTTGTAATTCTGTGTCTCATTCTTCTCTTGCTGATATTGGCAAGCGTTTGAGGCAGCAGTTTTCATTCAAGAACCTTGATTGATACTATGAGACATATCATAGAATCACAGAATGGTAGGGGCTGGAAGGGACCTCTCTGATCATCTAGTCCAACACCCCTGCTAAAGCAGGTTCGCCTAGAGCTGGTTGCACAGGAACACATCCGGGCAGCTTTTGAATATCTCCAGAGAAGGATACTCAACAACCTCTCTGGGCAGCCTGTTCAGTGCTCTGCTACCCTCAAAGTAAAGAAGTTTTTCCTTATGTTCAGATGGAACTTCCTGGGTTCCAGTTTGTGCCTATTGCCCTGTTGCTGGGCACCACTGGAAAAAGCCTGGTCCCATCCTCTTGACACCCACCCTGTTCTATAAGCACTGATAGATGCACTCTGTCTTCTCCAGGCTAAACAGACCCAGGTGTTTCAGCCTTTCCTTGTAAGAGAGATGCTCCAGTCCCCTAATCATCTTTGTAGCCCTCTGCTGGACTCTCTCCAGGAGTCCCTTGTCTCTCTTGAACTGAGGAGCCCAGAACTGGACACAATACTCCAGATGTGGCCTCACCAGGACAGAGTAGAGGGGGAGGAGAACCTCCTTTGATCTGCTGGTCACGTTCTCCTTAATGCACCCCAGGATACCGTTGGCCTTCTTGGCCAGAAGGGCACATTGCTGGCTCCTGGTAAACTTGTCCACCAGGACTCCCAGGTCCTTCTCTGCAGAGCTGCTTTGCAGCAGGTCAGCCCCTAACCTGTACTGGTGTATGAGGCTGTTCTTCCTCAGGTGCAGGACCCTACACTTGGCTTCATCATTTGTCATACAAACCCGTGGGCAAAGTATGTGTAATCCTGTCATAGAGCTTGTCATGTATACACCTCTCACAGATTTGCATATCCATAGCACTTGACTTTCAGCTTTTGGAGAGAAGAGAAGAGTTAATGTTTTCTGTATGCAATTTATGTTTTGTTTTGTTTTTAATAAGCAGGGAAGGAAAGGCATGTAGTAGCATTTAACTTTGCTACATTTTTCCCCCTTGAAATATGGAAGAAACTTGTAACAGTCGTATTTAGACGTAGAGAAGATGTTCATTTCACAATGTTTGACAGTAGAGATCATGAGACCTGAAGTCAAATTTCAATTGTGGAGGAAAGTTTTCTCAACTTCTCGTAGAACCTTTGGTTGTGTTTTCTCTACAGGTCCCTCTGTATGGCAGCACAGCCCTCTGGTCTGCCACCCATTTCTCGCAGTTCTATGTCATCAGCAAACTTGAAATGAGAATGTAGTGACACTTATTTACGTACACTTCAAGATCACTGAGAAATTATGTAATTATGGGGCATTTTCTTTAAGTGCAGTCTGTCCTCATACTTTTATCAATAGTATATATCTTAGTCAAACTTTATTGAACAATATTTGTAATTAAAAAAAATTACTTCTTTATGTTTTCTTTAGAAAATACTAGTAAAATGAATATGCCAAACTTTTTTTGGTTTTCTTTCTAGGAAATATTCTATCTGGAAAACCAAAAGGAGTATGAAAACAAAAAAGCTGCTAAGAAGAGGAGAATACAAGTTCTAGGAAAGAAGATGAAAAAAGCCATTAAAGGGCTTAACCTGCAAGAATATGATGATGCATCTCGTGAGACTTTCGCTAGCGATACGAATGAGGCTCTGGCTTCCTTGGATGATCTACAGGAGGGGCATCATGAAGCAAAGATGGAACCTGAAGATATTGAAATTGATAATGCTCATGATTTGGAGATCTTCTAGTTACTAACATTCTTTATAACAAAGTGTCTATAAAACATATTAAATAAGCCTTTCTAATAATCCCATAGCTTCTTGTTTTCATAAGCTACATGGGAAATATTTGATGCTGAAGAACATGACATAATTCTTAGCTAAATTTAACAGCATGAAAGATGTTAATTGTCCTATTATTTGTTTGCTGAGTCCTCAAAAACTGTTATGATTTTTCTAGATAACAGCACTGCATCACCATATTTGTTCCTTAGGAACTTTTTTTTAGCAACGTGTTAGGTTTAGGAATTAAGGCCATGTTTTGACCAAATATATCGTATTTAATTTCCTGAAGCTAACAAGGTCATTAAGTGAGCAGTGCTCCTCATTACAGTTGAACAGAAAAAATAACAGTATAAAGTTAGTCTTGAGATAAAGTATGGTGTGTTCTTAGTATGGCAGCGAGTTGACAGGAATAGCAGTGTTTATACAATAAAGACCTGTCAAAGCAAGTTGGTTTGTGAAATAAACTTAATTGTCAATGACCTTTGAATAACCACCCTGTAAATAAGCACTGCTGAGCAATGTATGTTTTACATTTCTGCAGCAGTTTAATCCTTCATATTATATTGACTTGAGCTTTCTACCTGTTCTGTCTAGACTTTTCCCATGACTAGCTACATACAACTTTCACAGATGTTTTTGTTTGAAAACGCAGACAACTGAATGCTTTCAGAGTAGTGAGATTTCACTAATCCATAAAGGTTCTGTAGACTCTACATGCAGGTATAAACCCTGTACTTCGCAATTCTTCTTTTCATACTTCTTATGTGTGCAGTAGGATACCGTAATGTGAAGTTTGCAGAAGTCCTAAATATTTTCTATGCTGACTCTTAAGAAAACAGTAGATGCAGAAGAGCGTTGGATAGTTTTTAAGTTCAGTTGAAGACGACTTAACGTTGAATGTTGTTTCTAATGTAACTGAAGAATATGTGCAACACTGGTACATATGATGTCTAAAATACTATCACTAGTAAGTTGAGTTTTCTGTGGCTAGACACTTTTCCAGTGTAATATATTTCTGAAATCTTAATGAATGAATCCAAAAACAAACTTCTGCACATAAATTTTGTTGACCTGGAGTCCTTGAATTTCACAAGCAAAGCATATCACTAGAACACATAATGAAATTATAATATTGAACAATTCAGTCAAGAGCTGGTATTTAAAGGAATACAATATTTGAAGAAAGGGCTCTTAAACATGTAGCACATTCCATTATATGCTTTACTAAATGTATTTTTGACTTTTCTGCATTTTTCTGTTCATGTGCCAGAGCTCCTTCCTGTCACAGTTACTCATGCACATGTGAAGCATGCCTTTGCTGGTAGTAGCTGCTCTTGCTGAAATTACAAAAGGTTTTGATTTGGTCATTAGCTTTCCTAACCAACCTGTGTTGGTCAGAATACTAAACTGATAGTCATATAAGGAAAACAGAATTTTGTACTATTTAATTAGTTTGGGGCTATACCATTTGATCCTAATTTTGGAAACTGGGAATGTTACAACTATTTTCTGGATAGAATTAGCAAATTTTCATGGTGGTTAAAGTAAATTTTTATTGTTTTATAATTTGCTGCTACTGAGCACTGTGTATTTTTTTTAAATGCTAATATTTTTAATGTTGATTTCACAGGTATGGGGTACTGAAACAAAGTGTAAAGTCTTCTCTTTAAAAAAGGGAAGATGATATAGGGTGTCTATTCCTTCCTTCCTGTGTTTGACTGACTGGCCTTTGCTCATCTTCAGTTTTTTCTCTCTTTTCTGTTTTCTTTGGCTTTCAACAGAGTCCTTTCAGAAAGGAAGCCCGTTCAAAATGATGAGCATCTAGTCTTGATTCCTGTTACATGAGTGACGTATCTTTGTTATCAAAAAGATTGCTCCAGTTTCTGTTTAGCACTGTAGTGGCTGCAGTCAAGCTCTGGTTTCTTAGTGGAGTCTTGGGCCTGATCTCCCCCTCTCTGCAGCCTGCCCTCTTGTGTGGGATATGTCTGCTTGTGCTGGTGGATGGTGGTAGTGGCCTGGCAGCAGCCACATCATGAGTGTGACAGTTTGGGGCTTGTGTCAGCAAGCCTTGGGTTGAGCGTGTGCAGTACTGGAGCTGAGGAGCCCAGAGCTTTGGAGTCTGGTGCTGCAGTCACCACAGTTTCCAAAGGGACTGATGGCAGATGTGCAAGGGTGAGAAAGAACAGGCTGTGACATTCCTGCGAACTGCTATAGATCTGGCTCTTCTCTCTGTGTCTGACTGAGGTTGCTGGAAGGTGTTGAAAGGGATATAGTGGTGGTCGTTTTCATCTTTCTCATCAAACAACTTTTCATTCCTCCCTCTTCATTTTCTTCCCACAAAACTGCTGCAAGAGTAGGAAGCATGGGTAAGGCTAGAAGTTTTCTCTCAACTCCCACATAATCAGCTTTAGTCTGCAATCAGCTTTAGTCTATCATGAGCCGATACTTGCAGAGATCGCAGTTCTGTGGTGCTTGTCGGTTGACTTATCGGTTGACTTGTTTGCGACCAAACTGGATTGTGTGGGCTGTATTTTGTCTGGGAACAGATGCTTGGCTGTTTAGATTTTAGTAGCTGATGTTTTACAGAAAAAAATGCGAATATATGTTGGGTTTGTGTTCTTATGTTTCTCTGATGGACAGATTTGATTGAGGCATCATCCTTACTGCAAATATAGACAAATATCTCTGTCCATCTCTTAAGCTATAGCAGCATAATAAAGTCATCTCCATCATGCCTGAAGTAGACAGTGAAAATAAGGGAAATGTGCTCTGGTTTGAACACATAAAGCTTGTTTGTAACCAAAGACATTTTTCCTCCTCATATCCCACATTCAAATAAGAAAATGATGCTTTTTAGTATCACAGGGAGAAATAATTTATTAATGATTCAGTTTTATAGTGGATCATGAAAGCATCACTTTAAGTGTAGTTACAATATTACAGATCTTCCTTTCCCTTCCAAGTAGATTATCTCATTAAAATGTTTTTATGTCCTCCAGGCTTATTAACTGTTTGCCAAAATTGTCAGGCAAGCATGGAAGGACCCAGTGCTTACTGTGATGCTTGGAAAGAAGATACAAAGAATAATTTGAATTAAAAGGTAGCAATAGTCAGATCAGAAAGTGCTTTTGTACTGTGTGCTGCTTAATCTTCCTCAAGGTGCTGCTGGGTAGCTGCACCTGTTCCTATTGAATCTAGTTCCAACGTCAAGCCAGGTGGCAATGCTTTGCAATTCTCTCTGTACCATCTTCATAGCGTTAGCAGGACAATTTATCCTGGAGCTTATTACTGTCTAAAACATGTCTAAATATTTTATTCTGTTTTTTCTTTATTTTGATCATAATTTAAAAAAAAAAAACGTGTGACTGTTACTACTTTGTTTTGTTATGAGAAATGGCTAGAAACAGCATGCCACGCTTGGCATGTGCAAGGCTGTTCATTCTACAGATAGATTTGTTAAGGACTGTGTGGTTTTTTTGAAAGATCTATGAGGAACCAGAGAGGGAGCAGAAGGGGAAAACAGCAGTAACAGAGTATAATTTGATGGGAAAAGTGAATGAAAAGGAGATAACTACATTTTACATAACAATTGCTGTTATGGAGAAATTGAATTCCTTGTACTTTGTCAAAGTAAAGGTGTGCAAGGGTAGACTGGGTAATAAAATTAAGAGGTTTTCCTAAGTTGGTTTTTTTTAAATCTGTCATAAAACTTCACTATGACAACCCTCATTACTTATCCCTTAACTTAGGACATCCTTTGCTGCTGCAGTTTTGACACAGAAAAATCTGCCAGAGGCACTTTTTTAAAGCTCAGTTTATTTCCGTTCAGGGAGTTGTATTCATGCCTCTAGTGAATGTGGGTTTACCTGTTACCCCACTCCTAATTCTTAGCTGTCTGCTGCAAGTCAAAGATGTAAGTTCTGTTTCTGAACTACTGTGGTACTTCATTGACTCTGGGAATATGCAGCCTTTGCATCATAGCTTGCTTAAGGGATGCTCAAGAACCTAGCAGATACAATTATTGCGGTTTCCTAGGACCACCTCTTAGATTCAGCAGGCAGCTGGAGAGCATGCTGCACAGTGGCAACCTTTGCATCAGCTGAGCTTCTTTAGTTTGGACCTACCGCATCTTACCTCGCTCATGACCTGCCAGGCCCTGGGAAGGTCTTGCAGAACAAAGAACAAAGCTTCCCAATATTTAGAAAGGACATATTGAAACTTTCTTATCTGCAGTACTGACAGATGCCACTTTTCCAGAGCTGTGGAAGGAGGAAGGAACACTCAACAGAGGTAAATTTAATATAAAGTCATAGAATTGCTTTGCTTGGAAGGACCTTTAAGATAACCAAGTCCAACCATTAACCCAGCACTGCCAAGTCACCAGTAAATCATGTCCCTCAGTGCCACATCTACATGTCCTTTAAATCCCTCCAGGGATGGTGACTCCACCACTTCCCTGGGCAGACTGTTCCAATGTTTCACAATCCTCTCTGTAAAGAAGTTTTTCCTAAAACCCAACCTAAAACTCCCCTGGAGCAACTTGAGTCCATTTCCTCTTGTTTCTTGGGAGGGCAGACCAACCCCCATCTCACTACAACCTCCTTTCAGGTAGTTGTAGAGAGCAATAAGGTCTTCCCTGAGCCTGCTTTTTTCCAGGTTAAACAACCCCAGTTGCTTCAGCTGTTTCTCATAAGTCTGTTTCTCCTAAGTCTGGTTCTCCAGACCCTTAATCAGCTTCACTGCCCTTCCCTGGACACACTCCAGCACCTCAATGTCCTTGAAGTGAGGGGCCCAAAACTGAACACAGTACTCAAGATGTAGCCTCACCAATGCTGAGTATACAGGGGACAATCACTTGCCTCCTCCTGCTGGCCTTCCTGGCCACCTGGGCACACTGCTGGCTCAGATTCAGCTGGCTCTCAGCCAACACCCCCAGATCCTTTTCCACTGGGCAGTTTCCAGCAACTCTTCCCCAAGCCTGTAGCGTTGCAGGGAGTTGTTGTGGCCCAAGTGCAGGACCCGGCACTTGGCCTTGGTGAACCTCATACCATTGGCCTCTGCCCATTGATACAGCCTGTCCAGGTCCCTCTGTAGGGCTTCCCTACCCTCCAGCAGATCAACACTGAGCATAACTTGGTGTCATCTATGAACTTACTGAGGGTGCACTCAATCCCATCATCCAGATCACTGGTAAAGATGTCAAAGAGAACAGGCCCCAGTGCCCTGGGGAACACCACTGGTGACCCAGCCAAACAGATTTCTAGAATCACAGACATCCAGACCTAAACACTGACAAAAATGAGAAATATATATATATTAAGTTGTAACAGGAGACTCTACACACAAGTTAGGTATTCTAGATACCGACTCTTAACTTTTAGGTTTGGGGTTTTTTTGGATTTTGGGGTTTTTTGGGGGTTTTTTGCTTTAGCAGAGAGATTACTTTTTCAGCTATTTAAAGAAAAAAAAAAGAGCAAACAAACATTTTTTATCATTAAATGCAGAAGAATCTTTCTTATCTTGAAAACCTTTCCCCAGAGGTTTTTTTTTTTTCCCTTGAGAGCTCATTTGTGATTCAGTATATCAGTGGCTTTTTTTAAATCATCCCTGGAAAGATATTCTCATTTTCCCCCAGAAGTTGCACGTTTTTGGCTCCTGAATTTTTCATTTGTTCTATCAGTTGTGGGTTTGGGGTTTTTTTTAGTAATAATACAACTATTTACAGCAATCATTTTGTATTTGTTGTCTAGTTACATCTGACAAGTTTTGCATTGACAGCCTTCAATACTGGAATGTCCTTATTCAGCATGCAACACTTGCTGAAATATATACTGGGGCTCTGGAAGACAGTTTGTTCTTGGAGCACCGGGGAAAACTTTGCCATGGAGATAAAAAAAGAATCCTTCTTGGGAAATGTTAATTGCTGATATCCTCATACATTCCCATGTTTCCAGACCCTGGGCAGCTGTGATTGCTCTTGCATGCAGGAAACTTAAGACCTGCTTTTTCCTCTTACAAACAAGGTGGAACAGTGTAGTATGTAATATTTAAATGGCATACAAAATTGCGGCAAACTGTTGTGTGGATGATTTTCTTTATAGAGAAAAGTAAAGAAAACTGCTTAATGTTAACTTTCTGTCCTTGATAAAGAATATGAGAACCCAAGATATTTTGGACTCAAGATTTTGGTGGAAAAACAGAATGTCCAAACAGATGTACGGGTGATAGGTAACAGTCCGATCTTAAGTTGTCTCCTTCTTGTAGAGTCCTGATGGTTGTCTTCTATTCCTCCTACATCTGCTGGAAGTGACCCTATTTATTTTTTTCTTGTTCTTCCAGAGATATTAGTGTGACCCACCTTACTTTTTTTTTTTAATTCATTTAAGCAGTGCTCCTATTTCTCTGCCAAATTGACACATAAATAAAACACTCATAAATAAAACTCCTCTGTAGCAGGGATAAATTATCCCCACATGTACTACAGTTAAATAAGATTTTCTGAAGAATGAATTTCTGATCTACAGTCCCTGACCCCTTTTAAAAAAGAGGGAGTCAAATGCAGAAGGAGTCTCACCAGTGGCCCCCAGAAGGGCCACCAGTGAAAGCGTGCTGAACTTGTAAGTGAAAAATAAGCTGAAGTAAATGAAGGTATAAATTATTTAAACTCCATAAATGACAGCTGTTTGTTCCAGACATCCAAATGCCTTCCCTGTAGAGCTGTAGCACAAACCAGATGCATATATCTACGAACACCTGTCATTCAATTTTATCTTGTGATTCTTTTGCCTACTCATTATGTAAACACCAAATTGTGAAGCTGGAGGGTGGTAAGTGGGAAATGAAGAAATCTTTAATTCTGCAAGGGTTTGAGTAAGTTTTTCAGAAAGTGTTTTTAATATCCTGGATACCTGTTTGACTTTTGCCTTATGTAATACAATTAAGTTTGTCAATTGTAATGTTTGTCTAAATACTTTATTATTGTCTTTTACAATATGACATAAATCTTTATTTTAGGTTACTTTCTTGAAAAATGCGTTTTATTCAAAGTTTCTGTATCTTCATAGTCTGCTTTGTAGCAGACTAACCCTATTAAATCCAGTGGACAGAAACTGGCTTCAAAACTGTAGGTACTTATTAACAGAAATACAAAATTGCCATGGCAACGAATGAAAAGGTGGCCTTTGAATATTTCTACACAATTACTATCTGTTTAGTTTTATATATGTAGAAATACTGATCTCCAAATAGTGTTATTTTTCCTTAAATGGTCTTAAATCTAAAAAAGTTGCATTTATATTTCCATAGGAATATATATAGAATGTATCTTGCACCTTGCTGTTTCTCCCTGCAGAACTTCTGTCACAGTGAGTAAAAATGTAGGGCTGATACAATCTTCTGTTCTACAGAAGACAGTAAAAATGAGCTAATGCATCATTGCTATTAGTGCTAAGCGAGTCTTTTTCCCTTCTCTGAAAACATGTAACCTATTCTCTTGTTCTGTTTTAATTTGATTTTGATTTCTAATGCTATTCCTCTGAGCTATTTTCTGCAAAGTGCTTCATTTCTTACATTATCCTTATGTATTTCCTTATGAAAGGCATTCAAGATTAGTTTATATGCAAGAACATCTACGCTATCTCTCAAAAGACTAATGCTTAAATAAAGCCATTTGTTAATTTTAACAAAATCTTTGGAGGTGAATTGAACCTTTTATGTGATCGGGTTGTCATTTTGCAATGAATTATTGATTGTATTCTGCTAGGTTGAGCCACCACTTGTTCTGGATGTCTCGAAGTTTCTGTTGGAGTTGACTGCATGCAAGACGAAAGGCTGCTTTTCTTACATGGCAAGATGGCTGAGCGAGGTGTGCTTGGTGAGCAGATCTCTTCTTTGCCAGCAATTCCTGGCATAACTCTGCTCTCCATTGCTGGAAAAATCCTCGCAAGAATACTATTGAACAGATTGGTACCCGCTATCGCAGAAGAACTTCTACCTGAAAGTCAGTGTGGTTTCAGAGCCAACAGAAGTACCACAGACATGGTATTCGTTCTTAGACAACTGCAAGAGAAGTGTAGGGAACAGAACAAGGGTCTCTATGTAACTTTCGTTGATCTCACCAAAGCCTTTGACACTGTGAGCAGAAAAGGTCTGTGGCAGATCTTGGAACGATTAGGATGTCCCCCCAAGTTCCTCAAAATGATTATCCTGTTACATGAGGGGCAGCGCGGCCAAGTCAGATATGGCGATGCACTCTCTGAGCCCTTCCCAATAGCCAATGGTGTGAAACAAGGTTGCGTTCTCGCCCCAACTTTATTCACAGTTTTCTTCAGCATGATGCTCCAAAGGGCCACGGCAGACCTCGACGAACAAGACGGCATTTATATCCGATATCGTACCGATGGGAGCCTTTTCAACCTAAGGCGACTGAAGGCCCACACCAAGACCCTGAATCACCTTGTCCGCGAGCTGCTTTTTGCTGACGATGCCGCCCTTGTTGCCCACACAGAAGCAGCTCTGCAGCGCTTAACATCCTGCTTTGCAGAGGCGGCTGAGCTTTTTGGGCTGGAAGTCAGCTTGAAGAAGACAGTAGTTCTCTACCAACCAGCACCACAAGATGATTACCATCATCCCCACATCACCATTGGCGAGTCAGAGCTTCAGTCAGTCCAGCAGTTCAGCTATCTGGGTAGCATCATCTCCTCAGATGCCACGATCGACAAAGAGATAGACAACAGAATAGCAAAGGCAAACAGAGCTTTCGGAAAACTCCATAAAAGAGTCTGGTGCAATAAACACCTGAAGAAAAGTACAACGATCAGTGTCTACAGAGCCGTGGTACTGTCTACTCTTCTGTACGGGTCTGAATCATGGGTCATCTACCGCCACCATCTGCGACTCCTCGAACGCTTCCATCAGCGCTGCCTCCGCACAATCCTAAACATCCACTGGACTGACTACGTGACTAATGTTGCTGTCCTTGAACAGGCAGACGTCACCAGTATTGAGGCCATGTTGCTGAAAACGCAGCTGCGTTGGGCAGGGCACGTCTTCAGGATGGCGGATCACCGCCTCCCTAAGATTGTGTTCTATGGTGAACTTGCCACCGGCTGCCGCAAGAGAAGAGCTCCAAAGAGGAGATATAAGGACTCCCTGAAACAACACCTCAGCCTAGGCCATATTGACCACCATCAGTGGTCCACCCTGGCCTCCAATCGGGAGATTTGGAGACACACCATACATAACGCTGCTGTCTCCTTTGAGAGCACGCGTAGAATCAGTCTCGAGGAGAAAAGACAGCGCAGAAAGAACCGTGCCTCGACTATACCACCCAAGGAGACCCTCCGGTGTGCTCTTTGCAACCGATCTTGCCTATCCCACATTGGCCTTTTCAGCCATCAACGCGCTTGCAATAAGCGTGGGCAAAGCCCTTCCCAAATCTTCGTCCGCGAAGCCAAGCCATGATGATTGATTGTATAGTGCTCTGTTTTAGTGTTTTCAGTTTGGGATGACTCTCTCAAGAAATCAGAATGTGTACATGTGGAAGGAGATTGGTAGTGTCACCTTTTTTTTAAGGATTAATTATAACTATTTTTTTGTAAAAATACTTATGAAAAGTAAGAGAATACTGAGCACATTTGTGTGAAATTGTCTGACAGTATCCTGTACCACAATTTCACATCTCAGTCTCTTTCCTCTGAGGGTTACAAGTTGAAGCTGTTCCTCAGCGCCTTTGATTTCTGATACACTTGCAGGCTTGTGTTCTCCCTGTTTAGCCAAAAGAGTAGAGAGAAGATGAATACCTGAGCACTACAGCTGTAAAGCTGTAATCATCTTTGCATTTTTCAGAATAGTGGAATGAGAAGAGGTGCCAAGCAAGCAGTAAAACACAGGGCTTTATAGACAGGTGACTTGAATAGATTATATTTCTTGCATTATTCTGCCTGCCCTGGCAGTCTGCCTCTTCTCTCAAGAATTTTCTGTGCTCACTAGTTGTCTCTGGCAGTGTAAACAGCCCTGTGATGTTCCTGTAGATAGATACAAAAGCATATATGGGATAAGCAGAATGCCAAGTTGCCTGGCATCTCAGCAAACACTTTTCTTTCCTCCCTCCCCTCCTCCCTGCTGCAGTTCTCTTTATTTTTTTCTAGCATCCCCCATGCAAGTGAATTCGTAGAAGAGAAGTAATTTCACCTGTGGAAGTGAGATATAGGCCTGCTGCAATGTTCTCTGTAGAGCAACACCATAGAGAATAGGGAAGTGTGTGTATGAGACAAGCTTTAAAGTAATTCTAAGCCTGAGTTAAATACTTATGTCAGGAGTAAAACGGATGAAATTAAAGCAGTATAAAAGAGGTTGTTCATGTAATTAATATATACCTGTTGGTATCTAAGAAATCATACTCCCTGCCCAAGAATTTTCCAAGAGTAAATCAATAGCCTACTCCAGCAAGTTCTTGAAAAAGTGGGGAATGGAATGGAATGGAATGGAATGGAATGGAATGGAATGGAATGGAATGGAATGGAATGGAATGGAATGGAATGGAATGGAATGGAATGGAATGGAATGGAATGGACGCCTGTGCTCAAGGGCGGCAGCATGTCCGTCTCTCTCGGCTTGTGTCCCGGCAGCACGTGAATGAGGGGGAAGAGGGCTCAGCACAACAAGACAGGGCAACTCAGCGGCACTCAGGCCAGCACAAAGAGGCCCTTCACGTCCACAGGGCCAGGCCCCGCAGCACTCGAATCAGGGGAAAGGATCCCTGCAAGAGCACAGGGCCGGGTGCCGTGGCACCTTGCTGAAGGGAAAGGAGCTCTGCGAGAGCAGAGGTCCAAGACCCACGGCGCTGTGCTCTGGGGACAGGTGCGCTCAGAGAGCACAGTGCAGCCCCTTGATAGTCACAGCCAGGCAAGGAGGTTGTGCAAGACCGCAGGGAGAAGGCCTGTGGCGCTCTGCTGAGGACACCAAGAGGAAACGGTTTCCTGGCATAGCCCCAGGAAAAGGGGGAGAAAGCAGCACGGGTGGGGATAGCAACGCCACCTGCGCTGTTAGCAACACCGAGACTTTTTCTGCGGTTCTCAGGTCTTTATTTTCTTTAGGGCCTGATAATGAGGCAGAGAGGGCCGGCAGCCCTTAAGGGCCAGCCCATGGCCCAGCTGCTGGCCCAGCCCTAGTTTTGGCAGCGCCCGGGGCATTCTTCTAGCACTGCCTGCGAGCTGGCCTCTTCTTGGCTGGAGGAGAGGCCTCGGGGCCGCCGCTCCTCCTCTTCGGGGGTCGCCATGGCTCCCCAGGGGAGCGTTCCCTGCCCTGGCTGGAAGCAGGTGCATGTGTCACAGCCTCCGCAGACTCCTCCTGAGGCTCTTCTTGCTCCAGAGGGACAGGAACGAGGGCAGAGGGAGTGGTGCCGGGACCTCCACCAAGTGCAGCTGCTGATGTGCTGGGGACATTATCCGTGCTGCTTCCTTCAGTTCTGCTGGAGGGCATTGGGCCAGATGTGGGAGACCATCCTTGGGAGGCAGTGGGGCTGGGGGCAGCCACGGGGCTGCCCTCCCGGCCCCCGGCATCGCGGTCGTTCTCCAGGCCCAGCAGACGGCGGGCCTCCCCGCTGCACCCTTCCACAGCAACAGGGATAAGCTGGTGCACGAATGTCGCTGCGTGGTCTTGGAGAGTGGCCTCCAGCAGCTGGACCAGTAGGTCTTAACCCAGCCCAAAGCGGACCAGGAGGGACGTGACAAGGTCCTTCGCTACAGCTGCCAGTGCCACGAAGGCATGCCCCAGCTCCTGACGCAGCCGGGTCAGATAGGGCTGGAGGAGAGCTGGGAGGTCCCGGAAATAAGATGTCCAGGTGGTGGGTCGGCGGCCGCCTGGACGAGCCCTGGGCGCCATCCCCACAGGCTGTGGTTGTGTGGCTGCAGGGCTGTGGGCAGCTGGACAGCTAGGAGCGTCTCCTGCTTGGCAGCCGACGATCGATGACGCTGCAGGTGGTGTGAGGACACGCTCCTCAAAGCCGTCGTCCGCCCGCACCGAGGGCACAATGAAGATGATCTTCCTCCTGCAGAGGGGGCACTCGGGCTTGCTCACAGCCCACCGCAGGATGCACATGTAGCAGAATTGGTGGAGGCATGGCATGACGTAGCTGGCCTCCTCCCAGGTGTCCAGGCATATTGGACACCATTCGTCCAGCTCTGTGGCCATGCTCTCCACTCGCTGTGGTGGGCTGGGGGAAGCTGGGGATGTTGAGCTGCTCTGTCTCACCAGTGCTGCAGCAGCGGGTGTTGTGCTAGAAAAGGAAGAGAGTCCGCGGTCATTGGCTGGCCTGGGGAGGGCTGGAGGAAATGCCCAGGTGCCTCAAGAAGGAAACCCTCCCAGCTGCCCAGGGTGAGGGATCCCTGCCCAGCTCACCTCTGCTGCTGCAAGCTGCCTCCTGGGTGTCCCGGCTGCCTGAATCTGGCAGGGCCGGGGATAATCCTTCCGTGGCTCTGGGGTCAGGCACTGAGAGCTGCAAGGAGCAGCTCCCCGGTCAGGACACCAGCACCAAGCCTGTGCACGGCTCCAGCCTCGTGACCTGCTCAGTTGGAGTCTGGGCACAGACTGGCTGGGTGGGACTCAGCGCTCGGATACAAGCAGCAAGGAGCGCCAGGTCACAATCCATCGCCAGGTGACATCACAGTCCAGTCCATTCCCCCATCACCTGTGCTTGCTATTGGTGTTTCACAGCAGTTGCTGAGGCCTTGGCCGTGTCTTCCCAGGGCCCCATCAGGTCACTCTGGCCGTGGCAGACATCTCCAGGCACATACATCAGAGTTCACTTGGTAACACCTCGTGCCTCCATTGGAGGCTGCAGGATGAAGTCCCACAGGCTCTCCCCACCTCTCAGCACTGCTGGCCAGCCCTCTGGGCTCCCCTGCTTCCTCCTGTGGGGCATCCCAGGCAGCACTTGGTTCTCGCTCATTGGTTTTCTCCTGCCTTTCTCTGCTAGCTGGAAGGCACCAGGGTGATCCCCTCTGCTCAGCACCCATCAGGCCTCATCCGGGCACTACCTCCCATTTGGTGTCCTGGGCAGGAGGAAGGCCAACAAACCAGAGGGGCTCAGGGGGGGCAAGGAGGGCCTGTGCGGCTGGCGCTGCTTCAGCACGGAGCAGAGAAGGCGTTGGGGCACCTCCCAGCACACGCCGGTGCCTGTGGGGAAGGCATCAAGGGGATCATAGAATCATCTGGTTGGAAGAGCCCTTTAAGATCATCGAGTCCAACCATTCCCGCTGCACTGCCAGGGTCCCTAAACAATGTCCCTCTGAACCACATCTGCATGCCTCTTAAACACCTTCAGGGATGGGGACTCCACCACCTCCGTGGGCAGCCCGTTCCAATGCTTCACAACTCTCTCTGTAAAAAAATTCTTCCTGATTTCTAACCTAGATCTCCTCTGGCGCAACTTAAGGCCATTTCCTCTCGTCCTGTCACCTGTCACATGGGAGAAGAGACCAAGCCCCACCTCTCTACAACCTCCTTTCAGGTAGTTGTGGAGAGCAATAAGGTCTCCCCTCAGCCGTCTCTTCTCCGGGCTAAACAACCCCAGTTCCCTCAGCCACTCCTCATAAGACTTGCTCTCTAGACCCTTCACCAGCTTCACTGCCCTTCTCTGGACACGCTCCAGCACCTCAATGTCCTTCTTGAAGTGAGGCGCCCAAAACTGAACACAGTACTCAAGGTGTGGCCTCACCAGGGCCAAGTACAACCAGCACCCCCAGGTCCCTTTCTGCTGGGCAGCTTTCCAGCTACTCTTCCTCAAGCCTATGGCTTTGCAGAGGGCTTTTGTGGCCCAAGTGCAGGACCCAGCAACTTAGCCTTACTCTACCTCATATTCTTGGCCTCTGCCCATCGATCCAGCCTGTCCAGATCCCTCATTTGCAGAATGCAGACCCCTGGGACACCTTTAAATGTTTTAAATCAATCAGAGCAATAGTTTGTGTCCTAGTTTTTTGTGAAGTATTTTGGAGAGAGTTGGGCCTTCAAGGGAGGTGGAGCTCAGCCTCACCTGGGAGGGAGCTTGCTCTCTCTTGCTGAAGAAAAGGAAAAATGTTAAGGGTCAGAGGGCTGAGAGTATTTGAAAGCTGCTAGAGGTCATTCAGGTGACCTTAGAGAAATTGGTTGAAAGACATACAGGAAAGAGTTAGGCTCAGTGACTCTGGAGTTTCAGGTTGAAGATGTCAGAATGAGGCCAAAATGAGCAGTTGCAACGCCAAAGATAATCCCCAGATGCCAAATAACATCTCTGAATCCAGAATGTGTGGCAGGTAGGAGGAAATCTGATGTGTGCTGGGAGGCCAATCTTCCCCAGAGAAAGAGTAATTGAGGAAACAGCCCCTCCGTTTTTAAAAATCTATTAAGGAGGTGTTAGTAGCAGGACCTGGAGCCAAACTCGGTAAGCCCTGTTTGAAAGTGATGCTGGGAGCTCAGTACAATCCAAACAGGGGCACTCACCATACCCTTGGCTCAGCATTGACAGGAAAATTAGTGTGTGTATATATATATATATATATGTGCATGTATATATGTCCAAACCTACTTTAAAAAATGCTGACAAAGCGTGTAATTTCTCCCTGCCTCTAAGTGTCGCTCCTGTCCCAAGCTCCTGTTTTGAGCAAAGGACAAGCATGGAAACAACTTTTTCTCAAAAGGAGCTAGCCAAGGGGTTAAGTTTGTGCAGGTTGTATGTGCTTATCAGAGACCAACAGTAATCCTGTTTGCTTTTAAAAAGAATAATAATAAAAAAGGTAACACGTTAGTCTTGCTTCGTGATTCTAAGCCGGTTCTTTGAAAGCAGATTTATGATGTTTGCCTGTAGAGCTGTATTTTTTAACCTTTAAAGCTTAGTCAGGTAATTATGCAAGAATTACGAACTGAGAGGGAATGAATACTGTGTTTTCTGTCCTAAAGAATGCAGATGGTGCTTTCAAGTTTAAAGGTTATAAAAACCAAAACGAAACCCAAAAAAATCCCTAACAATTCATTAAATTTTTAAGGTATCTCTGTTTAGGGTAGTTCCTTTCTGGTGCTTGGAGGTTGATTCAAAGTGAAGCATGAATTTTATCTCACATACTGAATAAAAAATAAATTACTTCCTTATTCCTTTTTGGTTGTTACTATACACCATGTTTCTTTAGCATAATATTTTTAGATATTGCTATACAGAAGAGGAGATGCAGTGTCAAGTTTAGTGGAAATCACAGTCCTGAAAAAAAAGGCAGAGGAGAAAGCCACAGATTCTGTTGCTTTAAGTTTCTAGCCCAGAACTTTGAAGAGGATATCTTGCACATTCACTATTGTCTAGTTGTATGCATATTTTCAGAACTAAGTCATCTTTGCAAGATGTCAAAGCAATTTTTGAGACAAGGCCTGAAAGAATTATTCAGATATCTTTGACTATTTTGAACCAGCTGAGCAACTATTTGAGCCTTCAAGAAGATGAACAGATTCTTAAGAGTTTGCAAATGTAGTTCTGGAAAGGCATTGGAGTTTTCTTTTGCAGCCAGCATACCTTAGCAATACCTTTCTTTGTAAGAACTTATAGGAAGTACATTATTTTTTAAAAAGGCTTTGATATCAACAACTGTTTTTCCCTCTCACAGGCTACTACAAAGCATAGCACCTTTTATTCATAAGATTTATATCTACTAATTTTATCCATATCTATTCTTTTATCAGTAAGAATATTAATTCAAGTTCTTTTTTGGTACTCTTGTCTTCTTTACAGTGGTTAAAATTGTTTGCTATTTCAGTACTGCTTCAGGAGAAGTATCAGTATTTACGTTTGCAAATGGGTGCGGAATCAAATAAGAGCCTTTTATAAAATCCTGTCCTCTGGTGAGCAGAGCAGGTCCCATTAAAGCTGGTGTGGATGAGGAGTCATTTATTCCTGGGTGGATTTTGGCCCTTTGTGAGATGCCATTTGGAATTAAAACCTAAATCTCTTAAACCATGAAGAACTAAGACTTAGGATTCGAAAAATTTTCTGTGTGCAAGACAGCCAATGGTGACTCTGTCTAAATTTACAATCATCTGAATAAAAATATTGCCCAGGATAAAACCTAAAACTTAAGAAAATGTGACTCAAAGCACTAATTACCTCCCTATCCTGCTTAGAGAAATTTCTAAAGGTATGTAATTCTAAATGCAATTTCTAATGGTTAAGCAGAAAAACACTGTAGTGGTACATGTAGGGCTTTTACATGCGACAGAACCACGCTCAGTACACTCAGTGCAAAAACTAAACTCACTTGGGGAAATTAGTGCAAACAGTGAATACACATTTGGTACCACTAAGGTCCAGATTCCCAATAAGACATCCACACGGATCACAGTAGTCATAAATTCAGCCTTATTTGACAGAAAACGAAATACAGGAGCATGAACCTACAAGCATACATATAGGGCTCCTTGAAAACAGCTGCTGGTAAAAAAAAAAGGATTCCCATTACAGAACAAATAATCCTATCTTTAGTCAGTCATTTGTTAATTTTGCAGCTCAGAAGAGTGGTAGATGTCTGCCTCTTCTGGGAACGAAATGGAGGTTCCAGAGAGCCAGTACCTTAGAAATCCTGTCCGGAGCATGATCATCGAGAGCTAACAGCTCTTTCAAGTGGTAACAGCTCTTCCTAGTTCTCTCTAGAAACTGGGAGTTGTCCACAGAGGAGACTGTATGACCACACCTGGAAGCAGAACTTTATGAAGATGCCTTCACCTCCCATGCCCACTGTAGGTATTATGATCCCTGAGTTGGCACGGAAGAGTATCCAGGTGATTCAGAAACGTATGAGATGGTCTGCTGACCAAGCCCATCCACTCTTCTTTCTTGTAACAGCTGACTACCCTTAGGCATAGCTGCACAAACCTTACTGTTAAAACCCTGGGGCTTCGGATCTGACCTTCTCCTTCAGCCAGCATGGCTGCAAGTCATGCCGATTGCCTGGGCATAGGCTGGGAGCTTTGCCTTACAGCAGGATACAGGCCCTGGGAGAGGGACACTCTTGTGCAAAGGAACATTAGATTTGTTTTGTTGATTATTGGTTTAATTCATCTTAATCGCTCTTTCATGCTGGGGTAGCAAGCTGATTTTTCAGAGAACTTGGTGCTGAATACAGAGGCAAGAACAAAACATAATTTCAGTCACTGAAGCCAAATAGAAATAAACAATTCATAATTTTCTGTAGTTAACTTTAGATGCTCTTGCACCATTTAGTGTGGATGTCAATGAAGGGAGAAGGTGAAGAAGGGTTATTTTATGAGTATCGTTATGCTGTGGAAGGTAGGTATCAATAAAAATTACAGGTTCAGATATCTTTTACGGATGTACAGAGGGTCTGTACAATAAAGCTTTGCATCCTAGTATAGGTCCTACTTTTAATAATTTGTCCGGTACATATCTATGCAAATAAAGTAGTGCATGTGGCTCTAGGAAGGTTCATCAGGAGACCCTTTATACTCTGCTCACAGACGTGTGTGGTTTTCACCGTTCAGACCTCTACATGCAGCTTAGCTGAGTGATGCAAGATGGGCAGTCTTCTGCATCACTCTTCCACCAGCCCTCATCCAGAGGGTTAGAATCTGTATGTAGTTTGAAGTTTTTTATTAGAATGTAGGTCTATGTATTAATTACCACTACGAGCCAGGTGAAATTAAACTATACTTCAAGTACTGGCAGAGCCTGCTTAGTAGATTCAACATTTGACTTTTAAAGAATAATGAAGAATAAAATGTAAAATCTAGGATTATTTGTAACTACATTGCTTTCAGGAAGTAAGAAGCAGCATGCTGCAATTAAACTCAGCCATAGGAAAAAAATAAAAACCTCTTAAACTTGCAGAGCTGAAGTTCTTCTATACTCACTTGTAGTTACAGTGTAGTATTTATAGAGTTACAGAACTAAAAACTTAGTAACCAAAAACACGCTGCAACTTCCTTCTGAATTTTTTGGTGAATCTTTTCTTCTATTCTCAAAAGATTTTTTTTTTTTAAACTACTTCTTGAGTGGCTGTATAGTTTTCTTGGCATGCATAATCCCTTCTGCTTTGTAACTCAGGGCTTCAAATGGCTGGTCTGTGAAAAGACAGTTTAGAAGATTGCAGTTTTTTCCTCTGCCAAACAAGACTGGGGACAATTCAACAGATACAGCTAAGGCAACACTTAAAAATGGAAGAGGTTATCACTATGGGCTTGAGGAGTCTGAAGCAAGCCTCTCTTCTTCTGAATTTTCAGAAATATAGAAAACACATACTGAATTTCTGTTTGAGAGAGTACACTATCAGACAATATTATACAGCTAAGAAATTATGTTTATTCTGCATTCTGCTAGCTGCAATTACACCAGTACAAGAAATCATAACCAGCAGAATATTGCTGTTGTGGCGTATATGTTTATGCACGTATCTCAGAATGCTATATTCATCTCCCTCAACATCAGATCAGAAATACATAGAACTTCTCTGCATTTCCATGTATGCTAACAATATAGGACTTTAGAAGAACATTGTATTTTCTTGTGTATTTTAAATATGTGATTACCATAAAGCAAATCCTAAAACATTCCTGGGATAAGATTGTGATATAACAATGCAACCTCTTTGTTATCCTGTTGGTCAGCTGGAACCTGCTGTTGTTGAACATACTGGCTTCAACAGCAGCAGAATTGCCCTCTGGGGAGGAAGAACTTGCCATCTGATTTTATTTTCAGTGAATATTGTATTTCTGTGTTAGATTTTTTCCTTATAGAAAAATGCAAAATAGTTTGGAGGAAGACTAGCCTTAATTACATTGAAATTGTCTTGTAGTTTACCGTGATTCCTTATGCCAATAGTCTATGTTAGAATTCCTCTGACATGTTGAGGTAATCACAGTTCCTAACTCTGAGAACAGTACAGTTTCTATAAGACTTCTTTATGATAAAGAGTTTTTAAATTTTAAAAATTTTTATTCTAAATTTATTTTTAAAGAATAAATATACAACCTAGATGCCAAACTTTAAAATCATAATTACTACCTTGCTAATTTATTTAAAAAACATGAAAATACACCTATGTCCTCAAATGCATAGTGCAAAAACTGGTATTTCCAATGCCTATAACACCCTTAGAAGAAACACTGATACTCCTTGTCTTCCCAGATACATAAAAGAGGCACTTGATACACAGCTAAATATAAGGGCATGTCTGCACCTGAAATCTGCTGCACGTTTGTTGTATTTGCACTGTCCTCCACAGCAACTACTGTAGGAGCAGACAGACTGTAGACAGATTTCAGCAGACGGATTTCAGTATTTTCACTGAAGGTCTCAAAAAGCACTCTATTGTAACTCTATTGTTAGGGAGTATGGAGCTAATTTTCTGGAGGGAGAGAATAAATCCTAATACTGTGCCTCAGTCTGAGTCACTGTTGTTGATCCATCCCATCACCACTGCACACGAGTTGTGGTGTCCAGGTTTTCTTGTGGTTTCTGTTTTTTTTTCCTGTTAGCTAGCACTGTTGTTCTTATGCTCAGGCAGTGTGGAGGAGCCAGCTCTTTGAGCAGGTGATTCATCACGTCAGATATAGTTACATACTTCTCCTGTGGTTTTTCCAAGTGTGTACTCACTTGAGGAAAGGACCTCTAACTGACAAGAGAGCAGCACATATGAGAGACAAACAGGCTGTTAAAATCCAGTTTTATGAAATTCTGTGTTAAACTTGCTCAGAGACATGGAGAACATCAGCTACGTAAGCGCTCACCTTAATACAAAGAAACCAGAAAACTCACTATTAGATTTAGAGCAAGCGTTTAATTTTCTTTAAGATGTTTAATTTTGCACTGACTCACATTTTCAACATCTTTTTTCTCTAAGGAGACAAGAATCATTTAACTAAAACTTTTGAGTTGTGATTAATCAGAGGAATTCATATAATTAATCTTTGGAAAAAACCCCACAGTTTTATAAAACTAATGACAAAGTCACAGAACTTGGCAACTACTGATGTAATTTCTAACCATACCCTTACGAAGTGAATCAGACTTGTTCTGTCACCAGCTACAGCAAAGCACTCTCATATACCAGAAGGGTTAATACCTCTGTAACTTCTTGGCAAGAAGTTTTGCCCAAAACCTTGTACTTCTGTATAAGCATAAGGCATCTGTGCTAACAACTGCATTCTTGACAAGGAGATTCTGAATTTGTAGTCTGGTTTATAGCCTGTTCAGCAGAAATGAGTCTTTTCTAGTCTTGCACAGTCATTTTTACAGTGAGCTTAATCAGATCTTCACGTGGAGCCGTAGAATTATCAGCTCCTGTTTCTTCTTTACCATCTGCAGTTTCTTTCTCTCTCCTTTGGAATTTTGCAATCACTGTGGGATTGCTGTATCACCCCTATAGGCACCTCAGCAGTGTGGGTAGACTATTCCCTGGTCATTATGTCAGCCAAAATCAAGCAACCACACCACCCCATGCTCATTCCTTTTACACATGCATCCTTGCATGATTTAGGATCTGCTTAAGCAGGGCAAACTGAAGAGTGGTCGTTTCAATAACAAATACCAAGGAGCACTGCAGTTCTTGTGATGGCTCTTTCTGCTGTTATCTTTCCTGCACTGCTTCTGCAGGCCATGTTTCCTTCTCCTCCTCCTGCTCTCATTGATCTTGCAGCCTGTCATAGGCATGCACATACAGCGCGGCTGTGTGCCAAATACATTTATTCATCCTATTTTGGTTTCTCCTGGAGGAAGAGATCCCACAGAATTCTAAATTAAGTTTTCTAAGAAAAGTTTCCATGTGGAAGATTCAGTAGAAATGAAAAATTGAGATTCCATTGTATCAGTAATGGTAATTAAAAAAAAAACCAGAGGGTTTTTTTTTCCATTTCATTTGTGTGCAGGCAATGTTGATAACGTTGTTTGAAACAGTGTAAAATTAATATTTTAAAAGTATTTTTTAGGCCAACTTCAAGTTATTATTAAGAGCAATGTAGTCATACATGAGTTATTATACAAAGCAGCAGTTAGAAACACATGGACCATGCAGCACTTACAGTTATCTAACTGGCATCATTTTGGCATTACTGAAGCCAAAACACAGGGAGAACATTAATATTATACCACCTTCTCATGTGAGAAGTCTCCAGATTTTGCTATCTTTCTGAGCTGCTGCAGAGAGTCCCGTGCTCCCCACTCCCAACATGGCAACATCTCAAGGAAAAAACAAAGTAAGATTCTGTTTTCTAGCTGCTTTGTCCCCAGACACAGTCTCTAGTCAGCTCTAGATAAGCATTACATTTTGGTTGACTTGCTAGAATTATATACTGCAGTATTTATGATGTATATGTGACAATAGAGAAAAAAAGGGCATCTCCTGAAAGGCAGTTTTCTCAGCAATGATGTATAAACTTAATTGGACTTTGGATCAGATCCTGGTGTGGTGTTGTGTTGCTTTGTTTTGTGCTCTGACATTATGACAATACTGAGTGAAGTTTCGCTTGTTTGCTGTTGAATGTAGCTGACAGGAACAAAAGTTCTGCTACATATTGCAGGACTGTGCCTATTTTCTCTGTAACTCTTGCTACAATAGAAAAATATTTGGATTAATTTTTTGGTGTTTGTTCTGCTTCTTGAAAATACAGACCCCAGCATTTACAATGTTTGACTGCTCTTTAGCAGGCATTTCCCAAGTGGAAAAAAACAGACAGTATTTTCTGAGAAATACTCAGATTGGGTTTAATATGAAGTTAAAACATTTGTCCATTTCCTCTTTAGAAGAGTCATATTTGAATCCCTGACATAAGCCTCAGAATACTGGCACATTTGCAGAACGTATTCACCATGATTCTTGTCCACATTAAAAGTAAATATGGTTTAAATACAAACTAATATATATATTTTTATAAATACATATTTTAACAATATGAAGTTAACAACAGTAAAAATGTCTCATTTACTAGGAATTGCAGAATCTAAGCTAATTTCCACAAAAGTTTTCAGATTCTAGAAATTTATTTAAACCAGTTTACAAAGAAAACCTTTGCACGTTGGAAAGCTCTTCTTTAAAAATGTCTCTGTCCATGAAATACCTTCTGCTAGAGGAGGTTTAGGGAAGGGAAGTCTAAATGTGGCGTAGCCTGCTGTGTCTATAAAATGTGCACATGCCCAAAATATACAATTTATGCTGACTGTAAATGTATTGAATTCTAGCTGTGGAAGTATTTTGAAGCTGTGTCGAAGTACTTGTGATGTATTTCAGAGATCAACTTTAAGCACAGTAAAGTATATCAGGGTCATACTTAATAAGCTGAAAATGTTTTGAGTCAAGTTATCAGCCTCACGGGTACACATCATATTCCTTCACTTTGTTTGGGTTTGGTTTTCTGAGATGGAGAAAACACTTCTGGTTCCCTTGAGAAGAGAATCCTCTGAAGGCAAGGGAGTCTCAATGCTTTGTCCTTCAGGCCTGCCTTGTGCCTCTGAGCAGTGACCCCCCCGGCTCATTTAATAATGGCATGTACAGGCTTTTCTATACAAAGGAAGTATAACACCTACGCGTGTTGTATCAGGCCCAAGCTGCCAAGAGCAAATATTGCTATTCATTTTCACAGGTAAAGTGTCTGACATCAGCCAAGGCACGGTTTAGAGGCCAATTCTTTTCTTAGTTTCTTTTTCAACCTAGTAGAGCAAGACAAATTCAATTGCACAAGTAGCACTAAGAAATCTCAGTTGTAAGAAAACGGCAGAGAAATCTGATGGCGGGAGTACTGAAGACTAACTTGCTTCAACATGGAAGCTAATCTTGCCATTGAAGCCACACAAAAGACTATATTTTTTAATAATGAGATTTTAATCCATTGAACTATTATTTTTTTTTTTTTAATATATGTAGGAAATGCTACATCAATACTTATTTTTTAATTAGATGGAATCAACAGCTTAAAACCACAGACTGGTGGAAAACAAGGATGGACTTGACAAGATAAACATTCTGTTTTTCATTGTGTGATTATAATAAGCAAACTGATCTGGCCAGACCTTACTACTACAGTCCTTGTTTCCATCAAACATTTTTATAGCATTAGCCAAAATCTAATTTCACCTCATGTGGTAGGCTGGGACGATAAAATACAATAGTTGCAAAAATAAGTTAAAAGCTTGAGGCTGCTGAGGAGAAGGGAAGGCCTCCTTATAAAGAGTTTGGATTTGAAATACATTCTTTTAACTTGGGAGGTGAAATAACATCCCATCCATAACTCTTCTGAGGAAAAGAAGAAAAAAAGCTTTGCTTCAGGCTCACTAACTGCAGAACAAATACTGGAGGGCAGGGAGGGAATAATAAGTATTTTATTAATGAAATGAAAACTTTGTGATTTAAAACCCAGGACTAAATTAAATTTTGGAAGTAGACAGAATGAAAGTCAGCGCTAAGCACCTGCAGAAAACTGAGTTTGTACAACAATAAAGTCTCCGAAACTTTATTTGTCTCTTGTACTGTCTGTGAATAGATATCCTTTCACCCCAGGGCCAGCTGCAGTGTAAATCTACCTTGGGCCATAATCCTACTTTCTTGACAACTTTATGTTGCAGCAGGTGTTGTAGTTGTGGACTTTGTGGGTTTTTTCCTCATCTGTTATCACTGGTTTTAGCCAGCTTTGCTATTTTTCCCAAGGACTGGAAAAGAACAAATTGTAATAACAGTCAGAGAATGAAAAAGAGAAACAGAAAAAGGTTTGTGTCAACAAAGGCACCATGTTAGAAAAAGCCAGTGCTCCCTGCTACAGCTAAATTACTTTTAGCTATATACACCCCTGTGGCTGGAATATTGTTTTTCCTTTGAGGGATCCTTTGAGGCATGTCACTTAGCAGTGGATACTTGCAAAAATTGTTTTGCTAAGCTAACTAAACTGAGAATGAACATCCAGGAGCTAAGAAGGAGCATCTAGCTCCCACAGAGGTGATCTCATATCCAGTGGAAAACTAAAGGGTTTCTGAAATCTTGTTCTTAGAAAGAACCCTACTAATAGACTTTGAGGAAATGTAATTAGAGGGAAATCTTAGTGTTTTCCTGCTGACAAGCCCTCACTACAGGAATTTCTGTCAGAAGGACAGTTGCATTTACAATAGAGACTTTGAACTCTCCACTGTTTCTCTTTCTGAGTTACACTTTCTAACATCCAGCTGGCAATGCCCAGTGGTCCTAATGTAAACTGACCTCCAGAATATGTAGCTTACTTAATTGTTTGCAAAGAAAATGCTGATTTTAAAGCCATAAACCAGACCTTCAGCAGGTGCAGTTCTACATGGATGAATGTGGCTTTTTCACCTGTTGCACTCGTGGCACTTAAGGGTTGGCGCTTTCCCTGAGGAACTGACATTCTATTTGTGATTAAGGACACCACATCTCAGTCGCAACGAACTTTCAGGTGCCAGACTAACATCAGATATGGAGTATTCAAATGTTAACACCAAAACCCGGTTGAGCTGTATCAGAGTAATTGAATTGTGAATATTGAAAGGAGAGTGCGCTCATCTGAGGCAACCTAAAAATGGGCACTCAGGCACCCGCAGGATCAGGGATCAAGCACCGTTGTCAAATGACAGCATGCAGAATAGAGACAAGGGATGAGAAAATTTGGGATAGGAAATGTCCGGCGCAGCAAAATCATTCTTTTTCCATAGGCAGAAGCTGCATTGCCAGATGAGTGCATCTTTCCCAGGTGGAGCAGTCGCTGCCAGGGCAGCGGGCAGGTCGGCGAGGCAAGGGGCGCATGGCCCGGGGCAAGGGGCACAGGCCAGCGGCCTTGGGGAACGCGTCTCATACCGGAGGAGCGGTGGAGAGACACCCGAGGGAACAAGAGAGCCGCCTGGGACTCCCCCACCCTGAAGGGACCCATGGGGCGCGGAAGTGGTGGGGATGCTCGGGGAGCCCGCCCCGAGCCGGGGTCCGGCTCCCATTGTCCGGAGCCGGAGGCGGCAACAAAGGACGGGGCCGTCTCAGCTGCCAGGCGGGGCCTCCCTCTCCCGCGTGCCGGCGGGCAGCTGCGGGCGGTGATCGGTTTTGAATTGAGTCTCCAGCCGGCGGCGGAGGGCGGCGCCCTTCCCGTCTCGGATCGCGATTGGCCGGCGATCGGTCACGTGAGCGCTCTCGGCGGAGTGTAAGGGGGCTGAGCGAGCAACGGCCTTATATGGGGCGCGGCGCGGAGCCGCGAGTGGGGCGGGAGCAGGCTCGCTGGTGGCCCGCGCCGCTGGTGCCCGCTTCGCTCCCCCGTAGCTCTTGCTTGTCTCCCATGCCGCTCAGCCATGGCCGCCGCCACGCCGCCGAGGCCACACGATCGGGACGCCGAGCCCGGCACGGCGCAGAGCCCCACGCTAATCACCCGGCGGCAGGCGAAGGATAGGCTGCGGGGGCTGAACGACCGCTTGGTCGTCTACATCGACAAGGTTCGGAGCCTGGAGATGGAGGACAGCGTCCTACGGCAGCAGGTTTCCCAGCGAGAGGGCATGTCTAGCCGCGAGGTCTCCGCCCTGAAGGCGGTCTACGAGGTCAAGCTGGCCGAAACCCGCCAGGTGCTGGATGACACGTCCCGGGAGCGATCCAAGCTGCAGATCGACCTGCACAGGATCCGCGCCGATCACGGCCAGCTGCTGGACAGGTGAGAGGGGACACAGGTCGGGGGGACACATGCATGAGGTTGAGCACGGCGAGGGGGAGGCTGGCGGCCGGTCTGAGTGGCGCCCGCCGTGGTGGCCGAATCCGCTCGCGGGCGGCTACCTCGGCTTTGAGTGAGTGAGAGGGCGGCCCGCGCTGCCCAGCTCCTCCCCGGCTGGAAGCGGCGACCCGGCCCCTGCGGCTGGAGCGCCGCCCTGCGCCGCCGCGCCGGCCACCCCCGAGCTGCCGCTGTGGGAAAGGCGGTGGCTGTCGCCCGGCTGCCAGAGAGCCGGCGCGGGATGCCCATCGCTCTGGAGAGCGAGTCCTCCGACTGAAGCTGTGTTGGCGAAACTTTGCCCGTGTTCACCCTTGCCTAACTGAGATTGGAGGCCTCTGGAGTTGGAGTCAGGATGACACTTCACCACCACGTTGACTCTGTCCCTAAGGCTTAAGCTGCTTAAAGATGAAAAATGCGGAGTGATGACAGTGCCTGTTGCAGGTCTAGGGTTTCTGAATGTCCTTTCCAAAAGACTTTAACTTCATAATACAGAAGTACACCGGTAGATAAGTAGGGTTTACTTAAAGCAAAAAATACCTTTAACTTCTGTTCATTTTGCAGGATATTCAGATGTTACAAAAGGTGGACTCGTGACGAGATACCCTCAAGACGGCAAGCTTTATGGCACAGCACCAGGAACTCTGCTCTTGCAATGAACTGATCAGTGCCACTAGATTTTTCTTCTTACACATTTGACACTTTTGAGTTTAGGCAGGTGGAGCTCTTGGATAGCTCTTAAGAGGTGGAGAAGAGGGAGATCTCATATCTGTCCTAAATTTGTGAAAGAATTGGGAGAACTTAACTAATTTAACATTACTTCCAGTTCATATTATCTTTCCTGATTAGGCAAGACTTTGCTGTATGCTTTCTAATTGGATATAACTGTTGCACAGACATCCCTCTACATCCTTCCTTTACAATAGTGTGCTCAGCTGTCATTGTCATGTTTCTGCATTCAAGAGCTATAGAAGACAGGATCAATAGCTCAGCAACCTGAGCTCATGCTGCTAATTGAAACTGGTCATGGAATCCAGGATCCTTGCTTTTGCTTCCGTTAACACCCATTTTCTGTATTATGTGAATGCACAGTGAACTGAATTGAGAAACTAATGTGGCTGGAAAACCATCTGTGATTGTATTTACCATGCTGTAATAGAGGTGGTGTTGGCCTGAGAGAGTGGTGCAGGAGAGTGGCTGGGATTCCCCAGAGTGCAGTGTACCTTCATCACTGCTTATAGCAGGGTAGACATGGCTGGTAACTAGGCTACTGTCCAGATAGCCCTTTCAAATAGGGCTATCAACTTATCATTAGATTCAAATTGATGGTGGTGAGGTGAGGAATTACAGGTTCACTGAAAATCTGCCTGTGAGTAGAGAACTAAAGGCCTTCTGGGCATGTAAGTTTTAATGTTACATATTGAAAATGTCATGCAAATGGATTTCTAACTAGTGGGCTTGCTCGTAAATAATGAAGGTGAAACCAGGTAGTTTCCTGCAATAGCTGGATCCTCAACTAAAGGCTCAAAGTGCTTGATGATGCAATTAGCACAAAAATCCTAGCTGTTAATTTTAGGTGAGGTGCCCTTCTAATAACAGAGCAGTATGGCCTTGGCTGAGATTTCAGATTACTGCAGATTTCATGTTCTGTGAGAAAAGAGGTAAACAGGCAATGCAGGCAAAATAGTGAAAGACGTGATCCTTAGGCATTTCATAATGTCACCATTTAAGTGGCAGATTCAAGAGTAGAGCTCTGAATTGCTCCATGTGTCCTACAGACTGGATTAAGTTTCTGCTTTTGGGTGGTAGTGTTTCATGCTTTCATGATTGGCAATAGCTGCAAACCAGGGAGAATTGTAGAGCCAAGATGGTGGAGGAAAAAAACTGGTATGTAACTTGAGCAATCAATGTAACAACAGTTTACATTGTGAAGCTTGACACAGATGTGTTACCTTGTAATGTTGAACAAGTCAGTCAGACTTAATGTTGCTATTGTGTTACTTGGTCTGCTTACAGGTCCGGTTCCAGGATAGATTTCCATTCGTGAAGGGAACATTCGTTATGGAGACTTAAGTCTACAGCAGGTCAAAATCCCTAGCTGGACTTGTGCGTACTGTGATTTGTCATGTGAGGTAATTGCATTGTTTAGGAAGCAACGAGTTTAGTTGTTTAGCTGATGTTAGTGCTAGTTCACCAATGCTAGTTGATGTTTATTTTTATAGTTCACAGAACCTTTTCTGATCTTATGTAACTTCTTTCCCATATTCCTTTAGGATTGGGATGTCACTGCTGAGTTGCTGAGATTTCGTCTGGCTTTTGGCATTTTAAGTGTTGAGCTCCAGTTTCTGTTTTTCTGAGAATATGTTCAGATGAGCTGTCTCATAGTTAGACAACTGATAACACTAACAACTAATAATACTTAATTTTAGTTCTCCCCCCCTTCTGTGACTTCAGTTGCATTAAATTATAGTGTGGCTTCATGGCAAATCTTGTTGGAAACAAGCAAGAAAGGTACTTATGTCTGATGTAACTGATAATACCTAATTTGGTGGTACAGGTAGTGTATTAGTTTTTAATTATGTTGTTGTCACTAGTCCCTATTGCACAGCTTTTTCTCTGCTGCCCCAATTGCAAGAGCTCTTTTCTCAGTTGCCTACTGTAAGTAATGGTAGGCCTAAGTAACTTTAAGGCATGTAGGGGGTCTTGCTGTTTTGGAGTCCAAGATAATTTGGGGTGCAGTTGAGGATGGCACATTGTGACCTCGTGTATGTGTGACTTGCTAGACTTTTCCAGAGTGAAGTCTGGTGAGAGAGTCTGTGAGATGGTTTCTCCATGTTTTTAATACAGATTTCTCCAGCTGTGATCAAACAACAAAAGCCTGGCCCCTCATACTTCCCCACAGATGATGGAGAGATTTTTGTTACACCTTTCCTTCCCTCTTTTTCCTCTTCTGCTGTACAGCTTCCTTGCATGCTGAAGTTTCTATAGGCCTGGGTGGGAAGGGAAGGGCAGGACAAAGACCTCTATTGAATATGCAGAGAGCTGAAAGCAGGAGCCCATGAAGCCAAAAACTAAATTCTGTGCTTTTGTCTGAGCTGTGGACACAACTGTTCTGAGCTGTGTGGTCTAAGAAGTGGTATATAAAATGCCGTGGAGAGACTGGGTAGCATTGAGCAGCAGAAATAAAAACAAATAGTTGAGTATAGAGGAGCCTGTGTGTGCCAGAGTCTCTTGCAGTCTACCACTTCAGTGAGTGTGGTGTTACTCAACAGGAGTGGGATTAGCTATGCTGGCTTTTACATAAAACCAGACATCTTGTGGCTGTCCTGCTAAAACATCCAAACATTAATTTCTACTGCGTTTTTTTTTTTTGCAAGCTTTGTGCTTGATGTGATCTCTTGAGCACAATGTTAATTGCATAGGCTTGCACGTAACCATGGAGAAGCCTCTTTTAAATTTGAGCTTCTCTCCTTTTAAGATTGTGTGTTGGTTTTACGTTAGTCTCATTTTGCTGAGAAGCATTGCTATGGTTTCTTATAAGCAGTACAGTGATTAAAAAAGGTAATGAATGTGTTAATCCTTTAACACTTTTGAATGTTGTTCTTAATTTTTATCCAATTTTCAGTCTCCTTAGTTTAGTTTTGTGAATTACGATTTTTGTTCACTTCTGCAGAGTGTGAAACTTGTAGAAGTATGTGCTAACTGTTGTCTTTCTGAGGCTCAATCTGTCCATTCCTGTAGAATGTTCAGAGTTGGATTATAAAGATCTAGATTCTTCTCTATGCTACTGCTCTTACTAGAGAAATGTGGGTATCCCAGAGAGAAAAAATATTAACTTCAAGGCAGAAGAACTTGTGTTAAGCATTTAAAAACATCTGCTTGTCCCATCTAAATGTCAACAGTCATTTTGATTCCAGAGTATGTTTCTTCTTTCCCCTATTTCTGATAGTATCCTGCTGTAGCATTATTTGTGAATAATTAAGTTAGGCTGAAGAGTGTGGGTTAATGTTTATGCAGCGTAAGTTTACTGTTTCCATTTGACTTCTTTGTTTGCATGTGCTGTTTTAGGGAATAAACCCCTAGAAACTGACTGCTTGTGTAGACACAAATGAATCTAAGAGATAATCTGAAAAGCTTGTGTAAAGAAAGTTGCCTCTACCTCTGCACCAGTGCAGTTTCAGTGATGACACAGACTGTTGTACAGACAGGATTTGGGTGCCTTCTCTCAGATCTGTGGTACTTGGTCATTATGCATGATTAGAAGAGTGCTGCAAAGCAGTTAGCTATGCTACAGCTTCTACTTATGGGTGACTGGCTTATAGTGAACATAATTTTTTGTTTGGAAGTTAGCCTGTTAATTGGAAATGGTGGATCTGCATAAGATCCTGAGTGAATTAAAGGCAATAAAGATAAAATTAACCTGTTTCCACACTATGGAAAGATCCTTCTGATGGGAGAACTTATTTCTTCCTATGAAGATTCTGGAGAAGGCAGGACATTTTTACAGTGGCTAGCTAAAGAGGAAACAAGAGGGGCCTTTAAACACACAGTTTCCCCTTTCCAAATATGCCTCTCAGGCCTGTTTGATGCCAGGTTTCCCTTCTATCTAGGCTTCTGCAGCCCAAGCAAAACACTAAGCTATTCCTATATCAGATGAGAAAGCAGAACTGAGGAGCTGATGATTAGAATAAGCCAAGACAAAATGTTCGTTGGGTGTCTCAAGTTTAAGATTCAGATTGCATGTGTTTTTTAGTCAGCAGTCTACATTGGGGTTATGTCTAGACTTTCTTACCACTTCATCTGATGTTTCAGGTATGCAAGAAAGGAATCTGATTTTAATGAAGCACAAGTGAAAATTCAAGAATTGGAGGCAGCCCTCAATTCTAAAGAAGTTGCACTGGCTGCAGCCCTTGGTGGTAAAAGAAGTCTGGAGGGACAAACTGAGAATTTAAAAGTTCAAGTTGTAGAGGTAAGAAGAAAAGACATTTAACCAGCAAGCTTGTCAGCAAATGAGGTGTGTTTATATAAGACACATCCATTGTAAGAGCTGTGGTTCTGGTAAAATGCAACTCGGTAGCCAAATAATGGATGCAAACCTGTCACCTAGTCACAACTAGAACAAACTGTGGTTCACTGTCAACATCAGAAACAGTATTGAATAGGTGTCTTGTCCAGTTTATTAATAACAAGAATGGTGGAATAGGGTGCTTTTAAAACTGCAGACTCTGAAATTGCAAGGGATGGTGCTTATGTTAAAGAAAGCAGATCAAGAGGAAAAATAAACTTAAGTTGTAGGACTGTTTCCAGGGAGAGACTGACTTTACAAACAAAGGTAGCAAATAGCTGACAAGTAACAGTTTGTGATTCTCTCTGCCTTCCTTTTGGTTCTGCCTGTGGGTCTCCATCTTCTGGGCATCTGATAGAACAAAAAGGAAAACAAGTTCTGTGCTAGTTTTAACTGTTGAAAGACATGATTTGTGATCTTAAGCAACACCACCTCGAGGATGAGCTGAGTTGTCCAGGAAACTGGTCTTTGCTATATGGAAAATTGATAAGTAGCATTTTACTGCTAGTTACCGATGTGAAATACCTAGAACTCACTTCTGCAAGTGATTGCAAAAGGAGTGGGAGGGAAGACATTAGTGGTGTAAATAATTGATTTGATTGTAAACTGTAGTTAACTGTACTTCTGGGTAGCTGAAGTCATTGTGTTATGTGAGTTCTGCTATGTAATTGTTGCTGTGTTGACTTTTTTTAAAAATTTCTTACAGCTTCAAGTTTCTTTAGCTTCTGTCAAAGATCAGCTTGCAAGGGAAACCTTAGCAAAGGTGGGTCTTGAAAACCGTTTACAGACTGTCACTGAGGACTTGGAATTCCATAAAAATATGCATAAGGAGGTAAATACTTTAGTCTCAATTATTCAGATTTTTAAAGGGAAGAATACAATTGAAGGTTCATTCTAGAATACTAAAACAATTTAGGTTGGGAGAGACCTCAGGAAGGCATTTGGACTGAACTCCCTCTCAGAGCACGATTTACGTCTTTCTAGCTGGAAGACTTCCAATTTTTTTTTTCCTAGGAAAAATGATGTGAACTCAGAGCTCTGGTAAAATAGTTTCATATATTATGTTGTTTCATGTTAAATTTTGCCCATGGTATTGCACTGTACATGTCTTTTCATAGTAATGAGAAAGTAAGTTTATTTATCACAAATAACTTGATGAGAAATGGAGAGGTACATTCGAACAGATGCTATGGACTTGTACTGCTTTTTAATTTCAGAACTTTCTAACAGAATGCTCTTGAACAATGGAAACAAGTTGCATATTTGTCTTTTAGAGCTTTTTCTTGTCACTTGTACTATTTGAGGAGGAACATTAGAGTAGTAACAAATGTAGCTAACCATACTGTTACTCGTTTTGTGTGCACATTTCCTTACTAGTTTTATTTTCAGCTTTGTTCATGTTGGAATCTCTTTTTTTTCCAGACCGCAGGCAGGCATACAAATAAATGGGAAGAATGCTGGTTAGTGAAAGTGACTAATTTCACAGTACTTTAATTTTGTGTGAGCATAGCAGATACCTAAATAAAGGGGAAGATGTATTTATAAAATCTAATCGTATTGAGGTGTACTTGTTGAAAATGCAGAAAATGCTCAGAAGGAAGTATGAGTTTACATGCTTGATGGTATCCTAGCTCTTATTTCAATGACTGGCTGTTGCAAAATAAGGTACTATGCAGATCAGACTAGAGAAATGGCCCTGTGCTTCTACTGAAACTTCCAGTGTCAAACAAATTAATCTAATGTGGATCCACAAGGTTACACAAAACCTGCATTGCTATCCAGACAGCATATAGTCTTATAAACCTTGTTTTGTCTTATTTATTGAACATTATTTTTCTGGTTTTCTTAGGAAATGAATGAAGCAAAAAGGAGGATCCTAACTCTCTTAGCTCAGGCTCAATCTAACCATCAAGCTGAATATGAACATAGACTTGCCCAAGCCCTTCGTGAAATGAGAGAGCAGCACAATGCACAAGTGCAGCTATACAAAGATGACCTTGAACGGACTTACCGTGCCAGAGTGAGAACGTCTTTTTGTACAGTTGTCTGTACTTTATTTTTCTCTTATTTAATAGAAAGATACCCTAATTATTTGCATTTCAGAGGATTTTATTATAGAGCTTGGTTTAAAATTACCATGCTTTTGAATGTGAATTTGCATTTTCAGGTCTCATTTTGGGAGCAGGTTTAACCCTCAGGAAGTACAAGAATACAAGAGCAGGAAGCACTGTGGAGGTGAACTGCAGGGAAAGTGATTAGTACTGGGATTACTATGAATTCAAAGAGTTCATGTGTTATATATCAACTGTAACATAGTGTTGTTGATTAATAACTTGTCCCTTATTTTGTATAAAACATTTCATAACAGGGCTTGCTGACAAGACAGCATCCTGAGTTGAGTCCTTTGACACTGTACAAAACATATGGAAGTTTTGCCGCACCCAATGACTTCTTCTTTTCTCTTCTATGCTACTCTTCTAGAGAGGTAGCATACTCAAACTGAAATTAGTTACACTTCATAATTTCCTTCCTCTACTATGATTCAGCTCTTCTGTCAGGAGGAATCCTGATGTCTCAATCAAATCTGGGTTTTGTGGCTGTTTTTGTTGCAGTTCGTATTCTTAAACAAGGTGGGATGTTACAGCAGAAAAGTGGATACAAACTGAATTTATTAGCATGGTTTTCAGTCTCTTTAGTCTTAACAGTGTGCAGTTGCTTACCTTCAGGGCTTCAGTCTGACTTGGAAAAACTTACTTTAAATAAGATCTGGCCAAAAATATGTTTACATATTTTTATTCTAAAAAATCTTTTCATAATTGAGGCTTTCTTGTTTTCCCTTTTCAGGTATACCATTACTGTATTTTTGGACTCTTATTTTAAAAGTTTTATAGATTCTGTTTAATCTGCAACTAAAAGTTCAATAAGGAGTCTGTGGTCCTACTCAAGTGGATGTGGCAGTATTCAGCAGGAATTATGTAGGCAGTTTAAATATGAGGTTGAAGTTGTGATAGAATGGAGCAGTAGTGACTTGTGGCACTGGTACTGTAATCTGAAGGAACATTACCAATTCGCTTGTGTTGGCTGAAAAGTAACATAAATTTCCTTGTTTTTAGAGAGTTGGTAATTTCACTTTAGCTTCTATTTAAGCTTACTCAAACAGTGCTGTAGTAAGTAAATATATAAAGCTAAACATTGACCAGCATGAAAACTGAACTGATCAGTCCAGCTTCAGTAGTGCCTACAAGGGAAACTTCTAAGTTTTAATGCTAGAATAAATACTCAGAGGACTCTGATTTCAGGTGGGGCAATCCAGCATTGTGACTGAGCCACCATATTTAACCCCTAAAGAAAGAGATACTTCATTGTGTTAGAGCTGCAGAGAGGAATTTTGTGGCTAAATGCTGTGTGTGTGTTTAGTGATTCATTTTTCTTTTAATAAAATTAATTTGAAACTGATCATGATGTCTTAATTTGATCTACTGCAGCTTGAGAATGCTGTGAGGTCCTCTGAGATGAGCAGTTTTGCAGCCAACTCAGTAAGAGAAGAACTGAATGCAAATCATGTACGAATTGATCATCTGTGTTCCCATCTCACCAACATTCAGATACAGGTAATAAGCTGTTTGACTCTTCAGTTTTGCTAATTACAGTTGATTTTTATATTACAGGACTTTTTTTCCCCTAATGTCTAAGTATATTCAGCATCATGACTTAAATTTGTCTTCTGTTTTACTGTTCTGTACTTTTTCAAATTTCTTAATGTCTCCTTTTGACAAAGTTGAATTTTTTGTGCAGTATCCTATTTGAAAGGTGGTAACATTTGAAAGGTGTAGTAACATCTTCAGATCTCAGAAAAATGGAGCAGGTAGTTGTCTTCCAAAGTATGTTCTAAGTTTTATTGGAACTTAAGGTGTTACATTTGTAG
Source organism: Bucorvus abyssinicus (assembly GCA_009769605.1). Classification (NCBI taxonomy): domain Eukaryota; kingdom Metazoa; phylum Chordata; class Aves; order Bucerotiformes; family Bucorvidae; genus Bucorvus; species Bucorvus abyssinicus. Next base: position 69,153,964 of record CM020063.1, on the reverse strand, counting down.
TAAATGAGGTGGAGAACAGGAAGCTGAATATGGGCTAGTTTGAATTCAGAAAGGGGGGAGGATGCTTAACCTAATGTGTTGAATTCCACGTTGCCTGAATAGCAGAGAGCAAGGAGTTTTGGGTGAGCTTTCGCTTGTATCCCACTGAAGTTTTCAATGCTTTCTAGGCTAGAGCATTGTACGATAGAGTGCAAGAGCTTGAGGGCAACTTGTCCAAGGAGCGGGAAGACTATCGCAGAATACTGTCTGAGAAAGAGACGGAAGTGAGAGAGATGAGAAATAAGATGCAGGAGCAGTTGAGTGACTATGAACAACTTCTGGATGTGAAACTGGCACTTGATGTGGAAATCAGTGCATACCGGAGACTGCTGGAGACTGAAGAGGAGAGGTATGAAAGACTGTAACAACAAACAGTGGTGTCTGTGTGCTCCCCTTACTTGGCTCATTCTCTGTTAGAAGGCAGTTCTTGCTGAACTCAATCCTGAGAATTTTAACTGATAAGTCTCAGCTGTCCTTTAAAATAGTTTAATACCTCACTGTTTTTTGAATTGCATCCTACTGGTCCAGGCTGATTCCTCAGGTGTGGGAATGAAACAGCAAAAGTTCTTATGCCATTGGGTTTTTGCATAAATTTCCTATAATGGCTTCAGTCCCCCTAAGAGTTTTTTCTTTACTTGTTCCATGTACCCAGGAATGCACTCTTTACAAATGCAAAGGGGAAGCCTTCATGATCTTAATGTTCATCACTATTCTATGCTCTAAAAGCATTAATCAGCTGTTTGGTGACATTTTATTCAATTCTTCAAAAAGTACCTAGGGCTTGACTTTCATGTGACATTCTTTGTTTGCTGTATTCCTGTATCTTTTTGCTCTGTAAGTCTATATGAAGGAGAGAGGAAGAAAGTTTACAAAAAAGGTGGGAAAAGTGATGTATGCATATTTCTTCCTTTCTTCAATATAGGCTGGAACTTCCCCTGAACCTGTCTTCCCGAGTGACAGTTTCACAGGCTTCATCGAGCCAGAATGTGCCTACAAGCAGACGGAAGAGGAGAAGGACTGGTATGGCATCATATGAAGCCAATGTTTCCCACACAGCTTCTGCCACTGGAAGTGTCTCTATTGAGGAAATAGACATTTATGGAAAATTCATTCGGTTGAAGAACACCTCTGAACAGGTTTGAAAATGCACATATATCATGACTTTACAATGGGCTGATTAGAAGTAGAAGCATCTTCAGTATCCTTTCAGCCTTTAGGCTTTGTGTTGACACTGGAGCTAAAGAGATGTATAAGAGATGGCTCTAAAACTAGTGTCACTAAATAAGCTTCCGTATAGTATTCTGGATTGATGACTCCCTAATGATTTTTAATGGTTTTAATAGCAATTGTTTTTATTGCTAGGTTGCCCACCCACCAAACTGTTACATCACTCTTCAGAGTTCTGCCTTACAAGAGATCTGCCTTTAAAGCTTTACAGATAACATGGTCACTGATAGGAAATACTGCAAGCAGACATTAGGCTACTTTGGAAGCCTTTTAAGAATTTCCTCTGCCTTAAAAAGCCCCAAAAGAAATACATACTGATGCAAAATAAATGTTTAATTGTAATTAATTGCCTGTGTCCCTTCATCAGAGATTTCCTTCTTCCTTGGCTGCAGCCACAGTTTTTAGGAGCCATTCGTTCCTATACCAAAGCCACCTTTATGATGGCTACTCAGATTATTTCATTCTATGAATAGGTTTGAGTTTGTTTGGGAGGGAACACACATCTGTTTTATCAAAGAGCACTTCTTTGAGCAATAATCAAGTTTTCCTTATGTTGTCCTTAGGTTGTTCCATCCAGTACATTCTGTGCCCCATGCCCCTGACATTACTTGTAATTTCTATGCTATGTACAGTTCTGCAGGTCATCACAGGAGGGGTTGGAGACTGGACACTACAGTTTCTTAAATCCTTTGTGTGGGAAAATAGAGAATTGATCATTGTTTCATTAGGACACCAGAATTGCAAGACCTTATTTCTTGCAGCCTTGATTTCAGACAAGGTCTAAATTCTTGCCTTCTCCTGTGCTGTCAGTGCCTCAGCTGCATTCTTTGTCTTCAGTGAGACTTAGGCTTTGTCTAATGCTATCAGATCCTTTATCTTCGCTAAAAGGCAACTCATCTTGATACTTTAGATGACAAAGATTGGTCTGGTTTGAAGTGCCTCAGTCTCCTTTAATCAATGAAGAGAGGCTTCTCCAGGTGGTGATACATATGTCTTATTACCTGCCTCGGGTGCTGGCTGATAGTGTCGATTTCATTTGCTGAACAGAAGAAAACTTGACAACCACCTTGGTCTAGATGGCTAAGCATTTAGATGACTGAATTCAAAGACAAATCAAAGACTACTTCTAGTGAGCTGGACCAGCCTTTTTTGTTTGTTTGTTTTTCAAGCTTATGGGATTTTCCCCACCCCCACACTTTGTATACCACATGGGTGTTTCCGCCTTTATTTTAACTACACATCAGTTGTTCCATGGAAGGACCATCAGTTCTGTTACCAGTAGTCATTGATGGTTCATGGTTATAGCACTTTTCCACGGGTCTAGATTTGAGCAACTGTCTGTAGTGCAGTGTAGTAAGCTGTACTTGAGGAATTTTCACAAGTGTTTTCCAGTTTATATATAATTAATATATAATATCCTCTTTATGGTATGTTTTGTTGCAATGTCCAACTGAATGTCAGCATCCCTTAAGATAAAATTATTTTAGATGAACTTGACTATCTGTTTTCATACTCCAGTGGCAACTGTTTAATGTTTAGAAACTGTTGGTGTGAGAATTTAAGAAAGATCTTGGTTTGAAATAATCATTCTGTAGTGATGACTTGTATGTTTCTCTATTAGATTTGGTAGTCCTTTTCAATAGTTGATAGGCAAAAAATAATTGAAAGGAGAAAATAATGCAGGTCTTGCAAAGGAGTATGTAGTGCAAGGTGTGCAGATGTAGAAACACTTTTTAAGATGACTGACAGGAATATTTTGTTTTCTAAGAAACCTGCTTGTCATTATGTGCTTCCAAAAATGTATTATGTATTTGTAAGTTGGTTTTAATATTTACATATTTTTCTGGACAAAGCTATAACGAAACTGATGCAATGATAGACAGTTAATATAACATCAGAACTGCAAAGGAGAATGTATTAAGCTTTAACTTGAAATAAGAGGTAAAGACAAATTTAACTGCAATAATTCCAACTGCATGCTGAAGATCAAGTGATAATAAACATTTTTACTGAAAGTTTTATGTGCCTTACAGCCTTGTATGTATAACACCCTACACATGTAATAAGAAATGGCTGCTGATGGATACTTTTTTCCTCCTTTTTATTAGGACCAACCTATGGGAGGCTGGGAGCTGACCCGAGAAATAAGAGGCACTTCTCTTAGTTACAGATATAGCTCAAGATATATACTACAGGCAGGCCAAACTGTTACAGTAAGTTGTTGAGCTTCAGCTGTTTAGTTGAAATGGACTTGAGGCTAACTTGTGTGTATCAATAAGATACAAGGGTTTTAGTTTTGTCCTTTCTATGTACATGTTCAGAAAATAATCACCTCTATTTTTATTGGGCATTAGTTGTATACACTGCTGGGAAGAAGTTGGACAGCCACATTTTTCAGAAATTTATTTTCTATATGGAGCAATAATTTTGACCATGAACAGGTGCATTTACATATTCAAAAGACTGCATCCAAAAGTGTAGGAGTGTTTTACTGTAAGAAGCTTTAGAAGTAGGTATGCAGAGACTTGTATTTTCTTAACTGGAGGAGGTTCACCAGTATCACTTAAATGGAAAACAATAACTCAAATAGCCCAGAAATGTGTGAGACTAGCAAATAATGCTCATGTGTGACTTCTTTTAACAGATCTGGGCTGCAAATGCTGGAATAACTGGTGGAACTCCCACTGACCTCATCTGGGAGAATGAGAATTCTTGGGGCACTCAACAAGATGTCAAAGTTGTCCTGAAAAATTCTCTGGGAGCGGTAAAGTATCTCAAATGTGCTTAAAGTTGTCTTTCTGTGATGTCATCCCCTATAAAGATGTAGGCAGAACCATTGTTATGACTTTACATATGAATGCATATGAGTGAGTAAAGATTTCTCCTTTTGCTTTCCAACCAAGCATACAGTACCCAGTCTGACAAAACTGCAATTTAGGAATGCAGTCTATTGAATTGTGCGATTCCGCCCCCCCCCTCCCCCCCCTCTATATTGAGTACTCGAGTAGGAGAAGAATTAATTTTTCAGAGACTGTTCTCATGCCAAAATTTGGGCAGAGCCTTAGAATATGCTTTGAAAAGGTTTTAGTAAACTCTTCAGTGATTTGTCTTTTAAATTAGTTTTCCTTTAAACTGTGTGTTTATGGGGAGGTGGGGATTGTTACAGTGAAACTCACTTTAAGCAATAAGGCATTGATTCTGGTAAGGTGGGAGTTATAACTTTGGGTGGGACAGTTACTATGACATCTTACAATTGGAAGAAAATATTTAAAAATATAAAATCCCCCAGATTTTGGAAGACTTTTTAATCATTAAGAGATTTAAAACTAAAGTGTTATGAATGCTTTTTATGCACAGCAGTACATGAAAAGTATATAGACAAAACCAGTGCAAGTAGTTTTCCCAACAGCTGGAACTCACATTTCTCAAAATCTAAGTAGATTAGCACCAGATCTGTAAAAGAATCAAGTCTTTCAAAACTAAAACTCTGTTGCAGGAGGTTGCTGAGAGAACCCTTTTCTTTAGAATAAATATATCTGACGGGGAAGAAGAGGAAATAGAGAATGAACCTGCAAAGCAAGGTTGCTACTGGCAGAAGGTATCTTATTTAAGGTTAAATAAGTTATTTAGGCTACAAAACCAGAATCTAAGTCATGAATTTTTGGAAAAATTTCATACCTGTTTGGGTGTGTTGTGGTTTAACTCTAGGTGGCAACAAAGTCCCACACAGGTGCTCACTCCTTACAGTGGAATAGGGGAGAGAATCAGAAGAGTGAGAAAACTTATGGGTTGAGATAAAGACAGTTTAATGGGTAAAAAAAAAAAGCCATGGGTGTGAGCAAAGCAAAACAAGGAATTCATTCACTCCTTCCCACTGGCAGGCCTTTTCCAGGAAAGCTGGGCTGCATCATGTGTAAGGGTTACTTGGAAAGACAAACACCATCACTCTAAAACGTACTGCCCTTCCTTCTTCCCTCAGCTTTCTATGCTGAGCATGACATCATACGGTGTGATATATCCCTTTGGTCAGTTGGGGTTAGCTGTCCCAGCTGTTTCCCCTCCCAGCTTCTTGTGCCTCCCCAGACTATTCACTGGTGGGATGGCGTGAGGGGCAGAAATGGCCTTGACTCTGTAAGCGCTGCTCAGTAATAATGAAAGCATCCCTGTGGTACGAACACACGTTGGTTTCCAGCACAAATCCAGAACATAGCCTCATATTAGCTACTGTGAAGAAAATTAACTCTGTCTCAGCCAAAACCAGCACAGTGTTGCTTTGCTTTTATTTGTGTTATGCTTAATCAGTAATTAATGAGAGCATGAAGGTATGTTATTAAAACCAGTATAATAATATTGCTTCATGTATTCCCTTGATGGAGAGTAGTAGATTTTCTTGAAACAAGGTTTTAAAGCTTAGATATTTGGGGATTTTTTTTTTCTTAAACTCTTCCTCATAAGATTTCCCCGAGGCCAATAGTTTACCTATGGTGAAGTTTGGCTTAAGCAAGTACACCTAAATTTACCTAAATCGAGAAGTTAAATCTTTCATTTTCTCTAACGGAGGAAATGAGAGATATGATGACACTATCAGAAAACATCTCTTGCATGCTGAAGAAATTAAACTCTGAAGGCAGTGGAAAGGTGTGAACCTGCAGTGACAACATAAAATGTTCTGAAATACAAGGGAAAACACTGAGATACAACATACTTGATTGTTCACATTCTGATTTTTTTTTATCCTTTGCCTAACTATTTTGAACAGTTTGTCTTATAAAAAAAGGAAATGTAACAAACATAAGCTTCTGCAATGCAACATTGAAGTCTGCTACCTTGCAGAAACCTTCTCTATGCTTCAGTTAGTACATGCTTTAAAGTCAGTTAGAAAAGGTAACACAGAACAGTAATCAAGTGTGTGTATGTAAACACACAAAAAACGGAGTTAGCTGTGTTGGAAATCATATATGTTGGCCTAAAACTGAATCATAACTTTATGGCATTTAATACAGAGTCAAGTGTTTTATTCCAGTTATGCAAAAGTACTGAAATGCATTCAGCTGCTCTTGTGGTTTCTGGGATTGTGTAGTTCAGCTGATGTGTGTGTTTCAGTAGCTTTACTAACAAGAATGTTACAGAGAGATTAGGTGTCTTTGGATTAAAAACTCCCAAGGTATATGTTCCCTGCAGTGTTCACTGCCTGTCTAAACTCAGGGATGCTTTTTGGCTTGAGGTGCAAGTATGATAATTTAAGTAGTGCTTTTCTGGTGCATGTCCTGCATTACCCCTCATAGGAAAGCTTATGTACCTTTTTTTTACTTACAGGATAACAGGTTGTACAGCTTTGCACGCTGACTCTTAGACCATGCCAGGCTAATAATTTCATGTATTAAAAACATACAGCATGTTACATTGAGTTGCTAAGTCTTCTACTGCTGGATTTTTTTTCAAAGATGATTCTTTCTATTCTTAACAGGTAAACCCAAAGCCATCTACCAGAAACTGTGTGATGATGTAAACTTACAGTCAGCCAGTTCCTCAAATCATGGTAATCTATGCTTACAGAACAGCGCCTTCTCAGAAGCACAGTGTATTTTTGTATTTTCTGTATGTGACCTTCTAAGCTGCAATTCTGATGGCCTTAATTTCCTTTGCCACTGAAAAGAAAGTTTTCTAAAAGAATTATCTGTAACTTTCTCACAGGCTGTGAATTCTTGACTCTGAACAATGTACTGTTTGAAAAATTATTTCCTCATTCCCCAGATTTACATGCCAGCCTCTTTTCTTACTGGAATAGAAATATTCCACTGTGTTTTGGGGATTTATTTTCTTAGACTACAGCACTTTAGACTAGCTAGTTGCTCTTGACCTCTTTATATTCAGGTGCTGTTGGGGAAGGGGAAGGCATTTTCAATACTGTGAACTCTTTTATAGTGGGGACTCTTTTTTTTTCCTACAGAGTAATCAAGGCTATAAATTTTTTATAGAAAAGAACAGCTTTGTTAAAAACTTAAACCAACTAACAAAGCAAAATTAAAACACACACACAACAAGAATGTATCCCAGCTGATCATGTAATCCCTGAGAGGGTGAAGGATGCATTAAATCTCCATGTGATAACTCTTCCTTTATTTAAATTTCTTATTCTGGAGGAGGATTCATGCTAAACATGTTAGTTGTGTTGTTAAGGTAATGTAACTAGCTTAAATTTTCTTACGTGGTTTTTTTAACAAATAGAAGGCTGTTTTAATACGGATTGTCCTGCTTGTTTACAATTTGTAGGAACAAAACCAAGTCTTTTAGGGATCTATCTACATTTGTATGGAAAAAAACTGTAATGTTGTCAATGTGAAAAGTTTCTCTCCTTTCTGCATTCATCTAATGTCTGAAAAAGCTTTGAATAAAGTCTCTTGAAGATATCAAGTAAATCTTTTGGAATTCGTTTCTTCCTAGAATTGGGCTAAAAGTTGAGTGAGTGAATACTTGGAACTGATAGGCTTTGAAGCTGGTGAAATGTCCATGTAAATGGAATGGTGACAATTGACTTCTAACTATTTATTTGAAATAATGGGTAACATAACTTCATGTTTGGAAAATCAATTATTCCGTTTGGAAAATTAATTATTCAAACTCTGTTGCATAACTTTCTGCATTGTTTTTGCTCATGTGTCAGTTCTTACTGGACTGGCTTTTATTACATCATACAAGTACCAGGCTAAGCAGTTCAAGCATGGCACAATAACATAACAAGAAATTTAGAAATACTGTAAATAGTTATCTTCATCTTAGTCTGAAAGTATTTTTAAATGCATGGGCAGATAATTGGAAGTTGATTTGAGCTTTTTTCCTAGTGTTAGTCTCATGACAAATTTAAGACTCTTTAACATCTCTTCCATCCTGGTTAAGTTCCCTCTTCTGGTGAGCTACATGGTGGTATTTCAACCTTGTGCCAGCAGAAGGTGAGGGAGGGGATAGCCAAGGGTTATGCAGATGGGTGAGGTTTAGGGGGACTGCTTCTTTTGACAGTAATGCTGGCTTAACTGCATTAAACCACAGTGTAATAGATTTTATGTCCTGTTTATATTTCAAGATAGTATAAATATTTTCATGTCTTCTAAGCATCATTCTGGGTCCCATAACATTCTGAATACTCAACTTGATCTATATGAATAATGGGGTTTTATTTATTGTAGTTTCAGATCTGCAGGCATATACCATATAAATGAACATGTATGTTGTAGGAAACAGTTAATTCCATTCCTCGTTTGTTTTCAGAACTAATAGTACAGGCTAGCAGTGTATTACAGCAAAGAGTTGACTGGGCCAGTTAGATAGTATTGTTACTCTCTCCACTCAGTAGTAAAGACATATACTCTGCATGTAGGCATTGGGTACCTAATTCTTAATTCATAGTAGGAACCTAGCTGTATAATGAAGCATTCTTAGTTACAGCTTTTGTAGAGCCTATTTTTTGTCACCAGGATGATGGACAGTGCTGTAATTCTCTTACCTGGATGTGTAGCTGCTTCTTGAAACTAATCTTCTCTATAAATAGAGCTTTTACAATGAGTCTTCTGAATATTTGGGTAAACCAGTATTCTTCTGATGGATGACAATGGCAGAAATGCTGGTTTTTTTTTTTTTTAGTAAAATGAATTTGCTGTTAAGCATTTCTGTAAACTAGTGTAAAGAGAAACACAAATGACCCTTTAGAGGAATGCATGGGCACCTGTATGTTCACACTAACCTTTAGAATGAAACATCCCACCACCAGGTGGAGATATTACTATTCAAGCATTTAAAAACAAAATGACAAATGCCAAAAATTCCTATACTTCCCTGCGAGTTCCATAATGACTTTTGAAAGTTGCTGCTTTACTGAACAGAGCAGCTTCTGTTCTACTTCTTCCCTATCTTCCCCCACTGAAGTACAGTGCATTTTGAATACTGCAAGGTAAGGTGAACCTTTTACTGCTATACTGAAAAATCAGCTTCAGGCTGGTGGAGGGGTGTGTCTTGTCCCACTGCATGCAGCAAATGCAAATTTTTATGTTAATACTGGTTTTTCCTCCTCTGTCACACAATATCTGAGAGCTCCTGTTCCTATTTGTTTGGAACTGCATTCAAAATACACCACCTTGGCTGTTGTAGTTGCTGCCATAATCTTCACCAGCCTGGATGAGAGGAGCATGCTGATGGATTTGGTAAAGGTATCTGACCACTGAAAAACTATATAATTGGTTAAATGCGATGTTATGTAAAATGTTTTCTGGAGGTTATTAGTCAGGTAATGAGCCAGAGAAGAAGCAAAACAATATCCTAGTTTGCTCTGTAGACATGTTCAACTTGTGATTAAAATTTATTGCTACTGTTATAATAATATATAAAGATTAATTCTAGGTACATTCAATCTTTTTCTATAATTGGCAACAGATATGGATTATTATCTGATACTGACCTGTTATAGAGTTGACAAGAGGTACAAATTGTTTCATCCTAGCAGGTGGAAACTGCTTAGTAACTTACTTACACTTCTGGTAAAGTGTTTTTTTTCTAGTTGCAAGCTGTATCTCGTCAAATACAGCTGTGGTTTTCCTGTGAAAACCAGAGTAAGAATCTGTGTGGGAAATGAGCGTGACTTGTACAGCACTAGTACTGTGTGATGAACACTCTTGAGGCAAAATATGCATTCCTGTCTGCTGGTACTGTTTCTACAGAAGTTTGAATTTTTGGGTCTCGTCACAGCACAAGCAGTAAACCTGTAAACTGTGTTCTTTGTTTATAGTGGGCAAGTCCCTTAATAAACCCCAGTGTAATCAGTTGTAGCCCTGTGGTTTGACCTGGCTCTGACTTCTTTATCCCTGCTGCATATACCTACCTTGTATTTGCCCAAGCAGACAGCAAAATACAGAAATTAATATGTAAATAACATAAATGCCCTTTTCTGTTCAATATATGCTAATTATTCATTTCCCTGCTTCTGTAAAAGCAGCAATTCTGGTCTTATATTTTCATGGAGGAATTTAACTGTCTTATCAGTGCATCATTTCAATACAGATTAGGAGGGTTTCTGGAGTGAAAAGGCTGTTCTATGGAGAAACTCCAAATCTATGAAACAGTGCCTTTTATATTCATACTACACTGTAATCAGTATAGGTACTTCTAGTAGGAAAAAAAAAAAGAAAGACTGCTACATAGTGATTGACCTGTGATGTATTTTTCTCCAGGCAAACTAAGTAGTTGATGGGGAATACAAGCTTTTAAAGCTCCTGTCCCAAATACGACAACTAGTACTAACTGATGATTTTTATAAAGTGAATGGAGGCTATTTATGATGGATGTGAATGCTTATTTAGCTTTTCCTGGTATATGATGCTTAATCTCCAGGAAACACTGGGACACTTACTTACAATATTCAACTAGATCCATCACAGGATTTTAGCAAAAGTTAGCTATTTTATTGTAGGTTTTGCTTGGTGAATGTTTATTGCTCAGAATCCTTTGCTGTTCACATCTGGTTTCCTATTATGGGTTAGTGTAAATATAGGACTTGTTCTGTGTGAGGTTAACCCCAAAGGAAGAAAACATTAATATATAAATTTAGTGGCATCAGTAAAGGCACATTTCAGCTTAAGATGACTGTTTGATAGGATTTGCCTACAGTATCAATTAACTCTTGGATGTGATTTTTCAGAGTTGGTTGGACTGTTGCATTTTACTACCCAAAGGGAGGTTGTAGATATTTAAAAGACATGCAGAGATGGCACTTAAGGACAATGGTTTAGTGGTGACCTGGCAGTGCTGGGTTAATGGTAGGACTTGATGATCTTAAAGGTCTTTTTCAACCAAAATGATTCTACAATTCTATAAGCAAAGAAGTTTACTGGCAAACAAGTCTGATGGTCACCGTTAACATTGGTCATGGAATGAAACTGCAATGTTGGTTTTCTCTGCAGCTAGTATTTTGTTTCTGAAGGTGCTGGGGTTTGTTGTGGTTTTGTAATGGGTTGTTTTACACAGAATGTCTGATTCTGTATTTTAACAAGTTTTATTGGGAAAGTATTTTGCACACATGATGAAGTTGAAAAATCACAATCAGTTCTATAACCTTCCAACATAAAAGGAGGAAAAAAATGTTTTGTAGCGTTGCCGCAATGAGGTGTAAGAGGCTGTGTCAGTCTGGCAGAACTACGCAGTTGAGTAAAGAAAAAATCACCAAAAGCAAACAACAAACCAAAACCAAAAAACGTGAAGGATCTTTAATGCTGCTTATGCTATTACTTCATTCCAGTTGAACAGAAGGTGATGATATTTCTAAATATTCAGTCACTTCCTTCTGTACCAGTTTCTCTTATCCATTCCATGTGCTTTACCCCCTTTTTCCCAAGTGGTTTATACTGCTGGCTTCCTCTTGTTTTCTTCTCACTATGAAAGGAAGTGAGGAGTCAGTCACATAGCTTCCTGCTGTTGAATCTCATACCTTTTCAGCATCATTGTTTTGTCAAATTGCCACTGCTTAACCTTACTTCAATTTTGTCTTGTTATGTAGTGGGATAGACTAGTCTTGCAGTGAAAAGGCTATGTAGAAGTGGTAAAACTTCCTCAGTTTGCATTGCACCCATCGTTCATACTCAATTATAGTGGACTCTGTGTGAGTTTAACTCTATACACTCAGGATGGCAATCTCTATCATCAGCAAGCACGATGTGAAAGGAAAGAGCAGAAGTGTTATGTCTGCAGCTTCTTAGAAGCCTTTTTTTGATAGCTTAAGTTGCTGCTTTTGTCACTTGCAGCTCAAAATACTGATTTGAATACTATTCCTTCTGTATAACTTCTTACATGGAAAAGGAATGTAAATGGCAAGGCCAGTTGCATGAGAAGAAAGCATAATGCTGCTGAGAAGGAAATGGAGTGACATTATTGAAAAAAAGACCTCCCCCATTGTTTCACTAGTTAACTTCTATTTTTGCTAAACTAAGAACTCTTTAAGAAGAGCATAACAAAGATGTCATTGTACTGCCAGAAGCTTCGTGAGTTGTAGCTACTGCTGCAGTTAATTTTGTCTTTCATATCTACTCAGATGAAAATAAGTGTTGCTGCTGTTATAGAGTATTTACTGTAATGACCCAGTCCTAAAATTAATCAAAGATTGGACTTCATGTGGCAACAACAGCCTCAACTAGTGGAAGAAAAAGCAATACTTGTCAGGAGGAGCCTTCTGTCTACAAGTCTTTAGTTCAGAACAGAAGGGTGAATAAGAATTAATATCCTCCACCTTCCTGTTGTTATGTTTTAGGAAAAACATGGAGGAATATGAATTATGCTTTTTTCTACAGGTTTAATGCAAAATGTTCAGTCTTCTATCCCGACAGTTATTTGCCTTTGGGAAGAGGGCTAAAAAAAAAAAAGCCACTGCAGGTTTTAGGCCATCAGGGAGTTTGAGATGTCCCTGTCTTCAGCACCTTGTATAGTGTTCTCTAGAAGAGAAGCAGGTATTTGCTGCCAATCATATGACCAACCCCTGATCTTACTGTAAGACCAATGAGTACAGATCTGCAGGTTCATGATTTTCTTGAACATCTTGGCTTGCTGTGACACTAGTTCTATGTCTGTATGAGACTATTATTGCTTTCTGTGGGTAGTTGATTCTTATATCCCCATGAAATTGACAGTTACAAAGAATATTGTTAAATAACATGACTACAGCTAGACTGGTCCAAAGACAGAATAAAGCAGCAAATGGATTTTGGTTTTGTGTACTAAGCTTTTTGTCCCATAGAGTACGTACAAATCAAATAAGCTCTTCTTTGATGGTAAACACCCATAACATCCTGAACTATCTGAATTATAAATTATTAGCCTTCTTGCTATGTGTTCCTTTATATTTTCAGTTCCTGCAGAGTTCAGAAAATGAAGCACGTGGTGGCATTGACATCTATGCACATTTTTCTAGAAAATTAATCTGCTCAAAGCGCCTATGTATCAATTCCTAATTCTAGCAGCATTCGCTAATGAAATTTTGAGTATTTCTGTAAAATAAGTCTCTGTACTTAACTCTGTGCGTCTTCTGAGTGTGAAGAATTGCTGAATGAATTGGACATAAAACCAAGGGGAAATAGATAACACCACTCAGCAATAAAGTTTAGTTTGTATGTACACTCCAAATTCACTTCAGTCACCATCGTAGGCTGTGTATTACATTTTCAAAGAGCCTTAGTCTCAGTGCTACAATGAGAGGTCAGGGTTTACACTGCTAAATCTACTGGTCAAGCTGAAAATTCTATAGCTTTAAATTAATGTTAATTTTTATGCAAGACAAGTTCCTGCTTCCTAAAACATGTCTAATGACCTCATTCATTATGTATGCAGAGTTTTCCTTACAAAAATAAGCCTTACAATTAGAGTTAAATTCAGTTTGGTGTAAAGGCAGAGTAAATTGGTCAAGTCTGAATTCACAAATTCTGCAGAAACGTGGTGCCTAATTTGTTGCTTCTGAGTGGAAAAAGTACATTTATTTTTTTCCTGAGTGCTACATACTAGACTACTTTTGAGTAGGAATATTATTGCAATTTGTGTAATTTCTTTCTTTTGTACATGCAACATTCATTACTGAAGAATATTCCTGTCATAACTTTCCTGCCAGATAGGAAACAGAAGATAATTTTCTAATTGCTGTATAGTGTTTAAATAATATGTCAATTTGTAGAGCTCATTATGCACATTTTAATAATACAAAATATTGGTATAAAGGACCTTCATATAAAAGTTACTGGGGGAATGCTGCTCCTGTGCTATAGGAAAGAAAAAACAGTGCTGGTTACTGGCCAGCTACTTAAAAAAAAAAAAACAAAAAACCAACAACATTGTAGGAACAGGGAATGATAAAAATAAAGCATTTTTTAAACCTGTTTTGCATTGTTACTTATAGTTTAATATTTTAAACAGTAAAAAAGTTTGCATCACTTGATGATGCAAGTATTATCATGAGTTTGTAGAACTCCATACAGTATCTGCTAAATAAACAAGTTTGGCAGCTTAGCAAATATCATATGATTGCAGCATCCACGATTTGAATTCAAACAATGATTCATCCCTCTGCAAAGAGTTAGTAAATCGGAACAGCATGCTCCTGGGTTATGGATGGTGTCTGACTCCAGTGAGTTTGAGGAAAAATAATTTTAGTGTATGATTCCTGTGTAGAACTGTCCAAATCAAACTATTGTCTCCTTTGAGTTCCTTTTGAGGGACTTCAGGCCCAGCAGGGACTGATGGTTGGAGAGGAGATTGGCAGACTTTGGGACTAGGAGTATCACCTGCTGATGTGTTCGACGCCATTCACTGTATAATCTACAGTGATACCTAAAGGATACCTGGGGAGAGAGGAGAGATGCACTGTGTTTATTGTCACTGCAGTCCTCCAAGGAATCACTTCAAGTGGAACAAAAGCTGATAAGCAGCATAATTGGGTGGGATAAAAATGAGTAAAAAGCAGTGGGCAAAGACAAGACCTACCATGTAGATGACTTGTTCCCCAGGTTGCCACAGCAGAGAAGAAAAGCAGCCTGTGCCCTACTTTCTGCTGTTGCCTGTCCCCTATTCCCTTTTTTTATAACATAAGAAAAACACATCCCATCTTTGTCTTTTCCAAAAACTAGAATTATTGGCAACCACTTACAATGAGAATGAGTTTGAGGGACTATCCTGCTGCAAGTTGTTAAACTGACAGTTAACACCACTGGCTGATGGTGAAGGCTTGCAGGTAGCTAAGCTGCATGCAGAGATGGGGGATCTATGTTCTACTTTTTAATGCTTTGTTGTTGAATGCGTCAAATCCAAGATTGCACAGATGCAACAAGGTGAATGTGAGTCATCTGCCAACAGTGTGGATCTCAATTTAGATTGCCTTTGAAATTTTTTTTATTGTTGCCACCTAACCAATTTCAGCCTCGGTGTGGCTTTAGTAATAGTGGAAGAGAAATGACTGATTGCTATGGATATACAAGATAGCTTGGCCCTGTATTTTTTAAAAATAGCTTGCTGCTTATCTTAGCAGTCAAGTGTAGTGAGAGTTATGCCTATGTAAGATGTGTATGTGCAGTTTTAAAAAACAAAACCAAACTTGGGACCTTTTGGGTGAAATGTGCAACATGACAATTCCCGTGTTCTTGAGCTGTGGGCAGGAGGAACCCATGCAGTGAGCACAGAACAAACCTTGTCTTGTTACCTGTTCTGTCTCCAAGGGCTGCTGATCACTTGTCACTGATTTTTATGCATCTGTGCCACTTCCGTAGGCCAATGCTATTCAGAGGGCAGAGGGTGCTATAAAGGCTGGCAGTAGCATGCTTGTTTGTGCAGGTGGGTGGAAGATGCTGCTAAATATGGGGAGAAGTGGCTGTACCTGCTGTTATCAAAAGGGGTTGTGCTGTTTGCCTTCCTACCCCTACAGCAATGACAGGCTGGTTGCTACTGAGGTATGGAGGGATACTAATATACATGCCTATGAATGTGTCCTTCAAAACCCTTTCTTTATTGCAAAAAGGGTGCTTTTAACTAAACAAATTATTTACCTTTCCATAAAATCCTACTAGGGACAAAAAAGGCTTTGGGTTTTTTATTAGATCTTAAAACAGCTGTCAGGTGCTAACAGGGAAACCTCTAGAGCTTTTGTTCACTAAGCAGTTGCACAAAGGCAGCTCATCCTACAGACGAACTGATTCCCCACCTTTCAATCTCCTCTGCACCCCCCGAAGGTAAAACAGTCTGCATCTTTGTTTCTGTGTAACATCACATATAAAAGAACATGAGAAATCTATCTTAAAAAGGCATTGCAGAATCAGCAGAAATCATGTGGTAGGGGGAGGAGGGGTTAAAAAAACCACACCTGCAAAGATGAACGTCATGCAAAATGCAGTGACTGCTGTTGAGGAGTGAGCTAGAGTTTAAAAGTTGAGTTTTCAAGTAGCATCACATGAGCTTCTTTGAGGAAGAGCTGCATTGTTAAGCCAGGCTTTAACTACTTGTTTGTTTAAGGCATTTTCACAGGATATCCTAGTTAAGTTTGACAGGTTGTTTACAATGCAGTCTTGCCTGGAGGCAAGTGATGTCAGCTACTGAATTTCAGCAGAGCCAGGATTACTCGGCCTAAGCTGTTACACTGGATGCTGTGTATCTTGAACTCTTGAGATGCTGAACAAAGGCCAGATTTACATTCGTCCTTGGCACACTAAACTCCTTTGTTCACCTCTTCAATAGGGTAGCAAGGGGGATGTCTACCCTTCTAACTTCTGAATCAAGTTGGTATAGCCTTTGTTTTAAACCAGCAGCTATGTTACACTGGAAGCTATAGGGCCAAATCCTGTTGTACTCCAACCCACTTCTTGACCTTACAGGAGTCAAGACTACCTGCCTGAAAGAGAACAGAGTTCTTAGTTTAAATAACAATCACCATTTTGTGTCTGAAGCTTTCTTTTTCAGAGTAGCAGGCTTTTTTTGTGTGTGTGTGTGTGTGTGTGTGTGTGTGTGTGTGTGTGTGTGTGTGTGTGTGTGTGTGTGTGTGTGTGTGTGTGTACAGTTACAGTGTTTAAATGCAAAGGAAAAGCAACAGCATTTTATGGAGAACTTGGGTGTTTTAGAGGAAGGGATAAAATAGCTTCTTGGATACTTAAAATAGCATCTCACCCATCCTCTGTTCACTGGGATAAGTATGGAGTATAAATAATCTATATACCAGCTTTTGCCTCCAGAGAAAATAAGCTGATTTATTTGAAGTAAAATGAAGCCGTAGTTTTCTTAATTTTCCCAGGACCTAAAGGAGCATTGTATCACATGCTGTGTGTAATCTACCTCTCAACATTCAACATATTCCTTGCACAGTCATAACTAAGAAAGCATTACAGGCTTCTCCCTTGTCTAAGAATTAAAGGGCAGGTGCTGCTGAAGCACTTGATGGGGTTGGCACTTCTGCATGTGGATCCATTCCTTGCTGCAGGGCAAGAGGAACTTGCAGCCACCCCAAGGAAAGTGCAGGCTGGGACCTTCCTGCATGACTGATGTCTCAAGCTGCTGAGCAGGGACCAGGCATGTCTTCCATGTGCAAGGTTCTCAGTGCCATTTGTGAAGTAGTTGCTTTAAAGATCTGCTTGACTTTGGAAATCTGCCCTCTGAGAAAGTGTGTGAGAACATTGTCACTCAAGCCCATTGACTTGATCTGCAGATATAATTAAACCTCACCAGAACGCTTCCATCCAGTACTAATGCTACCAGAGCAGAGAGGACACTTTCTCTAGTGTGAAGAGAGCCCAAGAGTCCATCCTACCATCTCTCTCTGCTCTGCCCACTGAATTAACTCCTCCAACAGGAGGACTACTGTGCCCTGAAAGGCTTCCTGCCTTGCCCCTTCCTGATGAACATTAGCTTCGTTAGCCTATCTGCCTCCTGCTGGTCTGAATAACAGAGTAGAATTACATCTTCTGCAAGTCAGTGGACATTAAAGACATTGTATTTCAATTAAATCAACCAAAATATGCATTTACATCAGGCTCACTAGCACCATATTCTCCAAATGCCAATAACATATTTCTTTCTCTGTATGCTTTTGGAGGAGTAAAAGTTAGAAAGTGAATAGAAGGGATTTTTGCTGTCTAAAATGCAAATACAATAGGCAGTATTAGGGAGTACCATTGGGAATGCTGCAGAAATCTTCATAAGGAAGGTCAGATATAGTCCATGTGTCATGGGGTAATTAAATCCAATTACTTAGCCAGACTACCCTTTCCAACTGTCAAACATTTTGGTGTTTGTGCAATATGTATATTAGTAAATTGGACAGCATTTAGGATTCTAAGCCAGCATACACAAAGGAAATTTGAACAACCTTTGCTTGAATACCTGACAGACAGGTGTCCACAAACAGTACTGCAGGAAATACAAGTGCCAACCTCACTGCTGGAGCAAATGGCCATCCTATCAAAAGGGAAGTGCTGCTGCTGTGTCACAGAGAATGGAAGCAGGAACAACAAAAAAAGAAACTGCAGGAGGCTGAGGCAAAACTCTGAGCTATAACTGCTGTTGTGTGCTGCTAAAACTAGCCTGCAGTCCTCTGTGAGACAGGGTTTCTGTTAGGAATGAAGTAAAGGAGATGTTACCTTCCATAGCTTTCCTGGAGCTAGTTGTGAGGCAGTGTGGGGTTTTTGTGGTTCCCGCCACCTCCTCATTTCCAAGCTTGCTCTTGGCTCAGCATAGGCATTTCTTGCTGTGGGTTAACTCTACTAATGCCACCTACCCAGCAGCTGGAGAGATCACCCATACAGCATTTGGTCATACCACCTGAGAGGGAGAGCTGGGTGCTGGTCCTGTGGGATTACTTGGCCATGTTAGCACCACAGGGTGCAGGGTGGTCTTGCACCCACTCAGGGCAGCACAGACTCAGACTCAGACTCAGATGAGCTTTTCCTCTCACAGCAGCACAGTCTTGCACCATTACACAAGCACTGCCCTGATAGTGCAAATGCTCCCTGCCTCTATCTCCTGTTTCTGTTCTTCCCCCACCAGAGCTAGAGGTGTGAAATGTCAAACCCTACAGGAACCTAGGGTTTTCAGTGAACTGCTAGACCACATCTTGATACACACTTATTTTGGCAGCTGTCCTCAGGGTTCCCTTCATTTCCGTTGGGCTGTTTGCTGGTGCGCTGGGGCCAGGAACTGATCTCAGTTTAGCAACTTGGCACAAATCAAGTGGCTTCTGGGATGGATTGGCATGCAAGTGACAGCACACCCAGGTGCAGGATGGGAATAAGGCAGTGATTTAATCTGCATGGCAAAGGCAGCTACCTTTCTACAGACCTAGGTGAAGGTGTGGTCTGACTTAGGACTTCCCACAGCACCATGAGGACTAAGAATGAGCAAAGCATGGGATGCATCCACTTTCAAGGCTTCGGAATTATAAAACTGGCCACATGTTGGATTAGAAGAAAATCTGAACCCTGTGGCAGTCAGGTTGCTCACCTAAAGCTTTTTTTGTGCACTGTGCCTTCACCTTTTGCACACTATCTTTGATGAAACTTCCTCCTGTAGCATCTGCCTTGAATTCCTCCATGTTACTTCCTTATCTCCTTCTTGCTATCCTCTCTGGTGTTTGGGATTTGGAAATGACTGACCTCAAAGGAAAACTGTCTTTCCAGTTTTCTGGAAAACTTGAATGTGGTGGAACCCAGTGGTTGCTTGCAGATGTAAATTTGTCAGCACAGACGGTAAATATAAGCAATGCTTTGTACAATGGCCCACTTGTTCTATAGCAATTAATTTTCTGATTTGTTCTTCCCCTTATTCCTGTGAGTTGAATAGAAAACAAATACTTACTAGGGTCCAAAAGAGGTAAATAGTGAAGAGTGCGACAGTGAGTGCAATGAGGCCAACAGCTTCAAGCCTACTACTAAAGTGCAGATGGTCTACTGCTCCTCGTAGACACAACCAGCCAGAGATGGTCGCCAGTGGAGTGATAAACAAGAAGCACACCATGTCTCCAAAGAGAGTCCGTTTCTCATGGTGGGGGCCTGGGTTCCTCAGCCACTGCAGGCAAAATGCAGACAAAGCAAGCATCAGCAAAGGGAGGGTATTTTAGCTGAGATGAGCTGCTTGCTTGCAGAACACAGACCTGTCCCTTCAAGGAGGGAATGTGGACCTCACACAGTACATGGCTTTGGTTGTCCCTAGAGAGCTTCCATGTGAACCTCTCTCCCTTGCTGCCTACTAGCCATTTGTACCTACCGCACCATTTATTCAGCTGTAGTAAAAGCTATCTCTAGAAGGAGAAGAGTTTTGCATTCAGCTGCTGAACTGCTTGAGAAACTCCCTTCTTAACATGGACAGACTCACATGCTCTCCTGATAACTCAAGTGCAGAAAATGTTTCTCAGTATTTTGTATCCTAAGATTTTTTTTTTTTACATTCTGCTTGTAATACTGACAAAGCCATTTTCAACTTGCTTTCAGATATCCACATGCAAGCAGAGTTGAATCCACACAAGGTTACTTTTATTAAGAGGATATTAATCTTGCAAAACCGAGTGCCTGAAAGTCAACTGCTGAAACTAAGGTTGATTGAGCAGCTATCATCAAGCCCACACACCCATGTTTCTATTAACAGGATTTTAGATTGCAGTGGTGAAAGTTGTTCAGCCTACAACAGTATGCTGAGACCTTTTAGTTAAAAAGCCTCATCATCAAACCACTGATGTCAATATTTGAACAGGAATACTACCAAGTGCTGCAATTTTTGCCAGTGTAAGCCATAGGATTTGGTCAAAACCTCTCTGCAGCATCCTTTTATTTTTTTTTGTTCTTTGAGCATATGCATGGTACTACCAAGGATAGCAAGTATTTCTTAATGTGTCACCTGGGAACCCCATCCAGCCTGGGACCCCCAGCCACCGAGGGCAAACACACCATGTACTGCACAGGACTGTGTCTGCCCCAGAGAGTCCGCAAGCTAAGCAGTGGAGTCAAAGCCAGAAATGGGCAGTAGAGATGGAGAGAGCTGTCCTAACCCCAGCGACCTGCATAGCAGAAGCTGGGCACAGGGCAGGCTATCAATTCCGGCATGTATCTCCCAGGCCCCTGGCTCCAAGTGCGGAGGCCATGCTGAAGGCATGGAAAGTCACGTTCCTCCAGAGAGCTAGTGCTGTCATCAGTGCAACACGAAACGAAAGCTCCTGCAGGTCTGTGGCGGACAAGGTAAGACTGGATAAGGCTCATGCATTCTTAAACTGTTTGGCCCAATCATTCCTCCCAGCGTATTATATGTGTCTCTTTAGCTCCAAAAACTAAGGTTGGGGAGGCAACATCATCTCTTCACGAGTTAATGCCCTTTATTCCCAGCTGCCTTGGGTTTTTTCTGCTTCCCTATTACAGTGCTACAGCACTGACCCAGGGGAACAATAGGGCTCGAGATTTTGACAAGAGAGGGCAAGGCTAACAGCATTGTGCAAGCTAATGATTTCTCATCCCTCTATTATTTTCAGAACCTGCTTCATCTATTCCCACTTTGCCTGCACCATGAAAACAAATACAGCATTTATCTTTCCATATTCATATAGAGTAAAATAACAGTCAAGACACTGAGTACAGCCAAGAACAGGTAGCCACTACTCTGGCACTAGCAGAAAGACACATATCAGTAGCCAAGTTTGCCTTAGCCTCACCATCTCTCATGTGGAAATAATAAATCACTGTTTCACAGGATTTTTTGTGAGGTTGAACTGCAACACATTAACTCAGCAGCCTAAGGTCCACTTTCATACAACTCAGGAATTTAGAAGAACACAAAAATATGTTCTCAAGCATTTTTTGCAGGATGTAGGCTTTTAATTTGCTTGAATACTTTTAAAATCCTCAGGAAGTGGCAAGTGCTTCATAACTGCTACGTACCACTATAAGCAAGAAGTTGTAAGGGAAGACACTAGTTAAAGAGGGAGGCTGAATAGTGTTGTTTTTCCTTTTCAAGCAGTGTCTTAAACTCAGGATTATTTACAATACCAGAATACTGGGTGTGGTGGGGTCACTCCAACCAGCAGATAAGCACTCACACAGCCACCTGCTCATCCCCCCAACTCCTTCATTATGGGCAAGAGAACAAGAAGAGGCTGCAAGCAGAGCTTGCTTCAGTGGAGCTTGTACAAACAAAATAAGGACACATACATTTACAATTGACCAGCTTTTTATTGTATCTTTATAAAGAATGCTGTGAAGTCATGTGTGACAGGCTCCCACCACTTTCTTTGGAGCTTTCATTCCATTTACTTACAAACATCCCCAAGGGTGTGTGCATAAGTTCCAGGTTGTATTTGGTTGCTTTTAGAGAGTGCTAATTGCAACCTTCACCTTGTTCACTTTTCATGCCTCCCTGTAATACAAAACCACAAGGAAAATCAGAAGAACTGAAAGTACCTGGTAGTGGAGATTCTGCTTTTAAAGGTAACTGCGAAAAGGTTTTGCGAGAGGTGTTTAAAATGGGACCTTCCAGAGACTCACTGAGCATCTGTATTTCTCCTTGATCTCAATGGGAATTGCAGGTGTTCACCGCTTTCCCAGGGCAGATCTTAAAATGCAGATATAGTATCTCCTTATCTCAGTGCTATGCGGTGACTGTAAATGGGCAGTGATGAGCTCATTGCAATATTTCAGAGTCCATTTAGTGGAGGCTGCATTCTCAAATTGCAGTCTGTTGCGACTCTTTTGGTATCCATACAGCTCATCTAGTGCAAGAAATACTGTTTATTGATCTGAGTGAGAAGGAAGAACAGCAAGAATACATACGGAGGAGGAGGCACATACATTAAGACAAGTGCTGTCATCTCTGCCATTCAACTTTCATAAGACACAGTACAATGCATTTGAATTAAGACAGCATTTTTATGGTGTGCCATCAAACTCTATTGAAAGTTTGAGCCGACAAAAAAGGTGTGACACTGCTTCGTAGGCTGCTGGCTCCCTGCACGCCTCATGTCTTGCCTGACCCCCATCAACAAAGAATCAAACCCAAGCAATTCATGTGTAAGATGAGGCTAGGGCAGACAAGGATAGTATTAACTAATAAACAAACTCCCCACCATTCTACAGTCTAACCTGAAAAGCGGGAGAGATTTCAGTAGCTAGTTGTGGAGTGGAAGTCAAAAGCAACAAATAAGTAATTTCAATGTCTGTATGGATTTCAGTCACAGCACATTAATTTTCTCCTGTTGTAGTGCACACATGTTTTTAAATCTGCTTCTGATTAGATTCTAGATTTCAGCTTGTTGTTTTGGAAATGTGCACTGTCAAGTTACAAGTTACTTTATAGCTAAAAAAGCCAAGTCAGCAAATCCTTTTGTGAAACCGAAACACTCACAATGATACCAGCAAAGAGCTGAGCTGATTAATTAGTGTGGCAGTACAGTAGGGACTACCCTGCTGGCAAAGAACAAGAGGTAAGGCCAGATGCAGCTGTCAGATCTGCACTATGATACTCTTAAAATCTCTCCTATTAAAATGTGTCAATGTGCTCAATTATTTTCTGCAATTTCCCTTTTTGCGGGGCAGGGGTGGGTGGTGGGTGGCAAAGAGGTCATAAAAAGGGTCATATTTGAAGGAAAATGCTGGCCTGCCTGGCAAAGCACTATTGTATCAAGTGCTATCTTGAAGTGAACAGTGATTCCTGTTCCTGACACACAGGTGGAGAGCCAGAGTAATGAGACACAAATTGACTTTAGCAATGGCAGCCAGCACGAATGCAAGAACAGGTAAGAGCAGGGTCTGATGCACAACCCCGTACTGGCTCATGACTGACACAGGCAAAGAAACCCTGTGCCTAGAGACAAATACACAGCTGATGAGAATCCAGCCTCTTGAAGAAAACCTGGAGTCCCACCTCATCCCTAACGGTGACATGTAGAAAATAGGGTCTGCTCAGAAGCAAAACACACCCCAAACCCTGAGATAATGGCTGTGGCTGCATGACATCTCTCTGCTCCCCAGCTGTCCACGCATCCCGTTGGCAGTGGGTCCTGCTGCCATGATCACATGGACCACATGCACTGGTTCAGCACAGGGGCTCTCTGCTCAGACAATCTCAGCTACACGGGAAGGTTGTCGCTGAAATGAACTAGACCGTTTGTCTGCTGGGCAACAAGAACTCCCAAAGGGCAGCTGCAGCAATCTATCTGGGCAGGGCAACATCTTTGGTCACATGCCTTTATTTGCCCAGCAAACGTGTGCCTAAGCCTGCAGGCAGTGGCAAAAGCTCTGCTGAGACACACTGGTGATTTACTCCTGTGCTCAGACAGGACCACTTCAACTGGAAAACAGCAAAGGCATCAAGGAAATGGAAAGCCCACACCACAAGAGTGGACTTTAAAAGTTTGCCTCATATATTTCAGCAAAGTCTCACTCTAAATGCATCTTGGAGATGACCAGAAGGAGGGAGAACAGAAGAGGGACATTGGTGAAGTGCTACTTAAGGTAATGGAGAATATTGGCTTAAGAACAAATTGATAATAGTTTGCCATAAGTAAATATAGGGTAAGAATCAGAAAAATACCTCACAGTCTCCCAAGAAGAGCAGTGCAGGCTAGAACTCTCAAAGCTGATACAGTTTTATGAAGGAACTTGCTTATGTTTTGGGGATTTTGACATACTGCATTTAACGTGAGAAAACACTGTAAACTCACCAGAGGCTCCTTCACCTCACATGTTGACATGTATGATACCCATACAGGGACTTGTTGCTGTTCCTTCACAAAGCAGAGCTGTATTTAAATTACTATCTGCCCTAAAAAGACTAAATTGAGCTCTTGACCTTCATCAGAGGGTCTCCACACTTCCTTGAACTGAATGCAAACGCTAGTGCTCAGAAACTTAATGTGGATGTGCAACAGTTCCTGGGGTACTTTTGGTCTATGAGCCCGCTACTGGCTTCCAAAATTCTACCCGATATTTAAAACTGCACATGATCTCTGAAACTGTCCAAAATCTCCTTTTAGTGTGAATGTACAGAGAGGTTTACTTGACATTGTCAAATAATCTGAGATGAGAGAATAGACTCAGTTTCCTTTTAAGTGGTTTACTTCACCCTGCCTAAGCAAACATAAATGGAGACCAGAGAACTGCTCACCTGAAAGGGCACACAGTTTGTGGCACCCACACAACATGCCAGCAAACTGAAACCTTACATTTGAAGATGGAAATAATCAGAAAAAGCAGCAACGAAGGACCAAAATGCTGTGGAGAGGCTCAGACTGGGAATTTATCTCATCTAACCGAAATGAGCTGCCAGCAGAAAACGGCTGTAAAACATATCTACAAGTCTGAGCTGCTTCATCACTGCCAAAGGCCAAATCCTGGAAGCACTCACCCCCAAAGGTCTAACTTCAATTAGATGACTCACAACTACTAAGTAAATTATGTGCGTAGTGCTTTTCAGATCAGATCCCAAGGCTACAACCTGTTATCCTGTTGCTACTGGGAAGTCCTTTTATTTCACTACATTTTCCTTAGAAAATTGATTTTACATAAATGTTGCTGGAGCTATACCAGCAGCAAAGAAGATTCCACAGAGTATGAAGAAAATCCCTGACCCTGCTTTTTAGTTAAAGGCATTTAAATAGTTATCACTATGAAGCTGGGGGAGAAGACAGAAAGGAATTGTCTTCCCTAAATGTGTTCCCTTTTGAACTGAAAATAGCTTATTACACAAACACATTAGTTCATTTTGTTCTTTAACAAGCTGATAGCTCTGCAATGAATCTTGACCAAGTAGTCTTGTACAGAAGCAAAACTGCCAGCAGTCTCATGCCACCAATGGGAGCATTTTGCCTTGGCCTTTAAGCAAAGAAAGACTGATAGTGCCTTGTTTTTCAGAGCAATTCTCTTGAATGAAGGACATTTTTAAAGACCAAGAAGACCATTATTGGTTAAAAAAAAAAAAATCTGAACAATTTTGATCAAGTACTTTTTTACTTTGTAAAAAATTTGTAAACATTTGTTTTAGCCTTTTACGGTGAAATGCTTTGAAACAAAGCTCAGCCACATGTAACTCAAAATAACCAGAACGGTATATATGTTTGTTTTCAGTGCAATGAAACATTTTGGGTAACTCCAAACTTTTCTAGGCTAAAGTTTCACCAATGAAAACAAACATTTGACAGTTATTTTTCAGTTGAAAAATACCAATTTTTCAGTTTTTTGGTTTCCTGCTTAGATCAGACATTCAGTTACTTGCACAGTGTTATTGTCTTCAGCGGGTGCTTTTAGAAAGGCCCCGCTGACAGCTCACAGAGATGTTCCTTGGTCGCAGAGATAGAGGCCAGTTAGAAGCTAAATGATTTATCTCTGTAACTTTATTATGCTCATGTTATGGCCTCTTTGTAACTGAGTCTGCTCTTACTTAAGTTTAACCCTTATTTTAACTCAAGTTCCAGGGAATATTTTAATTGTGGATATCTGAATGAGCCAAAGATACTTTTAATTTTTTTTTTTTTTTAAATTAAAAGAATAAACCATAGGGCAGATAGAAACCAACCCTAGGTGGTATTTAAGTATAAGGGGAGTACTGTAGGCTCTTACTATCACACCATAACTGAAATTGCCATCTAGACACCTAGGGTAGTTTGCCAGCTGAAAAACAGAAGTTGATAGACAATGGTCCACCAAGCAGCAATAATACAGTGGCCAGTAGATGTAATGTTGTTTCTGGATTTTACTTTAATGTCTAAACCCAGGATTAGTAATTCTCTGATAGTGAAAACAAACAATAGAGCTTGTTAAGTTGCACTATAAAAACCCATTAAATTTCTTGCAGGTTCAATTAAACAATATTGTATTATTAAACATTAGTCTGGCTTACTGCTATTTTGTTTTCCTACTCTACACTTTTAGTTTTTATTTCAAGTGATGCTTGTATCAGGTAAAAGATTTCAAGAAGTGTGAAGAAAAAAGGTTTTGTGGAACTCTGGGAGAAGCAGTATTTCCTTTGATCTGTGTGTTTTACAATGCTCATTTCGGATGAATGTATTCTCAATTAGGCAGACATGTATGCATTCAAGAAAATGAATCAATAAAAATCACATTTTGCATTTTAAATCAAAAGCAAAGCACATTTGCTACTGGCAACGTATTTCGACACATTCCAAATGTCCTGATCTACAAGCATAAATATATGGAAACTAAAGACATGATAGATAATAAATTGCTTGGTAGCTCTCCAAAAAGACAGGTGCAATAGAACTTTTCATCTCAGCACTTTTTTCTCCTACAAAAGGTGACTGGCTTCTATCAGTGGTAGGAAATGCTCCTGTTGGTGGTAGGATATGCTACCAGCAGGACAGAGATGATAACCAGGCGGTTTTGAACTGTATTACAGAATCATGATGTCCAAAGAAAAGTCACCAATACCACTATCTAACTCATTATCTAACATCAACTCTGTACATTTGAAAACCCGCAGCATCCTCCCTCATCTTCCTAGTCCTTAAAGAATAGAATTTGGCCTTTTCCAAAGCAGCTACTTCCTCTGTGATTGGGCAATTACTTTCTCCTGGCAACTTTCCTCAAGATTTTCTGCCCTTGATCACTAGTCCTTTAAGTTTAAGAAAGAGCAGTTACAGACATGATGGTTTGAAGGCAAGCTCTGTTACTGACAAGTAATTTTTGCTACATGGTAGCAAAACTTTTGTGTAAAGAACATAAAACAACTATTTCATGTCTCTTTAAAGGAGAGAGAACATCCTGTTTTGGTCTTCATATTTTTCCTCATTAGCAACGAATGGAGTATGGTATTCTAGGAGTAAAAAGTGCATCTTGAAGAGGCTGTATTTTTAAAACTATATGTGTTGGGGAGTTTGTTATTTACTTTTGTAATACTTTTAACTCAGACATAACTCTACTGGAAATTTACACGACTGCTTCAAATTCTCCCTGTATGACTTGGGTCTCGAGAGGGCATACTCACAGCTGAAGGGAGATAGGTAAAAAAGCATCTCCATCACCTTGCCCTTCTTATTTTGCCCTTTTTGGGTCAAGAGGGGAGGAAGGATGTACGTAAGTTATCTGCTCCCAGCCCTAATGTGCTGTGTTCCTCCAAACTTAGATTCATGAAAGTTTCGTTTGTTGGCGACTACGCTGAGTCATCGTTTTCCTTCTAGCTTTAAGAGTGATCCTTCTACAAATTAAGTGAAGCAAATCTGATGTCTCTTCATCACAGTAATGCTAATGACTTCTTTCACTGAGCAATGGAGAGGGAAAATAAGTAAAAAAAATCCCAACAGATGAAATCAACATGACTTAAAGTCTTGCACAAAAAGTAAATTCATATTTCAATGTAAGGCTTCTGGAAGTTTTAAATTATAATGTGAGCCCATCTTAACTACTTCATGCATAGATGTATGTTTTAGGGTTCTTTTTTTTAAACTTATTTTTCTTTTGTAGTATGAGCTCTACAGCCAGGAACAGATTAAGAAAAACTGAAGATAACTGTTGCCCAATACTGTGATGATTATCTTGATTTTATTACTTCTCCTAGTCATGCTGTTTTGCTTATGAGTTTTATATAGTTAAGTAATTTTCTGTTTGTTTTTTTGCAAAAAAAGTGAACCAATAGATACCAAATCCTGGTTGGTTTTAAACATGTAAATAACTTACAAGCAATGCAAGCCTGACTTATATGGTCACATAATGTTCTTATATCATATTTATATTGTAGCTGGTTGTTTTCTAAGAACATGTTATTGCACATAAATACATTTGTACTACAAAGTGGAAGCAACAGAGATGGAATATGGAATATGGAATTGAAATGAAGACGATATATAATACTCATATAGAGCTTGCCTAATCTTTATACTAAAACACACAAAAGCATCTACATGAATAATGTCACACATTTCTAGAGTGGATTTCTTTCTGTGGATTTGCTGCATTAAAGACCATATAAAAGTTTATACAAAAGTGGAAGGTCTATAAAAGTCACTAACTGAAAGTTACTAACTGAAAAGTCACTAACTGCAGTTCAATTTCACTGTGTTTGTGTTGAGATCCCTCCAGATTTGTCACAAGGAACATCAAGTCTACCCATATCGACCACCACAGACTTTCCTCCATTGTCTAGAGTCTCTGCTGCTTCAGCCTGGGTCCTGTGTCAAATGTAGCCAGGCTCTCCCTAGTAGTGGGGTGACCAAGACATGGGACGCAGAAGTAGGACTATTCAGCAGCACCTGCTTTTTTCTTTGAGATGCATCGTTCCTAGGCACATTCATAATGAGATATCCATGTGCCCAAGCATACAACCCTCTAATTCCCAGCGGATAGTACAGGTGTGCTGTGCAACTAGCACATGGTAGAAGAAGTGTGTTCAGACCTTGTCTGTACTTCTTGAATTGAATTTTGCACTATCATGAGCCCTGGGACTGAGGGGAATGTGCACGTACTGGCAATGTGCAAATGGACAACGTCTTTTGGATTACTGGCAAATAGCTCCTTACAACTGACTGTAGGGCCGTGGATGTTTCCAGACAATCCCCTTATCTGAAGGAGAAGCTCTGAAACCAAGCGAAACGGCTAGACTTGCTCTACTGATGTCTGCCAAGTACCTTAATAGCAACATACTGGCTAGCGAAAACG
The DNA here is from genome assembly GCA_009769605.1 of Bucorvus abyssinicus. Lineage (NCBI taxonomy): Eukaryota > Metazoa > Chordata > Aves > Bucerotiformes > Bucorvidae > Bucorvus > Bucorvus abyssinicus. The sequence goes on along the minus strand of CM020063.1, from coordinate 69,124,562 downwards.
TGAATCCGAATGGCAGCTCCAAAGATGTCACAGAAAGCTTATGATCCAGTAGATTATGTCTGATGGATGTTGGTGGTTTCAATTTTCTGTGCCAGCGCTTGCTAGGTGCCCTCCAGAAGGAAGATGAACAGAAGGATCCAGTGATTTTCAGTAGAAAAAACCCTCTTTTTCTATCACAATTAATCTTTTGCTCCTTTAAAACAATGTATCAAATTCCCAGTGTACCTGTTTTAAGTTCACGAGTGACTGAAAAATAAGTAAGTCCCAGGTCCCAATAGAGAGCTGAGGAGCACCAGCCCAGCCTCTGAGCAGAAGTCCCACCAGAAGCAGGATCACCTGGAGGGAGTGTGACAGTTCTGTTATCTCAGTCCATAAACAAAGCAGTTTAAGTTCTCGAAGTCAGGTAGGACACGAGGGGACTCTGCACTGAACTGCAGCGCATTAGCCACCCATTTAACATAAATCTGTGGAGGCTAAACAGAAAGCAATTCTCACCAACAACCATAAAATCACACAGGGCACATTTGACACATGCAGGCCAACAGTATGGAGACCAGGAACTGTAAAGGAGACCCACTTCTTTTGGCTGACCAACCTTTGACAAACACCTGTGGAGGACATGCAATATGTGGATTCCCTGATAAGTGCTTCTTTGACTTGACGAAGGACAAGTCACAGAACTCCTCCACCCACTGTAGCAGCAGGCAAAAGACATAAGTGGTGGATGACAATGAACAAATCACTTTCCTTGAACACTGAAGGAGGGTGTCACTGGTTGGCCAACATACGCCAATCACAGGGACATAACTGGTGCCCAACAACGTGGGGTCTTGAATAATTTCATATTTCATATTCATACTTCTTTAAAGTTTGGAAACCAAAACAACAAGGTTTTTCCAGGATGGTTGTAAGTGAGATTCTGTTTGAGGCTTTTAAGCAGTATGGGATACATCTGCTTTATGATCTGGTGCCTGGCTCACCAATCATGATATCATATTATTTGTTTCTAATTGGTACTGTTTTTTGGTTTGTTGGTCTGGGACATCTGGCAAAGAGGGTGTTACCCTGGCATGTCTGATGCCACAGCCTTGCTCTCTATTTGGCTGGATTCTAACCTTCCCAGTATATCTTGGGCATTACTTGATAGTGGCTGCCCATAACCACACTATCAAATGGATGATGCGAAGCCACACTTCTCCGTTTGATACTGGACCAATGCGTTTGAAACTGGGTGCTCTACAAATGGTATTCTTTGTCTGTATGCGATAACTTTGTTATTAGTTATCTCTAACATGGTCCAGGGGTGGACTATTATCAAGAATAGATACGGGCACTACAGCCACCCAACCAGCTGCTGCCACCTCTCCACCCAAACCAGTACAGGTTGCTCCTGTGAAAAAGCAAAATTGTTCCTCTGGCACTAAACATCACAGAAAGACAAACTCCCCAACAGACAGCTCTGATGACGACGCAAGATCGAGCACTTCTCAGAAGCATTCAGGAAAGACTCCTGCCTCAGTGGCTCCCATAGCAAAACCTCCCCAAGGAGTTTCATCACAGGATGACTCGTCAGACCAAGGGGTAAATGCTCAACCTCAGTCCAGAAAAGAATTAAGAAGTATCAGAAAGGAGTTTGGCAACACGATGGGGAGTCACTTATGATTTGGTTGGTCCGCTGCTGGGATAATGGAGCTGATAACATCTATTTAACCAGTAGAGAAGCCAGACAGCTAGGGAACCTGGCCCGAGAAGGAGGTATTGATAGGGCAATGGGGAAAAAGGCAAACAGGCTCAGTCTCTGGAGGCGACTTCTGGCCGCTGCGAAGGGCAGATACTCCTTCAGAGATGACATTGAATGCTGCCCTGGCAAATGGACTGTCCTGGAGAAAGGTATTAACTACCTGAGAGAGCTGGCTATGAAGGAAGCTATCTATGGTGACTGCCATGTTAATGTTAACCCTGATCAAGTGCACAGTAACCAGCCCTTACTGCGTGAGGTTGTGCAGAGTGCACCCCCGACATATGCCCACACATTGTCTACAATGCTTTGGGAAAGACCGGGTGAAAATCAGGCACTCACCATAGAAGAAATGTCTAACAATTCACCAGTACAGGATTTGCCATCACTCTGCCATTATTGCAGCAGTGGAGAGAATGACAGAGAAAGTACTGGACTCTCTAAATAGATTTAGATCAGAAAACCAGTTCCTCTCCTGTATACACCCATGTGTCAGCTGTTAAGAGAAATAGTCCTCCCAGAGCAATCCGAAACAGACAGGACAGGCCACGATGTGACCACCAGTGTTGCTCGAGAGACTGTGAAGACACGGGAAGATGGGAGTGATGGCCTACCACTGACTCAAGGGTCCCAGCACATGAGCTGCAGAGCAGACCATATCAACGTGAAGACTGCAACCGAAGAATGGCTGCTCCAGTTTCCAGCAAACGGTGCTGTAGTCCGAGGACCAATCCCTGTGAAGAAGGTACCACAAGCCAGATAGACCCATCCACCGAGAGCGGATTACACCCTAGGCATTAGAGGGGCCCCTGCCTCTAGCCAGATGGAGGAAAGGGACAACACAGTATACTGGACTGCGTGGATTTGATGGCCGGGCACATCAGAACCACAGAGGTACAAGGCCCTGGTAGATACAGGCGCCCAGTGTACCTTGTTACCATCAAATCATCAAGGAACTGAATCTGTCACTATCTCCAGTGTGACAGGAGGCTCACAAGAGCTTACCTTGGTAGAAGCTGAGGTAAGCCTCACTGGACATAACTGGGAAACTCACTCAATTGTGACTGGTCCAGATGCTCCATGCATCTTAGGTATAGACTTCCTCTGGAAGGGGTATTTTAAGGATCCGAGAGGATATAAATGGGCCTTCAGGATAGCAGCTGTGGGAGCCGATGGCATTGCCCAGCTGTCCATCTCACCCAAACTTTTGGATGACCCTTTTGTTGGTTGAAAGAAGGTGGAAGACTAGAAGTTACCTACTGCGTCCATCACAGTTCATCGCCGGCAATATTGAACCAACCGAGACTCCCTGCACCCCATAGAGACGATGATTTGGAAGTTGGAGAGCCAAGATGTCATCAGCAGGGCTTGCTCACCTTTCAACCGTCCTATATGGCCTGTGCAAACGCCCAAAGGGGAATGAAGGTTGACAGGGCATTACCGTGGCCTGAATGAAGTGACACCACCGATGAGTGCTGCTGTTCCTGGTATGTTGGAGCTCCAGTATGAATTGAAATCTAAGGCAGCAAAGTGGTATGCCATGATAGACATTGCTAATGCTTTCTTTTCCATTCCTGTAGCACCAGAGTGTAGGCCACAGTTTGTCTTCACCTGGAGGAGTATCCAGTACACCTGGGATCGACTGCCCCAGGGGTGGAAGCACAGCTCAACCATCTGCCATGGACTGATCCAGGCTACTCCAAAGAAGGGTGGAGCTCCTGAACATCTTCAGTACATTGATGACATCATTGTATGGGGTAATACAGCAGAGGAGGTTTATGAGAAAGGTAAGAAGATAATCTGCATTTTGGTGTAAGCTGGTTTTGCCATTAAGAGAATAAGGTCAAGGGACCTGTCCAAGAGATCCAGTTCTTGGGAGTTAAATGGCAAGATGGACACCGCCACATCCCTATGGATGTGGTCAATAAGATTACAGCTATGTCTCCACCTACCAACAAGAAAGAGACTCAGGCTTTCTTAGGAGTCGTAGGCTTGTGGAGGATGCACATTCCCGGGTGTAGCCAGATTGTGAAACCTCTCTATAATGTCACCCAGAAGAACAATGATTTCACATGGAGCTCTGATGACCAACAGGCCCTTTGAATTAATCAAAAGGGAAATAGCACATGCTATGGCCCTGGGACCTGTGCGAACAGGACCAGAGGTTAAAAACATTCTGTACACTGCAGCGGGGGACTGTGGTCCTACCTGGAGCCTTTGGCAGAAGGCACCAGGAGAAACTCGTGCTTGTCCCCTAGGGTTTTGGAGTCGGGGATATAGAGGCTCAGAAGCCAATTCTACTCCCACTGAGCAGGAGATATTGGCTGCCTATGAGGGAGTTCGAGCTGCCGCAGAAGTCATTGGTACTGAAGCACAGCTCCTCCTAGTCCTCCGAGTGCCAGTCCTAGGCTGGATGATCAAAGGGAAGGTAGCATCTACCCACCATGTCACAGATGCTACCTGGAGTACGTGGACCGCCCTGATTGTACAGAGAGCTAGGATAGGCAACTCTGGTTGCCCAGGAATCGTAAAAGCCATCACAAACTGGCCTGCAGGCGGAGATTTTGGGCTGCCACCGAACGAGACAGTTACTTGTACTGATGAAGCACCCCATATAAAGACCTCTCACACCAGAAGAAGCGATATGCTCTCTTCACCGATGGCTCCTGCTGTCTTACAGGAAACCAATGGAAATGGAAAGCCGCCATATGGAGTCCTCTGCGCTGTGTCGCAGAAGCAGCAGAAGGAGAAGGTGAATCAAGGCAATTGGCGGAGGTCAAAGCCATCCAGCTGGCCATGCACATTGCTGAAAGAGAGAAATGTCCAAGACTGTACTCGTATACAGACTCCTGGATGGTGACAAATGCCTTGTGGGGATGGCTGAAGAGGTGGCAGAAAGACAACTGGCAGCTTAAATGTAAGTCTATTTGGGCTGCCACCCTGTGGCAAGATATTGCTGCCCAGCTGGAAAGGCTGGTAGTAAAGGTACGACATGTAGATGCCCATATGCCAAAAAGCAGAGCTATCGAGGAACACAAAAATAACCACCAAGTGGACAAAGCAGCCAAAGTGTCCCAGATAGATCTGGACTGGGAACACAAAGGTGAATTGTTCCTTGCTCAGTGGGTCCATGACTCTTCCAGTCACCAGGGAAGAGATGCTACGTACCGATGGGCTCGTTACCAACGGGTGGATTTAACCATGGATGCAATTACCCAGGTTATCCACGACCGTAAGATTTGTGCTTCAATTAAACAGGCCAAAAGGTTAAAACCTTTGTGGTACAGTGACAGTGGTCGAAGTGTTAGTATGGAGAAGCTTGGCAGATTGATTACATCACTCTCCCTCGAACTCCCCAGGGTAAGTGCTATGTTCTGACAATGGTTGAAGCAAGCACCGGATGGCTTGAGACCTATTTTGTGCCTCATGCCACTGCCCGTAATACCATTCTGGGCCTTGAAAGGCAGACTTTGTGGTGGCATGGGACTCCAGAGAGAATTGAGTCCAATAATGGGACTCACTTCAACAACAATCTGGTGGCCAACTGGGCCAAAGAATATGGTATGGAATGGATTTATCACATTCTGTACCATGCACCAGCCTCTGGAAAAATAGAACGCTCTAATGGCTTGCTGAAAACCACCCTGAAGGCATTGGGTGGAGGAACATTCAAAAACTGGGGTGAACATCCGGCAGAAGCCACCTGGCAAGTGAACACGAGGGGATCAATCAATCGAGCTGGCCCTGCCCAATCAGACCTTTCACATACTGTAGAGGGGGATAAAGTCCCTGTGGTATGTGAAAGTAATCTGCTGGGAAAAGCTGCAAACCCAGACAGACCCATCCGTGGTGTTGTCTCAGCCCAAGGCCCTGGACGCACCTGGTGGGTAATGCAGGAGGATGGTGAAGTCCACTGTGTACCACAGGGGAAGTTAACCCTGGCTGAAACACCATGAACCAGAGTCTTATGTTGTTAATTCCTGTGAAATGTAATGTTTAGAGATGCGCACAATGTACATGGTATGGAATAAGGGGTGAATGTCCTGGGTTAGAAAAAATGGCTCGATTAGAAAAAAATGGTTTTTTTTAGAATGACCAATCGTGACGTATTCCTCCCATTTACATTCGCACATCTCATTGGTGGTGAAAACTTTGGCAGGCGCTCCCTGTCCCTTTAAAAGCCGCGCACCGGGGCTGGTTTGGGGGTCTTGCACGTCCGGGAACTTGCACTTTCAGCTTGGGTCGGCGGGGCTAGTGCTGGCTTTGCTCCCTGGTGTACAGCTAGCTTTATCTCAGCGCACTGGCTCCATCCTGCCTCTGTCTCTGCCCTTTCTTCCAATCGGCTCCTGCCTGCCTGTGGCTACTGCACCCCTACACACATGGAAACGGACCCTTGATGCTACTGCCCCACTCCGTGTGGGATGGACCCTACTGCCGCCGCCGCCGTTTCTGCCGCTGGCGTGCTCCGGAGCCGCGGTTCCTTCGCTGCCGTTTCTCTGACACCCACGACTCAGTGGCTTGGCTTGGCTCAGTGCGGCTTGGCTCGGCTCGGCTCCTGCTTACACGCGGCTGCGCAGCGTTTGTTGCAGCTGCCGCGGTTTCGCTCCGCTCCTGCAAACCTGCCGACCACGTGGCTGTTGCCGCTTTGAAACTGCTCAGTACTGGCTGTTGTTCCTTTCGCTTCTGTTTCCTTAACTGCATTGAACCCTCGCTTTCCAATCCCATATAAACCTGTTAATATCTCCTTTTCTTCCTGTATATAATATTTTTCTAGAGTTATCAAACTTGTTTTAGTTTCCCAAACTTAAGAGGTGTCACAATTTTTTCCCTTTCTTTCTTATCTCGGCTTTTAACCCTTTCTCTCCCACAGCGGGAGGGAGGTTAATTAGAGAGAGAGAGGAAAGAACACATCCCCTGACTGGCGTACCTCAGCCAACCGGTGACAGAGGGATTAATCCCCACCATAATGTCTGATTCATGGTTCAGAAACACAATTTTTATGGGGAAAACAACCTGAGTTAAAAAAGAGAAGTGGATCAAGAATGTCTGAAGCATCACAAACGTGATGCTGAGCAGATGGATGTGACTGACCAACTATCCTACCATTTCCTGTAATTTGGTTGGGTTTTGGGTGTCAGTTAGCAGACTGTACATTTCTTGTGAGATGTTTGTCCCCCTAGACAACAAAAACATGTCCTGTTACCCTGTAGATAAGGGAATGACTCCCTTGAGAAGTACATAGTTTGAAACTCAGACCAGAGAAGCTTATGATGGAGAAAAGCTACAAAGGATAAAAGAGGAAATGGAGGTCAAAATGAAAGCTATTTTTCCTCTTCTCCTTGCAAAAGAAATCCAGGAAAAAACAGGCTACTGTGTGTAAGTGGGGGAGAGAAACCACAGGTGAGCTCCCTGCATTTTTCCATCCTCTATATGATGAACGCAGGAAGCAGGATATAGTTGTAGATATGTCCTTTGTATCTGAGCTGAAGATCTGTTTGAGCCATGGGCCCACATGCTTAGCGTGAACACGGGCAACTGCTTAAAAGAAAGCAAAAGCCATCTTGCAAGAAATTTTTACGGAACACTTGCTTTCATTTCCTAATAAACTAAGGGGAAACTAGCAGCATGGCAGGGAAAGGGAGAAGGAATGCTGTGGGCTCACTAGCATGTTCTGATCAGATCATGAAGCGTAGCAAGAAATCCTCTGCTGCTTCCACAATCATGTACACACGGGAGGAAGGTATATGGCTGAAGAACCAGCCATGCCACGTACTGCTCATTTCTGCTACTATAAGCCCACTACAGCTGCAGCTTCTCCTCAGTGCTAACAGTAGGAACAAAGCCAGATACAACATTTCTGCATAAAGCGAGTGGAGCATCTCAACTTCCATTGAGATTTCCTCCACATGCAAGGCTAAGTTGCTAGGAAGCAGTGATCAATCCAGTTAAGGGATGAGGAGAAAAAGTAATACCATGTTGTGTTCTTTTTCTTGACCCCTTTAAGAAAGTGAATAATATGTCTTTGTAGAGTCGAAATAACCCTTTTTTTCTCCTAATGGAAAATCTCTAGGAGAAAAGATGAATATGATGATTGATGGCTTCAGGCATTTTTATACTACCTGTTATTGACCAATGGACAGGATATATTATCTGCATGAGATAGGGCCTGCTGAATAGTTATTGGATATGCTTCTATTGACTATACTCTACAAACGACATTACAAGTACTCTTGACCTCCTAAAATGCATTGGTAAACTCATCATCCACCTTCACTGAAAGGACCATTTACCATTTCCAGTATCTAGTTCAGAGGACTCTTTGGAGAACTAGTTATTTTAGTAAATGAAGAAAATTTTGACTTCCCACCCTGAACACACACACACACACACACACACACACACACACACACACACACACACACACACACATGATGGAGTTAAAAGCAGGTGGCCACTCTGGCTTGTCACTCATCCAAACATTACATCAGATTTTTGTGAAAAGTTGTCCTATTATGCCTGATACACCTCCCTCCATGCTCTCATACTCTAGCTAATATAGGAAGACAGACGGGACAGCGCTCTTAGGACACAGAAGATGGGGAAAACTGCCAAGTTGTATCTGCTTTAGCCATGCTTTGGGAACTTTCAGATTTGCTGTAGTTATGTGCATGGGGAGGTCTCTGGATTTCAAAGCACTGTGTATTAAATACGTAAAAACTTTAAGGACAAACTTAAATTATACTAACAGAAATCAAGAAGTTTGACTGATACCTTTCTGCTTAACTTATCCCCTTGCATACAACTCAGTTACTCTTTCTCTCTCCTGCTCTCAACTTTAAAAGTACAGCTTCAATGCCCTTTTAAACTAAAAACACACTTCTCGTTTAAGATCACAAAGGACTTAAAAAAAGTCAGGTTGCTTTTTTTATGATCTTTTCTGTAACTGCACATAATTGTTGATTACTGCACTAAAATACCCTGGTTATGTAGCGGAGAAGCAAGAAAAAGATTAGGTAGTAAAGAGGAAGACATCAATTGTACTATGTTTAGTACATAGTTTATATGTGTACTACGTTTCAGAAATGTTCTTGCACCTGGTTCTCATTTGTCCTCAGCTGAAAAATGTAAGACAGCTTTATCATTATTATTATTGTCATTATTATTTTTGTTGTTGCCAAAAAGAAGCCTCACTTCATCAAGGAATGATCAAGTGACCAGGCTCCCTCTGCCTGGGCAGGGCTAGTTTTGCTTTCGACTTCTTCAATCATCATTAGCTCTGAACAACATCATATCCCACTTACATAAAGCGAGCCTCAAAAACAGCTGTTGCAAGTGAACAGCTTGAAGAAGCTGGGCTCTAAAATCAAACTATTTACCTTGCACTGCTTCAGCATTGCTTATCTTTCTTTTCAGAAGGTAAATTCAGAGTGGTATTGGTATATTTGCACCAAAACCACAACTGAAAACTGCTTGGCACAGGCTCAGAGCATCTGGACAAAAGGCATTATCATCTTCATCAGGGAAGGCTCAGTCATGAAGATTTTGCTGCTCACTCACTGACTGTTTGAGAACATTCAACAGCAGCATTTCTCAAACTGCAACCAGCTTCCTGGGAGAGGCTAAAGTCTTGCTAGAAGCACCAAACAAGCCAGAGAGAGGCAAACGAACATAGCTAGGTCTAGGCTTGCTCTGATCAAGGCTTGACAAGACTACAGGTCTTGTGCTAAATACTGTGTCACGTATCTCTTTTTTGCTGATCCTAAGGAAGAATGAAGATATCCTTAGACTTAGACGGAAGATGAGCATGCCTGATTTAACCTAATAAGGTAATTTTGGTAGTCTTCAATGAGAACGGCTCACTCCATTCCTGCAGGGGCTCCTGACCCACTTTGCAGCAGTCCGTTTTATCTTCTATCATCTGTGAATGCAAAAGAAGCTGCCCCCTATCTCCCTTAATTTTAATACCATCTCTTCTTCAACCAGTTCTGCTACAGTTTACAGGAACAATGAAGAGGCATAGGAAGGACATGCTGTCCTGAACCCAAGCTTAGCACATAAGCGCCTGTGTCACCAACTGGTACAGGAATATGCTTCTCATTACTTTTGTAAAATGGTATTATTTGGAATTCATTTTTAATTTCAACACAAACCATAATTTTTACATTTTACCAAATTCAACAGTTAGTCTGACACACAAGCAAGAGGAGGCCGAAAGGTCACTCACAAATGGCTAAACATTCCAGATACTGAGCAAGACCAATTCCTTCTTGTGGGCTTGACATGGAAACTAGGTTTCTAAAGCTCCTTGGTTTATTAATTCTCTCTCAAAAGCAAGGAAAAAAGTATTCCTGACCTGTATGTAATATGCTGAATACTGATGCTTGTCTCACATTCCAGAGAAACTGTTACTTATCTCTCTTCCATCCTCTACAAAGCCGGCTTGTATACTGGGAATTTGCTGGACACTTTTCCCCAAATCTTCACTCACATTTACAGTGAAGCAAACCCATTGATCCTATTCTTCTTACTTGTTTTGATGGGCTCAAAACAAGGATTTTGTTATTCCTACCCTCATCTTGCCAGGCCCAAAACTCACAGCTTGCTTTGGCTTCAGCAGAGCTGCAAAGGCTTTGCAATGCCTATATAAAACCAAACATGATTTGCTCATTAAAGCTAAGTTTTTGAGGACGTGCCTCATGTACTGACCTCCATCAATGGCCTGGGCTTGCGTTCCACTGCAAACCTGAAGTGGCAGAGTTCACAGTAGCTGGTGTTTGAAGATGACAGCCAGCGCTCCAGGCAGCTGCGGTGAATAGTCCCCAGGGTCCCTGTACATTCGCAGGGGGAAAGCAGGTCTTCCTGACTGCTGCCTTCATGGCAGATCCTGCACATCGGCCAGTCATTGAAGGGGCTGCTGGAGGAGAAGAGAACATTTCTCATCAGCGTACAGGGCTGTGATCTAGCCCCTCTCTCTTTCTGCCTGTATGTCATGAATTAACAATGTGGGAAACATTTGCAGATTGTGTACTGTGCTCCGTATTACCTGCTGGGCTAATAGCTGCAGGAACTTTGATATTCTTGTTTAAAATTGTGGTAGCTTAGGATTTGGCACAGTTACGGTAGTGGGGGAGGAGACTGCCGCCTTTGTTTGGTGCCGTTTCAGTCGCAGGGGATGGGGGTGCTAGCACAGCTCCTGTAAAAACCTTCTTGAATTAAGCTCCCCCAGCTCCAATACTGCCCTGCCTCTGGCCAAGGCTGCATCAATCAGCACCTCTGAGAATAAACCTATTTAAAAGGAGAACCCAGTTTGGGAATGTCTTTTGGTTTTGAGTACTCTTTTGTTTTGGAGGCGGTAGGGTGGAAGAAGTGACCATGCAGTCGCCCAGGGAGCTAAGGAGAAGGTTGGGGAGACACGCTGGTACAGCCATGTCCCTTTGGTCCATGGTAAGTTGGCAGGCTGAGATCCTGCAATCCTCAGAGAGCACTGGAGAGAGAATGGTTGGGCAGCAGAGAGCCAGAGAGAGCTCCAAGATACAGAGAACCGGGGAGAGACCCGCATTGCAGATAGCCAAAGAGAGACCCACAATGCAGAGATCCAGAGATCCAGCCTGTAAAAGGCTGTGACTCCGAAGAGGATCAGCGCTGGGTCAGTTTGGCACTGGCAGAACCGACCCCAGCAGCAGACCTCCCTGCTAGCTGGAGATGGTCATGGAATACTGTCTCCTGTGGGGAGGGCGGGGGGAGTGCCACGTGCCACAAGGAACTGTGCGGAGCATTTCCGTGAAGAACAGCAAGTGGCAGGAACAGCATGTGAAGAACTGAGACTGACTGCACACCCCATCCTGAGCTCCCCGCTGCGCCAAGTCAGGTGGGGAGGCAGCAAAGCTAGGCCCGGGAAAAAGGGAGGAGTCAGGGGAAGATGTATTTAAGATCTTGTTGTTCTCTGTCCTGCTCTAATTTAATTGGTGATTTTGGTTGCAGTTTTGTTGTTTGCATTAAATTGATTTTTTTTCCCCAAGTCAAGTCTGTCTCTTGCCTGTGACTCTAAGCGGTGAGTAACCCCTCCCTTGTCCCTTGTCTTGATTTTCAAGTAGTTTGTTGTATTGTCTCCTCTTGGAGAAATACAGCCACTGAGGGGTGCTTAGTCACCAGCTGGGTCTAAACCATGACAAAAATATTTCTTCTATGGGGAGAAAAAAAGTGGGAGAGCGAAAAACACATCAGAGGGCAGTTGAGAGGCAGACAACCAAATGCTTCTGTACCTTTCCCACCTTTTCATAGTCCAGTGGAGCAGCTACTTCAAGAAATCTCTGAATGTATCAGGGAAGTTTTAAACCTGCCTCAGCTGGGCACCTCTTATGCTACTTATTATCTGTGATATCACTCCTGATCTACAGGGTAGCATCTCTTACGCTAGAGATGATCCCCTGAGCTATAGGATACGCTGTTTTCAGCGATCACCAGCAAAGGACTACTGGACCTGAAACAACAGCATGTTGCCCTGTAGCAGTGTGAAGGCAGGGCATAACATCAGGCAGGCATGTGCAAGCAATAAGCTCCTGTCCCTGGGGAGGGTTTCCCTCTATTGGGGACAACAACCCATGAGCAGTTCAAGGAGTGATATTAACAGTACTGAACAGGAGGATTGTGACAAACACATCCTTCCCATTGCTGCCTGAGTCTATTTCTCCTGCATTGTCTCTCCCAAAGCACCCACATTCCTGGTAGTGGGGTGCTAACATGCAAAGGGGGATGGGTGCTCCTCCTGCCAGTTAAAATCTAATATCTCTGATTTTAACTATCATGATTCTCTGTTTTACAGATTAAGCTTTCAGTAAAGATGAAGGCAGCTGTGTTGCTTCCTGGGGCACTCAGGCTTAGCACAGTGGGAGAAAAGCAGGAGCAGGCTGCAAGCACCAGCGCTGCTGAACTACGGCTTCACTTCACTGCAGCTTCAAATCAACGCCCCTAGCTGTCAAGGCTGAGAAGGTCAATCTCTTGGCTGATGTCTTGCAAACTAAAACTCTCCCTACCACACAAGCCCCCTCCTCAGAAAAGTAGGTTTTGTCACTGTCGCTGACAAAACCTCATTATCAGATAGCATACAGTGACACACAGCTGTCGCCTCTGTCCCTCTTCTGGTTCTTTGCATGGTGCTCCAGGTGAAGACCTCACTCAAGTGTAACTTCTGGAAAGTGTAAAGAAGCCAGTCCACCCCTTTCAATCTGCCTGGTAAAAGAGTATGAAGTTGTACTCACTGCTCTACACAGATCTGAGCTGTACAAAATGCATGGGGTTTAAAAAAGTTGCTACAAATAAAGAGGGAAAGCCCTTTCAGACTGTCGCATTGTACATGCAGCAGAGTTAATTTCACTCTTGACAGAAGAGCAGTGGATTGGATGATGTTTGCTGTTTTGTAAAATCCAGGGCTACTTCAAGACCCATGCGGTCTTTCCGGTTTCACTTAATTTTGACCCAGATATCAAGTTTGGATATGGCCAAACCCTCCAGCATCCTCTTTCTTGCTTCTAACGGAAACGATGCTAACTCAAAGCAGGCTAGTGTTTTGCAGGGCATAGTTTAAATGTGTCATCATCATTATCATGGCTTGGCTTCGCGGACAAAGATTTGGGAAGGGCTTTGCCCACGCTTATTGCAAGCGCGTTGATGGCTGAAAAGGCCAATGTGGGATAGGCAAGATCGGTTGCAAAGAGCACACCGGCGGGTCTCCTTGGGTGGTATAGTCGAGGCACGGTTCTTTCTGCGCTGTCTTTTCTCCTCGAGCCTGATTCTACGCGTGCTCTCAAAGGAGACAGCAGCGTTATGTATGGTGTGTCTCCAAATCTCCCGATTGGAGGCCAGGGTGGACCACTGATGGTGGTCAATATGGCCTAGGCTGAGGTGTTGTTTCAGGGAGTCCTTATATCTCCTCTTTGGAGCTCTTCTCTTGCGGCAGCCGGTGGCAAGTTCACCATAGAACACGATCTGAGGGAGGCGGTGATCCGCCATCCTGGAGACGTGCCCTGCCCAACGCAGCTGCGTTTTCAGCAACATGGCCTCAATACTGGTGACGTCTGCCTGTTCAAGGACAGCAACATTAGTCACGTAGTCAGTCCAGTGGATGTTTAGGATTGTGCGGAGGCAGCGCTGATGGAAGCGTTCGAGGAGTCGCAGATGGTGGCGGTAGGTGACCCATGATTCAGACCCATACAGAAGAGTAGGCAGTACCACGGCTCTGTAGACACTGATCTTTGTACTTTTCTTCAGGTGTTTATTGCACCAGACTCTTTTATGGAGTTTTCCAAAAGCTCTGTTTGCCTTTGCTATTCTGTTGTCTATCTCTTTGTCGATCGTGGCATCTGAGGAGATGATGCTACCCAGATAGCTGAACTGCTGGACTGACTGAAGCTCTGACTCGCCAATGGTGATGTGGGGATGATGGTAATCATCTTGTGGTGCTGGTTGGTAGAGAACTACTGTCTTCTTCAAGCTGACTTCCAGCCCAAAAAGCTCAGCCGCCTCTGCAAAGCAGGATGTTAAGCGCTGCAGAGCTGCTTCTGTGTGGGCAACAAGGGCGGCATCGTCAGCAAAAAGCAGCTCGCGGACAAGGTGATTCAGGGTCTTGGTGTGGGCCTTCAGTCGCCTTAGGTTGAAAAGGCTCCCATCGGTACGATATCGGATATAAATGCCGTCTTGTTCGTCGAGGTCTGCCGTGGCCCTTTGGAGCATCATGCTGAAGAAAACTGTGAATAAAGTTGGGGCGAGAACGCAACCTTGTTTCACACCATTGGCTATTGGGAAGGGCTCAGAGAGTGCATCGCCATATCACCACTAACCTACAGCAGAAACCGCCGCTCTCAATCACTGGACAATGGCTGAAGCAGCAATGCTTTCATAAGCACCTCTGCTAGAAACAGTTTGTCTGGCTGCTCAGTGTGCTGGGTTGGAAAGATTGAAGGAAACGTGCTGCACTCGTGTCGGCAGCAGAACGCAAGCTAAACACGGCATCCCGTGCCAGCCAGCACCCACAGAAGCCTTCTGCTTCGTTATCAGGACAAATAATTGCAGCTGGCTCACTTGATCAGCAGCATCCCTAGACAGAACTGCCTCCCCCTTCTTCACTGAGTATAATGCCGAGGGCTTAATTACATATGTAGCATAATCATTATAAAGTAAGGACAAGGGTTCAATTATAAGTGCACTGTGGTAAGCATTCATGAAGCACACCACCACATCTTCCCTTCAAGCATCTGTAGGACTTCCGGGTGACACCTGGGGAGGGTGCACTCGAGTCCACCCAGGGAAGGGGCCCAGTCCTCCACTCCCCACGTACCTCTGCGCAGCAAGCGTCCGCACGACAGAGGAGAGCAGCTGCCCATCTTTGGCTGACACCTGCATGACATACTGTGGGCAGCTGCTGGCTAGGCCACCACTGCTGTCATCGGGCAGGGTCTTGCTGGTGGGTGCTGGTGGGCACAGGCGCTCTGGTGGGACCCCCGGCAGGTGACTGCAACGGCTCATCCTCATGGGAGTGGGCATCAGGACCCCATCTAAGGAGAAGGGAGGACAGGGCAGTGGGGTGGGGGGAAGGGGCACATCCCTCCCTGTCTGCATCTCTGCCATGCTGATGAATAGAGAAGAAACATCCTCTCCACTCCAGCCCTCCAAACCCACTCAGCAGGGCGAGAACACTTACAATGTTATGTGTCACAGAAAAACAGTCTGTATGTCTCAGAAACAGCAAGCCAGGGCTCTGTGCTGCTTTTTTTTCTCTGCAAACTCCTACAGTCACAAGAGATAAATAGAAAGACTGAATCTTTTTGTCTCTCCCCCAGCAAATGCTGCAAAGGCATATAAAATCTTCACCTTGCATGCTTTTTAAAGGTTGTTTCTGTCTACCAATGGGGAAAGTTATGTATTGGAGGAGAAAGTGGCCAATCAGCTCCAAATGTTGTTGAAAATACTCCACTGCTGCTAAGTGCCTTCCATCACCAACCCACAGCAGAGCACAGACCTGGCAAATAATCCTGTACAGGGCTTTTGTCACACAGACCTGCTTATTAACAGCCTGTGTGCAGTAATAATTTATGCCACAATGTGAGGTAGAAATCACAGCATGCCTGTGTCTGTATTCTCTGCTTTACTCTTTCTCCCATCACTTAGAGTGTATTCTGTATGATGCTTTCAATCACAGCAACTGGAAATCAAGAGTTATGCTGGTAGCAAAGAGCCTGAGAACGGACATTCCTGATACCTTCATATGATGCTTGTTGCTTGTCGGTGAGAGGAGGCTGAGTGGTCCAACAGGCAGAGCACCAGGCTATGTGCCTGCAGGCTTGCTCTCCAGGTCAGTCACTGACAGAGTATGTATGGGGTGGATTAATCCCTCTGCAAAAAGGAAGAAAGACTTCCTAGCATGCCTTGAGACACTTGGCTACAGTCACATGAAAATGCTATGGATCACTACTATGAAACTCAGAAGCTGAAATCAGGCACATTTGTCTGCACTGCATTTAACCCTGAAAAAAAGCATTTTGCATTGGACACCACTGTTACTTACGTAGTACCAATACCGCAGAAGAAAATAGAATCTTTAAAAATTAAACATCAATCCTCCTTTTAAACAGAGGTTTTAAAAGAAATCTTATAATTTGATCTCATGGGATTTGAGCAAACGGCAGTGCTAACTTTCTGAAGCATCTTCTGAATGGATGTCTTTGACAGTAAGACTTTGTAGCATGTGAGGATGTGATGGCCTTGCTGGACCACTTGTACCATGAGGGTTTTCACATAAAGACTTATATTCTTAGAAAAGCATCTGAAATAGGAAAATGCTTGGCAAAGTGTTTGTTTCACAGGATTATTTCAGCTATTTTTGTAGCACGCATATCCCAGAGAGCAAACTGGAGGCTGATGAGACAGCTTACAGGGGATATAGTCTTCAGAGAATGGGGAAAGAAATCAGTCCCTGGTGCTCATTTACAATGCAAATGAAGCAAACGGCTGAGTTCAAAATCATTAACATATAAAAGAAGCAGAGTTTTTAAGAGAATAAGAGCCATGGACTCTCCAAGGTATCTCCATGGTATCAGCAACATTTTAGTTTTAAATCCATGTTGAGACTGTTTAACAAGAATATTCAGTAGCTGAGTAACTGCTTTGTTAAACTTAAAAAGCCTAGGCAGTACCATGCGTGCAGACCCATGGTAGAGAATTATATATTTCTCTTCTGGTCGCTTCACTGACCTCCTTAAGTGCAACAGTGGGTTTATCGTTGTGTATAAAGTGATCGTCCAAGCCTTTATGAACACATCCATCAGCCACCTGATGAGTTCAGAGCATTTCCTGAAGCATCAGACGATGCAACTAAATGCTAAATGCAAAGCTTTCAAGAAATAATGTAGCTATATCCCAGCAATGATGTTAATTCAAATTTCTGCATACAGTACTGCGTTGATATCCCCCCTTGGCATAGCAAATACATATAACCCCTTTCTACCTAACTGTTTTTTTTCTTTAAAGAAAGTTACAACTTATTTTCCTGATTCCAGAAGGATCATTTTCACACAAAATCAGTGTACATACATGAAAGTAATACAATTACAGAATTAAATAATATGTGTCTTAATACTGAGCCCTGTGGTAAATAATGAAGATTAGTTATCGTTAGAAACACAGACATCCTAAGCAAATCTGAAGTCCAGGCTGACATTCAGGAATTGTAGATCTTAATATCCACAACCCCCCTAAGTCAGTATTTACCCATATGAATGGAATATGTTCTGTCAGAATGTTTTTCACGTGGAAGAGGTGGAAATGTGTCACAAATATCTTAACAGAAGAGGGAAAATGAATAACAAAAGTAGGAAGATGTGTTTAGATGGTATTTAGGGAGAGATGCAATATTAAAAGGGGGAAGCCAAAATACCAACACTCATTTCAGAGGCCAGAAAATTCAGAGGAAAGTGGCTGAAGTTGGCATGATGGATGTATGTTTGAAGAAATCTAGTAATTAGCTCTTTTCTGAGTTAGTACACTCCCTTCTCTTGCATGTCTCTTGTCTGTTCAAAATCTACTTTAAGACTACCTTACTACTGTAATATTTAAACCATATCTTTTCTCTGCTTTGCCTTTGGTACTAGTTTCTGACTCCTCACCTCCATGACATGAGATTTTCTGATGGGAGATGACAAAGTTTTTAAGAGTGACTCTCCAATTTCTGCACTATCTTCCAATTGTCACTGATAAGTGTATAGTTCTTGGTATATTTCTGCTTTTTCTTGTGCAATTACTTCAGTCAGCTATATAAAAATCCTATTTGCAGAGTTGTTTAATGATCACAAATTGAAAAATCTTGAGATAAGAAGAAATTATCTTTTACTGTGTTACATATATGCCAGTTCATACATATATATATATATAAAATATATATATATATATATATAAAATATGGGTTTATGGGTATCAAAGTAAAGATACTGCATGTATGTTCTTTGTAACACGTCACCATTTAGGCTGGTGACTAAAGCCACACAGTCATTTTGTTTCCTCCAGGAGGAGGAAACAAAACAACTACTTAAGGGTCAAGGCAGGGCATAAGGGAGGGCTAAATGCACCACTTGTGGCTGTGGGCAAAAGACAGACTGGAATAGAGGAAACACAATCACTTTAATTCAAAACAACAAAACAACAAACAAATCACCAATTAAATTGGAGTAGGACAGAGAAGAGATCAACAAGATCTTAAATACACATTCCCCCCACCCCTCCCTTTTTTCCCCAAGTCTGGCTTTACTACCTCGCTCCCCACACTTGGCGCTGGAGTGGGGTCGCAGTCATTTTTAACCCTCTGCATGAGGTTCCAGCCGCTTGCTCCATGGAGCACACCCCGCACAGGTTCCCTTCAGCCATGTGGTGCACCCCCCCAGAGGAGACAGTCTGGCATGAACGCCTCCAGTCCGCCTTGGGGGAAGGAGTCTGGTCCGAAGCTCAGCTTTCCCAGCATTGAGGCAACCTGGTGCCAAATCTTTCTCAAAGTCACTGCATTTTTCAGGGGGTCCCCAGGTCTCCGCATCCCAAATCCTCTTCATCACTGGGGTCTGCATATCCCACCCATTTCTCCCCCACCAGTGCTTGATGTGTCAGTTGACTTGCCACTGACCAAAGGAAGAAAATAGCTGTACCAGAGTGCACTCAGCAAACACCTCCTGGCTACTTCAGAGACCGTGTGGCTAGGTCTTCCTCTTCCGTTGTAACCCCTCCAAAACAAGAGAGCACTGGAAAATGAAAGGCATTTCCCCTCTTAAATAGGCTTATTCTCAGAGGCATTGACTGGCGCAGCCTGGGCCAAAGGCGGGGGCAAAATTGGAGCCAGGGTTTTTTTGTTTTTCTTAATGCTTTTACAGAAGTCACAGTAGCCGCCCCATCCCCTGCTACCGAAATGCATCAAAACAAAGGTGCCAGCCTCCTGCCCCTGCTGCTGAAAACATGCCAAATCCTAAATCACAACACCTAAGTCTGAAAACAAAAAACCCAAAACCCAGCAAATAAAACCCTGTTAAATTCTCAGAGTTGTTCTGTGTCCTCGGAAATTTCAAATTTTTGGGTGGAAAGAGGTAAGTACAGGTTTTCCTGGTGGGATGTCATAGTGGAACAGTATTCTGTTAGCCACTGATTAGAGTGTCCTCGTTGTGATTTATTCCTTCCACTTCATTCACTGGCTTATGGACTGAATGTCCCTGAGCAAGCACTCCAAGTCTCAAAGATGTTCCTGGTATTTCTGCATTCAGCACTCTAGTCCACAGAAATAAAAAGCTCAAGTCTCATAACAATAAGTCTACTCCCTTGTTAAATTGACACAGTTACAGATTCAGACGATCACAGCAGTTTGCAGTTATTTATGTTATTTCCTCAAAAAAAGTGCCGGCACTACTCATACAGTGAGTAAGTTAAACCTAGCTGTCACTGTGAAGCAAGAAACTACAAAAGGGGATGAGATGAAGTGTACTCAAGTAGTTCATGTGAGGTCATGCTGGAGCTGGGTAGAATACTCAAGTACAACCTAAATCTTTTGCTCCCTAATAATTTAGAGGACGCTATTCTAGCAAATGTAAGGGATAATTTACACTTTTTTGTTTTGCTCTCCTGATCCGCTGGCTACTACACCCAGTATTAAAATGAAAGTCAACATAATCCGATTATCTTGCCTCTCTCTGCCCTCTAAGCCCTGCTTCATTTTAAAAAATCATTCCAAAGTCCAGACTGCTTTATAGGGCTTCAGTAGTTATTACAGGTATCTGGAAGTATTTTTCTTCTTGACATTTTATTAATGAATGCAAATATTTTTGGAAAAAGTAGCTTAGCCCCACAAACAAATGCCACCAAACACTTGCAATCTTTGTTTCAGAGGCAAGTTGCTTCTGGGTTTAGTCAACTGCTGATAACTGCTAACAGTATGTCCCCACTGAACTCAACAAACATTTCTTTATATGCTGCAATGCATTTATAGCATATCTTCTTTCCTATCCTTATATTTCTTTTTAAGAGTTTTGTAACTTCTGTGTCAAGGGAAACCATGAGACTCAACAAATGCCAGTGAGCTGCATTTGCTATTCTTACTGAATTACAGTCAAATATGAGATGTTAAAAACTATCATTACTGCCTTAAAAATGAATTTAAAGAAACCATCTGCATTTATAATGAGCACCTACAACTGGAATCCTTGTTGCAGTCTTTCCTACTGTGCGTGAACTGACCTAATTTCTTAAACTCATAAAGCATTATCATGCTGATGAGTTAAATTATCACAGCAGACTTTTTAAAGCACTGATGCTTTTCTGCTGAAGCTGTGAGCAGCTTAGATTTTTATAAGCTAAAAATATCTTAGACTTCAAGCAGCATGTTGCAAAAATTAAATATTCATGTAAAGATTGTGTGTGAATTGTTTGCTTTTTTCAGCACCTTTGCTAAGAATAGTACATATTGCATCTCTTATAGTCATGTTTCAAACATGGAAATCCATTCACCTTTCTTATTTCATGTTCCCCTGAGTCACCCCATTAGTTTCAAGAAACGCAACTCAAGAACACATCAATCAGTTTCAAGACTTAAAAACAAACATGAAAAACCAGTACCTTCCCACCTGGAAACATTTTCCCAAGAAACAGTGCATTATTTTAAAACCCCCACAACTGTTACTAAAAAAAATGGCTGAGATATATTTTTGTTTCCTATTTATGTACTTTCACATGCCAGAAGAGTATTTCTTTTTCCACGCTACCCACAGCCCAGTGCTCAAGACTCAGATTACAATCCAGTATCAAGAAGAAATGACAAACTAGTTTTCCTGAGGGCCAGGAGTGAAATGTAGCCACATATTGACATTGCGTGACTTGATAGGGCCGTGTCTCCTACACGGGGCCACGACTGCCTCAGTCTGCCCAAAAGATTCTGCAGGTACAGACCAATCTCTTTTTGCACAGACTACTCTTGCAATTTGGTCCCCAGTGACCTGTGCTCATGGACAGAGTCTTACTTCAGGACAGGTCACCAGATCTAGAGCACAGATACAGTTCTGCATCGTATTGCAGTCTGGGAGAGCAGTGCACCTTGTGGAGAAATTTCTTCCACCTTTACTTCTTCTATCAATCCTATTCATTACTTGGAATGCAAATTATTGCATTCTAAGTCATGAACAAAGTACTGGTTTCAAGATTTGTCTGCAATATAGTTATCAGAGGCCATGTGAAAAAGGTGTTCCTTCACTGGCTTTGAACTTACCAAACAAGGAGTACAGTGTATACTATGTGTTGTTTTTCGAAATGGAGAGCAGGAACTCATTTTTCCCTCACTGAGGTTTGGACAGTATTTTTATGCCATCCTACTTCTTAAGAGAGACTTTTTTTATCCTGACTTTGCATGATCCTTATAGAGATAAACCACGATGCACAAAAGACCTCTTCTTTAATTAAACTCTTATTAGGTCTTTAGTTACAGCACAGCAGAAGTCAGGACTGGTCGGCAAATGTCTCTGAGAAGCTAAATCCTTAATTGGTTAAGGGAGCTGTGAACTAAGCCTGAACCCACTGCAGCTATGTTAAGATTCTCCAGAGACTAATACAGGCATTGCAGTGACTGGATGGCTGCTGCTTTGACTCACAGATTCACCTTCCCTCTGAAAAATGCAAAAGAAGAACCAAAATTATTAGCTTCAGAGTATTGTGAAACTTGCTGATTTTTTTATCTATTAAGAAACCATACAAGATACTGTTAGGATGGCATGGCCAGAACCTTTCTAAAAGAGCAGGACACCCTGGGAATCTGAAATTCATGTTTTAGTAAATGATAATCATGAAGGCGTTTTCTGTACATAATTTCCAAGGCATTCACAGATGGAATTGTTTTAAATGTTTCTTGACTCTTTCCTCCACACTCCACCACACAGAGCTGCATGGTTCCTCTCCTGGTTTCAATCCCGTCAAGGCTACCGAATGAAGAAACAAATGGAATAACTGTCTGTTACACGTGTAGCCCTAGGTGCTGTCTGCCAACACGGGCAATAGAGTCATACTTCCTTCAGTATGTTTCTCAGAAATCAGCTGACAACTGTCAGCTTGTAATTACAGCTTAGGGACCTTGCACCATGGGAGATGCCTGAAAGGAAGGCACAGCCCGAACTCCCAAACTGTCACTCCTGTCCCCTGTGGTATGCATCTGGCCATGCCCCATCCATTCTGCATTTGCCTCCCCAAGACCCCAGCTCATGAGTTACTCATACTTTTTTTCTCTGGACTCGGTTCCAGTCCTGTTTCGTGATCCTGTGTTTGTACCAGGGTTGTTCTTTGAAGTAAGACTTTACAGCAGCTAAGCCCATAATGGGAAATGCCAGCTCTCTTACAGCCTTACTAGACATAAGGATTGGTACAGTTGGTACTCTTGCTCTGTTTGTTAAAAAATAAAGAAAATAAAAAGGTACAGAAACTTGCAGAAAAAACATCTTAACTCCAGGAGGTGCACGTACGACAATGCATCAAGTCCTCCAGAATAAAAAATTAATTTCTGCAACTTGAGAAGATGAAATAACTCCTACATCTAGGGCTTAGTATACAGGAGGACATAGAAGATTCTGCCTAACCTGCTCACTACAGAGGTGCAAAGTACACACTGGTACCATGCCATCAGTGAGAAAGGCACAGGGGAACCAGCACCAGGGCACAGTGGTTCTGGGACACGATAAGAGGAGAAGGGTGTTGGAGAACATTTTTGTAAGAATCCATTCAGTTTGTAACAACTAAATCACCTCCACTAAACCCTCTCAAGGAGGTATGAGAGACAACTGAATGCTGCAAGAGGAGACATAATCCTTGCTTATCAGTTGAGGAGGGTGGTAAACTTTACACTCCTCGCAGGATTTCACTTTAAAGCATGTCATCGTATAGAAAGTAGTGAAATACCAAACCCAATTGATACTAGGAAATTTTAGTTTGGCTGTTTCAGCCCACACTTTACTAACTTTTCATGCTGTAGATAGCATTTTCTTCTCAGCTGGTCTGACTGCAGAGAGCTCTGGGGCCTCTTAAAAACTACCATGCAGTAGGCTGCATGTAAAGTGTAATTTTATAAACAAGCACTTCAAAGAACTGAGTACTAGTCTGAGACAAAAAGCAGTTCAGCATGAATGGTCCTTAAAAGTCTTCCCATGCATTTAAAAAAATCACTCCTCACCCATACACCAATGTTCTGTGTTACGTACTGAACCCTGAAGCACTTCTCTACCTTTTTGGCACTGTGGTCTTTAATAAATAGCTTTGTATGTCTGCACAGCCACTAACTTAAGTCTTTTGCTTAGATTTTTCTTCTTTTGTTGGTTGTCAGAATGGAAGATGTCACGTGATAATACATACCATAAGTACTTAGAGTTGGTAGCATTTTAGTTTTGCATTAATGATAAAAATCAGAGGACACAAATAGTGTACAACTGATCTGGAAATAAAAATAGTAATGCTGGTTTCTTTCAAGGCATAAAGACAGACATAAATTTTCTTTTCTAGTATTAGTCTTTTCTAATGGAAATGTCTTTCCTCACAGGAGCTGGAATTCAAGACTTGTCTGTCTCATTTTCCCTGGAAGACATTTTGGATTACTGGACAAACAGGAAGAAGTTATGATCCTATATTGAATTCTGCTGCCAACAGATTTTTTCTTCCTGAGCTGAACAAGCTGCTTCCAGGTTCTCTGGAGCAACACCGGTTGCAGAAAACCAGTACTTCCACAACCGCCCTTTGTGAGAAGGGGATTCTTGTGTCTGCAGAAGCTGGTTGAACATAGGCATGAATAAAACAGCCCAATGTGCTTAATTGCACCCTTACTAAGCATAATCTTGGAAATAAATGAGTGCTTCTGTATATGCTGCCGATTTTGCATTTATAAATTCCTGGCAACAGGTTGGTATGGCAAGCCAGACTCCCAGAACAGCCACTTAATGTACACTTGCCTATTGCATGCACTGGACATACGTACAAGCTCGGCTGAAGTTTGTCTTTCTCTCTGCCTATCTGGCACTCCTTGTAACTGCATTCCAGTTACCTCAGCCCACATAACCAGCTGCTGCGGCTACAAGTGCAGACACCACTTGCTAAGACAGGTTCTTCTGGTCCAAGGGTTCCCTAAACGCTCAGCTCTCTGGAGCAGGATGTATGCTGGTTTCGGAATGCTGGATGACATCCCATGTCTGTGCGCTGTGCCTGATGTATTAGAGAAGGAGGACGGGAGCATGAGTGGTAAAGGTTACTCTGGAAAGGGTTACTAAAGGCACACTGCTCTAAGATAAGCATCCTCAGTGAGGAAGGATGTAGTAGTTTTGCTGACAACCTTGAGTGGAGGAGTAAAAATAATAAACATTTTCCAGCTTCTTTCCCCAACATCCTCTATGCTGCTTGCCACTATAAAAATCTTTTTACTAGCCTTCCCTAACAGAGAAAGCAAAAAATACTTGGAACTGGAGGCTAAGGCTTGCCTACACCCACTTCTGGGGGACTATAATCAGGCTGAATCCCTGCAAATGGAGGAAGATGCTCACCCTTACACATTCCTAAATTCTCTATTTTCCATTGCCACATCCTCTTCACACTCCCCCCTCCCTTCTTTCCCCATTCCTACCCACAAACTCTATGCTTATTCTGTCCCGCTTAATGACAAATCTACACTGACAATGAAAGAAAGTTTCCCCCAGCCAACTCCTTTCCCTTCTACCAGCCTGGCGGTGGCTGTACCTGGGAAGCAGGGCTCACACTGCACCAACCTTCTGCAGGCTGCAGCCACAAGTGCATGAATTACCCCTCCAGCAGACACCAGAAGCTAACTTTGTTAAAAGTCAATTACTTGCCCACTTTTAGTATATTAGATTCTTTCAGCTCTTACAGTCAAGACTGCACTCAAAAATGATCTCATTAAAAACAGAACATGTATAGTTCTCAGTATTGATGGAAAACCAGTTGAATATATGCCACTAAACTCACTTTTGAATTAAAATAAGTAGAAAATTTAAAACATTTCTCTTTTTAATGGCTTTATATTTTAATTCTAGAGATTAGTAATATTGGCTACATCAGTCTTACATTTGCTAAAAAAAAAAAAAACTTCATTAGAAGCTCAACGAATATGACTTCTCTTTAAGATTCCAGTTTTGAGGTAGAATACTTTTATATTAATTTCTTTTTTCTTAGTCTTCATCTGCATAAATATTTTGCATTTACTTCCTGTATGGAGCAACTCTCTCCTTCCTATGTGATGCATCTAAACATCTTACTCTGTGAAGTCTTTCAGTAGTACTCTATGCAAGATACCTGCATTAGTAAAAGCATCTGGTATCCTGTATAGAAGCCTATGTGCATGAAGTATAATGGAAACTTAAGCTGAAGGAATAGGAGGCTTCTACCTCTTCTCACCTACGACAACGAGACAGCAAACTCCGTCGGGTAGATTCAAGACTTCTAACATTTTATTCAGTAATGAATCTGCTGTAGACACTTCGTGAATACATGAAACTTAGCTTGATGTGATGCTTTGCAAAGCATGCCCCAAACAAACATATTAATATGTAAAATATTTGCTTTCTCTTATTCTAAGACTGTGATCGTCTCATGAGTTTCTAGAGGTGCCATCTAACAAGCCCTTCTCCTTCACTAAAGAGAATCTACTTTGTATTATTTTATCGTGTAGTGTTTTACTTGGCAGTAGTTGAGCTTCTGATGTTTACTGATGAGGGAATTAGTCTTCCAAAAATACTATTTAAAAAACCCACTCCATTATTTAAAGAAAAATGACTGAAAATTCAGCTTTCTTCCTTCTTCTTCTCTTTTTACCCTTCAGACAAAAGCAGCTAAAAATACTCTTACTGTATTTTCCTCCATACAGGAAGATACATTAGTATGAAAACAAAAAGAGTTTATTTTTCTCAGCAGGAGTAAAATGTAGACTCTGTGGTTTTCTACAGTGTTTACATAAATACTTCCCTCTGAACTTGAATTCTGAGGGGTAAGTCTTCCATTAAACTTCAAGACTTGCGCTTGTTCCAGTTTGAGCCACGACTCCCTTGTTTTGGAAAATTGCCCAATAGAGTATCGGGATTATTTCATACAAGCTCCATAAACCCGGCATCCCATTGGCTAAAAGTGCAGGTCAAAAGATTTCTTCCAGCAGATGCTCCTTAAACCCTGCAGCCAGGAGGAATCTCCTCCTCTTTGGACACTGGACAGCTTCGGAGGAAGAGCCACAGCGAGAGGGCTGGCTACCGTCCAGGCCAAAAGCCTGTGGCCTGCCCCCCGACCCGGGGCCTAACTCAGAACTGTTTCTGTCTATCAGCCCAGCCCTACTGTGAATTGTTGTGGGACTCAGTCAGCATCTCTCTCGTATCGGGTAAGAGAGGAGCTATTTTCTCACTCGGCGAGAATCTACCGCTGGATTCGGACGCGGGGGAAGCTCACCCCCCT
Organism: Bucorvus abyssinicus; assembly: GCA_009769605.1. Taxonomy (NCBI): domain Eukaryota; kingdom Metazoa; phylum Chordata; class Aves; order Bucerotiformes; family Bucorvidae; genus Bucorvus; species Bucorvus abyssinicus. Next base: position 69,097,834 of record CM020063.1, on the reverse strand, counting down.
TCGCGTTCCAGCCGCGAGGGCTTCTCCTTTATCCGCATCTGAAGCCGCCGCCGCTTCTGTCAGGAAGACACTGAAAAAGGTCTCCCTGCGAACTCGTTAAAATGCTTCTCTAAGCTGTTAAAAACTTTTAATCACTTGGCCCGCCGCCATTTTGGATAGACGCCATCTTCTGAGCTACCATCCTCGCGTGACGACATCTCCTGGCCTGTGGCCAATCGGCCATAATTGTAGTTTTTTTCCCTTTTCCTCCCTTTGCAGTGTTTTAACTCTTACTGTATTGTTTTCTTATTTTGCATTTAATATATAGTTGTGTGATATGATAGTATTTTAGAATTCTTATTAAAAGTTTGTTTCAGTTTCCCATCCATATATTCCGAGAACTGAGTTTTGTTTCCTTTTTCCCTATATCAATAAGGGATTTAAGGAGCGTTAGGGACCTTGAGTTTTACTCGGAAACTCAACCCCTAACAGTGCTCTAGAGATCACTCCAGATGTGACAAGCACATCAGAGTACAGTAAGTTAACTAAAACCAGGGACAGTTCCCTACACTAAGTAGTTTTACATGCATATATGTTGTGCTGTGTAAAACTATATGCTACAGGGACCAGACAGTCTCATTTCTTTTCCAGCAACAAGCACACCAAAAATGCTTTTACTCACTGTTAAACAGACTTGGCACTGGTCAAACAAATCAGACCTCACATGCAGGTCCAGGAATGAAGAATAATTGCTGTGAACAAAGCATACAAAATCCAATTTCTATTCAGTAATTTTTAGGCAAATTACTGAAATGCTGCACTAGTGAATAAAAACCAAACAACAGTATTAAATCAAAGCGGCATAGGTAAAATTTAACCAGACAACATTATTCTCCTTATCCAAATCCAACATAAATATTAACAAGAAAAACAACAAGAACAAGAGTTAGACATGAACTAGGTGTTAGCCCTAATACTATGAGAAATAAAGGCAATGAAGTTTGACACAGGTGCTGATCTTAGCTGGGATTTTAATCTCTTGTGTTATTGTGACTTCGGCACTGAAATCAACCCTAAGATGCAGATTTTCCTGAGTGCCCATGAGAAGCTCGGTACAGGACTGTGATAGTGAAACAGCTTAATAACAGCTTAACATCTCAGCTTGTGCCAGTGCTGTTAGACCTTCGCAGCAATCTAATAACTGCTGTCTAAAGAGTACCATCACCATCTTCTTCCTCGGGGGCTACATATACAATATAATCTGCCTGCTTTATAACACAGTAAAGATCTCTCAACCAGTGAAATTCCCAGCTAACCAGATTCTGAGCCCCTAACGTCAGTTGCAATCTTCATCTAATGTCTTCTACAGCGGCAGGAAATTTGAGTGTGGTCTCACTAGTCTCAGAAATTGCATCCAGCAGCAGCAAGTCTCAGATCCTTGAGAAAATTATCTTTCTACTTGCATTACGGACAATTCTAAAGAACAAAATAAGAAATATGTAGTTGCTCATTTTGCATGGTTCTTGAAACAACTCTTTCAATGCCTTTTAGATCAGGCTTCATGCTCATACTTCACAGGAATACACCCCAGCTTACAATCATGAAACTATTTATTCACTTTGGCCTGAAAGAGTTTAAAAAAATCAACACATACCCATATCTAAAGATTCAACGTTCCTCAACTCACAGCAAAGATTCAGCCTCATAACTGATGTATACTGAATATGTATTTTTTTGATGTTTATTTATCACATGAAAGGTAACTTTCTGCTTCACGAAGATGAAGCATGTCTGTCAAGCATAATGTGTGTAAGGACAGAAAATAGTATTAGAGCGAAGTGGGACATTACCTCACCGCAAACATGCTCTGGTTTAGAGTCCATCCTACACGTATAGATATGATGAAGGGACTCTGGCCAAATTCCGTAAGAAGGTCTGAGGATGTGATGATTATGAGGATGTGATTATGATATTCCTCCAGCTGCCCACCAGGAGTATTTTAATATAGATTCACTTATGTCTCATCAAAACATATGCATATGTACCACTTTGCACATCATAAAGCATCACTGATGGCAGAGAAATCATCCAGGAGCACGGAAATACTAGAACGTGGCTGAGCACGTTGGCTCTGTTGCAGGCGAGCCTATATGAAGTTAATTGTTGCCAAAGGGCAAAATAACTGAAGAGCTCAAAGTTTTGCCTTAGGGGATATAAAATTCTGGGGTTTCTGGAGAAGTTGTGAACCGCCAGAAGCAAAAGTTAAGACAGAATAATTTTCTGCCTTCAGCAGTGCTTCACCCTCCAAAACCTTATCCATTACTAGAAAACAAATAATTAAATATTATTCTCTGTAGCTTCCAAGCAGGACAAGAGTTGCCCTCTTGTTGTTGCTTGCTGGTGAGGTAGGTAAGGAGGAATACTCTGACAAAGGTTTAGGATGTAGGGTTTCCATAAACTCTTGATTAACTTTTGTCTCCCACAATGTAGAATTTTGTGGATCTCCACTCCCTCCACCAATCTAAACAACTTATTTTCAGCTAGCCCTAGGCCACATTAAGACTCTAGAGTCTATTCAGTGACTATCTTCTATTGCGACACCTATGGTCCAGTGACTATACACAGCAGTTGAGTATAGTTAGAGATAATCACCAATAAAACCTAAAAATGGAAACCCTAAAAGTTCTAAAAAATCATCCTAGCTAGGTACTCTAGTCCTGTCTCTAAATCAAGATGCATTTATACTTACCTAGCCCATGAAACGTGAAGTTTGAGGATCTGGCTTCAAAGAGGTTACATAAAACCAGATAAAGAATAAACAAGCATACCACATTTTCTACGAATGCTCAGGCTTAAGATTTTAAAACACATTTAATGGTAATCCAAACACAGTGAACAAACAAACAGAATCAAATGACTAATTTCCAATTCTATCTGTTCATTTAGTACATGATGAGTATTGAACTCTGCTCTTAGCAACGGAGAGAAAGGATGACATTTCTCATCCCAGAAGGCTGCCACACAGAGATGTCTCAAATTCAGTAGTAAATTGATTACACAGATGATTCTGCTGGTTCTGGCAACCAGAAAAAAAAAGCAGACAGACTATTTTTAGCATGGTGCTTCATTATCAGTTTAATGGCATCCCAAGGTTTATCCGTCTGTCAGGTCTGAAGGAAAGCACACCTTATTAGAGGGAAGCGCTGAAACAAATCTCCCCATTAAGTACCATGACTCCTAGTTTTTCCCGTATTGCTAGAAGGATCATTTTTCATCCTGTAAGTTGGATAACTAAGTCAATCATTTTCTGGTTTATGTTAGACTATCTCAATCACTTTTTGCTTTCTTGTCTTTGGCTACTCCATTTTTAAGTGGTTGTTTCTGGATCTTGACATATTTTCCATACATATTTTATAACATTGACACTAAAGTAGAAAAACTCACCACCTTAGGTATGAATAGCTTAGTAGACTAGTGAATCCTAGTGAATTTTTATCTCATCATTTTGAGACTGCTGCATTGCCAAAGGTTAATTACATTTCCCGTATCATCTGGACATTGTTCTCAGTTAGTCACACTTGTCCTTAATTTTTTTCAATTTTCCATCAAAAGCATCCCTGGTGATTTTGTTACGAAGCATACATCCACCAACAGCCCTCCTTCCTTCCTACCTCCTAGTTTATCTCTCACCGCAGCTATGGATGCAGAATGAACTCCTGAGATCACATAATTTTACAAAACATATCGTAATGCTCTAGACATACTTGTCTATGTAATATCCTCCAGGCATACAATTTATTTGTAGCTCTAATGAAGAACACTGATTCAAGAGTGACAGAAATTAGTTGAAATTAAGCCAAAGTCTTGCTCAAACCTCTCCTCAGTGCAGCTCTTCTCCAAAGCTGAACAGTCCTATTCCTGCAGTAATTAAAACACATACATATATCTCATGTTTATGAGTTCTGCCCTTTCTGACAGTCAGTATCTGCTTCACGCACATTACATTCCTAGCTACTGATACACCCAGTGGTTGGACTAATTATGGATAGGTATTTGTGACCAAGTGTTCCCAGAAATTAAATTAAACTGAGATTATCTGTCTAATTGTATGTTGCTATCAGTTCAGCCTCTTTCACGGGCACCCCCTTGCCGTGGGGAAAGAGCTTGCGTGCCCTTGCGAAGTTGAGAGCTATGCTGGTGGTGGCATATGCCTCCGGTAGGGTCTCCCAAGCCAGACAGGTCTCAACTGAAGGGTCAGACAAAGTGTGTCCACGGGCAGGATGGGCTCACTAGCCTTCGGGCAACCATCCTAGGAGAAGGACAACTCTAACTCCAAACCCAGGCAGATGGAGCTCGTTTAGCCCTGTAAGGCCATCCATCTAAGAGAAGGATACTCTAACCAAACCTACGACCTGAGGACTTTGCTGTCACCGTCCAAGCTTGCTAGGCCCTGGCAGATGAACCTCAGGTGTAAAGGGTGGGGCCAGTCTCGCGCACGCTGCGCCTCACCTAAAAAATCCACCGCGCAGGCTTGAAGGGTGTACTCACGTTTAAAGCCCTTCCCAAATCTTCGTCCCCGAAGCCAAGCCATGATATGATGATCAGTTCAGCGGATCACCGCCTCCCTAAGATCGTGTTCTATGGTGAACTTGCCACCGGCTGCCGCAAGAGAAGAGCTCCAAAGAGGAGATATAAGGACTCCCTGAAACAACACCTCAGCCTAGGCCATATTGACCACCATCAGTGGTCCACCCTGGCCTCCAATCGGGAGATTTGGAGACACACCATACATAACGCTGCTGTCTCCTTTGAGAGCACGCGTAGAATCAGGCTCGAGGAGAAAAGACAGCGCAGAAAGAACCGTGCCTCGACTATACCACCCAAGGAGACCCTCCGGTGTGCTCTTTGCAACCGGTCTTGCCTATCCCACATTGGCCTTTTCAGCCATCAACACGCTTGCAATAAGCGTGGGCAAAGCCCTTCCCAAATCTTTGTCCGCGAAGCCAAGCCATGATGATGATCAGTTCAGAACTGCCAAACAGAGCTGAAAAAAACAAAAGTGAAGTAGAAAATTCCCTGTCTCAGCCCCAAAATACTGAACACCTTGGCACCTACCAGAATTCACGTGTGTTGTTAAAAGGAAAACAATAGGAGCCTAATGCTCAATGAAAGCAACTAATTGCAACAGGCCAGTGCAGAAGGAGGTAAGGGAGTCCAGATGGTGGCAAATTTCACCTCTTTAATTTTTTTTTTGTGCAAATGGAAGGCAGTAACTGACTCATTGCCATTTGAATCTTCAGGGACAAAAAAAAAAGACGTACCTGTTTATACTCCTAAACGCCTGCTTTTGCTCCTAACCAAGTGTGAACAAGTAAACGGTCAAAGTCTGTCAGCCACTGCATAAATGAGCTTGGATGAAGACGTCCTTGTACCATCTGGCTTTTAAACACAGACATACACAAAACATCAATTCCCATGGCAAAATTTGAGCCATAGTCACTCAAGTTTGTAATTTTTCATTGTTCCATTTTGATTTAGTTAATAAATAGAAGCTTTCAAATCAAATTAACCAGATCACACTCTCTCCAAAACCTGTAAAATGAGCTAGAATACGAACAAGTGAGTGAGAACAAGCAAGCAAGAGCAACACGCACATGTATAAAGTATCTCAAAGGACCAAGAGAGTTGCCTGCTAGTTCCTAAATCTTAATGGCAGCAGTGCATGATTGCAACAGTGGTGTCCAGAAGTACTTCCAGTTTTGCTTCCTGCTGCACTTTTTGTGGTTTGTGTAGAATTCTGGCTGTTCATATGGACAGTATCTAAACGACATGCAGTCAAACAGCAATTAGGAATTCAGTCTATGTTGCAGGTCACAGCTGAAATCCCACACTAGCCTTGCAACTGACAATTACTTCCAGCCCAAGATGTGTCCTTAAAAGTAAGATTATCATACCTCTGCAACACAATCCTATGGTCACAATGAGTAACCAACTGATCATTCCTGTGCAATGAAGCCAGCTTACAGCTACGAAGTTAGCTTTAAGGTCTTTCTCAGGGATGAGTTCCCCCTGTGCTATTTAAAATACTTTGATCTCTCAGCTTTAGCACAGCCTAAATTTGAAATAAGCTGCTATAAGGGAAACTATCCTTTTATGCTGCAATTGAGCTGCATGAATTGAAACATTACAGGCACAAGTAGGAGAAAAGTGGTAATGAGAAGATTAGCAACCACATTAATCTTTCTGTCTGTCTTGCCAAAGACCTATGCAGTAAGTCAGAGAAACTACAACTTCAGCAGTCATGAAAAAATGGCTCTGCATTTTGCTGGGAGGGGAAAAGAAAGGGAGAGAATTCAATTTCCAACTTCTTGGGATCTTACCACCTTCAGAGCCTGGCCCTAGAAACCAAAGCCTATTCTCTTATTAATACTCCCTTACACTAAGTACTTCTCCTCCTCCTGCTGTACCAGTCTCCCTCAGACAGGATTTAGGTTGTAATACTACAAACTGTTATTTCTTGTGCATGCTTTAGACAGGGAGCATCATAAACAACATGCTAGGTGATGTCCACAAGTCTGTCCCAAAGTCAAGCTCTCCAAGCACGCCAGGCTCTGACCTGACTCTTCAGCTCTGGGCAGCAGCCTGTGCAGAGGTCTGGGGTCCAGTCAAAGCCCAGCATGGCTCCTTATGAAATGCCCAGGAAGACAACCTCCTGCAGGCTTTGTGATCCAGCTGCCTACTCTAGCCTTGGGCAAATTCGGCTGCTGCCTCTCACCAGATTTTCATGACTTGCAGTGTCCTGGTAAGCGTCTTATGCAGAATGGCCTCCGTCAGCTAGGGATTTCCACCAGCAGTTTCTTCGGCCCTCACAGCCCCTGCACAACTCACCTTAGGAAGACTCAGTGGGGGGATCTCTGTAACAGTTCATATGGTCTCTAGTGGTACCCACAGAAGTTGTTTTATTTCACAGAGACTTGAGCTCAAATGGAATCAGATCTTAAAAATAAATTTGATGGGTCAAACAGCCCAAAGGAGAGGCTGTAAGGCTGTCCTCATGTGAGATACTACAATGACTTTGTCATTACCAGGAGCTTAAAAAGGCCCAGTATATTTACTAATGTAGCTACAAATATGAACTGCTATAGCATACTATTTCCAAATATTTTAGAGATAAATGCATTTGATGCTTCTCATGAACAGCCTAGAGCAGATAAGCAAGCAACTAACACCTGACAGAGCAAGTATTCATGGCAGGAGCTGTGGGAAAAAAAACGTGAACAAGCCGTAGCTGGAAAGATCATTATATAAATCACTCAGTGCATTATTTTGAAAAACAAGTATGATAGTGAATTTCAGTTGTGGATTAAATACTATGTAATGACAGGATAATACCACAGCTGATTTCTCTTGTGCACAAGTAGTTGAGTTTCTGACTTTGTTAGAAATGTTAGTAAAGATCTGCAAGAAACAAAATAAAAAGGATCCAAGATCCAACTCCAGCATTTAGGGATTTTTTTACAAGGTGTGAGACCAAATATTTTGATTTTGCTTTGGTAATGCCAGCAATGATTTAATCACCACTAAATACTGTTGAATAATTAAAACCATGTGATACTTCTGTTCTCTTTTAATATTATTGTCCTCATTCTTTTCGTTAAAGCAAATGTCTACCAGTTAGTTAATTAACAATCATTTTCTAGGATCTGTTCAGAACAGGAATATACTAACTCTTCAGGTGAAAGAAATTTATAGACTACATTATCTGAAGTTATTTTCTATTATTCAGTCCTTGGCAGAACCGTGTTGCAACGACAACTAACAACTTAGAGTAGGACATGTTAACAGGAGTGCTCATTTCCTGAGTTCTGTTAAGGAGAAAACCTCACCGCTTCATTAAATAAAAACGAATGGCAACTGTTACCGCTTTTATTATTCTTCCACAAAGAACAGAGACTATTGATAACCAAATCCTCAGTTCAGTGAGCTGTTAATTACTCCAAAGAATAAATCCCAGATCCATGAAACCACTTATTCTCTAGACTGTGTTTCTTCTAATGACGTTGCTATGAGAAACTTGATTCTGAGTAAGCTTGAGAGGGCATTTTGGACATTCGTGAAGGAGCTTCTTTGCCACATAACCATGAAGCAGCATTTACAGAGGAAAAGTTTTGGTCCCTCCCAAAACTTAATGTTCAGGCATGAACTGACACAGTCTTTTATTCATTTCATGGGTGAGTCTGGGGATCGGTACACTTTGTCCAAGCTGCACATGCACGCTATCCCACTGCTTATAGGGCTGCTGTGTGCAATGACTTGTAGATAGGACTTAATTATAGCTGCCAGGATTTTCACACAGATCTCCTGAACCGGTTTTTACAACGGAGTAACATTTGCTTCCTTACATACTAATTGGTGGAAATAAAGATTTATTAATTAAAAGAGTAATAGAGGAAATAGAGGCAGTTTTCTCAAGCCAAATTGAGTTTTATGCTTCATTTTCAGTACTATGTAAAGCACTTAGAGTTAAATTAAGGAAAAATCTGATATAAAATTAGGACTTTTGGTCACATTAAAGCGATGCCGATATTGATGCAATTTTTTTCAAAGACAGGCTTTCCTGGAAAACTTGGTATAATCTAGACAGCTGGAGACATGACCGTTAAATCAAGTTGCTAATTAATTTCAATTTTAGAATACCTCTTCAGAACCTCTGTATGTTGTTTTACAAAAGTATAAAGCATTTGATGTTTGCATACCTCTATGCATGCTTAAAAAGCAGACAAAACAGTTAATTTAACTTGAACTATAACTTAGCACATACAGCTTTTCTTTTAATATCTGATGAGGCGGTATAAGCTTTATTCCATGGCTTGTAATCATTGTAGCTTACTGCTTAATTTATTATGAATAATTATATATTCTTAGAGAGAAATTTATTTCCTCCCATTTTGGGAGGCTTTCAATATTCCGTATGAGAAGTTTTGCATTTGTTAGAATGTGCTGGAAGGGGCCTGGGCTTTGGCTGTGGACAGAGGCTGTGTGTTGTGCACGATTTTTGATCTCTTTCATCCTAAATGCTTGGTATGGTTTTGTGGAGGGCTAGTACTGTATCTACCAGATTTTATTCTTAAAGCTGTGCGTAATTCAATGTTTGTGTCCTTTGCCATGCACAAATTTTTAATGTCTTTTATTTTATTTTATTCTCTTTAAAAAAGACATCTATGTATTCTCAAGATCAATATTTGACCTGCTTGCATATGTAAGTATTTACTTAATTTCCACACGGGCTTAAGTTAACAAAATAATGGTACTTTTAATTTCAGACTTTATGTTTTAAAATAAATATATCCTTAGGCATCATGCAACAAAATGCGATACAGAACAAGAGACATGTTTGATTCTGAAGTTTATTGCAACCAAACGGGACCCAGCAGCTTGATCCTATGACATGCTGTTGGACTGGCCCAAGAACGCCATCATCCACTTAACACCTGAAAACAGTGACAGCTTGTTTTAAAGCTCCAGACTGGTAAAACCCCAGATTTTTCTAACATGTGCCAAGAACAAAGCAGAGCAACAGACAGTGAAGCATGCTCAGCAAGAGAAAGTTTAGTCAGGTGAAATCCAATAAAGTAACAAGCAGAAGAAAGAAACAAGTCCTTTCCTGATGACCTTCTCAGGATGACCTCAAAGTCTAGATACTTCACCAGGAGGTCTCCATCTACTTCCAGCAACTCTTGGGCTGTTTTTTCCTGAGGGATGTTGTCTGAGCACCACGGCAGGAAGCTGTCAGCCATTTGCTTTCCTAATTTAAGGAGCACTGATATCGAGCCCTGGCACAACTCTTCAGCACATCTGCCATTGTGAACGTTTGAAATTATAACCCTCCTAGCAAACACATTTACTATCAATAAGGCCTATAAGTAAGGTGATGAATTTGGCACTGCCACTACTCTGGAACAGGTGAGAGGGACCCAGTGAGATATTCAGGTACCTTTGGTGGATCAGACATTAACATGTACCTTAAACGTTCTCCAAAAGTAACAACAACAAAAAAAAGGTTTCACCTTCACTGTGCTAATTCAGATTCTACATGCTGACACAGCTCTGCCCCACAGGACATAAAGCTGTATCCAGACTGCAGGTGGTCAGCTCTCCACCCATCCTCTAGATCCAACCACCAAGGTTGAATCTACTTCTCACTGACCTTTTCTGTGTGACATCTCTTGCTCCTAAAACCCTCACTTGAGGGCTCACCATCTAAAATCATTAACTTTCCTTCTGCTGGAATAGGTAGAAATTATAAGCTCTGATCCAGCACCTACTGAACTTTAAGGAGAGGTTTGCCTTGGACTTCAACAGGGCCAAGATTTCCTTGCGCTTAAGTGAGGTCCCATTGCATTGGCCATCATCACTGCAGGGCTTCCTAACATCTCTGGAGGCTCTTGGCAAGATCAAATATTCTTAGCTGACAAAATTAATATCAAGCTATTTCTCTCTGATTCTTCGCTTGCTATCAGCTATTTTGTGTCAAATATTTGGTGGCTAACTTTCCTTTCACTATCTCAAATCTTAGAAATTCCAAGGTGGCCAGAAACAGCTCATACCAGTCTTGAAGCAGACTTAGCAGCCTTTTTAAAAGTTCAGGTGAGATTACAGAATGCCAAAAGTGAAGTTATGCTGCACCTACACTACAGATTACTTGCCACAGCTCTACAGCAGGACAGAGATTTATAACAAGAAAAATTTAGCTAACCATATAGTCGATCATAGAAAAAATTAGTTAACTCACCTTTCCGCTCTTTTTTGCTTGTGATTGTTTCAGTGGCATTTGCATACAACAAGGACAGATGCAGGCTAAAAATGCATCTGATCAGTGAAGTAATCAAGGAACATGTGGAAAGCCAGGAATGTAAACAGTATTTGCAAGCAACCTGCCAGGCAAGAAGTCAGCGCTTCCTACAGTGATATTTCTACACCTCATAATGAAAAGGAACTTATCATTGCTTCGATTGCACATTCACACAAATACAGAACTGCACGTGTTGCCAACATGCTGGCAGCTGTTAATCATAAGTGCTTCTAAGAGTGATAAAGCTGAAACTTACTATGTAGAAAGTACATCTGTGACATGGTCCTAGCTGTGGAATTAATAAGTATTCAGGCCACCTATTTCAAGGTTATTTCAAGCACTGAAAACCACAGACAGAGATCAATGCAAGTGAACCAAGTGCTGTTACTCACCATTTCTGGCAGCACTCCACCCTCAGAGAGGACAGTACAACTGCTTTCTAAAAGGCCTTGAAAAACAAAAGCGCCTTGCATTTTGTGAGATTAAAATGAGAGCATCTGCTTGGCATGCCCAGTCCTTTTCATTCTCCCAGCAGATGCCTCTGCTTGGGACAGAATAGGCAGAAACAGCTCTTCCTGGAGTCAGGGCAGCCTGGGCAGTGAGGCGCAATGACCCACAAAGAGAAATGGCAAAGGTCTGGTTACTTTTGAGAAACCTCAAAGTGGGTTTGGTTAGATGTTCTCAAGAAACAAAATTTCTGAGGAAAAGATGAGCTGAATTATTGCAGGAGTGGGTGAAGAACTTCCCTGCAGTGAGACTTGTTTCTGACCCTGGTCTTGCTTGAGGTGGTTTAAGTCTTTGCAGGGAGGAAATAAAGCTTACTGCAGAAAATGCCAAGCTGTGGAGGGGGAAACAATGTTTACAGAGAGATACCTGCAGTTAGGAGGTCTTTAGCAGCTAAGACAAAGACATAGAAAGAGGTTTTGACTCCTAGCTAAAGAAAGAATGCAATCAAACTCAAAATGAGAGGTGTTTTAAAGAGGAAGGACTGCCAGCGGATTATTATCAAGTGGTTTTATTTGCCTCTGTCACTTTGAGGAATGGATCTCTCAGATTGAAAAGAGAAATCTGCTTTAGTGTAATATCTTGACATTCTCTTACAACGTTGGCAAAAAGTTTCTTCCACTGGCTAAGGCTTTATGGCATGAATTTCTGTAAGTACTTAAATGAAAACAAATCTCCAATTCTCAGAGGACCAACTCCACACCTTTTGCTCTGCAATATTGGAAGGAAAAGGAAAGGAAGGAAATTAAAGGAAGAAAAGCCTGAAAAAAAACACAAGAAAAAAAAACCTGAAACATCACAGTCTTGCAGCTATTTTACAAAGTTACAGATTGATAAGAGAGCTCTGACTGAATGTCTGAAGAAAATGGATCATGATGTCAGTGATATAGGGCATAAGATTTCAAGGCCTTTGGAATGTATGCCTTGCCATAACTTAATGTATCATTGACCAGCAGGCGGAAGAACAGACTTCCATGTGATGCATTACCCTAGCTCGCTCAAAGTCTCTATTTAAACATGAAGCTGTGGAGACAGATTTTTTTGATTTGCTGGCTCCCCTCTTCCTATTAAAGTTTTAATGCAAGAAGAGATGACATACCAGGTTTTGATACCTGGATTTGTTTAGAAATTATAATGTAGTTCCAGAATAGCATTGGAAACTATGAATTGTTGCTTGACCATAGTCTGTTTAAAAGCAAAGAGAAGACTTAAACTTACCAGTATCTCTCTTTCTGAATTCACTGCTTTACCAGAACATCCAAAGTCTATACTGGAGAAGCAGAAGCGCATTCGGTCGGGTGACGCAAAAGAAAGCACCAAGTATTTGTAACCCATTTTCATACGCTCTTTTCTTAACTTGTAACCCATCCTTAATAAATGGCTTGTCTGAATTCATGGTAGTAAAATAAAAAGATTATTTGTTTAGCACTTCCCACAAAACTGCAGAGAGATCTTGTTGGTGAAACATTGTCAAGCTGCTTGAGAAATCTTTGTGGACAAGGTCTGCCTTCTGGGGACTGCTTCTTCCTAACTGAATTCCAAGCACCCAGAAAAAGTTTTAAGTGGTGCAGTATTATAGCATGTATTTATTTAACAAAACCAAGAACAGTGTACCCAGAAGACTTTTCTGACAAATCCAAACTCAGAAACATTGAGTTTGTATCTGCGTAGAACACAGCCATCTGCCCACACTAACACTGCACAAAACACTCCTTCGCTCCGTTTCATACAACTCTGCACACCCAATTGCTTTCTCAAGATTATTACAGGGCCAAATAAAGAATTCCTATTTACGTTGTGAACATATAGGTAACTGATCACTGTAAATTCAAACCTACCCTCTCCTACCTAGAGGTACCATTTTCTACTAGAAGAGGATCTAATACTCTCAATCTACCTGATATTTCAGGTATGTGTCTTCTCCAGTCCTTTCACATGACCTTCAGAAAGGTATACAAAAGGAAGCTCTATAATTCTGAGCAGATGAAGTGGTTACCAAATACCAGATTACAAAGGACACTTCAAAAATGGAAAAGCATCTTGAGAGGTTTAGTTTTATATTAACTGCTACAGGAAAAGTGTCTCCTGCCCATTTTAAAACAGAACCAATAGGATAGCATGTACAACTCCATGGAGACTCTGACCTAAAAAAATCAGCATGCCAAGTTTGTTTTCCTACCCACCCTCCCAAATTTTGAGCATTTAAGAAATGTACTTTTGCAGTTATTCATATTGCATGAGCAGACACAGAGTAATGGAGTCTTTAACAAAATGCAGACAATAATTAGATGATACATAGATAGTCAAATTTACATAGGTTTATGCATCACTACTATTTCTCTGTCTGGTCTTCAGCTTTGAACTTTCAAATGCTACAGCTATCAGTAACTGTGATTTCTGTCTTTTGAGGCTACTACATTTACTTTCACAGAATCTTAATGCAGTTAATGTGAAAACTTCATAAGGAGATTTCAAAGCTTAGCATGCCTACATGAAAGAGCACTTTCCACTAGCAGAAACAGCTTCCTTTTCTCTCCCAGATATCTTAGTTGACTGCATATAAACCATTTTCTTTCATATAGTGACGGTTTAACAGAACAAATATAAATCCTGTGTCCTTTGCTCTCTAAAACACAGTCACAAACTTCAGTACCTGAAAAGCAATGTATGCAAAGCAAAATAAAGAAGCAGGCATCACCCTGGATTTATTTTCCTTCCCTTCCTCTAAACCCAAAATGACAAATCCTGTGCTATAGCTCCCTGCGTACTGTTGGATGCTAGCAGCTCAAAAATGAACATATGCTTACCTGGTAATTTTTTTTTTTTTTTAACTTTCTTCACGCTGCTTTATAAATTAAGTACCTTAAAAACTTGGGAAAACGTACCTGTGAATCTTCTGCAATGACTAACTGTGCATACAAACTGTACAGCATGCGAACTTATTCCCACAGAGTTATTCAAATGGAGAAAAATTAGTTCATCGTGAATTTTAACACTCTTCAAAATTACTCAGGTTTTTGAAACAGCTGTATTACTTTTTTACTACTGTATAATTTTTTTCTATCATTAGCTCAGAGAAGTCTTAACTAACAGCTCAATGGGTTTGGTTATAAGAAAGGACCCAGAAACAACAGAATTGATGAAACAGAGGAGTACGCTCTTCCAGCTGGAAGCAATTCTGTGCTCGGTTTGGATTGCTTGCTTGTGTTAGTATTTAAAAAAAACCACACACAAAAAAGCCAACAAAACCAAAGATCTCCGGGCTGCACCCACATATATGTAGAGGGAACCAGCAAGTTAGCTGCAGTCTTGTTCTATTTTACTAAATACTTTAAAATTTTGTTATCCTTTTCTGTCTTTACAGACTTCTCATTTTTTTAGTAGAGCCACAATCATTTGAGCATTTTACAGCTACCTTCCACAATATTCTTAAGGCCCTCACTTGTGCATGCATCTCCTTGTTAGTTGTCAATGCTGCAATTTTGCTTCCAGCTGAAAGGGTTATATGTGTGACTCCATTAAGAAAACTGCATGGCCAGAAAGAGTGCTATAAACAGGCAAACGACAAACGTCGCATTATCTGTCTTAGAGAGTAAGTGCATTTCTTACAGCACTGTCTATAGAGCTTCTTTACTTTCCTTCCTACTAAGATGAAAAAACCCCCTAGACATTTTGTACAGTCACACCACACCCAAAGTACTACACCAGAGCTCATGCCACACCACCCTGACAGAACAAATCAGTCTGAACAGCAAATTAAAACCACTCCTCCCTGCTTTCTCTCAGCCTCTTCACCATGTCCCTTCCCTGTCCATAAGTCACGTCCAAAGCCTCGCAGCACATTTTGAAGCCTATTGTTACAGCCTACTGTGCATCCAGCAGCAATCACACTGATCAATCACGCTAAGGAGTATTCATGCTACATGGATGACTGCATGACAGATCCAAACTACAAAATTAAAAGAAATTTAAAGTTGCTTAACATCTTCTTTTGAAAAAGACCGCAATACTTTTATTCTTTTAGCTCAGGCCACAGAAGATTGGCATTACTGGAAATGGAGAGACTCCCCTACTGTATGGAGCTCACCTACATGCTTGTCAGCATAACTTTCAGCAGCAGAAAATTACTGAATGCATTAGGACTTAATTTACTGCCTCGTGTTCTACCTTCCTTATAACCTAGCTACCGAGCCAGCACATGAGGCAGTAACTTATATAGAACACAGCTTAGATGCCCAGCTCGTAAGTGTATTTTCCAGCAACTGAATGAATCTGATGAGCCTGGTGCACTGTGACCACATCGCAAAAGCACTGAAAATACACATCGCTTCAATTGTTAAAAGCCTGATTTTTAAATGTTTTCGTATATTTAAACACACAGGCAGTGCTGTGGAAATACTAGTATTTAATCAGAAGAAATCACTTTTTCAGGTCACTTAACAACAAACACACAAGGCAGTGAGTTGTTACTACTGATGGACAAAGACTTTTTCATAAGAATAGGTTATTAACTTGCATGTTATTTTTAATTTGTCATTTATACAGCAATTTTCACCTGCCATAAGCTAGCTCGAGGACTACAACAGGTACAGCACTCTTAATCATGTCCTACCCTGCCATGTTAAGCAGCGCAAAAGCTACTGAACAGCAAATAGCAACAGTTTACTCTTGATGTGGCTATTTATTAAACAAAGTTCAGACGCATACTTATGAGAAGACTATACTGCAAAACAAGCTGTAATCCTCATCAGTGCCATTCTTTGCCTTTCACGTCTTCGAAAGGAGGAAAGAAAAATCCCAGATATGAGGTAAAAAAAGATGTGTTCTTCTGAACTATACTAAGCATGCACAGTATTATCTTCCCTGATTTTGATAGGCCAGCACCTGGTAAATGTCAGTGCCTATTTGAAAGGACAGTGAAACACAGCTGCTTTGTGCAAGATCCCTACCCAGCAGATGAGCAAAAATGAAGTTTCACTTCTTGTGCAGAGAACTGAGCGCTGCCACACCTGAACCCCTCTACAGCACACAGAAAGGGGAAGGTGCTTAAAAACAGAATCACAGAATTGTTTTGGTTGGAAGAGACCTTTAAGATCAATGGGTCCCACTGTTCACCCTGCACTGCTGAGTCACCACTAAACCATGTCCCTCAGCACCACATCTATACATCTTTTAACCACCTCCAGGGATGGAGAGACCACCACCTCCCTGGACAGCGTGTTGCAGTGCTCTACAACAACGAAATTTTTCCTGATATTCAGCCTAAATCTCCCCTAGCACAGCTTGAGGCCATTTCCTCTTGTTCTGTCACTTGTTATTTTGGAGAACAGACCTACCCCCACCTCACTGCAACCTCCTTTCAGGTAGTTGTAAAGCACGATAAGGTCTCCCCTGAGCCTCGTCTTCTCCAGTTCCCTGATCCACTCCTCATAGAAATTGTTCTCTAAACCCTTCGCCATCTTCGTTGCCCTCCTCTGGACACGCTCCACCACCTCAATGTCCTTCTTGTAGTGAGGAGCCCAAAACTGGACACAGTTATTTAAGGTGCAAAAAACCAACCCAAAGCACTATCAACAAAAAACCACTCAGGACTAATGGGCACTAGGACAAATGAACAGCAATGCTAAGACTAGTGAGTGGCTTGGAGACTTATGACCCTAGATCCTACTACTTTTCCACCTGGAAATTAAGCTCACGAAGCAGCTAGAATGTCATTCACAGAATCACAGAATGGTAGAGGTTAGAAGGGACTTCTGGAGATCATCTAGATCAACCCCCCTGCTAAAGCAGGTTCGCCTAGGGCAGGTTGCACAGGACCCATGTCCAGGTAGGTTTTTAATATCTCCAGAGAAGGAGACTCCACAACCTCTCAGGACAGCCTGTCTCACTGCTCCGTTAACCTCAAAGGAAAGCTTTTCCTCATTTTCAGATGGAACTTCCTGTGTTCTAGTTTGTGCCCATTGCCCCTTGTCCTATAATTGGGCACCACTGAAAAGAGTCTGGTCCCATCCTCTTGACACCCTCCCTTTAGATATTTATAGCATTGATAAGGTTCATTCTCAGTCTTCTCCAGGCTAATCAGAATCATGTCTCCCAGCCTTTCCTTGTAAGAGAGATGCTCTAGCCGCCTAATCACCTTTGTAGTCCTCTGCTGGACTCTCTCCAGTGGTTTCTCATCTCTCTTGCACTGGGAGCTCAGAACTGGACACAATACCCCAGATGTGGCCTTATTTGACCCGCTGGCCACACTCTTCTTAACGCACCCCAGGATACCACTGGGCTTCTTGGCCACAAGGGCACATTGCTGGCTCATGGTGAACTTGTTATCCTTCTCTGCAGAGCTGCTTTCCAGTAGGTCAACCCCTAACCTGTACTGGTGCGTGGGGTTATTCCTCCCCATGTGCAGGATGCTGTACTTGCCCTTTTTGAACTTCATTAGGCTCCCTTCTGCCCAACTCTCCAGCTTCTCCAGGTCTCACTGAACAGCAGCACAGCCTTACAGTGTATCACCCACTCCTCCCTGTTCTGTATCATCAGGAAACTTGCTGAGGGAACACTCCATCCCTTCATCCAGTTCACTGATGAATATGTTGAATAACACTGGACCCAGTACTGACCTCTGAAGAACCCCAACTAGCTACAGGTCTCCAACTAGCCTCTGCACCGGTGATCACAACCCTCTGAGCTCTGCCATTCAGCCAGTTCTCAATCCATCTCAGTGTCCACTCATCTAACCCACACTTCCTAATCTTATCCATGAGGCTATTATGGGAAATAGTGTCAAAAGTGTTTTTGAAGTCCAGGCAGACAACATCCACAGCTCTCCCCTCATCTATCCAGGTACACATACCATCACAGAAGACTATCAGATTGGTCAGGCATGATTTCCCCTTGGTAAATCCATGTTGACCACTCCTGATAAACTTCTTTTCTTCCACAGGTTTAGAGGTGACATCCAGAATGAGCTTTCCAGGGATGGAGGTGAGGCTCACTGGCCTGTAGTTTGCTGGGCTCTCTTTCTTGCCCTTTTTGAATACTGGAGAGACACTGGCATTCTTCCTGTCCTCAGGCATCTCTCCCGATCTCCATGATCTTTCAAAGATGATGGAGAGGGGCTTAGCAATAACATCTGCCAGCTCTCTCAGTACTCATGGGATTCCTGTTGACACGTTCTCCGCACTTCATTTAATGGTCAAAAGACCTTAAAAGAATTCTAGGTTTAAAGGCTTCTTTGTAACTTGCTGAACAACACAGTGTAAATCACTTCTTTCCTTAAATCAGAAGCAGATAAGTAATTTACTCTATCACCTTGACATTTCTCACTCCTCCTCCTGACTTTATTTTTTTCTTTGTGAGGGGGTACAGACTGGCTTTTCCCCAGTTGGTATCAGTGTGTTTCATCTTTTCCTTTTAAATATAAACTATTTTTGTACCTTCATTTTCCACTGTTCATTCATGCATCTCAAGCTTAAACTTTGCCTCTGTGTGCTCTAATTGTCTTTTGCAGAGTATCTTCTCCTTCCCTCTTATGTTCAATCAGCTATTCTCTCCTCCTGTCTCCGATATATGCTGTACACAGAAGAGTTACAAATGGTGGGATCTAAGAATGAGCAAACTCAATCAATTTAGCTAATGAGAAAACAGACGTCTGCAAACATTTGTAAAGCTAAGTCTCTTTCCCACCATGTAGTTCTAGGAAAAGGGCAAGATACTAGGTTTTCAGTTCACACTGTATCCACAGATTTTTTTGCTGTAGAAAACCCTTTTCCACAAGACTCCAGCTAGGAAGGAAAATTTCCTAGGAAAGATAAAACCTCTGACATTGTGACTACTGCAACGCAGACCATATTTTTCTTTCTCTCCCCATCCTTTTCCATCACAAAATCTTCTGGTCACCATAGGACTGGGAGGACAGGTCTCCACTGTTCTGCCTTTTCCCAGGCTGGTTTTAATCACTCTCCCTGTGAATGATTAAAAACAACTAGAAACTTGAAGCTTCTGTATCTTCTGCTGATCTTATTTCAGCTTAATGGTAGGTCCACACGGTCATGTTAGAGGCGGACACAATTAGCTAAAGGAACAGGCAGGCTTTTGACAGGCTTGCTGCCACTATCATGTTTCTAACATGCAACTCGTGCAAATCCTCACTGTTGCTTAGTTAGTATCTTAGAGATGCTGGGAAGGAATGAGCTGGGCTCATAAAGGCGTCAACTCCTTGACCTCATCACACAAGAAAACAAGTCTCTGCAAACACAGCAAGTATTCTGACAAATCTTCCTACAATTGAAAGTTACTTTCCTTCATTTCTTTTTCAAAAGCTACATGTAAAAGTCAGAAGACTTTTAACACAACTGAAAGATTCTGCTCCTTGTTACAGTAATGACAAATGTTAAAGCTTCCAGGGAAAATGGAGTTAAGGCAATGACTGAAAATACCCAGAATAAGGGCTGACATGCAAGGCTGCCAGTATAAATTTCAGCCCATTAAAAAGATGCACAAGTGACATGAAAATGTGTTGATGCACTCATTCTCCTTTTTCATATTGAAAGACCCAGCTTTATCATTGTGAAAGTATTATCTCTGCTTTTAGAAGCATTAGACATTTGATTTCTGTGTTTCTGAATCAGGAAACCTCAGCAGCTTAAGAAAACCTTACTTTGACTGTAACATTTTGAAGATGAAAGCCAAACAAATAAAAGGCAAAGGATTTTAAACACTGGGTTTGGACTTCTTAAATCTAAATAGCTTCTAATAAAAAAAGGGGTACCAACAGGTCTGTGAAAGACACTCTTCCCTGTTCTTGCATACAGAGGCTGATCAAATTCTTACTCCAATTAAGGAATATTTTAATGAATAAAAAACATTCAAGAAAAGCCCGAAAAGAAATGCTACATCCACACCCTAGATGATTAATGAAACTATTTTCAGGCATAGAAGGTGTGCAGACACAAAATGCATTCTTTTTTCTCCTTTAAGCACTGTGTCTGCATGAAGACAGAATTCCACTTTTTTTGGTAGCATGACCTAAAAATCTGCAGCTATATCCTGCAAGCTACTACCACCTCTCTACCCTTCAACCCCCCAAAAAAAGCTGAGTAAGGATCAGGACTTTATGGGAAGTCAGGAATATTCCCATTCCTGTTGCACTTTTCCATTTTTTTCAAAACACTGAGACATCCTGTAAATCAGCTTAGAGTATTTTAATGTTTAAAGACAAATAAATGTGTGTGTGTATACATAGACACCACAACTTCAGGTGGGACCCTAGAAAACTGGGAAGAAATCAGGCTACCGACTCTTCCTTCAATCTAGTGAAAACAGAGACAACCCTTCCAAAAGATGTTCCTAAAAATTAGCTCTCTGTTCTGACAAACCTCCTCCACGCTTGATTTTGCTCCACCTACGGTCCTGTCCTAAGATGCAGGGACATCACATTACTTCCAGATTTAAGATAAACTATTTTAGAAACAGAATAAAAGGATGAAGCATTGAGTACTGTTAGCTCTGATTAGTTATTTCATTCTTTATCTAAGGTTATACACTTAAAAATAGAAAAGGGGGAACAAATAACAAAGGAAGTCAGCAAAACCTCATAGTTCTTATACTAAGTAGTGGTTAAAAAGAAAATTAATTCATGCTGCTTGAAGGTGGATTTTTAAATTATTCATATATGTATGGCTACTTGCTTTATGACCAAATACTGGACTAGAGCCATGACTGATACTTCTCTGCATAATCCCTTACGTGAAAAGTAGGTATAACACACTGCCATTCAGCACTCGTCAGAATGATTACAAAGATGCAGGCAGTCTGTGAATTGTCATATTTTTATTTAGAAATACTTTTAATTCCTTGTATCTGTTTCTAGCATGTTTCCTCCCTTCCTTAAAATAGATCAGACAGCTTCCTATAAATAAAATACGATAATCCACAGATGCTAAATGCTGAAATGCAAACGTACAAATATGAACGTACTAATATGCGATTAGTTTCTTAAACTCTGACAAAACTTGTCAGTGTTTCTTCAAGAAATAGTTTTATTATTAAAAATAACAAAAAGAATTTACTGTATGTTCCATTGATCCACGTTCCTATCCTACATATTTTTGAACAGCAGCAGGGCAATAGACACATGGGAGGGAACGCCAAGTACTGCATAAGGGAGCAATATTTTCCCCCCCAAGGTTAAAAGTGTCACCATCTTAGCAAACACAAGAAAAACAAGCTTTTGAAAGGAATCTGGTAAAGGAAAAAAATTTCAAAAATCTGTACAATTTCAAAATTCTTTTACAAAAGCAGAAGAGACCCAAAATCATGGAGTAGATTTGCATTCAGATCACACTAAGACACAGGTAAGTACTAAGGTCCAAGACTTTGCTTTTGACCTTTCCTGATTTTGTTTTTATTTCAGCATATATAGTGAGAAACTCAGCCACTGCTGCGAATGTCAGTGAAAGACGGCTTGCTAAACACTGTCAAGTGTACCTATAAGAAAACTGAACAAACGAACACTGCATTAGTTGTGGTCTGGCGCAGCTTCACTTTGGCTGCTTCTTCTGGATGGAGTTACAGGGCTTGGAGAGCTGCCAGTAGCACTGATGAAGTAAACCAAACCATAAAATGTAACACACAAGGGAAGAAAAAAGTTATTTTGGCAAGCAAATGCTGTTGGTAAGAGTGCAACATCCTCACGTACACTTTTAAACACTTATATTATTGCACAACACTTTAAAAATCTTTAAAATGGTATAAACTTGTCTTTCTTAAATAACAAAAATTAACAGCTGACAGCTACTTCCATTATTGAATTTCCCCATACCAGTTAGTGCTGTCTTATACTCCTTGTTAAATACATTCCCCAGAGTGACAAATGTGCCTAGTAGAGCGCAGGTTTAACAAACCAAGATAACATAACTCCCCTTAGATTTTTCCACGTACTAATGACCGCTCAGAATTGATTTACAGCTTCTACCAGCGGTACTTTATTTAAGTCATCTGGAATATGGAGAAGCCATGTACTTAACTTCCCATGAAAACACTAACAATTATAGGAAAACTGTTTTCTCAGCATAAAAGAGGAGCATTGGTTCCTCATCCAACACATATAGCATAATGAAATGGCTTCATTACTGCTACTGAGCTAGAACAATCAATACAAACATGCAATTATTTTTACCTCTGCAGGTGATGCAATACTAATTATTCCACCTTTGGCTCTTCATAGATCTACTACAAACTTCCTATCAGAGACCTATAATGCAATCAAACACCACCATGAGCATGCTATGGCTTATTTACAGTTCTAAAGTCTAGGATTTATAAGTGTTATTCTTATTCCTGTAAATAACTTGAAACAACTCAAGACCCCTTCCAAACAGTGTCCTTTTTCCCTTTTGGTAATCAGCCTTTTACATCAACAATTTGTGCTAAATGACCATTAGCCAAGCTGCATCAGGGTAGATTACTACCCAAAATACTTTCAGTTACACCTGCTAGACCAGCTCTCATGTCTTCCGTATTGGAGTATGCATCATGATGGTGACGCAAGACAAGAGGAGATGCACAGAAGGTTGAGATTCAGGCATCAGTTCATTACTTTAAAAGTCATCTTTTACAAATTTATATTCAAAATGCAGTAAGAAAATAATTGGCCCTGAAAACATGCCAAATACAGCAGCAATCTTTCCATTTGCTCACTGCAATGAGATAATGAATTTAATAGCATGTCCATCTGGAGTTCAACTTGCACATGTGCTGAGAAGTAATAATTAAATTTACAAACCAAAAGTCCTCCCATGTAAGGATCAGTGTATGCTCATGACAGCCTCAGAGAAGAGAATATAATTGCTTTCTCACCTGCAACTTTCTTCCATTCAAGTAAAGAGGTCGAAATATCTAACTGCAATTTTGGTGCCCACCAGCAGTTTAGGGCAGAGGTAGTATACCAAGCAGCTGTTTAGGAACATGTCCCTCTTGACCAAAAATAGGTCTGCTGGAAGAGCTTTCCTTTATCTAAAGGCTTCCGCTCTAGCTGACCAAATCCCTACTCCATGATGACACAGTCTTCTCTGTTGTCACTGTGAATAAACTACTGCAGATGGCTGGAGTTTTACCTACATAATGGAGACCTCTCTACAGAGGGTAGCCTGGAACCATGGCCACATTAAATGAAGTTTATATTTCTTCTCCTCAGTCCAGAAAGGTCCACAGATCCTTAACTGGATTTTATCAGAAGCAGACAGCTATAGAGGACAATTTTTCCCCCCAATGGATAATGAAATGAATTCTGCTTACTGCATTGTTTCTGATACGATGACGCACATATACTACATACACATCTACTACAAAAAGGGTTTAGTCATCAGCATTGAAATGTTGCAGAATAGGTTTCTAACCTGCCATTCTGTTCTCACAGAGTGTACACATCAAACCTACATCAATACCTTTCATGAGCATTTTGAGTTCTTAAAGAGGCAGACCACTAGCGTCAGCTACCTTGGATATTCATCATCAGACTTTCCTCAACTGTCAAAGACTTTTTGACTCATTTCAGCTAAACAACAGAAACAAATGATACTGTTCAACTCATATTTATTTACTTTTCTGGGTGTAATTTAACAGCTTTTGTATACTGCTACAGAACTCTCCAAGATGTTAAGACCAGAGTGCTACCCCTGTTATTTATCGTACATGTAGTTGACTTTACGGTTGAGTGCCATGTTCATCTGAAGAACCTCTTTGTCAGCATGAAACGTGCAGCATGAAGGTTCTGCAGACAGCCTTTCATTCTAGTGCTGGCCTAGCCAACACAAATTACTGGAGTTAGAAGTAAGAGATGCTGGTAGCAGTTGATGCTAAGCCCTGAGGGGTGTGGATGGGGAGACCACCAAAGATAAGAGAGAAGATAAGGGAAAGCAGCAGAGAAAGCAGGTAACACAGCAAGGCAGATACAGAGAGAAAAGAAGGACAACAAAATGGTAGTCAAACAGCAGTAACTCGAAGACAACAGCCAAATCAGAATCCAGTTAAAGAAAAAAAAGCAAAGCTTTTTCTGGAAGAGAGAATACATTTGTAAGACTATGAAAATAAAGTGATGACTGGCAAAGTTTAACATCAAGAAACGTTATTCTGTCCTTGTTAATGGCCTTTTCAAACTCCTTTTTGAAGTGAAGCTTTGATCTCAATCATTTTATATAGAAGACTGAAACAACCTTGAAGCAGAATGAACTGTGCAACTGCTTCAGCATAGGAAAATAAAATGCAAAGCTAGAGAAAAGAAAAATCATTATTTCCTTCGGCTATTATTAAGAAAAATCTAGTGAGTGGTGATCACTGATGAAAGGCATAATAATGTACCAACAGATGCGTCATGCAGGCTACCTGAAGTAAATCAGCATACCTGGTATGACTTTAAAGATATCCTGAAGGAATGTGGTCCTTCATCACAAAGAACACTACTATTGTCAGTTTACTGAAATTATATTTAGCATGCACCCTACCACCCCTTTCTAGCAAAGAAGATCAGTATTAAAATATTACTTGAATCATCATTTTAAGGCAGTCATTTTCATTTTACAAGTAATAAAACTGAGGTGGCTTTCTCCCACTTGCACACAAGTGGACAGCAGCGGCAAGAATAGGAAGCCCTGGCTGCCAAGTTTCCCCTTTTAACTGCTAGGCTGTATTTGCTCTCTCCAGGGGCTATACCGCCACAGCAGCAATATTCAGTACAACTCAGGCATAAAAGTCAGTTAGTTTTTACAGTAGAAGGGCTCTGTCAACTTACAAGGATGATTTGCCATCAGTTTTATTGGTTTCACCTCAGAGCACCACGTACCACACACATATCCTACACTGCACTCCAAACACCATGACCAAATGTTACCATAGGATCCCATTAAGATCAGTTGTGAGACGAACGTTACACAGTCTAATCCAAAGCACTTTTAGATAGAGCCTTGCTTCCCACCTGAAACTTAACTGAGCACAGTTCATGTTCACCTGTCCAGTTCCCATGGAGCCTGTCCATAAATGCCTCCTCATATTCTTTTTGGGATGAAACCACACATCTGATCTGAAGCCCTTTTCCAGAGAAGGAAAAACATCCACTACTACACTTTGTGTATTAGAAAGAAATTTTATTAGATTCAATCCTGGCAATCTCCTTTGTCACAGAGAGAGGGAGGGAGAGAGGGCTAAGAACACTTATATAGTTGCCACAGTTTACAGGAGAAATGCCCACCTCCTGCTGTCCCCAAGAACTCATCTAACAAAGCCAGGTCAAATTGTGGGGGAGATAAAAGAGAGTCAGAGTTTAAATTTTCCTTAAAGAATAAGGCAGTTTTGTTCACACTTCCTACACTAATTAACAGTTTTCTGAAAGACTTTTTCTGACCAAGAGTTTCCAACCCACTTTCAAAGTCTGCATTGTCTCTGATGATAGATTTCTGGTGGCTGCCCCAACATGACACACAAAAATGAAAAGACACAAAAGGAGGAGTTTCAGGTTTTGCTTAATAGATCATCTGGATCACACAATGCACAAAACTGCTCATTTAATGAAGAGGGACATATTAGTCTATTTGTATTATAACTCACAGCTTCTGTGACAGTAAATTCAGCTTATCTGTAACTGGCCATAAACTGGTCTTCACACAGATGCAAGGACACTGCAGAAAATGTTTGTTGCTGAAATTCTTACAGATTTTTCACATGGCTTCATCGCAAACTGCCTAGATCACATAAAAGAGCGCTCTCCTCTCCCTTATTTACAAATGCCCAGAAAACCCTTGATCTCTGCTTGATGACACTGACTACGCTCTGATAAAGATGCAGCTCTAAAAGTTTTCTGGATTCCACAGTTCAAACTAAAGCCAGGGGATACTGAAAGTATTCTCTAGAGCTACGCCTGCAACTGAGAAATATGTTCAATCCTAAAACCAGTATTAACATTTTGTTCGTAAGGATTCCCTTTCACAAATTAATCTAGTCACAAACAGCACAGAGTCAAAATTGTTTCTGGCATTATTGGTAAATACAAAAGGAAGAAAAATAGAAAATTATTTTACCTTTCTATTATATTAAGCAAATGGGCAAAAAAAAGCTGCATTCTTATGCTTACAGACCACGTTATATGTTCTACAGAATACCCAAAGAACAGAAATTATTCATATTACATCTGATCACCTACAGACACCATCATGCTACAGACACCCTCAGTGGACAAACTTTAACTATTCTCAGCCTTTTGCAATACAGTTACTGAACATAATACTGCTGCTGGGAAGTCAACAGAACAGTCTTAAAAGTTGTATTTCTGAGCAATTTTACGCTTCTGCTGTTGTGTGTTGCCGCTTAACCATCTCGAATATTGAAGTCACTCATCAGCAGTTCAGAGAGAATTCAAATATCCTTTTTTCAGGTTAAATGAGACCCCGCTGTTTGCACTATCCAAAACATTAGGCACCTAGGGTAAGGCACATACATTATTATTAAGTCACTCTTCCCAAAGCATGCCCTCGTTTTCCTCAGTGACTTTTCAAATTTCTAGAACAGTAAGAGGAAACCACTTGCAGAAGTGCATATCAGCCTTTGTTAGCCTTGGCATTCTTGGTAACATGCAGTCAGAGTCTCAAAATACCTAATTGGTTTGACGCAGTTTGTTATCTGACAGCATGACAGATAACAGTGCACATGCAGACCTTCAGCCTTGATTGGGCCTGAAACTGCTGTTTTGTTTTGGCTTTCCAGAATGTGGCAGCTCGTGGTAACATGGTTATCACATGCGAAACAGTAAAACTCATCTGGAATGCCACAGCAACTTAGTCTGTATTGACAGTGGCATTACCGTCAAAGATGATTTGCTGCTTGCTTGTTAGTGGTTGTGCTAATACATGAAGTACTTTCCAAATGGGAAAAATAGGTAAGCTCCTCGGCCTAAAGCATTTATAATCCAAATACAAAAAAGCAAGAGGGTAAATTAGAGGAGAATAAGAAATGTTATTTAGGTAACAGGTGTTCACATCTAGATAATTCACCTTTTATAGTGCTACAGTGACGATCATTTATGAGACAGTGCTGTTTGACTAAAAGAGACTGTCAGCTCTAATTATATATAGCTAATTTGAAAACTACTGGACAAGTGGTCGAGGATTGCTCTTCCAAGTGGAGTCAGAGAATCACAAAAGGGTTGAGGCTGGAAGGGACCTCTGGATGTCAGCTTATCCATTGTTCCCTGCTCCACCAGGAATATAAAACTATTTGCAATTACACTTCATGTCCTAGTTTTGCTGGGATAGGATCACAGAATCAATTCTGTAATCAGGAAAGATGCATTTTTGAGAGGACTGCAGCACCTGATTCAGTGAGAACAAAGTTTGTAAGACACTTTGGTTTTGTTCATGGTCAGCCATGTGTCCCAGTTTAGGAAAAAAACAGTTTTTCCTGTTTGGATGGTTGGTTTTAAAATAACCAATCGTGACGTATTCCTCTCATTTATGTTCGCACACCTCATTTGTTGTGAAAACTTTGGCAGGCTCTCCGTCCCTTTAAAAGCTGCGCAGCACCGGGGGCTCACGGCTTGGCTCGGCGGGCACTTTCGGCTTGCTCCTCTGGGGGGCGCTTGGCTCGGAGGGCTTCCAGGGACTGGTGCCGTGCTTTGCCCTTGGCTTTTTCTCTCGCTCGGGGCTTTTGCTTTCTCGGTGTACCGCACGTCCCTGCACCGGCTCCAGCCCTGCCTACCTGGACCTCGTCGCCGCGGCTCCAGACCTCCTTTCTTCCTTTTTCACCGGCACGTGGACCTGCTGCTGCCCCACGCCACGTGGGACGGAGCCTACTGCCGCCGCCACCGTTCCTGCCGCCGGTGTGCTCCGGAGCCGCGGTTCCTTCGCTGCCGTTTCTCTGACACCCACGACCAAATCGGCTCGGCTCCTGCTTACACGCAGCATCGCAATGTTTGTTGCAGCCGCCGCAGATTTTGCTCTGCTCCTGCGAACCTGCCGACCATGCGGCCACGGCCATTTGAAAACAGTTTTTTTTTTTTCCTTTTGCTTTTGTTTCCTTAACTGCATTTAACCCTTGCTATATCAATCCCATATAAACCTGTTTATAAAAAAAAAAAAAAGTTTTTTTTTCTAGTATTATTAAACTTGCTTTAGTTTCCCAAACTTAAGAGATCTCACAAATTTTTCTTTCCTTCTTATCTCTGCTTTCAATCCTTTCTGTCCCAGAGCGGGAGGGAGATTGATTTAGAGAAAGGAAAGAACACATCCCCGATAGGCGTACCTCGGCCAATCAGTGACACCATGGTATGCGGTTCTC
Organism: Bucorvus abyssinicus; assembly: GCA_009769605.1. Lineage (NCBI taxonomy): Eukaryota > Metazoa > Chordata > Aves > Bucerotiformes > Bucorvidae > Bucorvus > Bucorvus abyssinicus. The sequence continues at coordinate 69,069,180 of CM020063.1, read as the reverse complement.
CCTAGTGATCAACGTCTTTAGTAGTTTCAAGTTAGCCAGGTGCTAAAAGCTAGGAGGAGTGAAAGCCAGGGCAAGAGACCCAAGCTGGCCAACGGAAGTATTCCATACCACAAAGGGGACACTCACCATAAATTGGGAAGTTTGCTGGGGATGGTCTCGTCTCCTCAATGGTCACCCTCTCTGGAGGGTCTCACCTGCCACTGTGCTCCCAAGGTCTACACTTCTGTTTGTTGTGACTGTCGCACTTTCACTTGAGCTTAAAGAGTTCACTAATGTAGCACAAGCCACCAATCCAATCAGTCACTTTTTCATTGCAGTCTCATATTAGGTACAAAAGTTAAGACGCTGGGTTTTGCCTTTTGAGCAAATTCATAACAGGGAAACAAAAAAATGAGTTGATTAAATAGCCGCAGTTACTCAAAACTGCTGCATCATTTGTAAATAATAAGAATGACTGCAGTGTATGCAAATGGAAGAACTTCGTTATTCCTCATTAGGAAACACATACTTACACTATGTAGGACAGCATTCAAATTAATTCATTTATTTAACTACTTGTCATCCATTACCATCCAGAACATAAACAGGTTTTAGCTTGTGTTTAATGGTAGCACTTCGAGTAAAGAAAATCAAAGCTTTGTTTTGCCTCCATGTTCCCAGGATGACTCCCAGGTGCTGCAGCGGCCAGAAGATCCTAGACTGAGCTGGATCACAGGACAGGACTCAAAAAATCCCCATGTGCTTCCTATTCCCAGCTAATGACTTCCATGTCTGCATTCAAGGAATAATATGAGCCTTATACTTTACCCACATTAAACAATCATCCATACGGCTTTCTCTCCCATTACGAAAAAAACGTCAGCAAAGAGAGCAGCATCCTGCTCGGGGACCAGTCCTATCATTTGCTTAATGCTCCTGTTCTCAGTTCCTTTGTACAGCATGTGGTATGCTGACCTTGCCCAGAGGCCAACCATCCACACAGGTTCACTCAATTCCCACCCCCACCTGCCCTCAATGGGATGGGAGAGGGGACATGAAGAGCAAAAGCAAGAAAACACATGGGTAGACATAAAGACAGTTTAATAGGTGAAGGAAAGAGGTTAAAAAAAAAAAGTGATGCAAAGGCAGTCAGTCACCACTTCCCACAGGCAGGCCCAGCAATAGCCACCTTGTAGGACAACACCCCCACTCCATCCTCCCCTACCCCAGGTTTTATTGCTGGGCACGACACTATGCTATGGAAAATCCCTCTGGCCTGCGGGGGGGGGTGTGTGGGGGTGTGTGGGGGGGGTGTGGAGTGGGTGAAAAAGAGAGCACAAGGCTTGACAACGCTGTTCTAGCTACAAACCCAAAACACAGCACCTTATGGGCTGCTATGAATATAGTTATCTCAATCCCAGCCAGATACAATACAAGCATGAAAAACAGTACAAGGTAGCACACAACCCCACTGCAGCTGACTGGCCAGCCACAGACGTGCTTACAGCAGCACTCTATCTCAGTTAGGAGAGCACTGCTGTACCACACACCACAGTTCTGCACCACGCAGGGAGTGGTGCAATGCAGGGCAGTCCATACATGGCTTTCATGAGCTGAGCACTATTGACCTGCTTCTGATTTTCTCTGAGCAGCCTGATTTCTACAGACATGCAGCAAAATCCCACTGCTCAATGACCTGTACCAGCATCTTGCACAATGCTGATTTCTGTTGGACCTCAAAGTTCCTCTAACAGTCCCAAAACAAATCTGTTCCTTGGGGAGGGAGGGAATTTCAGATCACACCTATACACCTGACAAAGGTTATGGATCTAAAACTTAACTACAGGGTCATATGACCTTGGAAGCCCCCTGACAAGAAAAATGTCCCCTGAATGCTCCTTTCAAAAGACTCTGAGAGGCTGATTTGAATCCTGCTGCCTAAAGTTAAAAGTGTTTAATGCAGAGAACTGTATGCAAAAACATGAGCCTAGAAGTTTTGGCATGTTGCTGCAGTAACCATCTGCATGGTGTATCCTGTATTTATAAGCTTAGGTTATTTCTACTTGGGAATAGTTTCAGTGAGAGACTAATACTTGCTCTCATAATAGATTCAAATTCAACCCTCACTGCATGACTCTCTCTACTTATCCAAATAAACCCAGGCTTTTGGGCCATGTATTCAACTGCTTAATCAAGTATGAGGGGGTAGTTCCTATTAGTAGCCAAAGCCAGGTCTCAGTCTGGCACCAGCAAATGCACCCTGTAATCAGATGGGATACATAAAAGCTTTCTGTTCTGCTCCAAAATTTTGCTTAAGTTAATATCAAGATTGCTTTCTTTTTTTCTTTTAGTTGGGAGTTTTGTTTGTTTCGGTTTTTAAGAATTACAATTTTCAAAGATAAACTGGGTTGGATTTTTTTTCCTATAAAAGGTTGAGGATTCATATGGATCTGTGAAAGTATGTGTCTCTTGCCTCTCCCTTTACCCTCTCACAAGTCAATTTGTAATCCATTACAGAAATTAAGTATAAAAATATTTTAGCAAGGATTTCCATTTGATTTTCATACATCTTAAAGAAAAAAATACCTGAATTATCATGGGATTCTCTGATGAAACAGTGAGCAAACAACACACTGATTATTTATAGTCATCATGTTCAACTTAAACATGAGTAATATATCTGGGGTGGGCAACAGGAAGACTAACAGCTAAGATCAGCTAAGTAAAACAGTATGTCAGGCAACCTAGTAATTTAAGTAAAAGTAGCTACTTAAGTTTTACCCACCTAAATGCAAGTATTTTTTCCCTTCATATCACATTCCATACTTTTCATACTGAGTAGATTAAACTAAAAACTATTCCTAACAGGGGCACACAATTATTTCAGATTATAAGGCTATGCATTTCAATAGTGTCTTGACTTCCATGAATTAATTAATAACTTCTAAGTGTATTCTCAGATAGGAATACTAAGGCTGAGCTATTTCACAAGGAAGCAGAGGCAGAGATAAGAAGACTTAAAATCAGAGAGCATACAATGAAGATTCTGCTGTAGAGAGTTGGTCAGACAAACCTACACAACTCTTCCTTTTTCTCACTATGGAACTGAGCTGTCTGGAGACAACAGGGAACAACCTCCAAAAAAGTTCTTCCTAAACTGAGAAATTCAGCCCACATCATCTTACAGGTACACACAATGAACAATAGCAAGAGTAGCAAGATGCATTACTGGTGTGGCTTCTAAGAGCTGTGACATTTCCTGTCTCATGTTACACCATTGAGTACCCTCCTTGTTCAGTTTCTACATGGGATTGTCAAAGCTTAAAGCTCAGATCTAAAATCTGAAAACTGTATTTCACATCTTCTCTACCTCTTGGCCAGAACCCACTATGACTCTAATATCAGCAAAATCTTCATCTGAGATACTGAAGTGCTCTTGTAATTTGCTTTTGCATCATTGAAATTTTAGGGGTATAAATGATGCTCAATAATCACACTGCTTTTTATTTCCACTGTTTAGAAAAAATTAATTACCTTCGCCACTACGAAAAGTCTTATAGAATGGAAGAGAAAAATGACTTTTTTGTCACAAAGTCTTTCAACAGTAAGAAAAACATTGTAGAAAAAGACAATTTCATCAACTTATTATTGAAGTTTTTACAGTGGCTTGCACAGAAACCAATTAAGTTTTAATCTCCATCCAATTCTATGGATTGCCTCCACAAGAGCTCTTAACTCAAAGCTAGGACTCAAGAAAGCACAGCGTACAGATGATGAGAACTCTGCTAATACTATCCTCACAGAGATAGCAGAATTGCAATTTACATGTGCTTTTGATAAAAAGTATTACCAGCACAATGTTCAAAACCATCTTAAAATTACTCCTTGGGTTTACATTAGCCATGGCTGCATAAGAGAAAACTTCCTTGTGCAGTCACAATGAAATGCAATCCAAAGGGGCAGAAGTACAAAGAAAAGGAACAGTTACAATCCTGGAAAGCAAAATGAAAATATTAAAGCCTAATTTTAATTTCTCACTGGGATTAAAAGACTGTATTAAATGCTAATACTTTTAATCAGAGATATTTGAAGCACAGTCACTTACAAGCCTCCCTCCCCCTCTTTTAAATACTTGGGTAAATGCAAATTACCCTTCCAAAGACTTACTGAAGTTACATTGATTACGTATCTGGCGAAGCCTACTCAAAACTTGGTTTTTTTGCTAACTTTGGTCCAGAGACCCTAAGCGATCTGAGAAGGGACTACTTCACAACGAATACCAATACTGTACCTCCCATGCCACTGCTGCCAGTGCACAAATGCATTCCCAAAACTCCACTCTCCCAAACCTTCAAAACAAGACTGAAGCAGCTTGCAACACATCTGTTTAAATGTATTTCAGAAACTCTAGGGCCACTTCTGCCATAAAGCATGTGCCTTTGTGGATCACAAGAGAGCTTTCAAAGCACAGCATTCACACACAGAAAAGCACATGCTGAGCTCTGGCTCCAGCAGAGTAGATTCACTTATGTTACTTCAGCCACATGTGTGTAACCATCATGGATTCCTCCTAGTTGCAACGGCTTCTGCTACGCGTTTTCTGTAAGTCCCTGCTGCTTCCCACCCACACATGCTGCAAAGTAAAAATGCCTTCCTGTCAAAGTTTACAGGGCCATCTTACGAGATAGGGACACGAGACGTGTATGTAGAGGTTGGAGACATCTTCAGAAAAACATCTTTTTCTTACCAGTGCTCCAAATCTGTCTTTTCTAACAAAATTAATTAGAAAAATGGAGTTTTAAAACTGTCTACACAATATATTTAATGACTGGAAATCACAATCGAAAACCTACACAAATTAAACCAAGTTCTAATACCCTTTGGTTAAACTGGCTCTGATGCGAATGCTGGATGTAATTTAAATCATGGTAAGCGAGAAATTTTCCTTACACAGAACACAAAGTACATGTGGTTGAGACAATCAGCTCTAACTCCTCCTCCCCTGTTCAGTCTTCCCAGAATTATGACTTTAATGAAGAAGAGAATATTCCTTAAACTGCTCTGACAGGCATGGTAAGAAACACATACAATCATTTTTGGCAGCACACTCATGAACCTGGGGAGAAGTGAAAATACTCCACTTGTCAAGATCTGGAAAAATGCATTTGCTATTCTGTCACCAAAAAAATAGTTTCAGTCTACGAGATATTTTGGAACAAAAGGGAAAAAAACCTAAATTTGCATGACTAGAAGAACAATATTCCAGAATAATAATTTCCGTTTGCAAAAATTAGTTCTAGTTTGTCAAAATGAATGGAGATATTCTTAAAATTAATACAGATATCTTATGCTGATAGTTTCAATGTTCAGGCCTCAATAAGTTTTTACCAAAACACAGAAGAACATTACAAATGAGCCAAAAGACTTACAGGTATTCATGCATATTACCACATTGTAGCGATCAGGGACAGATTTGTTCATAATCTCCATTTACGGAAATACTGAATTTAAAGACTGATAAACTGTCATCACTTCTTTCAGGTATGCCTTGTTTTCTTTGTTAGGCCATGCTGGTTACAAACTTTTGGCTATAGTCTATTTTATAAATAGACCCCTCATCCTTTCTGTTTATTTTGAGATGTCACGATGTCAAACACCATGTTTTGCCATCAGGAATAAGTCTGATATTGCTAATGAATATCTGTGGTATAACGAAATCAAACTGAGTGTCAACTAGAAGAGAAAGCTGGTTGTTCAGGAAACAAGCAGGCTAGTAATCAGCACTTCTCAGAACGAAACTTAACAAATGCTTTTCTGTTAGCTGGGAATTTGTTGCAACACTCACATATCAAATAACGTTTACACAATTGTGGCCTGTTTTTGAAAAGCCAGTTTGTAGGAATCTGGCTGACAGCAGCAAACAAACAATAAGAGGAGTGAAACAACTCAGAGAAAACAACAACAGAACAACTTACATGCACTGGGGCAGACTGCAGAAAAACGCTTCAGACCATCTTATGGCTCTGTCCAGTCTTGCTCTCCCAGGTGCAAAGACATACCAACTTCTATGTCCCTGTAAGGCAGCCCTCTCCAAATACTCTGATGGCCGCTGTGACAACTGTAAAACTCTGTCTACGTATTTCGATGTGCCCATTTACACATGATGCTGGACATGCTGTCATTCTTGTTTTATACACCCAGGATGTTAAGACTGTATTTTGGTTACAGTTAAAATTGTCACTTCTCCTGCCTATGGCCGGGGCTGTCTTTTGCCCCATCCCTTTACTGTACATTTCATGAGACCAGCCAGGTATGACAACATACAATAGCAGGGTTAACAGAGTTTCATCCTCTCCGAAGGGTCAATGCCCCACTCCTTGCAACTGTAGGCTGGTCTTCACAGGCATGTGCATACCTGATTGTCACCTCAGTGCTTCTGGAGCCTAGAAAAGCTGCAGTGCAGGGTAAGTGTGGAACACTGCAGCAGAGATGATGCCAAAGGAGGGTACGTTTGTTTACACAAGCTTTTGCAAGCAAAAAGAAACCTTCATCTACTTAACATTCCCAGCCAAACCAGAACTGTATAACTGGCTTTTGGCACAGAAGTTATTATGAGGTAATAACTCTAATGCAGTCTGGAGTAGAGGCAGAACAATTTTGCCCGAACCTGCAAAAAACACCTTAAATGTACCCTGAGGACCCATTAGGTAAGGCTGGGTTGCGTGCTAGCACAGCTATACAGCTTCTGAAATAGAGCTGGCTTCTCTCTGCAGCTCTGAGCAAGGAGAGAGTAAGCAGGTACCTGCCTGTATCCAAGGATGTACCCATACCCATGGGTCTTACAGGCACAGAGTACTTGCAGAAGACCTTCGGCAAGTTGTGATTTTTATCAGCAAATAAATACTATTTCTACTCCTATTTATATAAAACCTAGCCGGCCTGAGGAGCTCATGTACACACTGCGGTTGCTTCCAGCCTGACCCCAAACCAGGGCCAAAGCTTGTTCAATTATTTCATCAAATAGCTGCTGTCTGTAGAAGCAAGCAATCTCTACATAGGAGTATGAGGCTGTCACCTCTCCGTTTTGCTTTCTCTACCTAATTGAAAATGGCAGGGCTCATTAAGCTTCAGCAGCCAGGTTGTTAGTTGCCTTACCCATAAATACCATATGGATGATGTTATTAGCCATTACTGGGCACAGGCCAACATAAACTTCTATTGGTCAGCATGCACCAACTCAAGTCTAAATAAAATCACTGCTGTTAGGAAAAAAAAATAAGAACAGGAAGGTGCAGCTAGCAATTAAAGAACCATGGTCTCAGGAGACAGAAATTTTCTAGATGACATTCAGCAAGCCACATGGGCTACAGCTCCCCCATTTAAGCCAAATTACTGCAGTTAGGACTACATTCCCTCCCCTTCCACCTTAACACTGCTATTGATTCTTGTTCCATCCCTTTCAATGGTAGCTTACAGTGATCCATCTCTGGGTGCTGAATTACCCCCAAAATAGTCCTACTTGAAAATAAACAAGCAATTTTCTGCTGCTGTACCTCTCTGAGACCTCGGGTGTACCACTGAGTCAGCTGAGCATCAGCCCTGACCCATTTCTGCAGATCAGCTCCTTTGACAAGGCTCCTTCTAGTCTATAAGGGGCCAGCTTGCTTCTTGCAAGCAATGGTGTGAGCCCTTTGGCCTCTGCAAAGCCTCAGGCACGACAGGTTTGTTTCAGCTCCACTGAGCACTGATCGAAAAGGAAGGAGGGTCTCCTTCTAGGCAGCTGTGGCAGAGGTGTCCTGGAGCAGGAAGATGTTTGAGGGCAGGCTCCCTTGGCTTGCAGGGACTAGAAACAAACTTGTATCACAGAGCTCAAGTTTGGCATTGCCTCCCTGTTCAAACGCCCACAAAGCTCCAGGACTGGCTCCATCACAGCAAGATAAGGGAATTTGTAGGGAAGATTAAGTAAGGAACTGCTCCAAACTGCTCTTGTGGTGTAAGTATCTTCCAGCAGTTTCTCCACTGGCTTATTTCCTGTGTATGTTTCCATACAACAGGGGAAGCTGTTCCCCCTGTAGGCAGCTCAGGAAGCCCATTTCCCACCCCAGAAAGCCCACCTCTGTTGTGATGTAGAAAGGACATCAGTCAGTTCATGATGCTTAGCCAAATTGTTTCATTCCTGTTTCATATCTCACAGTTTTCTTGGGCATTGAGGAGCTCTGTATGATTCACTAGCCCCAAGCACAACATGCTCTGTGTTTGCTGTTTCTCCACATAATAAAAGTTTTTGTTTGTTCTTCATCTAAGACACACTACTGAGAAGGGGACACAATTCAAAAGAAATAGTAAATGAGGGGAAATACAGCACACACACAGAGAACATGAAATTTTATCTCCTTTACTGATCTCTCTGACATAATCAGAGATACCACCATGATCACTACAGTAGTGAATGCTGACGCCCAAGCATGGATACCTACTGCACCAGGCACTGTACAAACACAGAAGGATGACTGAAATCCTTGTCCTGAATTGTTTAGAATGTACAGGCTGACAGAGAGCAGAGAAAAGGAAAATACAAAAGCAGAATGATGATGTTGGCAAATATACTGCTTCTAGAAAGAAAAACTGCAAGGTAAATACCATCGAAATGGAAAAACAAGAAAGCGCAAGAGCTCAAGGCAGAAAGAAGACGAAGACAAGGAAGTGTGGAAGGTTGCTAAAGTGCCAAAACTGGGGTCGTATACATAGTATGTATACATGCCTGAAACAGATTTAACATGTGGATCTATTATAATTGTTTTGCGGATGTCACCATTTTACATTCCATCTCAAGATATTGTTTCTCAGATTTTTTAATGGGATTGAACAAGGCCTGGTAAAACTGTTTTGAATGAATCTCATGTCAAAACCAGAGGTTTTTCAACATTAAGTCTGCCCACAGGATATCACATCTTTATATTGGGAAAAACTTACTGAGGTATTTCATCTTGGGTCTTCATCTGAATCTAAGCATTTTGTTTCTGGCAGCCATCAATCAGTGAGTACCTCTGGGATCCCAGTGTCCCATGGGAGAGGCAGCCCTGCTCAGGAGGTCTACCGAGAGGGTCCTACTCAAGAGACTGAGGAGCAACCTGTTGGGTTGAGAAGGATTCATGCTGGACTTAGCGCTGTCCTCAAACACAAAGTTTGGAAACTAAACATTTCAGCTTAGAAACACCAAAACAAAATGTTCTGATACTTTCAAGAGGATTTTTTTTTTTGTATTATTTTCCACTAAAGACTTTAAATTCAGGATGGCAGCAAGTACCAAGAAGCCAGAATTTTTAACACAAACAAGAATTCCCATTTCCAGAGTGCATCCAAGAGAGCTGTGGCAGAGTCATGCTAGTCTTCAGAAAGAAACAGCTCCTCCCCTCTCTCCTGCCTTTCTTTTCCCTCAAAATCCAACAAAACCCCAACAACTTAGACTGCCATCAGCCCAGTGAGAATTTTCTTTTAAATGATTGCCCTTGGCCACACTAGACCATTCAGCTGAATGAAGTCAAAGGGACTGCTGGCAGCCTTGAAAATAAGCATGTGTTTAAGAGCTTTGCTGGCTTTGTTGCTGCAGTGAAAAAGAGGAAGTTGGAGAGGCATCAGTCTGAAATTGAAAGTATCATCAATATCTCCAAGACACAAAATATAATTGGATTTAATACTTAATTCTGGTCTACAGTGCTTTGCATGAACCTTAACTAAGAACAAAGCAGGAGATACTAGCTCTTTTTCCCCTCCTGATATTTTATATTCATGTGAAAACAGGTTCAGTAGTCAGAAGAAAGAGAGATGTAAGACACTGCACTGTGGAAAGGTGTATAGCATAATAAGAGAACTGAGGAATGACCACAGTACAGCACCAAGTGGACTGACACAGTGAGGATGACATACGGGTAAGGCAAGAATTCCTTGATAAGCAATCCACTGCATTATCAGTTTGGTGACTTTCAGTACTTCCATTTTGTGACAAGCCTTCCTGCATAGTGTCATTAATCTTTTTCCTCCCTTTAAGACAGTGTCTCTAAGCAGCTGCAGCATTGCTTCCTGCCAGCTTCCAGAAGGGAAGGAAGAAATCTCCCTCAGCAACAGAAATTTGCTGTGCCTACCTTTGTAATGCTCTCACATACTTTTCCTCCGTCTATAATTTATGCTCTATTTTAAACGAAGGATGCCCACAGTGACTCCCTGGGCTTGCTCTAGCAAGCTGAAGTGATCTTTAGGGTAGTATGCCATTTGATCAATGAATCTGAGAATGAATCCATTCAGAGGGCTGGCAAAAACAACGCCACTAAAATGTCTATCAAGGTACCTTGAGAGAAAACTAATTGCAAAGAACAAGCTATGCAGATGCTATCTATGTTTTCAAATGCAGATGATGTTTCTAATACTACAGATCTCTGAAAGAGTTTGTATCTGCTGCAGAGAAGGAACAAGCAATACTCTATTCAAATTCAGGAAGGCTTTGGAAGAAGGAAAGCAGACATATGTCAATTTTCGTCTTAGATAAGCCGCATAATTCTGCAAGCAACGTGCCAGATTTCCTCTCTTCTTTGTCTTTGTTGTTTTCTCTTTCTCTCCTACTTTTCCTTCTGATGTCCTCCAACATAACCTTGCAGGTTGTGAACACACACATTACCTCTAGTGTTACAGGAGTTGGCTGATGCACCAGAAACAGTGTAGGCGTGTTAACAGAAAAGATAAATTAACATGTGTGAAGACAACGCTAAAAGAACAGCCAGTACCTGAGCTTGCACATCTCTACCTACTGCTGCAGCCAGAAGGTTTGGCAAAACACGACTAGCTTTTTTATCTCCATGAGGTTCCACTTCATACATATGCCACATCGGCCATCAACTGTGGGGAAGAGCAAATGAGCAAACTAGAAAATTGCTTCCCTGATTTCCCCCTTATTTTCAACATTTTTTTCTGCTGTCTCTCACACAGTCAGGGCTGCACCCCACAACGGTGTGACACTGGGCTGTGATATTTGTTTGTCAGGATTCTGCCAGAGGGCCGTGTTACGTAGCTGTTGTTACCTCTTTAATCTTCAACCACGTATGAAACATTTGAGGCTAACCCAAGTCCAGTAGCGTCCAAGGAAGATGCAAAACAAACTGTTTCTCTCTTAGTGTCCAGCCACTGCAGACAGACAGACTTGTCTCAGGCAGGGTCAGTATCCACAGTAGGTGCACCTAACCAGTGGTGGAAGGAGGAATTTTAGAAGAAAATTTGCAGCTACAACACAGACTGTGCTATCATACCTGCATTAATTAGCTGTGCTGTCTTTGGAGGAGCTCTTTTGGGTACAGTAATACCCATTGCCCCATGCCATTTTGACATGCCTCAAACGTCTTAAGCACCTGCTCACACTGATGTGGTGTTACATCACCCTGGCTGCTGTGATGAATGCTCTACAGAAAGCTTCAATCCAAGGTGTAAAAATAATGAGAACCATCTTACCAGCTACATCTAATGGGAAGCCACAATGACCATCAGCACACCATGGGATAGCAGAGGCGACCCTCCTTTCCACCTCCATGCAGGGCTAAGTCTAGATGTGATCCAAAGCATTTTCTCCTCTTTCTGCAGAAAGCCATGGCAGCGTAAGGCAGAAAGCCCCACCAGAATCTAACTGTTGCACAATAGGCAAATTCAGGAAAACATAAAAAACCAGCAGAAACCAGCGTATCATACTTGCACCACAGCTCAGACAGAATAAAGAACTTTCCAACGGCAAGTCCAAAGCCACTTTGAGGAGCCCCCGACATTGTTTCATCCTCATGCAAAGAGGAGAAAGCGGCTCTTCCAGGTCATATGCCACAAGAACTATAATTATCCTAATGTGTTTTAATAAGCATTAGATGCAAAATTGTATTTTGATAGAACAAAATAGCTCTCATCCTAATTACAGACATTTGAAGTAGTAGAGATTACTCACCCATTTAGAGTTCAAGCCTGTGAGCCAGTAGGCAGTTTGAAACACGCTTGAACTCCTGCTGTGGACTGGAGCCTGTCTTTAACATCAGTGAAGACCACACAGAACTTATGGACTTGATACAGAATTTACTTGTGAAATCCTGTAATAATCCTGAAATAGTAAGCAAGAGGTCAGAACAGATGACAGACAAGACCCTGTCTGGCTGGGAAATCTGGCAACCAGCTAATACATATATTCCGAGATGACTCTATTACCCGAGTAAGCCCGTAACTTCCGCACACATCATCATCATCATCTGCAATTTTCAAAACAGACATTGCACACCCAAAGATAATGTCACAATAGCCATTAACACTGAAAGACAAGTTGCAAGTCGTCTGCTTCATCAGCCTAACAGATAGCAACAGAATAAGCCATTAGCAATTAATTGAAGGCCAATGACATTTAAAACCCAGGAATGCACATCCCGCACTACATTTAGCAAACACACTTACATGTATCTGCAAGCCACAGTCCTACTAGTTGTTATCTGCTGCTGCTCTCCACCTTATCCCCTTCCCTTTACAAACTGCAGAGGGGACCACAGAAGGGTTACCTACAGGAGTGCTCTCCTCAGGATCAGCACCAGACAGTTTCCAACACGTGCACTGGTAGCCTGGTCTGAACCCCACAGGCAGGAGTCATCATCAGTCAGAGCTTTTCTGTTTATTTCAGTGGACATTGCATGGGCTGTAAATATCCTTGCCAAAACCCAGTCATTTCTAATAGACAAATATCCTCTGCTTTCACTGGTTTCATGAATGTGAAATAGCTGGATTACTGCTTTTCACAGTCAGTTATTACACGACATACCCCCTGCACATGCTATCAACAGTCCAAGCCAAAGATCAGCACAACGCAGATTTAAAATTAATTTTCAAAATCCGTTGCCTCTGGAAGTTAAATTCCTCTGACATACACAGGCACTATTATGGAGCAGCTTCATAATCCCTTATATCTGCAAAGAGCCATACAATCCCTGGCCATTAAAAGGAAAAGAAGGAAAAAAAAAAAAAACAAGGAAAAAGGATATGAAAGTCCAAGGCTGACTCTCAGAAATCCCTAGGGTTTGTCACAACTCTGTAACAGAAAAAAAATGGGGTTTCTTATCTTCTTTCTTTGCGTTTGTTTTTTTCCCCTCCCCTGGAAAGTCCTGAAAGTAATTCTGAAAGAGTTTTGGCTGGATCACTTTAACCTGGACATTTTTAGCAGTGGTACTGGTTTTTGGTGATAAGAGTTAAAATTAAACCTCAGCTATGCCACCAAAAAAACCCCCAAAACAAAACAAAAAAAACCCCAAAACAAAAGCCGAACAAAAAAATCCGCATCCTCAACCGTCCCTCCAAAATACAAACTAAACAGCCAAAGAAAAATCAAAAAAGCCACGGCCAACCTCCGAGCGACCCACGTACCGTGCTTTCCTTTCGGCCGGCGCCGCAGGACTTCGCTGTCATCCACCCACGCGCGGGCAGACGCTCACTCCTCCTCCTCCTCCTCCTCCTCGCGGGGATGGGACGCGTCCTTTCCTGCTGCTGCTTCCGCCGGCGCGGACGCGGTGTCTTTCCACAGATGGGCTGTACAGCACCGGCGCAGACGGGCGCGAAGGCGAAGTTCAGGGACGCGGCCGGGCCCTCACAAGCAGCGGCGGCCCTCGGGGAAACAGCGACGTGTGTGGGGACGGGGGTGGCCGCTTCCTCGCCGAGAGACGCGGCCAATGCGCGGGCAGAAACAGGGAGAGCGGCGCTGCCGCAGACGCGGCACCACCACCCGTGCGACGCCGCGCACCCCGCGGTCACCCCGCCACCGGCCAGCACCGCCGCGCCTCCGGTGGCAGGCGGCCCGAGCCCCGCTACCGGGGACCCGGCGCCTCTCGCGGCTGGGCTCGGCCGCTTCCTCCGCCCACCGTTACTTGCCGCGGCCACCGGCAAACACGGGACGTGCCTCCCTCGCAGCCGGGGCGTCGCTGCCCGTCCCGCCGCTGGCCCCCTGCCCCCGCCGCCCCTCTCCCGCCGTTCGCCGGCGTCCCGAGCAGCCCCGCACTCCCTCGCTCTCCCTCCGCCGCACAGCGCGAACCCGGGCGGGCGGGAGGCTGCAGCGCGGCGTCGCCGCTGCTTCTCACAACTCATTGACCCAGGCGGCGGCGGCGGCGGCGAGGTCCCGCCTCTCCAGGCAGCGCCACCGCCCGCACAGCCCGGCCTGGCTCGGCGGTCCCCGCGGGGCGGCAGCCGGGTGAGGACCCTTGTCCCCACGGCCTCCCGGGCTCTCCCCCCGCCCCGCAGCCGGCACCTGCGGGAGCGTTGAACGGGGGCTCTCCCCATGCCCCGCACTAGGCCGCCGGGTAGCAAAAGACGTCTGTGAGCCGGGATGTGAACGGGAACGGTGCGAGACCCGAGTCTAGATTTAAAAACAAAACAAAACCCCAAAACCAAACCAAACCAAACAGACCCCAACCTCAAAACAAACAAACCTTAAACATGGAAAACCAGTAACTTACTTGTCACAAAGAAGTCAAAACCTCAGGGTACCTGTCTGGCAGTCTGAGAGAAAGAGCTTTTCTGCAGCCTGCTGCACATCTGCTTGAGTTGATGAAAACATCCACGTTGCCAAAATTCAGCTGAAGCTGTAACTGAAATGACAGCTTCAAGTTCCTCAGAGAGCAATGAATAACCTAAAGGAAATCTAAAGGCTAATATTTTTGTTTGCTTCATTGTAGTTCTCCATTTCATGGCCTTTCTCAAGCAACCTTTCCTTTTTTTGTTAAAACATACACAAACATAACAAGGCTGAGATAGTATCTATGTTTTTCTGGAAGTACTGTGTTCTCTTGATACAAGTGCATACTAAACCACCAAGATATACCTAAATGCTGCCAGAAGCCTAATCACACACGGGGTTTTGTCTGCTTTCCCATCAGTGGATCCAAACCCCACCTATCTTTGCACCTCCTGACACAGGTGCTTTTCTAGGTGGAAAGGGAAGCTGTGTTCAGGTGTTACTTGTGTATTAAAATAAAAGGAGAGGACCAGTACTGGTTGTTGGAGTCAGTCAGTAGACCTTGGCAGATGGCAGGTGCATTACATTAAGCAGAAAAGTCGATGTTCACTGGAGCAGTAACATTAATGAAGTCACTTGAAACCCAGCCTTGCAGACAGATCTGTAGTGACAACCCTTTCCACCAGAGACTTTGTTGCAAGGGATATCTCGCCTCTTGGACTAGAAGCTTTAAATATGCATATTGTATAGCTAAGTGTGAGCCAACTCTGGTAGCATCTAAACATGTAAAAAAAACCTGTAAAGACACTTATTTTTTGCAATAAATTGTAGTTAGTTTTATTCCATCTCTGGTGGACAGTGGTTTTGCTCCATGATTACATAGTCCAAGACTCATTTCTTCAGAAAAAAGGCTAAAAACATATGGCCTATAGTAAGGCCCTAAATAAAAGCTGATAGTTTTATATGCCCTGGTTCCCACAAGTCAGTATTCAGAAACTTTCCTGTTCAGGTGTACCTCATAGCTCCAGTCCTACACTGCAAGAACTCAGGTTTGGTTACCCGAGGTCCAGCACCTTTACAAGAATGGGACACAGCCTTCTGGTCAGCAGGATGTAATAGAAAATAGACATGATATTGGTAGAGTATGGAGCAAAGCTGACTGGAAAGTGATGCTGTCACTAAGCAAAAAAATGAGCTATGATCTTGCAAACACTTGCACACGTGCCTTTGTTTACTTCCATGTGTTGCTCCACTCATAGCTAATCCAGATGGCCATGCAATTAAAGATTAATACATGTGCAAGACAAATAGTTTATTACTTTAAGAATTGGCTACACCTACATGCAGACCTTTTTGTTATTTGGGGGAGTTAGATGCTAATAAGAGAGATAAAAAATACAATGTAAACGAGAACTATATTTTACAGAAAGAGCTTTCTTTAAGGAGCTAGGAGGAAATCTGAGATTATGTATCACAGGCCAGTTTGGATGGGAAGACACTGTGCTGGGAGTGCTATGTTTAAAGAAATGAGACAATCACTTCTATGTGCTGTGTGTAATTTAAAGGCACAGTTAAAGAGCCGGAGAAGTAGAACATAGAAGCAAGTAAGCCTGGTATTTGTTATTTATAGTTGTTGAAGATAGGATATGGCTTTTTAACTGGCCAGAAATAGGAAAAGTTCATCTTGTATTCAAGCTCTTTTTACATTACAGGGATAGTACATGATGGGGCTCTGCAATCCTGCCAACATTCTCTGTCAAAAGAGTAAATTGCCAGTTTTCACAAAGTTGCATATGCCTCCATAAATATATGCCTTCTCATTTTAAGGTTATATGTTAACAGATTTGATTAGAGAGATATATGTGCTGGGAACCTGCTAAAATTATTACATTCAAAAAGAAGAAAAAACCCTCAGAATTATGTATTATACAGCCTTTCTTGTTTTTCAAAAATGAAGGTGTCAGACCTGCTAGTCATGCTCAGCTACACAAGCACTTGTTCAGTCTCCACACTTGTCAAAGGAAATGGAAAGTATTTGAGGTAAAGTTCTGGTCCCATTGAGGTTAATAAATTATTTAGCCTATAGGATCAGAAATTCATATGACTATTTTTAGGAATGATAAAGGCAGGGAAATGGAAGATGATGCTGAAACACTTCTTTATCTGATCTACTGTTTAGATGATGTGAACTCTTGGTGTTCACATGTGAAGATAGTAATTGAATGCCTTATTATTCCACTGAGCAGAGCTGCTGGCTTCAGAAGAGAAGGTGGCCTCCTGGAGTTTTTACTTCAGTATTTTGCATGCCTCTGAGAAGACAACAGTGAACATCTTCAATAACCTTAACACAACCTAATAAGAAACATGGAGTAACACCTACAATCCAAAATGAACTGTCAGCCTCTTGCTCATCACCTTGTCCTGTGGTGCTTTTATCTGGAAACATTATAGCACATTATAGCACCTTCTTTGAGGTGTGCCACCAACACTTCATATTGACATGTCTCCACTTACTTTGTGTCCAAACTGATGAAAATAGGGCTTCCACTCCCTCAAACAGTAGAACAGTAACACATTCTCAGATCCTGCTGGAACGTTTTGGCAGTATATCCCACGTTTTGGTTTTGGAAGGACAGGGTGGTGTTAGGAGAGGAGTGGCTGGCAGTGACCTTTCCATACCATACAACATCACCCTGGAGTCCAGGCCTGCTTCCACATCAGTCTACGATGACTTTTCTCACACACATGAATCTGCTACTTTTGCTGACAAGGAAAATAGGACTGAAGCATGCACAATGCAAGGTTGTGTTTGACTGCACACCAGAAGAGTTGGAAGAAGCAGCCAGCCCTTCTCTACATTATATGCAGCTAGCACCCACAGCCAGAACTCCTGGAAAACTTCCATTTCGCTGATAAAGGTTACACCACAGACAAAAGCTGTAATAAAACACCTGTTATAATTCACTTGATAAGGGGAGAAAAAAAATCTGGGTCTGGCTACAAAAGAAAACTTACACAGTCTGAATGAATAAGGAACAAGGGATTCATCATCTCCGATATTAAGACATTTGCTTTCAGGTTTTTTTTTCTTCCCAAAACAGACCTTATTAAAAATAAAACATAGGCAAATTTCTCTCTGATGGCTATTCCAGCCTCTGTCAGTGATGATATTGGGAATGGGGCAAGCCCAAATGACCTCTGCCCTCCGTATCTTTGAGTTAACAACGCTGTATTTTAGAAAAGAACTTGAACTATGGTTGAAAAGTGCTGTGTGTCAGTTCTCTTATTATAAAACTATAGCAAGGAAAATCCCGGGCCTTCTGAAATAGTCTCAGATTATAGAAGGAATGGCACTTGCTTGCTGATAAAGAAATAATTCAGACCTATTATTTAATGGTAACTTCTGGTAAACATAGAATTTTGTTTGTAGCATTATGAACTCCAGAAAGTATAGAAGTTTCTGTCTCAAGGGTTCTGTTCTGTCAATGATGAAAAACATTGTGGATACAGGAAAGCTACAATGCAACACAAAACTCAAGAAGCATCTTGCTATTTCAAGTTTTGCCTTTTTTTTCTTATGTTGGGGAAAGCATCACACTTAATGCTTTGTCAGGTTACTCAAGTTCAGTCACTTACCCCTGAGAAGTTTCAGCTTTTTTAATAATTTCCTTAACTTGCTCTTCCTCTACAACATAAATGACTGCATCAGGGTAAAGCAGCAGACTCTAGAGGTAAGGTAAGGCTTCAAAACGAATGAACTGGTTACTTAAAGTCAGGATGAACGTTTTGTTTTAGAAGCAATGGTTGGCTGCTGTAATTTTGGATTTGGATCAGTTACAGAATTGCTGACAAAATGCCTCAAACAGGTTTAAGGTGATGCTGAAACTTCTAAGCATCTCCTCAGTTCTTGCAGATCTTGTAGATCCATCCTGTTTAATGCCACTTGAGGAGAGTGAAGTGCTAAAAAATGGATGTTTCTGAAGTCCTTTGAATTGCAGGGTATAGTTAGATGATCTATCAAATGCTAAAGACACTGTAGGATGGGGCCATATAGGAACTGCTCACTTTCACCATAGTAGATCAGATGGCTTCTTACTGAACCCGACTCCAAAAGCAGAAGTCTGTAATGAGTCCCAGTGAATTTGTTTGCTGTTCTATCTGGGTATTGCGGCTGAATTCTCCTCCCTGTGACGACCTGTCAAGTGTCCCTGATTAAATTCCTAGTGATGAGAGACAACTGAATACTGAATGGTGGAATGGTGGAAAGAACTGAAATGCAGCAGATAGGGAAGAGTTTCTGCGCTAAAATGATCTATGAAGTAGATAAAAAAATACCAACATCTTTCCCAAGTGCTTATTACAGACTAGGCAATGTAAACCAATTGACTGTTCCTCCTCCTGGACGTGTATTTAACTTAGGCATTCTGTTTGTCTACCTCAGATCCCTATCAACAATGATGCACTGAGGAGCTCAAAGCTTACTGTAGTAGATAAAATAGACTTAAGTGCAATATTTGTTCATCCCATTAGAAGAAAAATAAACTATTCAGTGTTCATATGTTGGTAACAGCTGTATCAAATTGTGATGATTGTTCTATAGATGAGCTTCTATAGATCTGCTTCAGTGAGAGTCTGCTGTCTTTACTCAAGTGTCCTTCTCATTCACAGTAAATGCCCTCTTCTCCATTTCAAACAAGCACTTCAGAGCACTCCTAGACTTCATCTTGAAAAACAGTAGTGGCATGACCCTGGCTGGACACCATATGCCCACTAAAGCCATTCTGTCACTTCCCTCCTCCCCTGCACAGGGCAGAGAAAATGTAACAAAAGGCTCATGGAAAAGGGAGATCACTCAGCAACTACCATCACTGGCATAACAGACTCAACTTGGGGAAATTAGTTTATCACCAATCAAATCAGAGTAGGATAATGAGAAATAAACCCAAAACTTAAAAACACCTTCCCCCCACACCTCCCTTCTTCCCAGGTTCAGTTTCACTTACGATTTTCTCTTCCTGCCCCCCAGCAGCACAGGGGGATGGTGAACAGAGGTTGTGGTCAGTTTACCATACATTGTGTCTGCCACTCCTCATTCCTCAGAGGGAGGACTCCTCGCTTTTCCCCTGCTCCAACATGGAGTCCCTCCCACAGGAGTCAGTTTTCCATTAACTTCTCCAACATGAGTCCTTCCTTTGGTTCTACAGTTCTTCACAAACTGCTCCAGTGTGGGTCCCTTCCATGGGGTGCAGTCCTTCAGGAACAGACTGCTCCAGTGTGGGTCCCCCACGGGGTCACAAGTCCTGCCACCAAACCTGCTCCAGCATGGGCTCCTTTCTCCACAGGTCCTGCTAGGAACCTGTTCCACCACAGGACTGCAACCTCCTTCAGGGCACATCCACCTCCTCTTGCATGGGGTCCTCCATGGGATGCAGGTAGATATCTGGTCCACCATTAACCTCCATGGGCTACAGAGGGACAGCCTGCCTCACCATGGTTTACACCACAAGCTGCAGAGGAACCTCTGCTCTGGCACCTGGAGCACCTCCTCCCTCTCCTTCTTCACTGACCTTGGTGTCTGCAGTTTTTTCTCTCACATATTGTCATTCCTCTCTCCAGCTGCAATTGCCCATTTTTTTTCCCTCCCTTTCTTAAATATGTTATCACAGAGGCACTACCACTGTCACTAATGGGCTTGGCCTTGGCCAGCAGTGGGTCTGTCTTGGAGTCATCTGGCATTGGCTGTATTGGACACCAGGGAAGTTTCTAGCAACTTCTCACAGAAGCTGTCCCTGTAGCTCCCCTGCTACCAAAACCTTGCTATGCAAACCCAATACAAGCACATTTCACTTTATCTGCTGTTATGAAGCGGCATTTATTCTGTCACTGAAAAGCTGGCCTAGGATAGCAGCAAATGAATGGTACAGAAAAGGCTGCTACTGGTGCAGCTGAGCTGGATCATTAATACAAAATAGAATACAAGTCATTCATGTTTTTTTAGGACAGTGGTACTTTACATTATAATAAACATAAGGCCAGATAATGAATACTGCTTTTTCATACAATATATGTTGCACAGTCCTTTGAGAGCCACACCGGAGCAGCTGCATTTTCTTCACTGGTTTCTATCATTTTGCAACTCCAGCTTCATAAGCTGATCTTCAAACTTTTGAATGTCTACTTGATGCTTCATTATGAACTTCCCATTTAAATGAAAAACAGGTATGTCATATTTGTATTTATCATACCACAACGAGTTCTCTGGAAGGGTAACATCCACCTCCTGCAAAATAAACTGTGACAGAAAAGATGTTAGTACCTCCTGGACATTGAAAAACAATACCTGCTTGTCTTTTGATCCATAATTTTTTCAGAAATGCAAAGCTGTTTTCTTGGTGCTTTTGGATTATTCTTCTATGTTGTAGAAAACTGACCATTTTGTGGGTATGAAATGTATGCAGCCACAATCCTTGGCTGTGTGTCTGCAAAGGACTCTCTTCCTAGTCCATAACAATATTCTCAATCCTCTGTGCAGAATCATTCTCCTATAAGCACCAACCACACAAATATGCAGCTGGCAACACAAGAGCTGCCTGTTACGCAGCCTTTTAATGTTTCTGTTAACAGCTTCTTCCTTCAAGAAAGAGATCAAAACCTGGTTGAAGAACAGCAAAAACTGCTATCACTTATAGTTCAAATATTTGAACTATAGTAACATCCTTCCCAAATGATATCATTACCTGACTCAAAGAAGTTGCAAACTACTCTATCAGACAAGGCACTAGTACTTACAAAAGCAGTGTTTTTAAAAACTGTTGCATCAAGGTATACATTGCTTTAGTTTGCCAATTTGAGTAGCATTGTCACAAAATGCTTTTGGATAATGAGCTTTATGGAAATCAGCGATGAAATTGTCTTGAAGAGGTCACCCATGACACCAAACGCAAATAAATCCAAGCAAGTCTCTTCTACAAAGAAAGAATCCTGGTAAATCTGTTCTTTCTGTATAGAAAATGTATACAGTATTGCAATACATTACCCTTCTCTTATATGGCTCAAGCACTTCTTTTGCTTCATCGCATAGTGGGCACGGTTTCTAAAGAAAAATATTCAGATGAATTTAAACCATACAGTAGAACACACAGATCATTTGCACTGTAAAGTAACATAGACAAACAGGAGTGATCATTACTGTAAATGTGGGTTCCCTCCCCTGTACCACCCTGACTTACTGCTTTAAGTATTTAATGGTGAAGCATGGATGAAAAGAAAATAAAACTATTCAGCCACATAATTTAATTACTTCTCATTTGCTATTGTTTTTCTCATGGTACAAATTAACAGTGTTCAATGGCTATTCTAAAGGCTGATTCAAGGGCATGGTTTGGAAGGTTGTGCACAGACCCTTTCTTTTGGTCAGCTGCAAAGAATTTTCAAAGCATTGCCATCACCAGCTAAAAACAAATGTAGGTACCTCTCTTCAAAGAAGAATTTCCCTCGATAGAAGGGAATGAGGAAGTCACAAGTAATTTCTAATCTGTTTCAGATTGAGTCTCTTGGTCAGTTCAAATAGCAAAAGAAGATGATTTAAGATAACTTGGCTTACTTTGCTTTAAAGGAATTAAGTATGATCCTCCAGTCTGCAGAGCTGGGAAGACAGTAACCTCTAGCAAGGAGAACTGCTAGAGCTGCAGTGTTTTGACTTGTGACAGGGTCAAAGAAAACCTCTCATTTTTGAAAACTCCTGTGTCTTCCACTACAGTTAGACAGCTGACTTCTGTTGAGTATGCATCATGATCATAAGAGCAGTGCATCACTGAAGAAGTGACTCACATGAAAGCATGTTACTTCAGTGTTTGTAATGGTAATGGCAGAATTTGCCCTGCAATTCACATAGCAAAGTACACAGTAGTGAAGGTGATGGCTCTGCCCCTCTGCCCTGAAACACCTCTCACAGATGGAAAATGTTCTCCTCTCTCCCCCACAGGAAGTCTTCCTAGGGCTTGTTTAAACATAGAGTTAATCTGGAACAGCTACTTCTTGTTTCCTATATGTGAATTACTTTGGATTAAATAATCCACTTTTAATTCACTTCTAATCTAAATTGTCTTTCCCACAGGTAAGTCCTTATGCTCTGAAAACCTATGCAGGATGCTAAAGATGAACAGTGCTTGTTCTTACTAGTTCTTGCTGCTTTTGGAGGAACTGAGACACTTGATATTGGTGAGAAAAGGAATGTCCCAGAACCCTGCACATCAGTTTTGTAACATGCCAGGCTCCTCATAGTTAAAGTAGGACATAACTGGTTTCTCTAGGCCTATGGAGATCTTTCTAACATCTGAGAGTCACATAAAAGCATTTGACAAACTAAGTTGACTCTTAGCACATAATAAATAGTATGTTTTCATTCCTGCTCTGATGGCAAGCTTAAACACTATGTGGCACTAACAAGATTGGAACTGGTTTCAAATAAGATAGTGAACTATTTCAATAAACAGTGAAATTTGCTTAAACAGTCTGTTTAGATTAGTACATATTTTTCAGAACAACAGTTCAACAGTAAGTCTCTGCCATCACTTGCTTTATGTTAACTTGTAACAGGTCTGCCTGGATAGAGCTGTCTCAGACAACCTTCTCTCTCAGATGTGTGTTAGAGTGGCAAAAGGGACTCCTCCTGCTGAGGTAGTAAAAATTCCTTCCCAAAGTGACATATGCTGAGCTAATTGCTAGATCTGTTAGGATGGGTGGTGGAAAGGACAATTTTATTTCTATAGATAATAGCCATTTATGCTGCATACTGTGGTTTTCTGATCATTTTAATCTGGCACTGCTTCTGAAGAAAGCAGACCCATCTTCCTGTCACTACTTATTTTGTGCTATCATAAGCACTCAAACAGCTGCACAGTAGAGCTAGACAGGAGAACTGATCTGAGCTAATTCTATACGTAAAAAAAAAAAAAAAATTTAACAACCTGGAGCAGTCGTTGCATGAATGCTTGTGTTGGCTTAAAAGGAGCCTGCAAGGGGAAAACCATTTGGTAGTGCTAGCTTCTATCAGATCAAAGTGGCTGCAGAAGTCACAGCTCCCTCCTGCCATCTCCTCCTCTTTTCTCCTTATTCTTAAAAATAGGAAGGAGAGAAAAAGGAGTTAATTAGCATAAACTAAGAGTGCAGATTAGATTTATTTTAAAATGGTCTGCATTTTGTTTTGCAATTGCCAGTGGTATCAAACACAAAAACCATTTTAAGTTAAAAACACATTCAACAAGAAGCCACTTTAGAAGACTGCTTGAACTCTGCTATTAGAAAATTTGATTTCATACCGTGTCTTACTAGTAAGAAATTTTAAGAAACAAAAATCATACAAAGAGCTTTTTCCAATTATTAATCCAAAAGTAGTTCGTGATTCCCTACCTGATCACATGTGGATTATGAACGAGTTGATGCTGAATCAGGCAGGGGGAGAGAGCTGTAACTTTAAAGTATAGTTCTTCTTATAGCATGCATTGCTCTGATGAATAAACAGATGGTGACCTTTCATTTTTTTAACCTATTAATATGTTACACAGTTTAAATGGCTAGGGATGGAATGAACAGACGTTGTTGGAGATGGATGCTATTAAAATAATTTCCTCATCGTGCACGAATACCCCTATACTGATGTCAAAATTCTCAGTGCTTTGCATTTCTATTTATTCTCCTCTCAAAGGCTGCATCAACAATATAAAAGTGTCATCATTAGACTCCCGCAGATAACATAGGCTCTTGATGACAATTTATGGAAGGTGACAGTTCCAAACTGCCCATTCCTGCTCATCATATCTGTTATCTAAATATGCTTAAGAATCCTATATGGTGATGCAACAGACAAAGCTTTGCCTGCATTTTTATCCTGCTAGTGTTACA
Source organism: Bucorvus abyssinicus (assembly GCA_009769605.1). Taxonomy (NCBI): domain Eukaryota; kingdom Metazoa; phylum Chordata; class Aves; order Bucerotiformes; family Bucorvidae; genus Bucorvus; species Bucorvus abyssinicus. Next base: position 69,044,792 of record CM020063.1, on the reverse strand, counting down.
CAGCCAATAAAGCAAAAAGAGAGTAAAGCACAATCTAATTTTTCCTCGTGCACTACCAACACTACTTGGATATATTTTCAGTCTCACAGGTAGTGCTGAAATTATACAGAAGTGCTTTGAAGAGCTTACTTGGGCAGATTATGTATAATAAGTCATCTTTGTTCTCCATTTCCAGGATGAAACAGTGGCAGTTAGAGAACCATTTTAAACTAGTAAATGGACCATAGTGTCAATGAGACACAACTATTTTGAAATATTCCCTTATTGGTTTTAACTGCTTGCTTGCTACAATGATTAGGACTGTGCTGTAAAGCCTGGTGTAAAAGACATTCCCAAAGTAAAATGACCAATACTACACGGATTTGAAAAGGGACAAAACGCATAGCCAAGCCATTTCTTCTGGGCTTCATATATATCAAAGCTGATAAATACACAGTCTTGCCTAGCTTTATTCTGTCAACAACTTTTACCTTGGTGAATAAAGTCAACACTGGCTTATTTGTGCTGGCTGAACAGAGATGTCTCCCCAGTAGACTGGATGAATGTCTTCCTACTTGCAGTGTTCTGCTCAGAAAACAAAGCGCCATCAACCTGTTAGGCAAAAATAAAATGTTTAATTGTTTGGTGGCATGTTATAGCTCATGAACTTTAACGTTAAGATAAATATGATACTTCAGTCGTAGTTCTAAAATACACACAATCAAATCATTTTCCCAGGATCTTTATGTTCACAGTATCAACACATTAATCAGAAAAATGGTTTACTATGTAGTAGGCCAGAAACACTGCATTGCTCAAGAAGTGTACTTCCATTTAAAAAAAAAATTCCCTAACACGAATGCTGACATAAATGCATTACGCTGTTTCAACTGCATAGATGCCAGTAAGAATTACACAATACTGACAAAATGCAAAGTACTGTGCTTTGTACGTCAGTAATCTTGCTGCAGTACTTGACATAGTCTACTTAAAATTATTCTATGAAAAAACTAACCTGTACCTAATCAGAATATTAATATGTTTTCTGCAGTGAATAAAAAGCTGCAGCCAAGAACATGTAAATTGGTAATAAAAAACATGCACACTGCCCTCAGTCCTTCCTGCAACAGCAAATTAATTTATGAAAGATGTTGATGGATCTGTGATTTCTTTGGGAGAGTTTAAGTTTAGTATTGTCAATACTGGAGCCATATTGGAGTCTTAAAGGCACCTATTCAAAATAACACTAGTAACAACAGTGTTTCCTCCAAATTTATGTCTTAATGGGATCTTTGCAAGGCATTTTAGGACTGAAAGGCATAAACCAGAAGCAAAACAGAGCATTTGCATGGAGACTACTGGCAGACACGACATTTGACATCAGAATTCACACCAGGAAAGCCAAGTCCCTTTTATATAGAGCCAAACTGCTTCTGTTCAGTTTCTGTTCAGGCATGACTTACCTGTAGTTCTACTAACTACAGCTAACCACAAACACACAATGTAATGACACAAGTTTGAACAAATTAAGTGTAAGCAGGACTATGTTGCAACTGAAAAGCACGTTTTAGGATGTTCAGCAAAAATGCAGAGCTCCAACCTCAGAGATCACTTCCATGCTGGTTTCATCACTGACAAGAAGAAAGGAAAGAGTCACACTGACAGCCTGCGGCATTCACATCATACTCACATCTCTATCACATCTGTCTTTTCTTATGAAGAAACTAAAATGCTAAAAGCACACACAAAATCTTTCAACATGATTACTCTGGAGGTCTCTATAGCCTACCCCCAAGTAATTATAAAAAGTTGTTTGAGTAACAAAAGTAATACATAAATGTAAAGAAGGATGCTTGCAAACTTCAGAACTTACCCTCCCCTATACTATAATGCTACAGAATGTAACAAATGATACTTGTAAATCTGAACTTGGCCCATGCTGTATTTTGCAAAGCCAAATGGGACTCATTTCCTGTTGACAGAACTTCCATCACCCAATAAATCCTCATCTGCTGCAAATCCAAAATGTGACACTAAAACTAGCCATTATTTAGATGAGATAACTATCTGTATAAAACTTATCTTAGCCTCAATCAAGGAAAAACAAGCATAGCTGATTTTCTTCTCCAACTAGGCACCTTTTAGTGGTGCTATATACCCTTAAAATATCTCAGCTTCAAGTCACCCATATACCCTTGCTCTGTGGTTCCAAATGTTTTATATGCATTATGACCAACTCATTTGGACAGGATTATGTCCTGATTTCCATGGACTTGTATACATATACACAAGGATGAAATTATTATGAACTTGCAGACATTTGTCTGTATACACTTCACATTCATATAGTATTTGATTTTGGAAGCCTTAACTGGGTCTGACAGAAGATGGGGATCACACCTCTTTCTGCAAGCTACAGTAACATATCAGGAACATGGAAAATGCTACACTGAAAATGTCCTAGGCATTTTCTACCTATTTGTCTCAAAGAAACTTTGCAAGTGTCTATTAAGCTGACTCCCACCCTCCATTTATTCCTCATTCTAGTATGATAAAGGAGGCAACTGAAAGAGAATGGGGAAAGCAAGCAGATGCAAATGTAAGAATACATGCTGATGGCCCAAGTCAGCGGTGGCTTCAAACAGCCTTCTTCTGTTGTCCCTCATTCAAAACCAGTTATGGTCATCAAGTAAAGTAAACCTGATGGCAGTCTGCTGTTGCGAGTTTGATTATTTATCAAGGAAATGCTGAACAAGAAAATATGGTGCCACTGCAAGAGACCAAGAAGCATGTGTAAGTAGGGGCACCAAATCCTGTAGCTGCTGAGATCCCCACAAAGCTTTTACCTCACCAGCCTTTCAGAGGAGGTGCACAAAATACTTCTTTTTGCAAACGCATGTTTACTCTGCAGGTCTTTAGGAAAAAATCAGGGTTTTACAGCAACTCAAAATTCAGAAACGTCATCAGTAATACCACTTATTTCTGTGAGATGACATTATATATCAATCAATACACATTTCTATACATACTGTCCTCCAAACTACAGTAATCTGGGGTAAATACCACAACATGGTAAATGCCATTGCATTCCATCCCAGAAAAAATGGGGATATTTTATATTAAAAGTATAATTTCATCTTAACGTGCAACAAATTTTGCTTAGTGATCCCTCTGGAGGAATCCATTGCAGATTCTGCTCTGAGGGCTGTACTCCAAATTCAGGCAACTTAAAAGACATTCAATAGGTTGCTGTAATGGCCACGAGACCATTTCTGAAGACTACAGAACTTGCAAACACAATGGACCGTTATCATAAAATAACTATAATAAGAGTTTAAAAGTCAGTTTTAAATGTCTTCATTTGCAAATTTTTCAGCTAAATGCCCCATTTACCCCCAAGGGCCGGTGCCGACGCAAATCCGGTAAAGAATGTATCCAAAGGTCTTCCCACTATTTCCTGTAATGAGAAAGCCTGATTTCTATTGAAGATACTTTCTGAATCAGTGATGCCCTCTACAGATAGACAGAGTCAAAGACCATTACAAGGGAAGAGAGCGCAAGAGATTGGCCAGTGCCGCACGGCCTGGGCTCTGCCAGCGGTGCCCGCCTTGCGCGCCTCACCACCCGGCCTCCCTCCGCCCGGCTTCTGTCTTCCAGGGCGGCTTCCTCAGGCCCAGTGCCGGCGGGGGACTGCGAGCCGGCCCGCCGCAAGGCCCGCGCCCGCCGCGCTTGCACCGCCAGCGCCGGGAAAGCCTCTGCAGCCGCTGCCCTGGCCACGAGGCCCAGCGCGGCCAAGCCCGACACTCAGCGCCCGCTGGGCTAACCTAGGCGGGCCGGGGGCGCTCGCAGGGCCCCGCGTGCCGGCCTAGGCTGGCAGCAGGGGCCGGGGGCCGCGGACACCCACCTCGCCGCGGCTACCTGCCGCCTCTCTCCGCCCCCGCGGCGTGGGCTCCCGGCGAACTGCGAGGGCGGCTGGCAGAGCCCGGCCCGAGTAGGACGCTCGGCCTCAGCAGGCCTTGCGTGGCGGAAGCAGCTCCGGCTGCCGCTTCAGCGCCCCTACTGGGCGCCTGCTCACGCCATCCGCCCGGCTCCCGGCCCGGCGTTTCACTGCGGGAGCTGCGGCGAAGAGCCGCGGGCGCCCGGAGCGTATTCTCGAGGGCTCGAGGCTTCCCCGAAGCCTGTGTGTCTCAGGTGTGCCTCCTTGCCGTAAAAGGCAGCCCTTCACGGGTCTCGGAGGTAGGAGGTGGTTGCCTGGCTACTGCAGGTGTCCTCCCGAGGCCGGAGAAGCCCCTGCAGCTGGTGGTGCCCGCCTTCTCAGGAGTTGGGAGCTCAGGCAGAACTGGGTGCCCTTTTTTTTTTTTTCCTGCTGTAGAAGGTTTCTGGCTTGCAGCCTCGACCCTGTGCCGCACTGAGCTTCCCTGCTTCTTACTCCACGCCCTTCCCTGTGTATCAAAAAGCAGGCAGCTGCCTCATCATCTTCTCCATTCCAGATGGACGTGCAGGACCTGGATTTTGGCCACCCCCTCAGGCTGACAAAGGACTACCTCTAGGTATAATGGAAAAGCACCCACATTATTAGAGTGTATCATTAAAGTGCAAAGGTCACAGTAGAGTACATCGGGATCATAAGAGAAAGGTGTGGGGAAAATACACTGAGAAACTGCAGGCACCGGAGGTAGAAAGGAATTTCCCCTAAGCAAAGGGCCAGTCCTGCAGGTCTTTTGCTCATGGTTGGCTTCAAATGGGGTAAATGGTCTTTAATTTAATTTATTTCCTTTGAAATTGCAGTAAGTTTAATATAATAAAAGAAAGCAATGAATGTAGGCTGTCTTTTTGACAGTATGTGTTTCAGTTTTAGAGAGACTTTCCAATTCCCTGTGACTCAAGCAGCAGCAATGTAGATAAAATAGATTTTTATTACAGATGTGATATTTTGCCTTTTTAATTTTTACCTTTTAAAATTTAATGCAGGCATTAAATGCAGGCAAATAATGTTGGGCGAAAGAGTGTGAGACTACAGACTTCCATTCTAAACACAACAATACTTTCATTAACAGCTTAAAGCATTACATGGTATGTATGCTAAGCAAATTAGTCGGTGATACGAGGCTGGGACCAAACATGAATATTTTGGAGTATATGAATAAATACAAATTAAATTTGAACTAGGCTCGAATTAATACTATGGGATTCAATAAAAGTGGGAAAGAGATTGATTTAAAGCTATCAAGCTGACTCCCAGAGAGAACTCTTTCCCTGCTGAAATAAATTGCCATGTTCTTGTCTGCAACTGTGAGCTTTTTGTCCTTTCCATTGTGGCAGATACCTGGCCACGAGAGAGGGCCCCTGCATAAAGAAGTGTGTAGTGTGCCCTTTTTGCTCTTGATGCTCTATTTGACTATTGCGTAGTGTTTTAGTTCTCAGGTGTGTCTGTTTTCCTTTCTCCAGAAGAGTGGTTTGAATAAAACATAGCAAGTGTTCACTGCTGGGGAATGAAAGCCATAGGCTCATGTTCTTTTCGTGGTTGTATTTCCATCAGGATTTTGGTTGTGCTTTTGTAGTTGTTCCTAGTCTGAGAGTGAGAGACAAATCTTCTGGGGTAGAGACTCAAGTCAGCTTCCCCTCTTCATCTGTGCTTTCAGAAGTACAGCAGCATGTAATAAGAAGGCCCTCCAGGAAAGCAGTCTTACCCTGCTGACATGACATATCTAATTAACTAGCAGATTAGACTAACATGAGGATTAGTCAGATCTGGATCCTAGTGACGCATTTTCAACCTTTATTTTAATCCCTCCTATTGAACAGAGATGTAATGCTGGCAGCTGACACTGGCTGTTCACTTTTCTGTCAGAATCAGAAAATGCAGACTTTGGTGTTTGGCATTGGTATATTCTAGACCTGTCAACTGTCTCTCATCTGGCTTTTAATTCCTGAGAAGGTGGTGGAAGGAAGACATTAAGGGAGAGGGTAATTCCAGCAGAGACTGGTTGAAAAGCAGGGGTAAGTAAAGAGATAAGTATGTTCTTCAAGGGAGGTGATTCTGCCCTTCCACTCCACTCTGGTGGGACCCCACCTGGAGTAATGTGTCCAGCTCTGGAATCCTCAGCACAAGAAAGACATGAACCTGTTGGAGTGGGTCCAGAAGAGGGCCACAAAAATGATCACAGGGATGGAGCACCTCTGCTGTGATGTCAGGCTGAGAAAGTTGGGTTTGTTCAGCCTGGAGAAAAGAAGGCTCCAGGAAGACCAACCACACTAAGGACTTTCAGTACTTAAAGGGAGCCTATCAGAAAGATGGGAACAATCTTTTTAGCAAGATCTGTTGTGACAGGACAAGAGGTAATGGTTTTAAACTACAGGAGGGGAGATGTAGACTAGATATAAGGAGGAAATTTTTTACAATTAGGGTGGTGAGACACTGGAACAGGTTGCCCAGAGAAGTTGTGGATGCCCCATTATTTGAAATGATCAAGGTCAGGTGGGAAGGGGCTTTGAGAAACTTAGTCTGGTGAAAGATGTCTCTTCTCATGGCAGGGTATTTGGACTAGATGACCTTTAAAGGTCCCTCCCAACCCAAACAATCCTCTAATTCTGTGAATCTATGATTCTTGACATCTCAGGTCTCACTTTAGTTTTATGTCTCTCACTCCAAAAATGTGTCTAGCCTACTTTGGGATCTGTGTCTAGGATTTGCAAAGGAACCTAGAGGAGACAAGCACACAGTTTCCAAATTGGTCAGTTTATTCAAATAGAATTGCTGCTGAAGCCAAGTGTTTCTTTCCTGATTTCAATGTCTTTGTCATGTTACTTAACTTGGTTCAGTTATTAACCAAACCACCAACTAGCCCTGCCAAAGTAACTGTTCAGAATGACATTCATTTGATTGAATTCTTTTTGCAAGGGAAAAATATTTTTCAAGAGCTTTCAGTCTTACATTGTATTTATTTGTTCTATGTTTATGTATATCTGATGTGGGCTTGTTTAATCCTAAAACATGTTTTTTTAATAATCTGAGTTAAATATGTTAAAAAAAAAAAACAACGAGAGAGAGTTTCTTACATTACAAATTTCTGGAAAGAAAATTTACTATTTAGAGTGCTTTGTAATTGACTGTATTGTTTTGGCAGGTTTCTGGTACACCATTGTGGATAGTTCAGCACAAAATTACCTTTGGTTTTAATACATAGTTATGTGATGATTCTTCTTTAATGTCGATAGTGATTTGAGAAGAAAAACATTACAGATGCAGAAAAAATTTTTACCTTAGAACATGCATCACCATCTCTGTGGTTAGGAATAAGATGGATTGCTGTAAATTTTACTATTTAAACACATGTACTGAGATCTGAAAGTAGTGTGACTCCCTATTTTTCATTCTGGCACATAGCATGTCTTTAAATATCAAGGGTAGTTATGACTCAATGGTTAAAATTGCTACATAGGCATCCCACTATGGAGCACACATCTTCCTTTTTTTTGCTTATCTCTTAAATGAAGTGCGGATATGCTTCCACAATTTTGGACTAAAAAGAACTCATGTTGTGATGGATTGCTGTTCCCAACGGCATTCAATTATGTTCTCTTCCAGATTTCTTTTACTTTCCCTAGTATTTTCACTTAATGTAAATCTTCTCATTTTTGTATCTGATATATATCACGATATGTGTTTCATTACCTTGCATTGTTTCTTTTATTTGGACATTTAATAAATACTGTATTTAAAATGCACCATAATATGGTTAAAAGAGTAATTGAACATTCCTCTTGAAAAAATAAGTAGTAAAAAAAACCAGGCATACCCCAGGAAAAGGGGGAGAAAGCAGCACGGGTGGGGATAGCAACGCCACCTGCGCTGTTAGCAACACCGAGACTTTTTCTGCGGTTCTCAGGCCTTTATTTTCTTTAGGGCCTGATAATGAGGCAGAGAGGGCCGGCAGCCCTTAAGGGCCAGCCCATGGCCCAGCTGCTGGCCCAGCCCTAGTTTTGGCAGCGCCCGGGGCATTCTTCTAGCACTGCCTGCGAGCTGGCCTCTTCTTGGCTGGAGGAGAGGCCTCGGGGCCGCCGCTCCTCCTCTTCGGGGGTCGCCATGGCTCCCCAGGGGAGCGTTCCCTGCCCTGGCTGGAAGCAGGTGCATGTGTCACAGCCTCCGCAGACTCCTCCTGAGGCTCTTCTTGCTCCAGAGGGACAGGAACGAGGGCAGAGGGAGTGGTGCCGGGACCTCCACCAAGTGCAGCTGCTGATGTACTGGGGACATTATCCGTGCTGCTTCCTTCAGTTCTGCTGGAGGGCATTGGGCCAGATGTGGGAGACCATCCTTGGGAGGCAGTGGGGCTGGGGGCAGCCACGGGGCTGCCCTCCCGGCCCCCGGCATCGCGGTCGTTCTCCAGGCCCAGCAGACGGCAGGCCTCCCCGCTGCACCCTTCCACAGCAACAGGGATAAGCTGGTGCACGAATGTCGCTGCGTGGTCTTGGAGAGTGGCCTCCAGCAGCTGGACCAGTAGGTCTTAATCCAGCCCAAAGCAGACCAGGAGGGACGTGACAAGGTCCTTCGCTACAGCCGCCAGTGCCACGAAGGCATGCCCCAGCTCCTGACGCAGCCGGGTCAGATAGGGCTGGAGGAGAGCTGGGAGGTCCCGGAAATAAGATGTCCAGGTGGTGGGTCGGCGGCCGCCTGGACGAGCCCTGGGCGCCATCCCCACAGGCTGTGGTTGTGTGGCTGCAGGGCTGTGGGCAGCTGGACGGCTAGGAGCGTCTCCTGCTTGGCAGCCGACGATCGATGACGCTGCAGGTGGTGTGAGGACACGCTCCTCAAAGCCGTCGTCCGCCCGCACCGAGGGCACAATGAAGATGATCTTCCTCCTGCAGAGGGGGCACTCGGGCTTGCTCACAGCCCACCGCAGGATGCACATGTAGCAGAATTGGTGGAGGCATGGCATGACGTAGCTGGCCTCCTCCCAGGTGTCCAGGCATATTGGACACCATTCGTCCAGCTCTGTGGCCATGCTCTCCACTCGCTGTGGTGGGCTGGGGGAAGCTGGGGATGTTGAGCTGCTCTGTCTCACCAGTGCTGCAGCAGCGGGTGTTGTGCTAGAAAAGGAAGAGAGTCCGCGGTCATTGGCTGGCCTGGGGAGGGCTGGAGGAAATGCCCAGGTGCCTCAAGAAGGAAACCCTCCCAGCTGCCCAGGGTGAGGGATCCCTGCCCAGCTCACCTCTGCTGCTGCAAGCTGCCTCCTGGGTGTCCCGGCTGCCTGAATCTGGCAGGGCCGGGGATAATCCTTCCGTGGCTCTGGGGTCAGGCACTGAGAGCTGCAAGGAGCAGCTCCCCGGTCAGGACACCAGCACCAAGCCTGTGCACGGCTCCAGCCTCGTGACCTGCTCAGTTGGAGTCTGGGCACAGACTGGCTGGGTGGGACTCAGCGCTCGGATACAAGCAGCAAGGAGCGCCAGGTCACAATCCATCGCCAGGTGACATCACAGTCCAGTCCATTCCCCCATCACCTGTGCTTGCTATTGGTGTTTCACAGCAGTTGCTGAGGCCTTGGCCGTGTCTTCCCAGGGCCCCATCAGGTCACTCTGGCCGTGGCAGACATCTCCAGGCACATACATCAGAGTTCACTTGGTAACACCTCGTGCCTCCATTGGAGGCTGCAGGATGAAGTCCCACAGGCTCTCCCCACCTCTCAGCACTGCTGGCCAGCCCTCTGGGCTCCCCTGCTTCCTCCTGTGGGGCATCCCAGGCAGCACTTGGTTCTCGCTCATTGGTTTTCTCCTGCCTTTCTCTGCTAGCTGGAAGGCACCAGGGTGATCCCCTCTGCTCAGCACCCATCAGGCCTCATCTGGGCACTACCTCCCATTTGGTGTCCTGGGCAGGAGGAAGGCCAACAAACCAGAGGGGCTCGGGGGGGCAAGGAGGGCCTGTGCGGCTGGGGCTGCTTCAGCACGGAGCAGAGAAGGCGTTGGGGCACCTCCCAGCACACGCCGGTGCCTGTGGGGAAGGCATCAAGAGGATGGGGATGGGGACAGTTCTGCAGCTTTCAAAACTATTGATTTACAGTAGAATGGAATGGAGTGGAGTGGAGTAGAGTGACATGGTGTGCACATTCAATCTGTAACATGTTATTATTATTTTTCTTATTATTACATTTACCTAATAGGTTTGGAGGTCTGGGTAATGATAGAATGGTATTAGAAATACTGTATTATACTGAATTCAATCAAAGCACAGTCTTTCCTAATGATATTTATGTATAGTTGTGCAGACAGGTGGGAAGTTTGTGAAGAAGATGATTATATATTTATATAGAAATGAGTACAAGATTAAAATAATTGTATCCATTAATGCTTCAATTCTTATTCTAGTGTTTACCAGCCTGAATTTTTTAGTACCAAATCCTGCATAGATGATTTTGGTATCTTTAAACCCAGCTGATCTGTCTTTACTGCACTTCATCATTTCTTCCTAGCAGATATTTCAGAAGTAAATATTGCAGTGTTCTACCCAGACTAAGTGAGTTAATACGTACTTTTTTATTTACATTTGCTGTTGGTTTTGCATTGCCAAAGGAGGTAGTTTCCATTCATATGTTAGAATCTCAGAAAAGGAGGTAAGAAGTAGGTTCCCCTTCTTAGCTGAGAACTAAGATGAGAAGTGAAAGTAATAGAAATAAATTTTAAAAATTATGTCCTTCAGTGAACTGAAGTAGGACAGTCTTCGGTTTGTCACGTTTCCATAGCCGTATTTGGAGAAGGAATTAAATTATGCTCAGCAAGGTAGCTACTAAATACCAGGAGAATTTGTTATTCTTGAGAATTAGCCATGCAAGCTATTACAAAGCCAGCATACATTCTTCAAGCACTTAGTACTTTGTGGTTACTAAAAAAAGGAACTACAAAGCATTATACTTTCCTTATTAAGGTACTGTCAACTTTCCTTACAAAGCAAGTGGATCAATAATTTCTATTGATCAAGGAGAGATAACCTCTGCCAAGACCATTATGGATTTTAAACAAATCAGTGCAGACCAGTTTTTCTTAAAGCAAGCACTGGGAAGAGCCATTAACTACCTAACATCATATGCTTCACAGATACAGAAGGACAAGACAGCCAGAAGACATTTGCAGTTGAAGTATGAAACAGATGTTAAATTGAGAAGTTTGTGCATAATACCGTAACAGGTGGAACACAATGATCTTGGAAGATGAGCTACAAGAGCCTGTATAAATATGGTACAAACTAATTACACCAGAGACTAAAGTATCTGATCAGAATTTTGTGTGATGATGGAGAGGAAGGAAACAAAGGGCGTTTTGGAGTTTGTCTGGCTCTATCTCTGTGTTGTACTCCCTTCTGTTCTGTGCACACTGAATTTCAGTCCTTGTTTTAATGGGTTTGATTGCAGTGAAGTGATCCTAAAATGCCTTGTAATTGCTCCAGGTGAGTCATCAGGATGCCAAATCATTCCTTTGCTCTTCTAACTGCATTTCTAGGTACCATTACAACTTTTCGTACTCTGCTAAATGTTCATGGCTTGGCTTCGCGGACGAAGATTTGGGAAGGGCTTTGCCCACGCTTATTGCAAGCGCGCTGATGGCTGAAAAGGCCAATGCAGGATAGGCAAGGCCGGTTGCAAAGAGCACACCGGAGGGTCTCCTTGGGTGGTATTGCTGTTTCGTCCCTTGCCTGTCGCTACAGGGCTTTGCAAACATGTGTTAACCCTTCAAGCCTGCGCGGTGGATTTTTTAGGTGAGGCGCAGCGTGCGCGAGACTGGCCCCACCCTTTACACCTGAGGTTCATCTGCCAGGGCCGAGCGAGCTTGGACGGTGACAGCGAAGTCCTCAGGTCGTAGGTTTGGTTAGAGTATCCTTCTCTTAGATGGATGGCCTTACAGGGCTAAGCGAGCTCCATCTGCCTGGGTTTGGAGTTAGAGTTGTCCTTCTCCTAGGATGGTTGCCCGAAGGCTAGTGAGCCCATCCTGCCCGTGGACACACTTTGTCTGACCCTTCAGTTGAGACCTGTCTGGCTTGGGAGACCCTACCGGAGGCATATGCCACCACCAGCATAGCTCTCAACTTCACAAGGGCACGCAAGCTCTTTCCCCACGGCAAGGGGGTGCCCGTGAAAGAGTCTGCTAAATGTATTGGGTAAGTAAAACGCAGAACATGCTGGTTATTTGACAAAATAGCGGCACCCTGTGGCTTGTGCTTGGCTTTGCTTGGCAACGTTTGAAATCTCCCAGAAAAGTCTATGATTCTAATACGTGTTGGTTTTTATTGCAACGCACATGAAAATAGGTAATTTATTTTAGCTCATGTTAGATAGCGGATTTTGTTTAGAAACATTGATTCTCTGCATATGAGATAGTGTATTGAGGGCAAGAATATGACTCGGTCTTTGAAAAGTTATGAAAACTCAATAGCTTTCAAGCTCTGTTGTTATCCTTTACTATTTTGTGTCTAATTTTTTTCATTATTCACAGAAAGCTACGAAGCCATCTCTGAGTTAATATACAGTCATGTGTATATCCAACAACGTGGATTACAATTAATGAAATCAATTGGACCTCAAGTAGTGCCTCAGGCAGGGCTTGTCAACCTAGCGTCCTGGTATTTAGAAACCCAATATGTATTATTTCAGCTCCGTTCTGATAGTTATTTCTGGAGGTCCTGTGTACCCCTCTTTCTGCTAGTGCAGAAGAACTTCAGTAATGAGACAGTATTCTGAGCACCTTCTAGTATCACACCTGCTGTGCCCCTGTGCATCTGGCCCCTGGGACAAGGATTGAGGGGGTAGAGAATCACTGTCATTCATTGCGTTTTGACAAAATCTTGCCTCAGGATTTTGTCACAGAAGTGAGGCAGTGACATAATAACAAAGGATGCCATTGTTTACACTTTATTGTTTTATTTATTTCTTGTAAACCAACCCTAAAATCACTGCAGTTTGTTTCACAGTCTATGTACTTATATTCCTCTATTAATAAATCACTCCTGAGGCTGGTGCTCTACTTGGAAAGAAATGGAACATTGATGAGGTTCTGTTTTCTAGCCACCAATTTTTCGGTGCTCAGCAGGGCTCAAACAACAGAAGTCCCAGGTAAGAGATTTTGTTCCAGCAACACAGATGTATAAATCCTGGTCTTGACCATGCAATATGAGCAATAAGCAGTGTTTCTTATGAGTAAAGTATACCTAAAGCACCCAGAGAAGTATAAAGGATGTTAGCAGGACAGAGTTTGGGTATAGTTTTGGTTAATGCTGCCCAAAACCAGACTAGGCTGTGAAACACTTCCATAAGTATCTGTTGGTTGTTGAATTTACATATTGATAATGCCAGAGGTGCTTATTTTCTATGCCACATCTCATGCATGCTAATTTTGCATCCATATTTGGGGAGGGGGGGTGGGGGTGGGTGGGTGGTGCCTTAAATATTGGAACAAAAACTGAGTAGCCTCTGCTAGCTGATGTTATTTCTCAGATACATTCAGATGAGAACCACCACTTCGGAGTGAGGAACTGACAGTCTGGTTGTGGCTGGGATGGAGGCAACAGTACTAAAGCAAGAAATCCTTGAACAACTTGACAGGCAAATATAAGAAAACAAAGGGAAAGAGGGCAGAGAAAATGCATTGGTGTGTGTACATGTGTATGAATCAGAGAAAGAAGATCCCTTTATTTTGGTTTTAATTTTTGACAGCTATCTATCAGATTATCTTTTCATGCAGAAAATTGACAACTATGCAGTGAATATATCTGAGCTTGATTTAAGCTGACTGCACTGAATACCTAGCAGGTTAGCGACACAGTTGTAGAGCTCAGTGGGGAATTTGCCCTAATGAGAAATTAACTGGCACGTTTATGTTCTAATAGATACTTAGTGTTGTTATCAATAGTGCTTATGGGTACATATTATCAATACTCAATAATGACAATAATGTCTTTCTCGTTTGAGCTGATGGATATTCTGTCAAAGGCTTAGGAAACCAACTCCTTTAGAATGATGCAACTACAGAGCAGGAATTTAATGACGAGATCTTGAGAAAATACTGCAATGTCCTGACCTTTCAAGTGGATTTGTGAAAGGAAGGCACGATTTTGGCCTCTGAAATAAACATCAGGTTTCTTAAGTACATTTGCAATCATTTATGCATTTCAGTTCTAATGCAGAACAGAAGTAATGATTTTGACACATTAGAAAAAAAATGACTGAAATCGGTCAGTATGACATTTCAGTAACTGCTACATCCTGTCTGTAGTGACGGATGGAGCGGTTAGCAGATCAAGACCTCCTATATTTAGGTCCTTTGAACATTAACAAAAATCTGAAAATCATGTATATGTTTTTTAGGTCAAACCTGCTTGTAGTTAAATTAAAATGTACAAAGGTGATAATAAAATTCAAAAAAAGAATACAAATATTCAAAACACGGTGTGTAGGATACGTGCTTTTCTTTCAAATTCTGTCTTGTGTTTCATATGAGAAGATACACCATTTACAAGTATGTACAGCTTCATGTGCTGTACAACATGCAAGCAATAGCTAGCAGAAAAGCTGGATAGGTTATTGCAAAAAATTTTTGAAACTTAAATGAAGATTCTTAAACTGTCTAACATATAAACCTCCTTTCTGAAAAAAGAATTATTTTATGATAAACTGATTTTGTGTGTATATATATATCTCCATAAACCTAACAGCTGCTTTCTAACCTTCAAGTTTTTTTTCTAATAATAGAAAAATTTCTTATAAACTTTACTCCGTCTTAGATGTTCTCTCTGAAAATTTCCTGATTAGTAACCAAACTTCAGAAGTATTACTTCTTCCTTCATAATCTCAGCTATTTTTTGAACATGTTATTCTACAGAAAAAAAGTACTCTCGGAAGTGGTATCATCATCTTACCAATTTGGTTGTAAAAATATATACTACTGTAATGGGTTGTATGTGTTATAGTTGGAAGAAGGCTATATATTTGCAAATACTGGTTGGAGGAGAATAGCTCATTATTCAAGTCAGGATGTCTAGTTTTAGGAAAGCTAACAATGAACTGAATAAAAGAGATGGGGGTTTCATCAGAAACTCTGTTCATATAAAGCACAGAAACATTTTAGGCAGAAGCAGCTTTTCTTTTTAGATACTGTACAAATATATAACATGACTGATGGACCACACATTAACAAGCACCACATGAGCTTCTGAATCTTTCAAATGGTGAAGTGTAAAAATAATTTGTCATTTCTGTTTTATTATGTGGAAGAAAGCAAAGATGGTAGCCTAGGTTCCAGCAGGACATGGGGATAGATAATAATAAAAAAAAAAAAAAAAAAGGAAAAAATCTAACCATAAATAAAATCCAAAGGTAACTAATAATCCTATAAATCCATAGTGAGCTGCTGTGTCCAGTCTGAGATACACTGAAGCTTCTGTGCCTAATCTATTGCCCTCAACAGCACAGAGATTTTGCTAGCAAGACTGCATAGCTGCAAATATAATTGCTTTATTGATTCCCCTCCTCTTAGATACCAATGTGTGCAGCACTAGAGGAGCTCTGTGCCAAACACAAGACACATGTGCAATGTCACGAAGTTGCCAGTAATGTCTGCATGGTATCTCTGCAGTCCTGTTTCCATAATCCTTTTGCAATACAAGCATCCCTGGTACGCTGTATTCAGGGCAGTGGGCCACACTTCCTGATGTCCTCCATGTTAAAAAGTTGGAAATCTGTAACTCCATAATGAAATGAGCATTAAGGACTTGAGATAAAGCAAAGTGCTGGTGGCAAATAACCAGTGGCATCTCTAACTGAACTTCAGGCTACTAAATTACACTGGAAGGAATGTGGCAGTATTTCCCACGTTTGTTTTTCCAGCCTGGCAAGCTTTTCTAGTCTTTCAAGTTCCCAGCTCTGCCAGAAAATGTAGTAGCTCATACAGCTTACATTAACTTTGAAGAACATCCCTTTAGTGAGGAAGACTAATAAGCTGTTTAAGCTAAATTTGCAATTCAAAAGAAGTAATCCCAAAACACAGTTTTCTTTAAAAAGTAAATAAGAAAGCACTAAGTCGTCAAGGAGAGTTAATTAAACCCTGCACTTTTGTGAATGCTACAGAATCTGTTACATTTAAACTCCAAGCTAAATGTATGAGACACCTCTGATGATTCCCAGTGCAAGCTAGCGGGGCAGCATTCAGCTCCAGACAGCGTGTGCAGAGGCTGTGGACCTAACTGAGTGATGCATTTCTTCTGTTTGCTGCATATAAGAGGTTTAATCGATTTTAACTGCACTTAGTTTTATGAGGCCATGAATATCTTCATCTTCTGCTCCAAACTTTGAGGACGAATTTGTCAAAAATGATATAATTTATTATTTTGGTTTTAGTTGTTGTAAAACAGATTACATTGAAAAAAAAAAGAAACAAATTCGGGAGAAATTCTTAACAGTCAATTTACATTTGGGTTTGCCTTATTTATCTCCTTTCTAAGTTTTCTTTAATGTTAAATTATTCAATTTTTGTAACAGAGTTGTATGTCAAGACTTTTACGTGAATACCTCTGCCACCAAACCCCAGTTTCCTTTGCTTCTATATGAAAATGAGATCTACCTTATCAAGAGGTCACAACTGGAACATTTAATTTCATGTTCTTATAAGGTACCAAAACCTGCAAGAGAAGCACTATGTCTTCCTGTGGGTTCAAGAAAACCATTTGTCTTTATGTAGTGCCACAAGCATAAGTGTTTAAATGTTACTTACACAAATTTGATCTAACTTCAGACAAGGCTCTTCATTTATGTGAAATTTTTTTTCCTTTCTGTGGAAACTAAATGCAAGTATGGCAAGACTAACTTCGTATTCTGTACTGAAAACTGTTAGAAAGCCACATTAGCAAACTTTTTGAAAATTATAGAGCTTTTTTCTGTCACCTCAAACAAATATACTACTATATACCATTCATACACATAGGATCTAATTTTTTTAGGGAGAAATTATAGTTTTACACTAGTCATTGAATATATAGAATTGTATGCCATGACTATTTTGACTACAGGCACTTGTCCCAGAGCATGTGCGCAAGTACATGAGGAGTGTTTATGTATTGTAGTGGTTATCATATTTGCCTCATGTCTAGAAGGTCCCTGATTTGTAACTGGGCAGACAACACTTAATTATTTCTATACAGTTGGACTCAATGGGGGGCCTTTTCCAACCTAAATGATTCTATGATTCTAAGTACAGAGTTTCGTCTATTGTCATCACGTAAAAGAAAATTACTTCATTGGACTGGAGTTGTGTCTTGGTATGGTTGACCTTTACATATATTCTTTTTCATTCGTGTGTAATGTATCAAGCAGAAAACCTACAATTATTACTGCAGAAGAGCAAGCATTTTCCCAGAAATGAAGTTTAAAAGCTTTGTTAGCACTTTTCAAGAATTTCAAGTGGCAGGTTATCAGATCCTAGTGCAATCAGAGATTTTGGGCTGATTTTCAAACACTAAAATTTACTTGTAATGGGGGAAAAGCTGTTTCTAAGAAGTGATACTGGGAAATTGTGAAATGAAAAAAGTATTTCTGCAATGCTGATAACCTATTTCTATTACCAATGTTGATAATCTTATTTCTGATTTATTTCTAAATTAACAGTGGTCTGATAATTTATGTTATGCTCTCTTTAAAAAAAAAAAGGGGGGGGGGGAGGATGGATTTTAACTAAGTACCCTCAGAGCCATACCTTTAAAGCAACAGGTTCAACATAGGAGAGTAACAAAAAAATTGAAATTTTGATTGTATGTTGTTTTCTTTTCTGCACGTGGTTAGCTAGTGTTTAAGTAGCTATTTCACTGAACTGTTTTATATTCCCTTTCTGTTTCAGGACTCTGAATTCAAAAACATATTTGAAATCCGTGGATGCTGCATTGATGGGGAGATAAATTATTTGCAGAAATGTTGCACATATATTCATATATATTGTAATAAAATTTATATAGAGTCATATACAAAAATTATAAATATATGTGCATATATATATGTAAAATCTTGGGTTCCTATGACCCCACATCAAATTCTAGTGAACGTTTGGACCTTATAGATAGTGATTTCTACACTACAAGCATAATACCAGCTATTATGTGAAGAAGATATTATAGCTTTACTTTCAGCAGTACATGAAAAACATGTGGGAAAGTACATCTGATTGATTAAGTCAGTGATCGCGTGCTATTTATGGCCTAATTGTTCCAGGGGACATAACTAGGTTGGTTGCATAAGCTAGAAATAATTTCATACACAAGCCTCCTATGCTTAGATTGACTGTCCACATGACAGAAACTGGCTTAGAATCTTGCACAGAAAAATAACAAATCAAGTATGTTTAAAAGATGCTCAGCTTTCAAAAATGAATACACATCTTCTCATATGTTGTATGGGAATAGTGAATTTGAACAAAACTGAACAAACTCATGGTTTCACACTAAATAGATTTCAGAGACTAAATAGCAAAGAGCTAATCAACAGAAATTCTTATTGAATTCTTTGTACCCCAGACCTTGCATTAAATATAATTTTTGTACAGCTGTAAACATTGGTGTAAAGCTTTTTCTCAGGTAGGCTCTAGCTCTGATGTGCTACAACAGAACCTTGTCCTTGGCTAATCTGAACACTTTGGGACTGTATTATCATTTAGAGTAGAGAAAGTTTATTACATTGCACATTGCATATTCTTTAAAAGGTTTGCTTTGATTTTTAAGTGGAATAAACATTTTTGCTAGAGTGGAAAGACCTGAAGCATTGTTAACATAGGCAATGCTGAGCTGTTCAGGTTATCCTATCACTGCCTGCTTCTTGCTGGAGATAAAGGCAATAGTATATTGATGTGTTTAGAATGTCCTCGTGCTTGCCTAACACGTCCCTGAGTATGCTAGGCTTGACCATGTTTTGGAGTGTTAGGAAGAAATCACTTTCTGGCTTCTGTCACCAGCCTCCGTGAGCTATTCTGAGCTGTAGTAAACTGGTGGAAACTGAATTGCTCAGTGCTCTTCTTTCATAAAGTCAATAGTGGAGCGATGGTGAGAAGGTAAGGAACAGCTTATGTGGAGCACCCCATGGGGATGGAACTGCTCCAAGGTAGAAGTAAGTGTCCCTGAGTGATGTTGCTTCTGAATGGAGTATATTACCTCCCCTGAGCACTATAATTTCTGCATACTGGAAAGTTACAGAACAAAATTTTATTTTGAAAAAGAAAAAGTGGTGCCATTAGGCTGCAGTACTGTTTTTTTAAACAGTGTATGTCTGTTAGTAAGACTGAAGATGCTGTTCCAGCTCTTGTTTTTATCCGTGTGTGAAAATTTCCTATTTACCAAGAAGCACACAAGAGAATTTATTTCATCCTGAGATTTCAGAGCATAAGATTAATTAATTCTCAGTTCTAAGGGAAAAGTTACATTTGGAGCAGTTTAAAGGTGTCTTCTGGAACCATGATTCCAAACATCTAAGGCCTGTTTTAAGCTGCCAGTCAGCCATTCTGAGCCTCAGTTTACCAATGTATATGAGAAACTTAAGTTATCTCAACACTTACTGAATTAATGCTTGCAAGAAGCTGAGAATTTTTAGATAAATAGTGTTATAAAGGACTAGAGAGTAATTTTGGAGAACTGTATTTAAGCTATTTTTTTCCCTTTTATTTGCAGTAACATAAACAGTCCTGGATTTTCCTATTTCATTACCTTAAATAGCACAAGCATGGCAACACTATTATTTTTTCTAAACATGATCATTGCAATATAAATGTAATTTTTGTACATAGAAAATACTGTACACCTCCAGAATCCAATACTGTAAGTTATGTCTTATTTCAGTTTTATTTGTTTTGATGAGATGATAATGGAATGTTAAATAATTGTCTGCTGGCCACAGCAGATATTTTCTTCCATATGATAGTGTCCCTGGTCACTACTGTAAGTGAAGAAAGATTGTTTTCAAAGGTAAACATAAAGTATATTTTAACTGTTACACAGCAGAAACCTTACAAATTCCAATACTGAATGTCTTTCTTTTCTTACTGAAGTCTTCAAAGCATAGATTTGTTCCATTTTCATACTTAAGTTTTCAACATTTTTTTCACTTATAGGTTTATTTGCAAACCTGTTGTGATATGTCCCCAAGTCCACACCAAAAAGAAATGGAGAGTTGGTGATTTTTGAATTGTCCTGTTTCTCTGATATCTCATTACTATCACATCTGTTAGGAGGTTTACCACTAGTGCTCATGCCCAGAACTAGGTCCAAAATACTTCTGTTATAAAATGATAAGGAATAGTTAAAAATATTGCCTGTCTTAAAATGCAGATGGATGTCTTCGAAGAACCTGACAATTAAAAAAAACATTCCTGCATCATCTCTTTCATATTATTTTGAATATTCATTTCTCTTTTCTCATTCTGCTTATTATTTTGGCTTCTTTTTCTTACTACCTCTGTATTTTTCCACCAATTTCTTTCTTTTTTTACTTTTGTTCTCCAGTCTTCTGTCTCCACTCCCTAAAGCCTTACACTTTCAACTCTAGGGCCAGCTTATGATCACCCCTTCATTTCACCTTTACCTGCTGAAGGCCAAAGCACAAATAAGAAGAGTCATCCTCATTTCAGAGATCCCCTTTTCCCACTTTTTCTCTTCCTTGCAATTACAGTTTGAAAGCAAACAGCACCTCCTTATCACTGAAAAACAGTATATGTGTGAGGCACTCGAGAAATGCAGCAGCGGTACTCTGTATTCCCATCCCTTCAAAGTTAGAGTGATGACACCACGTATAACTCACAGTCACACCACTTAATCCTTCATGCCTCATCTTCTGAGAAGGAATATCTCATCCTGAAATCCTGACAGTGTGAAATCGTAGACATGATCTGGCCATGAGTGCAAATTTTGTGTTCTGCTGCAATTGTGTTTCTATGTATCAGCTTTACTACTATCCAGTGTCACTTAGTCTGTTAATAACCTTTTATGGATGTACTTGAAGGCCTTGAGATGCTGATATGGTCAAAGACAACCCCACCTCGTGATTTCTGCTCAGCGTCCAGAAGCCAGATGTTCCACACAATAATTTAAAAGTTTTCCATACCCAAACAGAAACCAGATCAAAGATGTCATCATACAATTAATCAGGGAGCCAGAGAGCGAGACTGGTTGTTACTTATTTTAAAGTGTTACTTGTGTGGAGAAATAGTCAACTTACACAGAAATTATATGGACTATGTATGGGCACCATAGTATTTTAAAACATTTAGAGTGTTTTGAAATTAAGCCTTATTGGCTGAAGAGCATTAGTGATAACAGCAGAGTGCAGACATAATAACTTTCATTCCTGTAGTCCTCAGAGTTTTTAAGTGTTCAGGCTTCATTAACAAGTCAGACAATTTTATCATCTTGCAGTGTTCAAGTTATGTAGCTCTATTCTACATTCTGAACAAGAATTCTTCTTGACTGCTGCAATTAATTGCTGAGAATCATGGCTTCTTGATCACAGCTTCTTCATAGAACCGCTTGCAGCTCAGTGTGTGCTTCTGGCCAGCAATCTGCTGCCTAGCACATCCCTGAGTATGCAACCTGGGGCGGTTTTCACCTCACGCCACCTATTGCAGTCTAAATGTTATCTATTCTAAGTCATGGCTAGTCCGTAGTGATGCACAAACACCTTTGGAGGCCAGTTCACTCCATCCCAAGACAGGTGTCTTTCCACAGGTGAGCTTAATTGCCCTTTGCAAAGATGACTAGCTTAACCTGATGTGTTGCTTTTAGGGACAACTACATTTTAGTATGTTTGATCATCTACAGGTTCATAATTTTTTATACAGACACTTCAATTGTATTTCAGATTGTTTTGAGCATACCCACTGAACAATGTTTTAATCTTTGTCTGATTAAGGAGATCAGTTTAGGATGGTGGAAATGAAAATGTACTATTGTTCTCCCTCCATTTGTTATTTGTTATTCAGTGCAAATAATGTTCCAAATAACCAGGAAACAGCGTGGACTTTCAGACTGAGAAGAGATGTAGTCACTGGCTTCTAAAGCAAATAATTTTGGCTCTGGCCCTGATCTGTTTGTCTTGCTCATCTCGAAACTAATTCTTACCCTGATAGTAAGACAAGGTGATTGGCTTCAGACTACTTTGAAGAGTTCAGGTTGAAGAGGTACCCTGCCCCCACCCTGCCTAACCAAAAAAAAAAAAAAAAAAAGGGAAAGAAAAAAGAAGGAACTTCTTATCAAAGGTGATCCAGTTAATTGGTAGAACATCTTCTCTTTGCGTCATTTGTGCTAAGGTTTTTCATTTTCTACCTGGTAAATGTATTTCCATGACAACTGTACAACACAGGATGTTCTCTTTAAATGAGCACTTAAGGACATACTCTTATATTCTTATTCTGCCACAACTTCCCTTAAAGAAAATGAGACAATCCACAGAAGAATGCGGTTCTCAGTGCAAAAGAGGATGAAATAATATATTTTCTTACTATTTCATATTTGGCATCTGGATAGGCTGGATCGATAGGCTGAGGTCAATAGTATGAATTTCAATAAACCCAAGTGCTGGGTCCTGCACTTGGGCCACAACAACCCCCTGCAATGCTACAGGCTTGGGT
Source organism: Bucorvus abyssinicus (assembly GCA_009769605.1). Lineage (NCBI taxonomy): Eukaryota > Metazoa > Chordata > Aves > Bucerotiformes > Bucorvidae > Bucorvus > Bucorvus abyssinicus. Next base: position 69,022,184 of record CM020063.1, on the reverse strand, counting down.
GGGGAGTGGCTGGAAAACTGCACAGCAAAGAAGGACCTGGGGGTGCTGGTTGGAAGCCAGGTGAATATGAGCCAGCAGTGTGCCCAGGCTGCCAAGAAGGCCAACAGCATCATGGCTTGTATCAGCAATAGTGTGGCCAGCAGGAGGAGAGAAGTGATTGTCCCCCTGTACTTGGCCCTGGTGAGGCCACACCTTGAGTACTGTGTCCAGTTTTTGTCCCCTCCCTACAAGGAGGACACTGAGGTGCTGGAGCGTGTCCAGAGAAGGGCAGTGAAGCTCGTGAAGGGTCTGGAGAGCAAGTCTTATGAGGAGTGGCTGAGGGAACTGGGGTTGTTTAGCCTGGAGAAAAGGAGGCTCAGGGGAGAGCTTACTGCTCTCCACAACTACCTGAAATGAGGTTGTAGAGAGGTGGGGCTTGGTCTCTCCTCCCATGTGACAAGTGACAGGACGAGAGGAAATGGCCTTAAGTTGCGCCAGGGGAGATCTAGGTTAGAAATCAGGAAGAATTTCTTTACAGAGAGAGTTGTGAAGCATTGGAACGGGCTGCCCAGGTCGGTGGTGGAGTCCCCATCCCTGAAGGTGGAGATGTATAGATGTGGTGTTGAGGGACATGGTTTAGGAACCCTGGCAGTGCAGGGTGAATGGTTGGACTCAATGATCTTAAAGGGCTCTTCCAACCAGATGATTCTGTGATTCTATGATTTATGTGCATATATTTTTCATAAAGATGAAAAACAAAAGAATCGGAGGAAAGTTCTTCAAGTTATAAGAGATGTTAAAAAGGAGTAACACACAACTGGCATAACTTCATTTGATATGTTAACTGGGCATCAGAGAATTAATGTATCTTTCTGACACCAAAACTGGAGGTACAGTGATGTGCAACTAAATCACAAATTTACCACTTTGGAGAAACTCTAGTGATTTAAAAGGCTAATAAATCTTATGGCATACACATTGAGAAGGAGCAAACAGATAGATGCTCCCATGAAGGACAGTGAAGTTAACCAAATTTAAGCAACAAGCATACAATCAACACTGGTGATCTTCAGTTGGCTAGACCAATTCCTTGTGCGAAATTACGATTTCATTCTGGATTGCCTTAAAAAATCTGGTTGAAATTAGGATAGTTAATTCAAATCGTCTCAGAAAATTTCTTTTTTTTTTTTTTATTTGCCATATTAGTGCTATTTCTTAGTGGGTTTTAATCATTTAGGCTTGAGATCAGAGCAGAACTGCCATTAGTTCTAAGAGAGTTCGTTACAGGGATTAGGAATATCTGTGACAAGAAAATTTGAATTACCTTTTTTTTTCCTTTGTGTGTGTGTGTGTGTGAATCCAAGACATTATCTATAGATAGTATTAACAGGTATTGCAGCTTTGTGGCTGCCTTACTGTTCTTGAAGGAGTTGCTCAGACTCCCAATGCCTGCAGCAACAGCAGGTGTCTCTGCTCCCCAGCACATCCCTCTGCAGCCCCCGCACCCGCTCCCTCCTGGCTCTCCCCCAGCTCCCCCACCTCCCTGCCCGGCCTGCACAAGTTGGGCCTTGCTGCTGCTGCAGCCGAGCCTGAGCCGCCGGCAGCCGCAAAAACTACCCACTTTAGAGGCACAACTTGCTGGTGTGATTCCATCTATAGGGGAAATATTACCAGTAACGAGAGCCAGACTTCCCTTGCAAAGGCTAATTTGGTAGATTAGCTGTTGTCCACATTATTTAAGACTGCTTTTCTAACACTTGTTTATCTTGGAGAGGCTGTGTTAGAGGCAGTGCGTGTGCAGGACATGACATTTGTCAGTCTCTTGGGCTCTCTTTTCTGTAAAGACACAAGAAATGGTTGCTTAGTTTCACAAAACATTTTCCTTCCCCTGCTCTATGTTGCAACTTTAGTCACTGAGCAGGCTCAGAGGCCTGATTTACCTGAAATATTTGAGGAATAACAACTATCTCCACTTAAATATGCAAAAATATGTAGATATGGAAAAGTAGTGATGTCCTTCCTTTCTCAGGCAGTACCGTAGGGGAGAACAGGACGTTTGTTTTTCAGTCGATTTGGGTTTCCTGACAGAGCCGAGGGCCAGCTCCTGCTCGTGGGACCTAAGGAGCTTTGACGATTTTATTCCTCGGTCATCTGCTGGTCATCTGCCCCCTCACCGGGCTGTACAAAACCTCTCAGTCCAGTGCGCAGCTTTCACTTTGCCTGCAAGTGACTGGCGAGAGGCTGTTTTGGGACGGGGGACGGGAGGGGAAAGCACCACGAGAGAGCCCCATGGGCGACACCAGCCCGAAAAGCGCTGAAGTGGTTAAGTGTCTGTCGCTCTTCCTGTCCTTCGTGGCTACACGCCTCTGCCCGGACACCGCCACCCGCCGCCCCTACGGCGGGGCCGGGGGCCAAGGGCAGGGGCGGGGGCGGGCCGGGCCGGGCGGAGGTGGGGCTGCACCCTGGCGGCCTCGCCGCACACACAGCTCGGCGCAGCGGCGGCGCGGCACCCGGCGGCTCCCGGCTCCCGGTCGGACGGGGAGGGCGCCCGCGGGACAGGTAGGCAGGGACCTGTCCCGTCCCGTCCCGTCCCGTCCCGTCCCGCCCCGGAGGTGCGGCGCCGGGAAGCCGCGGTGCGGGTAGCGGGTGCGGCGGAGCAGCGCGGTGACATCCCGCGTCGGGCGACGCCCGGGGAGAATGGGGGGTGCGGGGGGCGAGGCGGCGTCTTCCCCGGAGCGGAGCGGGGGCTTGCCCTGGGAAAAGGTGTCCTCAGGGTAGGGGTGGGATGCCGGCCCCATTCGTCGGTGCCGCTGCCGTTGCAGAGCAGCCGGGCGCCCGCCCGTGTCTCTCCGCGTTGCCGCTGTTGGGTGGCTGGGCTGGTGGGGCGGCTCCGGGCTCCGGGCAGGTTCATCTCGCTCTCCCCAGCGCGCATCGCGTCCGTGTCTCGCGGTAGCGGTCCGGAGCCGGGACGAGCCAGTGCAGGCTCTGCGCAGAGCAGAGAATTTGCGCGAAATGCCTTTTTTTTTTAAGGTTACCGTTCGCTTTCTCAGAAAGCATTTGGAAGTCCTAAAGAGAGGCTGGAACGAGGGTACATACCGAGATAGAGGGATGCTTGTCTGTATAAGTAAATAAGCATGACTTGCGGGTGAAAATGCACATCTGTTTAATAAGTTGAGTTTGTTCCAGTCTTTCAGCAGAAGCTGCCTAGAGAAATTCTCACTTGTGTGTTATCCTGTATAGATTTTCTTTTGGCGACAGTCATTGTGGTGTCAATGTTTCCTATTTTGTCCCAGCCAAGAGGTAGGCTTGATCTGGAAATGTAGACACAAATCAATTCGGAAAAATAAGCTGCCGATTTTCCTAGAGTGAGCTGAGAATGCAGTGCTTTTCGGTAATTTTGCAAATTACTTAAGTGTTGCTACGAGTTACTTAAATGTAGTCACAGCAGGCATGTATTTCCCAGAATCATGTACAGCTGTGAAGTTTTTCTCAAGTACCAACTTTAGGTTATAGAGCAAGTTTAAAACCTCAATTTGGAACATGCCATCAGTACTGAAGATGTTTCATGACATACTTTCTCAGGTTTGTAACTGAACTTTGGCAGCAGCAGTTTGGAAAGCAGATTAACATAAGGACTACTTAGGAAAAATGTTTTTATCCAGCACTTGGAACAAAAAAAAACCCCTAAGTCTGGAGACTGACATTTGTTTCCCATCAGATAAGCTACAGACCTAGACTGAAAAGTCTTTGATGGTTTGACTGAACAACATGTCTGATGTGAGACTGAAACTGAAAGCTGGTTATGGGCTCTAGTTTCCTTGTCAACACGGCTAAATGGCATTTCTGCCCAATAACACCATACGGGGAGGAAAGCGTATGTAATTAGGTATGTGCGTTCTTCTTGAAGTGCAGGGGGGCGTGCAACTGTCTGAGCTGGGAAGAGAGTTTAGGAAGATAACAGCCTAGGTGGCCAAATTATCTGTATTGGTTGTTACTCAATGGCACTGCAAATGAAATGGTATTTAGAAGTCTATTTTTATTTTCTGTCTCGAGTCAGAAAGACCAGTTGTGCTCTGGATTTTTAATAAGCTGGATGAACAACCTAATTCAGTGCACATTTCTACTTATTTGCTCATATAACTGATGCAACTGCACAGCATCAAAACATGGAACCTTATCTAGTAAAGTTTACTCGATTTTTCTTACACAGACAACTATAATCACTATGTGGCCCTGTCATACAATCAAATTTAAATGCTTATCACTCCTACAAGAGGTGAATCAGTTGCATCATGTTGGTATTGATTGTTAATGTGCTGTGGAGATGGCATGGCTTTGCCCTTGCTTCTTAAAACGATGCAGTTGTAAGTCTGGAGTGTTAGAAGTCTCTGCTAGAAGGGGAGCAGTTCACAGGACTGGAAAAGAATTTTGTGTGTCTCCCTCATTGATTACAATCCATATCTTGCAAAAAAATTCTCAACTGCTCACTGCTCAGTGACCTGTGTGAAGTAAGCTGGTTGTATCTATTTAATTTCCCTGGAAATCACTTATCAGAGTTTTACTGTTTTGAGTATCAGGTGGTGAAGTGGTCCAGAGTCTGCACTACTCTCCAGGGCAGGGCTGTGCACGCCAGTTTTGACTCCCCACAGACAGCTCCAGTAAACAGAAACTGTAATGCCTTTGCTTCAACAGCATGATGCTTTGGCCCTTTGTATACCATAACTGTTACAATTTAGGTGTTTTAGCTAAAATGTGCATAGCTGATGCTAACGCTTCAAATGCGACTGGAGGTGGTGGGGTTGTGTCCTCACAGGGTGGGCACCAGAGGACTTGTCCAGAGCTGACAGCGTTAAATGAGCTGTTCCTGCCCTGCACGTGAACGGAAGAGTTTGACCAAGTGAACAGTTGTTTGTTGACTCTCCTAGCCACGTTTTCCACAAAAGGGAGTATTCTGCTGTATGGAGGCTTACACCTAGGGAAGCAAAAGCTGTTTAAAACAAAAGCAGTTAACTCATCTATGCAAAGAACATGGGAACTGTGCATTTACATACTTAAGTTTGATTAATGTATGACAGTTTGGAGTGGGCTTTTGACTGCAGCTGGTAAGGATCCCTTGAATTTATATTCAGATTACTTGGCATGAGTTCTGCACTGTGACTCTACATACCTTTTTCTTGTCTAGGCATTTCACTTCTCATTAGGGGAAGAAAAAAAAATACTCCTTGCATATGTGCTATCATTTTAGTCAAAATAAAGGTATGTTGATTCTTCCATAGAGAATACTGTAACATGGATGTGATCCAGTATATTAATTTTTTAAATTGAACACAGCGTAGAGCAGTAAAAATTCACTATAAGTCTTTCTTTAGATGTGAAGTGGAATGTTGTAGCAGAATTACAGTCAAAGTTCTTACAGCCTTATTCCGATTAAGCAATGTCTTCCTTGATGAATGATGCCAGTGGCACCAGATTTCACTATATGATAGTTATGTTGCCAACTCACTGTCAGCAATGGAATTTGACCCTGATTTTTAATACTAAGAGATGAGTTTGCCAGTAATTGGTACTTATATTCCCCTTTGAGGATTTGAGACATGCACTAGAATCAGCATATCATGAACTTAGATGTAACAGCATTATTTTACATCTGTGAGAAGGATCTGTGTCTTGATATTCCAAATGTTTTTCTAATGAAAAGAGTATGTAATATCTAAAGCTATCTGTCAGAAAAATAGGAGTATTCTGGGGAGGGATTTGCTTTATAGAATAGCTTTATTGATTGTGTCAGCATTGTTGTTAATTAACCCATTCAAACTGTCTGGTCTTTAATTGATGTTTTGCTTGCGGTTTGTGCCTTTGGATGTACATATTAGGTTTATATTAAAATGTAGTCTGCCAGCTCTTCATGTTTTATCTGTGTTTTGTATCTGATTGTCAGAGAAATTAGCCCATAGTCAGCAGTGAGGTACTAATTCTGAGCCGTTTTGATGTGCTACACAATGAAAGAATATAGATTGGGAAGCAGAAAGCATAATTTTAGATTTGACACTAACTTGCTCTTTGACCTCAGGAAAGACATTTAATCTTTTTTCTGCTGCTGTGAAAGAACACTCTTTTAAGCCTCCCTGTCACGGTTTGAACCCAGCTGACAACTAAGCATCATGCAGTCTCTCGCTCATCCCTTCCTACCCCAACGAGGGTGAGGAAAAGAAGCAAAAAGGTAAAAGTAAAGTTGCATGGATTAAGATAAGGAGATTTTTCTTGAACAGCAGAAAGAGAAAGGAAACAATAGTGATACCAGTGATAAAATGATCTAATGTACCGCTCAACGCCGCCAAGCCATGCCAAGCCGAGTTGTGCTGGGCCCTGCTGTTGTTTTTTAAACTGTGTGCCCTCTGCAGCCCCACTCCCCTTATATATACTGGGCATGACGTCAGTGTGGTATCAAATATCCCATTGGCCGGTTCGGTTCAGCTATCCTGGCTGTAGAAATCAACCCTATCCTAGCCAAACCCAGGACACTACCAAATGATTTTTGTTGAACACACAGAGATGCAAGTTAAATCTTGGAAAGAAACTTGAATATAAAGACTTTCTATTAATGTGTCATATTTTAAACAGAAGTACTAAGACTAAAAGCTGTAAGTTGTGTGGCTCTATTTTCCCACCACTCAAGTCACAGGAGCTGTACAACAGTGGAAAAGAATAGCAAAAATTATCTTGACTTATATAATCTAAAATTTAAGACAAAAGAGAGTAGGAAATAAGGAAGGGCAATAAAATAATGAAAACAGCTGTCAAGCCACAGTCATATTATTATTATTAATCAAAAATAATGGAAATTAAAATGTTTGAAGGGATTAATGATAGATTTTTCAGGTGAAAGTCTTCAGATGGGACACAGTGTAGAACTACTTCACTGAAACTCCAGTATAACACCAATGAGGGCTGGTTCAGTTGCCCTGCCAAAGGAAGGGTCAACATCTTCTTAATTATGAGAAATATTGGACATGGGAAGAGACCATGAAAGGCAAGAGGAGGCTTGGAGAAGTCATGACCTTAGGGCAGTATGAAGGTGGATTTGTCAGGCTGGGCAAGAGAAGACCTGCAGGGTTTCGTGGTTGGGCAAAGTGACACTAAGGGTCCCTGACCCACCCCAGTGGTGTCTTTCATGGGTGCTGCTGGTCTGGGAGTGTGTGCTCAAAATAGCGGTAGAGGATGTAGAGTAGAGGGAGTGCTGCTCAAAGCTGCTCAAGAAAGAAAAATGATCAGTAGAGCAATAATGTGTGTTTAGGGCAACTGATATGTCTATGAGTAGTAGCAGGGTGGAATACCAAACCAGAGTTAAGCACAAGATACTTTACCTTGATGGACTGCAAAGGAAAAGAAAAATTAACTGGGCAGAAACCAATAATGAACTTGGTAGTTTGCTGTTCTGTGCTCACTCCCATTTCTTTTGGAAAGAAACCATTGCTTTGTAAAGTTTTCTGTATATCGCAAGCATTATGCTGTGAGTTCTTGCTGCATCGCAGTGATCCATTTCAAGGGTAAATCATGTAAGCCCTTTTCAAAGTGAGTAGTGCTGTATTTCATAAGTAACTGTACATGACAAATATGTGCAGTGCAAAATGATTCAGAGAGACAGTAAGGGCAGGAGGAATGTCGTTCCTAACATATTTTGGTCTTAATCCTGTGAGAATATTTTTCATTAATGAAAACAGAAACATCCGTGCGGGGTCTCAATGAGTTCAGTGTGTTCATAGCATCTTTTGAAGTTTCTTCTATACAGAGATCATGTTTATCTACTTTTCAGGACATTTTTGGGTACTTCGTGAATTTAGAGGATTTAAACAGCAAATAATAACATTGTCACCTGGTAAGTTACTCATCCTGTGGAAATGTTTTGATTCTATTTTGCAGACATTTTTCTGAAGTACAGCGAGAAAAATATCCAAGGTGGAGATAATGTTGACTTGGAATTTTTCCCATCCCCAACTGTTTTTTGGAACAAAATACTCTGCTATTAAAGGGCTTAGGAAATACTGTGATGAGATCCTCATCCGTGGTTCACAGTGGATCTGGCAGTGCTGCACATTGCCTGTAACTCTGCAGTCACACCATAGCTCTGCAGTGGTGCCAGCCCAAGGTGTGGGAACTGCCTGAGAGCTCCCCAGCTCCAGCTATGCCCTAGGGTTTCCCATGGGGAGTCAGCATATGCTGGAGGAAGCTGTATGCTGCTGTCTCATTTTGACATGCAGTTTTGATGGTCATAATTCATATCTAAAGATCAGGGCTACAGGGTGCATCTGCCTTGCATTGTAGACGCAGGCAGGAACAGCAAGGTCGTTAGCTGGTGGAACAAAGAGGATGAATTTGCAGCTGTGATGCTGTGCTTGTCTTCTCCTAAACTGTGTTTAAGGGGGATCCCACTACTATGGTGGTATTCTTCTGACCTCATGTACTGTAAAGGTGAACTAAATGAAAATTATTTCTGTGTTTTCAGTATTGTTGGCTTCATTCAGAACTTCTGTACTATGGCAATCTGTTTTTCATTAACTAAGTTTCTCAACACTTTTTGGTGTTGATTCATGTGTAGTAATTTAGATGATGGCTATTTTATGTTACTTATCCCTTTCTTCATGTGACCCACAGAGCGGTTTCAGGTGGATATGGCTAAGAGCTTTTGAATCCTGACTTTTAAAGTTTCAGCATTGCTGAACTGATTAACTAAAGAGGAGCAAAAGAGTTTCGATCACAGGGCTCTACCAAAAAGAGCCCCCCAAAGTGAATGTTTTGTGTGAAAGCATGCCTTGCAGTTCAAGCCTGCAGTGACAATAATTGTAACACAACGCTGTTCATGTGACAGCTGGACAAAGAGGCCATTATGCATGGCTGGCTGGCATCAGATCCTCCCAAAGCCAATAGTCGGACTAAGCTCGGTCCCCTCCAGAATGTGAATACACTGGAAGCACTTGTGTGTTAAAAAAGAAAAAGACATGTCTGTGTGTGTCTATGTGTCTGTGTGTGTGTGTGTGCATGCACACACATGTGTCTATGTCAAGGTCCGGTTAAGCTTTAAGTATCAAATGACATAATTGAATTGTTTAAGTTTTTTTGGAAGTTGCTATCAGGAATCAGGAAAAAACATGTAAGGTAGCACTGTGGACAGACAACGGTGAAAATAACTGAGTATCTCAACGGTCGAAGTAGATCTTTGCTCTGTGCCACAAGATTTCTTCCTACAGCGTGCTTTTGAACATGTATAACTGAGTTTTAGTTTCCTCTAAAGTGTTTACAAAATTTGGGATCACAGTGGTCTGTCAACATGCACATGTTATGATCACTGGAACTTAGGCACAAATAATGCGTATGTGTGTTTGTGGGAAGCATTTGTTTGGTGGCTTATAAACCTTCTTCAAAAGGGTTCAAGACTACTGGCAAGAATCAGAGCACTTGATACATGAAGAAGTGTCCTTGACAATTTGTGAGCTGCGGCAATCTTGGCCCTGAAGGCAGCATACTTGCGTCAGCCTTTGTAAATCTACTTAAAAATTAGGGTACAACAGCTGGAGTGGAAAGCTCTTCAATTAGAAATGTGTTTGTTTAAAAGCAACTGTTCGCCTTTGCAGCCCTGAGGGCTGGATTGTCTTGCCAGTGCGCTGGAGGTGGCACCTGATGATGACCGGAGTCACTGATGATCACACCTGGCAAAGGTGCTTTGGCCTCATTTCCTAGTACTGCTGTACATTACTGGGGATTTTAAAAATGTTTCCCCTCTTTCATTTTTTCCCTCTTTCATTTTTTCCCTCTTTCATTTTTTCCCTCTTTCATTTTTTCCCTCTTTCATTTTTTCCCTCTTTCATTTTTTCCCTCTTTCATTTTTTCCCTCTTTCATTTTTTCCCTCTTTCATTTTTTCCCTCTTTCATTTTTTTCCTTTTTTCCTTTTTTCCTTTTTTCCTTTTTTCCTTTTTTCCTTTTTTCCTTTTTTCCTTTTTTCCTTTTTTCCTTTTTTCCTTTTTTCCTTTTTTCCTTTTTTCCTTTTTTCCTTTTTTCCTTTTCTCCTTTTCTCCTTTTTCCTTTTCTCCTTTTCTCCTTTTCTCCTTTTCTCCTTTTCTCCTTTTCTCCTTTTCTCCTTTTCTCCTTTTCTCCTTTTCTCCTTTTCTCCTTTTCTCCTTTTCTCCTTTTCTCCTTTTTTCTTTTTCCTTTTTTCTTCTTTTTTCTTTTTTCCTTTTTTCTTTTTTCTTTTTTCTTTTTCCTTTTTTCTTCTTTTTTCTTTTTTCTTTTTCCTCTTTTCTTTTTCCTCTTTCCTTTTTCCTCTTTCCTTTTTCCTCTTTCCTTTTTCCTCTTTCCTTTTTCCTCTTTCCTTTTTCCTCTTTCCTTTTTCCTCTTTCCTTTTTCCTCTTTCCTTTTTCCTCTTTCCTTTTTCCTCTTTCCTTTTTCCTCTTTCCTTTTTCCTCTTTCGTTTTTTCCTTTTTCGTTTTTTCCTTTTTCCTTCCTTCCAATTCTTTAACCTCCTCTCTTATTTTTCTTTTCCTTTCCCCCCTTTTTCTTCTCTTTCCTTTTTCCCCCCCTTTCTTCCTATTCTTACTTTTTCCTTTTTCCTTTCTCCTTTTCTGTTTTCTGTTTTTTTTCTTTTATCCCCTTTTCTCTTTCCCTGTCTTTTCCTCTCTTTCTTTTTCCTGTCAAGGACCTTATTAAATTAGTGTTTGATTTAGAATGGTATTTGCTCCTAAACACTTAGCTTAAGGGACACGTGTCATTTACAGAGCAATCTTTGCATGTTTATTGGTACTGGTTTAAAAACAAAGCACCATGAGTTAATTTTCTTTAATTTCACGTAAGGTTCAAGTATGTGTTTTCCTTTTGTTCTGGCTGTTACACCTTCTGTATACAGAAATTAAAAATATAAAATTATTTAATATTCTGCAGTGGTGTTTTGTTTATACTGTCTCGTTTTTCCTACTTTGTTCGCACTTTCCTAGTGAATATTTTACTTTAGAGAAGCTTTTGAAGTGCAAAGAGGAGCAGAAAGCATTTTTTGGTTACAGAGCAGTATTAAGTAATTAATCTTTTAATTTATTCCATTCTCCATCATTTGGCTTTTCTTTGGAGGATTTTTTTGTCTATACTTTTGGGAGAGATGATCACCTGAATTACTTATGCCTATATTAAGAGTTTTGTGTCATCAAGAATTAATCTGAAGAGGGTCAAGCTGTATTTTGTGTTCGCTGTACAAATGATAAATCAAGAAGTATGGTATATTGGTATCTCTATTTAAATACAATACAAGTGCCTGGAGAGCTGATGATTTTGTTACTCTGCCTGCGCCAGCAAAGGGCCAAGTTCAGTCTTGCTCCATCCAGAGTGTGCTGAGGGCTACCTTCAGCAGCCAGCCCTTCCCATACTCACTTCCCATAGTCCAACAACATGGAGTTGTTGCAGACTCTGTATGAACTTGGCACTTTTTCTCACAGTTGTTTATGGCTGAGGATCTAAACTAGAGAGCTTAAAGGTTTTTTTCAGTGGATATTTCTTCTTTCTTTGACCTTAGTGTGCTTAAAAAGCCTCACTGCTCTTGGAAAAGACGCAGGTGTTTGGTTTGGGGAGCAAGGTTGGCATAGATTCCTGATTAGCTTCTTCCTCCAGTGTTTACCGTACATGTTTTAGTAAATCTTTTTAATAGAAAGAAATACCAAGGATACAGCCAGCTGCTGTCAGAGGAATACTGAGCTGTCAGTCTTAAGAAATTCAATGACCTGAGTAAGTCAGGGGAATAAATGCTTGCTGAGGGTAAAGCTGGACTGGACAGACTGGTTTTGTTTTGTTTTGTTTTGTTTTTCAAACGGTCCTCAAGAAAATACTGGTACTTGATTTTTTTAAACTGGGTTAGAAAGGTGCCAAACTGCACAGAAGTTAGGTTTTTCTTTTCTTTTGCAAAGACTATGGAAATGATGCTTCTGAGCTCTGTATATGCTGCCTTAAATTAAAGGATGTTTGTAGGCCACTGCACAGCTTTATGGTAGCAGTAGAATTTAATTATCTGTATAATTACTTTTTTGAGCATAAAAATCTCTTCAATTATAGTCACTATGGATGTCCTAAAAGTGTATATTACGTGAAGCAGCACATTGTCCATCTCCTGAAGACATCAAAGCAAACAGCTTCTCCAAATCTGAAATCCCATCTCTCATTTAGCCCTTTTACTCAGTGAAAGGAAGTTATTACTTCCAATTACTAATGTTTGGATTTGTACAAGTGAACTCATGTCCTGGGTGTGCTTTACTGTTCAAATCATATCCACCTGTACAGTGTTTGGTTTTGAGACCACAAGGACATTTGAGTATGTATTTGAAAAATTATGTGTAGGTGCTTAATGCAGAGATGGTGCAGTATGATTCTTGCCTGCTATATATGGTTTAGTATATGTGCCGCTGCCTCTTGTGAGGTAAGCTCTCATGGTCCTGTTTGATGTTGTGACGTCCTCCCATCCTTTTGGTATTTTCTGATGCATCAGAAGTATCCAAGTTAATGTATTCAGTGACATCAAAATATAGGAACTTTGAAACTTGTGAAATTTTGATTTTTATGATGCAATTAGGAGACTTTCAGGAATCTAAACACCTCAAGAATTTTTTGTGGTGAGATGGGAGGGAGATTTATCAGTTGTGTTCAACAAGTCTTAGTTTATATCCTTCTAGAATAGTGTTTACTTTCATAGAAAATGTAGATAATTGTAATAAGGAATAAACAGACACTTAAATCTAAACAGAGTTTTTGTAAATTTCTAAACAGGAGTCCCATTTTTCATTTTGTACCATTGTCCTGTTCGCCTCTAATTTTGTGATGCTACTTCCAGAGCCATTACTCACGTGCTTTGTGAGTTCTCATGTGCTTCATGAGTGAGCAGGTCAATATCCACAAATGCTGGGTGTTTCTTCCATCAGAGACTGCAAGTCCCCCTGCTGTACTTCACAGTCCCTTCTCCCAGGCAAAGGCCACATTCCTCGAAGCAGGACAGATGAAACAGTTAAGAAGTAATTAATAGCTGTCCACATCATTGGCTGTATGTTGGTTGGAGAGTGTGGAAGAGAGGCAGAGTAAAATGCCTGGTGCCATTATTCCCGCAGGGTGGTGTTGCTTTGCCCTTTGGTGGGAGCTGATATACTGCAGCTGAGAGTGTTTCGCTGGCTGCAGTGCCCTATTTTTTACTATTATTATTATTACTATTATTAAATTAATTTATCTATTGGTTATTTATTTTAGTGGATTCTGATTTACCACTTGATTGCTTTTTACACATAAGAATGCCAATTAAGACACTGATTTTTTTTTTCCTGCCATGACAAATATCTGGGCACCTGTGACTGGATGACTGCTGCCACTGCTTTGTGCTAGTGTTGTCTTCCTGGCATGACCCAGGAATGAAAAAATACACAACGCTTTGCAGTTTCTCAACATCATTTTTATGAAGTGAGGAACTGTTAAGCCCAGGAGAAAAAAATCCCACCTCTCCAACCCTGCTGGTTGTTTTGCTGACCTGCTGAGGTGGAAGAAGGTTGATGGTCTACCAAGTGTAACAGCCCTGGTAAACCTGTCTCCCCCTGCTTCCTGTGCAGGGGGCTAGGGTCTTAAACCTGGGCCAGGGTATGGTCTTCATGTGGGCTTGGGTGCTCCGGCTGTAGTCTGCCTGGGTGCTGAGGGAACAAGCTCTGCCTTTCCAGCAGGTTGAGGAGGCATCTCTGTACGGAAAGCCTCTGTGCCACATATATACTCAGGTGTTTGACGTGGGGACTGCACCTTCCTTTGGTTTTCAGTTTTGACAATGGTGTTTCTAAAGAAAACTTCACAGTTTGCACAGGCTGCCTGACTCCATTGTTCCATCACCACAGAAATCATAGACTGCCTCTTCACCATCCTCTTTTTGCCTACAAAACCCCCTCTTAAGACACTTGTCTCCTTCTCTGCAACTTCCTTCTGCTTAGCAGTGAAAACATAAAAGCAGAAGAATTGTTTGGGTCCTTTTTTCTGCCCTGGCTGTGGACAGTGGGATTGCTGTGCGTGGGCTCCTCCTGGCATTGCGGGAGACTAGTTGGGGCAGAGTGCTGGATGGGGGTATTTGCTAGCAGCACCGCAGGTTTGTATGTTTAACTTGCAGCTCTACTGCTCTGTAATGGAGCTTTAATGCTGCTTTAATCCATGCCACATGCGGGTGACCCTGCAGAGAAGACAGAAGCCCTGTTGTGTGTTTGCGGAGCAGTTGCTCGGAAGCTGAAGTACAGCTGTGACCAGGCTTGTTTGGAAGTGAAGAGTAACTTAATCTTTTAATCTTCACCCCCCCACCCCCCACCCCCCCCCCAGACTGATATTATAAATGACAACTGTTTCTGAAGGGTACCTGCCAGTGAGATTGAAATGCATATTTTAAATTGAGAGGTAGATGTCACGAAGATTTTAGCTGTGTGCAAAGAATGTGCTTTATTTTTTTTAATATAAGTTAATTTTAGGTAGTTTCATTTCTTTTAAAATTAAAGGCACAAGAGAACACAGGCTGAGGGCCCAATTGTCTTACTTGCACTGAGTAAACCAGGAATAACTCAAGTGAAATCAGTGGACTTTCAGAGTAACTGAGGTGAGGTGCATGAACATGGATCCCTTGTGCATCGCGTGGGTAATGCGTTCTAGGATCTGTGAACACATGCACCTGTCTCATCCCAAAGCTGCCTCCACTGAAGCCAGAACAACTGGCCTCTTCTAACAGATCATTAAATTTTCTTTAAGAAGAAAATTGAATTGCTGGCTCTGTAGTGGACTCTGCTGAGAATGCATAGCAACTATAGTGCTCTTTATGCTTTAGGATTGTTTTGGATTAAAGATGCTACACGTTGCAAATACTGCTATGCAGGTATGACACAGGGCTTCATCACTTTAAGACGGAAGGTGGCACTGAATAGAAGTGAGTTTCACTAGTCCCGGGGAAGTTGTTTGAACTCTGAAGCCACAAAAGAGTGCATTTTCAATTACTGAATCAGATGATCAGGTGAGTAGTTGTTGAGAAACAAAACAAAAACACAGCAAGAGAGATGCTTCCTTGCTTAAAGTATCCCTGCAGCTGTCAGTAGATTTTTCCATCTCCATAACCCATTTCAGAGACCTCTGAGACTTAACCTCGTCTTTGGAACAATATTGTTCCTCTGCAACTTTAATGCACTTGTAAGATATGCTGTGTTCTTTCTTGCTGAACACTAGTTCATGCCAATTTGCATTATGTATGAGTAATGACAGCCAGGATACATGTTCATGGTACGTGAACCTCAAAGGATGCAGTGATTTGAGGTTCTGGTCTGCACCACTGAAACACTGAAAGAATTTTTTTGGTGTCTTTGCAGACTGTCAACCTTTCCATGTGTACCACACCCTTTTACAAGTTGATTTTTATTTTGACAGTGGATCAACTTCAGAAAATAGATTTTTGTTTGATTTGGTTTGCTTATGTAGTGCCTGGATGCAGAGAGGCAATGCTCTTTCTCATCTAGCAATGAGAGGAGATGTTAAAAATGTCTGAGGTTGTTGCCTTTTGGTCATTAGCAGGAGGTATTTGGAACTAAGTAGAAATCCATTGCAGTCACTCCAGAAATGTCCAGTGGCATGCAGAAACATCTTTAGAGGCTGCATCCTATGATACACTTTAAGCTTTCTCTTCTCCTGTGGGAGTCTCTCACTACATTTCCAAAATTTACCCTGATTTCTGTTGTATTGCCTGTCTCCAGGGAAATACCAAAGTTTTAGTACATCAAGCTTTTCTCTTAGGGATATATGTGTGCTTTTCTTCATTGCAGTTTACAACAAGAATACCAATGGGAAACATAAAGAAATGAAAAAGCAGACAGACAAGAGGGCATTATTGGCCTTTTCAGAGGTGACCCAAATCTGTTAAAAATTCTCTCAGTAGTGATATTGTGTGTGGTGATTCCTTTGTAATGTCTTAAGACCAAATAGTCTGTATTTCATGATTCTGATGCTACAGCTGTGGTAAGCACCATACTCAGGATGTGCATGTTATTGCCACTGTGGCAAAATATCAAATGGGAGGCATGGATCCTAAGGGTGGGCTGAAAATGGAGACTAGCAAATCTAAATTCTGTTTTCAGCTCTGCTGTTGATTTGTTTTATGGAATGAGATAGAATATTTAGGCAGGAGTCTATACTTCCCATATACAGTGTGGCTACTAAGAGTAGCCTTAAGAACAAAAAGCCTTACACTGTTAGAAAAAATGTAGATCACATAGGGAGATGCGCTGATAAAAATACTGTATGTGAGATTATTACATACCATATACCTAAGTGTGCTTAAGTAAGTGAATCCTATCTCTTGCTAAATTAATGAGATTGAGGAAGATCAGGTATTTGCAAAAGACACATGGGAGGAAAGAGATCCCAGAGATAGAGAGCCACATGGAAACTTGCTGGAACCTCTTGCAGTGTGGAGCAGCCTTGGACTTCTGAGAGCACAACAAAGACCTTCAGGCAGTGACAGAGAGCATCTGCCCTGGCTCATCTCACCCGTCGAGGGGGTGGGGGGAGACTTTCCAAAAAAAATGGTCACTTGCTCTCCTGGAGAGAGGGAATTAGTGTCCCAGTCTGCCCTCCAGGAAGAAGAAAGATTTATTCATGGATTAGTTCACTGGGCAGCTGAGAGATTGGGTCAGACCAAGTGCCCATCTCTTCCTCCAGCCCATGGTAGACAGCTTTGCTTTAGCTTTCAACACAAGGGCATCCCTTCTGTCTTGCAGGAGCGGATGCAATGGATATCGCTACAGTTTTCATTGCTCTTCTACACATTCCTGCCTTTCTTTGCACTCTCTAGAGCAGCACAGAAAATTGATAGGGAAAGTCAAATAATCCCTTGCTCCTTACTGGATGAAATGAATAAAAAGAAGTAATTTTAAGGAATATGGCAGCTGCCCTGTCTGTCTTCCTTGCTTACAATAGCAACATACATTTCTGTGCTCTTAGTAAAAAGCTTCTGTAAAACTGGAAGGAAGCAGCTAGTTGAGGGAGAAAGTGTGTGTAAATTCAGAGCCATTTTGCTATGTCGATGCTAAGAGCTTGGTTTTTAGAGCTAAAAGAAGATCACCTGGTAGTAAAACCAGTGTAAGAGCAGTTATTGGCCAACCCAAGGGTGGAGTTTTCACCAGGTGTCATGATCGTGAACCTGAGTCTTTAGTCATCGAAAGTCAGTTGTCAGCACCACTCAGCATATGCCACGCACGGGAGGAGGGGAGCGTGTTCTCTCAGCATCACATGATCCACCAGGCTGTCTCGTCTATCTCTCCCTCTTAACGTGCGCTTTGCCTTCTCCTTCTCATTGGCACTGTCTCATGCTGCGGAGCTGCAGTCCCACTTGCTGTCTCTGCATGAAGTGCCCTGCTAAGCTGACTGGAGTGTCCCTGCTGCAGCCAGCGAGGTGACCTGGCACACGCTGCTCTGGATTTCATAGAGAACAAGCAGTTTTATGGGTTCATTCAGGTTTCATCCCAAATTTCCATACAGTTCAGATGAGATCGTCCATTCTGTTTTTGCGCTTCCTGGAAGCTCCTTCATCATGATCGCCCAGTCCCTCTGCAAACACCATGCTGTCTTTCGCTGTCCTCTCAGCTGTTTGCTCGTCTGTTTGCGAAATAAAGCAGCAGATGTACTACTGAATGTGAATTTTATCCTGTGCAATTTCCAAACTCTGGATTGCTTGTGTCTCTCATCTGTTAATGAGAGATGACACATTCACACATTCAGATGACCACTGCATTTCCTTCTGAAAATAGTGAATGCTTTTAATTTCCTTTTTAAAAAACCCAACCATGCACAATTTGCAATACTTCTATTATTTTTATTGAATGAATCTGAACCAAGGCCAACGTTCCTGTAGTTTTAGCTGAGCAGCATCAGAAGTTGTAACAGAGATGCTGCTAATGTCAGTTGGGCTATAAGTTATGTCTGCTTACAAAGTTTGCCTGTTTTCTGGCACAGTCACTGACACATACACTCCAGTCAATCACAGTAGAGTGCTTAATAACAGATGTGGCAATTAAGCTGAAGAATTCTATCTCTCTTTTAATTTTTATTAAGGAGAATAACAAAGTACCTCATTAAACCCACCGTCATAGAGATATTTTTAATTTGGCATACAAATGTCTGCAAAAATTAGATCTCTGAACAGGGTGCCTTGTTACTAAAGGTGCTTGGTCAGACAGTGCTATGAATAGACCATCTTTGTAATGGCAGATATGTGCTCATGCTACTGCTGTCCTTTTACAAACCATACTGCAAAGAGGTACGGGTTTAAAGAAGGCAACATGTGTCCCGAAGGATAACATTTTGAAGGATTTAGGACCTTGTGCTCAGGTTAATAAAAATGTGGTCCTGATTCTTCTGGGTTCAAATTACATTGCCTTCATCTGGAATTAGCAGCACACATTTAGGAAGGTTTCAGATAACCTGTAACAAAGTAAATTAACATATCTTGCTAAGATAAATTATCATGAAACAAATATATTAATTGCAACCAAAAAAGTCTTCTTTTGATCGAGTTTCTAAGGCATTTGCCTTCATTAGTTTATTTTAATGATGTGCTGGGCAGTCTTTTTAAAGGACAGTCTGATCCATCATTAAAAGAAATTAATTTAAGAATTTAATGATTTGAGATGTCTTAAAAATTATTGTAAGAAAAAACTAAAACTGATATAGATGAGATCTAGAAACTTTGTTATAAAATTACTCTTTTAATATCAAAGTATTTTTATGCATAAAATACAAAGTTGTTTACTTTGTCATTGTGGGAAAGAACATGTCTTTTTAAGGCCCATCGTGAGTGTTGGTAGCAGTTTTGTTTCTTAGAGGTGTTATTTCTTCAGTAAACCACAGTGTCTTATCTTACAGCTTCAGCTATTTATCCAGGAAGATACCGAATCTGTCTGTCTGTGTACGTTTACCTGCATGTGTGCAGGTGCACGTGCACGCATGCGCGCGTGCACACACACACACACAGAGACAAACACACGAAAGAGAGAAAACCTGCAGACACCATTGGCACCTGGCAAGCTGGATTTCTCCCTAGGAATCTCTCCCTAGATAGGGAGACTAAGCATTAAAATTATACAACTGCAAACATGGTTTTAAGTTTGCGATATTTTGTAGAAGAATGTAATGTTGAGTTTAGGTGTCTTAAATGTTCAGCTGCTCCTTAACCTGTTGTTCCTATTGCCTTTGCAGATATTACAGGCCACAGATGAGATAATGAGAACAAATTGTCACCCTGTAATATCAAGGGGTACTGAAAAGCAAGCAAGATAGTAAGTAAAGGTCAGGGAGAAGGCTCACATATGTAAGTATTGGTTCCATAACTGCATATGCTTACAAACTTGTCAAAGATATACAGTTAGCATAGAACTTAAGTCTTGCCTCAGTTCTCCTGGGGTGGTGGGAATGATATACAGCTGCCACTAGTATTATTTGACACAGTAGGGCCATTTGATGGTATCTCATTAGGGCCTTCAGCAATAGTGGAAAGGGACATGGAAATGGATGAGAAATGTAATGAGTAGCTAGAAAAATGGGTCTGGTCTTCCACATGTTGGTCTAAGAGCTCCTTCCATTTATTCCAGCTAGAAACAACTCCAAAAGATGCTCTGAAAGGATCTCTCAATGTTGCTGAGCCAGTTTACTGTGTAAACTACTGTCTTAAATATTACTCAGTCTATAGAATGGCCTTATCAGGTTATATTGTAGTCTCACTGAAGATTTTTCAGGGCAGAATTCCCTTTGCCTTTAATGGCAATAGGATTTTTTCCTTTAATTGTGGTTTTGTTAAAAAACTACAATTAACTAGTCTCTTTCATTTTGCATTATGGTCTTCCATTTTCCCCTTTGCGGAAAGAATGCGGGAGTACTACATCCATTCTAACCTTTCCAAATGCCAAAATAAAAGGTGGAAGAAATGAATGACCGAAGTGTTGAAGGAAACCCTTCTGGGTTGCCCAAGTGTCTATCAGAATGTTTTGGATATACTTTGCGGGGGTCGTGGGAGGCTTGTGTAGTGAATCATAGATGCTTTGAACTAGATTGCTGGAGGTGGAAAAGAAAAGCTGGTAAGTAATGCATTGAAATGTTCAGAAGCTGTTAAAATGAGGTGGCATCAGAGTTAATTATCTTTTTTTTTTTTTTTTTAAAAGAAGACCAGATCATTTGAAAATTGAAGTCTGTAACAAAGTACTGCGATAAGGATTTACAGCAGTGAAGCACTCAGTCTAAATCTTGAAAACAGGAGCTAACTGGAATGACAACTTTATTTTCTGTAGAGCGTTATATGCAAAATGGCATTTCTTTGGATAATTTACAAAGATAAATGTACTGAAGCAGTGTTACCAACAAATTTGCTCACACATTGTAACAAGTTGTTCTTAACTAGAAGATAAAAACAATTGAGGTTGTTGATATGACTGAATGAATTTTGTAATGAAAGGGTCCAGTGAAAGGCTGTGACAAGTGTGGGGAGCTGCAGACTGAAGAATTTTGCCAGTGATAACGATGACTGTGTCTGGGAAAGGGAAGAATCTAATGTATGATGGAAATGTATGTGAAAAAGGAGAACGTGCATGTAATGTAATGGGGGAGGGAAAGAAACAGAAGTGACCTTTGAAGAGTTCTGAAAGAAGAAAGCAGAAGACTTTTACAGGAAGGCGGGCACACTTGAAATGGATCCTAAATTGCATAGGAAGCTGAAGGAATTGTCTGAGTCCTGTAATTGTACTCCTTTGTATTGTTGGCAATAAACTGGAAGTGACACAGGGTCTGTAAGGCTGGTACTTGTGATAATAGGAAAAGAGAGGTCACGGAAGTTACGGTCTAGCTTAGGATAATAGGAAAAGAGAGGTTAAAACCATGATTGAGAATTTCCACAGAAGTGGAACCAGGGCATCGGTGTATTTAGGCAGCCACAGGATTGTCCCAGGCAACTTGTCAGCAACCACAAAATTTTCACAGTTGCATTCAAGAATACAATATCCTTTCTTATGATTCCCATTAGAAAAAAATGAAATATCAGATGTCTGGTGATGCTGTCTGCTTAAGAGACTGTGCTAAAAATTCGATACAGGTTTCTTGTCATGTTATTCCGTAATAAACAGAGCTTTTGTACATGCTACTAACACCTAACTTGAGAAATAACTTTCCTTAAACACATGTATCCAGCTGTTTTTACTCTTATCTTTCTAGCCTTCACCTGTACTATTAGAACAGCCCTGGGATTAATAAACAGACTCATGGTCCAGTAAGGAATACATTATGTGATTAAAAAAAGAAAGGGGGAAGAGGAGGGAAAGAAAGTCTGTCTGCCTGGATGTGATTTTTGTATCAAGCCTTGTATCATATAGCCTCTCCTAAAGTATATATTTGCTTTCATTACTGTTAACTGACTGTTAACCTGGGAAAGATGCCCAGGGCTGATAGGTGCCATCTGTGTACACACTGAAAGCTGCTGGGCCCTATGATGGTAGCCTCTTCCCAGCCGGGTGACATCACCAGCCAGCCCCTGGCTCCTGCATGTCTCTGCACTCCACCACTGTTTTCTTCCAATCTGTGGCCTGTGGTTTCCCTGGAGGCAGCTGGCCAGCCTGAGGACAATCCACAGCTGTGGAAAGGGGCTGGAAGGGAAGGAGGAAGATCTTGAAGGTCTGGCTTAAGGGAGCAGGCAACAGACAGCTGCAATACCCCGCCCGCAAACAGGCAGTCAGCTGGAAAATGGAGACCTCTGAAGATCTACACACACTTAAGAAAAAGAGATGGTGGTTGAAGGTGGCCTTTCTGAAACCAGGATCTTGCATGCCCTTCCCTATGAGTGGAAGGGGGAACTACTCTTGATCTCAGGTCGTCCCCTAGTGACAAGCTGCATGTTGCCATTACCCGAAAATATGACTCTGACTCACAGCTGCCATGAGCAGTATGAACACACTTTGTGAAGATTTTCACTGATCTGTGTTTACAAAATTGTTTTTATTATAAATTCTTTTTTGAAACAACTTCCTTTTGTTTGTCCTTACTCATCTCACGTATAGCTTCTCTGTCCATCACTTACTCTTGTTTCATTATGTGGCTTGGGACAAAGGAGCATTAAGCATCTTGAGGAATTTTCCTTTTTTTTTTCTTTTTCTTTTTTCTTTTTTTGGTACCAGAGCTTGAAGTTAAAGCAATAAATTATTGCCTGCTAATAGCCAGACCAGAAGTAGATAAGTATAGTTACCTGACATATTTTTATATTCTTCACATAAAGTATCCTGTGTAAAGGAAGTACATCAGAGTTTATATTCTGGCTGCTATTTCATCTTCTGAAAGTGTGCTTTTCAGATACTTTGGTTTGGATTCTGAGCAGCTTTAAGTGTCTTTATTTGGTAACTTTTCATCTGGGTGGAAAATAACTGGACAGCACGTTTAGCTAAAAGACTTTCATCCTGTTCATCCTGTCAAGTTCCCATGTGAATAATCATTAAACATACAGCACCATGTGCTGTAGGTAGCCTTCATGATCACAGGTTTGCAGGTTCAAGACCTACACTTGTTATCTGCCTGAAAAAAAAATCTTTTAATTTGAACAGTTCTCTGATTTAGTGGACAATGACAGCTACAGTGAAATAACCCCATGCTTGTGGTGTTTGGTGGCTTGCCTCTGAGGAATAATAATGAGTCCATCTACAAAAGATCTGGCATGCTGGCATTTGTCTTTACCATGCCTCCTTGCCTTATGCAAACTTGACTTCCACTGAACTTTCTTTCTCTCTCCTTTTAATACTGATTTCAGGGAGAAGAGGACTGATAAATGGATAGATCATCCCTGCCAGCATAGCCGCTATGGAAACTCTCACTGTACGGTGAGAGTGTTGCATGGCAGTAAGTGAAGTTTGTGGGCCAAAAAGAATCTTGTTTTCAAGAGGCCAGAAGATCCTAGGGAAAGTCTCATCTGATCTTTTACAGTAGGAGCAAATCTTGTGAAAGATACTGCTGACTTGCAGGGAAATAAAAGAGTTCTCAAGGACTCAGTTTAGGCTGCTGTTGGAATAGCACTGTGCTTTTGGGTCTGTACTGCAGCATGATACTAGGGCATGCAGTGCTGTGGAGGGCCAGCCATCTAGGGCCAATCCACGACACTGGGTGGCATTGCTAGTATAAAGCTACGTGTTTGCTGAAGGTTAAAGATTTCGGTTTCCCCCAGTGTTCATAATTACCTTATTTCATTCTGGAAATGGAGCTGTCGTTATAATTGCAGGTCCCAGCCTCTCCAGGCTTCCATCTGAAAGTTTTTGTGTTTAAGTAGGAGAAGCCTATTCCAAAATACAGTTTAACAGGTGGTTTCTGTTACTTTAGATCAGATGATGTATTATTGCATTTGGGTTTAAAAGGAATGCTACAGATACGCAACTTGTGAAATGATAACATTACTTAAAGGATTGTGATGCCATAGCTTTCAAAACAGGTATTTCCATAACTTATAGGCAAATAAAGCCTGGTCTCCTCAAGACTTGTGGGTTATCAGTGGATTCTCCAGAACTTGACAATTCAAGACTTAGTAATTTCTGTTAACTCTAGTTTGAATGACAAATGGATTGGAAGTTATTTGGCATGAGGCCAGAACACATACGAAAACGTGGTGATCACATAGACCTCATTTTCCTAGAAACTTCTGATAATTAAAGACAGACAGAAAAAAAAAAATTTATCTATTAACTGAAGAAAAATGGCAATTCATTAATGATTTGTTTTTCTTAATAACATGACACTTGAAAAACGTAGCAGTGTATCTGACCCCATAAAGGAGACTTGTTCCAGCATACGCAGTCTCTGATTTTGGTTATTCTTTCAGGTACCAGTCTAAATTAATTGGTTTTCCATTTCATCTGCTTAGTCCGTTTTAAACACCTTTGGCTTCTTCAAATGTGTCAGTTTGTTTCACTTTGAATCTTAGATCCTAACTCAGATTTTAGACTTCATCTGTGGTATAGCTGTTTGTGAGTGACTTAGGAGCGTTCTCTTTTTCATGCAAGACTTGCTGGCATTTGAGAAGGGAATCCTGGTATGCGGCTGCATTGGCTTAAACCTGTCTTGATTGGCCTAAATAGCTGCCAACTCCAAAAGAACCTCTGGAGTGAAAGAGGAATAAATACATGAAGAGGAAAAACTGGAGGGGCTGTTATTTTTGTGTGCTTGTGTATGAAATGAGGAAACAAATACCATGTTTTAAGGGAGGGCTCAGTGCTTGGGTTAGTACAGTGTATGGCTTGTCATATATTTATCAAATTCATCCAGCAAGGTCCAGTTGTCTGTGTGTGGCTAAGGCAGGACCTGTGAGTTAGCACGCGTTCGGATGAGCCGTGAGGTTTAAAAGTAAAGAAGCACTAGCTACGAGGGTCAGGTTTGATCAAGCTCCATCAAGGAGGACCCTTGTAATCTTTGATCATGGCGGGTGTGGAAAGGTCATTCAATTTAGGGCACTGTTGGATTATCATTTAGCAAACTGTCATATTAGCTGTCCGGATCCCACGCGTCTCCTACCAAGCAGAGTCTCGGTGTCACCAGTTTGGCTGAGGCAGGGCCAAATCCCGGGACAAACTCTCTGTCTCCAGTCAGCCCCTTCCCAGTTCCAGAAGGAAAGGGTTAGGAGAGAGATAGAAGGGAGAGGTAAAGTAAGTGGGTGAGGCCTCAGCTGAGTTTTGGAAACTAAAACTATTTTAATAACAACAAAAACGATATTACACAAACAAACAACAACAAGTTATTAACAAATATATACAACGTTTGGGGATCTGGTGCAGCGAGGGTTAAACCACGGGCAAACTACCTGCCACATAGTCGCCAGGCAGGGACTGAAGCCGGGCCGGAGCCAGGCCAGGCAGCAGCAGCGATGGTGGAGCTAACAGCCACGGCAGGCGGTCACAGCGTGATATGCCCCCAGGGCAAAGCGACAGGAGGGGTTTGTGGCAGGCAGCAGCAACAGGCGAGATCTTTCACCCCACAGCTCTTGTGGAGCAGCCAATAGCAACAGCCAGTGGGATCCTGCCATCCCCTTGGAGAGGCCCTCAGAGCCCTGGGGCAGGCAAAATGGCTGCCACCACGGCAAGGGCTGGAAACGGCAGCTGCTGTTGTGTCTGCAACCACATTTCCAGCGCGAGCAGGAGTGCAGGGCGGGCGGCACGAGGAGGTCTCGAGGTCTCTCACATGCAGCTTCTTACGGAGACATCGTCCCACCAAATGGCTCCACAGCCAGTGAGGTGCAGTGACGTGCAGGGGGAGGAACACTTCAATTTGTTTGTGTCATGTGTCGATCAAACCGGTTTTATGTTGCACCAGGACACTCAGGCTTGCTGTGTGGGTTCCGTGCCAGTCTCTTCTGAGCTCCCCTAACTGGCAGTGACTTTGGAGTGGCATATTTTGAGGATTTGAGAAAAAACAGTTGCTTCATTTATATTTGCTATGATTGTTCTTCTTCAGCCAGTCTAGGGTCTGTATAACGATGCTCCTGTCCAGGGTAATTTGTATTTGGATTACTAGTGAGATTTCACGTGACACATCAGTATGTGACACAGCATTAAACGGATACTCTGATTTCCAGAGGGAAAATGCCTTCTGCTTTTCACCCGTTAATTCTCTACTGTAATCAATAAAAGCAATCAGTTTTTTCACAGAAGTTAACACAGGACTAATCATCATTGACAAGATTAGGTCAGGTTCAAATTTTGCTTTGCCTGACATCAGTAGTGTAACAGATGATTTGACAAACAAATTGTGCCCCTGGTAGAGGAGCTGAACCTTAGGAGTGAGGAGAGTATAATGTTGTGAGAAACACTGCATGGGAAGTGAAGGACCAAACAATTCTTCACCAGAAAATCTCTAGAAAAATTCTTTTATCTCATCTGGAGCCACAATTTCCAGTTGCAGGGAGCAGTCACTAAGTCTGTTATGGAGTGCTGGCTTTGTCATGCTCTGGAGAGTGTGAAGGCAGAGGCACCATCAGGGGACTCTGCAGAAATGACTGCCTGGTTTACAGTTAAGTTTGAAAGCTTAACTATGATGGACGGAGTTAAGGTTTTTTAAAATAGCACTTGCTGTACATGCAGGTTAATGCAATGTAAATGTGATGAAGAACAGCCCATGGGATTGCAGCCCAGAGAACAGTCCGACATGTCTGTGCCATACCACTGCAAAAGAGCAGAAACGAGTGTTGTAAAACTTTAGAGAGACTACAACGGAGTATGGAAAGCTCTCACTATTCTGAAGTTTGTCTTCTAACTAAATGGCATCTTCCCACTGCATTTTTTATGTTGCAGTGGTAAAAATGCTTTTGCATCAGTAACAAGAAAGCTACATCAGCATTTCCCTTGGTCTTGGGTCTATTATGTCACGTTAGCAACTGTATCATACTATTCTCTGTTGCTCATGCAGTTCTAATCCTGCTTAATTCACTGGCAGCACTTGATTTTGCTGACCAAAAAACGCTTGTTCGCAGCCTTGAGCAACCTTCACTTCTTTCACATTTTGCCTTGTTTTACGTTCCCCTGCACCCCCAGTTCCACTCGTATTTATTTAACTTTTGTGATGACAAATCTGAAGGAAAGCTGTGTGCCCCGAGTTTTGCTTGTGGCTCTGCTCTGGGTGGGTGGGGAGATTAATTTGTGAGTTTGTCAATTTTCACTACATAGAGCAGAACCATTTGTTTGCTTTTTAAAATTATCTGTTCTTTCTCTGGTTTTGATCCTGAACTGTATAAGAAGAAAAAACAAACCAAAGCAAAACGTGTGCAAAACTGTCGACACGGTGGTGGCAGAGAAGGTGCCTACAAATCACAGATGATGGGAAGTAATGGTTAACTGTCTGTTTTTATATCATGCACGTACAGGCTTTTTCATCTTATTATTGAGACAAATGTAGTTCATGTAGTAGCTCACATTAAAAAGTATTTAGAGGAGTACCTGTAATTTATGGTAATGTATTTTTGGGATACCTGTATACCCGTTACATCATTTTAAAATGAGCTTGTTACTAATTATAATATGCCTAGAGATGATCAGATCAGTTTTTTGATATGACTATTATTGGCGACTATTAATATGTTCCTTTGATATAATAAATGTGTAATGAGCTAAATTTCCGTAATTAGATTACAGAAATTAGTCTACAGAAACTGTAGACTAGTTGCCTCATGTTGTTGTGTTGCTTTTCTGCTAATGTTTTTAATCTATGGGCCTGTATTACAGACCAGGGAAACAGAGAAGAGTCCGAGCTAAACAGACCTCATATTGCATAGGACCTCGCTTAAAGATCCTGCCCAAATGGGAGTAAAGATGCAGCTTTGCCAGCTAAAGTTCTTGCCTTGAATAGTATAAAAAATGCTAAGGGGCAAAAAGATTTTAGTGTTCTGTTGAGAAATAGAAGTTCCGTTGTGCGCTTCAGTAGGAGAACGACCTGGCAGTAAAACACCATGGGCTAGGTTGAATCTTTTGTGTCATCAGTTGTGTTGTGAAGTCAGACTTCACCTGCGCTGAGTCATACATGCTGGTTAACAACCAAAATGATTGTATTTTGCTAACTCCCATATGAAGTTTGAAAAATGCCTCCCGGCCCACTCCCCCCTGTATATGCAAACACGTTGCTGAGCATTTTAGGAACAACCATTTGCCTCTGAAGTTCTTTTTCATGAAGGTCAATGGTGTTAGTCACAGTAGAAAGCTCGATGCCTGGTAGCAGAATGCCTGTTTACAGCTTAGGAACGTAAATCATACAATATGCTGTAGGAGAGCAGAGGAACTTTGTGTTTCAGCTGAGTTACTTTGTCATACATCTACTAATTGCTGAGTTGCATAGAGAAGGCATTCTCCAACATGAGCATTTTCACTACTTAAACCGCAGTGCTGGGTATATGTAGATATTGAAGACACTGACAGTGAAGACACTGTATTATTGGGTGAGATAATTTAAGTTATGTCTTAAGAAAGGTGAAAATCCGAACAGAGTATCTCAGTGCAAACTGTAGACAGCAAGAGTTAAATGAGTAATTTACATTTTTTATTGCTGATGTAAACACTTTAGCAATGCTAATCAGTTGTACTGATTTTCTGTTTTGATTTTGCTTAATAATTAAGCAAAAGATCTGGAATGCAATCAAGTTTTACACTAGGGGGTTCATGCAAATGATTTTTAAATTTTATTTTAAGTTTTGTAAAATGTATCTGAAAGGAAAGTTACGGAAGTGAAGATTAAAAAGGATTACAGTTTAGAGTCTGCATAATCAAAGTGGCTATTTTCAGTGAGTGAAATCACCACTTTGTTGAAACTATTAGCTGAAGATACAGCTACTTTTACTGCTTTTTAAACAACTGCTCATTGACTACTCTGCTATGCAGTGTGCTTGCAGAGAAACAGTTACAGACCATGAAATGTCTTTCGGCAGCCCTGATTTTTCAGGAGGGATTTAGCAAAATAGGATCATCTCTGTATCCTCAGATATCTTAAATATAATAGTTCCTTTTTGTGACATTTTTTATATTGAATTCTGAAGAAGATATTGTGAAGTAAGACTATTTAATCACTTTTTTTTTCCTTTTGGTCCAATGGACTTCTTTCTCTTAAAATAAATTTATTGGTACAGTTTGCTTTATTCTGTTTCATAATATTTAAAGTAAGAAAATTCTATTTCTGATTAATTTCCTTTGTTAAAAATATTTGTATTATTTCAAAACAAGCATACTTGTTAGAAATAATTTCCTTATTATACCACAGATTAGAATCAATGATCTCATTATTCTTGTGATCTCTGTAGCCACATAATGGTAAAATTTGTGTCGATATAAGGTCAAATGTCCACTGAAAAGGAAATGTAGTAACTTAAGACATTACAAATTACCTATTATCAGCATGTATTCTGGCATTTGTGGATTAATGGCAGATTGGATTAAAAATGTTTCAGTATGAAAATTGAAATAATTTGCTTGAAAACAAAGATAGACCTAGTTGAAGTGTTAAGATAATATTTTAGTTTTTCATTTTATTACAGTAACTTTTTTATGAGCAGAATGTTTATTCTGTTTGGGAATCGTATGACTGGCAAAAGAGGGGTTATTTTTGCAAAATGTGTTAGGAATTCAACGGTAAAGAGCAGTTACCATGCAGGGTAACATGTGAGGCTGTCTATTAAAAATGTAAAGCAATTTAAACCCTTTGTCTGGTTAATGATTTTATTTGCATTAGTATTATAGGTTAGTTAGTAAAAGCACCGTGCTGTTTTTTGCCAGTCCTGATCTCACATCGCACCTTCCAATAGTGTTTTTTAGCATCTTTAAGAACTTACTAGTATTCATGCATATATATAAGATTTCATTATATATTTGCATTAAAAACTAAACAGTGTCACCCCCGAGTCCTGCAGAACGTCTTTATATTGCTTTATTTTCTGCTGACTTGCATCTCTCCATGTGATGCTGTTGCCTGGGCCCTGTAGGAAGGCAGTTTATAGAGATACCCAGGTCGAGGTAGTACCAAGTATTAGGGCACAGCCTTTCCCAACGAGACCCTGGGCATCTCCCTCCTTTCTGGCCCAGGCCCTGATTGCTCAGGCATCCTTAGGGAGGTCACATAGTGAAGTCCGTGTGTAATTTTGGGGAAGAGCTTTTTAGAAAAGATGCTGCTTGAGATGGAGTGGCATCTGGAGGGTTTAAGAGGTCAGCATAGGCTGCTGCTGGCAATGAACGGAGTAGCACAAGCCCCTCCTGTGAGTCAGTGATGTGCAGGCTTTCTGACGGTGTGTTATCAGCTGAACCCTTCTACTCTCAAGGTCTTGAGGAAATGCCAGCCTTTATTTTAAATTGCAGCTCTGTCATCTGATGTGAACAAACGCTCACTAAACAGACTGAGCCTGGCTGCCTGCAGTTTGATGGGATAGTAGGACCTCTAAAATGTAGTTTGTTCACTGGCTGACCACCCTGCCACTTGTGTGAAACTACTCTGTTTGGGTTCTGCTTCCATGGGCATGGTATTGCTGCTGCCAGGCAAGCAATGTGTGTTTCTTGAAGTGCCTATTGCTTTATGTCATATGTATTGATTATATATGGGTCAATAGCTTAAGCTCCTTTATCACTTGTATGATATTGTTAATGTATTACAAATATTTTTTCTTACAGCCACCTTTCTGGAAAGATGGTTCTTCATTTGAACTGCTTTGTTGGCTTCCCTGTCATACTCCTGTACCATTGGATGGGGACAACTTTATCTTTGAATCTGGAAGATCCCAATGTTTGTAGCCACTGGGAAAGGTAATATTTTCTTCTGGAAAACACATGACACAAATTTTGATTGCAATAATTTTGTTTTGTTTCACTTGGCACATAGTAAATGATTTAAAGCATTTAGTCGAGTAATGAACAGGGAAAAAAAATCTGCATTACTGCATGGGCAAGACAAGGTCATGCCACTGCAGCCATTTTTGCAGTAAGGGTTAGGATTCAAAAAACACTACAGTGACACCAGCAATGTCACACAACCATCTGCATACAAGAAGTGAATAAAAACAGCTTTTATCCATTTAAGTGAAAAGAAGCTTTTACATATGTAAAATATAATTAACCATATTGGAGTTTGGCCAAATTTGATTATGCTGATTCTTTCCTATTCAACATTCCCAGAATATTAATTAAGATTTGTTATTTGATTTTTTTAATGAGGTTCAGAAATTTATAATGTACAGAATGAAATTAATCAACTTAGTTGGTCTGTTTTTTCACCCAGTTTCTCTGGGTGAGAACGCCACAGTGGTAGGAGATGTTGAGCCACAAGCATTTGCAGTACTTCTTTTCTTGTGTAAAGGTTATAGTATTGAAACCAGGCCCTATGGTCTCATTATTGTTATTATGTCTGTGATTGATCAGCTGCTCCCTGAGACAATCTAACTTCACTTCAGGACATCAGTATTCACTGCATTTAAGGTGTAATATGTTTTATGTTGAATCAGTGGGAGTACCGGTAAGCCGCTGCACATTTATTTATGATCCTTGTGGCTGAATCTTCACAAAGAAAATTGAAACTTGTATTTACTTTTTTATAATGTCTCTCTATTAAAAAAAAAAAAAAATCACTTAAGGACTTTACCCAGGAATTTATCTGAACTTCATGAGAAACATTTGGAGTCTCTGCCCCTACCATTGTGTACAATTTGGCTTATACAACGATGTGTATATGAAGCAGTTATCATACTGAATACCTGTTTACAGCATTTAGGCACATGTCTGCAATGATTCTGGATACTGCTCTATATTGTGTATACTTTGTTTGCTGTTTTTACAGGTAAAAGTGGTTTTGAGGGAAGCTACAGTGTAGCGAAAACAAAATGGGAAAAATACCCAAATATAGCTATGTACATTGCATAGTATATTTTAAAACAAACTAATCAATGTCTGCAGAAAGAAAGATATATCTAGCAAGCATGCCCATTTTGTTGCATGAACTTTTTTCCTTCTTCTGCTGAGTCTCAGAAATGGGGAGGAATTCCAAGTAAACTTACCAAAACATTCACGTTGTTGCTCAGAGGACTAAAATGCGTGAGTATGAGAGAGTAAAACCCCAGATACAAACTCTTTACTGCTGCTGTCACTGGTCGTGCTATATGCTTTAAAAAAAATATACTCCAGCCGGTAATAAAACAGTCTTTACAAATGAATTGTGCTCACAGCAAGAAGGGGTAGGGCATGCCCTGCCTTGAACAAAGAGCACAGAGCCTCAGGCAAGCGTCGGCACCCCACCAACATTTTGTCGGACTAGGCTGGACAGCTGAATGGATTAGTGTTGCTTGCCTTCATATGGGCGTTAAGAAAAACAGGGAGTAAGTTCTGGGCAGTTAGAGTAAGTGGATCTGGATGTGTTTTCCCTCAGTATAGGTGATGACAGTAGGAAAAGGAGAGTGTGGCAGTTACCCTGCAATAGGTGCTAAGAGGTCAAAGAAGGCGTGAGTGAAAGTGAGTGAAAGCCGGACGGGCTATGCACTTAGTAAGTGTTTTGGCTAGTCCTGGGAAATAGTCCTACTGCAGGGATTTGCCATGCATTCCCATATTTTCTAATCCTCTTGCACAATCAAGGACGGACTGACTGACTGCCAGCACAAACAGCCTGTTGAAGAGTTTTCTAGGATGATACAATATTTTTCCCTTTTGCAACAGGGCTCTGTTCTTCTTGCCCCACTGGAAGCCTGGAGGCTATGGACTTGAGAGTGTAGATTTATTTCTAGGACACTGTGCTTTTAATGTGGCAGAAAATAATAACATTTCAGTATAGTATTTCTGAAAAAAGAAGTTTCTCTATTAAAAATTAACTGGCAAACAAAATAAGGTATGGACTTTTAATATTTTTTAATTTCTGACTGCTGAATGAACTGTTTGATGGCCCACGTGTTACATAATTTTTCAGTAATTACTACTTAGGTGCATTTCTGTGCTAACACAGAAGTATCTAAATATACTGGCAGACCTTTCCACTTCCAAAGATGTTTTGCTAAGGATACAGCTACAGTTTTAAAAATAAATTTATCTGAAAATCCAGTGAGATTTTTCTATTTTGTATGATAACAGAAGAAACCTTGTTCTTAACTAGTTTTCCAGCTATCCAGTGATGCTAGTAAAAGTTTATTACCACAGGAGAACATGTACTGCACACTGTTTCAATTTGCTGCTCGTTTGAGACACAGGTGTTTTGGGAAACTTGCTTACTAATCTGTCTGCTTTCTCTCTGTCTCTCCCCAGTTACTCAGTTACAGTGCAAGAGTCATACCCGCATCCTTTTGATCAAATTTACTACACTAGTTGTACTGACATCCTAAACTGGTTTAAGTGCACACGACACAGGTGATGTATAATTATTAATGTGTCAAACTCCTGATATTGTAGATATTTGCAAGGATTTTGTGTCTGTCAAAATCAAGCATAATAGGTAGGATACGTTAGCCATAGTCACTAATCTGTCTAACTGCCATGGTCTGTATAAACTGGAAAATGCTTGTCCAAGCAATGTCACATATGTTTTATTAGCAGGTTGAGGTATATCATCCCATGGAGTGCTAACAAAAAACAAACAGGTTGGGAAAAAGCATGCAATGCACAAAATTAAATTCCCCAGACCCTGGTGTATTTGTTCAGAAATGTCATGAGAGACCCCTTGGTGCTTGCAACCTTATGGTCTAGGCAAAGTGTATGGTGCTTGAAAAGAAAATAAAAAGGTATGTTAAAGGAAACTCTTTGTGCTTGCAGAAAGTGAGGAAAGGGTGAATGATTAAAAAATGGTGACAGCTGTAAAAAGCATTTTTCTCAGAGGAATATGCCCATAAGTATGAACCGTCAACAGTGGGAAAGGCTCCCTGGGGCACAGCAGCTGTAGAATACCGTTCAGCATGGATAGCATGTAAAAAGCAGAGTCTGAGTTCAAAGAGAGATTACACTTTGTTTACCTATGACACCATTTATACATGAGCTGATCTTTGCTGGGAGTTGAGACTGTCTCAGGAATTGTGGGGTTGTGTGTAGTGCTTGATAGAGTGTATGGTCAGCAGCCAGCGGAACAGTGGAGAAAGATTTATGGACAAGGTGAGGAGCAGAGAGGAGGGACCAGTGGGAGAGCCCACTTCTGATAAATATGACTTGCTTGTGTCAGAAGGGAGGTATATTTTCTGCAGTTTTTCATGGATTTATGTGCTGATTTCTCTGTGGGCTTTGGAAAAATGCAGCCGCATCCCTGGCAAGAGGTGTGCAGCACTGCTGGCTGCTCAGGAGGTCCAAACTCTCCCTTGAGTCCTCCTGTCTCTTACCTTAACCAGAACTTCTCACGACATCCCTGCCCTTAGAAAACTGACTCACCCTTGGG
This sequence comes from Bucorvus abyssinicus, assembly GCA_009769605.1. Taxonomy (NCBI): domain Eukaryota; kingdom Metazoa; phylum Chordata; class Aves; order Bucerotiformes; family Bucorvidae; genus Bucorvus; species Bucorvus abyssinicus. The sequence goes on along the minus strand of CM020063.1, from coordinate 68,988,271 downwards.
AGGATGATCCCAGAAGTCTTTCCCTTGGAAACTGATAGCTGTAATGATCCAGCAAACTGATTTGTATTGCCAGATTTTAGCCCTCATAGGGGATGCCAGTGCCTAAGACAGAGATTCTTGGTTTTGCATATTATTGCAAATCCTTAATCTTTTTTCCTGCTGTCTGGCCACCCATAGACATAAGGCTTTTTGGGAACCACTGAACTCAGCAACAGATAGATCAAGGTCTCTTTGAGCTTTTTTTCTCTCCTCTAACTGATACCTGAATGTTTTTTAAAATGTATAAGAATATATATTGTTTCAGAGTCATGAATTGTATGTAACAACTGTTCATTCTCTTCTTTAGGATAAGTTACCGTACTGCCTACAGACATGGTGAGAAAACAATGTACCGGCGGAAATCCCAGTGCTGCCCTGGATTTTATGAAAGCAGGGAAATGTGTGTCCGTAAGTTTAGCTTCTTTTTGCTTTGAAATTCCCTATGTTTATGGCAATGCTGGTTTGACTCCCCTTTGATGGGTGACTTATGGAAGCTGAGTTACAGGGGCTGTTAGTCATGAGTGATGCACATGCAGCTCTTGTTGAAGTCAACTGCTATTGTGCATGTGAAAATGACAGGATAATTGGATCTCAGATGTCTAAGTAAGCAGCCTTCATGTGATTCTAACTAATGATCATATGGAGAATACACAGCACAAGTGTCAGTGCATTTTTCAACACAGTAAATAAATACAAGGTTCAAAACCAGAAGGGAAATACAAGGTTTTTCTCCTTAGTTTGGATCCCAGTTGATCCCTACGCTTCGTCCTTCTAGCAGATACAGAGGTCCGTAACAAATATTTGAGGTCGGCAGCACCACCTTTTTGAGGCGCACATGACCCTATCTCTACATCTTCCTAAGTCTAAACAGGGAACAGCTGTGTCCAGAGCCTGACAGTGGCCTTGGCTCAGCTCTCATTCTATCTCTTGTACAGCCTTGTGCAGACCTAGGAAGGTCTGTTTCTTAAAGTGGTTGGTATTCATTCAAGACCATAGGAGAAAGACAGAATGGAAATAGAGGAGGTGTTAATCCACAGACCTGGAAGTGTGTGGTTAGTAGTTTCACATAGGGTTGTTCAAAGTCATACAGCAGGTTGCTCGTCATGAGCTAGATGCTCGTGTTGGCAGGACTGACAGCAGGAAACTTGTGACAGGTAAGCAGTTGTGAAAGTTAGCATATCCTTGGAGATGGGCACACGTGTAGGGCTAAAAATGAATTCAACAGTATTTCAAATTATTTGTCCCTGTGAATACACAAGCGCAGCACAGACTGCAATGGTAAGCTTTTCAGAAGTCAGGGAACCAAATCTCTTCATCTTTTGACCTCCTTGAAGAACTGGGCTCATCAAGGGCAATCTTTTGTCTGTAATGTCATTTGTGATGACCTGTGCTTATGCTTTCATTAATTTTAGGAGGCAGAAAGGGCATGCATTATAGTGGAAAATATATCCAGCTATATCCGTTCCTTGGTTTTGCCTCAGCTTTTCTAATTATGAGATTAAAAAAAGCTGCAAAACCTTGAAAAACAATGTCAGAGGGATGGAGGTGGTATAATTGAATTTTTTCTGGAAATGTGGGGCCCTCTAAGAGTGGACTGGCAAGTGGCTGGAGCCTCTGGACTGAACAGGCAACTGATTGGTAAGCCTTGCCAAGAGAAAAAAGGGAAAAATTGAGATACGTTCATCGCTTTGTGGTCTGCCTTTCCTCTGTGATCATAGTTGTGAAGCATAGCACTCAAGGTATGGAAAAGGAAAACGTTTTGTGAAATAATGGGTAACAAGAGATTTGTCATTGCCACTGGATTTTGCAACCCAGTTTAGGAGACAGCAGAGTGGTGGATAATTCTTTGGTCTTTACTGGTAAACGAGAGGCTGAAAATCAATATCAGTATGTGCATTAAATTTCTTTATTCAATGCAAATGCAAAATAGTTTATTAATTTGTACCTTTCTGCTTTTTATGAAGTGCGTACTGGAAGTGATCGACAGGATTTATTTGTATCCCTGGAAAATTATAGCCTGTGAATGTGTAACACATCACACTATCCTCATTTATATTTTTGTTTTACAGCACTTCCCAGAATTTGAAAATGCAGCAGTAAGGTCTTTGATTTACACTGTTTCTTGCACATATAAAAGCAAGGTCAAAATGATACTTTTAAAAACATTTTTAAGGAAAATATATCTATCTGAGATCAGATTAGCAATTTTTTTAAACTTTTTTGTTTTTAATGTGATGTATTAGACCAATTTCTACCTACATTTGGTTATTATACAGCATATATGAATGATCATATTTCATTTTTTGATTAGTATACTTTTTGAAGTATACAACAGTTTGACTGATCACATGGGAGGTGTGAAGATTAGTCTTTTATGTGACTACAGCTTTTACATAGCTATAGCATATGTAGTAAATTCATTCTGTGTTAACATAGTAATACTCAGAACCTAGTAAATTCAGAACACATTGAATATACTAATTTTTTACTCTGTACATGTAAGTATGCTAAATGCTGATATTCAGGACATATTTGCTCTGACTTTCAAAGCAATTTTGGAATGCCTCGGACTTCAAATTAAAAATAAAGGTCCTTCAGTGAGCTAACTTTGCATTTATTTGATTCTGTAATGGTTGACCCCGGAAGGCATTGAGAGACCTTCAGTCCTCATGATCTTCAACTGGAGCGGAGGATTCAGGGCAAAGGAGGAGCTTAGTAGTTAACAGAAGGCAGCAAATGTTTCATGCTTTCTGTTGTTTCAACCGGCTTTCTTCATAGTGAACTTGTATATACGGAAGTAAATGATGCCTGCAAACACTGTGATAGTACTAATCATCCAGGTTAACTTGGAAAGCAAGTGTGATTCTGTCAGGTGAGATCAAATTATATGAGATAGTGATACAGGGAGGACTCTTCTCCTATATCATTGTAGCAGAAATACCACTGGCAGAAAACCCACACAAAATCTTTTTCTGCAGGAAAATGGTGACCACATTGAAAAATGCGCCTTCGCCCTTTTCTGTATGCAAAGATAGAAAAGGATCAAAGCCATATCTTCTTTTATGCTGTCGGTGCTCTACAAGGCGCACAGCATTTCCATTAGGGTAGGGTTTTTTCCATGCCGTGTGTATTATTCTTTACTTAGTGGAGGATATAGGATGCTTCTAAAAGGCTAAAATATTTGTGGTGCTGTTGATGTTTTGTTGTTTGTGTGTTCCCTTATTTGATTTCTCAATTTGGAAAGCCGAAATAGAAAACTCTACTGGTAGGTGATTTTGGTATGACTCAACACTTCAGTGCATACAGTGATGAACTGAAATCTTGTGACTTCCTTTGTACAATCGTAATTAGGAATCTGCAGCGTGAATATGCACCAGTCACTGTTCCCCTAGAGGTAGTACTTTCTAGTGGTAGTGCCTCTTAAGTGCCTACAGCGGGAAGAGTATTTTTTGTCACTTCATAAGGAATTTCATGAATATGTCAGCCTCATGTTGCTGAAGTCTGTAAATGTATTTGCAAAGGAAAAGAATAGCTAGCAGACAGAAAAAAAGCACTGGCTAAAATTTAAGTAGCGGGTTTTTGAGTCTTCTGGAGTCCAGTCTGAACAGGTGAATTTGCATTTATCATAGGATACAGGATTTCTGTGGAATTGTGGCTCTAGCTTCCATACTTGTTCCTGAAAACTTTCAACAGGTGAAACTTGTTTTATGTTTTCACTTTTTGATGAAAATTCTTTTTCTATTTTGCCTTTGGATTCAATATATATGTGTCTGTAATGTCTATATATATATATGGAAAATATACAAACAGACCTTTTTTATCACTCATATGGACATTTTTGTTTTGTTTGTTCATCTCTACATTAAAAATAACTGTTGTACTGTAAACAGTCCAAACTCTGATAGAGAATTTTAGCATCCTGTGCTTTTGACTAATGCCATTCATAATAAGACAGACACACTAAAAGTAGATAACTGTTAAAGAGTTTTATGGAAAAGAAAACCCCACACAGCTACCTTAAGTTTAAAAGAATAACTCTGTTAAGCAACTCAGATACCTGTCTTTCCAGTATAGCTGAGTTTGTTGAAATGATGCTGCATTTTATTAGTAAGTAACAAAGTAGCATCTGAAGTCAGCCTCCATCTGCAGCCCTTGGAAGATTATCAGGGGCCCTCTTGGGGAAGTTTTAAATGTTGTTAATAAATATTATAATAGACAGATTTTAGTGTGTAACTTTTGGCCAGTGTATATACATTCTCTTGCAGATTAAGGTTTTATGGCAAGCAGTGTTCAGTCATGCTGAATAGAAAAAATAGCCTGTGTTTTATTAGTTGTGCTGTTTGGGTTTGTCTTCACATGGGTAAAAATCTATATTTTAATTCCAACATTATATGGTGTCTTACTTGGACTGTTTTATAAGTATGAAGGTACCTGTTAGTACTTGCAGTATTAGCCTGGTTTGTGCGCTCCTCATATAACTTCTGTTTATAAAGGATATGAATAGTGTGCTAATTTCTGACTTCTGTCTTCCTTAATGTTAATATCTCTGCACAAGAATGGGAGCTCAGCTGATTATTTGCTTTTAAAAGTTACAGGTAGTGTAATCAATACTTGGATCTGATGGACTTTCTGAGGTGAATCCGAATGCAGTTTATATGCAGATACAAAGATAAAATAATTCTGTTCTCTAAAGGAACTTACTCCTGGCCTTAGAAAGTCCAAACCAGGTTGAGTGATTGACTTAGTCTTTTATTTATTCCAAATAATTTACTGTCTCTTATCTCCTAATATCAGTGGCGATCCGTAGGAGACTGGTCATATGGATGCTAGGCTGAGCTACAGACTGAGAAATTTTTACAAAAATTACAAACTTCTATTTTATTTTTTTTTACACTTATGAATTCATTTCAATTTTTAGCATGTTTCTGAAATGAGAGAATTCAAAGACTCTAAGATGTGTTCTGGTGACTTTCTTGTAGATTGACATACATGAAGAAGGTAGATTGATCCTAGAAGCATTTTGGTAGCTTCAACGTTAACTTCACGGTTTCTGGCAGCGTAGCACATTTCTAAGAATATTAAAGGAAAATTTTGTCTGTTGAATTTCCTCTAGACATGAAATAGAAAATAAACCATCTATCTTAATGCATAACTGGGTATCACTCACTTTAGTAGCAACTGGTCATCAAGCATAGGAAAAATGGATTAACCAAAGGATATGTTCTATGTTCTAGCTTACAGCATGGAAGTGAAGAATGTGTTTTAAAAAAACACATTTATAGTGTAGTTGAAAAGATATTTGAGTTTTATTTTGCATGATAAATGCTGAGGGACTTTATTTTAATTAGTTTTGAGGAACCTTAAATTAAACCTTGAGGAACATGTAGAAGAGGTATTTTTCTGTTTCCAATGCTTTGTGCATTCAAATTAAATTCACAAGATTTTGAGAACTTTAACAGCTAAAGAAGCATTTTTTTTTTTAAATGGATATATTTCTTCAATTTGTTTTTTTCAAAGACTAGGTATCCAAGTCAGATTAGAGTGGTATTAGCAGAAATGCTAGGCCCTCTTCAGATTTTACTCTAGTCTTCCTAATACGAATTGTCTATAAAGCTAATAGGAATTTTATTTAATAGGTTTCAGGTATGAAATTTCGTTGAATCAGGTATGATTTCAGGTATCTGCTCATTTGATGATGTTATTAATTTGTTTGAAAGGTGGAAGTATAATTGCAGAACTGTAGTTGATTCGCCTGGTTATTTACTTCTGTGCATAATTACAGCCAAAATATTTCAAACTTTGTTTATGTTAATTGATTTATGGCTGGCTTTTCAGAGTGAAAAAGCAACAGATCCTGAAACGCATGCATAAACTTTCCTTAAAGATAAAAATATATTTTTTCATTTTTTTACCAGAAATTCTTCTGTGACTTCTTTTAACATCAGATAATAAAATGCACAGCTGTCTAAGTGTTGTCTATGATGACTTACTTACAATGAAATAACTTCATGCCACTTCATTAATCACAGAAAGCAGATTCATAAAATGCCATTCAGAAATTTCAAGTCTTACAATGTTCCACTCATCATATATGCTCTAGTTCAAAAGTGGAAATGGAAGTTTTATGAGGCACAGGAGTCACTCCATTCAGCTCTAATACTCCACGTAGGTATAGCAATGGAGGAGCAATCTGTGCTTGCACTTCCGGGGGTATGATGGAGCCCATCAGCACACATAAGTAGGGGTTTGAAATGCAAACTTCTCTTGAGCTGGAGCACCATCTCTCTCTCTTCATTGCTATCAGTATGAGACGCGTGATCAGTATTTGAAAGTGGCAACTTGACCTAAGATTGTATTATGCATTCTATGCCTCTAGCAAGACTGGCTTAATGCCCCTGAGATGAGCTCCTGTCCTGAAGCTGTGGTGCTAAGGCACGTCTGCAGCCATGTTGGCCAAGCCCTTTGCCTCACTTCGCTTTCAGCTTGCTGTAATAATGGTGTTGATAGCCTGGATGGGTTATACATGTCTTTTCACATTGATTCACTTTGGTGAGCTTCTTCAGCAGGGGATGTTCATTCAGCTGGTTACAGAAGTACCACTGGCTTCAACTGAGGTGGGAACAAAGCTCAAGCAGCCTGGTGGACTTGAGTCCAGGGGATAGGGCAGCTCCCTCTGTGGTGTGGAAAGGGTTGCTCCAGGGAATTGCACATGTAGTAGCAGATATTTTGAAGAATCTCCAAGCTGGCTGATACTTTGTAATCAGAAAAAGCAAATCTATCTTTTGGTTTTTTAAGAAAATGAATGTATATGATCCATTGAAATAAAGCTGTAAGTGGACAAGGCAAGATTTTAGAGAAGACTTTGAAGGAAACAATAAGACAGAGAAGAAAAGGGGAAATAAGATGTAAAACGAAATATGCAAGAGTAAGCTCAGATTGCTTTTCATATGGTAATTGATTTTCCACTTACAAAAGAAGATAGGACTTATGCAATTTACTGATGCCAGTGAATTTTTGGTGCTTCTTCACACTGCTCAGCATCAAAAAGAATTCATGTTAAGTTTTTCACCTACTCTTGCACATAAATGTTTTCTTTTCACCTTGTTCTGGTGCTTTTCATGTTCCCCTCACCTTACACTTTTTTGGAGGTTGTGTGGTAAATTTTGGTTCTCTTACCCTAACGTTCAGTGCAGTAATTTTTTTACAGATGCTATCTCTCAGGGTTGTTAACTAGGATTCAGTAGCCAAGAATCAGTTAGCCCATAAGGTGTCTAGAGAATAATTTCTTTGCATTACAGTATAGGTTTTTATGTACATCCAGAGTGTAGAAAGAAACCATTCTTTGATCATATGATCAGATATATTTTGGGGTGTTAAGAAACTTAAAAAAAAAAAAAAAAAGGGAATACTAGATATCTTTCATTCTGTTGCATATCTTGAACATTTTTTGAAACATTCTTGGCTTTAGTTTAGCTTCTTCAAAGTAGAGTTACATGTACCCATTCTTGGAGAAAGAAATTTGTGTATTTGCACACCATATATAGATATATTTAATTTATTTAAATTTTTAAAAATGGTTTTATTTAATTATTTTAAAATATTTTATTTAATGTTATATTTAATTTATTTAATTTATTAATTGAATTTATTTGGAAGCAGCATTATTTATATTATGCAACTTCCTTCAGTGGTCCTTATCCCATATTCCTTTGTCATTAGAGTCAACAGAGTTTTGGCTGTCAAAACGCCCAGCATTGTTACCTATAGATACTGTCTATAGAGACAGTAGTGGTAGCCTATTTTGAAGAGTTGCATTTGATTTACATTCTGCTACTGGAAAACTGAAACACCACTTCAGTGGCTGAAGAGAAGCTACTGTTGATTTACGCTGTTGTGTCTAAGAAAAGAATACAGCTCTGATTTGCAAGATGACTCTGCACTGTAAACACTCTGACCCAAAGGTTCAGCTGTTGTACATTTGTTCTAAGACATCTCTATTATATTACTGGAAGTAATGGTTGATTATTTGCACTGTGCCACAGCGTGTGCTGTTACATGGGGATTGTAGGAAGGACCTATGTGCTCAGCCCAGCGTGAGGGGCAGTGCAAGGAGATGCTCAAAGAACTTCTGTACCTCTCACTGGGTTCAGTTTCTTGCAACATTTTGAGTTTTCCATTTTGTTCTGTCTGTCTCACAGAGTATGCGATGGAATGTCACTTTATTGTATTTAGCTTCAGAGCTCAGGAATTTGGATTGAGTATGTTGTCATTCGCTAAGTTGTTCATACATGTGCACATGCATACATGTTCAGCAGTGTTGATGAATGTCAATGGGTGCAATTTTTTCCACGTGGTGGAATTCACTTACACCCCTTTGCTTTGTACGCACTCCCATGTCAGACACCATGTTGTCAGACTGCCCCTCTGCTGCTGGCTGTCGCACGGCAACAAGATTTTACAGAATATTGGCAGGAAGGTTCAGCCTCTACTGCCAGACCACCAACATCCACCTCTCACGACGTGGCCAACATAATAAAATAGGAGGCATTACTTTTGAGTGGCCCCCATATTCTTTAAAGTCATTCTTTTCATAACAGAGAACTACGAAGTAGCTTTGTATTAATACCTCGTATCATCTGACATTTAAAAATCTATATTCTCCCTTGATTTCTAATGAAGATCATTTTCATGCACATCTGAAAAGTAGCTTATTAGAAATAAATTAAAGGCTGTAATGATATGCAATTAGTGGCTGGTATCCCAGGTAATGAAAGAATTTAATAATATATATGCTTGATCTCTGGGTGGCTTTCCTTCTTGGCCATGCAAAACATAAAGATGAACAACGTGCCATAATTTTTAATTAGGAAAAAGCCATGTTTTGCAAGTATTTTTGCTACTTACTGTAGAGCATTTTCAGTCAATTCAGAACCAAAATGATTCACCTGTATTCCCAATTCACCTGTATACACCGACTTTATCTTTTTCCCATCATTCACCTTGTATTCATTGCTGTACCAATCAGATTCCTGTCCTAGTTTCTCTTGAAATGTTGGTACACAGAAAGTTCTCATCCTATGTACATTTAAAAAGTTTTATTGTTGTTCAAACTAGAAGGAAAGTATTACAGTGTATATGTTTTGGAAATCAAAGCCATTTCAAGTTTTTCTTGAAGTTTTTTTTTTCCAAGTTTCAAAGAAAAGCTTTATTTCAAAGTAAGCCTTAACTGTAGAAACACATGCTTGCAAATAATTAAAAAAAATGTAAAGAAAAATTTCGAGCTTAGCACTTAGAGTAAAGGTTGCAGTGATTCATAGGATTTATATCTCGTGGCTTACCTTAATGATCCTCATTGTTTTGTTGTACTTCATTTGAACTGTATAACCATTCAGAAAAATCAATATTAAAATACTGATGTGTTGCAAGTTGAACATGGTGTTGAAAAAGAACCCCTCTTTTTATGCATGCAGAAGTTTCCTTCTTTTTGTTGGCTTGAGAGTTTGTTTCATAGAGCCACAAGATGGTTGATTTAGGAAGGAACCGGTGGAAGTCAGCTTGTCCAACTTCCCTCCTTAGGCAGGTCCACCTAGAGTCTCTTGCCCAGGACCATATTCAGATGGGTTTCCAACCAGTATCATACTATGACTCTTTTTTCAATAAATGTAGACTATTTTATCTTTTTAAATGCAGAAGTATTTGAGTAGCACCAATATAGTTTTAGCTGGAGCCTTCAAACTCAGCAACAGTAAAAGAAAGTGAAGTAAGAAAGTTTATCTTGAAGAGATGACAACAAACATTAATACACTGATGTTTATTTTGTTTTTAAATGATACTTGTGACATGAAAGACCTTGATTAGGAATACATTTAGAATATTTTTCCTAGTGCTGGGAGTTATTCCTTAATTCTTCTTTTATTTCCTTCTCTGACAGCTCATTGTGCTGATAAGTGTGTCCATGGTCGTTGTATTGCTCCAAACACCTGTCAGTGTGAGCCTGGCTGGGGAGGACCCAACTGCTCCAGTGGTGAGTTTTCACCTGCTTCTGCCTGTCTCGTGCTATTTCCACAGTGTTGTCCTTTCTTTTGGGGAGAGTATCACTGATCCTGTGCTTGGGTTCCTTCTTTCTGGGCAGGGAGTTGTTCTGAGTTATCAGGTTACTCTGTGTGACCTGATTTTTCTTCATTTACTTGAAAACAATGTTACCCTGTAGCAGCATTCAGTGTCCTGAGCTATTTTGTGCTCAGAAATGTGCAGAGAATGGAAAACTTAGTATCTGGAGTAAAGTAGGTACAATTATATCTTAACTATGAGAAAATATCAAATTTTTTATTTTCCTAATGTGTGAAGAAGGATAGTGACAGGTAATGTTAAAAGGCTATGAGCAAAGACTTCCTTACAATACTATCCTCCTTTTTCACTCTGCCATTAACTTGTCCTTTTTCCCCTCACCGTGTTCCCCTCTTGCATTATTAGTTTCTCCTTGTCTGCTCAGGCTCTTTCCATTTTATTCTCACGTATGAGTCATGTTTTTCCAAGTTTCTTCTCCTTCCCCTTTGCCACGAGAGTGCATGCAGGAGACAAGAGGAGCAAGAGAGAAGTATCGAGGACACATGCGGCAGGAGACAGGGGCACGTTGGCACCTTTTCTGCTTGGCATGTGGGTGTAGTCACATGCAGTCTAGCATGCAGGTGGTCATGCTTAATAAAGAAATTATGAAGATCAAGGCCATCACACACTTGATGCAAGAGCATAGCATAGTGTCAGAAAGACAAAGTGAAGTAGTAAAATAATATCAGTTCATGACCTTTTTAGTTACTGCTGTTTTCTAGATTCTTCTGAGTGTAAAACCAGGTACCGCAGGCTGAAGAAAGGCAGTGAGGTCTGGACATAGTGCAGAACCTTCTCAGTGGCAGGGCTGGCATGTTTGTGCACTTTCCCTTCCTCCGTGAAGGATAATCATTTGTGAAGACCATTAATTGTTATTTTTTCCTTACCTTTGCCTGAAATAGAATTTTTCAGAGTAATTCTTGATTTTTTTATTCATTATGCTTTGTATTTTATGCCATCTTTCTGTTCCCCTTTGTAAGGTCTTTGGAAACATTTAGGCTAACACTACAACCATATAGTTAGTTACAATCAAGTTCAAAGTGGGTGATTGCTAGTGACTCTCCCCTGGAAAGGACCATACCTTAGTCAACAATAAAAACCCATGTTTATATTTCACAGACCATGTAAAATTCTAATCCATAAACCAGAGCTTGCAAAGATGTCTTGCAAAGATATTATGCTACTAGTTTACTTACTGCGAGATTCCTATAAATCACAGAATTATTTTGATTGGATTGCTTTAAGATCATCAAGTCCAACTGTTAACGCAGCACTGCCAAGTCACCACTAAACGATGTCCCTAGGCTCCACATCTACACATCTTTTAAATACATCCAAGGATAGTGACTCCACCACTGACCTGGGCACCCTGTTCCAGTGCTTGACAACCCTTTCTGTAAAGAAATTTTTCCTAATATCCAATTTAAATCTCCTCTAGTGCAACTTGGGGCCATTTCCTCTCATCCCATCGCTTGCTACTTGTGAGAACATACCAACTCCCACATCACTACAACCTTCCTTCAGGTACTTGTAGGGAGTGATAAGGTCTCCCCTCAGCCTCCTTTTCTATAGGCTAAACAACCCCAGTTCCCTCAGCCGCTCCTCATAGAATTTGTGCACTAGACCCTTCACCAACTTCATTGTCCTCTGGACACACTCCAGCACCTCCATGAACTTCTTGTAGTGAGGAGCCCAAAACTGGACACAGTACTCAAGGTGTGGCCTCACCAGTGCCAAGTACAAGAGTATGATGCTTTCCCTTCTCCTGCTGGCCACACTATTTCTAATACAAGCCAGGATGCTGTTGGCTTTCTTGGCCACCTGGGCACACTGCTGGCTTAGATTCAGGCGACTGTTGACCAGCACCTTGAGATCCTTTTCCACTGGGCAGCTTTTAAGCCACTCTTCCCCAAGCCTATAGTGCTGCAATCAGCATTCATGAAGCCTGTAGCATTTGACTGCATCAGCAGGACAAAAAAATATGCGGTCATATTTTCACCATCATTTTTCTTCTGCTTAATAAAAATAGGAAAATGTTATTTTTTTTGCAAACAAGCTGCTGTAGTGACTCTTCATCTGGAACTGATCTGTTGTTCAGGTAGCATATTTTGTGAAGTTTGAGACAGAGAGAGAAGAGAGTGAATAAAAATAATTAATAATCAATTACATGAGGATAAACTTAACCATTTAAAGTTATTACATTTGCTGTATAGTCTTTTTATATACTTACATGTGATTCTTTTCATAAACAGATCTTAAGAAACACTAAGTTTTGTGTAATGCATAAAACTAGAAGAGTTAGCAATGCAATGTTACCGTAATACTAATCTAGGGTGCTGAATTATCAAAAGAAATTTTCAAAAAATGTTATTTTTCAGAAAGTGTTATAGATATATATCAAGCTCTTCTATAACTAATCTAATGTGCAGAAGAAACGTGTATCACCAGACAACCTAGAATGGGAAGATACTGTTATTTATTAAGATTTCCAAGTTTGAAACTTGCTGAAAGTGCAATTCAGACGAGACAGCAATCTCTAAATCAGTCTTTGGAAATAATCCTTCCTCTCACAGGGTTTTCTAGAGTCCATTTCCCTTATCTGTCTGGTATAATTCATTTTGAATACATGTGCAGCTCTTTTCCTCTGCTTCTTCCTCAACTGGTTGCCTTCAATTGTCACAGCAGCCTCAATAGCAAAAATACTTTCCACTGTGCGTACACAACCGGCCAAAGCTGAAAGAGCCTTTGTTCATGTACCTTCGAACAGTGCAGTCTCTGGAGAGGTTGGTGATCCTATCAAGGTTTCTGCATAACATTAGAGCTAACTGGGACTGCTGAAATTTTTTTTTGATCACTAGTGTAGTCCTAGGAGAAGGGGGCTAGGCTAAGGAAGAGAATATTTTTGTGCATATGCTACAGGGACATTTGTTTGGGAATTTGTCCTGTTCCATTTGAACAAACTTAAGAAAGGTGTTGCTTTCACTAGATGGTCCTTCTGACTTTGAGTGCTGCTATTTGTTGCTAGCTCTCCGTGATTTCCTTATCTGTGTGTCTGAGAGCTACAACACAGATGGAATTGAATTGAGGAGCAGTGGATAGTGTTGGAAAAGCAGTAAGTGATAGTTTTGACTTTCTGGCCCTGAGTTTATTGTTGCTTGCCATACGTAGGAGGTTTTAATATTTTGCCTTTAACTGTATCTTCTGCATGATCTCCAACTTGATTAAGTCTTACTTACAGAAAGGTACATTGAGATGAAATAAAAAGATGCTTTTTGTGATAATAATTTTGTTGATATGGCAAATTATTAATTAAAGAGAAATACATTCAAATTGCCATACTGTAATAGTGTCTATCATATAAACATTTTAACCATTGTTACCATTTAACATTGTAACCATTTAACTGAGTAATGGAGAAGGAACAGTGATTACCAGGATGTATTTTTGTAAGGCTGACACTTCAGGGATTTAATGGTTACTGATGATCAAATAAAATACTCTGACTGAAAGGGAGAGATTTTTCTCAAAGAGTGAGATATTAGGCAAACTTCTGGATTTAGTAATCTGTTCATTTTAATGGACATAAACATGTTGGAAGCAACTGTTCACCCTAAGCACTAAACTTTTTGTAAAACTGCAGAACTAAACATCTTCTGAAGTATTGTCTTTTCTCTGTTTGGATTGATTATTCTCCTTAGAAAGGAATTTCATCTGTTAGTATCTGAGAACAGAGTTAGTCCTATTGCAGCATCTGCCCATCTGTCATCCCCCAGCTTGATTTTATCTGTTGTTTCTCAGTTGTATTTACTTAGTGTATTTAAAATAAATTTTTAAACTGTATGCCATGGCTTCCATGTGACAGTGTCTTTCTGTGTGGTAATTTCAGACAAGTGCTTCCTGCAATGTTCTCTCCCAAAATGACAGAGTGATTACATGGACTGAATTCATGCATTGTGCAGTAAGAGCTGAATCAGCAAGCTTCCTCCCCTGTCTTTGTATACCACTGTGTGCTATGGCCTGATAATCTTTCTAGAGACTAAACTTTTTGGGAGTCTCCCATTTTCTTTTGTGGTAACCATTACCTTCTTTTTGTGATGAGTCTTACCCAATTCCTAATAGCCTAGGTTCATGGTTGCTTTCAGTTTAGGCAGAAGAGGGATAAAGATTTGACTAGACTACTGAGGATGTCCTCTTTCAGTGCTTAATTCTATCCCAGCCCATAACTCGTGTCTCCATCACATCCTCTGCCTTTCTAAAAAACTTATATCCCACCTGAAAGGAAAATAAGATTGGATGTATTGTTCTGTGAGTAAAACTCGAGTGGTGATCTCTGGATTTGGCTAGTTAGATAATATCTCCTTGGGGAACATTTCCCACGTGAGACATATTTTTTTCTTCAGGCCTTTTCTTTTTACTTAAAGGAAATACACTGTATTAGGCAGTGTTTGCTTGCAGTGAATCTCAGTAGAAGGTGATGAAGATGATGATAACATACATATATCTGAAAAGAAATACTACTTGGATTGAGAGATCACTCATTTGCAGAACAATTCCATTCTAGCAGGAGATAATGTCAGTCATGCAAAAAAAGTTATTCTAATAAATATTTATTGACCGAGCACAATTGTCAATGGCAATGAGTGGACAAAGGTCAATGATGAATGAGTGGACAGAAGACCTATTGAAGCTGTCCCTTGGAGCGAATGAATCAGCACAACCAGCATGCTGTCAGCACCCCTTTGAAGAAGAGTTTATGAGCTTCAGGAGTAAAAGTTGATTGGTTCTGGGCTGGGGACAAGGGCAAAATTTAGAAAGAAGGACACAGTGGTAAAGATAAGTATGTTTGTAGGTTAAAAATGTAAACAAATAGATTTTATTGAAAACCAACCAAACAAACCAACATAACCTTTCCCTCCCAATTTGGTTCACTGTTTATATCAATTTTTTAACTTGCATGTGTCAGATTGGATTTTTACATGTTATGAGTGGTTTTGCCTACAGGTTGTGTATAAAGCAGTCTTCTGCAGAAGTTGCTACTTATAGTGATGGTTTGCTGTCTAGCGGAGTAGAGATAATAAAAAAAAAGTTATGTTTTTTGCTCACAGTGTGTGCTGTAATACATAATACATGGACCTGATTGTCTGTTTTGAATGTGTGTGCAAGATAAATACAATGTGTGGGCAAGATACACATGCAGCCTAACATAGAGCCGCACTAAGCAATCAGGACATTCACTTTGTTTTTCTTCTCATGACTAGTAGTCCAAAAATAATTCCTTCAAAATCAATAGGACACTTTGAATAAGCTGGAGCAGAAGCGAAAGGCCAAAATCAATATCACACTGACTCATCTGAAAAGGTTATAGGCTTTGTGATCCCTCAGCTGGCCTGAGTAGTAAAGACAAAAGGGAATGACATGGGTTTTGTTTATGTTTAACATACGTTGTTGTGTATGTTAAGATTGTTTGTGGAAATGCTAATAGGCATTTTCTATTTTTACTGTATTTCAGTAATCTGAGATTTGTTTGAATCACTGGATTTTAATTTGTAATTTGATTCTGTTGGTGATTAATAGAGTTTTACTGGCACTACAGTCTGAGGACATAGGGGTGGAACAAGTGGCACCAAGGCGTGATTTGGCTCCAGGGTTTTATAAAGCATGAGACAACTGGCTTTTTACTGAATATATTAAGCTGAATATTTAAAGCTGGCATTTCAGAGAAACATCTTCTTACCTTTAAATGCCCTTGTTAAGGGAACTTTTAAAGTACAGTAGCTTTTCTACTGGCAGATTTCCTTTACTGTTAGGAGTGTTTGTAAAGTTCATAAATTCCGTGAAAACTTAACTGTTTTCTTCATGGGACTTGGCAAACGCAGAATATGGCAGAAACTGGATCCCTTGGCATAGCTTATGTGAGACACTCATGTGAGTTACAAGCACTGCCAGTTTCTCAGGGGAGCTTATAATTTCCATTAACCCTGCAGAGGTGGATGTGTGACTTTTTTTTCACCGACACACTTGCACCCCAAGTGAAACAGCCCCCTTGGTGCAGGTACCAAGCAAGGTACCTGGGAGCACCTTGTATACTCTGACGGCATAGCTTGTGAATATTTAACTGAGCTTCTTTGACCAAGGCATTGCTTCACTTTTTGTTTGTCAAGAGCGTTTTGACTAACAGAGCTTACAAGATACGCTTAGAGAGCTATCTCATCCTTCAGTTTTCCAAGCCGTTCAACAGGCTGTAGAAATAGGTTCAGGTTTTAACCACATGCTTGCACCAGAAGGGCTTGATTCCAAGAACTGAGAAACTGCTAAACACACAAGTGAAACTGCAGAGTATCCTGACAGGGAGCTATTTGCTTTATGGAAAATGCTGAGAAATAGCTCATTCAAATAATGCAGAACTGCACGCTGCCCCAGCTCCCAAGCAGCCACATGTGCAAATGTGTCCTGTTAGTTAAAGTGACAGCAGGTCATGAATAGCCCTAAATTTAGCCTTTTCTTATTACATGTGCCTTCCCCAATTCTTCTGTAACTATTAATTCTGTAATTCCCCTAACTAACAACTTCTCTGTTTTGCCAGCTGAAGTCTTTATTTTCACTTCTAACAAGGCTGGATATCTATCTTTGGGTTGAGAAATTAACGCACCAGCAAGTTAGATCCTGTGCAAACAGGGAAAATAGGTATTAATGGAAGTTGTCATCACCTTCATTGTTGACAGAGACATGACAGTGTCACTGTGATAGGTGGTAACAAAATTCTTAGGCCTACATAGCAGGTGTGTTTTTCTAGAGTTCAGTACAATGATGTATTTGAAATCGAGTTATTCTTATGTTTAATATAAATTCTGTCCTATAAAGCATTTGGTTTTGAAGTTCTAGGGAAATTAATTGATTTTATGAACGTTTCAGCATTTTGCTGAATTACAATTCTGATCCCAATCTTTACGCAAAAGTATAAAAAACCCAAAAAACCCTCAAAATATATTATATTATTATTTTTAAAACAAAAATATATTTTCTACAAACAGAGTTATTAAATTTACTTACATTGAGATTTTACTGAGGGAAGGCATTGCAGTAAATGGTGATAGTTTTATTAATTTGTGAACATTTTCTGAGTCAGAGATGCTGCCCTTTCTGACTTTCACCATTTCATAAAGAGTATATTTGTGGTATTTACTTAAGCTGATTTCTTGAATAATATCTGTGAACATTTTTCTAGTAACAGTGCAAAAGTATTTTTAGTATTGGTTTAATTTCAATCTGCCTTATATCTTGGCAGGCTTTTGTATTGTCAGTTGTACACCTGGCATTTTCAAGGATGTGATGGATAACATTTGCTGCTGATTTAGAAGTTAAGATGACCTTCAAGTCATTGCAAAAAAAGGAAAAAAAATCTCATTTATGGTCCTACAAGATCTCTGCAAAATTAGGATCATGGACAACAGTCTCTTTTATACAGTACAATCAGATTCTTATAATTGTGTAACTTTTCCTATAACAGTGATTATTTTTAACAGATTTTATCTTAGTAGCAAGTAAAAAAATGAACACCAAGAGCCATCTTTGTGTGTTTTCCTTAGCAATTATCCAACTTCATGTTCTGATGTCCAAATCACTTTAAAGAGTCTTCTGAAATTTATGGCATGTGAAAGGCATATAGTTCCAGTCTTTTATAGGATCTAAAAAACACATTTTCATTGTTCTTCCACTTCACGGATCAAGAGGCTTTTACAAAGTAAAAAAGAAAAATCCCTAAATTAAATTAAAGCTTAGCATTTTGAATAAAAATCCTTTCTTACACACAAAACAAAAAGAAAGAATGAAAAATATGCCACAGGGTAAAAAGTCTACAGTATAACAAATGAAATCAGATAGAAACAAAAGACTCCAAGAAAATCCAGATTTAATAGAAAGTGCGTTCTGAAAAAAACCCACTACTACGCATTTTTGTGTCTGGGATTCAAGTAAAGTAAGTCTTTTAGTAAAAGTCATTGATATTTTATAATTATTATGAGCAATTCTCTTCAAGGAAGATATTTATTTTCTGATATGCATGTGCATTTAATTTCATAACATCCTGAGGAGACTAGAACAGAGTATATACAATAAATATTGAGAATAATCTCATATTTTCATTAAACAAGCCTTTGAAGTTTTTCTAAAGAATGTTTTTATTCTACTTTTCAGAATAGCTGACTTTCTTTTCCAACGTTTTTGACTCATCTTTGAAATTTCTGTTTCCCGTGTACTGTCTTTCAGAATCAGTGGGAATTTACTTTTATTTGGTTTAAATTTCAGTTGGGAGAATTATTATCTGTTTTCCTGTCCTGCAGGAATATCTGAAGGTGAACGAATGCCGTCAATTTAGATCCAAAACTAACCAAATTGTAATAGCAGAGAGTAGTTTCAAGAATACTCTCTACACTTTCCAGTAAGGATGATGTGGATTTAAAGTAGTGAGAACATTCATATTTTTGTCATGGTTTTCATTACTGAATCAGTGAATGTTGTTCTGAACACAAACACACTCAGAAATGAAGATCATTAAAAGTAGCATCTACATGGCTCTGACTTTTCATGTCCTTATCAGCTAAGAGTAATTGAGGACCTGTAGATTATTATCCAAGTTTAGTTTTGCATAGACCAATGTAATATGCCTTAACGTAATATAGAACCTATTTGACTGTTGTCATGGTATGTGAAATACCTTCTTTCCTGGCAAGAAGGACATGAATCCAGTTTTCTGACAAAATTTTAATCTGGATAGGTGTGTGCCATGTCTTTACAAGCCTTCCTATTGTAATTATGGCACTCTCTTCTGGCAAAACAGTAAACACATTTTCAGGTCTGCAATTTAGGACTATCTAACACATCAATTAGAATTAAATTTCCCCTCTATTGACACTTGAAAGTTACATGGGCATCCATTGTCAATGGAGAAAAGGGAGGGCTTGTCCTAGGTGTGGTTCCTTACTGAAGTCATCAAAAAAAGAGTTGAGCTGAGTGGCTCCTCTCACCTATGAATGAAAATGCTGCATTAATAAGAAGTTACTCTGTTTTACTGTGAATTTCTTACTGAGATTCATCAGACTTTACTTATTGCCAGTTAGTTATCTAAAGTATTAGTTCCACTAATGTATATTTATGTTAAGATAAGCATGTTTCTTGCTTCTGGAAGAGAAGGAAGACTCATTCTTCCAAATGCTAAACTCTGGACAGCCTTAGGGCAATTTATGATAATAAGATTGTCAGTGGGCTACTCAGGATAAATCAAAGTTTTCTAAATATTGTCCCATTTCACTTACACTGGCTATGCTTTGCTATTAGTGGTGGCTATTCCCTGACAATGCAAGTCACTTGTGGAACCTCCTAGAAATGTTTGTCTTTTCTTATTTATATCTTCTTCTCCAAAAGACTGGAATAGTTTTTAAACAGGGCATGTTACCATTGGTCTGCTTTTAGTCATAGATGATGGTCGTTTGTGCTCCTTGGTGGACCTCGTGGCTGTCACTGCTGGGGATTTGTGGACTCTCTGCAAGTAAAAATACAGAACAGAAAGTTGCATCTGCCCCAGAGAACCTGTGGATGAAGGAAAAGAAATAACACAAAGCTGGAAACACATAGGAAATGAGGAAGGAAGGAAACACTGATGAATGACCATGGCAGGTAGTGGTTTTGACACACTTGCATCATAAACTTTTTGCGGACTTCACAGGAAGGAGGAGTTATAAGGTGGGAAAGTGGAGGAGGACATCATGGCAATTTAAGGCTTCCGGTGTGGAGAGCTGTACTGAATTGTAGAGGCAACTTGAGGAGAAAGAAGGAAGATGATAATCTGCAAATGCAACAAAGGGGCTAATGTCATGAGTGATGTATATGTGGGTGTTGATATTTGGATCCTGGATGAGAAATGATAGATGAGAGATACACCATAAAGGCCATGAAAGTAAGGTCAAGGCAATAAAGATCTGAGAGTCAAAGAAGGAATGCAAAGCAAGGCACAAAGATTTAGACTTGTCCTTGATGTGACAACCTAGAAAGGAAAAAAGGTCAATCAAAGGTGGTATTGAAGTTATGGGCAGCTTCAGTTTGTTTTACATGCTGGAGCAAGGAAAACAACATTCACTTACTAAAGGCTGTGGCTCCTTGAACCTATCTGAAGAAATTATGTTGGAGTTTTGAGGAGACAGAGAGACAGGAATTCTGCATATTTGCCACTGTTTTGAATTTGTACTTCACAATGTTGCATTCCAAATGAGAGAGCGTTCACTCTATTTATGCTGTCAGTGGTAGGAAATTTTGTTTTCAGCTGTTTTAAAAGACCATAAAAATATATAAGCCTAATGTTACGGTAAGAATCTCCTCTGTTTTGGCGGCAATAGTACATATTTCCAGAAACACACAGCAGTGAGTGTTGCAGAAAGATGGGTAAGCAAGAATAAAATCTCATTCTGTTGTCTTAGTGCTACATGTAAGATAGTTACAAAAAATGATAGAAAGAAAAGTAAATCTTCACTTTCACCTCCCCATTAGCAAAAAAGAACAACAACAAAAAATCTTAAAAAAGCATTGCAATAAACATTGGCTTGAATATCATGTTATATAAAGGAAACTGTAGAATACTTAAAAGATAGTTGCAAGTCAGAGTTTCTAAAGAGTTTTTTTTTTTTTCTGAAATGTTCTTTGACTTGATTTGGTAGCCTTATTTTGTTCTCATTATACACTATTCTTTAGAGAAGTACAGAATTGCAGGTGATGAAGATGGGTTTGTCAGGAATAAACTCTGATTCATTTGCACTTTTTGTTGCCTTTTAATGAAATCAAGAGAAAAAAAAAAGGAGAAAAAACCCTTACGAGTATTGTGACCTCATTTAGTTAAAATATCTTTGTTTATAAGGAGCAATAAATGAGTTACCAAATTCTTCAGTTGTGCTTCATATTATTATAAAAATGCAGACCCTGTGCTACAAAATAACAGGGCTAACTCTATCCAAATTTGCAAATTACCAGCTGCTCACAGAAAACCATGTGCATAAAACCACATGTAGCCCAGCATAATAACAATGTGCATTGAAGTTATTATACTAGGAAATACAGAACTTTAAATCTTCAAAGATGTGACAAAAGACCCCCAAATGATAGCAATTTGCATCACAGATTTAAATTTCTTCCTGAAGGTGTTTTTTTTCACTGTTGAGTCCTTCAGCTTCTCTGTGTTTCTAAATTAGTTGTTTGGCACGTGGTTCCAGTGAGCATTTCTTTACAGTGGTGGACCTGTATTGTCTTAGAGCTTCATACCATACTCGCTCATTTTAAAAGAGGGTTTATACAATGCATGCCCTTATTCCCAAAGGCAAACGTTTGCTTTCACTTATTAGCCTTTTGAGAGAAAAATTCTCTGTCCTGTATTTGTAGCATTGTGTCATGTGCACAGCATGTACTGCAGTGACAAAAAAGATATTCCCAGATGAACAAAATGTATAAAAAGAAAAATGCCAGGAAGATGTGGTGTTAATACCACGATGTTTGTTAAACATTTACTTTGATTTTTCTTTTTCCCCTACAGTGTAAGGTGAAGGCAGAGAAGACCCTGTGAGTCTGCTACAAAAGCTGATAGGGAGCAGTACGGCTAGCTGGTTCTTCAGTTTAAAGCAGAAAAACTTGGTGAATATAACTTATGTGAAAAGGGGAAGGAGAGCGACTTTTGTAAGGAAGGCACTCTGTGAAAAACAGAGCAGCATTAGGCCAGTTCTGTATGATAAATAGAGAAAATTAACCCTGGTTTACTGATTGGGTTTTGCATTTCTGCAGAATTCAGACTGTTTCCAGGAGTTATTGGGGCTGACATACATTGTCCTTGTGTTGAAACCATCCTGAACATGGGGCTCTTGTCTCTGTACTTTGCTCCCCTTTCACATATACCCTGTGCTGAGACAAATCGTTTACAGCTCCAAATATGTTCAGAAGCCAGTAGCTGACACTTTTGCGGGTGCGTGCATGTTGTGTTTGCATATGCCTGTGTGGCTGCGACCTTGGTGCAGTCAGGACAGTCAGCGCAGCTATTCTGATTAAGCTCCAGCTGACAGCCTGTAACCTGACAATAGTCATTAACTCAAAGACTATCCCATTCCACCAGATTAGCAGCTGTGCAACTTCCAGCCCAGCTTTCTTAGTGTCTGAATACTAGGAAGCAGCAGAAATATTCTGATGTAATAGTTGGTAAGTTTAACCTCCATAACTAATTAAAGATAAAACAAACTCAATGCAGGAAGCATTTCTACCTTTTGCCCTTTTCTTTTTTAATAGTGAACTGAGCATCAGTTTCTGACAGATCATTTTAATTTCCTAAGGGGAATATTATTGATTATCAATCAGGGGACATAGAGGTAAAATATGTGATTTATCCATCTCGTTCAAAATTGTTATTTATTCCCATTAATCCTGCACATTTTTCCACAATTTTGCCCATAACTCACAGATAGATGCTAGGCTGGTGACAAACCTTGCGTAAAGAACTACCATGCAGTTGTACTGTCATGGGGCCACCATTGACCTGTGGAATGGTTCACCATAGTGCTGTAGTGAAAAATTGCCTCGTCAGTATTTGTTACCCACCTAGCCATTGCCAGGAGGATGGTTGTGAGACTGAAAACCCTATTAGCAGCCATGTGATCCTTTTTATTTTAATGATTTCCTGCAAACATAATGAGAAGATCATGCCAGGAAACTAATAAATTACATTTTGTGTGGTATATGCTCTTACAGCAAAAGAGTCAAGAAAGGTTTACGTTCATATGCACACGTTCACCTTGGATGTCAGTAAATCTCCAGGAGATAGCAGGGTGCTTCCCAGGCAGGCAAACTGGTGATGTGATTGTAAAAAGAGCATAGGAAGTACAAGACCTCTACTGCTTCACCAGTAAATCAGTTTTTAGCAAAGCAGTCTTGGTGCCTGAATGTCGGATGTGGTGGCAGTTGCATGGTAGTATATGTTTCTGTTCTGTGTGTCTCTGAGACTCATTACACTGAGTCTTCAAGCAGTACATGAATGTTGTTGCACTGCATCAAATACAACATTTCCAGCTATTGGTGAAAGAACATAAGCTCACGCTTTGTAGCAGTTAAGTCTTCTCTTGCCTGTCATGTCTTTATAACTAGAGTGTGTTCTGTCTTTACAACTAGAGCTTGTTCATCCTTGACTGAGCTCTGCACTGGAACAGTTGTGGTCTGGCAACCAGTCTGAATTCTTCTGTTTATCAGGCATGCCAGGACAGGTTTTTTTGGGGTTTTTTTTTGTTTTGTTTTGCTTTGTTTTGTTTTTTAATTATTCCATGAGGAATGGCTAAGATTGAAATTATCTATTTTGTCTGGGGCCAGGAGGAAGACTGTCATCTGCATTCAGACTAATGTATTATCGAAAAAAGATGGAGTGTCAGCTCAATCATGACAGAACATGCAACTGTCTCAAATGTCTCACCCATACGTATATTTATATATGTCCCAAAATAGCTAGATTCCTGACAACAATTTGAGGACTGATTAAGCATGAAGATTACACTTTCTATTCCATGCAGACACATTGAAAATAAATATATAGCTGTTCTGAATGAATGTGAGTTGTCATGGGGAAAGGCAACATGTGCCCTAGACAGCAGTGCATTGTAGTATAGTCGAGATCAAAAAACATGCATCTTCAAAGAGAGAGGCCAATAATAAGATGGATGATTGTTCTGTCAGTTTGACCATATTGCTGAGTCTTTATTACACATACAATAGTTTCTGTTGCTCTGTATTTTTTTATGTATAGGTACTCACAATATGTCCATTATGGATGCATGTTCTAGTGACCTCTTCTGGAACAAAAAAAAATCTTAAGGAGTAGATTCTTTAAAAGGCCCTAATCCCTTTTTATTTGTGTAGCCTGAGTGAACAGCTCCTATAGCTGAATAATTCCTACCCTGAGGAGGATTCTTGAATTACTTTGCATTAGTCTAGGAAAGTTCCCGTTCTCTGCCTGGCTTTTTTTTGCCTCAGGAGAAGACTGGGAGAACAATGGTTGTCATTCTCCAAGAGTAGAGCTTGGACTTCCAGTCACTGCAATTGGGGCTTTCCCGTTGTACTGCTGTTTTCAACAGAATAGCAAAATAAAATCAGATCATATGACCATATGATTAGCACATTCCTGTTGAACTCTAGGTGACCTTAATCTTCTGGCTCTTTACAGAACTTAAGAGTTTTTTGCTTAAAAAAATTTTTTTCCTTGACATTGAAGTTATTCTTTTGGTGCTGAAATAAATTCTGAGTGGTGAGATATAGGGTTTTAATAGGCTGCAGTGGGGCAGACAGGAAAAGATGCATTTGGATGATCATGAATACTCATTGGATAACCAAATTCTTAACATCCAGATGAAGTTTAACTATATAATTGTTAATTTCTATGTTTGATGAAATTCTTCTTGTGTTTTCTTTTGCCCTATCAGTATATTGCAATATTGAAAAAGAAATAGCTGCAATTATGTAAACAAATAGGAGCTCCTGGATTTGAAAAAAATCATGATCTTATGTTGACTAAGTTTTGCATCTTCCTTGAGGGATTCAGACAGTTTTTTATGGATTTAGACTACATTTTTAAACTTTTTAAGTTAGCAAGACTTCTCTGTGTAAATAGAAGTTTATTGCCACCATAAGTTTTATTTGACAGTGGAGAGTTGTTATGAACAGTTTTGACAATGAAGAGACAAGAACTTGCATTTACTTCACAGCTTCACATTTTAGAGTTTTCGTGTTTCTGCTATAGAAATTAATTTGTGTGCATAGATTAAGTTCTGTCTGCCTTCCAAGATCCTTGAGGACCAAGGAGAACTGAGGATGTACTACATAACTGTTTCCATTTTATAACTTTTTTGTTTTACAGTTGTCTCATAGTATCTTCAGTGCTCTATCATGACGTATTACAAAATGGTAAATTTTTCCTTCTACCCCTTCAGCATGTGACAGTGACCACTGGGGACCTCACTGCAGCAGCCGTTGCCAGTGTAAAAATGGAGCCTTGTGCAACCCCATCACTGGAGCCTGCCACTGTGCATCAGGTTTCAAAGGCTGGCGCTGTGAGGAACGCTGCGATGAAGGGACGTATGGAAATGATTGCCATCAAAAATGCCAGTGTCAAAATGGAGCCACCTGCGACCACGTGACTGGAGAGTGCAGATGTCCTCCTGGATACACTGGTGCCTTGTAAGCCGTGGATATATTATTTATGGGGGAGAGATACAAGTTAAGGAAGAAATTTTTCTTAAGTGTGCCAAAATAACGATTGTTTCTGTTGTACACCACCACCTCCGCAGCTGCGAGGACCTCTGTCCCCCTGGCAAGCATGGGCCACAGTGCGAGGAGAGGTGTCCGTGCCAGAATGGAGGCATCTGTCACCACGTCACTGGGGAGTGCGCCTGTCCACCAGGATGGATGGTAAGAACACTTTGTGAAATTGACACAACTCAATAAAACAACTATATTTGTAGATTTCGGGGAGCATCATAAAAGGGTAGCAAATGAGGATAGCAAATGCAGTCTGCCTGTAGCCAGGAGTAATGAGAAACGTATTTTAGCATAAAGGACTTGAATACAATACTTGCAAAACCATCTGCTCTTGAAAATCCTCCTCCTCTCCCTTTTTAACAAAACAGATTCTGGGAAGAAGAGACATGAATCGTACTGTGATGAGGCCATGTCCTTTAGATCTTGTCTGGAAGTCATTCATTTCTAGATATAATTTGATATTATAGAGAGGTGACACCATTATGTATGTTAGCAGTGGGTTTTGTGCCTGTTTGCATATGTATAGCATGCATGGCAAACCCTCCTAACTTTTAGATAGTGTATTAAATGTTGGTGATGAAGAGAGGACACCAGGGCTTTGTCATTATCCTTAGACTTTCTAAGCTTTTGTCAGTGGGTAGGGAAAGAAGAATTCACCTTGGAGCTGCAAGTAGCCTCCCCTGCTAACAGGCTGCCAACTCTGACTTGGCAAATAACGGAGCTGGAAGGTGATCAAAAGGCTGGAACGTGATCAAAGCCCAAATAAGTTCTTAAAATACATTTGTAGATGATATTTATCAGTAGTATCTTTTAATAATGTTTTCTATTTAAATATCCATTTTGGGAGAAAAACTGCATTTGCTGAACTTTAATCATGTCATGGTAATTGAGATATTATATTGAGATAACCTGTGGCAGAGGTAATTTTTTCACCAAGTAGAGAACATAGCTATAAATGACCATTTCTGTTTGTGTGTTTGAATAGCACCACTTGCCTGATGACCTAGCTTGGATTATGGCCGTTTTTACTTTCTATTCCACTTCATGTTGGAATAATGAAATTACTGGTCATAGAATACAAATGTTTGCATAAATTCTTGACTCCTTTTATCTGCCTAAATACAGCTAACGAAAAATGAGATAGCATATGAAGTAATGATGGAAATTTTATACTAGTATCTGTCTTAACTAATCAATTACTGTTTAGCCCTTTGACTAATTTGTCATTCCAAGTGGTTATTTAAGCATAACTCTGTAAGTTTTAGATTTTTCAATTCTGTGAAATACAGTTTTGTCAGTATAACCTTTTTTGCTTTTCATGTAAGGAAGGTTTAAAGTAGCCAAGTATAAATTCAGCAGTATCTTATGTTAGCTGAAATACTTGCATGTCTTTTGTCTAATGAAATGCCTATAAATATGTTTTTCTTGAAATGGCTTCTTAAAAGTCGTAAGATCTGATGCTCCCCTCACTACACAGGTGTAATTAATTCCAAGGATGTAAATATCAGTGCAGAAATTCAAATTCTGTTGAAGGGAAGCAGACATCCCACCTAAGCTTTTAAGATATGCTGCTTTCAATGAAATTACAGACAGCTTTTCCTTTAATCAGAAAAAAACCCCAACGTATCATAAAGTAGTATAATTGGGGGATTACAACAATTACTGATATCTGCACCACTACTCACTGGAGGGCATTTCCAGATGTTGTGATATATATTACCACTGATAAATAAATTGGGGAGAGCTTGACATCAATTAGTCTTAAATATCTAAGTGTTTTCACTGGTGCTTAGAGATAGTGTTTTTCGATAGCTTTGGCTTCCAAAATGGAAATACTAGAAGATTATCCCTCCAATGCTGAAACATACCCTGCGTTTCAAGCTGGAGAAGAGTTTGACATTTCCAAGATCAGCATTAGACAAGTTACATGAGCTCTACTTTATCTTCCTTCTTTCTTCCTTTTCCATTCAGGCTATAATTCCAGATCTAATATTAAGATTTTTTTCTGCACACACAGGGCATGGTCTGTGGTCAGCCTTGTCCTGAGGGTCGTTACGGGAAAAACTGTTCCCAGGAGTGCCAGTGCCACAATGGAGGGACCTGTGACTCAGCGACAGGTCAATGCCATTGCAGCCCAGGTTACACAGGGGAACGGTAAGGAAAACTTATTTTTCCCAGTGTCCTGAACCTGCAAGGGGCCTACTATGACAGCGAAGTTAAGAAGCTATTAGAGAGCAGAATAAAAGTATCTGTGATGTGATTAAGAGAGTCTTATGAAGTGTTTCATGTCACTTAGCTGATGCTGCTGGACCACAAGATAAAGGTGCCTATGTGATTACCCTTCTGTGAAGAGCTGCTTGGTTTCAGGATTTTCCTGCTGTGGCCCATGCTCTGGCAGAGTCTTGTTGGTCTTCACTTGAGAGGCTTGCAGAATGACGCAGTTTGTGGTATGGTGAAGGAGCAAGGAGGGAAGCTCTTGGGTTTGTGCAGATGTTTGGCAGTCATAGTAACAAGGGAGGCTCATTTGGCTCCTCTTCAAAGTGAGTAAGCTGGAGTTGTCTCCTAAAGTCTTTCATTGAAATGAAGAAGTGAAACATCTCTATTTTCTGACTTGATTGTTAATAATAATCTTTGTTAGATTGGAAAGATAATATAGCGAGACATCATTTTTGAGGGCAGTGGAATGTGATGAAAGAAGTGTTGTCCTGCATAGATTTTAAACAGCACACAACTCATTTGCTGAAGTCAGCAGCAACTTAATCACTGGGATCAGTCCAGGGGATCTCTGCCAACAATAGCAGGTATTATAACCATATGTACATCCCACGCGAATGTTTACAGGACATGGGGAGAGCTGTGCCATATATAAGGGGAAAAAAAACCTCATGGAGAAGCAATTAGTCCAGAGTCATTTGAATGCCAAAATTAAATTTTCTCTGTGAAGAAACAGTGCAGAAGGTGGTAGATGTCTTTAAAGAGACACAGAAAAGCGGGGAAATCAAAGGGATATCCATATGAGAGTCTGCTCACTGCACTACACTGGTGTTTCTAAAAACAATTGAATTTTTTGTTTTGGACTTTAAATCTGACTTTAATCTGAAATGCCTCACAGCATGTAGCATTTTGATTACTTTTGCAAGTCTGAGCTCTCTCTTGTCCTGCAAAACAGGCTGTATTTGCAATTCATTTGTTTTTCAGGATACTCCAAGAGCAGAAATGGGTCAGAAGCAAGGTTGTAGACCTGGTGCTTAATTCAAGTCAGTGGGTTGGCAAAGGAGGGAAATGTTATAAGCAATGTGTTGGCATTGGCTGAGCTAGCACATACATACCAGCAGTAAAAAGGATATTTTTTTAAAAAAAGTGCTAAACTATTCTCCATTTCTGTTTGTGACTTCTACAGTATTTGTCTGAGATTTCAGTGTGGTGGTGACTCATAGAACTGGTCATACAGAAAGAAAAAGAGGACTCCTAGAGCATTTAACAGTTTTTAGATGATCTCAGTTAACACAAGGGAGTCTATTTTAAACTGCCTTTATAATTCTTCTGCCTTATACTTTTTGATTTATACCTGTCCTCACTATGAAGTGGAAAAGGGTTTTTCAGAAGCTAATGAAGATGCAATTAATAAAAACAAACAACAACAACAACAAAAAAGCAGGGTTAAATTTTGCCTAATTTGTTTGGGATTCCTGATTGTAATTTGGAGAAAATTAATTCCTATGTTTATTTTTCTAACTTCCTTAGGAAACATAATTTCTGATTGTCATTTGGAGAAAATTCATTCTCGTGTTTATTTTTATAACTTAATTAGGAAACATATAAACAGAGTTATTAGCTTCATTATTAGGCTACATGTCTGGAAAGGGGATTTTATCGCTGATTTCAATCAGTGCAGAATTATGAATACCTTGAAGCTTCTGGATAACAGTATCAGATTGAGGGAGATACTGCAGAAGCATGAAATGAGCATGTATACCCATTTTACCTCAGTCAGAGGGGTCTGCTAAATTATGTTACATTTTGCAGTGCCTTGTATCACACCTTTGAAATTCTCTTGTAATAAACCACCAATCATACAAAAACATATAAAGAAAAGCCAAGTATATCAGAAAAATTGAAAGAAACCACCAAGGAATTTTTTTTATAAGATTGGGGAAATGAGCAGATTATAAACTGATAAAACCGTTAATAATGTGCCGTATTATCAAGTAATATTTTTGTACAATCAGTAACTTGGTAAAACTTACAGGGATACCAGCTGCAGAAGATGTTATGTGCCTGTTATCACCTGTTTGTTGAGTTTACAGCACACCTCAGGTCTTCAGTGTCAGCATGCTCTGACCCTAAAGCTTTGGGATTTAGCTGTTTGGTCTTTTCGTCTATGTCAATGCAGTTCAGAGTTTATAGGATGCTTACTTGAAAAATATAAGGCTTTTCCTTCATATATAAGCTATGAAATATTGTCATCCTTGGCTCTGAGGCATGAACCTGTTGAGCTGATAGGTCTGCTCTCATACATATAATGAAATACTTTAATTGCACTTATTTCTGGAGCCTTTAGTAACGTGGTAGGAATAGTGGTATTCTGAATTTTAACTATTCAGTTACAAAACACAGAGAAGTTAAAGCTGAAAACATGAAACTCGTATCTCTTAAATCACAGAATTGTTTTGGTTGGAAGAGACCTTTGAGGGCATGTGAGTCCAGCAATTCACCCTGCACTGCCAGGTCATCACTAAACCATGTCCCTAGCCTCCACATCTACGCATCTTTTAAATACCTCCAGGGATGGTGACTGACCTGGGCAGCCTGTTCCAGTGCTTGACAATCCTTTTCGTGAGAAATTTTTCCTCTCCTGGTGCAACTGTTGCCTCTCATCCTGGCTTGTTACACCCACAGTGCTACAACCTCCTTTCAAGTAGTTTTAGAGAGCAATAAGGTCTCCCTTCAGCCTCCTTTTCTCCAAGCTAAACAACTCCAGTTCCTCCAGCCACTTTTCATAGGACTTGTTCTCTAGACCCTTCAGCAGCTTTGTTGCCCTTCTCTGGACACACTCCAGCACCTCCATGTCCTTCTTGTAGTGAGGGGCCCAAAACTGGACACAGTATTTGAGGTGTGGTGTCACCAGTGCTGAGTACAGGGGGACAATCCCTTCCCTCCTCCTGCTGGCCACACTATTGCTGATACAAGCCAGGATGCCGTTGGCCTTCTTGGCCACCTGGGCACACTACTGGCTCAGATTCAGGCAGCTGTTGACGAGCACCCCCAAGTCCTTTTCCACTGTGCAGCTTTCCAGCCACTCTTCCCCAAGCCTGTAGCATTGCAGGGGGTTGTTGTGGCCCAAGGGCAGGACCTGGCACTTGGCCTTGTTGAACTTCATACCATTGGCCTCAGCCCATTGATCCCGCCTGTCCAGATCCCTCTGTAGAGCCTCCCGACTTTCAAGCAGATCGACTCATCCACCCAACTTGGTGTCATCTGCAAACGTACTGAGGGTGCACTTGATCCCCTCATCCAGATCATTGATAAAGGTGTTAAAGAAACAGGCCCCAATACAGAACCCTGGGAAACACCACTTGTGACTGGCTGCCAACTGGATTTAACTCCATTCAGCACCGCTCTCTGGGCTTGGCCATCTAGACAGTTTTTCATCCAGAGAAGGGTACACTCATACAAGCCATAAGCAGCCAGTTTCTCCAGGAGAATGCTGTGGGAAACAGGTGTCAAAAGCTTTGCTGAAATCCAAGTAGACAATGTCCACAGCCCTTCCCTCATCCACTAAGTGGATCACCTTGTCATAGAAGGAGATCAGGTTAATCAAGGAGGACCCACCTTTCATAAACCCATGCTGACTGGGCCTGATCACCTGGTTGTCCTGTACATGCTGCATGATGGCACTCAAGGTGATCTGCTCCATAACATTCCCTGGCGCCAAGGTCACACTGACAGGCCTGTAGTTCCCTGGATCCTCCTTCTGGCCCTTCTTATAGATGGTTGTCACATTTGCTAACCTCCAGCTGTCGGGTACCTCCCCCGTTAGCCCGGACTGCTGGTGAATTATGGAAAGTGCCTTGGTGAGCACTTCCGCCAGCTCTCTCAGTACCCTTGAGTGGATCTCATCTGGCCATGTAGACTTGTGTATGTCTAAGTGGTGCAGTAGGTCACTGACCATTTCCTCTTGGATTATGAGGGCTTCATTCAGCTCCTTGTCTTGACTTCCAGATCAAGGGGCTGAGCACTGAGCGAACAACTGGTCTTACTATTAAAGACTGAGGCAAAGGCGGCATTCAGTACCTCAGCCTTTTCCTCATCCTTAGTGACTCTGTTTCCCCC
Source organism: Bucorvus abyssinicus (assembly GCA_009769605.1). Lineage (NCBI taxonomy): Eukaryota > Metazoa > Chordata > Aves > Bucerotiformes > Bucorvidae > Bucorvus > Bucorvus abyssinicus. The sequence goes on along the minus strand of CM020063.1, from coordinate 68,956,471 downwards.
TGCATCCAGCAAAGGATGGAGATTCTCGTTAGTCGTCCTTTTGCTGTTAATGTATTTATAGAAACAATTTTTAATTTTTATGGCAGTGGCTAGATTAATTTCTAGTGGGCTTTGGTCTTTCTAATTTTCTACCTGCACAGCCTCATGATATTCTTGTAGCCCTTCCTGAGTGGCCTGAGCCTTCTTCCATAGGCCAGAGACTTTCCTTTTCTTCCTGAGTTCCAGATCAAGCTCTCTGTTTAGCCAGGCAAGTCTTCTGCCCCTCCAGCTCATTTTAGGGCACACCGGGATGGCCTGCTCCTGAGCCTTAAAGATTTCCCTCTGAAGGAATGCCCAGCCTTCCTGGACTCCTTTGCACTTCAGGGCTGCCTCCCAAGGGACCATGTCAACCAGTCTCCTGAACAGACCAAAGTCTGCCCGCTGGACGTCCAGGGTGGCAGTTCTACTGACCCACCTCCCTACTGCCTCAAGAATTGAAAACTCTACCATCTCATGATTGTTATGGCCAAGACAGTCTCCAACTCCAACCTTCACATCACCCATAAGTCCTTTGTTTGTGAAAAACAGGTCCAGCAGGGACCCTTCCCTAGTTGGCTCACTCACCAGCTGTGTCAGGAAGTTGTCTTCCACACACTCTAGGAACCTCCTGGACTGTTTCCTCTCTGCCAAGTGAAATTGCTATCCAGAAGTTTTAGAAGCAGGATACTAAAAATTGTCTTTTAGTAGTCAGGCTGGACAGCTAAACATATATTCTGATCTTTAGGTTAAATAATGTCTTTCATATGTAAACTGTTAAGTAAATAAGAATGTTAGCTAAACTAGCTATCTTCTAAAAGCTCAGTGAATGAAAAAGGAAAAGTTTGCTGAAGAGTTCTCTTTATTACAATGTATTTTCCTTAAGGAGCAACAAAAAACATTGCTACTCTCCCATATGGGTTAAACTCAATCACTAATTTTCAGTTTCATCTATTAGAAAAGTCAGATGAAAAGAAGGATTTCTGGTTCCTGAAGATTTTTCCATGTCATCCTATGAATTTTTGAAGGGGAAAAACAACAACAACAACAACAAGCTTTAGAATGAAATTCTGAAAAGAAAGGTGTTCTGGAAACATCATGTGTTTGGAAACACAATTAGAAAATATTCTTGTCAGAGGCTGCTGAGCATGATTGCCAGGGAACTTCCTGGCCTGAGCGTCTGCAGGGGCGTGGATGTCTGCTGGCTCTTCGCACTAATGCTAAGTGGAGAATCTAGATCACTTTAAAAAGTTACAGATGGATGGCTTTTGAAACAAAATATGTAAAATTTATTCCTTCATACTTCAGGTCTGATTTAAGAGAGTTTGGGTTTGTTCTGGTTCCTGAATGCGAATAGCAACGGTCTGTGTATGCGCGTTGTCTCCTATGTTGGAGAGAAGGAAGAACTTTTTCAAAGGAATTTGCAGAGCCAATGTTTTTAAGCCTGTCTAGCTGAGCAGCAAAAGAAACCAGGGACTTTTAAATACCAAGTTATATAAATTCCTGTTCTACTTAAGATGTGCTTTAGACCAGTATAAGAGATCCCTCATAAACCACATTTCCCTTAAATCTCCAAAAGCTGTAGTTTATGGGAAATAAAACTAATTTTTGTTTGTTTTTTTTTTCTCACAGATGCCAAGATGAGTGTCCAGTGGGGACCTACGGAGTGCAGTGTGCTGAGACCTGCAAGTGTATGAATGGTGGGAAATGTTACCATATTAGTGGTGCCTGTCTATGTGAACCAGGATACACTGGAGAGCACTGTGAAACAAGGCTTTGCCCCGAGGGAATTTATGGTCTCAAGTGTGATAAAAAGTGTCCCTGCCACATGCTTAATACCTGGAGGTAGGCTTTATACCCTTTAGCCTGTTTTCTTTTTCTATATAGAACACAGAAATCCAAATATAATCTGAAAATAAGTATTTTCTGATTTTTCTAGTACTTTCATGCAAACTGAAGCAGCTAAAGACTTTTAAGAGTATTTGGTGTTATCTAACCAACCAAGAAAGAAAATATCAACCCAAAAGAGCTTCTAAATTTTAGTGCTTGCAACTATATTTGATCTTAATATTCACAGCTGTATTTGGACTCTGACCCATTAAATAAATGTTAAGACAAACTGTGACCTTTGTCTGTATTTATCACATAAATAAATCATTATATTGTTCTCCATATAAAGTCAGTATACATTGTATGTCCCTTACATATTCTGGTCTACTGTAGATAAGAAATAACTGAAATGAAATCAATGGATATATAGTCTTCCAAGTCAGGCATAAGATGAGAAACCATTTCTCTCTCTCTGTCTGTATACATTGTCTTTATACGTTGGTGTAGGTGACTATTTTAATACAAAATTTCTGAAGCCTTACCAGTTGTAAATTAAGGTTTCAAAAATACATTTTTGTTATTTAAATGATTTTTTAGACAGTAGGTAAAATCTGATCCCTGGAAATAGAATTAAAATAGTTTTCCAGATGGCTTACCTTTTACCATGTCTTCTTATTCAGGTGGTAATGAGTCCTATTTTTTTAAGTTTTGTGTGTCTTTGCGGATTTTGCAGTGTTTCAGCATAGTGTTACGAAAATCTGAAAATAACCTGTTTGGAGACAAACTTTCAGCTGTGAGAGAGGATTGTCAGATGTCAGTTGAGGCGAGCCAAAACATTTGTAAAACAATTCCGGACACCTTTCTCTTGTTAAAAAACATAGTTATGCTGATGAAATACTTTGGTCATTGTGCACTCATTTACACATTCACATACATTTAATTGCATTACTAATTAGATACCTTAGTACCTTAGATAAGGTTTGTGAGCATAATTTAAATTTTTGCTGTTGAAAATAGCCATGAAAGAAATTTGTAGAATGCTGCTGTATGTTGTATATGATGCACACTTCCTCATAGATAAAACAAAAGCCTTTAGTCAGAATTTAGCAGTGATGTTAAAGCACTCAAGTGCATTCAGGGAAATACCTATTCTGCTAGGCCTCTGTGTAAGATTACTTTGTGGATTGTCTAAGATGTTCAACATACCTTTCGTTGACAAACCATGAGATAACAAAATGAATTCTTTTCCCTTTCCATTCATATGCTTTTACTGCTGTGTGCTTGCACTTCTGTTTATCTTATTTACTTGAGTTTTTGACATAAAATCAGCAATTCATTCTTTGGGCAATGCATTCAAGAGTGAATTGCACCATAATGCTGACAAATCTAGCTCTCAAATTATCCTAGTAGACCAAATCCTATTGTATTATGAATTATGGTTAGCTGCTTTCCTCTAAACTTGTCTGCAGACTGCCCTGTTTGGCAGGAATGCATTACACTGTATAGTGTTTCTGATATTGCAGGGATTACTTCTAATTCATGTTCAACACAGCTGTTCCTTCATTCATACTGCTCAAATCAGATCACAAATGTTCGCATGTAAACAGCAGCAGAAGACTGGTCTTTTTTTTTTGGAACATCTTCCCCTCTGTATGACAAATCAAAAGGCACTTAACAGTCCTGTAGATGCGGGAACATATTTGCAAGGGCATAAATATCCGTAAGCTAGAAGATGAACTTTTAAAGCACATCAGGGAATATCCTCATCTCTTACTTGCCTACCACAAGTACTGTTTGGGCTGGTTGTAGCCAAAGGATCTTCTTCATAGCGCTAACCGGTTTAGCAGCAATGTGAAAAGCAATAATCCTAGGGCACAAAAAAGGGGGTGCAATTCTTTCTTCAAATACGCTTTGTTTGTCTGTTGGTCTAGAATTTTATTAGGACTTCTTGATTAGGAGCCTTGATATGGTAAAAGAGCTTTTCATCTGGGTATGACCACTGGTTTAGATATCCTCGAAGAGGAGCTGTTGGCAGGCTTAGAGCTCTAGGTTGTTACTTATGGTCTTAGTATTCATATAAATGGAAATGAACTAAAGGTTCATTAAAAAAAAATAATTAGCACCAAAAACATTGCTGTAAAATAGATGTTACATAAGTTGCATTATGCAAGTATGTGTCTATCTGTTTCTTCAAATACTTAGACACAAAAACATTGTGCTACACTACAGTTAAAAAATGTATACATATTTCTATTACTGTTTTATGATTGAGGAAATTGCATCAAAACAGGTTTTGCAGTAGTTCATAATTTACGTTTGGGTGGGCTAAGCTACAGGGATTTCGCTTCTGCTGTTGGTTGATGGCAGCTCCTGGATATGAAAGGCAAGTTCATCCTTGTTCTTAGTTGTATCAGCAGCCTTAATTCAATGCTTTGTAAAGGGTTAGATGTAGATATATTTGAGAGAATTTATTCTTTTTGAGGGGTCCAGGGGACAGTAGCAGATAAGAACCCTCTTGTGCCAAGAGTTTTTTCAGAAATAGTTTTCCTCTATTCCATCTTTTGGTATATATGAAAGGATTTGAGCTAGAGTGCAAATCAGACATAGACCTCTGTCCTCTGTGACTAGGTGACACTATCAATTTTTCGCTTTTTATTTGAAAGTAAAGAAAATAACTAGAGAGAGCACTAGCTAGCTAAGACTAAGACCACATAAAGCATGCTTCCTCAGTGGGGTACAACAGCAGTACTGGGAGCTGGTATGAGCAGACCCATGTGACCCTGCCACTTCCGTCCACAGTTTGTGGGGTTTACAGAAACTTGTCATTATGAAGATCCAGTTTGTAGGAATGAGTATAAAAGACCTCAATCTGCCTATGTCAACAAAGTTTTGGACAGGAATGTTTTTCCAGCTTAAATCACTTTTGGACTGGGTTTTGTTGTGACTTTAGTCAAGTGACACCTGATGATCATTCAGAAAATGTAAAAAGGGCATATTTATCTAGAAAGTTTACAGAGGATATTTGTTACACCTATGTTGCAGCATATGCACTGCTTTCAGCTTGATCTTCAAGATCAATTTAAGATGTCCCTGGTTTTTTTTTTTTCATTTCTTGTAAGCTCTTTCTTGTGATTTTCCACCACTGCTTCACACCTGTAGATAAGATCAGCTGGGGTCATTCTGTATCACCAACTGATATAGTGCAGGTCAGGCTAGAATTAGGCTTTATTCATGACATGAACCCTAATAGGGTTTCTTCTGTGTCAAGCTTTTTCTGAAATACATATATAAGGTTAAGTGGAATTTTATGGTATGATACATGCTTAGCTTAATTCATATAGTTGGGATGTGGTTTTAAAGTCAAGATTAGGGCATCTTGCAATTTTGCATTTTTCTAATGGACTTGTATGTACATGTGCAAGAGCTTTTCATAGAAATTTTATATTGCATAGGGTGCTACAGAATGTAGTTCGCTATTGTAAAGGTGAAACACCTATACAAGTCATAAGAAAATCATTAAGTTCATCTAAGTCCTTCAAATATATAATATCAACTGCCCACAAGGATTTTTTTGTTTGTTTGTTTCTGTACAGATTAGGGTTGTATTTCCAGAAAGGGTGAATAAAAGATCAGGAATAAATCTGATGGGCTGGCAGTATCTCTCAACATCTCTTTACTTCCCTGTCTTAATATATAAATCTCATTGCCAATTAAGCTAACTGCATGAGAACCCATCAAAAAGCTTCAGAAGTAGTCCAGCTTCCTACGTGTAATTACAAATTACAGAATACTCATTTTGGTGTCAATCAATATATGTGCAAGTATGCTGTAGTGACACTCACTGAGGAGCACAGAATATCAATGCCTCTGCTTCATACCCAGTGCTTGCCCATGCATGTGATCTCCCCTTCTTTCAAAAGGGAAAAAACCCCAGCAACAAATGGTGGGATCCAAACACTGGGATTTATGTCTTAAAATGACAGTACTACTAATTTTACATTCTAAATATATCCCAGTTCACATCCTAATGACTATTCAGTTGTGGGTGAAAAATCTTTTCATATTCCCTAACCTGTATTCTTCTGCTGATAAGAAACGTGGGAATTGGATCCAAATGTCGTTGGGTGCCTACAGGATGTTAGGAGTAGGAGACAAATGATTATCTTGCTGCGTCATGTGTTTTCATAATTTTGCATGTATTTTACATAAGAATAGTTCCATTTCAACTTATTTTATGGCAGGTATACTTGTAACTGAACAAATAACCAGGTCTGTTGACTATGAACACCAGGAGCTTTGAAGCATTTCTGCATGTATCTTTAAGCTGAAAAGACCTTTCCTCTCACTTTATGTAAACCAACTTAATACTGTCAAAGAGATTTTAATATCTTCAAGACCCCCAAATTCTTCTGATGTCATATAATTTGCGATAATATATAGAGAGCAGAATGTGTAATGACATTCCAACCATTATAATTCATAATTTCCTTGATCAGCAGTATCTTGTTGGTTGTATTCAGCAATAGAAAACTCTTCATTTGACAAGAGTAGTCTAGAGTCCAAGAGCAGTCGCAACTAATATTGCATGCCCAAGTTATGTTGCAACATTTTCAAAGAATATTGTTGTTATTTACTCATAGCACCTAAAAGTGCAGTAGGTATTTTTTTCAAACTTTTAAATAGTCAGAAGAATGCTCGAACACACACCCACTCAAGGATTCCGCAAATCTTGCAAAATCAGGCTCTTGTCGTGGGTCGTTTAATGCATCTGGATGAAGGCACATTTTTCTCCCAGCACACTTAAAGGAACTTCAATTGGTGGCAGACAAATGTCTTTAAACAGTCTTTCCATTGTAAATATATTGGATTTTGGATACTAAGGCTTTCCTTTGGTGAGAATTAAGCAAGTGCTTTGTCTGCCAGAGTGCTACAGAGTACCCCATTGTGTCCACTTTTCCAGCACATATATCTTTGCACAGCTGATGATGTCCATTTGTTATGAGGCAACAGCTGTCTAACTGGCCCTTCAATGAGGCTGCTGTTCCAGGTAGGGACAGCTGGTCTGCCACCAGGTATGGCCAACATAGGGCAGATACTCTCCAAAAGGTCACTGCTATGATGGTGTACCTGACTTTTGCCCAATGCAAATGATTTTGTATCATTCCTGGAAAGATGCCAGTTGTCCTCGTTTCAACCAATGTTTTAAAGAAAAGAGTGTGCTTGCTACTTATTGGGTGCTGTGTTATTATTTTGAGTTGGATGCAATGTTATTTTACTGAAGCATCATGTTTGTCAGACAATATGCTGCTGAGTTTGGGCAGTGTTATGAAATTATCCTATTATACTTTGATATGTTTTGGGGAAATTAATGGTTTCATCACCTTAATATTTGTACTCATGGATATCTATTTTATGGTAAAAACTGTGTTTCAGATAAGTTTCTTTTCAACTAGCTATAGAAAAATGATACCTCTGTTTTTCTTTCCATGTCCTCCCAAGAAGTCTACATGTTGTATGATATTACATTTCTTAATTGGCATGCATTCATATATGCATACACAGAATCCTTTGCTTTGTGGTTTGGGCACTAAAACTGTCTCTATGCATAGCACGCAAATCCTTTACACAACCTATCTATAACAGCATTTTGTTCTCCGGAAAAAAGCAAAAAAAAATTTCTGTCACATTTAGTCCTGAATTATTTATCCTTTCATTCCCTCCTGGCAGCTGTCACCCTATGTCTGGGGAATGCTCCTGCAAGCCTGGCTGGTCTGGGCTCTACTGCAATGAGACGTGTTCCCCAGGATTCTATGGCGAGGCATGTCAGCAAATCTGCAGCTGCCAAAATGGTGCTGACTGTGATAGTGTGACTGGAAAATGCACCTGTGCCCCTGGATTTAAGGTAAAATGTCTCACTTTCACAGTCCATTTTCAACTCCACTGTCTTTAGTTAAGTGCCAAATTCTTCAAGATGCCAGAGTTTCCTTCACCACAGCAGAAGAGAGGTAAGGATGTTTAGGTACAACTGGCTGTGTGACAAGATAAGACCCTGGAAAGGCAAAATTTGTGATGGGTTCTCAGTACTGAAATGAAGCCATTTTACAAAAGAAAAGTTAGTTGCTTTATAAGACATAGGTAAGAATGAGGGTGTGCTGTGAGGTGTAGATACAGGGAGGAATGATAGGTTTGTTTTCATTATCTTGTTACACCAACTCCTCAGGCTCCATCCATCCAGAGAAACTCTAGACAAAGACATTTGTGTTTACAGTTCAAGACAGATTATTCTATGGCTTGCACACGTTTGCTGCTACCTGTTCATTGGATGCTAATCTAACATAGAAAACATTCTGCAGTATGACTATTCTTCTAGGAGTGGTAACTGTGAAAACTTCAGCCAAATTAATTCTTTAAAATCTTGAACATATCCACATAATTTTCCATTACACTGCTGTCTTACTGTATTTTGGTTTCAAAAAGGACTTCTTTATTACCGAAGATACGGTCCATTGATCTAACCAAGCATCATTAACTATGTGGACCTGAGGTCTCACAGCAACTCAGACAAAATAAATGTTTACTGTAGACTCAAAAAGCATGAAAGACCCCCTCTCCCTGAAATTCAGAATAACTTAGTGACAGCCTAGGATAGTCAGGGGCTGTATGTTTTCTAACTTTTGTAGCACCTGAGTCAGTCTATATCCTTTATGAGTTGTATTGTCTGAACCTCCTCAAATAGCTTTTAGGCTCTATCTTTGTGTAATTCAGGGTGCTGCCTGTGGTACTCCTTGTCTTCCGGGGACATACGGAGTAAACTGTTCATCTGTGTGCAACTGCAAAAACGAAGCCATCTGTTCACCAGTAGATGGTTCTTGTGCCTGCAAAGCAGGTAAGCATCTCTTTGGATTAATTTTCTTTTTCTGTAATCATAAAATGAAATTGAGTTTTTGAAGTAGTATTTAATAAAAAGCTGACCACCTTGAAGGCCATATCACTAGATACTTTATACTTCTGCTGTTCTGGGAGGTGAAAACTAGGAAAACATCTGCTCAGGGAAGAGTGCACATACCTTAAGTCTGTGTTTCCTCTCTGCAGTTCTCAGTCGGCTAAATACTGTGTGTGTGACTGGGTGAATTACTAGTGTTTACACTGAGATGGGCCACCACTTGTCTCTTGTGACAGTGCTATGGTCTGCTAGAAGTACTACTGGTATTTATCTGGTGTCAGCCTTCCTAGTCAAAATATGTAGCCCTATTTCTCCTCAGCCTGGTGAGCACCACCCCTGGCTGCCACCCTTGCCTCTCTCAGCATCACAGGGGCACAGACTTCGTCCTGCCAGTTTAGCATTGGCATTGATATCTACTGGCAATTTTTTATATTAAAATACTCTTTTCCTCAACAATTCTCTGACAAAATTTTGCCTAACACTCTGCCCAGACTGTGTCCTTTACTGTTCCAGGCTTCCATGAGAAACTTTCTGAGTCTCTCAGTTTTAGTGCAAGTGGACTCATGCTCCTCAATCCCTCTGCCTGGCTCTTTCCTCTCAACAGTAATTTTCTTCATCAGTGTACTCCCACTAGCAACTGTATGTGCCTTCCCACCTCTCCATCTCACAGTAGCACGTATCTTTGGCTGGAACAAAGATATCTCAGACATTCTCCAGTGCTGGTTCTGCAGAGATCTTTTCCCATATAAAGCTCTATGGGTCCACATGGTGTTCCTGTTCAATTCAAAATATGCTACTAAGCTCCACTTAAAGATCCACTCTTGCAATACACCTGTTCTCTTTTTCACTTCTACTGTGAGGAAGGATTTGAAGTCCAGCATCCCTCAGCTGTGATGCTGGATTGCTGAGGAGAAGCAGGCTGTTGAATGCTCCAAAGTAAATCCCGTGCATAGCCTATGTTGCAGACCTCCCTGTCTAAAAATGTTTTTCTAAAAATACACGAAGAGAGTATTTTTGAGGGGTGGGGGAATTGTTAGAGTTACCTAGACAAATAGTGACTAAATTTGTCAGGGACTGATAGAATTGAATCACTTGTGTAGCAAATGTGTGGAGTTTGCACCTCCTAATCTTGCCAGCGACAGTGAAGCTGATTTAACTCTGTTAAAGTAGCTAAGTAGCTACTGCTAAGTAGCTAGGTTGTGAGGAGAAAAACTATTCCTTGAGCTATGTGTAATCCTTTCCTGCTGTGCACTGTGCAGCTTCAGTCAGATTGTGATGAAAAAGGACAGCAAATGGTGAAATTAAACTAAACACAGATATGTGTCATGTAAATGAAGAAAAATATGTAAATTCTTTGTAAAGACAATTGAGAGAAAGTGTAGTATAACATTTTTTCCTGAAATGATCCCTAAATTTGAAGTTACCAATCCAGGGCACAAGGCAGCTTTATTTCAATACGTGTGTTTTGCATAGTCTATTGATGAGGCTTAGTGCAGAATTATTTTTCCCTTCACTTACTGTAGACAAGGTACAAAATTAGAAACTTGGCCTGTGTCATTGTTGATGATAATATATGACTGGCTCACGCTGTTTCTCTTGCATCCAATAGATGATCACATTTTTAAAAACCCATTTACATTTCTGTCTATCCAGTGTGCAGTCTGCAAATCGTTGCTATCAGCATAATCAGTGGTGAACACTGCATTTCAGAACCATTTTCCATTACATTCTTTTTTGTATTTGGAGAGAAGTACAGAAATCACGTTAAAAGTCTTCTATGGATCCTTGGAGAAATCCAACTTATGCATTACTTTTATGTTTTGTCTTTTTTTTTCATGTGTGTCTAAGATTTCTGTTAAAACCATGTTGCAGAACTGTCTGTATTGAGCACTGGTGGAAGAATTATGAAAGCAGCAGCTTAAGACTAGGGAAAATATTCCTAATTTTTTTCAGGCTATGCCTTATAACTTTCAGTATAGTTTAGGGCTTCTCAGTGAAATTTCAAGGTGTTTCTGCTTTCATTTCAGGTCTCCTGTCAATTGCTTTTGTATGTTGGCACCCATCTGCATATGCATGCTGTGCACAGATGTTACAAGGTGCCCTTGAGCACCTTGGTTCAAACTTGGACAAGTCCTCAGCTGAAAATGCTGATGGCTAGCCTGTATTTAATGTTACCTTGGTGTTGTGCATCTCAGAGATGCCACATGGTAGACAGGGGGAGACATGTCCTCAGAGAGGAATGGGGGAATACCTGACTAATTTGTTGCTTTAATTCTTACTTTTGGCAGGTTGGCATGGTGTAGATTGCTCAATAAATTGTCCTAGCGGAACCTGGGGATTTGGCTGTAACTTAACTTGCCAGTGTCTTAATGGAGGAGCTTGCAATGCTCTGGATGGAACCTGTACCTGTGCCCCAGGCTGGAGAGGAGAAAAATGCGAACTCCAATGCCAGGTAATTTAATAATTCAGCTGTATTTTGCACTGTAGGATAATACTGGGCAGGGGGACACTCCTGTCATTCTTCTGACTTCATGGGGATAAGTCCTAGGGAGTACTGCATGTGGTAGCCCATATACGACTGCGTTCAAGGTCAGGGACATGCACCAACAGCTCTTCTGGAAGAACTGTGCTGTGCAGTACGCCAAAGAACACAAAAAATGACTACACAAAATGAAGATGCACAGATAAACAATTTTTTGGCTTTCAGAATCTTTAAAGTTGGACCTCAAACTTTTCACCAGCTCATCTAGAATTTGTTGAAAAACACAGAATCAAATTTTTCTCTCTATCAGCATCAAATGCTATCCAAATTACTTCTGTTAAACTTATTTAAGTAAAAATGATGAGAGAAAAAAAATACCAAAAATATAATCCACATCAAACAATGAAACGTTAAGTAAATTAGCTTATATCTATAGTGCAGTATGAATGAAGAATTTTCATTCCTTCTCAGTCAGACACGACAAGGCACTCTTACTACCCAGTGTCATGACAAGTTTTTGCCTTTCTATTTGGGCTCTGATTTCCATTATCTCCCAGACTTTGAGGACTGCAAAATTAGATATCATTGTGTTGACAAAGGCATGCTCCTCATCAGTTCTGTTACACCTTGTATTGTGTAGTTTGGGGAAGCCATAACAATATATAATTTTCAAGTTAAAAAATGGTGAAGTCCAAAACTGATTTGTTTTATTATGTAACTGTTTGGTTTCAACTACATTCCATACATACACAGACAAAAAGAAATATATTATGGAAAATGGGGTTTTCTAGGGTCCATCTTTTCCAATGATGGACTTCATTTTTCTGGGAAATTTTTAAAATAAGCTGCTTTCCGCTGTCCTTTTCCTCTCCACTGTATTTTCTTCGCTTTTGCAGTATGTCTTCATAGCGGGTTGTTGGTTTAATATAATTGTAAAGTAATTGCCTGAACTGAACATAAATCTTGTGAATTCCCCTTACATATCACATTTAAGCTTCTGTCAGTTTGGACTAACTCAACTGATTAATAACATGATAGGAGTAGCTAAACTACAACATAAGACTGGAAACTACACCTCTGTCTTGAATGAAGTGATTTTTTGGTTTGTTTTTGGTTTCAAGGTGAAGTATAGAATAAATTGATACAGTGAGTAAAGTGCCAAGCACATTCTAAAATATTCTGGAAAACTGATCAGTGTGCCATCTGTGCACGTTTATGCAGTGTTTCCAACAATGAATCTTCATCAGAAGACTGATTTTTCCTTTTACTAAAGCAGCTTTGTTTATCACTTAGCATCTAATTCTGAAGGTTGATGAGATCCTCCAAGCTCCATTAGCTCTTCCAAGAGTGACTTATTAAAAAAGATAGATATCGTTTCATGGCATTTGCTTCGTTGTTCCAAATTTAGCAAAATATTGCTTAAAAACTTATCTATGTCAGATAATTCAGCATGCCAATGCTCATTGTCTTGCTCTCTCTCTCTCTGTGTCAAATGATGTCCATAAGCATTTACCTATTTCACTGCACATTCTGTTTCAAAATTCCAGAGCAGGAGAATAAACAGAAAACTAATTCAAATGTGTCCACTGTTATCTGATTTCTTTTTTTATTGTTTGAGCAGAGAGTTTATTTAAATCAGTGTATTTCAATTTGTTTCAATAACTTCAGAAAATTAGTTTGACTGCCCAGATTGTTACTCAAGGGTTGACGGAAATTTGGACTTCAGTCCACCTACATAGCAGTTAAACTGCTTTTCAACAAGATATTTGAGGATTTTCTTTCTTTCCAAATATGATTACATGCAAAGGAAATGCTTAATCATTCTTTTTCTCTATATAACACTATATTGTTAAGATGAGAAAAAGGCTCCTTATACTGAAATAATGTAAGATTTTGTTCTACTTTAAAGACTGGGAATTGAATAGCTAAATCCTGTGGAACTCAGTAGAAATGTAGGAGTGAACATCAAAGATCAGTAGATACATTTTCATATAGGTTTTATTCTAATTTTTAATGTGACTGAGAACAATTTTTAGCTTTGAATTTAAATGATTGGGTTTTAAAACTGACAAGTTTTTTCCTTTTTTGCCTTTGCTGTGGGTAACCCCAGAAGTATTACCTTAAATTATACTGGTGTTTTTCCATGTTTTTTAATTTGGTTTTAACGCTTCATCTGTAAGATCAATTTACTGTTGTACTTTGCCTTGTTTTGGGAATGCAATTGTAAAGATTTTGCTCTTTTCAGTTTCTCAGATTTATTTTGTATGGAATTACGCCCAAATGCATGTGCCACCTTCTACGGAAGAAGCAGAAAAGCCAAATTCAAATGTTCCGTGAAAATCAGCTGTGCTCTTTTAGCACAGCTGAATACACCAAGAGGGGTATTCAACTTCTAACTTTAACCCCTCTTGTTGGTTCAAAAAATGTTGCATAGACAGAAAATAATTTTGTTTTGTGTACTGTCTCATAGGAAAAGTGCTTCTCTTTTTAACACAGCATATGCTGTAGTGCGTAGGGAAGGATTTTTAATCCAAAGGAAGTGACATAGTTCTCATTGTTCATGCGATAAATCTCACAGTGAAGATATATTTTAATCTAATGTTTTACTGCTCCTTTTAATAAATTATGGTTTTAGGTGGTATCCTTTTTGACCAATATGTAGATAGCTCAGGGTCTGAGGCAGAAATTTTTTTCCCATTGAAGACTCCCAGATCCTGGAGTTGGAACTCAGCTGTAAGGGAAATTAGAGGGACAAGACCAGAAAGCTTTTATTGCTGCCTCTGATACTGTAGGTTACTGTGTTCTGTATCACCATCTCCAAGTCTGTTAGTCTGGGATTTTTCAAGAGAATGTAATTAATTCTTTATCTTCTCCTCTTAAATGAAAGAATGAAAATGTAGGACACTAAAATATTCCAAAAGCCAGAAGTGTTTTATATTAAGAAAGCAGATTACGGATTCAGGAAAGATCTGTGGTTGTTTTTTGAGGCAGAATTGACCAGAACTTTTTCTCCTCTAACTCCCAGTTATCGTCATCTCTGGGTTGTTTCTTTTTTTTTCGTTGCCACAGGATGGCACGTATGGTATGGATTGTGCTGAACGCTGTGACTGCAGCCATGCAGATGGTTGTCATCCCACCACGGGTTACTGTCGCTGCCTACCAGGATGGTCAGGTACAAAAGAAACTACCATGAAGGACAATGAGAGTTTTCTCTGGGGTGGAACTTGGTCTTGCCTTCCAGTTTTATGGGTAGAGGAGGAGCATAGAGGGCTGGAGGGAGGAAGGGGCCAGTTCTGTGGCTGCTGTGTCCCTTGTGTGATTTACAGGTGTGGAAACTTTGTCAAGTGTGGGATCCACAGAAAACTGGGAATAGAAGGGGAAATCTTAAAACCTGGGCACCTTCACAGCATGATTCGTTATGAAAGTGGTGAATAACTGTAAATATTCAAGGTCATGCTGGCAGCTTTGGTAGGTAAAGCATCACGTCCAGGAACTCAAACATCTTTGAACAGGCAGCCCAAAAGAGGATAAATCATGCAGAAGCTGTGCTGTCATTTAAGTTTCTCAAACATTTGAAAAAATTAGGTTTCTCTGCACATATTTTCTTCTGTATGACAGTTGTTGCACAAAGTTTCTTCAACATTTTCACTGTGGCTTTAAGATCTCTATATATTTCATTATTCATAAAAGTTTGTGTTTGACACTGTTGTTGCACTCTTGTTTGTGGAAAGCAAGTTATTTTTAAAACATGCAGAAGGGCAAGCTATCATGAAATGTTCCCTTTATTTCTAGGAGGCAGTTTTAGTTCTCACATAAATTTCTAAGCTCTAAGTGTTGGGAAAACTCTTGCATCTTCCGTAAGCATTAATTGACACTATAAGTTTGCCACTCTTGGAGTGTTCTGGACTTTGTGCCTCACTGTGATACTGTAATGTTGCAAGGGTCAGATTTCAAGTCACCCATCTGTATGGGCTCCTCCCATTTAATAATAGAGAAGTCAGCATGAAAAACACCCCGTAAATGAACAAAGAATTTTTCTGTTGTGAAATGGAGGGTTTTCGTGATTTCAGATATAATCTAGTATTATTTGTTACCCACTCACTCATTTATAAGTTAGTATCTTTCCTAACTGACTGCAGGTTCATGATATAATTGTCATCTTTTTTCTCTGGTGCTTCCATACATAGTAGATGGAGGTAAGCAGACAATCTGCAGCAAGTCATTTATTTGACAAGTTTAACAAACCATTACGCTCACAAAAGTTCGTGTAGACTTCCTCAGATACAATCTTTGCTGAGATTTTCCCCGAACTTTGATTTTTATATGCTTTTTTCCCCCCTCCCTAGCTCTGCAGATGGATCACAGGCATTTTGTTCAAAGAGCATAATACTGTGTCTGTAGTTCAAGTTGACTACAGCTTACCTGGTGTTTTTTCTACTTTCTGTTTAGATGAACTTGACTTTTGTCATTATTGGGGGTAGGAAGTGGTAATCTGTAGGGGATACAGACATGGGCAGGAAGGGCTCCTGCTTTGCTTTGAAAGACCAAGCTTATTTATTATTTGTGCAATCTGTCTGTATATTAAACTTCTGCCAAGTTCCTTGAGAAGGCCTGTCTCACCGTTGGGTTTCCCCATTATCACCCTTTTCACTGTGAAAGAGAGGCTTCCAGAGCCAGCACTCACCTAACTGGGCCAGGAGTTTGTTGATTTTATTCTTTTCCCACAAGCTGCAGTGTGGCTTACCATCAGCCACTCAGATACCTCGGGAAAATGACTGCTACAAGAGTGCAAAGATATTAAAAGTTATTTGAGTGAATTATGAAAAAATACTATTAGCATTATGCAATCTATTACTATTTTGTGAGACACTATTTTGTGTTTATTTTGTTATGATGTTAATGGCCTTTGATAACTGTTCTTACTTTCAGGTAATTTCAGGTAATTTTGTGTGTATATTTGTTTCTAAAACTTATATTTGGATCTGCTCAAAATATTATTTTTTAAATTAATAAATGTATTAGGCAAAGAATACCCATACTAAAAATATGTGAACAGTTGCTGATCTTGAACAACCATGGTGTAAGTAGTTAGAGCTGTTCACAAGTTCCAGATGTACTGCTCAAAATAAGTCTTACAAGTTTTCTAAAACTGAGACAAATCATCAGAGACCTAAAGTATGTTAACAAATAAAGCCAGATTAAAGTAGTTTTGAAGGGACATACTAAAAATCTAGCATCTTCTTATAACAGGTTATAAAAATTGCTTAGCCAGAGTGATACAACTAAGTTGGGATGTAACAAAGGCTTCAAACATAGCACAAACCTTGACCGTGCTTGAACTCAGTCATTGAAAAGGAGGCAGTATTTTTGCCTTTACTAAAATGTTTTTTCGTCTTTGTATTTAGAAAGGAAAAAGATTTCACTAGAAAGAGACTTCATATGTCATTATAGACAAAATTTGAGTATCCATCCCTGGATGATGTCGTCAGAACCGTGTGTATAACAGACTCGTTTCAACATGTTGGTGATGTCTAGACACACAATATGATATAAACAGAATAGTTCGCTTTATATTCAGAGTCTGGAAAAATCCTCCTCCCACACTTCACATGTCAGAGCAGTACCCATGCGGAATCTCATCTTCGTGTAGATACTTATATTTAGAATGATTAAAAAAGGGAGAGAATACTTTAGAAATGGGTTCTCAAATATCTGTACTGTAATGTTACATTGCAGAGATAGCATTAGAATGTAGGATTAGGAAGGGAGGTTGTATACATATCTGTATGCATAATAAGTGGAGAAGAAGATGGAGGATTTGTGAAACTGTAGGAAGGTACTAAAACGCAACAAATCATGTTAGAATAGCTTTTCTTCTGTTGGATTTATTAAAGGAACCATCAGACTTACTGGTTTTTGGTGGTTACTATTACTTACCAAAAAAAACAGAGGGGGAAAAACTGCTTTTGGATCAGTATAATAGTCATCTAACCCAAATGAAGGATTTAGTTTTTGAAAATCAGGGTAGTGTTAAAAATAAGTACATCTGAAGAAGCTTAAAAATGTGAACTTGGGAGTCTATTTTCTTTTTCAACAACAATAAATTGAAGAATCCAAGGTGAACTTCCCCAAATGTTTTGATGCCACCAAAATTATATGAAGTTTCTGAAGAGATATTTTAAATGTAATGTTTTTCTCAGCCCTGTGAACAGAGCAGTTTTCTACACTTTGCCCAGGGAATTTCATCAGTTTATATAACTGATTCACAGTTTATATAACTTTGCAGAAATAAATGAAGGGTGAGAGATTTTCCTCTTGCTGGATTGCACAGTCGTACCATAATGCCGGGGAATAGGAAACATGCTGCACAGGGAGGGGTGGGGGTACTGTCCTGGTATGGTCCATGCTCCCTCAGGTAGTGTAGGAGCTTTGAGTTACTGAAGTGGGCACGAGTACCAAAGGACAGCCTAGCTAACGTGCTACTCTTTACTTTAGTCTCAAGATACAGCTGCAGCTGAGCATTGGCTCAACAGTAAAATTCTATGTAGTTTAGGGTTTTTAAACAGTTTTTTCTTTAATTTTTAACATGCCCAGTCTATTATCTTTTGCTTCATAGGTCCTAGTTATGAATGAAAGTGAAAGTTTAGTTATTGACTATTGTGTTGTCATGAGCTGTTTAAAAACTCAATAAATAAATAAAATTGGTTTTAGTTAGGTTCTGTTTTAATTCAGGATTTCTGTTTTAATTTAGGATCTGTTGCCTAGAAAGATACTTAGTTTTTTCAACCTAAACAAAATTGACTTTGTTTATAGAACTCCTGTTAGAAATCCTACCCTCTCACCATGTGCTCGCTATATAGCAGCTTAATACTGCCTAGAAAAGCAAGAGTTAAGGGTGATGGTTTTTTCCTGGCAATCTGACCATTCCATCATGTTCCAGGAGCCACATAACAGGGTGGCACAAATGAGAAACATCCACCCATGCAGAGGATGATGTCTGTCCCAAACGCTCTCATCCCTTGACATTTTTACTGTATCTTATAAATAACTGTTCTTCATTTTGAGAGAGAGTAATAGACACTGGAAAAAAATAAGAACCATTAAAATAGAAAGGAGAAGAAAGGTACAGAAAATGTGTCCCCCAACAGATAGTAATAATTATTGTAATAATTTATACCAAAACTCGACAAGTTAACTTCCTTTAAAAAGCTGCCTCTACTGCATCTCTCAATGATCAAAACACAGCAAGCACCACAGTAACTATTAATTTCATCCCTTAATCTTATCTGTTCTGTGAGCAGCTGTCAAAATACATTTTTTCCAAATTGTTTAGAAGATTAGGGAATTAATATTCTTCCAAATTGAGATTTTTGCATTAAAACATTGTAAAAGGTTTTTCTCCAGAGTGTTTATTACTGTATTACAGTAATGTGGGTGTACTTATAACACCACTGTTGTGCTTTCTTGGGTGCAGTTCTGCTGGACCTTTCTGTTTGTGAAGAAATGTTATGTCATCCTAATAGGGCATGTGTTATTTTTAAAATCAGTGTAAAGATTATGCAGTGTGAGAGATTAGGAAATACGAGTCTGCTATCTGTACCAAAACAATAGCATTGGTTTATGGAAAAGACAGATGGAATAATACGAGCCTACATTTTACCAGTGTGCATGGTATTCATCCATATGCTACAGCAGGGAGGGCGTTGGTGAGTTTTTCCTGTGCCGGCCACCTGCTGACACTAATCAGATTGCCCGTCACCAGATGTGTTGTTTGTGTGAGGAAGTGCTGTCTCTTTCCATGTGCTCCTGACATTACTTCTAAGAGGCACATTTGTTGTGGGATTATAACAGGGAGGACTGTCATCTGACACCCACCCCAGTGATACAAATAACCAGGTCCCCTGGGAAGTATGAACTAGAACTCTCCTTTGCTCCTCAGCTTTCAATATGTATGCTCCACCGTCCGCCCCCCACCCCCCCGAAGGAATAAGACATGAAAGAGTAATGTCATGGGTCTCCCTCATCTTAAGACTGAGAAACAAGCTGCTACTGGATGGCGTGCGTGGTGCTGGCACACTGGTCCATTCAAGCTGAGAAATCCTTGCAAGAACTTGGGTTTTCCTCCACCTTGGCTGATTTCCCCATGACTCCTGAAGCACGAGGACCCATTGTGATGAATATTCAGTGTGCTGCAAAATGAAATCATAAGTGGGCACTGTGCCATGTAAACGGCATATTGACTTTCTAAACTGCGGGAGACAGATTCTTCAATAAGAGGTTTGGTCTGCTCTAAGGCTAGAATTCACTGTGTTTTTATCTCTGTTGCCTATGCTTGTGGTGGGTCTTTATGTGGAAGAAATACTACTCTTTCAGAAAAAGTTTAAATCAATGGATTAAGTACATTTATTTTCTACCCACCAAGAAGATAAGAAGAGGAGAAATAAGTTTCTTGTAGCTACCTAAAATGTGGCAGGTGAAAAGAAGAGCACCACTGGAGTCATCGACAGTGTATAGCAACAGTATGCTCTTCAGAAAGGTACTTTCAAAAAGTGATTCTTTCACTAAAATTAGTAGATACTGATGTTTGCCTTCACACTCTGATAGAGCACTGTTTTTGTTGACAAGCTGCCTTCCTACCAAAACTCGTGGGCCCAAGCTCTTCTGCTGCTGTGGTGAAGAAGAGCAGTCTGAACTTCTAAAGAAAAATCTCTGATCCTTTCATTAGCTCCTTAATTTGTGACATTTTCATTTAGTCTTCTGGCTATCTTCATCCAGGGAGCAAGCTACTTCTTTTCTCTTAAAGACAATGAGGGCTATTTCTAAATAGTGCCTATGAAGTTTTTCACCACTTCCTCTGCTATTTCTCACCTTTGGGCTTCTCATCCATTATTTGACAGAGAAGTAGGGAAGCAATTCTCACCATCAGGAGTTTCAGCTTCCATGAACAGAAGTGATCTCTCAAATATGAAGGGTGAGATTTTGGACCATAATGGAAATGTGTCATTAGCTTCAATGACACCAAGATTTCCCCAGGTTTTGATGGCTTGATTCTTCTCTTGTTTAGACTGTCGTATATCCAGTTTAGCTCAGACATATGGGAAGTACAACAATAGCCAAAGAGGTTTAAATTCTGAGAAACCATACTGGAAAGTTTTGTGTTTTGTGAAGATAAATTGTATAGCAAATAGATGTACTTTATGAAAAAAATAATTCTTTTTAAAGCTTGGATAACTTTTTATCAGACTAATGGAAACATAAGCTGTAAAATAGCACTTAGTCCAATAATAAATTTGCCTGGGAATTTTGTAAGAAATAATTGGTAGATAATTTCCTGTTCAAGTGCTAAAACAAGTTTTCTTTCCGTTGATCTGACTTGGATGGATCATTGAGTCTCAACTTAAAACTATAGCATAGGGAGTATGTAAACACTATGCTAGCATGAGCACAAACACTGGTATCCCTAAAGAATTACTTACTTCATTCATGCAATTACGAATGCTAGGGGAATGCTGATTTACGTGTGAGGCCCCCAGCATAAAGCACTGGGCATTAAATGCATGAGCATTTCTTCAGAGCAGCTTAGCTGAAGTTTATCATGACCATTCAGCTATTGCCTAGCAACTTGTGAAGGCCATCAAAGAGCTCTTTGTCCATAGCTCTGGCAAAAACATTTCCTCACAGATATCCTTCTTGGTATCAAAATCAACATGAAAACTTATCAGAAACAATTTTATTGTGTAAGCGATTAATACTCACTTGAAATTGTGGCAATCATAAGCCAGTACACTTTTGATACCATTGTTGTAAAAGCTGAGTCTAATCTTGCTTTGTAAGTTCTAGTAAAATTTTTTCTTATTCCTCACTATTTTCTAAATTTTCTATAAAAGCATAGCTTTCTTTGCTGAAATTTCATGTAAAGCATCATAGTCTGGGAAATAAATTTTTTATTTTTCAATCCTTTTAATATTTCTAACCTATTCTTTCTCAAAAATACACATATTTGTTTTTTACAGCTATAAGAGGTGAAACTCAAATTCTCATTTTTAAGAGCCTTGTGAATTTATCTAAATAACAGTGAGTGAATGAGATTTAAAACTTTTTATAAGTAGAGATGCATTAAATCACTAAATGAATTAGAATTTCTGCTTTGCTACACTCATTCTTGACACTCATACAGGGGTGAAATTGCTTTTCCTTATGATCAATAGTGAATATAATAAAATTCCTTTTTTAGTGAAACAGAGGTAATATTCAGCACCTTTCAGCATGTTTTATTGTTGTAATTATTACTCAGTGATATTTAGGATATACTGTTTGTTTGCTAATAGATGGATATCATTGTTAACCTCACTACCTCCTCATAAGGTGTGAAAGTGGGAAAGAAAAGGTAATTTCTTTATCTCTAATGGATAATTTTCCTTGATGTGTACTGGAGGAACTTTTTCCTTTTTCATTTTTAAGGTAGTGTTGGCTCTTTGAAGTACCATAGCTCTATACAGTGTGGGGCCCATTGTCTTTTCTATCCCAGCGTGCCCAGTATTACCCTTTGACACCATGCTGTCATAAAACATCCTCTGTGCACAGATCAAGACGATATAATTGAGCTTGGTGTTATTGTATGTCACTGGTCTACATAATCTCAGATAATGCACTATAGTAACTCTTAGCAACCGCTGACTTGTTAATAGTGACCATTGTATACTGAACACCACTGAAACCCATTAAGACTCTGTGAAAAATGTCTTTTCTCTAGCAGGGTTTTCTGAGTGAAGCTATGTATGATATGACAGATAACACTCATGTGAACAGAATGCCAGGATTAATTCTTAAATGCTCTACATGTGTCTGCCTGTGCCTTTAGAGACTTATAAACCTGCGTTCTCAAACTTGGGAACCTCAAGCAGAGCATTCTTATGCATCTGAAATGAATGGTCTTGTATCTAAAAAAAAAAAAGAAAAGCTGTGATCTCATCCTGCTCATGTGCATCAGCAGCCCTCAAAATCAAACCACTCTCTTTTATCTATTTATTCACAAATAGGGAGTTAATGAAAAACTTGACCCAGGCTACTGAGAAGCAAGACTACACTGCCTCTCAAATGTAGATGATGATAGGAGGGTGACATTGCCTATGTAGGCAAAAATGAACAAGTAACAATATAAGATGCCTTTTATTTTTTGAAAATAAATCTGTTTTAGGTCAGTATTAACCAATGATCATTGTATAATTAAGGCTTTACATGGGCCATATAATCCCTGCTGCTGGTTAGCATCCAGATTCTAAAATAAATGTTCTCTCTTGCTGGTGTTAGTTGGTGCAATGTGCTGAACCTCATATTTGATTATTCAATCTGTTGATTGCTTGTAGAGAAACAAACAATTTGAGAGTCTGGAGTTTCACCTTTCCTCTAATTAGAGAGTTAGTCTTTGGATATAGGCAGCTTTACAAGCACATGCTGTGGGAGTTGAGGAATCGTCTCTGAGTCTGGTCTATCAGTAAACAGTATAATTATTTTTTCAGTTTTGTTACAAACAGTATATTTTGCTCTTCAGAGTTTTTCTTGTCACATGTGAAACTGGTTTGCTTTTTTAGGACTCTGGCAGCCAGTGAACCTGTGGCGCATTTTGCTGGAAATACTTACAAAGTAGGACGTGCTTGTGGTTGGATTCAGTCCACTTTTCCCTTAGCGAAGGGCTTCATTCAGTAGAGGCACTAAATAATACTTAATTGTTAATGCAAAGTACTGTGGACACAATATGGTCTGAGTTTCACAGTGGTGCCTGCTGCTGGCATTTAACATGCAGCATGCTTTTTAAAAGCAGATAGTGGAGGAAAAAAAAACAAACAGGAAAGTTGTATTTAATGTTGCTGCATTGCAAAGAAAAAAAGCATCTTATGATTGGATGATTATAATAGTGGTTAGTATTATGATTTATGTGTAGGTTGTGGCCATTTTATAGTCAGTTTTATGCCAAAAGTGGTTAGACAAAGCACTGACTGACCAGCATCTTTAACACTGTTGCCACTAAGCATTTTGGAATGCTCACATGGTGTGTTTGGAAACCCTTTGTGTGTATGCTACGTTTTTCCATTTGGTATGAGGCTGAGTAGTAATCAGCTCACCAGTAATTAGAAATCATCCTGTGTCCTGCACCCCATTATTACACAGAATTACGTCAGACCTTAAGAATTCTTTCATTCAGAGGGAAAAGTTTCTGCAATACCTTTTGTCATGTATTTCCCTAACATAAAATTTGAAAACAAGCTTTTGCTGTTTTTAAACAACCGTTAGGGAGGAAGCAAAAGCCATTATATTGCTGCATTTAAATTACTTTCTAGTTCTGATTCTCTTTATTGATGCCAGTGGTAAAAGTGAGAGGAATAAAAGACCTTCAAAATTTTTTGTATATATAAAGGTCTTGGAAAATTATGGAACTCTTTATGCTATTGAGAGGTTTGCATTCATCTTTGGAGATCTAAAAGTACTGGCAGGCAGGAAGCCTGGAGGTATCATCCCATGGAGTTCTTATGTTCTGTGTAAATCTGCAAAGTGTTTTTCTGTTGCAGAACTCAGGATCAGCCCTTATGTGCATCCCATCATAAGTGGAATACGAGAGAAATTCAGTGTGCTGGGGGGAGGCAGGAGTAGAGATGCAAGTTTACCTTGTTCTTCTTCTATTTTCCTGATGTTAGTGATACTTTCATAAGTAGGTTTTGTGAGCTGTGTTTTAAAAATGAGTCCTCTGAGGACCAAAGTTTTAAACTAACTATGCATAAGAGTTCTTCACAAAGGCTGACAGTTTTATTTATTTATGGTTGCAGGGATTCACTGTGACAGTGTATGTGCTGAGGGACAGTGGGGTCCAAATTGCTCGTTGTCTTGTTATTGCAAAAATGGAGCGTCCTGCTCTCCAGACGATGGAATCTGTGAGTGTGCACCGGGATACAGAGGCACCACTTGTCAGAGAAGTAAGGACAAAATAAATGCTTTAAAATCTCTCTTTCTGCCTTTCTTTCTTGGAATGTATATGATATAATACCATAATGTTTTGTTAATTGTAATATGAAGTACTATGAAATACTCCTTGACTGGACATTTTGTCAAAATGTATGACTATGTAGAAATAAGCATTATCCAAAATTAACAAGTTTCCAGCTAGTAGTGCTCTTCTTGATATGGTACTACTTTACCATTGTTCACTGTCTGTGCCGCGACATTTTTATGAACATGACTTTCTAAGAAACAAATTTAGTAGGGGATTCCGTTCTAAAGGCAAGCATTTCCAGATGTGATTGATGAATATTGATTTTGCAATACCTAATTTGGTAGGTAAACAGAATATGCATGAGTTTCACAAGCTAGAAACCTTACCTTCCAGTTTGGTCTGGTAGGAATCATTGGCTTAATAATTTCTCTTTTTTAACACTTATTTTGAAGCAGCAAAGAATGGCCAGTGGGATCAGGCCTCACAATAGGTGGAGGATATGATAAGTACCCATAGCTGCATTTGAAAAATTTGTCTCTGCAAGATTTAAAAGTTACAAGAACAGAGAGATACAGATGCATTGAGGCAAATCATACCAGAAACGGGGAGGCAAAAATAAAACAATATGCAAAATATCTACCTTCCCAAGAAGATTTGTCACAGTTTGCCAGCAGTCTCTCTGTCTTCAGTTGGAATTGTGGAAGCTGTAAGGGAAGGGTGTTCAGAGAAGAGAAATGTGAGTCCTCTGCACTTGGAGGGTAGCCCTGTTTTCAGAGGAGGTCTCTGAGAAATAGAGTCAAGAAGCAGGTGGAGTAAGGCCAGGCTGAGATATTACTAGGTCCACAAAAAGAGGCTTAAAAGGCAAGAAGCGACATGAAGTGGTAACTAGAAGGTAGAAGGAGAACCAGAGAAGGATGAAGTCCTAACAGTCCAGTAATGGCAAGATTTCAAGCTGAAGAATGTGGTTGCCTGTGGCACTACTAAATCCCATGTTAGTGTGGCATTAGTATTCCTTAAGCACTTCTAAGTGCAGCAATTATTCTCACTATCTAATCTCTAAAGGCCTTGCAGTTAATCAGTTAATCCAAAGGCAGACTAAGTGTAACACCACATGTAAAAATGTTCCCTGTGTTTTGGAACCGTGCCTATAACCTGGACAAGAGGCTTCCAGTCCGGTGGCTCTCAGAGCCCCTCTCTCTTGCACAATCTGGAGGATGGAAAGACAAAGGTCATAGGAATAATTTGGATCCTAGTCAGAAAGTGCCTTTTCAGTAAACAGGAAGACCTTTTGGCACTGTTTCACTTGGAAAAGTTAATCTCTCTAGAGAGATCTGGCCACATAACTTGTATCGCATGTATAATCAAAAGACTGAATCTTGAATGAAATTAAAATATTGAAAAGATTCCAAGTTAGTTTTCGACAGTGCTGTGCTGTGCAACAGGTATTTCTCTGGAAGCATTACTTAATATTCTAATTTTTCAGGAAATAAATGCCAAAAGGAATTAGAACAATAAAGAATGATATTTTATGTGACAGCCTTATTTTTTTTTTTTCTTTTTTTAAGAAACTAGTGCCTTTAGCATAAGAATTAAGTGGACGACTTTGTTTATCTGGTCTCAGGTTCTCTAAAAATTAGGTGATGCATAGCAGTCTGCACTATGTAATGAGTACAGTGAATATGTAAATGAAAGAATGCCTGGAAAACATTTGTATGGTTTTTTTCAGTGAAGTAATGGCTATTTGTATTCCAAGTTAGGAAACACATATGAAGTCAAGGTCTAACATGACCCTACTCATCTACCGATAAAACTATTTCAATCTATTTTTTTAAATTACTTTTCTTCAAACATGCTTTAAAAGATATTGCTGTTGTAGAGGACATATAATGTATGATACGTAAAGTACATACGTATTTCAAAAATAACCCCAGGTACAGTGTGGCCTGACAAGTAACAGAATATCAATTAAGTCATTACTAACTAGAATATAGTAAACCCTTGGGACTGTATGAATAAGAACGACCACCATTGCAACTCTTGTGTATTTACAAAGCAGAGCGAATTCAAGGTCAGGAAAAAGTGCACTAAAGAGTACAGTTCACAGCTGTATAGAAAGTGCCAGAAGCACAGACAGTTTGCTCTTTCTAATTACAGTTTGTTCCCCTGGATTTTATGGACACCGCTGCAGCCAGACATGTCCCCAGTGTGTACACAGCAGTGGTCCCTGCCACCATATTACTGGCCTATGTGACTGCTTACCTGGATTTACAGGAGCCCTCTGTAATGAAGGTACAAGTTATAATAAGACTCTATGGGTTGCAGAGACTAAGCACTGTAATAATTTTCATTCCATCACTTGGAAACTATAAAGCCAAAAATAGCTTCTGTTGTAGTATGAGCAGTTATAAACTAGGAATCTTAAGCAGGTTTAAGCTGTTTGAACATTTGATCCTTAAGTATTAAACCCACTGTATTCTTATTTGTGTTATTTGTATAATGAGTATATATAATGGGCTTACTAGAATTTACAATGCCTTACTTTAACATTATACTAAGCGATACATTTCTTGATCCAAATATCACTTGCTTTCTCTTGAAATAAAGAAAATACAATCTTGTTCTGATTACTAAGGAATTCTAATTCTGACCACTTGTCTTCAGTATGTCCTAGTGGCAGATTTGGCAAGAACTGCATTGGAATATGCACCTGCACCAATAATGGAACGTGTAATCCTATTGATAGATCCTGTCAGTGTTACCCTGGCTGGATTGGTAGTGACTGCTCCCAGCGTAAGTATAAGCTTTTTTTTTTTTTTCCTTTATTTTTAAAACAATTAATCAGAGTTTGGCTATTTAAATTCTCTACTTTTTGGTAAAGAAACACTGTCTAAGTCAGAAATGAGGACTTCATGGTATATAATGGAGAGATCCTAAACTGTGCTGCATGTCATCGGCACTATCAGAAACACATTTACACTAAGATTTTTTTACTAAGTGGCTTGGAGCACACAACAGGAGGGATCATCAATTTTAAGTCTTCATTGAAGAAAAGTTGTAGAGTAGCTGGGTCAGTCTTCTTTCAGGGTGCACTGTGAAAAGACAAGAGGCAATGCTCTCAGCTTGCAGCAAGAGTGACTTTTACTAGATACAACTGAAAAATCCTTACTGTGAGAGTGGTCAAGCATAGCCACTGTCCAGAGAGGCTCTGAAGTCTGCAGCCTGGAAGAGGTTGTGAAATTATCATTGAAGATCCTTTGAGTATGACTAGGTGATGCTAGAGATCTCTTTCAACACGAAAAATTCTGTGGCTTGATGAATCTTGCATTGCAGAGAGGGTTCTTGACCTGTTGTTTGCTCGTCTGTAATTATTTAGTCATCGTAGTATTAACATCCTAGGGCTCATATCCTCAGGAATATCCTTATGAATAACAGAGGTATTATTTTACAAATAAGAATCTGAGGCACTGGAATGCAGGCTGTTTTTTTGTTACTAAAGTTGTAGAGAGCTACTGGCAAGGCTCGGAACAAAGCCAAGGTTTTTTCGGGTGCGAGTTAGTGCTCTAACTAAAAGAGCATCCTTATTCTTGTTAAACATTTGAACATTTATTAAGGAATTTTTCACTATGACTTTTTCCTAAGTGCTTATAACTTTTTAATGGATTTTCCCTGTCTTCCTTTTATAAATGTTTCACAGATACACATTTTTAGTGTCATTCACTCGATAATTATTGTCTTGGTATACTAAACTTAGTGCAGCCTTTGTTACTGACTTGAGAAGGGCTAGGCCCTCATTTGATTATGTTTCATAGTGTTATTTTATTAAATAATTAGGCATTCTTCAGATGCCTTGCTGGGTCTATGCAAATTTCTACTGACAGGAAAGAAATATCTGCAGCAACAGTCTCACAAGAAGCATATCCAATTTCATAAGGTACCAAAATCCACACAGTCTGAAACGCATTCACGCCAAAATTTCAGTCAGCCCTTTTTTATTAATAAAAGAAGCTATAACAGACCCTGATATGTCAAAATTCAAAAGACATTGTGCAGGGTTTCCTAGGAGGTGCATTTCCTAAAAACATGCCTCATTGGTTTATATCATTTACGGTTTGACTGGTCCAGGTTAACTGGCTCTGTAGCAGTGTGATGTAACATCTGGTCAATTTGGAAAAAAACCCTTTGCTGGCTAAATTCTGTGAAGTGATTAGCATGCACAACTCAATATGATACCAGAATAAATCTTCATCCTATTCCTGTGGAAGCCAGTAGCAACAAAGATCCTTTTTTTTTTTTTATGGTAAAATAAGTAGGTAGTTGGGAGAGTAGCAGAATAGGGGTATTTAGAAGGAGGAGGGACTTACTCGCTGAATCAATAACAGGAAAATGGTGCCAGCAATATGAATGGAAGTGTCTATTGAGGCTGTGCTCATGGACCGTAACAGAGGAAGTTTATTTGCTTTGTATAAAGGCCTTTCGTTCACGTGGAAAAAAATTATTCCATTAATTTCTTTTGGAACCAGCGAGCTTTTTGAAAGCTCTAACCTTTCGTCTGTATGTGATTTACATACCTTCTTAGTTGACCACTAATTTCAAAGACAAAACAATAATAAAAATCATTATAAGGCACAACTGAACTGGAAACAACAAAAACCAAACTTTTTTTTCAGTACAGCTTAGTGTATTTCTTAATGAAGTAAAATTTGGGCAAATATAGTGCTTTGGAAAAATACAGCCCACACATAGATGAGTCATTATGCAAACATTTAAATGACTCAGTTTTTCATTCTCTCAGACAGGTCTTTGGACAAACAAATCAGTACACAACAATAAGGAGTTATCAGCCTTTTAAAAACTACAGGAATAACGCTAAGCTTTCTGTGTCTGACCTGTTTCTTCTATCCTATGAAATACTCATGTGGTTCTTCTATAACATTATTTTTAAATTATGCATCTCTTGACTAAAGAAACGAATAAAAACCTCAAGATGTGAATCCTAATCAACAGAAAGGGGCTAGTCTTAGAGAACCCGCTGCACTCAGTGATATTCTGGCATGAAGAAAACTATGGTTTGCTGTTTCTAAATAGTAATTAGCATTTTGGAACCACTTCACTATTCTAATGGCAGCACATACTCATTCACCATGATATTTTCAACGCAGTCCATAAAATTCTGTCTCATAATGTGTTGACATGATTGTGAGTGAAAAATATCTCCACTTTATGGATAATTGCTTGGTTTTTATAAATATTTTATTGATTAATGGACCCATCGAAGCAACAGAGTTAACTTTATTAAGGTACAGTCCTATTATACACAATACATTTAGGCCATTCTGTATGTGCAAATAAAAGAAGTAAGATTAGTATTGGGTCTGAAGCCACAGGCCGTATGATGTGGTTCAGTATTCTCTGTTCTTCTTCACTTTTGAGGCTTTAAAGGGTTATCCCCTTGACTGTGCTCAGTTGAACTATTTGCAGATTAAAAAATAAATTAAGAAAGGAAATTTACATGTCTGTCTTTATGAAAAAGCTGGTAGGAGTATCCGTTACTGAGTATCAAGAATGTATCACTGGTTTCTTTCACACATACAATCTTTTTCAGCACTTTTTTATCTAGAGTAAAATGATTCCTTAGTTAAAAAAAAATGAACGGTAGCCATTTGCTCAGAATGGGGAAGCCTTAAAAAAAGCATTTAAAAGAAAAACAACTATTCCCAAATGAAGCAGTGCTCATATGCGAAGGTAAGCAGCTCTGTTCATGGGTGTCAAGAATCTTTGTAATTTGAGAGTAATGAATTGCTCTGGGTTGTTTTAGCTTGCCCACCTTCCCACTGGGGACCAAACTGCATCCACACATGCAACTGCCATAATGGAGCTTACTGCAGTGCCTACGATGGAGAGTGCAAATGTACCCCAGGATGGACTGGCCTTTACTGTACACAACGTAAGTGACTTTTGTTATCCATTCTTTGTCTACAAATCAGTGACAGACTTTCCCTTCACTATTTTCACACGTTATTCATTGATTTCTTCCTATGCTGCTGAACCTTTTTTGATTCAGAAGGTGCAACACATTATCTCCATGGTGGCAGAGGAGGCCCTTTGTATAAGCACTGGCTGAGTGCTGGATGCTACATTCAGGCTCCTCTTTAGGCTTCCTTCAGAGGAAGACAGCTTTTGGCTGCAGCCAGGCATCCACTTGGAAGAGTTTTGTCACATGCACACACAGAATGAATGACTCTTGACATTCAGATGATACCACTGCAGATGTGCTGTTATGCCTGCAGTCTGTAGCAAGGATGGTATGAGCTCTGCAGGCATTCCCCACAGAGTGGGATGACAGTACTATCTAATTCCTTCCTTCTCTGAAATCTCACCAAGAAGTTGTCTTGCAGCAGGGACCCAACAACCAAGACTGTAAGAAGACACAGAACTGACTGAAACCTTGAGAGTAGCTTCTATCTTAGCTGTGGCTATAGCTACTGAGGCATGGTCCCTGTTTTCACTGCAAAGTGATCATACAGTACATCTCCTATCTGTAATTGCTACCTCCTGGGGTTAATTGCAACAACAGCTCTAGCTCAGCACCTGAAATTGAAGTACTTATATAGAAGCTATTTTATTTGAAACTTAGAAACTTAACTTCATTAGACTGTAATGTTATAATTTGCTTTGGAATTTTCTTCATGTAATTAATACCTTAATGCTGATTCTTTTTTCCAAGACCTTTTCATTAAAATAAAAATATGAGCCATGCAGTGACTGGGTGTAAGTATTTGGGACTCCTTTTATGCTGGGTAAGATTTCATATGAAGTTTGAGAAATACATGTTTGCTAGAGATAAATATTGGTAAAGTTGGCTTCATATCTTTATCATATTAGAGGTTCAGTTTGGTTTATCTTAATCCAGGCACCACCGCTGGCTGTAATCTGGGCATAACCATTATCTTTGAACTAAAAAACAAAAAGACTGCTAACTGTGTTTTGCGTTCAGTGTTTAAATACATGTTTTTCATAAAATCAAAACTCTCCTTTTTCAACTGGATAATGTCATAGTGGCAGGAAGTAACATATATTATAGGGCCATATGGATGCAGCTCTGGAAGACATTCGCTATACTGGTTCAGCTGTCAGCTATAATGGTTATTTTGCTTCCTGCTGGTGAATAATGATCTCTTTGCGGTGATATGTCTTCTTTATATTGAAATGGTATCTTTGCGAGGAGATGAGATACAGTATGTTATTACTGTTATTTTTTTTGCTTCAATGTCAACTGTGCAGAAAATATGTCCAAGGGTTCATTCATCACTGAACAGACTCCTTGCTCTGGTTCACAAACTGCCCTCTTTCTTCTCCTTCAAATATCTTCTTAAAACCGTTTCCTTGAGAAGCCCTTCTTGCTGCCTTCTTCTGAACATCTGCTGTCTGCACAATATCCCAACCTCATTTTTATGTAGTTTTTGCCTAATGTGTCTTTTAAACCACTTAAAAGAGGGTATGTCTCAATCTACTGGGTTTACAGAATGCAAAGTTGTGGGGCTACAGAAATGACTTCTCCATAATGTACTTAACCAGGATATTTGCATTTTATTTCTAGAGCAGTTATTTCATTCCTTTTCCCCTCCTCTTCCTTGTATTGCAGGATGTCCCCTGGGGTTTTACGGGAAGGACTGTGCATTGATATGCCAGTGTCAGAACGGAGCTGACTGTGACCACATCAGTGGGCAGTGCACCTGCCGCACAGGGTTCATGGGGAAGCACTGCGAGCAGAGTGAGTAGGGACGGGAATTGTTTGTGCCTGACAGCAAATACTAAACCCTGAGCTGACCCTCTGTGGTTTTGGTCAGTGCTGTGATACAGCCCCTTGGTTTCAGAGGGAATTTTGATGGGGAAAGAGCTTCAGGAGTTGGATCTAGGCTTTTTCCAAACAGTTAAAAGCCTGCAGAATTAGTTATTAAGACTGATTATGATTGTGATGGCTGTTTCTTTCAAATTGTAGCTACATGTAAGAGGCATTCGTACTACAGTCTATTTGCTTTGGACATAACACTAAAAAAATCCCCGCTCTGTCATGTAAATGTAACAAATGAATCCAAGTAATTGTCATTAGCATAAACTGCAATGAAAACTAATAGTTAGAAAACTGAAGATAAGAAGTACATCAATCCTAGTGGATAAAATTAATCTTTGCAATGTGGTTTTACACTACAATTGGATTATAAAAGCATAATAGATGGTATTTTGTGTTCATATATGTGTGATTCTTCACCCAAGAAAATCAAGAGTAACACCACTGGCATCAGTGCTGGTATTACATTGTACAGCATTATAAGAATAATCAGGCTCATAAGCATGGAACTGTTAGTCCAACCTCTGCTAACATTACAGAGTGGTGCTCCCACACTTCATGCATTATACTGCAGTGCAATGCAATCCATTTAACCTACTGTTATGAAGGTTTAAACCCATCTTTGGCATCAGTGTCATGCACAGGGCTTTGCTTTTGATGTGTGGAGGACACCAAGTGTTACCTGTAACCGGACTGATTTACCTGCATCTGGATCTGAAGGGCTGTGCAGTGGCTGAGATAGCATATGTCACAACTGACAGCACTGTATCAGAAGGGAGGAGAGGTTACTGTCCCTGCAGACAGGCTTTATTCCATCAGCAGTGGGTCTGGCCCCAGCTGCAACAGGACTTTTTAAGGTAGTTTTTTAAGTTTTTAAAGCTACCCAACATCTATGGTAGAAACTCTAAAAATTTTGAAGTGGATTTTTTTTCCCTAAGAAAAATGCAGTTGCAGGAAAATCTGAATGGTTTGGAGGAAGGTATTTATTTCAGAGAAATGAAAGCTGGCAACACGTAATTATTAGCTATTTAAATCTTCTGCTGCTGCTCTGATGAATTCAATGTTTCACTTCAAAAGAGCAGTAATGCTTAGGAAAAGATAAACTTTTTAAGATCCTCTCTTGATGTCATGGTATCAAAAAGTAATTTTGAATACTATGGCAATCTGACTTTATTATCACGTTTTTCAGATTTTATATTTCATTCTATAATTATATAATAACGATTTAACAATATTAAACTGAATGTTTTGGTATTTGTGAATTTGAGTGTCCGTTTTAAAAACTGACTTGCCATTCCAATTCAGATTTCAAAATGCCAAAATATATTACAGTGTGGTGGTTTTTGTCCAGCCATTGACCTCAGTAGTTATAATCTTGTTTAATTTGATGTAACCACGAGAAAGAGAAGGTACATAAGCATGAAATTCCACTTGAGTCTGGAATTATCAAGACTGCAAGAACATTTCTCTGATACCTATTGAGTTACATGATCTTGTAAATTATTCTAAATTAGTAACATGTAAAACATGTTAGATTTTTTTAAAAAAGGTTAAAAAAAACCCAACATAGTTATAAAACTCCTTAGAGATTTCAGAAAATTGACTCTCAGAAAGTGAAGAAATACCACTCTTCCTCAAACCATCAGAACTACAATAAAGTAACAACCCACACAGTAACAAAGATGGCAGTATAAAAGATATAATTTTTGTTAGTGTAGGATAATTGTCTACCATGCTAATTACATGATGGACGAGACACTTTGATTAGTAATTAATTATGGTATTCAAATCATTCTGGGAGAGAAAAAATAATGTAAAACACTTGGAATTAGCTTATCCTTCATAATTTAGCATTTTTCTCCTGTAGGAAGTTTCTCTATGTATGCATTACTGTATCAAAGTATGCCATAAGCAGCCTAGGACCAGCTTTATTTTTTTAAATAAGTGTGTGGTGTATATTAGGCTCATTCTTATGGACCTTACCTCTTGCTCTTTTACCACATGAACACATCTGGTTATATGACGTAACCCAGATGTCTGGCTTCACTGCTAGGATCACATGATTTTACACGACTGGGATATGAGGAATCTGGGAGACTGGACATTCTGCTGTAGAACTGGAACTTTGTGCACATTTTGTCCATTTCTTCACTGTTTCTACTCTTTTAATCTTTTTCTGTTGTTTTTTTTTTTCTTCCTCTCTAATTTCTCTGTCTCAGTGGCAGCAACATTACCGGTAAAGGAAAATCACTTCTGAATATAATTTACTTCTCCTTTTCCTTCTTTCCGGCGCATACGCTCCCCGCTCCTCCGACACTCATATACAGAGAGGTTCTCTTAAGAAAATCTTTTCCATAGAAGTGTACCACTAATAACACATTGCCATCTGCTGGCCACATACAAAAATGTATGGAGTTAGAAACACATGATGGCATGTACAGCACCATAGATCCGTAATACCAAAACATTTAAGAAGTACTGACTATGCCTGATTTTTATTTGCATTTATTTTGTGCAGAATGTCCTCAAGGCACATATGGGTATGGATGCCGGCAGATATGTGACTGTCTGAACAACTCAACCTGTGACCACATCACGGGAACATGTTACTGCAGCCCAGGCTGGAAAGGAGCCCGGTGTGATCAAGGTAAAGCCTAAATGCAATAAAAATATTGTAATTGGTTTATATAAAACTTGAATCAACCTATTAAATAGTGTCTCTGTACCGTTAATGAAATTAATTTGATAAGGCACATGAGTTTAAATAGTCCATTCTATTAAATTAGATATGTTATGTAGATTTTGTTAAGTATTCAATGTCTCATTGATAGTTTATTGGAGCAAAGCGCTCAAATGTAGGTTGCATGAAATGTTTTACAGTGCAGTGCTGTCCAAAGCTGCTCATACAGCATGTGCTTTACCTGTTCTGTGCTTTTGCCTAGAGAATGTTCCTACTGTTTCAACTCCATAAAAAAAAATATCTTTCTATGAAGAAGAGTAATGTTTTACTTTAAGGCTAGGATTGTCTTCACATGGATTTCTGACATAGTTCTCTTACGGCACTAATAAATACAGTTAAATTAGCAGAAAGATTTAGAAGTGAAATATTGTCTTCTGCACCTTACACATAAGCCTCTGAATTTATGCCACATATTTTCATTTCTTCCTGTTTTTCAGCTGGTGTAATTATAGTGGGAAACTTGAACAGTTTGAGCCGTACCAGTACTGCCATCCCTGCTGATTCTTACCAGATAGGGGCTATAGCAGGCATCATCATTCTTGTCCTGGTTGTGCTTTTCCTGCTAGTGTTGTTCATCATCTACAGACACAAGCAGAAAGGAAAAGAAACAAATATGCCCGCAGTGACCTATACCCCTGCTATGAGGGTCATCAATGCAGATTACACCATTTCAGGTAAGTGACATTTAGAACAGGTTTTTTTTCCCATCTCTTGACTTTGTGCTTTTTTTAGTTGAGCTCTGAAGGGGTTCAGTCCCCTAGGAGGGACTGAATGTGCATGTTACATCTTTTCACATTACTGAGGGCTGCTGTGAGCAGGAACATGCTTGAGGCAGCAGAGAACTTCCCTCTTCAGGAAGAGGAAAAATGAGACACTGCTCTCAACTGCCTTTTGCAGGAGAGCAGCCCCTGAGACCACACTGACAGTGGTGCTGATGAACTGGCACACAAAACCAGTGGGATGCAATGGCTGACTTGGGTGCTTATCTTTCAGCTGTGTGAGACCATTCACCCAAGTGCAGAAGGATGCTGCCCCAGCAGCTATAGCTGCTTAGTTTGTTCTGCATCATAGTCTTTTAATCTCTACATTCACTACTACAACAGTGCCTTACCCTGGTAAAATATGTCAGTTGTAAAGAACAAGTGACCAAATGCCTTACTTTACTGTTTCAACATTTTGCACCCTCAAATGTTTCTTTGCATCAAACAGTGGAAGTGTGGACATTTCTGTTCCTCTGAGCCTATTTTTAAGCAGAATTGGGAAGTGTGCTGAAACATGGTTTCTACTGACACTTGAAATTCAAAGCCAACAGCTTCAATATAGAAAGACTGCTATGGCTGTAGAAAATGAGGATTTCACACTAGCTGTGGCAAGATTCTGTAGAGAGGCAGATAGAAGAGTGGCTTGAGTTTGAAACAAATGAAGGGAAGGAGCAATGCTCCTGAAACAAAACAGGATTTGTTGACCTATGAAAGTGAGTTGGGATGCTTTGGGTACCTGAAACTTCAGGCAGTTGCGCATGACTATTAAGCAAGGCAGCAGGTAAAGCAGAAACAGTTGTCAGGGTCAAGAAAGATGTAGCAGCAAAGGTGCTGGTGCTCTTGAAGCACCAGAAAATGTTGCTGTGCACTTGGTGGTAAAAGTGTCTATAATTAGGACAATGTTATGACTACAGAGGCAAAAGAGAGCAAGGGACCAGAGCAGAAAGAGAAATTGACAAGTAACACTTGTGAGTGCTCTTTACTGAAAGTGAGGACATGACTAGTCTGTTACTTCTTTGTATCTCTAATTTCTTTAAATGAATGCAAGATTTTTAGATTTTTTTTTCAATAAACTCTAAATCAGATTCTGAAATCAGTGCAGCACTGTCAAAAACATATCCTAAGAAAGAAATGCCATGTTATTTTTAGTTGTTAATTTTCCTTTCTTTTTCTTTTCAGAAACCATCCCTCACAGTAATGGTGGAAGTGCTAACAGTCACTATTTCTCTAACCCTAGTTACCACACTCTAACTCAATGCACTACCTCACCTCATGTCAACAACATGGAAAGACTGACCCTGGCAAAGGTAAAGCATAAAAATCTGGATGCTTCTGTGTAAATTATCCTTTAGTTTAATTTACTTTATTCCCTAATGTTTCATACTTTGTTTATTTTTGCCTTCCCTGATTATCACCTGGAAATTCAGCAACTTTCCATCAGTTTCAGTTTCTGTTACCTATCTTTCCATGAATTAGGCAAAAAACAATCAGCTGTTGGTGAACCTTAAAAATGTGGAACCTGGAAAACGAGGCACTGTCATGGACTACACAGGAACACTGCCTGCAGACTGGAAACATGGTGGCTACCTCAATGAGCTTGGTAAGGAAAAAAACCAAAACCAAAAAACCCAAGAAGGAGAATGTGAAGTTATTAATTGTGTTTGGGATGGATTGGAAAGCAGGGCTGTTTTCCTGATTCTCCACTCAGGGTAATGCCAGGCTTGTCAGACTGTGTGTGAGATTCAGGGTTATGGGTTTGACCTTCCTTTAAGGCAGTACTCTTAGAGATACAAAAGTGACGTCTTGTGAGGAATGGTAAATCAGTCTGATCCCCAATGCAGACATGATATGCAAAACATGTCATGTAATTTTTATTAACAGATTTGCTTACTAATTCATTTCATAAAACAATGGGGTTTGTTTTATGAGGGTCAGCTTTGGCAAAATTATGTATTCTTATTAAATAAATGAGAGGTTGCAGTTGCATGTATCCTTTTTTTTTTTTAATCCCCACCAAAGAGAATCAGTGCTTTAAAAAGCAGTTTCTCATCATCCAAGCTGCTTCAGATGTAAATTCTAGGAGTGTGTTCCCACCTAAGCTTCCTGTCTAGTAAAAGACAGAGCATTGTCCTTAAAAAGAAAAATTCTGAAGACGTGGTGAGAGTTGCTGTATCCTGCTTTATGCTATCTTTTGCTGTCTTTTCAACCTTCCCCAATCTCATGCATTCCTAAAAGGCTGGGTTGCACTGACCAGTAAAAGCCTTAGAAGGGACTTTCAGTGCCAGTATAATTTAAATAATTTAATTAGCTTCATTTCTGGTCCTTATCAGTATCAGATTCTGGGAATCAGAATGACAGTATGCAGCACTTTTTTCCCCTGCTTATCCCCAGTCTTGGACTAACCACAATTCAAGCTCAGATCTGTTTTTTTTTCCAGAAAAGGGTTTCAGCCATAATGCTCAGTATTCGACATAACATATTCTTAAAGCATTTGTACTAGCACTTAAGACTTCTAAGAAATACTGGCTGTGGAAAACCCACTGAAGGCGATCATGAGTAACAGATTCTGGAGGATTGGGTGAATACTGATACTACTTCTGATCTCTAGAAGATCGAATGGGATTACTTGGGTAACTGGAGGCTGGTGACCTGGGCATTAGTCTTGGTAAAAGCAACAGAACAGCTGACATGAGACCTAATATACAAAGATGGGGAAAGAATACAATTAATTGGTTTAGGTCTCCTCAAATAACATAATTTCATTCTTGGATACTATAAATCATGTTTATAGAGATATTGAATAGATAAAATTACTTTAGGCTTTTTTAAGGCTTCTAGCGTAGTACCACAATACAATCTGATTAAAAAATTAGCACTCCATAATATCAATCAAAGCTATTTGAATGGATTAGTAACGAGGTAAGCACCAGGTCTCTGAAGACAGTTGTCTGGCATTGCTGATGTTTATGTTAGGATTTATATTGAGAGAAATCTGTTACTAATAGATAACTGTAAAGCTATAGACTTAGGAGCTAGGTGTTTAGTCTATTCCTGTAGGTCAGGTGACTGGAATAGAGTAATCTTGGACAACAAAATGAGAGCGGTTAACTTTGGAAACAAAGTACCAAGATTGAAGTGAACTTTGAATACCCTGAGGTTTTCAAGTCAAGGCGGGATGCCTTTCTGGTAGAAATGGTTTATCCTGACAAAAAATATGCTTTAATCAAACAGCAGTTATTAGGCTCACTCAAGAGTAAGTGGGGGAAATGTAATGGCCTGTGACATATGGTCAAACTAGATAGTTTAATGGTCACTCATGACCTTAGCCACCTTCCCTGTCCAGGAAGCCACAGTTTGATAGCGTGCAAGCAAATAGTAACAATGCTTTTGTAACCCTATACTGGGCAGTTTCCCAGTACTTATAAGACAATTATTCTTCTAAGGTAGAAATTAGTCACAAAGCAATTTTTAAAGCTTTGGACATTGTTATCTAATCACTTTTCTTTGATGTTAAAATTAGTCTGTTTTTTATATCCTTTTTATCAGGTGCCTTTGGACTTGATAGGGGATATTTGGGAAAGTCCCTGAAAGGTGAGTTTATTTTCTGATGCATTTAGATAAAATGATGTAGACATTAACTTTACTCTTCTAAATTATCTCTGGTTTCTTTGTGATAAGAATATAAAATTATTTTGGACTAAATTATTCCTAAACCCTGAATCAATGCATGAAGTTTGTTTGCCTTTTTTTTGTTTTTTTTTTGAAGGGAGGGTTTTGTAAAAAACAAAACTTTCTAAGTCCCCAATGATTCACATACATCAAATATTTCTGTAATGCTGGAGTCATGAAATGGCTCTATTATAGTCAACAGAAGGGGAATGGACCTTGAATTCAGCCTAGTGAGCCAGGTAAGGTCACATGCTGCCTCTGGTGAAAGGCTTTAAGAGAGACCCAAATCCTCTTGCAACTGGCATGGTCAATGTAGGACTGCATGAGTGCAAGCCTGCAGTGATTCATCAAATTCACTGCAGGCTTTTGGAAAGGATATCAAAATATGAATACATAGAGAGGAATAAAAAGCTTCAGAAATTCAGGGTAGTGATGATATTTTTATCTTTTGAATTATCTGTTTTTCTCATAAGACTCTATACTGGACTGTACTGACGTGTGTCACTTTTTGTTGTATTTTTAAGGTATGCCGGGGTGACTAGAATGCCTAGATATCCAAACAATGAAAAAAGTGTAGATAAATCCATATGAGTAATGAGTTAAATAAGTAGACAAAAGCAGCTAGTTAGTCACCTTGTATATAATACAGGACAATTAAGCTGAAGGAGTTATTTATTATACCTGACATTTCCTGGTTTTGGAGGACTTAGGGGAAGCCCAATTTAAAATACCTTAAAGGAGTCATAAAGTTATGCGCATCTATGCACAGACAGATTCACCAAGGTCAGTCTCATGCTGGATATTCAAAGTTGGGAAACAGCTGAGAAGGTCTCGGTGCTAAAGCTTAAATAACACGGCATATCACAAAACAACATGGAGAACAAAGTAACATGGACATCACAAAATCTCTTCCCAGCATAAGAAAATACGTATTCTCTTAAACTACAGTTATCTGTCCTTCAGTTAAATCCTGAAATGACAAGCCACCTGATGTTTCATTTTCAGTTGTCCTACATGCACCTTACAGAAACTTGTAAGAAGCTGGTTACTCAGCTTGCATACTCAGACTTTGCACTAAACAGTCCCCCCCTAGAAGTCACCTTACCATCTGCCTACACATTGCTAGATCACTTATTTTAATAGTGTCCTGAGTTTGGCACTTGGAAAGGCAAAAAAGTATTCTGAAGAGCCTATTAAAACCTGATTCTACATATTATAGATAATTAATTCTAGCTACTATTTTAACCATAATTGAAGGTGCTCAGACTTTGCAACAGGAATTTGCTGATGGCAATATCAAGCCCATAAAAGAGCATAACAGTAGAGGGTGCTTTCATTAATTGCTGTATAGCAACTTTGAAGTGTTAAGACTGGTTTTCATTTAAATATTTATTTATGAGTGACTTTTTAGGACTCAAACTTAAAAAAGATCCTGTGTAGTAGCAATGTCCATAGTCTGTAGCATGCTTGAGAGAGTAATATATTTTGCTTTTTGCAGATCTAGTGAAGAACTCAGAATACAATTTAAGTAATTGCTCCTTAAGTAGTTCTGAGAACCCATATGCTACTATAAAAGACCCACCAGCTCTTGTACCAAAAAGCTCAGAATGTGGATATGTTGAAATGAAGTCACCAGCTCGCAGGGACTCCCCATATGCTGAGATTGCTGGCTCTGGTTCAGCCAATAGGAATGTTTACGAAGTTGGTAAGTACAAAATCTACTTCTAGAAGTTGATGGTTTAGAGCAAAGAACATAGGACTTGTTTTTTCTTTGAATTAGTTTAATCAAAACATGTGAAAAGTCACTGAAAAAAATACATGTTCAGATTCTATTTTCTGCTCAAAAGCCATAACAACAACCTCATTCTTTTGAGATAAGTTGTGTAATTCACAAGACGAGTTTGAAAGACCTTCAGCTCTGTTCTATAACCTAGAGGTACCTCTTAAATTTCCCTGTATTGAAAGCCTTTCTTTAAACATCAGGATAAGCTTAGTGTTAGATTGCAGTATAATTCAGCTTTAGATTAGGCTGTTAGGTACTGAATGCAGCTGGAGTAAGTGTATGGGCAGGATAGAAAAGATCTGTTTCCTCCTCTTGATCAAATAAAACAACATCGTCACCCACAGATGTAGTATTTCACTGATACAGGCCCTATCTAGTTACTGCAATACTGTAGTTACAGAAAAATTTGGGATCTTGTGGAATGGTAGTTATCCTAATGGACTCTGGACTGAAATAAAGTGTATGTCACATGTCAAAAGATACCATTTTCCTTTTCTCTCCCAAATTAGAGATTCCTCTGGAGTTCGTCAATATCCCCATCTTGATGAAAAGCCCCAGATTTGGGCTTTTCTTTTTTAGTTTGTCCACACACGAAGAACAGATGCTGGTCCACTTGCTTCTGTCAGTAAATATGGTCATGGGAGAGCCGTGTTGCAAGCCCAGAGGTCTAACAGTGTAAAGCCCAAACAGCTTAACATCAACCTTTGTTTCTACCTGCATTTCAGGACTCAGTGTGACAAGGAATCTGTATATTGAAGCAATAAGGAAAGGATGTTTTGTAATGCAAACTGAAATGAAATACAGTGTTTGTGTTCTGTTCGCTACTTCTGGTGTTGAATGTATGTGCTTTCTTTTATGACAGAACCTACGGTGAGTGTTGTCCAGGGAGCATTCAGCAGCAGCGGACGTTTCAGCCAGAATCCTTACGATCTTCCAAAAAACAGCCATATTCCATGTCATTATGACTTGCTACCGGTTCGAGATAGCCCCACATCCTCTACGAAGGAGGTCAGCAGTGAATGACCTCAAAAGCTGATGTGTAGCACAGTGGGACTCTCAAGGGGCAAAGTGGCATGGTTGTGCTCCTTCGTCTAGTTCACCATCATATTTGGCTCCTAGTCTGTCCAGCAGTCAATTGCTGTACATTAATTAGAATCTCAACATGAGGTTTGTATTGTGTATACAAGTGACAGATGGACAAATGCCACACTATGGGGATCCTGATCATTCTTTTTCTCACGTCAGTAAATTTTATAGAAACAGGTATGCAACACATTTATACTGTAATATACTGGCTTAAAAATACTAGTTTGCAGATCAGTTTTGGTAATATCCCATTTCAGCAACTTTAAATATAGACTTCATCTTTGCCATGTTTTAGTGTAGAAATGCTCCCAGGCCAGTGCAATTTACCAAATACCACTTCGTACAGGTGATCTGATTCACTGCTTATGTAGAAGAAAAACTGCCTTGCCAAGCTTTACTTTCCATTCTGATCTTTACTCAAGATGTATTAAGAAACAAGATTCGATGGGGATAAGTAAACACAATACTGCAGTTGTTTGGGAAATCCATCATCAGGCTTTTTTGTCCATTACTGTGGTAGGCATACCTTGCTTGAATAGTTTTGGAGATAAAAGCATTGCATACATCAATATTATATGATGCCTCAAGATCTCTTGGTACTCCAGACCCAGCACCAGTCTTCCACAAATCTTCTGTATGTTGCAGTTGTGAACACTATTTCTGACATACACAACTAATAATCCATAACATATCAGTAATTACTTCATAAAATAAGTAAATTAGATCAGTTTATTTTTGTCATCATTGACTGATTATGTAAGGAGTGGACAAAGGTGATGACTGCTGTAAATCTTAACTGCAAGGAAAGGTTTACATTTTATAAACAGGTAGTAATAATGACTGTAATATAGGATAAAAATAGTAAAGTGTTCTGACTTTTTTTTTCTTAGAATAACTAAGCAATCTCTCTGCATAGTTGCTAAAAAGGCACCTTTTCTTTTTTATAGTTGATGTAGGAAAACACATGCTTAAGCTGGTCTTTTGCATTGCTAATAATGTGATAGATGTATCCCCCATTCTTCATTAACTTGTGTCTCCATTTTTACGATGTGTGTCTGTGTTTCTAGTGATCTAGTTTGTAACTGCAAAAATATTCTACTGTGTGTCCATTTCTTTTGCATTTTTGCCAACTGGCCTTTATTTTGTCTGGTTTAAAGGGACCTC
Source organism: Bucorvus abyssinicus (assembly GCA_009769605.1). NCBI lineage: Eukaryota > Metazoa > Chordata > Aves > Bucerotiformes > Bucorvidae > Bucorvus > Bucorvus abyssinicus. The sequence goes on along the minus strand of CM020063.1, from coordinate 68,913,164 downwards.
ATGGCAGAGGGAGAGGATTAAAATAACAATTCATGTCATACTGATGTCTGTCAGAGGAGTTTAGATAATACATCATAGTTTAACTTAATCAATTGGGAAAAACAAATCAAGGTGGTTTTGTCAAGGATAATAACAAGAATGCAGAAGTAAAAAAAAAAAGTCCTTCTTTAAAGTTCACCTTATTCTGTTGACTTTATGGATGGAGACCATCTTTCCAAAAGGCTCCTTTCTCTCCCCCCAGAAAGTCTGTTGTGAACTGCGCAATTTGGTGGAAATGAAATTTGCCAAGGTGTCCATCCATTGAAGCAAAATTGTCCCCCAGTGGTGTCATGTCAGCCTAAAAATAAAATGGGTGATACAGATTGGACATTCTCTTTCAGTGGGAATTTACCTTTAGAAACCTAAAAATGATGTGGCAGTATTTCATCCAGCTGCTGCTGCTGTCAGTGATCCTACCTGCTAACATGCTTGTAATGTAACCCTGGTAGGCTCTTCCACCCTGCCTTGGTGGTAACTGTAGTTTCTTGTAAACAACTTGTCTTGAGGGTTGGTAAATACCTGATTGATGGGGAAGGGATCAGGCGGTTGCCTCATACGGCATATAATGGGAAGCACTAGTCCTCTCTTTTTTCTGTGTTGGGGTCACGTTTTGGCACATGAGACCTATGATTTACTATATTGATAAGAAGAGCAGTCGATGGGTCAGGAGTTTGGAGTATGTGCTCTTTGGCTTAGCACAGAGAGTGCCACAACTGCAATGCAGTCCAAGACAAAGAATTATCAGTATTGTGACAGCACTGATACATTCCTAAGGAAATCACAACCCGTTGCCTTTAGAATACTAAATGCAACAGAGGATCAGTGGGAAGAAAAACTGAAAAAAGTTTTGGAATTTTTTTTTTTAAAGGAACCCCAGAGCTGAAATAGAAATACAATTTGCTTTTATTTGCGGTCACTGAAAGGGTAATAAATGAGAGATCTGCAGCCAAAGACTTTGTTGCAGATGTGCCCAAGCCTGAGAATGTATATGCCTGTATGGAGTGCCCTGTAACATTCCTGATTCTCGTTGGCCATGAGCACTGGCTGTTTTGCAATTCCGTGAGCATTTCTTGTAGGTCCTTGGAATAAATAATTTTACTATCTTGGGATTTTGGAAATACAGAAATAAACTACAAGATTTCAAAAGCCAGTTACCATTTAATCCCTCTGTAAGACAAAGTATTGATTGGGTTTGTGTGCGTATAGATAACATGTAGAGCTACTGGTATATACATGTATTTGTACTGTGTGAAAACAACTTTAAAATAAAATCTTTCTTCTCTGAAGCCAGGAATAGCAAATGTTGTATTTAGCAATTGTGAGCTCACAAAAATTTATTTTCTTACTCTCTGTGAAGTTTGGAGACCACTAGATAAATTAATCTTCATAATAAAATAAACAGTTCTTTTTTATATGAAAGAGTGAAAAGCTGAATAAATTACATTGGTTTGTTTGGAAATTTCCAGTATGTGTCATATCCTAAAGTGATACATTCAGCCAAATATTCATGGAAACAGATGAGTTTCTGATAATTTTGCCTATTGTGTATGTTGTCAACCTACACATTACCAAAGCCTGCCTTTCTGTAGGCGGGTAAAACTCCTGCTGTGTAGTCAGCATAAGCAATGTCTGCATGTACCTGAGCTGGATTTGCAATACATACAGGTCAAGTAAAAGAATTCTGAATTTACTTCAGTGAATGATTGTTGGTAGACAGAAAACAGATTGCCTGCAGGGGTAATACGTTCTTATTAAAAGACAGCCATGTGTCATTCCAGAGGGAAGAAGCACGCAGGACTTGCATTAGCAATCCTGCTGTCTCCTATATGGCTAGGGAGGCTTGCTCTGGAGTACACTCTGCTGTCAGTCTGAGAGACCCTCAACTCAATCCTCATGACTGTCACACATATTGTAGATTCCAGTATGCTCTTAAACACTTCTGAAAATGCATACTATATTGTGGTGGGAACTTAATGAGTAGGTTGACATCATAACTTTAGCAAATGCAATCTGCTTAGAGAATTGGCTTTACCACAGACAGGAATGGAAAGAGATGCCTTGCTTCTATATATTAACATTACAATAGCAAGAAACGTGGCATTGAAAATGGACATAGCTGTCCCCTAGCAACTTGTTATCAGTTTAATAAAGTGCAAAATGCTGCACAAAGTTAATAACTTATTTTAAGGTAAGTAGTGAATATAAACTTTAGGTTTTAAATAATGTAGACATATAGGCATATTAATTCTGGTCGTTTAGAAGCATAATGAACTGCAAGGCTTTTTACTGTATCAAAGATTTTTAATCACAACACACTGTTATATATATAAATTTGTCCTTATCTTCATCTGCCCAGATGTCCCATTAATTTTAAATGCTGCACATGCAGATTACAAGGGAAAGAAGATTTCTTTGTACTTACACTTTCTGATGAAACCATCTCCAAAGTCAAATTAATATTGAAGTGAAGTTAGGTAAAACAAAATAAAATTGGGAAATGTGTTAAATAAAATATACTGGATTTTCCAAGTACTGTGATTACAACTGAATTTTTTACTAGATATGTGCGCAAATAATAATCCTTATACTGAAGCTCTAAAGTCCAGACTGAAGAATACAGAGCTAATTTTGACAAAAATGCTTTATATTAAAGATTGTATATATAGTAGTTTAAATCTGAAAACAAATGGGTGCACGTTTATTAATGACTGTACAGAAAATCTTGTCATTTGGAACTCTAGTGCTAGAGCGCTGAACCTAACTCTTCTGTCTTCAGTTTTTTAGCCCACAAGACTTTACTTTGATGTGATTGAACTGTTATATATTTTTAAAGAAAACCTATCAAGTATACCTGGCTTCTTTTCTTAGCTGTTACAAATAAGTGTTTTGTTGTGAAAATATATATATTTTCCAAAGATGACTGATGTTCATCATTCTGCCCTTCACTACCATTTATTTTACTTCACATACTGTAGGGTAATGTAATAAAGTTTCTAATGAAAGATGGGAATTGCTTTGAAATTTTTTCCTTTGTTTTTCACTTGCTTAGGATGGATCTTGAAATAGCATGGCAAATATAAAAAATGTTACTTTTGCCCACGCTGGACCACCAAGTAATGTATTTTAATTTCCTTCTTATAGAAAGTAGTTTATGAGAAACTTTGAGAAAAATCAAGGCTGATTTTGAACTGCTGAACTTCTATGACTACTGTCTGTTCCTGAAGGTATTAATTCTGTAAACAGGGCAATTCTTTCAAGGCTGTCTCTTGAACACTTAAAGCTTTAACCTTGAGAAAGATGGGGAGCTGAGTTGCCACAAGCAAGGTTTTTCCTGTATTTAATAGGATAATAGCCTTGGATTGAACATTAAAAAGCCAGTAACCAAAGTACAAACATGGCACAAAAGGGGTTAGCAGATTTTAATTTCTGCTTTGTAAGTCTGACCCCTTAAGATGAATCTAAAACACTGGATACAGATAAAGAGTGTGGGAAATTGTTCCTGACTATCACAGTTTGATCAAGGATGAGATATTTGTCATTAACAACTAATCACAGAAACATAGAATGGTTTGGATGGGAAGGAGAAAATACAGGAGAAAACCAGCAGGAGGGAGCCAAGGGCTGCCTGTGACACCCTGTGGGAGGAAGCAGGGGAGCCCAAACGGCTGGCCAGCAGTGATGGGGAGCAGGGAGAACCTGTGGGACTCTTCCTACAGCCTCCTGGGGAGGCACAAGGTGTTACCAAGTGAATCCTCCTGCTGTATGGGCCTGGAGATGTCTGCCATGGCCAGAGCAACCCAACAGAGCTCTGGGAAGACATGGCCAAGGCCTCAGTGACTGGTGTGAAACACTGATGCTGAGCACAAGAGATAGGGGGAATGGAGAGGGGCAGTGCTGCTGCAGTAACCCTGGACATACGTGCTGGATCCGCAGAGCTGCTGGGACGAGTGCCATAGGTGAGAATTGCCTGTTTGACATCAACAAGTGATGGGTTCTGCTATCACTGAGGGTCAGGCAGTTACCTGGTGATGGGTTATGACCTGGCGCTCCTTGCTGCTTGTATCCGAGCGCTGAGTCCCACCCAGCCAGTCTGTGCCCAGACTACTCCAACTGAGCAGGTCGCGAGGCTGGAGCCGTGCACAGGCTTGGTGCTGGTGTCCTGACTGGGGAGCTGCTCCTTGCAGCTCTCAGTGCCTGACCCCAGAGCCACGGAAGGATTATCCCCGGCCCTGCCAGATTCAGGCAGCCGGGACACCCAGGAGGCAGCTTGCAGCAGCAGAGGTGAGCTGGGCAGGGATCCCTCACCCTGGGCAGCTGGGAGGGTTTCCTTCTTGAGGCACCTGGGCATTTCCTCCAGCCCTCCCCAGGCCAGCCAATGACCGCGGACTCTCTTCCTTTTCTAGCACAACACCCGCTGCTGCAGCACTGGTGAGACAGAGCAGCTCAACATCCCCAGCTTCCCCCAGCCCACCACAGCGAGTGGAGAGCATGGCCACAGAGCTGGACGAATGGTGTCCAATATGCCTGGACACCTGGGAGGCGGCCAGCTACATCATGCCATGCCTCCACCAATTCTGCTACATGTGCATCCTGCGGTGGGCTGTGAGCAAGCCCGAGTGCCCCCTCTGCAGGAGGAAGATCACCTTCATTGTGCCCTCGGTGTGGGTGGACGACGGCTTTGAGGAGCGTGTCCTCACACCACCTGCAGCGTCATCGATCGTCGGCTGCCAAGCAGGAGACGCTCCTAGCCGTCCAGCTGCCCACAGCCCTGCAGCCACACAACCACAGCCTGTGGGGATGGCGCCCAGGGCTCGTCCAGGCGGCCGCCAACCCACCACCTGGACATCTCATTTCCGGGACCTCCCAGCTCTCCTCCAGCCCCATCTGACCCAGCTGCGTCAGGAGCTGGGGCATGCCTTCGTGGCACTGGCCGCTGTAGCGAAGGACCTTGTCACGTCCCTCCTGGTCCGCTTTGGGCTGGGTTAAGACCTACTGGTCCAGCTGCTGGAGGCCACTCTCCAAGACCACGCAGCGACATTCGTGCACCAGCTTATCCCTGTTGCTGTGGAAGGGTACAGCGGGGAGGCCCGCCGTCTGCTGGGCCTGGAGAACGACCGTGATGCCGGGGGCCAGGAGGGCAGCCCCGTGGCGGCCCCCAGCCCCACTGCCTCCCAAGGACGGTCTCCCACATCTGGCCCAATGCCCTCCAGCAGAACTGAAGGAAGCAGCACGGATAATGTCCCCAGCACATCAGCAGCTGCACTTGGTGGAGGTCCCGGCACCACTCCCTCTGCCCTCGTTCCTGTCCCTCTGGAGCAAGAAGAGCCTCAGGAGGAGTCTGCGGAGGCTGTGACACGTGCACTTGCTTCCAGCCAGGGCAGGGAACGCTCCCCTGGGGAGCCATGGCGACCCCCGAAGAGGAGGAGCGGCGGCCCCGAGGCCTCTCCTGCAGCCAAGAAGAGGCCAGCTCGCAGGCAGTGCTAGAAGAATGCCCCGGGCGCTGCCAAAACTAGGGCTGGGCCAGCAGCTGGGCCATGGGCTGGCCCTTAAGGGCTGCCGGCCCTCTCTGCCTCATTATCAGGCCCTAAAGAAAATAAAGGCCTGAGAACCGCAGAAAAAGTCTCGGTGTTGCTAACAGCGCAGGTGGCGTTGCTATCCCCACCCGTGCTGCTTTCTCCCCCTTTTCCTGGGGCTATGCCAGGAAACCGTTTCCTCTTGGTGTCCTCAGCAGAGCGCCACAGGCCTTCTCCCTGCGGTCTTGCACAACCTCCTTGCCTGGCTGTGACTATCAAGGGGCTGCACTGTGCTCTCTGAGCACACCTGTCCCCAGAGCACAGCGCCGTGGGTCTCGGGCCAGCCAGCCACGCAAGATGAGGGGACGGACAGAAGCCAGCTACTGGGTTTGGCACCAAGAGCTGCTGCCAGGCTCCAAAGGAAGACCCAAGTCCCAATGGCACAAAAGGCCAAAGGTCAACTACAACTGAAACTAGCCAGTGTTGTGTCAGACAAGGAGAAAGGGCTTTTTAAGCATGTTAAAAGAAGAGCAGGAAAACATTGGGCCAATACCATGAAGATGGTCCCCTGGCAAATGAGGATGCAGCAGAAGTGGAGCCATTCAGGGCTTTTTTTTCCTCAGTCTTTAATACTAACAACAGACCCTGGGCTGCTCTCTCAGTTGGAGGAGCACGACTGTGGGAACAGTGAGTTGTCATTTGTGGTCTTGGAAATGGCAAGGGGGCAGTTCTTTCCCTTAAACATTCGTAAGTCCACGAGGAACCCTCCTTCCATATATGCTTGGAGATGTCTGCCATGGCTGGAGTGACCTGATGGCGTCCTGGGAAGACATGGCTGAGGTCTCAGTGACTGGTGTGAAACACCAATGCAAGACAAGAGATTGGCGAATGGAAGGGGCAGTGGTGTTGCCGTAACCGCAGACATGTGTGCTAGGACAAGTGCCATGGGTGAGGATGGCCTGTAGTTATGTCCCCAAGTGATGGACAGCCACATGCCCGAGCAATGGGTTCTGATGTCACCGAAGGATGTAATAATATTGACTGTAATTAAAATACACTTTAAATTCCCGTAATTAGAAATGCAGGAAGAGGTGCCTGATGGCTTGTTAAGGATGTAAAATATAATTAGGTCATGTAATTTTTTTTTCCCGGCAGTCGCAGAAAGACCGGCTCTGGATACCTGTAGACGTGGTGAGCTGCGGAGGTGCAAATACGTCGGGGTGGAGGTCGGTGCTGGCTGTGCCCGTGGTGGGGCTGTCGGGGTGTACGGAGCACGCGCCCCGCCCTAAGGGCGCTAACCCGCGCCGGGCAGAACCCTTGGCGCGCCACGCCCTGCCCTGCCCTGCCCTGCCCTGCCCTCCCTCCTGCCGCGCGCCGCATCCCCGCCCCGGGACCGCCCGCGAACGTGGCAAAGGCGCCGTCCCGCTGCCCGGTGCCGCCATTTTGGAGGCTAGTCGCGAGCTGCGCTAGGGGCATGCGGGCAACGAGCGCCCCCTGCCCCCGCCTGAAGGACGCGCCGCCCTGGACTCGGGGGCATCCAAGTACGGGCCGGCAGCGCGACTGGAGTGGCAGAGGACACCGCCCTTTGCCCGGCAGCTCCGCCGGAGACGTGGCAGCGCGGGGCGGGGACGGCGCGGTTCCGCTAAGGCTGCTGGGAGCTGTAGTTGGCGGCGGAGCCCGTCGGTGCCTCCATTCATCGTCGTCGGGGCCCGGGGCGCGATTTCCTCGTGAAGCGAGCGCGGCGGGAGGAGGCGGCGGGCCCTGGCGCTCTGGCTCCGTGAGGCCGCATATCGTGGCAGGCAGAGGGGACGCGTTCGCACCCGTCGTCCCCGGCGGTAGGGGAGTGGTTGGAGGGCTGGGCTACGCCGGACGGTGTTAGCGTCCCGCAGCGGTACGTTCCCCGCGCTCCCGGGTGCCGGCAGTGGCCATTGGATGCCGTTGAGGCCCGAAGCGGCTGGGGCAGGTCCGGTGGTTAGGGTGGCGGGATCAGCATGGGAGGCTGTGGCATGTAGGGTGGGGGGAGAGGGGGAGTCGCTGTGGTGTTTCCCGGGGCGGGAGGGGCAATATCGGGGAGATCCGCGCCGCTCTGTCTCGTCTGCCGGCCTAGGCCGCGCTGCTGTAACGGCCGTCAGCGCCGGGGCCCTGCAGAGCGGCTGCTGGCCCGACCGCTTGTGTGCGGGCGTTTGCGCGTGTAGAGGCCCGGGCGAAGCTCCGGTAGCCGTCCCACGATCCCCCGCTCGGCCCCATTTCAGTCTTGGGAGGTACACCTGGGGCCGCAGGGTGTCGGTACCCTGGAGAGTAGCCAGGGGCTTGACCTTGCTGTGGTTACTCTGACTGCTGCTATTCTGAACCACTTTTTCCTTCTAAAGGGCAGCAGTGGCTTCTGTCTTCCCTGCTGACAGGAACGCGCTTTGGGTCTTGTAAGGTGAGGTTCGTGGGGTATGAATGTGCGTCAGAGTCCTTTCAGGACTCCTTACTGCCTCACTGACTGGTGCCATTGCAAACACACGCACGGACCAGCACTCCATAGAATTTCCAGTTGAGTCCTTGTACCTTGCTAGGTCATGTATTTTGTTTTGCTCCTGTGAGTCACCCTCTGACGAGGCTTCCTCCAGGCACTGTGTAGAGTGTTCGGATGCCTGGCCTCAGGGCTGTGCGATCCAGCCTTGCAGCTAGGATTGGAAATGCTGGTCCTGCTCAACCTGTGTGATTCCAGCTTGAATTAGCATAATTCCCAGTGGAAGTCCTCTCCCTTGAGGATCTGTTGGTATCTGAAAGAAGTGATGCTTCAAGAGGTTTATTAGTTATTCTAATGTCTTTGGAGGCATTGTTGAAGTGATTTGCCATTTATTTATTTTGTTACATAGAAAAAGCATTTGTTTTGGGGAAAAACTTATGAAAATGCTGGATATGATAGAGCTATTTGTGCAAATTGGTAGAATGTATGTGCTTTTGTTTAGCTGTTTCTTTGATGGGTAGTTCTATGTAGCATTGTGTACTAGATCAGTTCTGTGTTCATCAGTGATCTGGAACTTAAGTGGTCTGTGGAGCTACATAAGCTTTGTGCTATTTAAAAATAAGTATTTGATAGTAAGGGTCTGTGTGGTCTGGAATGAATTGGAGGGTTGGCAGGTGGCATTATGAATGTGGGAAACAAAATAGTTCTCAGAGATTAGGAAGCTTTTAGAAAAGTGGAACTGTCTATTTTTTATGCTGTGTGTGGACTATTATAACTCTGTCTGCAGCAGTCTCAAGACAAAGCCAACCCCTCTGACATGCCTGGTGTTATGAGCTATCTTGGTGCTGCATTAGGTAGAGGTGAAAAAGTGATGTGGGTGTTGTGGTTAACATTATTTATGCTATGAATATGTAACAGGCATAGGAGAGTTTGTTTTTTTTTTTTTTTTTAATCTTTCCTGATTATCTCTCTTTAAGGCTTTGGACTTTAGAACCAGTCATTTAACACCAGGTCATTAAACTGATGATCCGTTTGTGCTTTTCCTTTGGCTTCAGTGAGACTTTGTGTGACCTCTGGGACCTGCCTGCATTTAACAGACCAGAGTCTGAAGGAATTTTTATCCCTGACTTTGTACTGTCCCTTTATAAAATAAAATAAACTGATGTGAGCGATTTTTCAGGCGAAACTTTAATGTACTAACAGTTCAAATCTGTTTTTTTTTTTTTTTAAAGAGTGTTGTTGTTTGATTGATGTCAGCTTCACTCTGTCTTTAAAAGCTGAAGGTTTTTCTTTTGTCACCTTCTCACTTTCTTCGTGGTCATTCTGGTTTTTAGTCTGTCTTGTTAGCATCCTTTGAGTTATTGGTCTTTTTTTCCCTTTGTCTTCTCTGTTGCTGAATAGAAGTATGTTTCTGTGAATCTGTCTATCAGTTAATGCAACCTAGGATGTAATGTTTTATTTGAAGAGATTGTTGTACCAGGAATGGCTCTGAACTACTTATTTGTTCAAATGAATAAATAAATAACTGCTCCTTATTCTGGACAGTTGTCAAATTGTGTTTAGCCATTAACAATGTGTGTAAGCCGTACTGTTCCACACAAAATAGTTATGCCTGTTATTATTCAAGACAAGAAGTTTAATAGCATTTTACTTTAGTATTCCAGCTGTGATTTCGTTTCATTTTAGGCTCTGTTTAGAGAGTAGTTTTGCCTCTTAGTGTTGTCCCAAAAGCACTTCCTTTACCTAGTGTGCAAAGCCAATCCGCACACAGAGTCGAGTTATTTTGTTATTGCTGGTTTGCAAAGCTGGGAGCTAGGCCCTAAAGCTAACTCATCGATTGCAAAAGCAGTCATTCATTTATTCAATCTGAATTGGCATAATTAATATATTCATTATTTACTCTGTTTCTGCTGGTGATTATGATTATTTGTCTTTAAGCTAATTGGCTAATTAATTTCTTGCTTCCGTTTAGAGTGATACTGCATTTAAAATTTACTAGGCATGCTCAGAGGGTCTGGGGCTTGAATTGAGTTGGAGGTTGCAAAATTCTCCTGCTACCTTTAACTTTCTCCCAGTTACTGCAGGTGATGCTGACCTCATTACTCCTTATCTTGCAGCCTTCTTTGTTAGCAGATGTTTTCCTTTACCAAGTCTTGATGTCGGGTCAAAAGATTAGGTAGCTCATTAACTCCTTTTCACACCAAGATAAACTGGCCCTAATGTTCGCTTCTCTTTTTGGCCCAAGGTTAAGTTTTACGCTGGTACATCTCAGGCCTGCTTAGTTTTTCCAGACATCATTCGGGTTCTGAAGTATAATGTGGTTTGTTTTTTTTTTTATTAGCAGGAGCATCTGAAATACAAGAAAGGGTTAATAAAAGATGACTGAAAATATGGCCTCATTATAAACTCTCAAATATGACTGATGTCTAGATAGTGTTTTTATCCATGTGAAATTTGCTAATCTCCATTTGTAGGTAATCTTATCCTTAACTGAGAATTTCTATATTTTAAGAGTAATAACTTGGAGAATGCTTTTGAAGTATGATTTTGTCATTAAGAATATTGCAAAATACTAGTGCTATTGTAATTACTATTAAACTTAAGTCAAAAGATGAATAATTTGCCAGTTCAGACTTTTAGTTGCTAAATCAAATTATTTCATTCCTGCTTTTAACATAAGCCCTGATAAAATTTTCAGTTAGAACTTTACCCTGATTTTCCCTTCATTATACACAGGCCTTGCATTTGTCAATTAGGTCAATGGCTGAGATTCAGCTTTAGGTTAATGGACAAGATTCAGCTGTTGAAAATCAGTAAAGTACACTTACCAGTCAACTAGGAATAGACCTTGTGGGTATACTCTGTTATATTCTTTGTCTAATGGGTGCTTTAGCAACATCACTATAGCGTCTTTGTTAGTACTGACAAGGGTTGTCTTTTCACTAAGTAGTGGAAGCCTAGGAAAATTCGTGCTTCTGCTTCTTAAAGGGGTTATTTTAGGGATGGCTGATCATTTGGATTGCGATTTTTCTGTGTTTTTCTGTATTTATCTTTTCCATATCCCTTCTTTTTTACTTTCATATAAACATAAGACAAGATTTTCTTTTAGCTAAATGTGGTGAGATTATAAAATTTGTGAAATCAATTTATGATCGCAAATCACTAGGTGGCAGTACTGCTGTTATTTTCATCTAATTGCACATGCTTCAGTTTGCCTGTCTCAGAGTTTGTCCGTTGTCGCTTCAGTTTAGAACTAATGTCCTAGTTTGCAAGAAGGCACAAAAGTCACTTCCTTCAGAAGTCAGGCTGAATTTTCAGGTGCTACTTGCTGCAGATTATGTGTTTGTGGCTTGGTCTAGGAAGAACTCACACTATTTATTTTTTTAAATCACTGAAAAGACAATCCAGTTCCACATCAAACAGTATTAAAAATTTGTTGGGTTACTTTTTGGAGACTTGTTTCCCTTGCCCCCAACTTTAATAGCTCTGTGAAGCTTTGAAAAAGCTTTGTACAAGAGTTTTTGAAAAGTCAGTCTGTGAACTTTTTCACTTATTCTACATGGCTGCAGTATTTATTTTTAGTAAGCACCTCTCAGACATTACCTGAAGATCTGTGATAAAAGTAAAATAATCTAGGAGGTTTTGGTCAGCGATTACTTTAGTTGTGCAATGGAAAATTCTTTCTGCTTTGCAGTTTATAATTGGAATAAGAATGACTTCAGAAATACTTCTGTGAAGAGGAATGTAAACTCCTGTAGCTTGATTAAAAGACAATATTATTGCATATTCTTCCGCTTAGTGAAGTTTAACAGAAGACTGTGCAATTCCTTTCTAAGGAGCGAAGAGGTGTACTCATTCTGTAAGGACAATCTGTTCCCCATCAGGCAATTACTGACCTTTTCATCCTATCTGAAGAGAAGCTTTTAAGTGAATTGAAGATGTTCTCAGAACCTAAAATCCCTCTGTCATAAGAGTTTTCATGAAGAGTGCTGTGCATGAGCCACATTTACTTGCTTTCTGAGGCTGGGCTCAAACACTGAATCTTGAATCACTTATGCAAAGCATATTGGTTTGTCAGAGGGACTATAATTTTGCCCATGTGATTTTGATGCTTTCATTTGTTTTGGGGATTCTGTAAGTCTGTGAAGACTAACACTGACATCCTACTTCCTGGATTTTTCAATTTGGTAATAACAGTAATTTTTCCTCCATATTAATTGTAGGAGTTGTGCGTACATTTAAAACAGGAGTGAGGGTGGGGTGGTTTTTTTTTTCTGGAAGAGAGGAAAAACCCTGTATTTTTGTAAATGGAGTTCTTTTTATATATGGGTGTTTTTACTCAATGCATTATCTAAGCCTTTTCCTCTATAAATTGTTAAAGGGAATAAGCTGGCAGTCCTCAAGTAGCTGCTGACGTAATGTATATGGTGGAAAATGTTTGAGTGTGTCTATTTTTCATAGATATAATTACTTTATACGGGATTTCTATTTCTTTTAAATTTTCTTAAGAATTATTATGTCAGGGAGCAGTACAAATCCTTGCTGTCTAGTTTACCAGACCTGAGAGGAAGCAGGATTTCTTGTTAGCTGCCTCTGCATTGAAGAACAAAAACCTCCAAATGTTCATGAAAGTCTTAATTTTTTCCCCCTCTTCTTTTCTTCTCCTAAGCTTTCTTACGTTAAGATTTTTAAACTAAGCATGTAGCTTTACTTTTCCAGAAATAGTATATTTTACAGATTTACTCAAAGATACTAAAAGATACTTCCAACATTGGCTTTCATTTTGAAGATTAGATTTTCAAGTACTTTCACCTCTGATAGTGTCACTAGAGTATGATGATTTTACGGGATTGTCTGTACTGAGGAACTTGGTCAGTGTAAATTAATTTCAACATTATTTTATTCATGTTGGAAGTGAATTTCAGCTGGTTTCATCTGGCTTTTCGGGAAGTTTATTTAGCTGACTCCAAAACACTTCTGCTTTAAAGGAGACAAGGTAATGGTTAGAGCTTAGGTGCCAGAGTAAGAACTCCTGTGCCGTTGCCAGCTATGCCGTTATTCACGGTGTTCAGCAAGATGTGTGGACTCAGGTGTGGTGCTCAGGAGCATCTGCTGAAGGTGAAGGCCTCTCGGGCTTCTGCACTCCTTGCATAGTCGTGGTTCTTCACTGCCAGATGGGGGAGACGTCGGTCCACTGTCTTGCCACTTGCCACGTTTTGCATCCGGTCATGCACATGCTGTGAAAGTAACAGGTCCTGGTGTGAGTTGCTGCAGCTCAGTAATGCAGCAAAATACTACCCCGTGGTTAATGTGGGTTTTGTGATGTGTAATTACTTCTGTATTATTCATCTAAGTACTACCAGTATATATTGGAAGCAGTAACTGGGCATTCACAGTAACGTTTTCTAAAAAAGAGTTGATTTTGGAGGTGTTATCACAGTGCTAAAAATAAAGGGAAGATACAGGAGAAATGAGACATACCGCATAATTATGTACTTGAGATCAGTCAATTTTTTTCTTTTTTTCTAGAGTTAGTATTTGAATTACCTGCTCTGTTTAGGAATTTAAATCACTGTGTTGTGGCCTTCTACATTCTAATTTAAAATCTTTTCCCTCGATTCTTAAGATACACTTTTTTTTTCCCCCCACAGCGTTTTGTAGCTGAAGGAAGATGATGGAGGAGAGTGGAATAGAGACAACTCCACCGGACACGCCCCCACCAAGTGCAGCAGGCGCTGCTGTTGCCACTACTACACCTGTCTCATTAGGTACAGACTTCCTCAGCAACTTGGTCATGTTTATTCTGTCTTTTGAAGCACAGCAATTCACCCCAAAATGCTTCAATCAGCATAATTACAGTGCTTTTCTCTAGACTAATTGGAAGAATTTAAATTGTTACTTAATCATGGAATTGTGCTTCTTATCTGACATGCATCTAACACAGAATATTTTAAACATTTTTTATTCTTGAAACCATTCTGTGAAGTCATGTGGATGCATTTGTGTTTTTTGAGGATGTGGGGCCAGGGAAATGATACCTTCCACTACAGAGCACAGTCAGACGAGCAGCATAGAAGGGAGATAAAACAAAATAAATTTACAATCTTGTAGGGAGTAGTAGTAAACCTGGTTAATCACTTGATTTTTAATATTACGGGTTGTAATCAAGGCACTTTATCTGATATTTCAAGAATTGAATGCCATATTCTGAATGGCAATATTTAATTTTCTGATACATCTGATATTGTTATCTTGAGTCAAGCTAGTGCAGTGGACTCCAAAGTGGGGTGCCGTTACCCCAGGGGGTGTGCAAGGCAATCCATTGGTGTGTGAGAAGAAAATATTAGACATCCATTAATACTTATTTTTATCAAAAAAATAAGAAATTAAGCTGTATTAATATTTAATATATTGTTTGACGCTGGTGTCCTCACTTGGTCTGTATGTCAGACATTCACATGTCCTGAGGGAAGAGTGGGTGTCCCACGATGCAGAGGTGTTGACAGTGGCACCCTCAGTCATTTACTCACTTTCATCATATTGCAACATCTTGCAGTTTGTATGCCTGCTTAAGTGGATTTATGGATTATGTTAATTATTATACTAACCCTTACAAAATGGACGAATGACTTAAAGATTCTTGCAAAGAGACCACAGATTGAAAATACCGCTAATAATGTGAGCACAAGCAAACAATAAGAAAATGGAAGGGCTGTCATTTCTCTGACCTTTCATATGAGCACTTTGCCATTGTTTTCACCTTGTAATATGGCTAACAATTGAATCAGATGTGACAAAACGTTGACCAAAAAATGGCAAAATTTTCAAGAAGACTGAAATAAAAATTTACATCTGTTATAGTTAACAATGCCTTGAGCTATTAGCTAAGGATAGTGTGAAGCCACTGTGATTAGCAAAACGTGTGAAAACTAAGCAGAACATGAAAGCAAACCTCTAGAATTTCTTTTTGTAATGTTTCAAGTCATACAGTACTCTATCCAGTACTTAAAAAATGTCAGTAAATAATGATAAATCTTTAGAAGCCTTTTTGGAGATTTCTTAAGTAATAGGGAAGACACAAAACTACATTGGGTACACACTTGTTCTTTCTGATGTGGTAAAAATATCTGAAATAATACATGGAAAACAATATAGTGACAAACTAAAATGCATTTAACAGCAAATACAGTCAATACTACTGGAAGACACCTAGAAAACTGCTGGAGATTTGAAGAAACAAGTATTAGAATAAATTACATAGTGTGGGAGGTTTGCTGTACACACATTAGTGTTCCTAACATGTCTCAGCTTACGTTTTTTGCTAAATTCTGGTTCAGTAATAAAATACACCAAGAACTACTTTATTGTCAAATGCTAAAAGAGGGTTGTACTGGAGAAGGTATATCCTCGACTTCTTTAATAAAAGCCATGTGTAGGTGTAACCACTGATGGAGCAGTTGCTTTGACTAGGGTAAAAATGCTTTCTAAAGTAAGGTTACAGAGATACCACCACACATGAAATTTATTCGCTGCCTCAATCACAGGCAAGTGATTGCAGCAAAGAAGCTGGAGTCGGAAGTGGACAGAGTGCTAGGGGATGTCATCAGTGTGGTTTATTATATAAAAATGATCTTTAAATAGTAGGTTTTTTTAACAATACCTTATAATAAGATAGAGAGTGACCATTAAATTTTTTTTCTGTCGTGCAGAAGTTTGCTGGTTGTCATATGGCAGGGTGTTTAAAAGAGTTGTTTAACTTAAAGATGACATAAGCATTTTTCTTTTACAAAAAGATAAGTCTTCCAGATTTGCTGATGTTTTCTGTGATGACAAGTGGCTGTCAGCAGTGTGCTACCTAGTAGATCTTTTAAAAAAATATGCGCTCATAATTTATCCCTTCAAGGTAAAGGTGATGTTTTAACAAGGAGTTACACAGTAACTACTTTTTGAAAGAAAGTCGTGCTTTTGAGAGAGCATTTTAAAAATTGGTATTTGGAAATGTTTCCAGTGTTATGCAATCCTGTTGCCAAAACCAATGCAAGTGTCTCATATAAAAACTGTCAGATCTCTACAAGTAAACTTAAAAAGAGAATTTCCTGACCTGCATAAAAAACCTCCCAAAGAGTTTCAGTGGGTTTTGAACCCATTTGTTAAAAATACCAAAGTGAAATGCCTTCCTGTTTGTAGGACCAATTGACTGACATCAGGGAAGATGGAATTTTGCTAGCTGAATTTAAAGAAAAACCTTTGTGTAATTGGTGGATGGGAGTGGAAGACGGAATAGCATAATTTAATAAGTGCAGCCAACAATGCAGTTTTTCCACTTGGATCTATGTATCTTTGTGAGGTATCCTTTCCAACTATGACAGCCATTAAAGCCAAGAATTGAAATAATCTGAATGTAGAAACAGACCTTCAAGTTGCCATATCACGAGGTGTTAGAAAATAACGAGGCTTCTTCAATCACATAGCTCACACTAAAAATTGTTATTAATAATTGTATTATATAGTATGATAATAGTAACCGTTATTAGCATACTATATTACTAGAACAATTTTCAGTGGGAGCAGGAAAGTTTTTGTAATGTTAATAAGTAGTTTTGAATTTTTTCATTCACCTTCATCTCATCCTTTAAAAATTTCTGTTGTGTATGTTTTCTAATACACATAATATACTAGTACATTTATAAATTTATATGTATAAATAAATATATTTACATATGTTGGGCAGGTGCATGCACAAAAATTTTTTACTGATAGATGAGCCTGCTAAACTTTGGAGACAACTGCGTAGTGCAACTTGGCATATCATTTGACTGTCATTGCTACTTAGGCTGAGGCCAGTGAGATGCTTGACCTTATCCAATAGTCTACTGCTATATAAAATGGTCTCTTTCACGGGCACCCCCTTGCCGTGGGGAAAGAGCTTGCGTGCCCTTGCGAAGTTGAGAGCTATGCTGGTGGTGGCATATGCCTCCGGTAGGGTCTCCCAAGCCAGACAGGTCTCAACTGAAGGGTCAGACAAAGTGTGTCCACGGGCAGGATGGGCTCACTAGCCTTCGGGCAACCATCCTAGGAGAAGGACAACTCTCACTCCAAACGCGGGCAGATGGAGCTCGTTTAGCCCTGTAAGGCCATCCATCTAAGAGAAGGATACTCTACCAAACCTACGACCTGAGGACTTTGCTGTCACCGTCCAAGCTCGCTAGGCCCTGGCAGATGAACCTCAGGTGTCAAGGGTGGGGCCAGTCTCGCGCACGCTGCGCCTCACCTAAAAAATCCACCGCGCAGGCTTGAAGGGTGTACTCACGTTTAAAGCCCTGTAGCGACAGGCAAAGGACGAAACAGCAATACCACCCAAGGAGACCCTTCGGTGTGCTCTTTGCAGCCGGTCTTGCCTGTCCCGCATTGGCCTTTTCGGCCATCAACGCGCTTGCAATGGGCGTGGGCAAAGCCCTTCCCAAGTCTTCGTCTGCGAAGCCAAGCCATGAAAAAATATAAAATGGTAATTTGTGTTTTGCTGACTTCATTTTTTTAGCTAAACTTGGTTTAGCTAGCAAAATTGGCTTATCTAAGGATCAGCTGAATTCCAGACTGAAACATAGAAAGCAGAGGGATTAGGAGGCTGGGTGACAGGGAAGAAAATGCTGCTCAGCCCATGTCATAGAACCATACCTCTGAAGTAACTCCCACCCTGCCAGCTATTATGAGCATGTGTTTTATTCTTAAAGATGGGCACTTCCTGCATCATCATCATTGATTAAGTAGTCACTTGGAAAGAACAGTGCTAGCTAGAAGTTTCTAAGGCAGACTTCAGCTGCAATAAATTCAGTAGTCAATGTTGACTCATCTTTTTAAGCTTATGACAAATAGGGTCATGCAAGAAAAAGAGATGTGGCTTACAAGATATTATCACCCAAAACTGAGTGCAATTGGGGTTGTATGCAAACTCAAGCAGAATTGAAATTCACTTTGAAGGGAAAAAACAGGCCAGGTCAAAACATGTTTGCAAAATGTCTGAACAATTATGTAACTGAATCTCTGAGATTAAGGCTCGGCATTTTTAAAATCCGTTTTATCTCTTTTTTTTGTAGCTTTATCTAGTTCCCTTGCTACGCCAAGCGTGTCAACTTCTCCCATATACTCGCCATCTTTGCCAGCTGGGATGTCTCCACTTCTTCCTCCTATGATGACTTCAGCTTCTCTTCCACTTGTGCCTTCTGCAACGGTTTCTACTGTTGCACAACCTCTAACTCGTGCCCCACTTCCTGTTGCCCCTTCAGCTTTTAGTACCTCCACGGCCCAGTTCTCTACACCTCCTCCGTTGAGCTCTACTACTGGCCCTGGTCTTCCTGCACCTCCCACTAGTCCCCCCATTTCTGGATTTTCCATGTCTTCAACCTATGACATTACCAGAGGTCATGCAGGTCGAGCACCACAAAGCCCACTGATGCCATCATTTTCTGCACCTCCAGTCACAGGTAGGTTTTTGTTTATACGCTTTCATGTTTGTGAGACAGGAAGAGGGATGTCTTGGGTGGCTTTTTCCACCATTCTGCTAAAGTCCTGCAAGTTCAGCTTCTTTATTATTCCAGGTACACTTAATTAATGAGGCTGCACTCAGAAGAAGGAAGAGTAGCCTTTAAAATACAGTCATGGTCTGGTCCTCTTTAGTAGAGTTCTGCTAGCATTCAGACTTACAGAAAAATCTTTGAGAGCTTTATTTTTTGTTAACTTGCACAGGAAGGCCCAGCTGAGCATATATACATATTATTTGTTTAGATCAGAGAGTTAACTTTAGCCATTATATTTCCACAGAATGATACGATATCTCAGGCTGCAATCTCATAATTTTCAGATTTTTGTTCTGAAAAGCTATCTATAACAAGCTGTCCATCACATGACACCGGCTTCTATTTTCTTGTTTCCAAAAACTAAATTGCATTAGGACAGCTAAAAATACCTTCCATGCAAGTAATTACTGTAGTTGCTGAATTGGTGCCATTTTCTGCTAGTGGAATGGAAACTTGGCTCTTCAACTGCAGTTGGGCCAGGCTTTTGCTATTATAGGTGATACCTCTTTTAAGCAGTCTGTATTAGGAAAATGTCTAAAAAGACCTATCAATTGTGCAGTGTAAAATAAAAATAACTCTTGATTAAGGCTAGTGTTGGAAAAATCTGTTAAAATAGGCTTGAGTAATGGGGCAAAGGTTCATGCTTAAATTTTCTACTGTTTGAGTTTCGTTTTCCTTCAACATAGCTAAGCTATTAATTTGCTTGCTCCTTTTTCTATTGCTACTAATTTCCAGCACTTAGAAAATTTCTACTTCTCTCTCTTTTAATGTGTATTAAACATTCCTATTTCTTTGTCTGGAAGACAACACTCATTCCTCTTCTTCCTCTACAGAGGGCTTGTTATGAAAATTTGAATACAATACAAAGCAGGACTGTTAAACTAAACTACTAAGAAAAAAACATTGTTTAATTTTATACTTAATGTACAGGCAGTCTCTGTTCTATTAGCAGGTATTGTTGAACTCGTTTACTGTACTTACATCTGCTAAACTTTAACAAGAATAATTGTTCTGGGGCCTTGAAGAAGTGAAGTGGATCAGCCCAGTATTCTTCTATTCTTCCTGCTCATTTTCCTGTTAAACAATTGCATGTTGCTGCAGTATAATAAATTAAATGCAGTAAAATAAATGAACATGCATGTGTTATTTTTTCCTTTTCCTAGGTGTTTTGGCAGATCCTATTACTCAGCAAGCAACTTTCTCATCACCTTTGGCTCCTGGAACTGGTTCTGCAATCACTTTTCCTGAGGAACGTGAAGACCCCAGAGTATCTACTGCCCAGGGTGGAACACCTGCTGGAGGACTGTGGGGGTTTATAAAGGTGTGGGGTTTTGTCTGTTACCTTTCATGAGGAATTACCATTTTTTTCTGACTACAATAATTCGTCTTATTTTTTAAATTTTTGTTGCTATAAATTCTACCTTTTCTGTAGCGTCATGTGCATGGTGGCTGTTTTTAACAGTGGTGTTTCCTGAAACTATGCTTTTGCTCTTCCTCTCTATAGAAGAGGGAGGGCTACGCAAATGCAAGTGTCCTAGGTAATTTTATGCTTGGGACAGGAAGATATGCATACCTAACAGGTTCTGTCACTGGTTCTTAAATCAGGTGAAGCTTTAGAACCTCTTGAAGACCTGAAAGCTAATTTTTACTTCACAGTGACTGGGTGCTTTGCTGAGCAAAAGATACTTTGAGGTAATTACACTACTCTGATTCTGCAGTTCACTGAAGTGCAGTGTAGGTGTAGTAAGAATGCGTTTCTCAGAAAAATACACGTGCACAGTGCTGTCTTGTGTAATTCTTGTAATTTAGAAAAATAGAAGCATGTGCAATTTTAATACTAGTGTGAAAGCAGTGTGTTTATTCAAGAAATTTTATAAAAGGTTTCTGTAAAATAATTTCCAGTGCTTTATCTCTGATGATTCAGCTTTGGTATCTATCTTCTTTCACCCTGTCATCTTATCTAAATTTAATGAACTTTTGACAGGATACATTCATTCATTAAGACTATTTGCAAGACCCAAGTTAGTGAACTTTTAGGTCTGTCAGCAGCTCCACCTATGATTTGGCTGGAGAATGTAGAACATTTTTTCAGTAGTCTTCAGAATATGTTTATAAATAGAGGACTTTCAGCTCAATAGCTCTACAAATATTTGTTAGTAATGGGCCATTCAAAAATAGATCCTATTGTCTTTAAGAAGCCTAGGAAAGACAGATTCTTCAGCCTGACTTATATCTAGCTTCCTAAATCTAGCTTCCTAAATCTAGCTTCCTAAATCTAGCTTCCTAAATCTAGCTTCCTAAATCTAGCTTCCTAAATCTAGCTTCCTAAATCTAGCTTCCTAAATCTAGCTTCCTAAATCTAGCTTCCTAAATCTAGCTTCCTAAATCTAGCTTCCTAAATCTAGCTTCCTAAATCTAGCTTCCTAATCTGATGATACCTGTAATTAACACTGGTAATCTACAACTTTACTAAGTGCTTAAGGCTTCTGGTCCCAGAACAGGACTAGATCAAGCGTGTTGCCCAACATCATCGGTGGGGCTGTTTCTACATTAATACAGAAGAGAATAGTAAAGATTGTATCTTTGAATTTTGGTGTTCTAACTGGAAACTCATGCACTGACCGTGATACCCTGTAGCATTTGTTCTGAGGAGTGAGATACGAGTGTTGCAAAGTGTGTATGTGGTAAGAAAAACAGAAAACAGCTTAATACTTGGTTTTTGTTTGTTCGTTTTTTAACTGTAACATTTTGAGTTTCTTGGGGAAAAAAACCCCAGAAGATAATATGGAAATCTATTTGCTTAAATTTAGGGCGTAGCTGAAAATCCCATGGTGAAGTCTGTGCTTGATAAAACCAAACATTCAGTGGAGACCATGATCACAACACTGGATCCTGGCATGGTTCCCTATATCAGTAAGTATTTGTGGCAAACCATTAAGTAATATATATAAATGTTAGAGAGATTAATGTAACAGCACACTACTTTTACCCTTAAAATTTGTATATGCAGGTTATTAATTCAGAATCACAATACTGCACTGATTTCTCAAGTGTATTGTCCAGTGAAACTCTCACTCTGGAGGCTGACTTTTTATGTATATCTTGATGTTTATTTGACTTCTGTATTCTGCTGTAGTTCAGATAGTGGCATAGTAATAGTCTTTAATTAGATTGTGAAAGATGAGTCAGTTACAAAGGAAAAAAAAAAACCAAACAATCCAGAGACCTTGTCTAAAATCCCTTTCAATACTGTTTTCTCCCACTGTGTCTCTAAGCCTTATGGAGGCTTAAACAGAGACTTAAAATACACTGTATGTGTTTTGTTGGATCACATGCTTAAATACTACTGTGTAAGCTATCACATTGAAGTTAAAACAAGCTGAAAGGTAGGCATACTTAGAGGGGCGTAGGACAGAGGTATTTACCTAGCTCCTGAGGCTTTCTTCTGTCTTTCAGCTGTTTCACTTTCCTAGCCTAATAGTATTTATACTATTTTTAGGAAATGTGGCAAACTTTTGAAGCAGTTCCTAAATCAGTTGGGGAAAAGAAAATGCTAAAATGGTTTAATGATGTCTGAATTATTGCTGAGCATTGAACCTGGAAGGAAAATTATAGTATTTCAATTACAGCTTGAAAATAAATAGGAAGGAGAAGCATTGTGCTATTTATTGTATTTTGTTTTACTAGAGTGCATTGCATGTCACATATAACTGACCTGAGATTTCTACTTCATTAAAATGCGGAAGCAAAAGATGTCATTTGTCCAGGGTGGTGGTTTGATTTTGGTTTTTTGGTTTTGGTGGGGTTTTTTGTTTTTTTTCCAGCAGTCCTTCTTAGTTGTGCCAACACTGCCCTTTGTCTGCATGTAGGTGAAATTTACTTATGCAGCTTTCTCTGATGTCATATTTCATGTTTGAAAAATATTTAAGTTCTTAAGAAAGCTTGTCACAGCAGGGTCAAATTTTATTATATGTATTTGCTTAAATTGTTCAAACATAAAAATGATCCAGCTGTGACAAAGGCAGGTGTGAGGTATAGTTGAGCTCATCAGTCTTTTGTAATAGTTTTGGATTTCTTTTAATTCATTAACGGATGATTTTTATTCTAAAAAAGCTTAGTGAAAACTCGTAATTCTTTATTGAGGTACCACCATATGGAAATCATTCATAAATACTTAAAACATTTTGGTTCCATAGGTATTTAATAGTTAAAAACAGGATAAAACTGTAGAGAGGCAGACAGACAATGAAACGACACTAAAATTCAGTCCAAGGACAACTAGAAAGTAAGTGAGCCTGCCTTTTAAAGCTTATGTAATTTCACAGCTGTTCACTGGATTTTATGAACTTCATTTGTGTTATTGGTCCCTTTCATAAGGAAGAGTTTGTGTGTCACACTAACGTTCCTTACCACTTCGCAGAACACCAAAACATCTTTAGAAATGGATGTCAGAGTTATTCTCCTAAAATGAATTGTCATTTTAAATGAGTGTTATGCTTTTTTTCAGGTGGTGAACAACCATCAGTTCCTCTTTCTGTCTTTCATCCATGAATTGCTTAGCTATTCATCTAACTTTTAAGTTACTTCTGCTTCATGGAAGAACTTCCATACAGTGCATGAGGAAGAGAAGACCAACTGAAGCATACTCTTAAGAAGTAGAACATATTTGAACTACGTTATAATGGGAATGAGGACAGCATGCATATATTTATATATATATGTATTTTACAGAAACTGGGGGAGAACTGGACATAGTGGTTACTTCTAATAAAGAGGTAAAAGTTGCAGCAATTCGAGATGCCTTTCAAGAAGTCTTTGGAATGGCTGTTGTTACTGGAGAGGCTGCACAGTCTAATATCGCACCCCAACCTGTTGGCTATGCTGCAGGTTTAAAAGTAAGTTGATATATAACAGTTTTTGGGTATTTTCTGCAAACACATTCACAGCAAGTGAAGAGTATTTATGTTAGTTTTCTTACACTGTCAATGATTGCCATCATATCTAGGATACATTGTGATATTACTGAAGTTTCAAAGCATAGCAGGCATTTATTCATAGTCTATTACTAGCACACCGTGTTGGGAATATTAGGAATTAGAAGAGACTCTTTCAGACTGAGTTGTCTCACTGCTAATTCTGGAGATCAAAGATAATTTGATCAATGCTTGTCAAGAATCTTCCTGAGCAGATCTGTGTTACATTTTAAAAGTAAGAATTCACTGCTCAGCCTTACAAACAGCTGTACTGGCCCAGAGAAGGTTTCACCTAATTTTGAAAATGTTAAGTGTTCATCATGTGTATCTACCTCCTGGCCAATAACAAAAATGCTGAAAACAACTATTTAATATTCTGCAGCAAACCATTTAAAAAAAGAAGTATTTTCTCCTAACTCCTGTGGCAGTGTTCACAGCTGAATAAAACTGATCCTCATAGCATTATATTAGCTGATAAAATTTCACTGAGGTAAAGGAGGGTCATGTATGCATTCCTTTAACTGTTTAGCTACTGCAGTGTAGCAGTAGTAGTATTTCTATTACAACTTCAGGGTGATAACAGGTTTGGAGCAAACGATTCCTCTATCTCAGTTGGATAGGTACCACAAGAGATTCTCTCCCTTGGTCTCACAAAGTTGGTCCAAAGCTCCTAAAGGATCTAAGCCTGACAAATCTTAAGCTGCAAAAATGTCAGTGTGAGTAACAGAAATATGTACTGATTCTTTAAGTAATAGTGAAACTTGTTACAGCTTAAGAATTATTTGCATGCTAAGCTAGGTCTTTTTCATGGAAAAATAACAAACTAAAAATATTTAATTAGTTGTATCATAGTATTTATTACTGTTTGGGATTCCATTATGGCTTTTCATGAGTTCTGTTTTTTGTTTTTCTAACGTTGAAATAAGAATCATCTGTCAAAATCTCTCATATTTTCTATGTAAGTTGAAAATTATATTCTAGAGTTCTTTTTGCATTCATCTGTAAGTATTGCACTATATTGTGATTCAAAGAGAATGTTGTCTAACAGCTTATATTACCATTTAGGGAGCCCAAGAAAGGATAGACAGCTTGCGTCGGACAGGAGTAATACATGAAAAACAGCCCGCTGTATCAGTAGAAAACTTCATTGAGGAACTGCTTCCTGACAAGTGAGAACTTTAAGTATATTTCTGGGAGAGGGGAAAAAAGAGGGAGGAAAAAAAAAAAGGAATATTCTTTGTTAACTCAAAGGGGCCTGTAAAGATTTGCTGACAGTATCACTCTGAGCAGAAGAAAGGAGTCTGTCTTCAGTATTTGTTCAGCAAACTTGATTTTGATGATGATACTGAGCTTTTTGCCTAGACATCTTGAGATAGAAAACCCTTGTCAGGTTTTGCAAGATTCACAATATAAAAACATAGTGAAGTTATACTGAACTGAGGAGCTATAAAAGTTGGAGTTGGCTAGTAGTTTGCTCACTTTTGTGTGCACACTCCGTCTGAAATTGTATTTGGTTCAGAAAGTTTATTGGGACACGTTTTGGCATTTGTAGTAATACAATTTATCAGGTAATATATTATCCATTTTCCTTTTACCGAGAATGTTCTTACTACTTTTAATTTTCACTGCACAGACATAACAATGATATTTTCAAATACTTTTCAACTTGATTTTGTAACTTGCATTTTCCAAGATAAAATACTGAGAACAATGTCCTGATTTTTAATGCAAACTTAAGCAGTTTTTTTCTAATGTTTGCATTTTTGTTCATGTCATGGACTTTTTTTTTTTTTTCCCCACAAATACTCTACTCTTGCTCCATTTTTAAAGGTACATTTAGTATCTTTAGTGGAAGATGGATGGTGAATTTTCTAAAGTAAATGCAATTAGGTCGTGTTTTAATTTTTGTGTAGTATTTCTTTCCATCTAGTCTGATTTAGGTGTTTCATTGCATTTCCACAAGGGAGTAACTATGACAATGAGATCTCTGTTTCAAAGTAATTGCTGTTCTCATCCTTTGAATTTACTCATTCCTGAATCTGAAAATGTTGCTTAAAGTGTTAGACATGAAAGAGCCCACCCAGGACTGCAGTGTTATTGAAAGGAATGTTAGCTCTTCTGTCCACATGTTACAGGCCCCAAGGATGTCTTGATCTTCAATACTAGTTACAGTAGAAGTAAAGAATAGCTTAATATGCATGCTTTAGTTTTTATTCAGTAGGCAACATTGAGAACTTCCTTGCATGGTGTTACAAAAAGCGTTTGAACTATTTTTGGCCCTTTGGTTTTCCTGCATTGAAATGGTAGTTCATGGTAATTTATTTATTATTCTGAAGTGAGCATTCCGGTGTTCTGATATGGGGGATGCAGTCAGTGTTTTGCTGATGTTGTTTACCATACTTATGCAAGTCCAAAGGAGTTTCCAAGTAACCACCTACCAATACTAAGAGCTCTGCACCTAACACTTAAAGAGATCAGTCACTGCTCACAGCTGAACTTCCCAATTGTCCATCAGACAGCTGAAGGACATTACTTCCCATTTCAATTGCTTGTCCTGAATACTATTTGCAGAAAAGTTTGCAAACTCTTTTATGCGCATTTTACCTTTTAGACTCTTGGGAGCAAGTTATTTTTAACCATGAAGCTTTCTCAGCAGTCTTTCATAGCCGCAAGTGAGGTGGTCTGCTGTCACAGATGATTCCAGTGCTCTGTTCTCTGCTACAAAGAGGGTGCAAATGAAGTACTTCTTCCTGCCTTGCTCCCCCATTAACACGAAGCTTATGTGCCCCAGCCACTCATTTCTTAAAACTGGAATCTTGCATTTCTTTCTATAACATCTTTGCTTCCCGTGCTTTAAAGAATAAAACACAACTTGTATGTAGGCACATATATAATATATATGTATTTATGTATTTTTTAAAAAATCTTTTCTGATTCTTGGCCTTGGTTTTGTGTTTGTGCTTTGCCTGGAGAATGTTTCTCCTGTGGCAACGCAACTGTAAAATTCTTACAGAAATTGAATACAGTGGGGTTGTGATAGTGATTGTCCTTGGCTTTATTTGGATCATGTCAATGTTGTTAGTTTGTTGATGGGGAGAAATGATATAATGTTTTTGTAAGCTAGATAGGGAACCAATCTGAGTACTGCTTCAGTAGCCTTTACTGTGTCTGCTACAGCAGGCACCGTATTTTCTGAAAGGTGCAGAAGTTTCTCTGAAGAGATCATTTGAATGCTTACTATAGGATTAGACACGGCAAAAAAATCTTTTGAATATAGAACATGAATGATAGATTTTTTTTTAATTGTTAAGGAAGGTTATTTTAATGAGAAACAGTCTTTGAAAGATTGAATAAAAAATGTAGCATAATAAATAGGGCCAAAAGACTGTATCTGCACAGATGCCCACTGCACCAGATCTGTAAGTTTCATTTATTTTATACATTTTTATGTATATTATGTATTTTACATGCATACACATGCCCTATAATTTTATATATCTATATAAAAATCAAGATATGCAAATTTTACTTGCAAAATACTAGAACACTTTGAAACATCAGTATTACATTATTACTGCATATGTAGTAGAGTTTGTAAAATGGTCATAATTCAAATGGGAATACATTTGTTTTCACTTGAGTGATAGTACTCAAAAATAAAGTAACTTGCATGTCATTGCAGGTGGTTTGACATTGGATGTCTGATTATTGAGGATCCAATTCATGGAATCCATCTGGAAGCTTTTACCCAAGCAACACCAGTGCCTTTGCAATATGTTCAGCAGGTGAGTTTTCAGTTTTCTTACCAATATTGGATTAACAGATGAGCCATAAGACTTAAGTTTTAATTTCATTTACGATGTCAGTTCCTATTGACAGTTGCTTCACTTGTATCTTTTAATGTATGAAATGAGTATATGTTTGAATCATGTTTATGTATTACCTAAAACTCTTTAGGCATTAGTGACAAAGCAATTCTTGATCAAGAGTCTCACTCTACAATACATGGCCCTTGGAAGCACTAGTTTTACTTTTCTATTAATGAAAAAGAGATATTCCAAGCAGAAATTAACCAAGGAAGAAATCAGCCACAAAGTAGTACTCCCTCAAAAAGAAAATACAGCTTTAATCATTGAAATATTGTCATCAGTCTGGTTCAGTGACTCAAAATTAGCCCTCATGAATCTTTACATAGATACAGTAAGAATACTCATTCTTCCTTAGGTGTGGAAGGAGGTCTTTGCAGCTAGAGTAATGCACTAAGCAGCTGCACTAAGGAAGTGCAGTAAGCACTTTTACCCATCTGAAGGCTAGGTTTCCTTTCCTTAACTTGCTTCATGTATCTTTTGGAGTTTCATCTAATGCCAACAGAACTGTGTAATAATGAAGTGTCTGTGTGCACCCACGTAGGTGTTAGCAGTTCAGAGAAGTCTCTTAAACTCAGTTTAGGCACAAGTTCATAAATTGAGATCTTACCACTTGGTTTTTAATAAAGCTCATAAAGCCTTGTTATTTTCATTAATTACCAGCAAACAGACAGCACACTGTACTGATCAATATTCCAAAAACTCTTTCCTAATAAATAAATAAAGGATACCCCTTCATCAGGTCTGTGCTTGGACTTAATTCCACCATGAACGTATAGACTCCCACTTAAAATCCAAGACTGATTTCATCTCGTGGCTGTGGTATTCTGGCAGATATGTAAAATTTCTGAAATAGAAAGATTTAAATCTTGGAAATAACATGGTTTATCCCATTGAAAATAATGCAGTACTGTATGGTTCTTAAATATCATCCACAGAAGTTTTTCATGAGATAGTTTACATTTCTTTGGGCATGCACTACGAATTACTCCAAACTCCAGTCACTACTTGTTGCCTGACAGCAGATATGAGTCATACATTAGTTAATGCTGGTGTGAAAATTATTTTTAAGTAAGTGTTTCCGTGAAGAATTTCAAAACAAAACTGTTTGGGGTTTGATCCTCAGGGGGTTATTTTGAGAAAACAACTAGTAATAGTTTAATTTCTTTCCTTTTTTTTTTTTTTTTTTTTTGTAGTACCAATTCCAGTAGAGTTAACATTTGTGGGATTGGTTTTCGTTCTTATTTTTCAGGGTTCTTACTCTGAAAAGCTGACAAGTGGCAAAAGGAGAAATATTGCTCTGTCTCTGTAGTATTCCAGAATGCTTTTCAAAAGAGTGGATAAAGACACAAAGCTACAGGAAAAAAGTATTAATTAAGCAGCTACGATACATTAACGAGATGATCTTTAAAGGTCCCTTCCCACCCAAACTACACTATGATGCTATGAAAACAGACACAGCAATATGAAGTTTCTGCTTAAGTAATTGTCACATTCTCCATGGAGCTCTTAAAAAACTATAGTTAATAGCTTAACTTCTTGAATATTTTTTTCTCTTAGGTAAACACACTTTGTAACTTTGAAAAGTAGTGTTTACCTTGTTATAGAGAAATGGAACCCATTTAGTGTATAATTTGGTGTACAGTACAGATTCAGTGGAACTGTATGCCTTTAAACTTGAATGAAATTGAATTCTACTTTCCTATTTAAATAAAACTGTTCTTGTGTATGCATAAACAGTAAAACATAGCTTGTATCATACCTTCAGAGGGAAATTTTTCTTAGTCTTGCTGTAACGTATTTCAGTTAACTTACACATAACAGGTGGTGGTGAATCACTGGGTTCTTGGTTGTGTGAGTGCACCAGTTGTTACCTTTACTCTCATTATGTCTCTTGTAGAATCAGGGTAGGTTTCTCTTGGGTATGCAAGAAACATATGTTTGTGTAAATCCAGTCCAGTATCTTTAAGAAAAATGTGGATTATGACAAGAAAAAAACCTTCAATTGTGTAGTTGTATTTCAGACTAAGAACAGAGAAGTAGTAGGTGTTGGATGGGCAATGTTATTGTTATTCACAGAACAAAAGATTTAATAGAGGCAACATTAAAAGCAATTATGTTCCTTGAAATTCTTGGTAGCTATGTGTTTTATTGTTCTGTGTAATGGAAATAGTGGTAAAACTGAGTAGAATAGATACATTTGTTAATGTCTTTACCAATTGCAGAGAGTTTTCTGAGCACATAATATGAAACTCATGGCTGTTTGTAAACTCCAAATAGTACTTGGTTTGGGCAGGTAAAAAGCTGGATTTGAGGGCTTGTTTTGAGAATCTTTTTCTGTTAAGAGACAAGATACCATCTTGCTTTTTCTGAGCCAGAAATGGCAACCGTAATGTGAAACTACTGCGAGGTTTGGGTGTGTTTTTATTTTAAATCTACTGATTTTAGGAGTAAAATTGCTAAATAATTAATGCGTTAAGGTATGTGCAAATGTGGGTTATAATGGAGATATAATTAGCTCTTCAGTCCCTACTCACAGCTATATCTACTGGTCCTTCTTACTGCTGATATATTCTGACTAATAAGGAAAATTTCATGTTACTTTGCTTAAGAAGTCTGCCTTTTATGTACCTTTTGATAATAGCAAGTTATTTTGATGTTGGAGCATACTGCATATTCTAACAAACTTAGATATGCTGTTATTGTTGCAAGACAGTAGTTTTAGGAACTTTGATCTGCTCTACATGCACTGGAAACAGACTAACTTACTGAGGCTAGAAGATCTCTACCTGTCATTGTATGCAACAGTGACCAGACATGGTTGCCTAGGATGAGCATAAGACTAGATAAGTGCAGTGATACTTTCCCCACTGTTGCCCTTCTGCTTCCAACTTCAGGGAATTACAGTACATAATGCCTCTGAGATGTCACGCCTATAGCTCAGTCCTCCGTTTCTGCCAGTCTTAGCTTTCTTCTTGTATTTGGCTACTTGTCTGCCTCAGAGGGACATTTTAACTGTTTTAAAAACCTTTGGAGGGTAAGAGTCACTGTATAAATATATATCATTATTGATTCCATCTGTTGGCTACTCTGAAAGAGAAGACTACTTCCTGGTAATGGCATTATGGGGCAGTCTGAAATTTGGATTCTGATACACTTTAATTTGCCATGTAGTCCTACTGATACTGATTACTTAGGAAAGTTGGTAATGGTGAAGATAGAAACAAAACTACTCATTTCAAACTCTTCCAGTAACTGCTTCTCAAACTGTTACACAGGCTAAGAGTCTCACTCCACAGGACTACAATCTGAGATGGTCAGGCCTGTTGGTGACTGTGGGCGAAGTCCTTGAGAAGAGTATCCTGAACGTCAACAGGACTGATTGGCACATGGTATTCACTGGCATGTCCCGTCGACAGATGATCTACAGTGCAGCTAAGGCTCTAGCAGGAATGTACAAACAGCACTTACCACCCAGGACCATTTGAAAGAAGGCTTATGCATGGTACTAAGGAATACTGGTTTTGATTCTGGAGTTGAAGTGAAAGCTACACGTTCTAATTCTCAGTGGACAACACAACACAGATTTGTATCTAACTGTAAACTGTATTTTACTTTTTAAGAAGTTAAGGTAATTTCCAATAGTGGAAATGAGCAATTGCAATTTTTAACTACTATATGATTTCCAATATGATTTGCAAAACAGGAAATCAGGACAAACATATATTTATAACTGTGACAAATAGCATTACAGTTTGTAAAGTGGAATGTGATAGTATTTGTCACTTTACTAGGCATTTGCTGAGATATTTTGGTTCATACACTTTTTTAAAGAAGGGGATTCATTGTTTAGCTATTTCTATTATATTAGTAATGTAAACATATTGACAGCATAACATATATATGTTATATATGCATTTCAATCCAGGGAGACCACCTTCTGTATTAGATGTTTTCTTGGGGCCTGTGCTTAGGTGGTGCTTTAACACCTCATAGGTTTGGTGTCTGTATATAAGTTCTCAGGAGTGATGCTGAGTAGTTTTTACAACACTTAATGGTAAGCTGCTGAAAAAGAGCACAAATCCAATCCCCATTAGTTGAAGTCGTTGCTAAATAATTTCAAATCTCATTTTCTATGCTTCATCTTTTTATGTAACAGTAATGAAAATCGTGTCCGGTTAAAACCCTAGATGAATTTCAAGTTGCTTCAGTGGGTTTTACATCAGGTACCATGAAATGCATGAAATTATCTCTGCAGTTTCAACAGCATAATTTAATTTAGTGCTTCCAAACTTCCTATTTTACGTGGATTTATGTAATTTCTTCTGCCAAGCTACTGTTTTCAGCAACTTGATGTGGAAAATGGTGAGATGCGTATCGTTTGCTTTGCTGTCCTGCATTTACTAAACATTTTTAAGTTCTTAAATGCCTTCGTGATGTCATGAGCTCATTGTTTCTCATGTAAGTCTTCAGATTTTTTTCATGGCTATAAATGCCCTCTATCCATGCTCACACAATCGTCAATCTTTATTTAGAAATACAGAAGTAATAGTGAAGAAAGTATTTTGGTAATAATCCTTTTTTTTTTAAGAAACAAAGAATAAACAAGTACTTTTTCTTTGCCTTAAAGAAGCAGTTTTTCAGCTTGTATTGCTCTGCCTTTACCTTTCATAGATGCTTTCAAAAGACATTTTTATACACAATATACTGTTAAGCCAGCTCATATTTGTACCCAGTGAAAGCCTGTCTATTTACGAGTAATATATTTTGCCTTAATTGGCTTACTCTGTAAATTAGTTGAATAAATGTTTTTACTAGAGGATTGTGGCTGTTTTAAAGGTTTATTTTTTAATATAGCTGATGAAGAGTTTGGCACATACAAATTTGGCACATACTGAAGAGCCTACCTTGTCTGAAAAAAACAGAACAAACAGAACTTGACTCTTGTGATCTTGAGGCCTCTCGTTGGGAGCATTTCTTTGTATCATAAACTGGAAGGACGATACAGGAACTTCTGTTTGCTGTTGGTCAGTAAAGATGTCTTTGCTTTTATTGTAATTTTAAGTTTGCAGTGATAATACGTTGAATGCTGCCCTTCTCTCCCCTGCTTACAGCCTCCTCCATGATGCGAAGAAAGAGGACGTGAAATCATCAGTAGTCTTATGTGCCCAGGCATGAGTTAAAATTAAAACTGAAGAGGAATTTCCATTTTCTTTCTCCCTTTCCTGCTTCTGGCCTTCACTGTTTTTCAGAGGTTCTAAGAGGGGAGGCAGAAAACAGCTTCTCATTTTGCAGCACGTGGTTCATTGTGGTGACATTGGCCCAGCATTCCAGCTATCTTATGAGGCTGCTAATGTGGTGTAATACTCCAGGGCTGCCCTGGCCTGCCTTAGAGAATTTTTAGGTGTCTATTCTCCTGTATAAATTTGCTTTCTGTATGCCAAAATGAGAGCAACTGCCCAGTCTTTTCTGTGTGTAGTTTGTCCTCGTGGTTGAGTGCTGTGGTGTGATGGTCAAGTGAAATGGTCTTTCTCCATTCAAAATCTCTGGCTCATTGAAGGTCTTCTCATGTAGTTTTGACTGCTCATGCAAGAATTTAAAATGGTCAGTGTGATGAGTTCGCTCCCTTTACTGAGCATTGATTGTTTAAGTATAAAAAAAATAACATCCTCACATAAAAACCAGGAGCTCAGCTTCTTCCCTGAGAGGCCAAGGAAAAGTAAAATATCTGCAGTATGGTCTGGAAAGCTAATTTGAAATCAGTTTCTACCTGAGTGAAGGCCCTTTTCAGTGTCTGGGGTGCAGTTGGCATGGATGAATTCTGGAGCAGCTTAAGGTAACATTCAGCTTTTTACCCTCTGCTGTGGGCAATAGCAGGACAGCAAGCTTAACAGGTAGGACACTGACATCCAGCATTAAATTTATGTTGAAATCAACTTAGAAAAGCAGGTATCAGAACACATTTGGACACGTACAGACAATTCTCAACTGCTAGTCATCACTGTAGATACAGCTGCAGAAGCTATTTCTGCTGCTTTGAATGGATAAGTTTGCTCAGATATGAGTGTCGTAAACAAAAGATCAGGAAATCTACCACATTTGAAGATGGAGGATGTTAAGAATTGCTGAAAATGGTTCTGAGGGTATGTCCAGAAGGGATATCAGCTGTGTTAATCGGTGTGTTTTATTTTGCCTTTGGAATTGCTGTTCTAATTGTAGCAAGTGGTACTGAAAGCAGGTTTTCGATGTCCATGGGCTTGTTCAGTACTCTCCAGATGTTTTGGAGGTACTTCACTCAGCAAGGAAGTACATGTTGATAAATAACATGGTAAAAAGAACATAATTTGGCCTGACAGCCTTTTGTTGCAGCTCGTGCCTCGCTGCAATCAAATACAAAAGCACTGTGATTGTCAGAGGGCAGAAGGCCAGGATGTGAGAGATGATCTGCGTTTGTAGGTAAGCCAAAATGCTGTAGCAACTGTGTGCTCTGCTGTGGTGGTGGTGGCACCGATTGCTGCACGTTTTTGTAACGATACTGTCATTTCATTCACTGCATATGGTCAGTTCAGTTCCTTGGGGCTGGAATGTGGCATATGATTGCACCAGTGCTTCTCCACATTGCCTAATTGCTATCTGATGACTGACAAGTATGTCCTGATTAAAAACCTTTACATGCATCTATGCCAAAATATATATATTTGTCCATTATGCTACCATTTTTAAATATTCTTCCTGTTTGCATTAATTTGAAGCTTAGGAAATTCTGTACGCTGCTCATTTGGTGCTACTTCACCAGAGATGGCTCAGTTAAGGAACATCCCATGCAGTGACAAAGCTGAAAACTGTAATGGGCTGAGAGGTTCCCAGGAGCAGAATGAATTGTAAAAGTTGAACCTGACTGCGTGACTGGAAAGCTGGGAGGCCAGACCTGAGGAGGGAGATTCTCATGCTTGCTTCAAGCACTCGGTTTCCCTGCCCATCTGGTTCAAACATTAGTATTTAGGAGAGAGTGAAATATTTAGACTTAGTTTTATCTCTTTTCCCCAATATTCTGGTCCTATAGTTAGTATATCCATTCTGTACAAAAAAGGATACTCATATTTTTGGAAATGCCTGTAGCTTGCTTAAAGCTAGTCAACAGAGGTCCAAGCTGAAGGCTTTGCAAAAAGACAGATACTTGTCTCAGAAGTGGTATCCTTTAAAAGAGGAATGAGTGGCTACTAGTTAGAGGTGTGGCTGTGAAACGAAATGTGCATGAGGTGACAGCAGAGGTGAGCTCGCATGTGTTAACTGTACTCTAGTTAGTGCAGATGGCCACAGAAGGAAAAACACTGGCGTGGATTTGGGTCTGGATACTTTTGGACTGGTTGATAATTCTGCAACGAAATCCTTGGCACTACTTTTTCAAAGTGTGCTAGTTGTGTCAAGGTGCAGGTGACTATATGTGCTGCATTTCAGCCTCTATCATTTTATGGCGTCATGCCCTGCCCTAAGAATATACAATACGGAATACATGCCAGGGTCAAATTCAGACCTGTTGCAGTTGATTTGATTTCTCTGAAGATACTGCAGCCATGAATAAAAGCAACTAACTATTACTTATTCTCTTCAACTCATTAATATATGTAACTACTTTACAGAACAAATACACTGGCATGCCTTCTTTGTAAGATTAGATGAATTTTAGGCATGATGTCACAAATCAGGATTTTGAAGAGGAGTGTGACTGGGTTATCAGCAGAGAAGGGCTGGAAATTCAAGTGTGCAAAAATTGCTTTGCTCGGACAGTAGTTTTTTTCTGGGCTTCATTTGCACGTCAGCAGTAGTATGAACAGTGTTTTGCCTTAGAAAATATATGGTTATTCCAGCTCATATGCTGTGGCCTCAGTCGGACATTGACTTTACAAGCAGCTCTAGTAGCTTAAGGTGTTGCAGCACTTGGTAGAGGTTTCTGCCCCTGCAGATTTCCTAGCAGAATAAGCTCTCTCTACTCATAGTCAGATGAAATTACCTTGGGCTGCTCTCAGGCTCTGTTTTGGCTGCAGCTAGGCTGAGTTAAAAAGTTACTGCTCTGGGCTTGGCACCAGATTTTTCATCACAGCACTATCCAGAACAGCACAGCTCTGTTAGAAAAATCTTGGTTTTAAAATTGCCCCTGGATTTGTGGAAACTAATCTGATAACTTAAAGCCAGATGCTTCTCTCAAGATATGCTGTAAACGTTTGTGGAGAAATGATGGGGCATGTGGGACCTGCTGAAACAGCAAAATAGTTTGGGGGAAGATCTTGATCCAAAAAACACCCTTAATGACTGCTCATATACTTTCCAGAATATACTCATTTAGCAAAAGGTTTTTAGAAATGCCTTCTAATACCACTCATCTTTATTAGATACCTGCTTAGTTTGGGTAAGATAGTGATGACAGAAAAGGGCAAAGAAAAGGATGAAGTATGAAAGGATGTGAAAGCATTCAGGAGAGTACCAGAGAACCAGGAATGTCTAGGGAGGACAGAGGAGAAGGTACAGCAGCTAATTGTCTTTTAGTCAATGCCCTGGATGCAGAAGATGGTAGAAGGTAGTTGAGAAATCAGACAGGGATATGGAATAACTCGGGTGTTTCTGCTACTGCTGTGTTTGGCCAGCTTTAGTAGAGCACCAACACCTATATGCAAGTCTTGCAGAAGAGAGGTTTGGCAGAATTGTGATTCAGTATCTGTGTTCACTAAGTTTAAGAGTTGGCTTTGATGTTTACCCTTATATGTAGCATAGAGTAGGTTTTTCAGTGAATGTTTTTCAGGTGGGAGGTTTTTGAAGAACTGTAAATATAAACCTGTGAAAATTAGGATTTTAGGAAAAATTCTTACTAATATTTGTAAAAGTAGCCTTTTTTCATAACAGCAGCGTGTGATGTTAAATAAATTTTGCAGATGCAAAATAAGAGTTTATCACTGAACGGAATTCTCTTTGAAAGATAGAATTCTGTGGGTCTAGTTTACATTTAATAATTTTTGACCAAGCAGATTTTTTTTTTTTAAAAAAAAAAAAAAGCCTTTCTTTGTTTCCTACTGTTTGCAGATGCTGGAATGAGTAGCAAATGAGAACATTCTGTATCTCATCAAAAATTGTTAACAGACTTGGAAACCAGAATAAAATAGCTTCAAACTTGGTTGATTTTTCCAATGTGAATTTTAACTGAAACAATTAAGTTTGTCGGTAATTTATCAAGAACTCACATTTTGACATCCTGAATCTCAGAGCCATTTGGCTTTGACTTTATGGCTCTGTTCCATCCATAGTTACACAATTAAGGAAAAGCTATTCGCATAAAAATAATGGGGTATAGAGCTACAGTTCCTGAAAGGAAAAAATGCCAATTGATTTATTGTCTCATTGTGCAGAACTCAGTCAAAGCTTTAGGTATTCTAGCTGGTTGACTTTGTAAAGCAGCCGTACCATGACCTAGCAATTAAACCGTGAATATACCATGCTGCAGAGGAATAACAGGTCCAAAAAACACTAAACTGCTACTTCTGAGCTAACGCAGTGATTTTTCATATACCGGAATCAAAGTAGATGTAGCTTTAAAAGGGTTACAGGCAAATTTTAAAATATTTTGTGTTGAGAAAATTATTTCCAACTATCTTTGCATTCTACAAGTGTGAGTGAACGAGCCATGGACTTCCCTGTAAAATGGGGAAGTACCTTGTACAGTAGATGAGAGAGCAGATGAGTTGGTTTTCCAAGGTTGTGATGGCTTTCTGTAATAAGAAAATTACATAGAATGCTGTGTAATGTCTGGTGTTAATCACAAAAACATGCTTTCTGTAAAAATATATTCTGTGACAGGAGTGAAAGTGAATTTTCACTTTTTTTTTAAGAACTGCTGCTAGAAATTATGCATCAAGACTTTCAAACTGCTTTTAATATATTGGCAGATCAATGCAAACAGCATGTATTTGATAAAGATCAAACTTAACTAATGTGGTATCTTAGTCGTGAACCGTGCATTGAACCACTGAGTCAAATTCCTCCCTCGATTTTCTCTTGTATTCCATCAAAAATTCTCTGAGTTTCAAGTTTTCACTTGAAAGGGCTTAGTTTGAGTATCTTACATCTTGTGCAGGTGAGTAAACTCTGCTCTAGATTTTATAGGAGATTTTCCTAGTAAATTTCTGGGATTTCTTATTTCCTAACTTCTAACAGGAGACTAGAGGGAACTTCTTTTCAGTTTGGTGACAAAAACCAGTACAGCTGCTGACCTGCTTGTGTGCTAAAAATTGATTAATGATGTCTTTTGGTGAGTAAATGACTAGATAAGAGATACGGTCTTAATTAAATTCTCTTGACTGGCTACTTTTACCAACTTGGGACACGCTGTAAAAAGAACAGCATTTAACCACAGTGAGAAGAACCCTAGTTTATTTTTAACTCAAGTATCAAAGAGAGAGCTGTTCTGTCTGCTTTTACAATAGACCACACATGAATGCATAGTACTTAGGGATCATTTTCATGACTAATTCTTACAGTTGAAGGAACAACTGTTGCAAATAAGTGGTGATTGTTCCCTGAGTTTTTGAGAAAGTGCAGGAAGTTGTGTAAGGAATTCTGTGTAAGGAAGAGTATTTTTACCATTAGTGGGATTCTGAAATAGCTGTGCAGTCCAACAAGAGGTAAAAAACAGTATCTTGCAGAGTAACAGGTTTAGAAAGTCTTCCCAGACAAGCCAAACAGTCATCCTGCAATCAACAGTGTATTTGAGATGTTGCTAAGGGATGAGTGAGTATAGTTATGCACATGAAAGGCAGATGCTGCAATTTGTGTTTTGATAAAATATGTTAAAACCAAAACAAAATCAACAAACTTCTATCTGAAGAGAAAAGGACAGGAGAATATTTGTTTTTAATGTAATGGGAGCCAGCATTGTTAGGTGGTTCTTCTGATCTGTGGATCTCAGAGTGTTTATAAAAACGTACATAGGCTGCTCCGAAAGTAATGCCTCCTATTTATTTCCTTGGAAACTGCAACAGACACCAAGAGCACAATGACATTATTTCATAGAGCAAATTCTCAGCTACAAAACACTATTTTTGACACAGTTCCCACTACTGGCTGTGCATTTTGGCCAGCGATGAACAACAGCCTGTGTGTCACGCTCGTTTAAACATCTTCACCAGTGAAGGGGACCCACCATCACTGTCACCACTGCTGACACGCGCCACCCACTGCCTCCCTGTGCTGACACCCACTATTGGGTCTCCATAAACATTCAGTAGCATCGATGAATGTCAACAGGTGCAATTTTTTCCATGTAGAGGAACTCAGTTACACACCTTTGCTTCATATGCACTGTTGTGTTGGATGCCATGTTGTCAGATTGCCCCTCTGCTGCTGTCTGTCACACGGCAACAAA
Organism: Bucorvus abyssinicus; assembly: GCA_009769605.1. NCBI lineage: Eukaryota > Metazoa > Chordata > Aves > Bucerotiformes > Bucorvidae > Bucorvus > Bucorvus abyssinicus. The sequence goes on along the minus strand of CM020063.1, from coordinate 68,874,331 downwards.
ATTTAACGGAATATTGGCGGGAAGGTTCAACCTCTACTGCCAGACCGCCAACATAATAAAATAGGAGGCGTTACTTTCAGAGCAGCCCTTGTACATCCCAATACATGAAAGATTGTAAGCATTATAATGTCAGCATTATAAGCTCTCTGTGTCCTATGTAGAGGCAGTCCTTTGTATCTGCAGAGCTTATTTTCTTGGAGATTGCAACTCAGTAATACCAGTAGCAGTGATACAAAATTTGGTCTTAAATTGATAAATCTAAAAATTAAAATTATCACTGGGGATAAGGTGTTATGGTTTGGGTTTGTTTTGAAGTGCTGCCAATCCCATGAATAAGGATTCACAGCAAGGCACGTTCTTTTACCAACAACAACAACCAATTTGGTAAGTGAGCCACTTTGAACCTCTGTAAACTTGGTAATGAGCTCCAATTTCTTCTTGCTTTCTGGGTTCTTAAGTGCAAGCAAGAAGCAGAAGCTGATGCTTGCAGATGCTTTGTCTGACTTCAGGTGGATTGCAGAGTTTGTTTCTGGTTCCCATGAGCTGTATAGGACTCTGTCCATCCTGGGAACAGTACTCTTGCCGTAAGAAGCTGTGGAAGACCTAACTGACAATGAAGTATGCAGCACAAAGCTGAGGAGGGAAGGAGAGATATAAGCCTAATTTAACATCTTATAGAGTAAAATTATAATGATGAGGAGTTGGAGCTGTGTTTTGGGAACTAGGGATGGAAGCATGTGGGCCAGAGCTGGTGCAAAATCCAGCCACTCTTTATGGTGGCATGTGTCGCCATATCTTCTTTCACTGCAGGCTGTTCATATTACCTACAATTTGTTCTCTGTTTTCTTGATGCAGAAGCCCACCTCTCTCTCCCGTTTCTCTCAAATGAAACATGACCAGTTTTTGTCAGACTCTCAAGCCTTTGCTAGTTTAAATCAGTGTTGTTTTATTAACATAAGTGGAAACGTAGCAGTTCATGCAGGCTGATGAGGTAGCTCCCTGTTCTCTTGATTTTGATTTTTTTATTTGGTTTCATTTAAAGACAGCAGCTCATAAGATACTTAGAGTTCTGCAGAACTGGATAATACCAAAACATTGTTCTCATACAATCAATGGAATAAGAAAAAATGTTTTCATTGCAATTTGTTTTGAGTTACGGCAAAACCAAAACATACTGGGTTTGAATCCACAGATTTAAAAGTTGAATGAAACCCACAGAAACCTAAGCTTGCAAATATGTCATAGTTTTGGGAACTGAAGAGAGTTCCTATGCTGGCCAGTATTTTGCAGCCTCAGAAATTATTCTGACTACTCAGTGGTTGTGTTCAAAACCACCCTTCTAGTTAGTGCAAACTGAACTCATCTGGCATTAAAAGGAAGAGTTGAATAAACACTGTTTTGTTCAAGCAGATCTCTCCAGTCAGTGTTGATGCATTTTCAGGTGAAGTTGAGCAGAACATCCCGCCTCTGCCAATATAGCATCCTTCTAACTGAGGAGTCTCCTAATTACCTTTAAATTTAGTTCTTAAAAGAAAGGCATATTTCTGCTGAATTTTTTGAAGCCATTCAAAACACCTACTCAGAAAATTGCTACTTAAAGAGGAAATTCTAGCAAATTCCTAGTAGACTGGTATAATAGTAGACTGGTATGAATAAAACAGTTGCTGTAATACGGTTTCAGTGCATTTTTATTTATTTAGGTTTGTATAGTGAGGGGGAGAACATTTCTTGGTCAAGAATGCAATTGTGTATTCTACACATCTTCCGTGCAGTAGGCACTGCAGTAGGAAAGCAGCTCAGAGGCAGAAAACGTAATAATCACAGAATTCTAGGGGTTGGAAGGGACCTCTGGATATCATCTAGTCCAACCCTCCTGCTAAAGCAATCTGTAAGCAGCCACCAATGGTTTTGCATGCTCTATCCAGGTATCTACATAGAAGTGACTCTTGCTTGCAAAATTATCAGCACAAGGAGAAGTTGTATCTGTCCATGTATTTATTTATAGTCATCCCATTGTGTTTGAGTACCCTAACACATTAAAGATTTTATTTCTTTTATTTTATTTAGAATATTCATGAGAGGTTACAATGAAAAGAACGCAAGTGTTTGACATTCCTCTGATGGGATGTGGGACTGCTGAGCAAGCTATATCTCTGTACGTGTAATAGCAACCCCTTTCAGTTTGACTATAGCAGTGTTTTGGTGATGGCAAGTTCCCACGGAGAAAATGCTCGTGTTCACTTCTTTCTTTGCATGCGTTTAGCACTATTCATATGACAGCCTTAGTGCTGAATTTTTTGGGTTGCACATGCCATGTACTGGACTGAAAGCAGTTGGCTTCTGTGTGCTCCTCTAAAAGGGAGATTAACTACTCTGAAAGCAGCCCTGTGATTATCCCCTCCAGGGATACCAATGCCAAGAAAGCAAGGGAAAACTCAGTAGGTGCCAGTCCCCTGTGTCGGAGGGTGAAGCTGGTGCAGCTGCATGTACCTGGTGTGCCTCTGCTTGAATGTGAATGCTTGCATAAATCTGCCATGTTGTGCTCCAGGGCAGAAGGTTTTACCGTGGCTTCTTTTGGATGGATGTTGGCACTATTTCACAAGCACAGCTGATGAAAACTTTTGAATAAATATAATGTAAGGCAGTGATATATATGAATATGACCTGAACATAGTCTTTATGACTCCTAACTTTCTCACACTAGTTATGCTGTCTCAGACTGAAGCACTGCTGGGTTTTTTGTTTTTCTGGATTGGTTTTGTTGGTTTTTTTTTTAATTTTAACCAGGACTTTTCGCTGTTCTATTTACAGCTCCACACTCTTGTTATCTGCAGACAGCTTATAAGCAGCAGAGCGCAAGACAAAAATAATTGTTGTGCTTCTGACAGATTTGACAGTGCTTTTACCTCTCATTCCCCGATTTGTGTTATTTCAGCCACCCTAGTCTATCTTTCTATTAATTTATCCTCAATTTACTGTGATGCACTGAAGCTCCCTTACCTTCATTTCTTCTTTTAATTCTCTTGACCTCTTTTTACTGGCTTTCTTTCATTCTGCTGCTGTGGTCATCCTTTCCCTGGATACCATTAGGGACCTCTTAATTCCTCCAGCCTTTGACAATGTTTTGCTCTACCCTTACTCTTTGAAGAATGAACGACTCTTCAACTCAGTCAAAGCTTCGTGCTCTTTTGGCCCTCTGCCTTGCCTTCAGCATCTGACACCAGTGAGGAGGGCTGAGCTGACAGTCACAGACTGTCAGAGGCTTACAGCTTCGGGTTGTCCTGATGTTTTTCTGTCTGATGTTTTTTGTTATCTGTTTGAGAAGGTCTTCATATATAGCAAGGAAACACTGTCACTTGGGACATACAGCAAAAGAGTTGTGACTTCATAGAGAGGGCAGTGTTGTTCATGCAGTAACCACCACGTTAAAAAATGCACAGGAGACAGTATGAAGCTCCAGTCTGAGACATGTCTTTGATTTCAAAACCCCATTTCTGAAAGGTTGTCACAATGGTCACCCATTTCCTGCTGCTGTTCGCCTCCCCTGCTTCAAACCTGCCAAGTGAGCAAGAAGAGGAAACCTGAGGATTTCCACAGCAGCTGCACGTAGATCTTTACTTAGGTGGTTTTTGAATCTTAGTCTTTATTTCTGTTATCGTTAACATAAGCAGAAAAAATTATTTTTGGTGTTTTCTGAATGATTCTTGTATCATTCTTGAACAATAAGGGTGGGAGAAAGGATCATAGTGTAGTTTTGGTTTGTTGTTGAGTCAATGGTTCGAGTAAGCTGCCAGGAGAACTAACAGCTATACTTACCGCAGTACGTTATCAGCTGCAGAGTCAAAACAAGTACTCTTTTGTGAACTAAATCCTAATAAATCCAAAAGTATAAATGGGTTCAAAAAGAGGCTAAGGGAGAGGTACAACATGCCATTAATCACAAAGATGCAGATACAACCATATCCCTAAACTACATCTGCTAGGAAATTGAATGCCTTAGCACAGAAGCCTTGTTGTGGGCTGAGTGGTTCTTGGGTTATTTTGCTAAGAGTCTGCTGCTGACCAGTGTCAGAAATAGGAGGTGTAGCTTGAGGGAGCTTTGACCTGACCTGGCATGGCCCTTGTGAGCTTATGTTGCCAGAGAACTGCTGACAAAATCCTCTAATACGCTATCAGAGAGGCTGACTAAGAAAATGTGTTTTCAAGTATCTCTCCATAATTTGCTTTAAACCCAGCTTGTATTCTAGTTCTCATTCATGAGTGCGAAGCTAATAGATATTTGTTTTCTCAAAAACTAACACGCTCTACAGAGCAGTGTCTATAGCTTCACGACCACATACTCTGGTCATACTTTGTTCTCTCCTTTCTTCTGAAAACAAATGCCTCCTGGCTTCCTCCTGTTCACCCTTTTGCTGGCTTCTAGCCAGTTCCCCGCACCTGAAATATTTGGGTTTTACCCCTGTATAGCAAATAGCCTAACACTTTGCATTCATTCCTTTTCTTGCTTGTCTGACTAGATAGTGAGAAAGCAACTAAGTAAAAGAAGAAATCTGCACCTCAAAACTTGCACCCTAGATCGTGTGTGATTCCCCTTGCATCTCAAATTCCTTCAGGGTTGCACTGTGGGTGGAAATTGAGTGATGGACGGGAAAGCAGCCTTGTTAGGGCAGGATCAAGTAAAGAAATGATTCCTGTTTTCAGTGAGATTTGGTAGGGTGAACTCCAGGAGGCAATACTGCTCCACTCATTTTTATGGTGGAGGGGAATAATTTGAGCCTATCTGCTATAAGGCAAATCCAGATCTCAATTTTCAGCAATGCCAATTCTCTAAACCAGCCTAAATCGCTATCATTACAGACTTGTCCTGTACTGTCAGTTACTGGATCAGTAAATTATCACTAAAATGTTTATGGAAATAGGTTCATCAGACAGGACTGCTAAAAGAAAAGGTATAGACAGGCATTCAGGGGGTATCAGAAGCATGGTATAAAATAAAATTAGGATATATGCAGGACTGATACTAAGCACAGAAAGCAGTCTGAGTTTGGCAAGAGACTTTGCGGTGGAAGAAAGAAATGTGAAAGGGTTGAGTGAGGGCATGAAAAAGGATCAAGTGACTTTGGATGGGAGAAACCTGCTTAAGGATAGACTAGGAGAAGCAGAGGAAAGTATATATATATTGCCTGATCTTACTGCCACCGAAGTTTGGTAACACACCTTCACTTTGCATGTGCAGACTCAAATCCCCAGAATAGCTGTTGGAAAGTGGGAGGCAGGGTGAGAAGGACAGGCAGCAGGAGAAGTAGTCAGTGATCCCTGTTTGGGAATCTGGTGTGACGAGAATTACCACCGTTTTGTTGCAACGTAGGGCTGTGTAGCCTGAGGGTGGCACTGCAGTTGCTGGATCCCTTCCTCTGTGTTCACACTGCACAAATCTGTTCATTTGTCAAGGTCACCCCTAAAATAACATTTCAAGGCTTTTGCTGGCCACAGAGTAGTAACCTCCAAAAGATCTTTTTGTTTTGGCTGTCCTATGCTAGACAAACTGTGCCAGGCGTCATGAGACAGAACACAGTATGGCATCAGCCAGTGACGCCTGTGAGTGTGCTAGGGGTTAAGCACGCTGAAGGGCTGTGCTTGAGCCTCTTTCTCCACTCTGCTTATTTACTAATACAAATGTTGCCTGAAGACCAGTTTACTGATGCTTCTTTAACAAAGAATCCTCCTAATCTGTTCACGACTGACACAACCCTGGGTAGCTGGTAGTTACTGGCCTGGTTTAAACTGGCCCACCAAATGAAGAAGTTATAGTTTTCCAACCTACAGAATCTTGGGCAAAACAAAGCAGAAATTGTATTCTCCTCAAGAAGTCTGGTTGTTTCTATTACTTTGATCATATTTATAGGTATACACACACATATATACACATATGATCTTATATATGCATAACAATTATTAAATAATTTATAGGTTTTTTATAGTATAGAAAAATATGTATGTATAAAGGGGGCAAATCAGCCTTCTCATCTGGATGCCTTGCCTTTTTTTTCCATCTAGACTTCAAGAGCTATGTGGAAGGGATTGCATTGCAAGCACAGTTCTAAACTATAACACACAACATTTCATGGCACTTTGGGCTTCAAGAGAAGGAGAGTTTATGCAGCTGGGAGGGAGAGTGAGCTTTGAAGGAGAGCTTTCTTCTACTTTCTTCTGTTAAACCAGGCTAGCACAGACATACAAAACATGTTTTGTCACAGCAAGACAGGCTGGGCCTTAGAGTGTTGCACTGTTTAAGATGCTGCTAAATGGGATGATAACCTGCTGTCCTGGTTTGAGCTAGAGCAGAATTAATTCAATTTTACTTTCCAGCTCAGTCTCTGCTCAGTGACTGCACTGTCTGAAGGTAACGGCATATTCTTGCAGACAGCATCTGCTTCTAGCAGTGATAACGCTCGATATTTCCAGTCACTACCAGGGATTGGCGTGCAGAAATGCTCTTGCTTACACTTGCTCCTGTGCAGACCAAGGTCACTGATAAATCCTGTGTACCACAGTGAGGTGCAGTAAGTGAGAGGCTGCACCTGTGGGGAGGAGCGGACAGGACAGGTGACCCTGCACTGACCAACAAGGTGTTCCATCCCATAGACGTCATATTTGGTATAAAGCTGAGGGATCACAAGGCTCAAGCTCACTTCCTCTTCTTCAATGGCCGGCGTCCCAGGAAGACTCTGTCCATTCCACCTTCTATCCCAATCCATCCATTCCCAAATCCAGTTCTAGAATCCAGCTCCTGAATCTGGTTCCCATCTGCTGCTGAGCTCAGCCTGGGCCTTCCCCAGTGTCTGCCCACAGCATCAGTGGTGCCATCAGGTGGGTTGGGTTCGGTATTTTTTTTGTATATATTTGTATGTATATTTCATTTTATTGTTCTTATTGTTTCATTAAAGCAGTTTCAGTTTTCCAATCCATCAGTCTCCCTTATTCACTTTCTCTTCCCCTTTGGGAAGGGAGAGGGGTTAGTAGAGACCGTCTCTCATTTGTCTAGTGGCCGGCTCAACCCTAACCCTTGACACCTATTTACATGATCACTTCTGGTATGAGAGGTACTGTTAATGCTTCCTTACCTGAGGAGAGAGATGGTAAGATAAATGTAGAATTACACTGCTTTTCTGCTTTTGTTTCTGAGCCTGTCCTGCTTAGTGTCCATATGCATTTTGGAAAGCAGAAAACATTACAGCAGGAATTTCAGATTTCATTTTGCCCAACATATGGGCTTGACCCTAATTACTTCTCTAGTTAATTAAAAGGACTCTTGCCAAAGTCACGTGGCAAATCACCATTCCTTTCTGGGCTTTTGACACTTGATGAAATGTAACTGTTCATTTTCTTTGGTGTGTATCTCCAGATTGATTGTCTGAGCCACAGTGATGAGGCAGACCACAGGCTATCCGCTTGAATAGATTTAATGTGCTGTTGCTCTTCTCGGTAGTGCATTCTGATAAGAAAGCCCATCATGCACCTACTTTAAAGAAATACTGGTATCTTGCTTCTTTGAAGGTCATTTCAACCTCCCTAGAAGAGACTTGCTATGCAAAAGCCAAATGTGTGTTTTGTCTGCCAGGAAACACATGGGCCAAAAAGAGTCAGTCCATAGCAGTATCTGACATTTGCAAATAGGACACTCAACTGTCACCTGGGTTTTCTAGCCCTTCACCTGACCTTTCAAAACTTAAAACTTCTGATAATTTGGAAGTGAGCACAAAGTATTTTACTCTTTTACTTCTGCTTCTTCACGTGGATATGTCTTTAGGCGACCATTCACTCTGGAACCCACACGGGCTGAAATCCTGGCTCAGGAAAGTCAAAATGGCTGGTGACTACAAAAAGACCACCATCTCCCTCAAATTCTGTCTGAAGGTTAAACTTTTTGTGTGTGTGTATGTTTATGTGTGTGTGCATATGTATGTGTGGGTGTGTGTATTTCTATATGAAGGAAACATAAAACCAATTATTGTTTTTTTTCTTCTCAAGGAAGGAATCTGACGCCTTGTCCTTGACAAAAGCCACTGAAAAGTGTAGTACCCAGTAAACTCCAGAGGATGATACTTTCACAGCATTTTAGATGATTAGAGTAAAAGAGACTCCATCTTCATTTAAGAACGGATTGTTGTAGTTTAACCTAGGGAAAAGACGTGGCAGCTAGCTGAACAGATCTCTGGTGTTAAGGATTATCTTAATAGCCAAGGAAGATCTTAACTGACAAGCATCTTTCTAATGTGAACTTCTTCCCCTCCCCCAAGTTTGTTTCATTATTGCAAATACAAATTTTTAAATGAACGTACTATTGTGTCACAAACTTTTCAGTCTATGTACTATTTTGTCCCTACATTTTGGATAGTAATAAAGATGCATATGGAAGACCAGTCATTCACAAATACCCTTCCTAATCATCTGTGTGTCTACAGAACCAAAGCATCGGGCCTTTGGGCAAAAAATCCTCAGTGCTCTCAGGCAACCAAACAAGAACAGTCTATGTATCCACATGATGGCACTGGATGTCAGAGGACTGCCGGGTCTGGCCCTGTGAGGAATAAATGACTTTCATTAACCAGCAGTAGGGAGATAAGCTGTCTGCCATGTGACAAATAAATGCTAGCCATGCTTTAAAAATCTAAGATCTCCTCGTCAGTCATGAATCTAAACAGAAGAGCTCAGTAATGGTAATGAAACAGTACATTTAACTCCTTTTGATGTTAGCAGTGCAGTAACTTCTGTCTAAGATATTGATTTGTTTCAAAAATTTCTTCCCACTGGAAGTGTTGCACCTGAAACAATACCCTGAAGAAAACTCAGGTTATCTATGTCCTCTCCTGTAGCTTGGAAGCAAGGTCAACTACTTGTAAAAAGTACTCTTGTAGTTTGAGGGGAATGCAGTTGAACGTTTCTCTTAAATAGTTTGGAAATGCTCAGGGAGTAAGTTTTGGTCAAAAGAGACATGAAAATACTGAAAGTATTTGGGCAGATAATTTTAACGTAGGTCTTACAAGTAAAATTGGGGGTTTAGTCAGTTTTGCTTTACAGCTACACAAGCCAAAAAACTCTGATTAAAAAATGAAGAAGATCCTTCCCGCAAGCTGACACAACTTCCCATCGGCAGGAAATCTCCCAATCACTTATTCATCCTTCCGTGAGGGAGTCTTTGTACATGTTTCTTTAATTGAAACATTCAGCAATTTTAAAGGCCTCAGAAATGTTTTTGCTTCTCATTTTCTTCTTGGATTTTTTTTAAAATTTTTTTTATTTTGGGTGTGTGGTTTTAGCATGTGGTTCCAAAGAAATGAAAACAGTGGATCAACAGTGGTAACAGGTGTTTTTAAATTAAAGAAATTAATTTAAAACAGCTGGTTTTAACAGCCCTCTATATTTCAGAGCTAACCTGCTCTAAAATACCACCTTGGAGATCCTGAGGTAGTTTAAATGCTTATAAAATCATGGAAACATAACTAGTCTACAACAACGGAATGTTTAGCCCATGGTTTTAGGTTTCTGGAGAAAATACTGAAAATAATGCATAGTTACTGGAAGGTTTTAAATAGAGGCTGCAGCAGATAAAAATTTTGCCCATTATTTCTACTAGCTGTATTTTTCAATATCACTTCTCTCTTTTCCAACTCTGACTCCAAACTAGTATGACAACGTCAACCTTGGTACATTGGCAGTGCTTCTTCTGTAAGTCAATAAGATGCACAAATTTGCAACACTCTTCTGTCTCTTGTAGAACAGGAGCTTTATTTTCTTAGATGGAAAGGAAAACATCATCGGTTTTCTGTATTTTTAAGAAATATGTGTGAGAAAAGGCAAGTCTATTTAGAATCTCAGTGTTGTGGCTGTTTGCAGTGACATTTAGATAATGTGCAGTTAGCTTATGGATAGCCGACTCATTTCACTTGACTAGGTGTATATGGTAATGTTATTCAGAGCTTAGTCATCAGCCTAGGCTAATTAATTCTCTGTTAATCAAAAAGCAAATGTCAGGTTATTTTCTGTTCCTACTAACCTCATGCCTATTCCTGCTCAGGAATGTACACTTTGATCTGAAATTTCCACTTCCTTCATTGTGGACTAGGACTCTTGGGAAATGAGAAAAATGTGCGTTTCTGACACTATCTGTGGCATTTACTCCCATCCTGTCACTGCCATGGAAATGTAAGTTAAGGTTGGCAAACAGTCACAGTACAGTTATTGAAGAAGAGGAAACACCTGGATCCAAGCACAGCCGGCAAGGAATCACGTGGCTCTTGTCCATTCCAGACAAATGCTGAGAGGCTGCCTGATCCCAGAGTGGATGTGAGGAAGTCTATTCCTAACACCATGCTTACAGAAAAAATGCCAGTAATCATGCACTTGAGAACAGATCTTTGTAGAGGGAGCGCCCCCATGCCCAGCACTCACAATTTAAGTACATGCCAAATTGTTTAGTTGTTTGGGTTTTGCTTCTGTTTTTTTTTTTTTTTTTTTTAATTTGTTCATGTGTCCTTGGTGGCATGCAGAGGAGAGGAGTTGCAGGGAGGATGGGAGTCATAGCCTACCCCTGTGCATTTTTTTCAAGTGTCAGCATTTCATGTTATCTTGAACACGCATAAAAACCAAAGAGTCTGAAATTCTCCACAGAAGGAAGTTCTAAGGGAAAAATATACTTCACAGCAATCTTCCAAAATAGAAGTAAGCAAAATACATGAATACAGATGAATTTTGCTATAAATTTTCTATTCTGATAAAATTTTGTGCCATGAGTTAAGTGATTTGCCCTACTGCGGGTTATATATCTATTCTAAAGAACCTGTGTATGCCCTGCCACGCACAATTTCTTTCAGCCCAGAAACAATTGTACGAAGAAGTCGTCTTACTGCCATTTGGATATTTCTTTACAGTTTGTCATTAGGTATTTGAGTATCATGGCTTCATATAAGTACTGGTGAGAACAGCTACATAAGGGAGTAATAGTATTCCAATACTTTGAAATAGGGAAATATGAAGATGAAATAGTTTTAACAGAATTTTAAAATAAAAGGAACCATTATGCAAACACAAAATATCTGTATTTAGATATTTAGTTTAGATGTTTAGATATATAGTTCATTAAGCAGAGGCAGCTAGGATAGGCTGTAGAGAACCAGAGAGGATAGCTCTTTCTTAATGCTAAAGTTCTGCTTACATTTCGGTGTTAAATTAGAACCACGTTTTCCTCCAGTCATCTTGTGTTTTTCCAGAGCTATATGGACTTTCTCAGGAAGTTGCAAATAATGAACAATTAATGTAGCAACTGACAAGGCTTTTAGTGCACAGCTTTTTCCGATTGCTTGTTTAACTTTTTTTACCACATATATCAATAGGGATTTAATTGGTTAATTTTATTACTCAAGTAAACATCTGAACTATCTTTTGATGCTGGACTCACCCGTAACTGACAAGGCCTTATGGGACTCAAAGTCTCATCTGCAGTCTTTAGAGATGGATAGCCATATAAAGGGACACCAAAACCTCTAAGTCATTATCTGGAGTACTTGTACTCATCCTGCAATCAGATACATACTTTCAGATCTTTCCTTTCACTTGCTAGTCAGTTCTCAGCTTCAAAAAGAAGTTTCTTATTTGTCCCTGTGTGCATAGCAAGGGGGCACTATTCTAAAATTGAATCCTATTTCAGTTACTTGTGTCCTTAAGTAATTCACTTCTCTCACTTCTTAGGTGAGATCTAGTTTCCTCTTCATAAGTATCTTTGTGCACTGCCTCTCCTGTTAATGTTATTTTATAAATGTATTTCAGATTTATGTGTTCTTACTGTCTCTCCTATACAGACTGGAGAAGAAATGCTGCTACATGCTCAGTTATTCCTAGGGCTAGTATCCAGCTTTATTCTTTACCAGATGTTATGCCAGCAGAAGGCCATTGTACTTATACTTGCCTTTGGTAAGGGCATACGCTGAAAACAGGAAATAATTTTAGATTGTTTCTTACTACTTCTTCCACATCTATTAGCTTAGCTTAAGCGACTTAAGGAGTCCTTGAGTAAAGCAGAGTCCATCCATTGAGAATTAAAGCTTACCACCAACCATCTCTCAGGAATCTAAACGTGGAGTAACCTACTGACCTTTGTTCTGTTGTCCTACTTCTGTTGTTTTCCTCCAAGGAGAGAACAACTTCCCTTGGAAATAACCTGAATCTATCCTCCACAACACACTTTTGCTTGACATATTCTTTTCTAAGCACTGGGGCTTTATCAATGTAATTTGTCATAAGGCCAGTCTGTGTTGCAGTCTCTCTTGAGCCTTTGCCTGCCCAGTTCCTCTTTCCTTGAGCCCTAATCTCTGTTTTGTCAAGATTTGCTTCCTTTCTTTTATCCCTTGACAGTTTTCTGTCAGTTGGTGGGAGCAGCAAATCTGTTTCCCTGCTTTGCTTCTTTTATTTGTGATCAGTTTTCTCTCAAAAGTTATTTTCTCTGTTTATTTCTTGTGCACTGAATCAGCTGTTGTTTGCAGATGACAAGATGCCTGTGTAGTTAAGTTTCATCATTCTCTCCATCACATCTTCAACACATATCTAGTTTACTGTTGTCTCCAACTGTATTTGTGGTCACACTTGAGCCTATGCTTATGTGGAAAAGCAGTTATATCAGGTACCTGCTTAAGGTTGACATATGTCCTGTAGGATCCGTATCCAATTAACCACTTTGCCGTGTGCTGTCCTTACCTGGTTTTTAGTCCGTAGCTCCCAAGAAATAATGACTTTTTTTTTAAAGATAGTACTCTTCAGGAAGTAAATTTTCAAAATAATTTTGGATGAGTCCAAGAGTTATTTTCTTGTGTGTTGCTACTTTTGGTCATAAGGACACTGGGAAAACAGAGAACCTATCCATCCACAGATGTCCAGTGGAACTTTTAGCAGAAAAAAACCACAACTTTTTTCATCAGAGCATTACAACTACACCTTAAAGTCAGTCAGTCACAGATTTTAGTGTTTCATGGTAACGCAGCCCTTGTGTGAAGCTTGCATGTGTACTATGAGGGCCATCTGATTGGAGTTCAAAGCACTTCCAAAGAAACTTCTGTCTGAAGAAGTGGCGTGAGACAGTTTCACAATATGGTGTCTGTGTTTCTTGGTGGGTAAGGACAGCAATGACGGTAATTTATGATACTGCTCTTCTGAAAATCAACTCAGCCCCAGGACTGCCAAATTAGATTAAGGTGCAAAGAGAAACTCTGAAAATAAGGTCATGTAGTTTCCCTTTGTATGAGTCAGAACACCACTTGAGAGCCTCCAGCTACTCAAAAACTCGCCTGCTTTTCTTCCTCAGCAAGCTAAGACAGTGCTGCCAACCCCAGCAATTTAACTACAGACTCTTGATGTTTTACTCAAAGGCTGGTTCCTACTGGCATGTGACCATGTGAGAAGCTGAGCTTCCACTTAGAGAAAAATTAAGATTCTACACATCAAAATGCAGAAAATGGCAGGCAATCAGGATCCAAATGCACACAACCATCTCACAAAAAAGAGGAGGAGTAGACGAAGTGTTTTTTGTCGAATGTTAGACAAACATCTGCCAGAATAATTTTGGTGTAATAGGATTTGCCTTAGGAAAATCTCATGTTGGCTTCAAATAATTAAGACAGAAAAGACATCAGTTTCAAGTTTTCTTTGTAATTACAGGAATAGGCTGTGAATGGGACAATGAGATTTGCATTCCTATTTTTATGTTTTAAAGAAGATGTCATTTTGGTGTTTTTAGTGAAAAAATATGAAAGCTTTTTTGAGAGTTTTCAGAGAAATGCATTGTACTGGAATATGCAATGTCTGCAGAATCAAAATTCTCTGCAGGAAACCAAGTTCTCCTGAAATAAAAGTAAATTCAGAGACATTTATTTTTTACACAGTTTTAGAGTTTCTTTTTAGAAATATCTGTCAAAATAGAATCTGCTTTCCTTCTTACTGAAGAAGCCTTCTTTCTGTAAGGTTTTGCTAAGATCATGTGCAGAAAAACGAAATAGTTCAAGTCTACCAAGAAAGCTGCACACCAGGTTTTTATGAACTGGACAAAAAACCAAAGAAAATGTCATAATATGCCCTCACAATTGTGATAAAAAATTGAGTGAAACTTGAAGATACTGAATTTAAGCCAAAGAGAAAATACATGTGAGCAGTTAGAATTCACTGCAATGAGAGACACTTAGGCAAGCAGCGTAGCAGGACGAACAACAGAAACAGATGATTTTGCAGCTCTTTCTAATATCTACAATTGTTGCAGCCATGGCAAAGCAGGATTGTATTTCATGGTGTAGGGGTATTGCCTTGCTAAAAAATAGAGTCTTAGTTCAGGTGGAGTGCTTTCTCAGTGTATTGAGAAAGCTCAAGGACCACTGCAGTGTGAACTGCAGTGTCACTGCTGTGAAGGCACACTCCTTGCCTCACAAATGTGAATGCAGCACCGATGAGCAAACAGCAGATTGATTGCCTTGCAGTATGGCTGCTCTCTATCAAGCTAGGGTAACTTGATCGAAAATTACTCAAGTGCAGCTGTTTTGCACAGAATCTCTGCTAGAAGTATAGATTAAGAGGATGCTGAGCTGTCTCTGTTGACTAGGAGTAGATGCAATTGAGTGTGGTAAAATCCTGCAGAGGACAGCAGCTTCATCAATGTCTTGTGAAGAGACTGCTCAGGCAGTGCTTCTGAGATGGCAGGGGAAGTGGGATAGCAGGGTGAGACAGGGAGGTCTCTGCATGCAGATTCTCAGAATGGCAGGGCATAGGGAGAAAATGGAAAACAAGATTAATAGGTTTGAGTTTTTAAACAAATAATTGCAAAGCCCTTGGAGCGATGATTGCAGAGCCTGTGGACTGCTCAGAGGAGGGATGAAGCACTGCCTCTTACTGAGCTTTGTGTCTGGGAGAAGAGGCTATGGTACGTGGCCAGGCACACTAAGATGTGAGTTGTTCTTGCTCACTCCTTCAAAATAAAGTATTTAAAATATTTTGTTAGTGGGAAGAAAAAGACTAAATTTGTCAAATATACTGCCTAACTAGCATTAGCAAAAATACTGGTTTCAGAGAGATTCATGCTTTTGGCTACGCAGTATGTAGGCCAGTGAACATTTTGTTTTAAATAAAAACCCAGAGGTCTCTATTTGAAGTTACATGAGGATTTTGCACAATATCTTGTCTTGCTTGCTGTTTGCTGGCAGTATGGGGGTGAATTAGAGTTAATGAATCGATATTAAATTTTTGAGCATTCCAATGCAGAGCTTGAGAGACAAGAGCCTGCCATCCCCAGTTCTGTTAAACCAGCTTCTTTCATAAGCTTCCCAGTTGTTTGAATATTATTTTATATCTCACGTTTAAATGCAATTCGTGTTAAACCTGTTTTTATCATCTGGAAAGCCTTAAGGGCTACAAAGGTCTAATGTCCTCAAAAAGCTTTATTGATAAATGCTTATGCTCAGGAAGGCAGTGAAATGCTCTTTTGGTAGCATTTTCAGTGTCCATTGCTGCAAGCTGCAGTTAGAAATCGCCCCTGTGCCTGCCTTTCATGAGACTGCAGTCTGTCTGTCTTTTACAAGGCAGGCTGTCAAGAAGATGGGAATTGGCTTTCAAAATACTATATCATGCAGTGGTTGATATTAATCAGAAAAATTTAAGAATATTGGAAAGATTTTTAAAATATTGTGGTCATTTTTGCAGCTTTATAATGTGTAATGATGTCTCCCAGGAAAAGGTTTGTTGTCACTCTTTTTCCTTTGTTTTTAATTTTGACGTGCCAGATGTATCAAATGAATCATAGAATCACAGAATAGCTTAGGTTGGAGAAGAATCTGAAAGCTCGTTTGGTCCAACATTTCATGGGAAAGGGAGCCTAGATGAGGTTATCCAGTGCCCTGTCCAATTGCATGTTGAAAACCTCCAGCAACGGGGACTCCACCACAGCCCTGGGGAAGTTGTTCCTGTGATTGATTGTTCTCATTGTAAAAAATTTGTTTCTTGTTTCAAGATGAAATGGTTTCTATTTCTTATTAAAGTAATTTAAGAAGGTTAGAGAACATTCAGAAGACCTTTGGTTATTCCTTTTATTTTTCCTTAAATGGGTAAAATAAACTTCTGGGGCTTCAAACTTAGTGTATATTCAATTCAAAACCACCACAATCTGATTTTTCAGTGTGTAGGTATGTGGTCAAGAAGGGACTTCCCAAAACTCTGGCACTGGAGTTTTCCTCTTAGTTTTGTACTTGTGACCTTACAGTGAGAGTGTAAGACAAACAGGGCCTCTAGGAAAACGTGAGCTTCCATCTTCTTATTCTCCTGCATGACAGCAGACATGCAGACAGCTCCACCAGGACGAGGGCACTGCACAGTTGACAATGTGACTGCTGGCACTGACAGGGGCTATACAAATAGTGTAGAGAAGTGTAGGTGTGGGTGGCTGGGAGTCTTGTAGTTTGACATAATAATTCTGCTACTTTACCAGAAATGTCTTCATTTTATGTCATGATTACGATCTGAATACCTTAGTATATATTTGTGTTTACACATAGGCATGCATCCTGATATCCTGTGTTTTCATGTGGCTTCTTCCCCAGTATTTTGATACTCAGAAGACCCTTCCTTTCAGTCATGAGATTTTTCTCTTGCTCTTACGTGCACTTAACTGAAACCATGACTTTGCAGTTGACTGTCCTTCAAATCTTCTTTCTCTTCAGCCTTCTTTGCTACAGCTTCTCCCTGTCTCCTCCTACAGTTGCTTTTCACCTCTTCACACATGCAGCCTGACTGCAAACTGCTGAAATCGCCCCGGCCTTTCTGTAACCAGCGCCCTTCCACCTTCAGACTATTACAGTCCTCCTGCATACCTGCTCCTCAGGCAACCACAGCTGTGGCACACCCATGGATCCTCCCATCTGTTTTAATCTCTTCCTTTGCCCATTTCTAAGGAGAGGTGACTGCACAGCCATTTTTCTCCTGAGCTTTGCTGTAAGGCTTGGGATGCTGTATCAAGCTGCAGCCAAGCCTATCTAATACTAAGCTGCTGCTGAAAGAGGCAGTCCTGCTCCCCATCCTCAAGTTGCCCTCTCTGTGCCCATCCCTCTTGAGATGCTAACTGATCTGATGAGGACTTTTTTTTTTGTTTGTTTCATTTTGTATCCCCCAGATGGATTTACCACACCTGATTGATGCTCCAGTTGCACAATAGCAGTGTCTGAGGCAAAGGCAGTGGTGGCAGCCTTCAGGGCTGGGAGGCTGCGTGGGCCCCTTTTTGGCAATAGCTCACACACTGACTTTGCTGCAGTGTGAAAAGTCTCTCTCAAAGCAAAAAGTAGGGAGATAAATGGCTGGCTACATATTTTCCCAGGAGAAAAGGGTATCAGTTACTTGTGGCTAGTGGCTGCAGTGGAAGAAAGTGCTAAGTGGTATGGGCAACCTCGACGAGATCGTAGTGGGGAGTGAAAAGGAGGAGGGTTAACTGCCTTTCACTGCTGCCTATCCAAAAGCAGTCTACAGGAACTTCGATTCTGTTTATGATTTTGGTAATTGTTCGTTACTGCTTCTAAGCAAAGGAAAAAGGCTGAAAAAACAGTGTCATTTGAGTTCATCGCTGATTTTTGAAATATCAGCCTGAACAAAATGAATGCTATATAACCAATCACTTTTCAAAATAGGAATGTAGATGGGTTTTATTGATGTATTAGCAGTTGTAATACAATTCAAGTTAAAGGGTAGAAATTTTTAGGTGCATTTCTATTAGTAAATGACAAATCTGTTGACGTGAAAAATGTAGTAGCACATTGGGAAGCTTTCATGATTTTGAAATATCTCTTTTAATGTACATTTGAGGCCCTAGCATATTTTTCCCTTGTTTGTCACAGTTCAAGAGCATGCTAACTTTTGTACAGAATCCTTCAGCTTAATTTTAATTATTTTTAATGTTAAGGGCCTTTCAAAAGAAACCCATTACATCTGTTGCCACCTTTTAAAATAGAATTAAATCAAGAAAAATGTGAATGTCTTGAATGTAAATTAACTGCAGTGTTAAATAGCTCTGTTTTCTGTGTGTCTCTTTATGTGGGCTCCCATGCTTTTAGCTGTAATGAAGGAGACTAATTTTATTTTCGGAGGATTATAAATTCCATGTGACAGGACAGTAAGAGGTGGCATTATGATATGCTAGTTATTATGCTATTTGGAAAAGAGAATTGCATAACTAATCTTTTGTCGTATGAAATCATCATGCTCACATTCAAAATGCACTGTTTGCAGCCTTTGAGCAAGTAGTATTCTCTTACATTAAATAACTGCTTTCATGAACCCTTACTTAAGTTTTCTGATATTATATTCTGTTGTTTTCTGAGGCAAATGCATAATATTTATGTATAATATTAGATCAATGACAGCATTTAGCTGTGGGGAAGTAAGTTCCAGTTTGGTTGTGTCAGTGTGACCTGTTGCCCTGCTGGATATGTAGAACATTAATTATGGAACTTCTGTGGTTTTTACTGAAGAAATGCTGTCACCTTTGACAATTCTGGGTTAGCCCAGCAGGCTGACTTTCATTCCTTTAAGACCCTAACTTAGCCAAAACAGTGGATAAGAATCACTTGGGTGTTACCAGCTTCCATGGCTGGAATTCTGTAGCACATTGTATTGAAATTTTAACTCTATGGGTTTATTTAAGGGATCTACCTCTTCCTTTCATGATACGCTTTCAAAGGATGACATCATTGTGAAAAGGGGCAGCTTTTGTAAAGCAGGAAGCAGGATTCTTGAAAGGGAAAAACATACTCATCATCCCAAATTGCTCTAAAGGTCAGCAGTTATATCATCGGTACACTCAACCTCTCTGCTGAGACAATCGTCTCACTTCTCAGCAGTAGTTCACAGTTCTGCAAAGTTATTGAAAATCAGGACAAAATCAAGCAGCAAAGAAACCAGCAGTCTGCTCATTAAGCTCTCACATGTCTCTTCATACTCATTATTCCAAAACTCTTTATGTTATTCTGAGATGACTTTTAAGGCAAGCTAACTAACTAATGTGGGAATGGGAATGTTAGGTAGCATTCATAATTTCTTAATAAAATATGTTCACTGATGATACTCTGCTTTATTTTTTTAACAACACTTAGATATAAAATGTGTCTTGATTGACATTACTAAACTGCATTATTGCAAATCACAATTCCTGTATAATGCAGTGAGGTACACTTTTATTCTGCCGTGTCCATGAAAGGTGTAAGTTTAAATCAGTGTTTTACTGGAGCTGCCAGTCACAAGATGTCTAGTAGTCTCTTATATTTTACACAGCTGCATGCATAAATCAACTACAGGAAGAGAAGCAGAAGTTTTTACAAACCTTTATGTTTTGGCAGCATAAGTGCTGTCATGTTACGTTAGGCAGAGTTAAGACAAAATTAGGAAGTAGAGAAAACTGTAAAGAAAATAAATTAACTTTGAAATCTTGGCTTTTATGTAGAACTATGTAAATGATGTTAGGGATTTTGCTCCTTTTTGGTATTGCTGCAGTGCACACTGAAGAATTCAAATGAAGGAAAAATAAATCTACATTAGTGCAATATAATTTGCCAACAGAACTTCTGAAGTACTAGGGAACAATGAGTTAGTGCACTGAATTGTCACCCCCGCAACTTTTCCTTGTTTCATTTTTCTTTCCCTTCTCCAGGTATAACAGCTCTCCCTGCCACAACATTTGCTATTTTCACCTTGTTCTTAGCCAGATTTTAGAATTCTCTGTAGATTAGAATCATATAAACATATGTCAATGTTGATGATCAGAATATGGGTGATATTTACACTGAAAGCAAAACAAAACCTCTCTTGGCTTTCTCTGGCCAAGTCGGGATTCCAGGCTCACCAGTTTGTGCACCAGTTGGTGCTAAAGATTACAGCAGTAGATGCAAACTTGAGAAAACCACTTAGGTTAGGACAGGAGAGCAGGAGAGCTGCAGAGTATCCAAAGTAAATCTCAGTTATAATATGACTTTTCCTTCAGACATCTGAATATTTTAGCCTTCCCAATACTTTATCCTTCCCACTTTGCCCTGGCAAGGATAGATACTTGCTGTCCAGGCTCAGGCACACTTTAGAAATGCTTTAGTGTTTTATTATTTTCAGTTTTACTTCGTCCCACAAAAACAGTTTTAATATGCCAAACTGAACATATATGGGAGAGCTCAAGCAATTGCCATGGAAAATGCTGGCTATTATTTGGATCACAGAGATGAAATTCCAGTGTAGAAGTGTGCTAAATAGACGATGCAGGGAAACAGGTCTTGCCATGTCAAGGTCTTCTTTTGAGGTTGCCATGGGGGAGCCATGTTTGCTCCAGATAGCTTTACTAATAACAAGTTAGGGGTCATGTTGCTTGCCTACTACCTGCAGATATCTAAACTACGTTGTTATTTTGAATTACCTATGTTAAGGAGGCTATTCATGCACATTGGTGTGCCTGACAAAGAAAACTTAAACATGCACACATAAAACAAGAAAAGCAATGGAATTGTCCTGAAAAGACAGTGCAGTTGACTCAGATGGGACATGAATATAGCAAGCAGGTTTATTTTGCAAGATGACTGTTGTGGTAGAGGTGAGGGAGTGCCAATGGTAGCACTGCAGTGCCTGGGAGGAAAAGCAGGGATGGGAACCTCCATGATCTCTGAGAGATGTCTGATCTGACTCTGCTTGCCATCAGGATGTTCATAGCACCTGCCAGAATCAGCTCATTCTTCCAGCCAAATACACATCACAGGGCAGGATGCCACCAGATGTTAGTGGCAATTGAAGCCATCTGCAGGGAAAATAAAAGAGTCAGTGTCTTAAGCAACTTAACTAGTGACCTGTGGGCCAAACATACCTGGCCTAGCCCCCTTTCCCAGCGGAGAAGAGGAAGGCTGTGCTGGGCTGTGAATGCTGCCAAATCAGCCGAAATCTCTCTCCCTTCTGAGGCTTCCTACCAGCCTGACAAAGAAAGTCAAGTCTTGGCATTGGTGATGAGAGTTAGGGGAGCTCAATAAAAACATCTGGAAGAGCAGACTCTGCTGGAAAAAGCAAGTTTGCATGGCCCTTTCCCCTCTGTGTAAGTATGGTGGTAGAGGATCTGCAAGTGGGATTCCTGCTACTTAGTATGTGGCGCGCTATGCTTATACAATGGGTGGGAAACATCACTTCAGGGCCCTCACCTCCCTTCCCGAAATTAAGTAACAGATCTGTGAGTAGACAAAAATAGAAGCACACTAAGAAGCTGGCAGGAGTGACTCTTGAGCTGCGGTGAATGTCTCAGGATTGGATTTATGACTTTTAATCAAAATTTGGTTGTTTCCTGAAAGGCTGCCTTTATATACACTTTTGAAATGGATATAGATTTTGGAACTGAAGAACATCTAAATATTAAACATAATTACCTTCAAGTCTTCTTTTCCAAAAGTTGTTAAGAGTAAAGCACAACATTATAGCAGAGCAAGTCAAGGCTATGGGAAATAGTTTAATGCTATTCACTAAAAAAAACATTCTTTGAAGAGCACTAAGGGAACTTTCCTATTAAATAGCTCGAGATGCAAATTCATCCCATTACTAGTGCTGCAGGAAATTAACTCTATACCAATGTATTTCTGATATTTATTTCAGAATTCTACATTATTTCCATTCAAAGGTGTAAGTGAAGCATACTATTTTCAAACCAAATAAGAAGCTAAGAGTTTGCAGTCTCTAGGGTTGGAAGCCAGCTTATGACGTACTCATTGGAAGACCTACAAAAGCCGACACTGTAGCTTCTATTAAACCCAGAAGTCACACCCAAAAGCTTTAGCTGCCTAAAGCAGCATTAAGCAGCCTATAGGAAACTAACTCTGAAACTAAGATCCAAACCACTCCCTGGCTAATAATTGCATGAACTCACTAGGCTGTCCTCCTATCTTCCCTCTCAAAGCAATGTGGTCAGAGACACTCCAGGGCTTTTCCACTTAGTTCCTCACTCCTGATTTTTGACCTTACTGGGACCAGACCCTAGCAAAATCACTGCATATGCCTCCTCCAGGGTCCAGCTCACACAGTGTGACAGCAGCCTCCAGCTTTTATATGGTAACCAGGTGACTCCTAGGATTATCTCTGCTTTGGTTTGTTTGGTTTTTTTTTTTTTTTAATCCAATGGCTACTTAATAAAAAATGCATGTAGAGTGATAGAGCAAACCTTCCCTTCCGTGGGAGTTAGCTCATTGCTGGATTATAGATTACACTCTCATGATCTGTCTTCCCGTAAGAAGTGAATCACTCCTTCTTTTCTTGCAGACTTGCTCAGTTTCTTGGAGCTAAGTGTATGACAACTTGTACCACAATAAGAATGGTTTAAAAGGAAGTATGTCATGAGTAGTTTCTACACAACAAAAAGGTACCCCCCAGAAAGCACACCAGCTTGCCTGGATTGCAGAGCAGTTGTACTTCTGTAATGTGCTGTAAGACTGTGTTACTTGAGAGTACTTAAATGCAAAATATAAAGCTTCTGTTTGATCTTATGAAATCCCCGTGCCAAAAATCTTCTGGGGTTGTAATCCAGCCTCTTTTGTCAAGTCTTGTCATGAATCTTCCAGACAAGGTGGGGTTGCTAAACCTTACAAACTGTCCTTCCAGAAGTTGCTTGCTGTACAGTGGGGTGGATCAAATCCAGCTGTGCAGAGTACGGGTTCAGAAAGTGGAAAATCCCCAAAGAATTAAAAAGGGAAATTACAAGTTGCCTCTTTAAAGTCACAGAAAGAGAGATGCTGATGGGACTGAGGGAAGAGTAGGAAGGGGCCCTAGGACACCTTTTTTGAAGCTTATTTGGAGGAATAGATGCTGTGTGCCAAGCCTAGGTCCCTAAGTAGTCCTTGTTACCTGCTTACCCTGCAAAGGACAAGGTGCTGAGGGAGCCTTGCATGGAGGTTTTTATGTGACAGCAAAAGGAGGTGCTTTACTCTTTGTTTATAGTTGTACAAGGCATGAAGAGCCAGACTGTATGTGGGTTGAAGACAAACCAACCCCAGGGGGCATGGATGTCTCTGGTTGTCTGCTTGGGTGTTCACAAAATTATCATCTCTGCATTGTGATAATCAGGGTGGCAGCTTTGCATCATCTCTGCAAGCGTATTTTTAATCACAGAATCATAGGATACCAGGTTGGAAGGGACCTCAAGGATTATCTAGTCCAAGTTTTCTTGGGAACAGCATGGTCTGGATAACATGGCCCCACAGCCTGTCCGGATGGATATTAAAAATGTCCAGAATTGGGGAATCCACATCTTCCCTGGGGAGATTGTTCTTGTCATGAAAAATTCTCCTCGTTTCCAATTGGAATCTCCCCAGGATTAACTTGTACTCATTACCCCTTGTCTTTTCCATGTGACTGCTTGTAAATAGGGAGTCTCCACCTTCTTTGTAGCCACCATTTAAATACTTGAACATGGTGATAAGGTCTCCCTTAAGCTTTCTTTTCTCAAGGACAATGGAACAAATCCATTTCTCTCAGCCTTTCCTCATGTGGCAGCTTCCCAGTTCTTTGGTCAGCTTTGTGACTCTTCTCTGGACCCTCTTCAGCAAGTTCACATCTTTTTTGTAAAGTGGGGACCAAAACTTATCATGGTATTGCAGGTGTGGTCTGACAAGCGCTGAGTGGGATTATGACTTGTTTATCTCTGCTGGTGATGCACTTGTTGATGGAACCCAGCATGCTGTTGGTTTTCTTTGCCACTGCAGCGCATATTCACTCATACTGATCTTGTTGTCCACCAGAACTCCCAGGTCCCTTTCCACAGAGATGGTCCCCAGCCAGGTAGATCCCATCCTGTGCTGCACTCCTGAATTATGTTTTCCAAGGAGCAAGTTCTTACATTTGTCTTTGTTGAACTTCATATGGTTCTTATAGCCCACTCTTCCAGCCTATCCAAGTCTTCCTGCAGGGTGTCTCTCTTCCAAAGTGTCTACTTCCACACTTAATTTGGTATCATGGGCAAATTCATCAGGGTACACTTGATCCCATCATCCACGTCACTTAAGAAGATACTAAACAGCATTCAGCCCAATATTGAACCCTGGGGGACCCCACTTGTGACAGGTTGCTGGCTTGAAAAGGAGCTATTTACCACACCCTCTGGGTGTGGCCTGCCAGCCAGTTGCCCACTCACTGCACAGACTACTGCAGTGTCTAGACCTTAGTTTCCATCATTTTCTCTAGGAAGAGGCTATGGGAAACCATATCGAAAGTCTTGGAGAAATCCAGGTAGACATACCACTTGCCCCACATCAACCAAGCAGGATTGAAGGAGCAAGAGTCACCATTTGGACATTTCAAGCAGTTTCATGAGTTATTTACTCGTCACTACATTTTTAGGAAATATTTAATCTCTCTGGATTTAAATTACAGTTTCAAACAGTTCGAGGAACTGTTCAAGGAAAGTCAAGAGCAGTCATGACCGATCACCTTGGAAAAATAGCAGAAACTAGATATTTTGCACCATCTTTGCACAAATTCAGGCAGAAGGACCTCTGTTTCCATCTTGGTGATCCATACCTTCAGGGAGGTTCTGGAATAAGCAATTTGTCTTATTAACAAGCTCAACTTAGAAGACTGAGTAGAAAGCACATAAATAATGGTGCCAGCTTATAATGGATTCCTTCACTGAGCAGCGCTTGTTGGTAGGCATGAGGCAAATTTAAAAGAGTACATCCAAAAAAGCTCAAAGTGCTCTGGAGCTGAAACTCCTGGCAAATGCAGAGGACAGAATGGACAAGATAAGCAGGACTTTCACAAGTCAATGATCAAGTACTATTCAGGCAAACTGGATAGTAATATGACACAACAGAACTGAAGCCTCTAAAGCTCTTGATACTCTTGCTAGTTGAGAGTTAATTTGGGTGGATGACACTACCTCTGAAACAGAAGAGTACGGAGTACTGCATTCCACCTAAAGACATAGCAAGCACAGGGTTGTATTTAAAGACAGCAAACACAGCATCATGGCAAGTGATCTACAGAAGAAAACCCAGTCTTACACTCCAGTGGAACTGACTGTATGAGAGCAGACTGGACTTAAACTGTGCTTTGTAACAAAAATTGCTCAAAGTTAGAGGCTCCTGGAAAGTATAGAATAGCAGGTAACAAACACATAAAAAATTGTAAAGCAAAGGGAGATTCCTGGTCCAAAAGGAAACATACCAGTAATCTTCACTAAGCGGAGCCTAAGTATATTGTGCATCAGAGTCACAGACCCCGGTACTTTTGTAGTATAGCAGCATAATACAATCGGAGGAAATACTTTCTTGTCAGTAGTGCAGATATTGTAAATCTCTGTCGTTACTCATGTGTAACACATGCCTGACCTTCACAATCATTTGAGGATGAAGAAAGCTGCAAAATCATGAAGTTTTTCTGCAGAAATATGTGCATGAAGGTATACTTTTTGCTCTGTCTATGATACTTTTCATACATAATTTCTCACCCTGAAGAATAGACAATGTTTATGGAAAATAAGTAATAATTGTGCAGTACATTTGTGGATTATATTTTGATGTCTCTAATTTTTTTTCTCCTTTCAGCATTCTTTAGTTCTATTACTTTAACTTCACAGGGTTATGGAGATATGAAAAAGACTGACTATGGTGTGGGAAAACATGGAGAATAGGTGCGTAACCATTATTAACTCCGACAGCACACAAGTAGTATTTTCACAGTTTTTCTGTCACTGCTCTAGTTAAAATAGTGAAGGCAAACACAGTCATAACTTATCACATAAAATCCACTTTAATTGTTCTAAAGGCTGTAATAGTGGACCAAAGCTGTAAGGAATATAGACCATCTGATGGATTAAAGTTTTGACAATATGACAGGACATCTGGGAGGGAGAACTGGTTGACAACAAGGAACTTTTTCCACAGTTCTGTTTAGTTACTGACAACTGAAATTACAACATGCAGCAAATGTATTGTAATTCACGGTGTCACCAACATTTTTCAGTGTTCAGATAAGGGATAAAGTTTAAATTGCTTACATTTTGAGTTGCAGTTTTGTTGCCAAAAATTATTTAACTATTAAGGCAACCATTCTGCTGCTGTTCTGGACTGATTAATTCTTGTAATATTAAATAGGAATTAATTTTATCCCCCACATCACAAGTCCAGCTGAAGGAGACAAATGGCTGATAAAAGATCTCTGACAATGGTTATAAATTATTCACTTTTAAAGAATAATAAAGCAGCTATGCAGAGCTGAGTAAATCCTCCATATATTGCACATAACTTAGAAATCTTCAGCAAATTACAGTCAATAATCTTCACTGTCAACCTGCTGTTCCCCAAACTTCTTCACAAAAACTAATCTCTGAAATACAAATATTTAATTAGTTTTTAATGGTGAGGTCTATTTTTTAGTATATCTGGTCATCTGTCTCAATTATTTTCTCAAATTTTTAGAGTTAACAAGTAATTGTCATTTCAGGAGCTTTCTTTCTCCTTCCTTCAGTTTTGTAATGCCGCCTTCTTTTGAAAAAGCAGAATTCAGTACACCTGAATAGACACCCACCATAGGGACTTACCCTCAGTCATTTCCCCTTGGGACAGGTATGCCAAGTTTGAGGGCTCAGATATGAGGGAGGAAGCTGCTACTAAGATGGGACTGTGAGACTTTGGTTAAATATGTACGTGAGTGAAAAGCAATGTATCTCGATTTATTTTGGTGTAAAAAACTGATGTCAGGGAATAGGAACCAATCGTGCAGTACAGATTTAGAGATTTTATGGCTCCTAGATCTGAGTTGTGATGCACATGCTGTCCTGGGGGGTAAAAGAAAAAAAAAGAAACCCTAACTTTGTCAACTCTGAACAGCAATGATCTTTCATTTGATTCTTATGCTGTGCTGAAAATATCATTCAAATTTAATAATATTGCTGCAGATGCTTTTTCATACTACAAATATTTGCCTCCTTTGAGTATCTAAGGTTTGCAATACCTGTGAAAAGTTCACAAATATTTATAAAATCATTACTGACTTATCATCTATATTAAGTGGATTATTTTATATATATGCACATAGGTAGACAGGGAGGTAGATAGGTAGGTAAACAAATAGATAGATTGATAGATAGGTAGATAAATGTATATTAATTCAACAGTTTTATTTTGCAACAAATCAGCTGGGAATTGTTTGTATTTAACAGTTTAATGCATCTTGTATTTACGCATGTAAAGAAATTAATGTAAATGAAAATAAATTGCTTATTATACCCAGTAGAAAAAGCACCTCCGATTATATATCTCTTCTTATTCATTACTCCAAGCAAAGTGCAACATTAGTGTTCAAACCTGACAGACACTTTAGTGAGGGCATATGAGCTTTTTGCTTTGGTCCCTCACAACTGGTGTCCTCCAATTATTATTTTTTGAGTAGAACATCATTATCTTAGATGGTTCCAGAAAGAATAGTTTTAAGAAACTGCATGCTACTTTGCAATATTTGAGGCATCATTTTCTATTAACTTTCAGTCAGGCCCCTCATGTCTTTCCTTTCTCTGCTGCTTTAGTTTGTTGAAAGGCTACAACTACTGAGGGAAGGATAACTATGGTTGTTCACTAGACAAGAAAACGAAGTTTTCTAACCTTGAAATTGGAATGCAGCCAAAATGGACCTGATTTTCATGTTCCTTTTTTTTTTTTTTTTTTTTTGTGCTTTCCCATCTAAAACTTCTCACTTGTTAGAGATCAAAATGTTTCTCCTCTCATCCTTCCAATGCAGGGACGAAGTAATTCTAGAGGCAAGGTCCCTGGAATAATCATTGGACCACCTTTTTGAAGCCACATTAATGCTGACAGACATGCATTTTGCATAAAGTCTATTCTCCAGTGTAAAAGTGAATGGTTTGCCTCTTATTTCACTGCAGCCGGGGCTTCACACTCTTTATTCGTCCTATTGCATGCACAAAAACCATGGTCCCACGCTCTAAAATGTTGACCCTGCCAACCACAATGCAGTTGGCAGGGTTAATGTTTTAAAATAAAGGATGCTTCCACGGGAAAATCCTCAAGGGATAGAGAAAGGAAGATAATTCTTGTGAGCTTCAAATCTATTGTCCATATAAGAAGCCTGAAGGAAATGTTAAAGGAGAATAATATTCTGTAGTCTTTTTTTTTTTTCTATGAAAATATGGGTTATCTGACAACTGAAGTTCCCTGTAAGACAGCAAAACAAATTACATTCTGTCACCCTAAAATGGACTGAAGGTCTCTGTGTGTGCTTATGTCTTCTTGCTTTTAAGTAGAACCTCTCAGGGGGAAAAAAAAAAAAAGGCAAACCCTTGCATTTTTTAATCAGCCTATCTGACTGACATTCTAAAACTGACTTCATTTTTCTCATGGGAAAGGGAAACAGGAACCTTCTCGCTTTAGTTATATATATTTTCCCTGAAAATAAAAAGCAACTATATCAAGGGCAGCTTTATTATGTGGAAACAAGGGCAAAAATGCCTAGATATAAATTCAGAAGTTAAGCAATAAATGTTGCTGACTGTTTTCTAAAAAGTACAGCATTTGCGTTCATATAATCCACTACAGTTTAAGAAGTGTAAGGGATTAAAGGGTTTGGCTGAAGATCACAAACTGTGATCAATATTCAGTCTGACTGATAAAAGGAGTGTTAATGGGCATTAAAAAGACAGATTACTGACAATGATCAATAGAGAAGACGAGAGAAGCACTAGCAGATTACAGGTCTGATTTTGCAAAGGTATGGGAATACCCTGTGGGGTTTTTTTTATGCTTTATTAGCACACCTTTGGAATGTTAATATTCTGCTGAGATGGTTTCAGACAGGCTGCGAGATGACTGCCTGCCGTAGTCAGCCAAGCAGAATCCATTGAGAGTTGCTGAGGCAGAACTGAAATTATAGCCTCACTTTTAAAAAAAATGACAATATTGCCAGCTAATTACTTTGAACACACAAATGAGATTCTCATTCAAGTTTGTGGGGTTTTTGTGTAAAATTCTAAGCTTTCAAAAGGCAGCTTTTGAACTTGGTTATTCATCGGTTCCTTCGCAGTCCCTGATGCTTTATGTTTAGAAATACAAGAAAGGTGAAGAAGAGTGGAAATTAAAGATTATTGTAACTACCTGTAACTGCTGCAGTGGGACATGGGTTAAGTTCCCTCTCAACTAGATGAAGGTATTTGTTTCACATAAGTTGACTTTCTAATTTTCTTCATTATTTCATAAAGTTGTAACCTTTATATTGCATATGCCTGGCTAATACTGTCTATTATGTCCTACATAGCAGGTGAGAAATACTGACATTAGACTTAAAAGTAACAATAGTTAAATGATTGTATACTAATTATATTGTTGCATATTCCCTGTTTACTTTCTGGAAATTATATTATAGATTATCTTTTGCTGATGCCAGAAAGGATAGTATAAAATCCATTTCTTGTCATTTTAAACTACAAATATTTTTTTGGTAAGGATATATAACTGTTAAGACAACAGATTTTCAACTTGCTGATTCATGTAGGATCCAGCCTATGTTAGTCCTATGATTGGCTTTTAAAGCCATAGCATTTTTTGGTTATCTTACTACTATAAGTTTAAGATATTTGGTGTGGAGGAGGGTTGCTGTACGGATGCCTGTGTATCTCTACACCCTCTTTTTGAAAGAAGAGTATATACAGAGGAAGGAAAATAGTCTATCTGGTGCATATTTCAAACCATTGCACAGATTCCTAGATGGTGTAAATTGATGCTTTACAGATTCATATCTTCAGATCTTCACATTTAGTATCTCATAAAGCTAGCAATTACTTTAGCAAATGCAATGAGTAATTCAAGCTTTTAGAATAACACTGACCTTTTTTGTGTATAAATCCTCCTCACACAGCTTATGTAGAGGAATTCAAGATAATATGTGTGCATATTAACACATTAAAGGTGGGTTTGCTTTTTAAACATTCCATGGTGCATTAAGTAAAAGTGAGGTATATGGTATTGGAGACGGCCTACAGAAAAAAGAACAGATCCCTTTCTAGCATTGTTTCATTGCTAAAATTAACAAGTCAACAGCTGAATGGCCCAACAAGGGGCTCTTTTTGCATACAAGGATGGGTCCTTAAAAGCTTAAAAGGTCCTTAAAGTCCTTAAAAGCTTGAGAGATGATGAAGATATGTCCCTGCAGGTGAAGGGTAATGGCAGCTTGACATCAAATTTGTAAGAAGAGAAGGATGGTGTATAGCTGAAGAGGGCATTGTTAATATATGCATTTAGATGGTACAGCAAACAGCAGTACAGGGTACAGTATGAAGGAACATAAAACACACGGGAGTACAAGAGAAAGACATTGTAATTTAATTTGTTAATCTGGTACATTTTGTAATTAAGTTTTGTTTATTTAAGGTAGCTTTAAAATGTCAATCACAGCAACTGAGCTGTGAGTTCATGGAAATACCTTTGCTCAAATAGTTCACGTACAAATGTTAGAGCCTGAAGAAACTTGCCATGTTTTTGTAGCTAAGGAAGTGAGTAATCAGTGAAACTAATATGGGTGGTATAGGAAAATCATGCACATGGTCTGGCACAGCTGTGTGCGTGCTACATTCCATGAGATATTTCATAATGGAAAACCAATTGCTCCACTAATATAGGATACCTGTATCTCAGGCATACGTTGTGAAGCATCCAGTGAAGTCAGAGGAATTTACAGATTAGGCCTGTAAATCTTGAGTGAACAAGAAGGGCAAAAGAAATTCCCTGGGTGTTGACTTAAAAGAAAGAGGAAAATATCCCATTCGAAGTGTTTAATTACCTTTATGTGTTTATTGCTCAACTGTAATTTTTATCAATCAAATTTTACAGGTCCAAAATTGTAAGTGCACAATATGGTAATTAAGTGTCAAGGATTAGAGCTGGGCCAGCCACTAAAGGAATGACAGATGCTTTCTATTACAGTCCACCTCCAACCCTCCTTCCAAAAGAGGGGAAAGAGAAAAGGAGTAAGGGAGAGAGACTGATGGATTGGAAAAGAAAACTAAAACTGCCTTAATGAGAATAATAATAATAATAAAATGAAATATACATACAAATATATACAAACCCAATACCGAACCCAACCCACCTGATGGCACCACTGATGCTGTGGGCAGACACTGGGGAAGGCCCAGGCTGAGCTCAGCAGCAGATGGGAACCAGATTCAGGAGCTGGATTCTAGAACTGGATTTGGGAATGGATGGATTGGGATAGAAGGTGGAATGGACAGAGTCTTCCTGGGACGCCGGCCATTGAAGAAGAGGAAGTGAGCTTGAGCCTTGTGATCCCTCAGCTTTATACCAAATATGACGTCTATGGGATGGAACACCTTGTTGGTCAGTGCAGGGTCACCTGTCCTGTCCGCTCCTCCCCACAGGTGCAGCCTCTCACTTACTGCACCTCACTGTGGTACACAGGATTTAGCAGTGGCCTTGGTCTGCACAGGAGCAAGTGTAAGTAAGATCCTTTCTGCACACCAGTCCCTGGTAGTGACTGGAAACATCGAGTATTATCACTGCTAGGAGCACACACTGTCTGCAAGAATATGCCGTTACCTTCAGACAGTGCAGTCACTGAGCAGAGACTGAGCTGGAAAGTGAAATCACTGAACAGAATGAGTGCTGTTCTAGCTCAAACAAGGACACTAAGTCGGCAGAGCTGTATAGCTAGCTGCAGCAGCAGGATATTTGGCCTTGTGTCTAGCTAGCAAATCTGCAAGCTCTTGTGACTCAAACGGTTTTCTGCTGGACAGATTCCTCCTTTGAACTTGTTTGTTTCAGAAGCTTTTCTATTTGTTCTATGGGATTTACACAGAACTTTGTGCAGTGAATGATATGTCAAGAAGTAGCAATAAACAGGTGCTACCGTATATAGTGTTTCATAATTAATGTTTTTAATGAAAATATTTGCTTTAAATCCATGCACACATAGATTGTATATGTCACAGTTCAATCTGGATGTCTTCATTAGTTCCTGGAGTTACCAGTTCCTCAATATTTTGAAAGATGAAAGGCTAGCAATGCCAATCTCTGTGTACCTCTGACTATACTGGAACGATTTATGGCAGCTAAGGATCTGCTCCAGAGCTTCTGTGTGTCTCAGAGTATTTGTGCTGTATTGCAGCTACGTGCACAGGATGATATGCAAGGTTATGAACAGGTAGGATACAGAAACTGGCAAAATGTGTAGAAGTAAGATTCTAATCAATAAACTGAGATATGATTTCCTACAGTCTGTTTGGCTGTGACAGCTCCTCAATGTACAAGTCTTTCATGGCAAGAACAAAAATACAAAGATGTTGATATAGGTAATTTGTGTTGTACACGGTAATAAAGAGGGAGCAGTTTAAACAACAGAACAAGGCCACATTTAACTGTAAATATGTTATTCCTAGGGATGCAGGTTTTAAAGACATTCTTTCTAAGAGTCCTGTTGTTCTCAAAGTAAGAAGCTTTAAACTGAGCCCTAAGGATATCCTGTTAAGGTACAGAGATTTTCAATTAAAGTCATCTTTGAAACAAATGAAATGCTGAAAGCACAGAAGGTCTAATCAAAGGTGCTTTGAACAAGTTTAACTCTGAAGGGTTCTGCGAATTTGTGTGTTTCATATGAATGTGTAGACAGCTCTAACAACTAATTAATCCAATGATATTTTAACTTCAAAAATCTTAGTGGCTTGACAAGAGAAGTTACTGTTTGGTGACATTTGATCAGGCCCTAAGCTCATAGTTCAGCTACTGGGCTTCAGGTGGGGACCTGAAGCTATATGAAGGCTGTTAAGGCTTAGGACACACCGAGGACTAACCCAAAAATTTATGCCACTAATGATATGCAAATTTTTGCTCTGTTTCTTTATTTCTTTATAACTTTACTATCTTATACTGTAAACATGACCTTAGGGAGAGCTATAATTGAACTAGGTAATGGATGTGTGCGCACTGGTAAGGAGAAATTATAACAAACACCTGATGTGGATAGAGTGATGTGCAACTGTATACTTATTAAACAAAGGATTAGACATATCCGCAAGGAACCCATTACAGAAAGTAATTGATGGGGGCACTTCAGCATTAAAAAAAAAAAAAAAAATCAGGGCTAGTCGTTTAAGTGAAGGATAATCTGTTTGTTCTATCAGTTATGATTTTATCTGAGATGGGGGGCAAAAAAAAGCTGCAGTCCACTCCTAAAGGAATCTTGGTTACATGAATGAATTTTTAAACAACCTTGAGGCTTTTCCACCAATGCTATAACCTGGCTTACCTCTTAGATACACACTCAGGTTGTGTTGTTATTATTACTATTGTCTGTTTCCTACCACTTTCCTTGTTATGCTCTGTATTTTTAATTTATTTGTTTTGGCTTCATGGATACCTTTGTGCTGAAATGGGTATACCTATAATGTGCATCACACTCATGCTTTTGTCACTTCCCTATTGGGATCTGCATTAGAGGTGGATCCTCAAGCAGGAACCTCCCTTGTGCCGGGGAGAAGGGCCTTTTTGCCTCTCTTTGCAGCTCCACAGCACTCTCTCCCATGCTCCTGTCCTCCCTGTCAGCCTTTGATTGGTACCACCGAGGTGGGATGGAGTTCAGGCAGGCTGGAGGAACTCTTACAAGGAATGCAGAGGTTCTCATGCAAGAAAATACAGTTTAAGGGTATGTTGCCATGTACACTCTGTATAGTTTCCTAGATAGGGAGTGTTTCCAGTTGGAAAGAGACCCTGGTGCCCAGTGCCAGCAGGGCTCTGCTGGCACAACAGAAAGCAACAGGCAGGGAAGACGGTGTAGGGCTCAGGGACTCCTTCACACCAGTTGCTCCAGATGAATGACCAGAGGCCAGGAGTGTGGAAGCCCTCACTGCTGTGGCCAAGGTTCTTCCAAGTCTAATTACTTGTGTCTATAGATACAACCAATTAGTGTCTTACGCTAGTTGACTTCTCTGACTTCTCCTTTCAAGTACTCGTGTGCTTGTTTCCGCGGGGATAGGTAACATTTTGCCACATAGGAAATGATTAATGATCTCATTTAAGTTTTAGTTTGCAAAAGAAGTGGTCCAAAGAGGGCAAAGGATGTGGCTATGGCAGGTATTGTGCCTTTCTGTGGAGACAAATGGCCTGCCCGAAAAAGCTTGCAATCATTCAGTGTAATGAGCAGATTCAAAAGGCTGTCTGGAAGCCCCACACCTCAGAAATACATTCCTTTCAGCTTTGCAATGTAGTCTTACTGCACATACTCTATTGTACACAGGTTAAGACTCTGATTGTGAAGAGCTGCTAATTGTAAAATAATCAGACATCACACGTGTTCCTAAAGTCAGTCAATAGCGCTCATTGGTATGAAAATTAATATCTAACTCTTCTCTGTATTATCCCACATAAGTTCCTACTCTGATCCCAAAGGAAAATAATGAAATGCATTTGCTTATCACTGAGTCACTAATTACATATATCTTATAAAAATCAAATTTCTTCAAAACTGGTAAAACACTGTGTATGGAATCCTTTTTCTATTCTAGATTTGACATTTAAAACCAGCATATCAAAAGTTGGTCTTCCCTGACAGTCACAAATTTTCCACCTTCTGCATTTTCTCCCACAGTTGCTACCTGTATTCAGGTAACGCCTAGAAAAGTGTCAGGACAACCTTTCCTAAAACACTCTGATCTGTGAGAGCAAGCATAGTTACTGTATTGTGTGATTGCAGTTTTAGTGATTTACTGTTCAGCGTGTATAATACGTGTATAGCTGAGGGCATATGCTTAAATAAGGTTATAAATCATGACATAATGTGTACGCTGAAGAGCTGTCTGAAGTCAGAATGCCAAAAGTCTTTTAGAAGGGGGCACCACCACCTTTGGCCTTCACTGTAGCATCACTTCCACAGCAATGCGCTTTGTTTCAGTTTATATGTTTCTTCTTTTTCATAACAAGATTGTTTATCACCAGAATTAATTAATTTCCTTCACTAGGCATCACCCCTCACAAACCCCCACCCGCCACCCCCCACCCCCCCCACCCCCCCCAAAAAAAAAAAATCTGCCAGTTTTATTAAGCTGGTTATTCCTAAGGTTTTAGCTATCCCTGTTAGATAGTCCTCTGCATTTTTTTAATTAGCTAGTAGTTCAGACACTCTTTCAAAAGATTGGAATTTAATATTTTTCATCTTTCTATCCTTACTATCACAAATTAAATCAGGCAATAATAGCCATGCAGTTCCAATATTTTTGTTACTTTAATACTTTCTCTATTTTGTTTAAGGTACAGTTTTTAGAATAATCCTGGCAGTATTTCAGTATGGCTATGTTTCTTAATCCACTTATACCTATTAACTGTTGTTACTGAGACATGTTTATAAATCATTACTGACCCAAGTCCAGGGATGGAGTGGTAATAATCACGTGAAAGTTTCACCTGTGTGTCCTATTAGTGCATTGTGGTATTTTATTTCTTTTCCTTCCTCTTACTCTTGATACAACATGTTCAGCTGAGGCAGTGTTGTCCTTCAACCAGTTTTGAAGGCTTTCTTTTCCTGAGGGCAATTTACAGGTAATTTCAGCAGTGCCGATGACTAGGTCTGAGCTGTGGCATCCAGCAGTGCCTCCCTCTTGCTGGAAGGAAAACCACTGTGCAAGGTAGGAAGAAGAAATGTTAGGCAGACACCCAGACAGGCAGTCATGGAAGCACACGTGCCAGGCACGTGGTAGCACAGCATATACCCTGCTGTCTAGAAACAGCCAAGTTCAGTCCCAAATCCTGGTGATTCTTTTGATATGTCAAAGCTGGTGACATAAGACATTTTCTTGATAACTGTTTTTGAAAGCTTGATTCTGATATTGAATAACAAGAAGGAACATTTGCCCTTGAGCTAAATTACTATTTGACTTAATTCAGGCTGCCTTCCTAAATATTCTCTCGTTTCAAACAGAAATGGCTTATGCCTTTCTTCCATAAGTGGTGCAGTGTTACCGGCACTGAATGGTTGCTACCTTCCATTGTGGAGACGTGCATTTTATTGGCCTGCAGCAGATCCTGGACTATCCCACCTCTAAATATTTTTGGTCATTGCGTATAAAACTGTAACTACCTTTGTTTTTCAAAACCCTCTCCCCCAACTTAAAGTAGCATCAACTGCTACTTACTGTTCATCTGTCCTGCAGCAAAACATGCAATTTGCCATTTCTGTAGGCTACACACTGGAGCAGTGTGATTAAATCCCTTGTTTTTCCCCTTGCAGGAAAGAAATGTTCTAACCCACCCAGTCCAAACAATATGGCAGGTAGGGAGAGGTTACTGCCAGCTCAAGGTCTACTGGCATTTCATACTGGTGGCTGGATTCTGCACTGCCGACAGAATGGCACAGATTTTCTAACAGGACTCTTATACGTGATCCAGAGGCAAGCAGACCTGCTGTCAAGTTCTTTTCCATCTCATTTTTCTCCTTTAGGAGAAAGTTGCGTTGAAGTAAACAAACAAAAAGGCTATTCATGGTTAACATTGCATCTTCCTTGCCCTACAGATAGCAAAGTGCATCTAAATGGCTTCTACTCCAACATCCATAAACTGATGATGAAAAGAAGGTGGCTGTGGGATTATTCATTTCAGCTTCCCTGGATGATGGATGGAGAGATATTCACTGCCACTTTGGTGCCATTTGGGAACATAACACCAAATTCTAGCATGACCCTGGAACAGAAAACAACATTTGCCTTTGTAATTTTATTATTTATTTTACTGGGAATCCTTGTTGTTCGCTGCTTCCGAATTCTCCTTGACCCCTACCAGAGTATGCCAACCTCAACCTGGGCTGATGGACTTGATGGACTGGAGAAAGGCCAGTTTGACTACGTTCTTGCTTAGACACTGAGAATTATGGAGGCTTATTTAGCACTCTAATAAAGAAAAATCCTGGAATGTCTCTTTATTTTGTTTCTGGTTTACATTTTTTCAAATATTGTAGGAGTTGCATCATACAAATATGCACACAGTGATTTTTATTTTAATTAAATACCAAAACAAGTTAAATTTTTGAAAGTATGTTAGTGAATCTCCTCACTAGAGAAATGATAAAGGTTGCATTAGCAGGACTTTTCTTCAGAATTAGTTGGAACAGTGTTTGGTATATGTGACCTCACCTAAGAGACACTAGAGCACGTCTTCTCTTGTGTAGCCTTTTTATCGTTAACAAGAGTCTGTGGAGGATGGTGTCTTACAAATGAGGTAAGAAAGTGTTTTTATGATCAGTACATAAGCAAATTAGCATTTCATGTTCCACAAGACTCTTCTTACTCTACCACCCATGCTCTGAAGACAAGTGAGGATGTTTCCCATACCGTAAGATAAGATTGAGAGAGCTGGAAAACGTCAGGAGAAAAGGATTCCTCCATGTTTTACAGGTATTCAATAAGATGCTCTTTCTTAGCCTTAAGCAGTGATTAAGCTAATTAATACTAACAAATCACTGGATATAATCTTTCTTGTGAATAAGATATGTAGTATCTTATTTTTGCCTATCTTTGTCTGTTTGTGCCAAAACTGATTTCTATTAAGATAGGGTTTTGCATTCTTCTTAAAACAGCATATGGAAAGAAATTTAAGTCTTGTATGTGTTTCAAACCCTGCACTTCCAGCAGTCCGTCCATTTATTTGGTGTGTAGGTCATACTGCATTGGTTTTGTTTCCTAACTGGATGACTGAAACATTGGTGCTAAGAGTCAATAAATAACCACCACCGTCTTTACATGTTAATGACTTTGAATGTATTTGTGCAATGAAAACCCATTCCTAGATGTCAACGTAAACAAAAACCTATCAGCGTGACTGATCAGGGAAAGAAATATGTAAAAGATCGCATAACATTTAGTAGAACTACTTAAGAGCCCAAGTGGGTGTCTGCAAGCATTGTATAGCAGCACATTTGGTGTATTGCCAGGAGGAAAAAGGCCACACTCCTGAATACAGAAGAGTCTTGAACAGTCTCCTGAACACAGAAGAGTCTTAAGAAAGGTGCTAGTGCTGCCGGGCTTCTTAAACATTTCACAGAGCGGAGAAGAGAAAGTGCATGCTGCCTGTTTTCAGACAAAGCTTTAGATTTAGTTATTTTACTTGTACTATAATAATGACAAGCGGTTGGGAAGTTTTCTTATGTGCTTTGGCTTGCAGCCTGTTGATGGAGAAACAAAGCCACTCCTGTAGCTGGTACAGCTGGGGCTGT
The DNA here is from genome assembly GCA_009769605.1 of Bucorvus abyssinicus. Taxonomy (NCBI): domain Eukaryota; kingdom Metazoa; phylum Chordata; class Aves; order Bucerotiformes; family Bucorvidae; genus Bucorvus; species Bucorvus abyssinicus. The sequence goes on along the minus strand of CM020063.1, from coordinate 68,836,042 downwards.
GCTGACTCATCCGAGCTGAGGCTCTGACTCTAGCTGTGATACTTAAGGCTATTTATTTCCCTTTTCTACTTGTCCTGTCCATTGGTCAAAAGTTGCAGCTATTAGAAGCAGAGGCAGTGGAAGGAGTGGCTCTGCACGCTGGCTATTACAGGTCACAGGAGGACAAAAAGAGCCCCAAATGCAGCTTCCTGATGAGTTCAGAGGAACAAGCTAGGCTATGATCTGTCATTGCTGAAATATGAACACAGCTTGTTGCAAGGGTCGTAACCTTTGGGATAGGAAGCAGAGAAAGGTACAGGAGCACAACTGTGCTCTCCAGAAGCCATGAGATACTGGCTTTAGCTACATAGCTATTGGTGCAGGGGCACCTAAATCAAAGCAAAGTCAAACTTTCAGATCATTTTGCAAAGCTAACGGCAGTGTGGCATACAAAAATGTTCCTTTTGTTGCACCAGTGCTGCCTAAAGCAACGTGTTGTCAATACTTATGAAAAGGCAATAACAGCACTTCTCCCTCTGGCCTGGGATTTCTCTCCTGTGTCAGGATCTGTTTGTTTTCTTTCAAAAGAAAAAGACTTTTCCTCATAATTGTACCTAAAGAGGAAGGTGATGACTCTGGTCAAGAGAATGTAGCGTAGTGTTCAAGTGAGGCAATTTGATTCTTGCGTGGAGTTTGGAAGTTGCTAACTGAGGACTGTTTTGGAGACTTAGCCAGCCAGTATCTCTGCAATGTCTGGAAGAATTCCAAGGAGATATTTTTGTAAACCACTGGGATAAGTCAGTCTATTAAAGGGAGTTTCATACTGCTGGGCAGTCTCTTTAAGACAGCCTGTCTGTGGATATTGCTAAATTGACTACAGTCAAGATAGGAAATTCACACTAGTTCCCCCGCTGTCACAGAGACTTTTTCCTTTGCACTCTCAAAGTCTAACAGAGGTTTTCTGAAGACGTGCTGGTGATTCAGTTTTGTGATAGCTCACTTTTCCTTTGCCTGGAGTGACAAGACCAGACTGAATGGAAAGAGTACTATTCCAGTCCACAAAGTAGCCTCTGGCACATTGCTATGCCTCACGAGAATATGTATTCACTGTGGAATGACCTGAAATATTAATGAGTCTGGAAAGGGAGGGACTGTGTGCTAATGCAGCTGTGCTCAGACAGCTCTGCAGCTCTGCATCACTCTTTCATAGACTTTTGTTTATTGTATCAGTTTCTGTAGAAAATCCCATGCAGTCTTTAAAAACTCTTTTTAGAATGAATATTTCGTGATATAATTTAAGCAAGTGTATTCCACATACTGTGGAGAAAGAAGGAATATGAGTGATTTTTTAATAAATACAACACTTACATTAGCTTGTTCAATCTAACTATGAGGAGTTTAACACAAAGGGATACTGGAGAGGCATAAAGCCAAATAATGACAGAGATGATAGAACTTTTTATTGGTAGACACCAAGGAGTAACACTGGTTTACCCCAATTAGGATCTCAAGTTTTTAGTATCTTAGTCATGACCCTTAAATGAAAGCACTGGCCTAACTGCATGGAGCTGAGACAGGAGTCTGTTTTCAGCGATGTCTGGGTTGCATGTGTGAGAGGACAGCCCTGACACTGCTTCTCCACTGCAGTCGGAAGTTTGGGTGCAGACATGAACTACTTGTGCAGACATGAACTGCCTTTAAAGTATCTCAGGTGGCAGGAATGATACAGCCACAGAAATCCACAGCTCTGTGCACTTTGCAGAGCCATGTAGAGGTTATTGCTGGACAAGTACATGTATATTGGACTTGCAGTGAAATGTCTCTGCCATTGCCCTGCAACAAGGAGGATCTGAGCTCTTCACCTTTCAAGGTGAAGCTGTGAACCACCAGTACAGCTGTGCTCACTGGGAGAGAAAAAGCACCCATCAACCAACTGATGCAGCTGCCAGCAAGGCAGACTCCCTCACCAGATGGGGTTTACAGAAATGAATGGACTTTAAACTAAAGTTTATGAGAAGAGAATTTTGTGTAAATAATACTCTGAGCAAATGTGTAAAATGCTTGATTTTGACAAAAGTTTCTGTGAAACATAGCTTTGTCAGCTTTTACCACACATGCCCCCAGAAGAAGGCCTGGAGGTACCTGATTCGTGGCTATGTGGTCCTGTGAGCCTAATGGTATTGGTACGCAGGGATTTTGCAGGTTTCGAGGTCTACACAGAAATACTAGAGCTATACATATGAGATGTGGTCTCATGGGACACTTTCAAGGAGTCTAGCTTATGAGCTGCAACCTCTATTCTGAGCTGTAGACTATTTGGTAGGAATTTGTACTCAGTTTGTTGCAAATATCAACAAACTTGTCCATGTCAATGACCGCTGACACCTAAGAACTGTAGGAAAGAGGCCAAAAACCTTTGATATACAACATGGTTGGGTCTGTGGCCATGACCTGAATTTTCTCCAACACAAAATCTTTTTTTTTTTTTTTAATCCTGGTTTATTGAAATATGCTTAGTCTGTAAAATGCATCAAATGTCTCCTAATACTGATGTAGTTTGCATGAAAATAAAGCTGTTGGTTTCCCACATTTCATATCCCGTTTTCAGTGCTTCTGGAGTACTGCAGCAAAGTTTTGGCCTTTTTTTTTTTTTTAATACATAGATTTGGTGTAATTTCTGCAGCACTGGTGTGCAAGGCTGCCATGGCTCCTGTTCTTTTGTCAGCATCACGATTAAAGCAATTATTCCTTTTTCCCTCTTGGCACACTAATTGATTCCCATCACGCCTTCTCTGCATCGTTATCTTCATGGTCTACAAGGAGCAGTGAAGAGTGGAAGGTCTTTTTCAAGGCAAAGACGAAGACTATCAACGTAAGGAAGGACCTGTGAAGTGTAGGCTTCTGTCCCATGTTGAAGTCAACAGAGTAGTAAAAAATGCATCCTTCACTTCTGATACAACTGTGAAACATAGTAAGTCCTATCACATTTCCTTCTGCTTTGTATGAGCTCTGTTTTCTATGGTGAGAGAACCAGTGGTGAGGCAGCTGCAGCCAACTTGCTATTTAGATCTCTGCAAGATCTCCAAGGGAACTGGGAGATCTGGTGCAGTGCTGCTGCCCCAACAGCTTAATAACCACAGCCTGAACTAGACTATACTTCCATCTTACGGATTTGATTTTCAGTGAGATCCTCTACTTTTATCTGCATTGGTTTAAAATCTTACCTTGCCTCTTAGAATTGGTATCAGAGATTTAAATATAGGAAAGTGACACTGAGAATTACATCTAAGCAGACACTGCTTTACGCACAGTGAAGTCATGGCAAAAAAACTCAGCTTTTTGACCCTCTGTTTCATATGAGTTAAAAATGACAAAAGATGGAGTCTAGGAACTACATCTTAGTGTAAAGTATGTTTAATAATCACTAGTCTGAGACAGAACAAATGCTAACACATAATGCCAGCCCCTCACCTTTGTAATTCCATGGCTGATGCTGGAGATCACTTCAGACTCTGGTGTAAATCAAAGCAGACCTAAAGGTCTTTAATTTTGTGGCATTAGTCACAGTATCCTTGCAACAAGGAAAAAAAAGAAAAAAGTGTATTTAAGAAGTTTTTGTACTTGGAGAGTCACAGCTAAAAGAGCTTTGGCTTGATGTAAATGATTTCAGCTGCATTACTTCCGATTTTCATCAGTGTAACTAAGAATCAGGCTCCAAATTCCTAAAAACACACAGCTGCATCAAAGATTTGGTAGTGCTGCACTGATGTTTAGTACATGTGCAGTCAATTTTTTTTTTAAATCAACTAGTTTTTAGGAGTAACATCATTTGTCGTTAAGCTTTAACAGTTCCTATAAATGCCATAACATTACTATGGCGACAACATGCTTTCACATGCTTTCTGGTGTGACAGAACATATCTTTATTCATGGTGTTGGAGTGCTAATTAAGGGGCCAGTCTCATAAAGCTGGCATTAAATTTACCATTGATAGCACCGTTTCTATTCTGTCATTATTTTTTGTTAGGCTTTACAACTGGTTAAGATGATGTTTGTTTTGTTGTTTTGCTTTTTTAATTTTTTACAAGTTGAACAGTTTTTGGCAGAGACTCAAAAATTGTCCTGTTTCCTGTAGAATCTTGATTTGAAGTTATTGAAACATTTTTACTAGTGCCTTCTAATCAGTTTGGACAGGTACAAAATATTTCATTTGTGTAAAGTTTAACAAGCTGTTAAAAAATACGCTTGCTGATACTTTCTGTATCAGAGTTGGCTAACAGCAGAGTGCAGAATTTGATAACCAGAAGGGAGTGGCCAAGAAACATTACTGTGTATATGGCAGTTGTGTAAGTTGAGATGTCTCTGTTTACCATCTGGATTCTTGGTGCCAGGAGGCTGCGTTACACATAGCTGCTTCTCTTTCTTAAAAATAGTTGGCAAAAGTTCTTTTTTTTTCCTCTTCCTTCCTTGTAATTTCAGATTCCTCTGCCTTATATATTTTTTTTTTCCTGTAGTTATTCCTTCTTTTGGGATTCCAAGCCTGGATGCCTCTGTCTCCTTGTTGCCAAAGTTTTACTTCTCCCAGAAAGGGTCGTTTCCAGGTGTAATCAAGCAAGAAGACATGCTGCAGTGGTCAAGTTGTCAAAATATACAATGAAAGAATTGCAGCAATCAATCAGAGCTTTAAATTGTTGAACAATTGTGATTTTTATCTCTGTCTTCCATATCCCTGTGACCTGGCTTACAGGCTACCTGGTCAAGAGTATTATTTTCAGTCGTTGTAGCTCTTACATATGATGGACTGATCACTTCCATTAATTATTGTTAATTTCAGAAGACAATGTGACTGGGTTCTGTACAAAAATTCAGCTTCTTCCCCTGAAGTACTGTAATATGTTGGCCCTGTATATCTCACTAGTAGTGATCATTACACAGTGTAATGTTACCATCTGATGCAATGCTTTCAAATTTTCTGAAGCTTCTCTCTAGCCCATATAGAAAGTGGTTGTTATTAAAGTAGGAGAATGCTTATGTATACAATAAATAAAATGAAAGATTTGAGGTGACTACAATGTACAATTTTGCCAAATTTGATTTATATAATCTGGTTGGTCCATGTGTTGCTGGTTACATAGCAGCAGACACAGAAATAATAAACAAAATCACAGTTTGCTAGCTACATCCTGGAGAGTAAAACATGGATGGAGAAAGTTATTGCCTAACACAAACGGATGGTGTAGAAATGCCATACAGAGTGGTATATCAAGACTAAGAAGTCTCCAATGTGTTTAGAAAATAATTATTCACAACTGCTAGTTAGTACATTTAAAAAAAATTGTTTATCATCTTGAGTATGTAAGTATTCCCTTGACTTCAGCGGGCTGAAATTAGCTTACATGCTTTGAAATACTTCTTGATCTATTCAAACTCATATTTATCAAAAGACTCAAATTTTTTGATAACGAAAATGCAAAAAAGAATCCAATGCATTTACGCAAAGAGAGACATGGTTAACCCCATACAAGTAAACATGTGACAGTATTCATGGCTTGGCTTCGCGGACGAAGATTTGGGAAGGGCTTTAAACGTGAGTACACCCTTCAAGCCTGCGCGGTGGATTTTTTAGGTGAGGCGCAGCGTGCGCGAGACTGGCCCCACCCTTTACACCTGAGGTTCATCTGCCAGGGCCGAGCGAGCTTGGACGGTGACAGCGAAGTCCTCAGGTCGTAGGTTTGGTTAGAGTATCCTTCTCTTAGATGGATGGCCTTACAGGGCTAAACGAGCTCCATCTGCCCGGGTTTGGAGTTAGAGTTGTCCTTCTGCTAGGATGGTTGCCCGAAGGCTAGTGAGCCCATCCTGCCCGTGGACACACTTTGTCTGACCCTTCAGTTGAGACCTGTCAGGCTTGGGAGACCCTACCGGAGGCATATGCCACCACCAGCATAGCTCTCAACTTCACAAGGGCACGCAAGCTCTTTCCCCACGGCAAGGGGGTGCCCGTGAATGAGTGTGACGGTATTTCCTGAAGCAGTATCTGCTATGACATAATGTTTAGAGCATGTTTTTCTAGGAAGATAGTGAGCAGGATAAAATCCAAAGGTAAGCAAGAACAATAGCTGCTGTCTCAGTGTGTCTCTTTGAAATCACATCTCTCTCCTTCATTGTGGAGTTTGTATCTATGTCTGTGCTACACAGGCTTGTACAGTATGTCTGCTATGCTTGCAGATTGTGTAGGAAAACACAACTAAACTCTGGAGTAAGAAGCTCAAATAGAGCTAGTAGCCCAGCCACAGCACTAAAAAGCGTGTTTTGGCTCAGCACCGAAGAGATCCTTGATAGGTTCAGCAGCCCTTGCTAAGCTCTTTGTTGGCATGTGATACTGATAACCAAGATACAAATTTTACGGTTAAATGGGATAAACGTCATAAGCACCCCGATTTCTCTGAACTGCAGCTCTCGCCATAGTCCGTGTAACTCTCAGAGTGAAAAATCCCTGTGCCTCCTTCCCATGATAGTTGTATATTTGGATGGCTGTCATGATGTAAAAACAAAACCAAAAGCCTGGAAAAGACCCATTCATTCTCTTTACAGAACAAAATCAGTGGCTGAGAAGCTTGGAGTCATGCTATCATAAAAAAGACACATCAGCACAAGAGATCAAGAAAGGATTGGGGTTTTTTTATATACATGCACATTATTAGTGGCATTAGTAGAAGATCTGATTAGACCAGGTTGCTCAGATCCAGCTGCATTTTGAATATCTCCAGTGATGGAGATCCCACAGCCTCTCTGGATAACCTGTTCAAGTACTTGATTATCCTCAGGTTAAAAAGAAAATCCTGTTGGAATTTCTTATGCTGAAACTTGCACACATTACCTCTCATCCTTCCATTGTACACCTCCATCTTCTCTGCAACCTCCAGTGGGGTTGGCTGTAGGCAGCAATAAGGTCTCGTTTGAGCTTTCCCTTCTCCAGGCTAAACAAACTCTGCTCCTTCAGCCTCTCCTCACACACGAGGTTTTTCAGCCCTCTAATGAGCGTGGAGTCTGCTGGACTTGCTCCAGCATAGTCATGCCTGGGGAACCCCAAATGGAAGGCAGTTCATCAGATGTGGCCTCCCTAGTGTAGAATAGAGAAACATCAATGCCCTAGACCTGCTGTCGGCATCCTTGCTAATATAGCCCAGGATGTGGTTGGCTGCCTTCACCACAAGGGAACACTGCTGGCTTATGTTGTTTTCTTCACAGCAACACTGTGCAGTAATTCTAAGTGCATTTTCTTTCGATGTAAGGATCTCACTGGAAGCTCAACTGCCTGAAGTCTGCTGCCTGAAGTCATGGAGGTTATTTTCTGGGGGTTTTGTTTCACACAGGCAAAATTAAATAGTAGCTGGATTTTTTTCTTTGAAATTTTCATCTGTAAATTTTCAAATTAAAATTTCAGAGAGACATTTGTAGGTAATCTAAATTTCCTCATTTTCTCTTTGTGGCGTAGTACAGCAGTGTTTGATGATTCAGTAATGGTAGTAGGAAAATAAATCTATTTCATTTTTTATTTATAGACCCTTTCGAATTTTCCTTGCAGTTTCTACCCATTAAAAAAAAAAAAAAATGGAAAGAAATCCAAGAACAGAAAAAACTCCTTTTCAGCAATAAATTTCAAAGACCACTTGGGCATGCAAGGATAGGCCTTGTCTTATCATTGGAAGCTGGAAAAGGAAGTGGGACTGGTCTGCACTTTAATTCCTCTCCATAAAGCTATTTGGTAAATCCTTTCAAGTAACTTGAGCATCTAACTCGATTACTTGCTTTAGTATGGCTCATTACCTCTTCCTATAGTCTTCCTGATGTGCTTACCATTTAGTTGTAAACAACATTAAAGTTATCAAAAGTCCACTTCAGCTATGGACTGCTGATGTAATTTTATTAAGTTTTTTTTTGTTAATTGTTGTTATTAATCTAGACCACTGGACAACCTTCACTGATTTCATGTTCCGAAATCAAGGATTACATCTTATTTTCATGGGTTATATTATGGGTAAAGAAAGTTCACATATGATCAGCTATGTGTGGCTAAGCCTAAGAGTGCTCAGCTTCAGGCTGAATGGCACTGAGTGCAAATTACATTTTTAGAGGTTAAGCTCCCATATGGGAGGGCTTATACAGGGGTCGGATCACATAAGGGTCTTCCCACAAGATAGTTAGCAAACAAAATGCATTTCCCGCTAGCCGAGCCCTGCTTGATATAGATTCAAGAGCAGAGCTGCACACGGTGGGAATTACAGACCTGAGAGTCATACCATGCACAAAGCCTAAGAGGAGTCTAAGAGAGTACAGTGTTTCTTTCTGCCTTCTAAAACGTGGTCAAGGATTGCTCTTTGTAGTGACAAAATGTTTCTAATGCTGAAGGGCTTTTGTATGGTAGGGCTGTCAGTATGTTTTCTGTCAGGGTTATTGTAGAGGTGGGAGGACCAATACTCTGTCCTATTCACACATCTGTTCTTTTGAACTGTGTACAATAAAACAAAATTGGACTCCACAAGTACCATTCTGTGCCTGATGATAGAATTGAGGGCACTACAAACTACCAGCCTACAACAACAGTTGGGAACTTGATAATTAAAACTAAGGTTTTTTGTAAACTGGAAACATGTAAACATTATTGTTAATAGTTGAAAAAAAAACCCCTTCTTCAGCTTTCAATAGCAGATCGAGCAATCTCTTTTGCACCTTAATAACTGTAAAGCACCAATTATCTCTATATTTGTTTTTACCAGCTCTATATAAATAAACTATTAACTTCTAGATAGATGTACCAAAGTAGTACAAACTGATAACTTAAAACAGAACATATCAGAATCAGCGTGAATCAGGAAGAAAAATGTTCTGGCAGACAGCCGAAAACCTCTTCTGACGTGCATGTACAAGCGAGAAAGACAGAGACAAATACGAACTCCTGTGCCCTACACACAATCGATATTACAGAGGTGTAATAGGGCTGGGAACAATACAATCTGACAGATCACAGAGAATTATAGACGTTGGATACAACACTCTAACCCAGAAAAAGTGAACCATTATGCTCTTAACTGACCTAAGACTGCAGGAACATGGAGCTGCCTTTGACACTTCATTGCAATGCTAACTTTGATAGAACTTGATATCTGAAGATGAAGTACAATTTTAAACAGCAGCTATTTCTATTTTATTTTACATTAAAGAGATTATTCCACATGCAGTGGAATCCATTTCAGTCTATTAATTTGTATCATTCAGTTTGCCAGTAAAAATCATGCAGAAACTGCTCATCATTTGTGAAAATTTTTCCTGTTCTTCTCTAATGTCCTATGAACAATTTGGTTCAGAGTACATCTTGGTTTTGTTAACACTGTTCTGAAACATCATTCTTGTTTATCATATCTGGTTAGCTGTGCTGCAATGCAGTATAAGATTAATTTCAAGCTAACAGATTTCTACTGTAATAGTTCTGTCTGGAAAGTGTAGGGGGCAGATTAAAAGTTTTCTATAGTATCAGCCGTAATGAACCACTTCAGGTGGCTCAGGTGTGCTAGACATAGCTTGAACATACTCATCTAGCCCTGGGTTTTGTGCTGATAGACTTACCGAGCAGCAGGAGAATCTCGGCTCCTGTGCCATAAAGTGGGCACTGCATTAGATGAGTCTATTTACTGATATGGTTTGTAGAAAGCTTTATAGAAGGTTTGTTATAAAACTAAAGCTAAACTGGTCAAAGGCAATTTGGGAGAGAAAGATGCCTAGAAGGATGGTGGGAAAACTGGACTTTTCTCACACTGTATCAATAACCTTTAATTAATATTCCAAAAGCAGGTACCTCCACACTATAATCAAGGGAATACCTGCCATATTTTATGAACACTTGTATGAGTATTGATTTGGTTTCTGTGTCTGAGGTCTTAAAATCTAAAGTAAAATAATGGCTACTGAAGAGCATTTCCCCCCCCACTAAAAATGTGATTAAATTTGTGTGTTGCAAATAATTTTCAGACATACTACTCTCCTTGAAGTCCTTACTATAATTTTCCAGTGAGTATTGAACTTTTGCTAAGCCCATTATTAATAGTTTTCAGGCAGCTACTTGAGTTATTTTGAATACCCAGTAATTTACTTTTTTCCTACTTTTAAAAACTTTCAAATAATACAGATCTTTTGACATTGGTGATAACTTGGAAAACAAGAGGTTAAGATAAGAAACCTCCAGTGTATCTGATCCATTTAACTACCTCACATGACGTTTTCAGTTAGTTAATGTGTTTTCTCTCCACATTTTAATGACAATATTTCATATCTGCAACATATATACTTGGGTAGGCTAGATATACCCATTATAATTAAAAAATGTAAAATTGAAACTGAAATGGACAAAGATGTCCAGTGGCTATTCATGTAATTAATGTCTATCTTTGGAATACTGTGTAAGAGTTTGAAAATATAAGCACAAGCCTATAAATTTGTTAAGTCACCCAACTTTCAAAGTTCACAGTGCTGGATTTCAAAACTGGGTGATATTTACACATTATTCTGATTGTAGGACTATATTTGGGCTTGGGACAGACTTTGAAAAACTAAATACGCAATCATAACAGATGTGAGGCTGCTGCAACTATCCTTTGAGATCTACCAGTTGACTTCTAGGGAGCTGCTCAGCTCACTTGGTGTAAATCTCAAAGCTGATTTATGTTTCCGTTATTTCGTGACTGACTCTTTTTCTTCTTTCCTTGAGAGATGCTTCCCTGTTCTTGCTTAATATGCAACAAAGTCCCTGAGTATGAGATTTTTAACAATTCTAGATTTATCGTTTGGAACTGGAAATATTATAAGAAATATAATTGGATGTGTTGTAGCATCTCTTTGTTTTTTTAAACAGTTTGGTTAAGCACTCTTCCAGCCCCCTGCTTTGTGCTTACCACAGTTTGGGCTGGACCTGAGATGGAAAACACCAATGATTTAAGACTTTCCTTGCACCTTTCTAATAATGGGACGAGCTGATGTCTCCTTTGGTGCACAGAAGTGCAGCTAGACTGCCTCTGTTTCTCTACAGCTCTCTGTGGCCCAAAGGAACAATTTTGTCAGTCAGAAGTAGCTAGAACAGTGTGTGCAATACTGCGTCAGCTCTGCCTCACTCCCAGACATACACCTTCCGCTTGAGGCTATGAGGGAAGTGGCTAGAGCGTTTACACCCGCTTAATCCTCCCATACGAAGGAAATGCCACAGTGAAGTGGTAAAGCAAATACTCAAGCCTGGATCAGGCCCAGAAGGCTTGCACTTGCTATTAGTGTAGTGCTCCTTAGTGTGCTCGCTGCTAGCAGAAAGACAAGCTTGAGAACATGGCCTGAAGAGTGGGAGGAAGGGCCTGCAGGAGCCGGTTAGCATTGCTCAGACGGCAGGAGAGCAGAGCAGCCGGGAGCGCAGGGCAGGCACATTGCTCCTGCTGCTGACCTCTGGAGAGAGCAGCACATCACTGTGCCATGGAAAATAACTTCTGTGTATTTCTCTGGACATTCATTTCCTGTAATCTGAGTTCATGCTGGGCTTTTTATTGTCTTTTAAAACTTAATTGAGGATAAGATAAAACAAACTCCTTGAAGGGGAACCTTGTCCTAAGGGACAAGGCAGGAGGCATCTGCTGCCACAGACGGGGACGTTGTTCAGGGTGGGTGCATTGTATATGTGGTGTTATTGGCAGATTTCTCCTCGTGTTCTCCTTGTTTCAGCTTCTCCTGACAAAACGTTAAAATCGATGATGGTGCATCTGGACTGTAAGTATGAGACATTTAATGCTCACATTTAGACAAAATTTCTTTGCCAGTCATTGACATTTATGAGACTAAGTAAAGTTCAATCTTTCCTGAGCAGAAGATTCCAAATTCAAACCCAAATGGTTACATCAGCAGTAGAGTGATTTCAATAAAAACACTACATTTGTCTCAATGTATCATTTGGTTAAAGGCTGCAATAATGAATTAGACCCAAAAAAAAAAAAAAAAAAAAAAAAAGAAAGAAAAAAAGAAAAATTAGACATACCAATGTGAACTGGTGGAATTAGTTATACTTGCTAGTGTAGCTATGACCAAAATTGCTCTTGGCAGTGGACTAGGTGTGGAAGGCATGTAGGAAAAAAGTCTTTGACTTGTGCAGATTGGTTTGGTCACCCTTCCTGGCAATACTACTCATGCATTGATGGTAAAGGTGGCTGAGTTTAATGAGAGAGTTGAAGTATTCCCTCCTAAACAATGATGTTAACCATGTTTGTAACACTTCAGAAACATGCATTTCTGTTAAACATGAGATGCTAACCCGTTAAGCTCTGGCACAGAGGCATGACAGTGTGCAAAACAGATTTCTGTGTGTTGGCGGCAGGCTGATTAATTTGAAACCACACATTTGCTGGGTGCAAAAGTTAATGAACAGCACAATGTTGCCACAGGTTGCTAACTGACTGGATGGAGTGTCTGGGATCTTCCTCGACAGGCATAACCTCTTGCTCAAAGTTGTTTTTAGGAGAAAGGTTAATACTCTGACAGGGTCCCTTCTGAGAGCAAGTAAATCTTCATGCAAGGTAAACTGAACAGAGCAAAGGAAGAAGGGTTTATTTTCCCACTCATGATCCACAGAGCAGTCCTAGCAATTCCTGCAGTTATACTAGGACCATGAACATGAACAGGGTGACACACTGGGGTGAGTCGGCTGTCTCTAACAAGTAATGACTACAATGTCTTCAAAAGCAATAGACAGAATCCAAAAAGACCATGTCATTATGGTCAGACAAAATGCAACAGAAAGACCAGAAACATAGCCAGGTTCAAAGAAAAGGGAAACAATCAATCTTACACATGCTTAAGAAGCACGCAACAGGACCAAGCCTGACCTGTGCACACACACCAAAAAAGAGAGAACGTGGACTAAAAGAAAGTATACCTCAACAGAAAGAAACCACAGGAAACCCTATGGTTACACTGAGAGATCACTCCCATCATTGCAAACCATTTAACTTTCATTAAAAGAGATTTGCCATTGCCTGACCACCATTTTAAGCTCTACCCACTCTTGTAAAGTGGCAGCTCAGTGTTTGTAGCAGTAGCAGCTATTTATGATTTGTTTGCAAAAACTCTATTGTGCTGAAGTGACATTGCCTCTATGGTAGCAGCTTCTGGCACACCCCAACTGTTTGGAGTAGGTCATGGTTGAGAATGCGATGGGGGAAGATGCATAAGAGTTTCTGTGTTCTGGTATCAGTTAAGCTGTTTAATAAAAGAAGTCTTTAATAACAGGCTCTGTTATTAAAGGCTTATCTTAAAGAGAAGGTACAATTTGGTATTCTCCATAAATGCTACCCAACAACTTTGCTCTCATATCAGTAAGGACATTTGCAAGCCTGCTTAACCTTTCATCTGAAATAGCACATCTTCCCAGCAGCTAGCCAGAAAAGTGTTAAAAGACATGCCCAGTTGGCATGATAGGCTTCTAAACAGAAATCCTGTTCAGCTTCAGAGTAAGATACACTGTTACGTTAGCTTGGAGGAAGGGGAAGGAGAGAGACGTGTGGATGGGAGGAACCAACTGACTCACTGGTTGACCTTCAGTCAGGTTCCCTAGAGCTCCGAGCATTGCTATGCACTGGTGAGGGTCTGTAGGGAAACCTGAGAAGAAGGTGGTATGTAAACTAAAGAACATGAGAGTAATGGGGGTCACCTCCACTGCAGAAGGAGGCCCTGGCTGACTAAAATCTCTGACTCACAGTCTTGTTGTTTTTCAGCTGGGGCAATTGCAGATGTTCTGATTCTTAGCAGAGCAGCTTTAGGTCTGATAGGACAGAGGGAAGAATAGGTGGCACATGACGATATCTGAATGAAAAATCTCCGGTGTTATGAGCTACTGCGGTGGGAAAAAGAGCCTTTTCAACTATTTTTCTGTAAATCTGTTCCGGGTTGTGTGCTTTGCAACAGGGCTGATGGTGGTCTCAACAGCATGGAGTGAGAGAGACTCCTGCTTTGGTATAGATCAGGTGTCAGGATCTGCAAGTTCTCCAGTGGGAGAAGATCTCTGGAAAGAAAGGCAGTGAGCTTTCTGCCCACTGGGTTTGCATTGACAAAGCAGGATGAATATCTTACTCTGTCGGGTTGAATGGCCGACAGGCAGGATGGTTATGTTACCCTAGACATGGCACTGACTGCTCTTTTTTTGGTCTTTATTTTCCCCTCCCACATGGGGAGGCATAACAAGGAAATAGAGAAGTGCTTATAGGCAAGGGATTGCCGACTCAAAGCAGGCAGCTGATAAGAAAAAATTATTGTTTTGGGTGACTTGCTGCTTGTAGGGGGGAACCCTCCAGGGAATTGCAGAACTGGTCTAAACTTGTTTGAATTTTTTGGTTTTTTAGTAGCATCAGCAAAAAAGGTATAGACTTCAGGAGAAATGACAGCACCAAATTTCCTGCAGCTTACGGGTGATGAAAGTCCCAGCAAAAGGTGCCTTGTGTTAAAGACTGGTCAAGGTGCAGCTTTTGGAAGAAAAAGGCTGTGGGACCTTGAGGTATGGCAGATTTTGCATTAGGTTAGGAAGTGTGATCATTGAATGTATAGAGGTACATACTGAACTAAATGTATAGACACTGTGGGATATGTTCCTCTAGGTAGAACAATTTGAGGTTCACCCAGCTGGAGATCACGAATAGTGTCCTAGACGCCTGTACAGATGCTGGAGTGTGCCTGATTTTATGTATAAACCAGTGTTTGCATGCACGGGTATGCACATGTGTACCTATACACACACACACTGAGCTCATACAAACAAGATTGTAGCCCACTGTTACAAACTCATACAAATTGTCTGCTGTACTTTACCTACAGCTAGGGCTAATATGCTGACTGCCTGATTGGGATTAATATTTGGCTGTTCCTTTGCCTAATCCTTTCAGGTTTGTTTGCCTCCTACTTCTGTGTGCATCACACTTAATTTACAAGTGGCTATAAGCCAGTTTCTCTGAGAACTTAGTCCCTCTGCAGACGTTCTCAATTATTTATGCCTTTCTTCAACAGTGAGTCTATTGTTCCTCTGACTTGCCTGCAATGAATCCTTGTTTCCTCTATGTGAGGAGTATTCTCTGTTACACGAGGATGCTCCATTTTTCGCAATAGCTGGTCTCAAATTACCAAAAAGATAGACAGTTTCTGTAGGTGATGATTTAAAGAGATTTTTGTGGGAGCATATGACTATGATGCAGTGGGCAGAGTAATAAACCTCACAGGAAAGAATTTACATGGGGAAGATAGTGACTGATTCCCCACTGAGTTGTGAACATTGGCTAAACAGAGTATTCAGTGAAAATTATCCTTAGAGCTGTTTAGGGGTAGAAATGTGATGTGCATAGATAGTTCCCCATGCTATTTGCTTCTTCTTTCAGCTGTCTGCAATCTCTGCTTTTGCTTATCCTCATAATTTTCTTCAGAAGTGTCTAGGTCTAGCTTTTTTATTTAGTTTTATTTAGTATCTTTCCTTTCTTCTAGCTTGCAGCTTTCAAGTTTTGTTCAGCATAAGGCTGTTCTGGCTGTGCTCACTAGAAGTTAGTCTTGCTATAGATTGTTTCTGATGCTTCTGCTCTGACTTTTTCTCAGAAGTGTCTGCTGAGGTTTTTACTTGATCTTGTTTAACATTGATTTCTACACTCTCCTCTGCTCCAGCTTAAATGTAGAACATATCTCTTAGTTGGTGTATTACAACTTCTCTCATTTTCTTCTTCTCTTTAAATAGTTTTTCTATTCTGACTCCTCTCCTTCAAGCACTCTCTTGCTGCTTGTCTTCAGACAGGTTTCTTCAGCTGCTTTTTATATTTTGTTACAATTACTATAAAATTTCCTCTTGGTGTTTAAAACATTTGTGGAAATTTTCCACTTTTTTAACACGGAATTCTTCTCTACCTGTCCTTTCTCTTTCTCTCTTCCTCAGACTGAAAACTGAAGGAGTAAGAATTTAACAGGTTTTTGTTTTTTTTGTTTTTTTTTTTTTTAACAAGGATGTTGGAAAAAAGAAAAAGAGAGATATCACATTCATGTTCTGCTGGACAATGTTGAAAGATATCCAAAGAGAGCTTTAAGGAAGGGAGTATTGATAAAGATCACAGAAGATACAAGGGAATGATGTAAATGACCACAAATAGTATTTTAAAACAAAATATATCTTTCCCTCCACATACTCTAATTTTATTTAATGAACTACTACTAGTAGTTGTCTAACCAATTTTAGCAGTGAACTTTCTATTTGATGATTTCTGCATGTTGGTCAAAGGAAGATGCTGTATATGCAACATTTTCTGGGTATAATTTGTATCATCAAATCTCTACATAAAACTTAGGAAACGGTCCTTTTCCTGCAGGTTCTAACAAGTTAAGTGAATCTTAAATAGGTAAAGCTGAAGGGGAAAATGATCCTTCTGCCTACGGCCATCAAGAACAGGCAGAATTCTTGACACACATGTATATGCATATACTTAATAATGTTGGGGTTTTTTGAAGCTTGAAAGCAGCACAGTTGTCTAGCAAATAAAGTTCTTTCAATCTTAGTGTGGCTAATTCCCCATCTCAGTTTCCTGTTTACTTATTTTGCCATATAGATGGGCAAAACTGGTGTATGTGAGTGAGGGTATGTGTGTGCTAAGTAACTATTGACCTTCCTCTCTTCCAAAGCATGAAACTGAAATGAGGAGCCAAAGCACCTTGCCAGTAAGGAACTGATCATAAATCCTGTTAGGATGCTTCTCTAGAGGGTTTGAATAATTCTTTCCAAGGGTGGGGTATGAATGGACAAATACTTTTAAATCCCTGCTCTGTTTCCAAACAATAAGTGCCAGTTTTAAATTAGAGGATTTCTTTATATAGGAGCTAGTCTAACAGGACACATAATTTTCTAAGCCTTTCAATTTTTTACTTTCTGAAAGCAGCCATGCTTGATTGTAAAACTATTCCTCCTGGGCTTTTTACCTATTGAAATTTGCAAAATTTTTAGGTGATTTTTTTTAAACTGCATGGAAGGTGGTTCACTGTCTGTCTGTCTGTGGGTCTATAGTGTGTTGTTGCTTTGCAAATGTCTGTTTATAGTTTTGATAAATATGCTTGTTAGTGAAATGGAAAAGCAATGATTCTCTAGAGCTGTATCTGAATAATAGTTATAGTGTTATTCAGCAATGAAGACTGCTGTACTGAATTTGTGCAGCTGCTCTCAGTCACTTGGTACTTTTAATACTTTTACTTGAACTCTGTACATATGTAAAACTTCACCCACTGGTAAAATTACTCTGACAAAATTGTTTTCTGAGGTTGAATATTAACACTGTGAAAGCACATGATAAATGCCTAAGCATTGCAAAGGAATTGTGAACTTGCCTTTGTAGGCTTAGTCTCAGTTTTGCTGCTGTAAGTGGTCGTGTTTTAGCTACTGAAAAACTGACGTTGAAAGGTTTGTAATACGACATAGTTAGAAAAAGATGAAGGAGGTAAGTGTTGTTTTTATCCTTAGTAAGCGAAATAAGAAGTTTCTTCTTTTGTACCATTTGACTTCAGTAGTTTTATTGCTATAGTTTCTTTCCAGTACTTCAGGAAATTTGGCTATCAAAGCAGGCAATTAAGTAGCTCTGCTTCCATATCTATAATCTGGGTAAAAATGCTGAGCCTTTTCAGCTAAAATTGTAGATTTACTTCAACCATGGTGAAAAGAAGCCTACCTGTGAGGAACTTTGGGATCCCTGTGTTTTAGACAGGTCAGGAAGGCAACCTGACTGAAGGAAATGCTGATCAAGACATTAACTGTTCAGATAAATGATAAAATTTGCCCAGATTTAGTGCATCTTATGCTATCTGCTTTAAAAAAGAACTTCAGTCTGGTTGCCTTGAAGCTGAGGGAGAAACTCTTAGTTAGGGAGAACAATATAACAGATCTTAACAATGTCTAAGTCAATGAAACATTAATTCTTTACAATGCAAACAAAACCCCTGAAAAGTCAACCAAAAAGGGGTGGGAAAGGGTGGGAAAGAAAACAATGTTGTATTCTTAGAATTTGCCGTGAAGACATGGAAAAATACCAAGCCCAGCACACATACTCGCCAGAAAACTCTCTTTAGACCAACACAGACAAAAAGTTGTCTATTGAGCTAACACATTGCTTAATCAGGGTTTCACAACCAGAATTACTCCTTGCCATTTGGAGAGTGATTAAGTTTTGGCTGAACACATCTAACTCTTGTAGAAACTGAGCTTCTGCAATTATGTTAGTCTTTCTTGATGTTTAAAACCAGTTTTAAATTTTCAATGAAATTCAAAATGGGACCAACAGTCTTGCAGAAAAGTTTCCACAGAAACAGAAGGCAAAAGAGAGAGGAGCTAATTAGCGTGACCCAGTTTACCTCATGTTAACTTGAGTTCTTTTCTGTGTAGCCAACCATCAAACCAGGAAGACTAATCACAGGTATGTAAATCAGACATAGATGTAGACAATGTAGATCAACCCTCATTTATTGCCTTTTGCACCTGTGGAAAAGAACTGTGTGGAGAAAAAAGAAACGGAAAATACTGATGGGCAATGAAAGTGCTGTGATGGAATGCTATGGTGCAAGTGAATAGGAGAAGAAATCAAGGCCCATTTTGCTGTCTAAAAGACACATCTATTGAAGCCAGTCTTCTGTGTGTAACAATAAAGCTAGAGATAGCTTTGCAGGTTTCAGCTCAAACTTGAGTGCTGGCTGATAGGAGAACTTTGAACCTGAGTTTGGGGTCACTTTTGGCCTATTTGACCTCAGTAAACTATGAACTACAGACCATGAGTTCTCAGCTGGAGCCTCCAAACTCTTCAGTGAGAATATAGGCAACAGTGCTGGGAAGATATAACTTAGAAAATAACAGGTTCTCCTCATGACAGCATAAATCCTAGCAATTGTCCTTTCTTTTCTATGTTCTTTGGGAAAATGTGTACTCTCCCTGTGAATCATAGGGGAGGAAAAGCAAGGAAATCTAGGCCCTTGATCAGGCTTTCAGCTGTTGTGGGTAAAGCTCAGCAGTTAGTAAGACCTTCCTCTGCTTAAGAATATATTGAAATGCTGCTTCATTCTGGCTGCCAGAAAGAACTTAAGGTGAATTTCTCTCTCCCTCCTCCCTTCTCTTTTTCAGTTATTTACAACTGACAGAAGGACTCAGAGAGATTCCTTCATTGGCACATTTGAAGGACTATGCGGTTCTGGTTCTCCCACAAAAGAGAAAAAGCTGCAGAACTCCCATTGTACTCTGGCTGAGAGTTTATGTCTCACTGAGTTAGTGTGATCACACTTCTGAGTGTATATGTTATGGCTCCAACATAAATTTCTATATAACCCATTGATACCCACACAACAAAGCTGATGGAGGTCAGAATAACAGAAGGAAATATCACTGCCTGCAGCGGCATATCGTTCGGTTTATAGCTGTGCTAGGGACTTGTGACTACCAGCAATTTTGAAATCCGAGACTATTTCCTCGAGTTTTTCTTCTCAAAAGGAGAGCCAGTAGTTCACAACTAATCCACAATTAGTCCATGATGACTCTTGTTACCAGTGCTCATAATGAAAATCTAACTATTTCAGAACGTGTGCTAAGGAGAAATTTCCAGTCTGCTACTATAGCAATTACTCATTGATTAGGTTCCTTTGAAAGCAGATTTGTGCACTGTTTAACTTCATTATTTCCTTAAGTAGCAACTAAAATGAGTTCTTCAGTCCTGATTCTTATCTCACATGTAATAGTGCAAACTAAGATAGATTTATTAGGTAGAGAAATTTATTTCATTTATCCAAAAAAAACCCTAAGAGTGTACAGTTCCAAGTAACTTATGATGACAGACAAAAACTGGAGGAGTATAGCTGTCATTCCTGAGATGGAAGAGTCTGAGATGTAATGATTTTAATGTTCTGGACTTAAAACTACAGAGGTTCAGAACAGCTTCACTGGCAGCTCAGCTGTGCTTATGTCTCAGGGTGGCACATCCCCTTAGAGGAACTGGGCAGAGAGCTATTCATGGTGCCCTCCATTAGCATCTAGTCCCAATTCTTTTGACTTATTTTTCTGCTTTTGGAATTCTTAAAAGTACAGCTTCCCAGAGAAGACAGTGAGACTATTTAATTACTTCTGCCATTTTTTTTTGGATTTTCCTGTATCATTTTAGATTTGGCTTGTTGAGATAAATTTTGAATGTATCTTGAATTATGTTGTAGAGTGCAACTTACTCATGTAAGCAGGATCTGAAAGTTTTCATCCTCTCTCAGTTGTCCGTGATATATTCTGTTTAGTCAGAATGATCAGAATAACCCAGATCTTACATTATTGCTGTAGCTTTGTAGCATCATTTACTCTAGCAATTCAAACACTGCAAGATTTGGAATAAATCTGTTTATAAGCTGTAATATAATAGGGTTTATGGATGGAGAATCCAGAGATGCGAAAGAGGCTTGAAGGAATTTTCTAAGATCAAAATGCAGTTTATAGTTACAATCTTGGGCTTAACAGCTTACCTCCTTGTCTTGCGTGACCCACAGAGGGTGTGAGCATATCACAGGTAACCACTTTGTGTCAGAGCTGGGATCATTATTAGTTTTTGTCAGGCGACTTTCATCCCATCTCCCTAATAAATGAAAGGGCATTATCAGTATGCTGTTCAGATAGCATTCTCTTAATGGCAATTGATAAAAGGATTGTGAATAGTGGATGTTGCTGTGGGGATTTGGTACCTGTTTTGGAGTACACGTAGTCAGCATGGTAATCAGCTACATGGCAAGACCACTAAAATGTTGTAAGAGGATATCCCTAAAGCGAAATTCCACTTCCTTCTCATATTGTGCAAGTGAAGTTATACTGTGTCTTAAGATCGTTCAGTATGACAGAAAACACACACCATTGTGGTCGAAAACCACAGGCAAGACTGGAACAACATTGTGGAGCACAAAGAAAAGCAGGTGTAATGGATGTTGAAAGTTCTGATGTCTGTAGCTGCTGGTATGCCATGAAAATAAGACTGATCTCACCAAAGAAGCCACAAGAACTGCATTCTGCTATGTTGAACTAATGGAAGATTTCATCACTACAATCAGGGGAAGAAAGCATAATATTGCTGAGAGCTTGTGGTCTGCTTGAGTTTCTTTATTTCTTTCAAAAGATATTCAGTGGTGCTCAGATGCTGTAATTAAACATGAGAAACATTCTGAGGGGAATCTGAGCTTGCAGTCTGAAGTAGAAAAGTTATGACCTGATGGTCTCTAACATGATTTTTGTTAAGTTACTGCCTCACTTCAGCTGAGCATGAGGACATGCTGAAGTCCTGTTGCAAGCAGGATAACCAAGTTTATAGTTCCATCTTTTTGAACATCAGAAAGATTAGACTATGATTTTGACTTTTTGTGGATTTTGAGTGATGTTGCTGAATTAATGATGAATGAATCCACATGAATACTCTGTGGAATTTGAATGCATTCATGACCCTCCCCTCACTTTAGAAAATAGAGGCTCTATGCCCTGCTATACATTGTTTAACTTCAAAGCTATGAATTTGTCAGTCTATTTGTTTATTAAATGTCAAAAGCTGCCTTGTTGCAAAGTCTTTTAACATGCTGTCACTTCAGATTCTTGACAGAAAATATGAAAGTGTGGCAGGGCATTTTATTATCTCACAATTCACCTTTATTTGTTGCCAATGTCAGTGTTGATCCACCCTAGAATATTCATTTGGAAACCTGAGGTTTTTTCAAAGTATAATCAATTTCAAAATGTTAGGTACTCAGCACTTCTCTAGGGTGTGAAATGTTACTTGATTTTTCAATAAACTGTGCTATTAGCTATAAGTTATGAAATATGGAAACCAGTTCAATTTTCTGGGAATTTGGAAAACTGTGACGCCATATTGAGAATTTTAAACCAAAGAGATCCAGAATGATAGATATCTATATATCTATATATATCTTTGCAAATGCAAGCTTTGAATTTACAGCTTGTGATCAAATTTAATTATACAGAAATGACATTCCTTTCCAAATTATGTTTCCATATATTCATTGCTTTGTTAAAAGTGAACTGTGAATCTCCAGTCACTTACAGTAAACCATGGCTCTGTGCCCTAGTCCACCATGGCAATACTGATGTTAAATTACTGCTTTTGCCATTTACTTGTCTCACATTTAACATAGGCGTGGTAACTAGCTCAGCAGAACTGCTTTGCCTCAGCAGTTTACCCCTTTCCTAAAACTAATGTGGCACTCAGTAATACGATTTTTCTTCAAAAAACCCTGTATTTATGTCTTTTCTTAGGGCAGATTGTTTGCTTATGATTTGTCACAGAAATGGAGGAATAAGAAACTTAAAGAATAGGTAAGATTTTGTACTACAGTTTTCTTAGACTGTAGCCAGACTATTTTAAAAAATGTGTTCAGGAAACACAGGTTTGGGTTACCTATGGATCTTAAGAAAAGGTTATTTCAAAAAAATATACAAAGGTACACCCCACTGCTATACAAAATTAACATATATCTACATTATTAGTTTGAAGGAGGTGATACATCAGAATTGTGATGAAAAATTTTCTGGCTTGGAAACAGATGTATTGCTTTCTCATTCTAAGATACTTTGAGAACTCATACGCTGCAGACCAGTGACTGAATCAAATGGAAAGACACATGGCTCTGATCAGCCAAAATGAGGCAGTACTCATTAAATATTCAATCCTAAATATGCTGTCCCTGAAAGCAAAATGATATAATAGTGAAGCTGAATGTCTTCACCAGCTTTGCTCTTTATGTGTGCCTGTTAGAGTCATGATAGTTCTTCTCATTGTTGTGAGAGTTCAAAAAATTTCTAAAGAAATATTTTCCTTCATGAAAATTGATGTTCCCTCAGTATATTCTGTAGGGAAACAATGACTTCTGGTATTCTTTTTCTATGGGTTAAATCTTAAATAAATCATGTTGTGGAGTCAATTTGGCAATTGGGCATCTGCCTGACTTCCAGGGTGCCTGTTTGGAGCAATATTTCTGACATATCACACCTTTTCTGCTAATGCTTTTCTACAGGACTCACTCCACAGAGGTATTATGCCTCTTGTAATGCATCATAATTTCTGCTTATCTTTCTGATTCAGTTACACTACATAGAACATTTTTTTATTACCCAGCTAGAATAAAAATATCTTTTTAATTGGCCTATCTTGTACTATGCAAGGCATGAGAGACAGAGAGGAGCTGAGACATCTGCTAAGTTGAAAACCATAGCCTGAACTAATTCCTTCCTGCTTGTGAACAGATGGGTTGTAGATTCTGCTCAGACTCATGGGGGAAAGATTCATGCAAATTGCTTAGTATTAGTATACTTCTTTTAAATTCATGATCTTATCACCTGTTGTGAACAATTTTCAGACTGTAAAAATTACACTATCCTGAGAGAAATGGAGCAGACTGTTCACCTCCAAGAACCACTTTGATTATGAGAACAGGGAGTAGTTGTGGAAATAACTCTTTTTTTTTTTTTTTTTCTGTAGGAAGTACTGAGGCTATCAAAGAAGTGGAGTATGGTTTACTTGCTAAATGTTTAATTGTTAAGAGCCTGCTTTGGCTGCGTAATAGTTGCTGGCTCTCCTTAGGTGGCTGTTGGGAGAAAAGTATCTACCATAAGCCTCTAAAACAGGAATGACATTTAAAGAAAAGGTGGTTTGTTAACTAGACATTTCTGGCTGAAGTTGCGTGTGACAGCCTGTGGGAGCTGCAGTTCCAGTGCAGACAGGCTGTAGCTGCAATGTCACCGTGACGCTAACGGCACAGACACCAAAAGCAAAGCACAGGTCAGAGAGCAAGAGGAGGTAATTATCAAATGGTTAAAGTGATGATGCATCATGTCCTGGCATTTGGAGAATGTTTCTCTTAATGTGGCATTCGATCAAGGCATTGTGGATTTAATATGCTGCTGTCCATAATGTCAGACAGGGAAAATATAGTTATGATATAAAAGGCTTCTATTTCAGCTCCCTGTTACAGAAGACCTGAGAGAGAAAGGGTTATGTTAGACACCTGTAATGTGCACACAATGTGTTGTGTATAAAATTAGTGCATGTTAAACAGTTGGTGAGCTTTAATTACACTGGGAATTGACATGTTGTCAGGACGTGAGCACTAGCAAAAGAATTTTTTGAAGTATCCAGCTGTTCCACATATTCTAAAATATCATTCGACTAAAATAGATATTTTGAATTAATTTTTTGGTTTGCAGTTATGACAGTGCACAAGACTATTGATTTCATTCTATGAATTTTTTTTTTTTCTAGAAAGAGGCTATGAGGATTTCAGCTGAGGACTTTATCCAAAACTCATCAAAAAATGGTATAATATTTCTCATTTAGCTCACTGGGGGAAGGCTTCTGTGGCTGTAACTGTACTATTCTGGGACATAAAATACTTATTATTAAAATATAGATGCAGAAAATAAAACAATCTTTATATTTACCCCTTCAAAATCTGAAATTACACCTGTCTCATCTTTTACACTTTTTTTACTGAAGACAAGAGAAAAATCTCATTAAAACGGTTTCTATGAGAAGATTCCAATTCATGGGTTTGGTAAATTAATTTCAATGGGGAAAGGAAATTACTCTCATAGTTATAGTAAAATATAGAAATAGAAGCAAAAATTTCTATTGCGAATAGGTATTGAATAGACAAGCATTTGAAAGTAACAAAAAACCAGAAAGCAGCTTTTCTGGATTAATCATTTCAACCTCTGTTTTATTTTGCTGTGTTACAGGAGACTTTTTTTAATGTTTGTATTTTATGGGTGTACTAAAGTGCTATATCTCAGTATCAACAAACCACCTAAGAAGCCCACCTTGATCATTGTGAATCACATGTTCCTTACAACTAAAGGTAGATGTTAATTTCAAGCAGAAAATATAACGAGATTTTTAGCCGTTTCACTGCAGTTCTGTGCTCACTGGTATAATAACAGGCAACTGTGATTTCATTAAATGCTTCGTTAGTTTCTTTCAGTCTTTCTGGCTATTTTTGTAGAGTGCTGTTGTCTTATCCATCTTTAAGTTCAGTTATTTTATAACTGTAATTAGATCCATCTAACTACCAGACTTGCAGCTTGCCTTGCCTTTCTTTTGCATGTGGAAAGCTCTGCCCTTGTAGATAAGAAATGAACCATTTTTCACCAAGTCACTTACCACCCAACAGATGCTGTTTTCAGGTTTATACTGGTATAAATGGATTCCAAATCTAAGTCCCTGAAATTTGGGTCAGCAGAAGAAGAGTTAAAATGGGCTCCTGATCCTTTGCTTAATAGGTGGAGACTTTTTATTTTTATGATTTTCTCGAGCTGCTTGTACCAGGGTAAAATTGAGAAATGGTAACTCACTAGGAAAATAGCTTTTGGATCAAGACTCTTATTTACATTACAGGTTTTGTGGAAAATGGGGTTGCATCCATTTCATATACAAGTTTAATTCTATAGCTTTTTTTTTTTTTTTTAATAATGGTCCCAAAAGTCACCTTCAGCAGAAGTTCCTTTCTTTTTTTAATTTTTGGAAGTAGTAATAAATTCATTACACAGTAATTATACATCATATCTTTTTAGAAGCATATTTGAAAAGGTAAATTTTAGTCTCTTTAAGATTTAATTACAGATAGTATGAATTTGTTAATTCAGAGAGGAGAAAAAATGAGGAAGTTTAGAATGTCTATACGTATTTCAGATTATTCTGAGAAGTAAAATATTTTCTCAGGCACCTCAGTGGACAGCTTCAGTTGTGTTTACACTGGGCACCACCAAATGTAATATATATCTGAGTTACAGAATCACAGAATCATCTGGTTGGAAGAGACCTTTAAGATCATCGAGTCCAACCGTTCACTCTGCATTGCCAGGGTCCCTAAACCATGTCCCTCAGCACCACATCCACAGGTCTTTTAAACATTTCCAGGGAAGGGGACTCCACCACCTCCCTGTCCTTGTAGTATTAGTTTCAGGGACAGTTTTTTAATGTTTGTATTGGGAAAAAACCACAATGGAATGTAGCTAGGTGTTTGTGCATAAATATACATATTGATACATATAAATTACATTTTTAAAAATGTAGCTAAGAGTTAGGGGTAAATCATGCCCTCACTGAATGCAATGGAAATTTTTGTATTGGTTTTGAAGGAAGTAGAACCAAGTCCATGTAAATTAAGTTGTCAGCTGAGTAATGAGCAGTTTTTACAATAGAATATGTAGGAGTCCATAGGGGTAAGCAACAGCAAAAGGTTAAACAATTTGGAATAGTAAACAAGTATGACTTTAATTATCAGTTTGTTGAGACCGTGGGAGGATTTTTTGGTCTTGTATTCCTCCTCTTCCCTTTAGGCGTTAGCCAGATTTCAAAGAGGCTATTGTTTGTTTGTGATTCAGCTGCTAGCGGAAGGAACGCTGTATTTCTCTATTCTGTGCTTATTTACACTCTGTAGAAGCATATTTTTGTCTTAGCTGTGTCGTGCCAGGTCAGTTAAATTGGAATTTCAGGGGCTGCCCAGAGGAGGAAAAAATGACCAATCATCATCCCATGCCCCTTTGACATGCGCTGGCAGCTAAACTGTACATTTAGAACTGTGCTGTCATTGGCAGCTACAAAGACAAAACCTACCTCCTTCTCAAGAAACCCTCTCCCCAACGTGATTTAATTGTATATTGCAATTAAAATCTTTGCTTGGAACTTCCTGAAGTCCAGCTCTTTCCCAGCTTCCTACGTAACCTAATGTAGATACCAGAATAGAGATACCTCTCTCCTGAAAAATCTTGTCACTTATTTCAGAATGTAAACAGAGGGTAAATCATTGGAAAATCTAGTTCCAGGTTTGGAGACTGGTTCTTTTAGAAGCTTTGAATGATGGACTTTATAGGTATATGGATTTCAGGGAAAGTGCTTGGTGATTTTCTTTAAGCTTAGTCTAACCTGTAAACCAAGATTCTCTAAAGTTCTGTAGTTCAGTCCCAGACTTATTTTAAGTACAAGTCAGGTAAGTATATCTTTGTTGATTCTTGCAAAGGTTTAATACAATTATATTTAGTATGACAGAACATTGTAAAATTTCACCTCTTTAACCTGAGGGTTATTTGAAAGGAAGAGAATTATTTTCACTGCATAGGCTACTGCAACATCTGCCAAGTCTATTTGAGGAAAAGAAAAGAGATCTATGTTACGGCTTTAAATAGACCTTGTTATTTACAAGAAAATAGAATCTTGCTTCTGTCCGTCTATCACTCTTTGTAGAGTAATACCTAGCTAAAAGAAAGCCTTTCACAAGCAGCATACCTTCTAGATTCATAGCACTCTTTTGCAATATTTGGAGTAGCTTGCAAGTGATTTTCTTAGTACCTTTTCCTCTACAGAAGGTTTTCCATAATATATAGTGTCCGCTTCTGAGAGAGAAAAATGTTTGCATCCCCAGGGTAAAGGAATTAAATGTTTGCAAGGTGTTGCCAAGACCTCACTGCTATCCCATTTTTGAAAGAGAAAACTGTGGCTGAATCTCATCTGCTGTCTTTCTGCAGACTGCAAGATATGCATAGATCCAATAGTGGCAAATTACATTTAGTTGAGCACTAAGGATGTTTTGGTTATAGCAGAAGAGAGTTGGAAGATTAAGAAATGACTTAGGTTTTTACTGGGATGCATCTAACTTCTGCTTTGTTTTCTATTGTCTTTCATAGAATCAGAGAATGCTTTGGGTTGGAAGGGACCTTCGAAGGTCACCTAGTCCAACCCCTCCTGCAGTGAGTAGGGACATCTTCAACTAGATCAGGTTGTTCAGAGCCTGAAAATATTATTATATATTTCTGAAAATGCTATTTCTTTGGAACACCATGTATAAAGCAGATGATTTAATAACTTGAACATTGACCACACCAGACAAGTGCAGTACAGATTATTGTAATTTTTTTAAAAAGACTCCACACATCTAGAAGAGGGGGAGGCATATTCTGCACTGATTGCATGCAAAAGGTAAACATGTTACCTTAAAAGGACTTGATAATAAACTAATGCTGAGTACCTGAAAGAAAACTGTAATTTAATATGGAAGAGAAATAGGATTTTCCTTTGTGATTCTATTATTAAAATTTTCACTTTTTCAGTTCAAATTCTTTTGAATTAAGTCTTCACATTAAGATAGAAACAACCCAAAACTTAAATGATCATTTTACAGCTGATCAAACTTTGGGGTGTTATTCAGCTGGGTCTTAGAGGAAAATGACATGGTGCATTAAAGCTGTTCAAGTATTCACTGTGCTGATTCAGGGTTAATAAAGAAATACATTGGTCTATAAAAAAAAATCTGAAAGAAAATATGTTTTGGCTTTTTTATTGGAGCATAAGAAAAATTCAACAAAGCTGTTTTTCCAGAGAAAGCATAATTCTTGCAGTAATTCTGTTGGGGGAAATAAGTAGAAGAGGGTACATATCAGAGCAAAAATTCTAAAAGTCCTAGGATTGAGAAGAGTTCAACAAATTTGTCAACATATTGTTTAAATTAACAACATTGTAGAGTCACTACTAAGATAACAAAACCAAAAACAAAGCCAAAAACAAAACCAAAAAGCAACATTCTAGGACCCTGCTGACTTTCTGTGATCAGTGTGGTGGTTTTGCTCCCTTCTGAACTGATGTGGCATTTAATTTCTGCCTCCAAACAAAAGAAGAAACCCCAAACAGCTTAAGTAAGCCACAGGCAATCTGCAGCAAAGCTTTTGTAAGATTATAGTCTTTAAAAATTCTCATTCAGCGAGTGCTTCATAAGGATAGAATAAATTAACACAACCAGTATTTATGTAATGATTAGATTAAAGATTAATAAGACAATCTTAAAGGTCTTTTCCAGCCTAACTGATTCTATGATTCTGTGATCAGTGCTTGAAAGAGGAAGCAAGTTAAAACATTCAAGTTGCTGTTGGAACAGTAAACAGCAATCATCTATGCAATGCAGCAATGTGTATGCTTACTGGGTGTTTTGCTAAAGCTGCATGGTCTGTGTACATCCATGCACTCATGCCAGTGACATTCTATAGTCTTCAGATCTTCCTACAGTTCATGAACAGAGGAAAATTCCTTAAGAGTTTCAGGATATTTTTCGCTACTATCCCACTAAAGAATTAAAGTTATCCAAGGAGGATTGTTAAACCTAAGGGTGGAAAACCCCTCAGGTTTCATTCTGAAATAACTCTTCAAATGCATGGGCTTTCTGAAAGCTTTGGCTTTTCTGAGTCACTGGATGCTGAACAGAAGTATTCTGCAGGATAATTAGTCCATGAAGACAAATAGTGGAGGTCTCTATGATCTCTGACCCTTTGATTCTTTTGGGCTATCTTAAGTCTTTATCTGAGTCTGAAATTTTAGATCAGAGTACTTAATTGACTGAATCCTTTCACACTGCTTTACTGCTTTATGCATAGGTAAGACAAGGTCAGCGTGAATATGAAATACCATTTCAGTGTGCTATCACTCACCACCTTTTAATTTGGCATATGACCTCTCTAATAATTTGTAATTAAGAAATAGGATCCTGGATACCTGGAATGATCAGGCTACTCAATACTGGAAAAAATTTTGCCTGAGACTCTTTCTTTGGACTGCAAATGCTGCTTATCACATGATGACAGTAAGTGGCTATACCTCTCATTTGATCTAAATTGAGTCAGCTTGATATTAGCTTGGTCAACCAATTTAGAGAAGCACTTGAGTTGTGCTGTGGAAAGATTCATCTGCTGCTCTAACAATTGAGTTTTTCAGGGCTGAAGAGACCAGTCGGATTGCCTCAGATTTTGAAAGTGTATATTACGTAAAGGTGAAATATTTTCATAAATGTCAAAACAGTCTAACCTGACTTTTCCTCTTGAATTGTCAATTGGCTTTTGCAGGTAGGTATGAAAGGTAGTCTTAAATTTTTACACCGGAAGGTCATACGTTACATCGAAGTGCAATTGTTGGTACATTGTCACTGGTAGTATTTGTAATTTTATAAAGTCATTGAAATTTCAGGGAACAGTATGAGTAAATTTTGATAGTCAGTACGATTTGTGCATATGTGTCACTGGTTGGCTGAGGCAAGCCAATCACAAGGACGTGTCCTCTCCTATGCTAAAACCCCTCTCCCCTGCACCGGGAGAGAAAGGGTTAAAAAGCAGAAATGGGAAAAGGAAGAAAGATTTTGTGAGACCTCTGAACGTTTGGAAAACTGAAACAAAGTTTAATAAAACTAGAACAAAATATATAATATGCAGGGAAAAACCAATGCAATTGGAGGGTTTGTATGGGATGGAGCAGCGAGGGTTAAACACAAGTGAGAGAAGGAAAAATAAAAACTGCGGCAGAGTCCAAGATGGTGCCGGCCACGCTTGCGCTCTCGTGGAGTGGAACAAAAGGATCCACGGCTGTTACGGACCCAGGGCTCCAACGTGCAAAACCGCGAGCTACGCTGTTCCTACCGGTCTGGTGTGCAGGTTGTAAAAGCAGCAAAAGTACGGCGTTACAGCAGCAGGGAAAAAGCAGCCCCGAGGCGCGGCGTCTCAGCGGCAGGGAGTCTGTCCCAAGCGGCGCGGGGGGTTTTTCGCGGCAAACAGCTCCGCTCGGGCGGGGTGCCATGGCCGCAAGCAGGCAGACAGGCAGAGTTTCTCTGGAGGTTCGAGCCGAGGAGAGACAGCCTGTAAGGTCCCCGGAGCCAAGCCGCGAGCCTGGAAAGCCTTTTCCTGGAGAAAAGCTGCAAGCCCGCGGCGCCTCTCGGGGTGCAAAGCAGGAAGTGTACGGGAGGTGCCAGAGAGCAAAAAGCACACGAAGAGCCCGCGGTACGCGCCTCTTAAAGGGACAGACGCTCGCAAGAAACTTTTACAACCAATGAGAGGTGCTAAATGTAACATGGAAGGGAATAGTCCAATTGGTCAGTTTAAAAACCAACCTTTCAAGCAGGTTTTTTCCTCAAACGGCGACAATATGTCAGACAAAAATTTGTTCAGATATATTTAATTCTCTTTAAACGAAGGGAACTCATGGGATTTGCTGCGTTTTTGGGCCTCATGCTCTGTTCACTAAGATAAGGTATGGAATTGGTATTCAACTTCTAAAGGCAAGTTTCCTCACCTAAAACCCTGTAGTACTGGCAAAACATCTTTGTCCTTAAGACACAGTCAGCCCTTTTTTGACATGGATAATAAGTCAAGACCAGTGATCATACTACAGTAGTTAGTGTGAAGGAGACAAAAATAACACGACATATGTTCAGTATATGACATTTGAGACTTCTAAAAAGTCACTTGCCTTACTTCACACTTCACAGGCTGTAACTTATTTAAGAACTGCCTTCTGGCATGTCTTCTATGCTTTCTCACAATTTGGAAATGAAGACTCTCTGAGGACAGTCATTGCTCACATCCTCCATGTTCCTGTCTGAAATAAAGTAATGTCCTGCCTTGTAAACATTCTGCACAAACTAATTTTTCTCATGGGAAAAAGACAAATTGGACAGCTTTGTGACAACTAGACCACTGGAGGTTATGGGAAATCTAGCTTTTAATATGTTAGAGAAGTTTTAGCGCTAGCCCCTTGCTGCTGCAGACTGACATAGCTCTATTGACTCCCAGAGAACAGAACTGATTGACATAGCTAAAATCCTTACCTTCAGTTTTCCTTAGAGTACAACATCCTGCTTTAATTAGCTTTTGGCCTATGGTGCATCCTTTAGACTAGTGGTAGAACTTCTATTTTGCTGTTTGCTATGTATAGAATTTGTATGTTTTGAAAACCAGAATTTTCCTATTTCTACTCCTTATAACCCTTACATTCTCCTTCATGTAGTGTCAAAACCTGCTGCTTGGTGGTTGAAGTTCCTTGTGTGAAATTTGCTCCCTATGGAGAGAGGAAAGAAATGTGGGAGTATAAAATACCATGCCTTTTATCAAGACATCTCTTTGCTTTCTGAATTTAAACACCAAATACAATCAAGTGTCAGGCCCAGCATGTCTGCTATAGATGCCTTACACAACCCAGGACTGGGCTGGTCTAGAAATTTTTATTGTTTTTTTTGTTGTCTGGTGAAGTGGCTAGTTTTCAAGGGTATTTTTTGTTGTACCACTAGAGATTCTAGTAATAAATTGTGCCACAACTTTTCAGAATGTCTTTCAGACTCTTTCCCCCAAGCTTCTTGACTCTTCCAGTTTTCTTGTGTGGTTCACTCGTGGGGTATTCTAAAAGTGAAATGATGACTGTGTTGTTTAACAACAATCATTACTGCATTTACTATAGTTTTTCTCTACTCCATATTGCTTAGCAGAAAAATATGTGCTCAGAGTACAGCAATGATTTGACAGACTACAAAGTTAGTAAATATCTTTATTAAGGGCAAATAGCTCTGATTCCCTTTACCTATTTAAAATGGAATGTAGCACACCAATAAAGAGTTTTCTAGTCTTATCTACATGTTAGAGATTATGTGGCATATCTCACCCTTCACACCACGGCATCAGAATTATATGTGTAATATACTCAGGAGAAGACTTATTTTGACCAGGGGGGGAAAAAAAAAAAAAAGACACTTCGATTTAAAAGGGATTTATTCTATTTTCTGTTGAATTTTAAATTTATCTTCAAAGTGTTTGCAGTCACTGTTTTCTTTACAACAGTTAAGTTTGCAGTTTTGATAGGAAAGTTTGCTTTGAAGCCTGAAATTCAAGATAATGGAGAAAATTAAACTCCTGAAGAAAAATAATCTTGAAAAAAATGCCCCAGGCATTAGTGTATATACAATGAGTGTTGTATTTACATAGTTCAGGGTAGCTGTTTGAAGGTGAGTGAAAATGAACATACATGAAAAAGAAGGGGGAGAAATCTAAATTGTTTTGGGGGGAGAGTTACTTGTTTAAAAGTGGCAACAGCAATACAACAGTGCTAGTTCATTGCCCTACTTTTCTGGACATTAGAAGATATAAGCCCCAATCAATTTCCAGGATTAAAGTAGGCTGAGCTTTCATTCAGGCCATCTGTCTTTCATCAGGAAAGGGGAGTGAGGGGGTGGGAGGGGCAGGAGGAGGGGAAATAAAAATTAGAAGTACAATATCTGATTGTAAGCTTCAGTTTCTTTGAATTTTTTTTTTTTAGCCCATCTTTGCTATAACTAATTGTGAAACTTTGCTATAGCTAATTACAAAAATGCCCTTAATTATATTATTTCAGGCAACAACACTAAACTCTAGTGTGTTTTTTAAAAACGGAATTCTAGAGTAATACAGTCAAATACAGGTACTAACAACAAAAGCAACAGAGAAGAACAACATTAGGCTAGTGGACTAGCAGACTTCATTCAAAGCCTGTGCAAAGTAAATATAGCATTTCACTGAATACTGGAGAATGCAAAATTATTTGTGTTTGTTCTAAATTTTCTGACAAAAATATTCAGAAACTCACCTTCGCAGGCACAGTGTGATGGATGGTGTAAATGGCTAGATTTGTGCTTAATCTTATGCAATGTAATGTGTTACACATATGCACACTGCTTAGAACACATGGGTTTTCAGAACTTTATTACCATTCCATCATGCTCAAGCACATCGCATGATGTCAGAGCCTCAAGGCTACAGAGTTAGTGTGGGTGCCTCCTTTCTTGTTCTAGGAGAAAGTAAAGTAATGTCTGTCTTGTGAAGACTTGCCATACAGCAGCCTGTACCTAGGCACTTTATCAGCTTAAATTTTAGTGCATTGAGCTGGTGGGATTACAGGTTGAAAGTGCCAACATTGCAAATACAGGAAATTAGTCCATCAATAAATCTCCGAATTTCAGCGGCTATAGTATATATTCTGTATACAGGCATGTGCAGACAGATTTTTGACATTTAAAAGATATTTCTTTCATTGTCCCCGTTGGCATATGCAGTAGGAATGGATGATTTCCATTTTAAAGGACTATCCATCAGCTGTGTATCTTTGCAGTTGACACAACTATGTACTACAGATGAAGTTTGAAATCTACTTAATGATATTCTTCCAGTACTTCCAGATCAGGTCCAAATTCCTCCTTCATAGTTCATACGACTTGTTCCAGCCAAACTCTTAATCATTTAAGAATAGTAGCAGCAACAAAAGGGATTTAAAGAAGAAGATACTTGTAGTTCCATCAGCTGAACAAACAATAAAATTTTTGCTTTCCTCCTGCTTTGGATACTTTTGTATGAGATGCTTTAAAGAGATGGATGTGCTCCAAAAATTAGGTCCTTGTGTCCATTGCAGACAAATATGCAAACATTCACAAACACATGACAAAACGTGTCCTTGTCATACAATCCTCTTTGGACTAGGTTTCTGATGCACTTGTGTGTGCTCCTTGTGTTACCAGCTGCCTGCATTTTGGTTATATGATGAGAGGGATGGAAGAATGACAGGACTGGGAAAGACGACAGCACAGATTAACATGTCAGAAATATTTCTATGTCCTCACCTGAGTGACATTTACGAAAGAAAAGGGAAAATAAGGGGACAGGAGACAGGTTCTGCCAGTCTAGATATGGGACAGTAGTTAGCCACTGTTCATCTATAGCATTTTTTTACATTTCTGCTTTTAAACATTTGTCAATACCGTAATATTTATGATAAAGTATCAGGTCCAATGTTACATGTATTCTAATATATCATTTGTATTTGTCTAAATACAATTTATCTGATAAAAACATAACCATTAATGATGTGTTTTTAAAAATGGGCAAGATGAGAAAAAAACCAAAAGGAAACGATTACGTAAAATACATGTCAGGAAATTTAAAGAACTGGATGAGATATTCCAGGGCATTACGGACAACTCAGGAAAGACAGAGATTCCAGTGGACTGAAGAAGGACAAAAAGTACACTTTGAGAAGAGAGGAATTATCTTGGGAATTACAAGCCAATAAGCTTAGTTATCTAGAAATGTGCTGGAAAGATATGAACTAGTTTGCAAGCATTTAGGGAATAATAAAGACACAAACAGTAGTCAACATACTTGTACCAAAGAAAAAAATCATATCCAGTGCTTTCCTTAGACAGCATATGTACCAAAGAGGATGGAAGAATGTCTGCCTTCATTTCAGTAAGACTTTTAACAGTTCTATGTGACATTTTCCTGATAAACTAAGGAGATAAGGCTCCATGAAATTACAATAAGGCAGAACTACAGCACTTTAAATAACTTTCAGCCTGGGGGACAGCTCAGGTTTATGGGGGTATATAGAAGGTCCGGGGACAGTCTGATCAGTTGGAAGACAATCTGGTCTTTTCCAGGTTTTATTCACATTGTTACCAACTGCTGAAATGTCAGAGGAGTGCATTTACGATCTATGAGCAACGGTGGGCTATGCGGTGTCACAAGCACAGTGTAAGTCAGTAAGTCAGTCAGTCAGAGATGGACAACAAACTAGTAAAAATCAGATAGGTGAAATTCATAAAAGATAAGCTGCATACACATAACGTAAAATATTATAATTAGGAAGTACCCTTGCAGAATGAAAAGTAACTGCATAGGTAGGTATGCTGTAGGAAAGTATCTGTAGGCTGTAGCGGATTACAAAACAATTGAATAAAGATGTGAAGTGTTAGTTAAAAAGGAGACATTTCCTATGTTAATGGCATTGCTATATGGAAGACAGGAAATCTTACAACACTTTTGTTGTGGCAATGCCTCTGTTAGGTAGGATGTCAGCTTAATATATTGAGGAGATGTTAGAGTAATTGTGTCAGAAGACATTTGGAATGCACATTTTTGAAGAAATTGAGTTTTCCTAGCCCAGGCAAGAGGAAGCAGATAAACAAAGGGCCTAAGTTTCTTTATGACCCTAATGACTAGGGAACTAGAGAAATACAATGAAGAGACTATAGTTATCTGTCCATTATCCAGGATAGTTAGAGATAGAGATACCCTAAAGAGCAGAAATGTCTGGATAATATGAATACTATGTTACACACACAGAACACCTACACTTAGTTCCGCAACCGCTTTGTAAGTGGCTTTAATGCAATTACCAGAACTCTAGCTCTGGTGAGGCATATTGGCACAAATGAAAGGCAATAATTTTGCAGAAACCATTCACTATGTTGTGTTTAATCAGACTAGAGCAGTGGGGAGCACAGAAGAGAGACTCCCAGATTTTCCAAACATCTTGTTTCCAGTGTTTCTTAAAAGTCACTGAAGTTCTAAGTTGATTCTGCAGGTAGTTTAGCTGTGTTCAGATGGTAACTAGTAAACCCAATGTAAACTATGTAAATAGTAAACCACCAAACTGACACTTCATTAGACTGGCTTTGGTATGATTGTCAGCTAAATATCCCAAAGCTGAATGAAAATGTCCTTTATCTACAGGCTCTTTGCCCATTTTGCCTATCCCAAGCTGCCAGACCTTTTGTCCCATGAATCTATACCACTGTCACTAGAAAGAAAATTCTTAGTGTGACCATAATTAGTATGCTAGGAAAAGTTCTTTATCTGTATATGTTATTATCAAAGTACCTGTGTGAAAAAAAAGCCACTACCAGTATAAGTGTCTTTATACCACACCTCTTCTTCTGAGAGTATAATTCAGCATGATATAATAGCAGTTTGTGTCGCTTGTTTCCACATATAGACATTTTCTCTTAGGGTATATGAATAGAACTGTTTGAAAGACAGAGTTTATCAACAATAAATCTACTTTATTATTTTTAAGAAATTCAGCAACGGTTCCAAGACAATATATGTCTAAATCCTAACAAACACTCTCAATAGTGAATTGTTCTTCATTAACAATGAAGTAATATTAATGTGGTATGTCCCATCGCAATATTATACAGCACTTGTTATTTTATTAGAGTGCTTTGTAATATTAAGTTGAACATCTTTAAGAATTTACAGTATCAACATCAAGAGTTTTAAGCATATTCTGTCAACATCTTTACCAGCTAGACTGTGGAATTGTCAAACAGATCTGCTTTCTCCTTTTGAAGGATTTGTAGCAGGAAAACAGCTCTATTATTTAATATGGTAGACGAGATAGCAGTATGTGTAAGTTCGTTTTTATTTTTGGGGGTGGGGTCAGGTTCGGGAGAAAGGCGAGAGGGAAAACAATGGAGAACTCTAGAGAAGAGGAAGACTTCCAGTTTATTTATTTATTTGTTGAGAGAGTTACAGGGGTTAATGGAGGAGATTTGAGGATCCCTAACATTCTACTAGAAATGAAGGTTCTTGCTCCCAGCAAATGCCCTCTTCGCTACAATACAGAAAAGACAGTTTTAGTTCTGCATTTCTGGTTCATTTCTAGAACTTTCTTTTCTTCTGTTCACAAGCATGAGGAATATTTATAATTTTTTATAATTCATAAATTTTAAAATATAATTTTATATATACATGACAATGAATGTTTGCCCTTTGATAACATCATTGAAATATATTTTCCATATGGTTTTAACTATCCCAGCTCTGTATAAAAAATGAGTAGGAGGACAATACTACACCCCACAATTCAATTTGAAACCTGTGAATCCTTTGATTTTGTCCATAATCCTGCAGAAAGGCTAAATTTATTCAACTCTGCACATGGTTTCTTCATGGAAACATTCAGTTTCTGTGTGTGTCCTTCAAATGAAGCCAGATTCCAACAGATTTTTTTTCTGTGAAAATACATTCCACCTTCTTGCCTCCTTTGCCCAAATTACCAATGTCAGTAGCATTCCTGCTTCTACTGGACGTAGTAGCTTTGAAGACCAAGACTGAAAATCTGAAATTTTTCTAACAAAGAAACTGCAGTACTCCAGGCAGAGGTATGCAGAAAAGTACAGAACTGAACTGGACTCATTTCCCGAACTTCAATTTGATTGTCTGGTGGAGTTTTCCAATTAAAAGATCCTATCCAGCACCAAAATTGGGAGATGATAGATGACAAAATAATGACAGCATCACTACCAATGTGTGGGGTCAACGACAGCATTTCTGTGAGGTCTTGACATAACAGAATTAAAACTTATTATTTGCCAGATTCTTCCACACCCAAACAGAAATGTTAGACTTCACACTGAGAAATACTTTTCTCCAAATCATTATACCTGAGGCCACTGAATGATCTGTAATTTTAGCACTCAACACTTCTCATTATTCTGTCAAGGGTTTTTTTTTAATGCAGACAGTTTTTCAAGGCAGAAATTTAAAATAAAATTATGGTGCTTAAGAGTTATTTGGCAATTATCCAAAATAAGATGGAATGTTGTTCACAAGCTGCCTTTTCTTGTCTGTATTTCAGACTCTTCTCCACTCACTGTACCATGAAACAATGTCAAGGAACACAATCTGTGTAAAGTAGAACTTGGAAAAACTTAAATACAGATGGATTTAAAGTTTAATCAAATTCCCTCAGTAATCACCCACTGCTGATGGATCTACAGTCAGTGAAAGACCTATTTTATCTTTCTCCTAATGCAGATTAGTCCATTCGAAGCTATTGCAAGCATTTAGATCAGTCCTGTGCTCTGAGGCTTTCAGTCTGTTCCTTATTTTGCCACTATAGATTAAAACATTGCTGACTGTGAATTTGCTCCAGAGGCCTCCAGGAGGCCTCCATGTTTAATTTAATTCATTCTTTGTTCCAACGATATGCACCATAGTAATTAAATTGTGAGTACTACACTATAGACCCAAGTCTAGCCCAACTGCCTTAGAAAGAATCAGAGAGACTCTCTTTTTTTTGGCACAGCACTGACAGTCTTGAAATCTCTCAATGATGTAGGGTCTATTAGAGAATGTTTTCAGAAGTCTTAAACCTTTCTATGATTTTAGTTTGTCTTATGCACATCTTTTCAAACACAGATTTGTTGATTTGCCAGCTCTGGAGTGTTCTGTCCAGCACTGATAGAGAAGTATGTCTTATACTTGCTGAATCTACTTTATGAATGAG
The DNA here is from genome assembly GCA_009769605.1 of Bucorvus abyssinicus. Lineage (NCBI taxonomy): Eukaryota > Metazoa > Chordata > Aves > Bucerotiformes > Bucorvidae > Bucorvus > Bucorvus abyssinicus. Next base: position 68,797,073 of record CM020063.1, on the reverse strand, counting down.
ACGTCTGAATAATTCAGGGGCTGACCTGAACCTCTCAAATTTTGTGTGTTTCAAACTGAGAGTCAGTGTGGATATATTGCTAGCAAGTTCATGAATTGAAACTTTGAAAAGTTTATTCTCTGATTTAATCAAAATATATGCTTCAAAAACTGAGGAGATTTATCACCATCTAAAAAATTTATCTGTGAAAATATAAGGCTATTTATCTTAATTTTAAAGAAAAACAAAGTCAATGGATAGCATGTATTCCTATTCTTGGAACACTTTCCCTATGATAAGAGGCTGAGAGAATAGCAGTTGTTCAGCCTGGAGAAAAGAAGGCTCTGGGGAGACCTTATTGCAGACTTTCTTCAATATGTAGAGAGGTCTATGAGAAAGACGGAGAGAGACTTTTTGCCAGGGCCTGTAGTGACAGGACAAGGGGCAATGTTTTTAAATTGAAAGAGGGTAGATTTAGATCGGACATAAGGAAGATATTTTTCATTAATAAGTTGGTGAGATGCTGGAACAGGTTGCCCAGAGAAGTTGTGGATACTCCTTCTCTGGAAGTGTTCAAGATCAGGTTGGAAGGTGCTTTGAGTGACTTGGTCTGCTGAAAAATGTCCCTGCCTGTGGCAGGGGTGTTGAAACAGATGACCATTGAAGATCCTTTCCAACACAAACCATTCTATAATTCTACAGTAATATGATTCTATGGTTCTATCTCCTAGCAAGCTACAAAATTCTCATTTCCAATGTCTACTGCATATTATTGAGTTATTTTTTATGCATAACCTTTGCATTTACCTAGGTTTAAGATAATCAACTTTTGCACAAGAAAGTTACCAATAAAACATCAAATAATAGAAAATGATTGCATGTGTTCCCAGAAGTTCATTGTGTAATATTTAATGCTGTAACTATTAAAAGAACTTCCATGTTGTTTATATTCCTTCATAAACCTATTCTATGAGTATGATATCCTAATTATTTCCGGGAAAAAGCTGTGAGCTCATAGATAGTATTTGTATCCAGGAGGCATTTTGATGATTTTAAAAGAAAAATATCTAAATATTTAGTCTCCTTGAAGAAAGAAACTGGCATTTGGCAAACTGAAAGCTAGGGTTCATTAGATATGTTTTTGGCCAAGTGAATCTGTCCATAGGTCTGACATTGTTCTTGGCTTGGAAATTGATTCTGCCTAGGACTAATGCCCTTCACTGTAAGTACTTGCTCATAGTGCTGATTTGTTTGGATTTAGGAGATGGAGGGGAGTCAGCTAAAGCTAAATGTGGCAGTTATTCCCAGTGGCAATGGAATAAGCTTCTGGCTTTCCTGGAACCTGGAATTCTGTCTGAGCATGGTGAGACTTCCAAGTGCACAGCCAGCTGCGCAACTGCCCAAGAGAACTAGAGGAGTATTCTCCTTTTGTTATTAAGTCTTTTAGATTAGTCTAAGTTCTCAGGAACCTTACTTTAAAGGTTCTCTTTTCAAAAATAGAGAATAGGAGCCTATCATGTATCCTTCGAGCTTGCCATTTTTACCCTTTGGCCGTATAGTGTTCGGACATACTCTTGCTTTCAAATGCACTATGTTATCAAAACACTAGAAATCCCAATCTACTGACCCGATTTTGGTGGTAACTTCAAAGAAGAGATTTGCTGGTTGGACATGAATGCTTTACAGCACCCTTAGCCAGAACTGCTGGCATCCGTTAATTTACACTGATGTAAGTCTACGGTGGCAGGAGCCTATGAATTTTAGACTGTGAGTGAATTTCATTTTGTTTGTTTCTCAGTCATATTGCAGTAATTGAGGTCAACAGCACTGCTTTCTTAGAAGCTATCAGCACCATTTGGTATTCTGAAGAGTGGAGTAACACACATTGTGCATATTTGTTGTACTGTGTAAGTAGAAAAACAGTTCTTACAAGACTATGACTGCAAATACATACATGACGTAGCACTTCTTACTCAAACCTGTTGTTTTCCTTATATGCTACTGTTTAGAAAGCAAGACTAATGTTTCAAATAAAAAAATGTCTTGCTGAACAAATATGCACGCTCTGTACTGCAGAACACAGCAGCACTTGGCACATGAGGCAGGAAATGTTGCAGCAGTGTAACAGTTTGGAAAGGTCTGCTTTGCTTACTAACATGCAATCAAAATAACAAAAGCCATGTAAGATGTCAGGTTCATGTGATTTTGCCAAAGAAATCAGGTAAAATTTAGATCCACTAATTTGCTACTGGCCTACTCGTTCAATGAGGACTTACTCAATAATGCCTGACCATTTTCCGTGAAGGGCTTCTAACAAACAGCAGCTTAACCTCCCCTTCTACAAGCCATCATTCAAAAATAATAATCAAATCTTTTACAATATTAACTTTATAAAAGAAGGGATAAGAAAAATATGCAATAGTCTTCTATCCCTTTCTCTAAAGGAAGTCCGGCCTCTGAGTTCTTGATTATGCCGCCACTTGGACAGCTCTCTGGTCCGTTCCTCCTCTTCTAGTAATGCTTCTGTTACGAAGTGTATGTATCAAATCCCATTATCTGTCTTGCTGGATGGCAAAGAATCAAAAAAGCTGCATCTGACCCGGTGCTATGGGCTGTCTTTTGTCCAGCCCAGGCAGCTGCCTCTCTTCTTCTGTGATTTTGATCTTACAGAATGAATCCCAAGCCTTACTGTACGGGTGAAGTACCATACCACCTGATATAGTAGTAAGTTTGCCCAAACCTTTATGCACCTTTTCAACAATATAATCTTTTCTATGTTATTACTGATTTTTTTTTAATAAACAAACGGGTACAACTATCACAGAACATAAAATTAAAATTAAGCATTATCTACATTTGCTTCTTGATCCTTTTAGTTACAGCTGTCTCTCTCAGCCAAACATTTTTTTCTAACTTTCCAGCAGTCTAGAGCTTTCTGCTCCAGGACTTATCATTTGTTTCAGACCTCATGTCCCACTCTTATCCTGCAGCCCTGAAAAACGTGTTCAAGCATGATAGGACTGCCTTAGCCTTCAGAAATCTTGAGGTCTTTACAGCAGTTTTATAGGATATCAATGCATGTGTTAAAAGATTATGTAAATTCTGAGAATTTTCTGACCCATTAGCTCTGATCTGTCATCCAAATAAATTGCTATAATGACCTCTGGCATAGCTGTGGCCCAAGCCCCTGAATTCTTTTTAGTAATTCCTGTTTGAGCTTCAGAACTGGCATGGGCTATGGATCATTCCAAACAAGCATTTTGCTTGCAACCGCTGTGTTTTGGAAACTAAAGAATTTAACGGTATGTAGAAGCCTTCCCTTGTCAATTTGTTCTAGCATCAGATAACAACCCTGACTATATTTAAGCTAACAGTATAGAGGCAGCAATAATGTGCTGGCCACATAGCCAAAAAGGTAGACAGCCCAGCACCTTCTGCAGTATACCAGGTAAAAGCAGTAAGAAACTAGGTAGCATCCAAGAGAAGTATGGCTTGGATACTGTAATTGAGACCAAAGAACAATCTGCAGCATTTTCTAAGTCATTTTTCATTTTCATTTTTCATGGCTTGGTTTCGCGGACGAAGATTTGGGAAGGGCTTTGCCCACGCTTATTGCAAGCGCGTTGATGGCTGAAAAGGCCAATGCGGGATAGGCAAGACCGGTTGCAAAGAGCACACCGGAGGGTCTCCTTGGGTGGTATAGTCGAGGCACGGTTCTTTCTGCGCTGTCTTTTCTCCTCGAGACTGATTCTACGCGTGCTCTCAAAGGAGACAGCAGCGTTATGTATGGTGTGTCTCCAAATCTCCCGACTGGAGGCCAGGGTGGACCACTGATGATGGTCAATATGGCCTAGGCTGAGGTGTTGTTTTCTAAGTGATTAACAAATAAATATACTTCCGGTTGAATAATTTATAATCTGGAGTGTGAATCAGTGCCAAAGAGGTTTTTTATGACACAAGAATTGCATTGTTACAAGAAGCTGTATCTTTTTTTTTGAACACCTCTTTGCAAAATCGTGAAGTTTGGGAAAAAACAAAAAATGGAGATGGAAGCTGTCATTCTTCTAGAATAAGTGAGAGCAAGTTCACCCCTTATTTATTGTAATAAGGTAAAAGATAAAGGATAGCCACCTGCACGTAAATATTCAACTAGTATTAATTTTTAACATTTCATTAGGACAGAGTTTCTTTAATTGCTGGAGAAATGGTATCACCATTAATAAAGTAGAGTCACCCTAAGCACTTTACAGGAAGTGATATTTTTTTTCTAAATGGCAATTAATTAAGCAGTTTATTTCCTTTTAAATCAACATTATAATTACATTATAATTATAAAAGTCATCTTTTACTTTATGAATTACACATGTGCATGTATGTATACTGTTGTATAACAGTTGCATAGATGTCTGTATATTCTTTGTCTAAACGAGGCTATATATTATATTGGGGCATCTGCTCAAAAAGCTAAGGAAAAAGTCTTGCAAGAGAACATATTTTGAAAAGAAAAAGCAAATCACCACTGGGTGCCACTGTTCTTCCTTACCAGCTATCTTGTCTACCACTGCAGAATGATTTTAGCAGTAAGGACATGATCCAGAGCCCATTCAGTCAGTGGCAAAGCTCACAAATGCTTCAGGACATGATGAGAATCTAAAAGAACACGGCCCTTCAACAGAGATGTGCATGTTGCATAACTATTGTAAAATATGGTACTTGCTTGTGCAACAAAAATCTCTGTAATTTTATTCCACTGCTGCCCCTGGCTTTTGAGAGTGGCACCTTCAAAGAGAAAAGTTGACAAGAATTTGGTATATAAAAAAAGTCATACACTGGTCTGGAATTCCTGAAAAGGCAATGATAAATCTTCTTCTCACTTCAGCAGAATCATAGGCAGAATGAGAAACCAATTCTTCCTGTGTGTAGTGAAGCTATAGAGTCTGCCTTTATCCAGAGAGATATATATTTCAGAGCATCTACAAAAAGCTGTTTTTCTGTTTTCAATTCCTTCTAAGCTGCATTATTTGCCGTGCAATAACACTACCCTCTCCTACAAGGAGAATGCACAGTGGCTGCGATTTAGCGATGCTGGCATTATTCTTCTCTTGGATTCATTCTCCAATGGCAATACTGTTGATTTATGAAAGACTCAGAGTACTTAGATAAGCTGCTTCCTGGCTCTGTGCCTTCCCTTTCTCTGTCTCCAAGGAGCCCTAGGTCATGAAAGGAAAAGGGAGACCATTGTCCTAAGTTTTTAAAATTGGGTTCATGCTAAATGCCTTTGGCATTTGAGAAATCTTTTCTGGATCCATATGTTATCAAATATTATCTAAATGGTACAGAAAAGCTAGAAATACAGTGTTCAGAATTACCTTAAGTAACCAAGGAATGTAAGGGCAGACTTGTAAAGATTTTTAAATATCTAAGAATCCACACAGTAGTATTTTTAAATGCTTTAAGATCAATGGCAGGTAGATACATCCATAACTTCCTGGGCATTGGCATGTTCAGCATTTGATTATACTGTATCTAAAGGAATTATCTGTCCCAATCTAGAAATCTGCAACAGACACAGCAAAGAGTCTTCACCTATTCTAAGGTGAAGAAGTCAATAAACTTAGGTGAAGAAGGTAGCTTAAATTCGGCTTTGGGAAATACTGATAAAAGCTCTCAGTTCTCAAAAGTAGGTGAGTGCCTCAACCCACTCAAGAATATCTATTTCCATAAAGCAAGGTATTATTCTTATAGAACAAATATTCTTATTGCTGGGTTACATTTCAGCACCTAACTGCATTTCCTCTAATTTGCATAAAAGCAATGTTAATTGAAAAAGAGATCTTCCATATTCTCCTCTGTCCTATCTCTTTCATACTGGGGTTTAGAGCCAACAGTCTGGTGACACTGGATATTTGGGAAGTTTTGCACATTCCTGCCAGAAACACAGGGACACTACAGTTAAAAGGCAAGTGTAAGGGATTTCAAAGTTCTCAGTGGCACTGTAGTGTTGCACATAGTTATTCCCTTTCATTTTTTTAATCTAAGTAACTCTTTGAACCTAGCCTTTAGTATGAAAAAAAATGGTTTAGGCTCTCAAGGATTAGATTCAAAAAAATATTTTTCTGTATAACTCCTATTCAAATTTGTGTCTGGGGAGTGTTTGGTGATTGGAGTCTACGTCTTCAATAATTTTTTGCAAAAGTGAATGCCCTTTAGCATTTCTGAACTTATCTTTTATGTACTTGCTCCTATCTTTCTCAGGACAAAGTATCTCCTCAGTAATGTCTACATGCCAATGGTTTAGATAGTTTCAAATACAATTCAGATATAATTCTATTTCATTGCCTCCTTTTTGTTATTCTTCATTTATTCCATCATGAATTGTATAGGAGCCAGGTGCACTCCTTGCACTAAAACACTAGATGAAGGATTAGTTGTATTAATTTCACATTAGCCTGATACCATTTACAAGAATTCTTATGTCTTCTCTTGAATGGAATAGTAGATGTAGTTATGCAAAACTGATTCACTTAAAATATGGGGAGAAAGCAGCAATTGTAAGGCAAAAAAGAAAAGATTGTTCTCAATTTATGATGTGAAAAAACTCTGATGAAACTGTACATAATAAGGCTCATGTAAATACAGTTAAATATTTTATAGGCTGTTTATTTTGTTAGACTAACTATACTAGTGAAAAGGGGACAAAAAAAGAAAAGTCTTTCAAACAGCAGAACAAAACTCCGTATAAAAATTATACTTCTGCATTTAATATTTTCCAGTGGCACAGGAACAAAGTGGGTATTTTTTTTTATTTTTATAATAATAAATAACTTGTAACCTAATTTCAGATGCTCAGATCATTCAGTTAAATATTTTTTTTAAACGTGCATATCATGCTGAATTTCCATAATAAAACATTCCTTTGTTTAGGTGGGTTAACTTACTTTTAGTTAGGCATAGTTGTCTGGGTGTTTTTCAATTTACAAAAAAAAAAAAAAACTGTGAGTGATTTAATCTGAAAGGATATTTGTTGAGTATTAATTTATTCAAATATACAGCACTTCCAGTTGGAGCCAGAGAGAACCACTTGTCTTCGCCTTGCAATCCTTGGTGTCACTTGAACTGCTCATGTGACAACATTCTCATATGAAAAGAGACAATAGGCATTGTTGGCCTCGCATATTAATAAATAAGAGCCACAGTGTGTGCAAACAAAGGCTGCTTCCTGGAACATTGTGTCACAAGATTCCCAGGGTCAATCCTGATGGCTTTACTCTGATGAGAGGCCCTGTTGAAATCAATGAGCTCGATTCTCCTCACATTAATTTTACACCACTGTAGAGACATTACTATTACATAGTCTCAAATTCTGATCTCAGTTTTGTTAGTGTAATTCAGATCAGAAATGACCTACTGATCTAAGAGTTATATTTGGTGTTACCCTTGCGCTCTCTAAAAAGGCTCATGTAAGCAGGGAAAATGGGCCCAGCTGCCTTTGGGCATCTTTGCAGAGCTGTAATTAGATAGTAAAATCTGTGTGAGTCACCACAGAAGTGGTGAAAGAAGAGCTCTTGAGGATTTTGAGCAAGTGTCCCGTTTTTCCACCGAGTAGGGACTGAATGCAAAGAAAAAGCACTGAGTAACTGTGTCTGTGGGGCTTAGAATTCCTGTGCTTTTCCTCCAAACTTAGACTTAAGCTACAGTCTTTATAAAGAAGAGTATTTTGCTTTCTTGCTTGTTTGCTCTTGAGTGCCCTTTTTGCCAGAAGGGCTCACTTACTTTTTGGATTGCTAAGTAATAAAAGATAAAATGTTATCGTATAAAAGACACATAATCAGAAACAGGACAAGTCTCTTAGAAACAGGAGGTAAACTGAGGTTTGTACCCTGAATTGTTACTTGCTACCTTTTGAACATTTCTAATATTTATTTTCTAGATTGCTAATATACACATGTAAGTGTTATTCCTCAAAAAATTGTTAAAAAGAAAGGTCTTTCATAGCATGTCTACTACCTAGGAAAACCTGCCAAAATCTGGTTAACTAGTTTTTGTTCCTATTGGCAGCTTGGACTGGACAATCTTTGAAGGTCCCTTCCAATCCAACCCATTCTGAAATTGTTGGGGGTGGGGAGGGTGGTGAAGGTGTGTACAATGTTATACTGAAAACAGCTTTTTAAACCCTCTATATTATTCTCCTCTTCATTACTCATCCACGCAGCTTGAATCCCTGTTATAGCAACACCCCATAACTTCCTTACATTACTTGGGTATGAATCTAGTCCAGAGTGCATCATTGCCTCATAAGATATTTCCCGCTTAAAAACAATTTGGTAAGAAAAGTAGTGGGAACCCTAATCTTGATGGGCAACCTGAGGAAAAAAAAAACAAAGGGAACATCTCTTTTGGAGCACATTTTACCAGGAAGAAGGAAGCCTGGAATAAACCAAGTCCTAGTCTTGAAATCATTCTGGGGTCTTATACTTATGAAACTCTGCCAAATACATAGTAGAGGTTGTTACTAAAATACATCATCTATTGTAGATAGCTGGAACTGACTGACCAGTACTTCTTAATTGACTGACCTGCAGTCTGTTCACTATTAACTAACATTAAAGTTTATGAGAATGTCCAGACGATCAAATTAAAAGTTTGGTTCTTTTTTAAATATGTCACTAATAATTCACCACTAGTTGGGATAAAAGAATAAAAAGAGTAAGAGAAATGAATTTGTACCAAGATTCTTATCTTCCCTTAGAATGACTAAATACCGTGGGTTTCCGTCATCCACCTTGTCTCCAGCCTCTGTCTGTAATGGATATGAGCAGACTGTTCAAGTTCCAAGAAATTCTGTTGCTCTTGAGAGCCTCGCAAAGTACATCCAAGGTTTGTTTCCTTTTGGTCTTTGACCACTGTCAAACAGACAAGATTAAAACTAAGAAAAGTAGGAATGGAATCTTCCTTATCTCTGATTTTATCATTAATTTGGACCTGTCTGTGTATGCGTCAGACTTCTGAAGACTTAAATGAGGCCCTGGTGCAAGGTAACAGATACAACACAGGAATACCTACATGTGCGAGTGTATATAATTCATTAAAGGTTATCTATATGCCCTCACACACATATATTATCAGTGTGGTAACTGTAGCCCATGTTTATCTAGTTCTACTTGCCTACTGCATCTTTTCCAACAAAAGGCTATATCCTTGGAAATATTTCAGTTTATTGATAATACAAATTAATACAAGCACAAAGAAAAGGAGAAAACTACATATTCACTAGTAACTTGAAAACTGCCTGATTTGGGAGTTGTTCAATTGATTTGTCCTATGAATTAGGTTGACCTCTCTCTGCATCAGTACAAACAACGATGAAGTTCAAGGTCAAGTCCACATTAACATTTGAGCAAAATCAATTCCCTTTTCTCTTTTGCTGATCTGAATTCATGGCATAATTTTAGTTTTTAAGAAAATAAAGATAACTATAGTAATGACAAGTTTATCTTCAACCAGACTATCTCTTGGCGACACCAGCAACTGTAGCTCTCTATCGCAGATCTTTCTGGCTGATTATGGAATCCATACAAATATAGACCAACCAGATTTTAGTTAAAAGCTGAAAGTTTAACACACTGTGCCATATTCCTGTCCTGCAGAACTAGGCCTGACTAGGGAAACTACTGAGAATACCTTGGACACTTCAGCAAATTGTGTAATGGCTCCATAATACTTGATATAAACAAAGATTTGTGCTTGGCTGCGGCAGTACCCTATTTAGGCCAGTGCCCATTTATTTAGACTGTTTTCCCATTATTTCTTTGTGAGTTCAGGTCTAGAAAAGCAATACGGTATTGCAGCTGGTGCATTTCTAGGGGATTATTGTACTTGACGGGTGGTTAAACATCATTCAATGCATGCAATGATTGCCCAGATATGCACTGCCTATTGTGTTTTAGTATTTAAATAAATCACTGGATCTAATGAGGATAAGTTTGTTTGAAGTAAAGTAGTCTTAGCAGCAGTGTTTATATGTGAAAGTGCATAAACACTATTATTTCTGTAGAGTCAGAGGTGAAATTCCTTGTCCACAGCTAGTTCTGCCTGAACACGTGCTAAAGTTTTGTGTCATACCCAGCTGATCACAGGATCACAGAACCATAATTATTAGTGACAGAGAAACCTATTAGGTTATGTCCCATAGGGACCAGCCCAGCATCGCTGACACAGTAATCTCTCATAAATGGAGTCATACAGCTAATGTAAGTAATTGGAACTTTCTATCTATCCACTTAATTCTGCTTGAATGCAGGCTTAAGTTTTGTGTTATACCCAGATGATCAGAGAATCCCAAAATCAGAATTATTAGTGATGGCATAACTTATTATGTAAGTCTCCCAGGGAGGTGCATGACATCACTGACACAGTAATCTCTCATGATAAATGCAGTTACACAGCTAATTTTAGTAACTGGGACTTTCTTCAAGCAAATATGTTACTTCAGAAGCCATTTGTATCTGATGTCACTGCAAGAGAATTGTTCTGTAGCACGACTTCAGCTTTGTTAGGGAGGAAGGAACATGAACACTGGTACAGCAGTGCTGTATTTAGAGCAGCATATTGGCTTAAAGAGAATGGCAAAGATATAACAAATCAGCTTTTGTTCTTGTTTTTCCAGGCAGGATGTTTGCCTCTGCTAACTAATTACATAACTGATGGCTTTGCTTAGTCTTAAATGTCATGCTCTTGGTGTGAATGGTGCACATAGATATGCTTGTGCCTTCAACACGCAACATTATTTTTTTTCTTCCTTTTTCCCGTTTTCGGGGTTGGACAAATATTTTATTTCATCTTTCATTTGAAACTTTTCAAAGGGATGTGTAGGTTGTATCTTCACTGTAAACTAATCATAAGTAAAATGACTGCCAGTTAGTCTGCATGTAGCAGTTAAACATGCACCAATACAACCACACATAAATTTAAGTATGTCAATACCATGCTCTGTGTGCACATCGGCCTGTCTTTGGCTAAGATCAGTAAAACAAGCGTCTTATCTCAGGATTTCTAAAACAGTAAATCATTGTATTATTCCACTTAATTCTGCAGAAGATGATGAACTAACCTGCCTGCCAAACCAAGAGATTAGCAGAACAAATGCTCTAGAGCAGAATGGGTCTGCTCTTAACAGCTGAAGGTATCTGAACTCCTGCTGTTGAACGCAGTTCCCCATGGGCCAGGTCAGTTTAGCTGGCAATCACATGAGCAATGGGGTCTTGCTTCTCTCTGTATAGAGCGTGACAACAGGTAGATACTGGAAGGCATGCTACCTGCCTAAACAGCTGCTTTCCTTCTTTCCTCGATGAAAGGCACCTGGCTGGAAGCAATCAAACAAAAGGCTAAAGCTGATTCTCATGCTGTATTTTGACTAACTGGGTCTAGACCCTGGAAATCTGGTGTGACCACGTTCTCTTAAATGCTTACCATGGCAGTCTGTTCTTACCTAAACAACTGACAGCTGTTAAACTTTCAGGCAGCAATTACCTGGTTGTGCCTCTGCCAAATGGCTGCTATTAACAAAGCCTTCTGGTACTGACTATGGAAGAGATTCCTGGGTTACAAGGAGAGGCAAGGGAACTCCTTCTCTCGACTGGAGATGTGTGACAAATCTTTGAAGGTGTCCACACTGACCAGACTGTTAGGAAAAGGCAGATCTGTGTGGTGGCACCTGATCTCTTACTGTTATCCTTGGCCTTTTCATCACCTCTCTGTGTTGCCAGCTGGTTTGCTTGATCCGGTTACCAGTTCCTGCTACTCTGACAGAACACTGTATAGTTTAGAGTTTCTCTGTGAGAGATTAAAGCCATCAGTTCTGTCCTGTGTTGAACCTAGATTCTGATACAGTCCTCTTTTAGATGGGAAAAACCAGATTAATCACTCCTTTTTTTACTGAGACTGAAGTATGTGTTCTGTTTTACTTAATACCAGACAAAAGAGCGCAAGCAGAGAAGCTGTCAGCTGGAGATGGGACTGAAAATGGTGAAGTCCCATATAACGATTAGGAGTAAAGTTTAGACAGGATCACAGTACAGGAAGAGGGGAGGAGCATGTGTTTGGGAGCATGTACTTGGAGAAGCTTACGGAAGGGTCAGAGGAAAAGCGGGTATCAGGTTTTGTGATTGTAGTGTCTGCACATTTTCATAGTGATTTTCTTTTGTTATCAGTATTCAGGAAAGGCAATTTGGGGTTTGCCCTAGACCTCAGGGCATGGTGGCTAGGTTGACACAGATCATATGAAGGTTAAAGGCTGCAGTAAAGACAGAATCCTAAAAATACCAGTCCATCCCATAACACCTGCAAGAATTAAATGTCACTTCACTGTGTGCAGTCAGCTGTTGTCTAATCTCAGTGTCATGTATGTTACACAATAGCAACTGAAACATGTTAATAGAACTAACTAGTAGGGTAATTTTAGCAGAATGAGATAGAATGAAGCCAGAGCCCCAGGATTTAGATACATATATCTTATAGTGCTGAAAAACAACAAGGATGAGACTTTAAAAGTCCACAAATAAGGACCTTGGTTTTTTATGGGTCTGAAAGATGACCTAGGGCATAGCATCCTATAATGCTTAATAAATGGTAATTAAACATTAATTTCAGAATAATACCACTTTTTTGCTTGCACTGACCAGCTTCCATTACACACAACTGTTTTTTAAGGCATGCACTCCGGATGTGTAACATATACCCCCATATACCATAAATGAGGGACTAAAATGCAAGCCACAGACAAGGGAGTAACAGAGCAGAATGACCAAAAAAAAAAAACCAAAAAAAACCCCACATATATATATATATATATAAAAAAAAAAATCTGTCAGACAACTACCTGATCCATACAAATGAGTTTTAGCACGTAAGTCTTAAAAAAAAAAAAAAAAAAAGCTGGTTATATAAATCAAGGTTTATCAATTTTAAGAAAACATGAAATCTGAAAACAGTTTTTCTAGATTAAAAAATCTAGACTAATTTACCGAGAGACTGATTAATACAATCTCACCTAACTTTAGCTGCCTGAAAGGTAGATATTAGAGTTCATGTATATTCATACAGGCCCCGTATCTAGTCAATGGAAAGATACAGATGGAATCAGAGGTCTTTTCATCTTAGTCTGTTTCAGTGTCCAGGAACTGTCTTTGCTGATTACTAACAGAGAAAGAATCTGATTTTTAAGCCTAGTAGCAACTGTTTATCTGTCTCAAGTCAAGTGAGATGAATCCTGCTTTCAGATTCCAAAACTGGGGTGATAGCAGAAGGTAGAAAAATACTGTTAGTTTTATATATCTCCAGCAAGAAGATAGAGGATGAGATTTAGTATTTTAATACCTGCAAAAAAAAAATGCATACAATATTTGAGGCAAAGTATGCAGGTTCATACAGTAAACACCTACACAATGGAGGAATGTTTCTCTACGTTGGCTGAAGTAAAACATAATATGTGATAGAGATCTGTACCATTGAATCTTCTTGTTCTAGCAATATTAAAGGGTTTGAGTACTGGAATCTTTAAGCCTGGTGTAAATTTAACAAAAGATATGTGCCCAAGCTAAGAGATGGCTTTGTTTCCATGTGGGACAATTAGTGCACTTAAGGTAGATATAACACAGAGGTACAATATGCTTGAGAATATCATGCAAATTTGCCACAGCCACCACTAAAAATACTTTGCCCAAAATATTTTTCATAATGAGAACCCTATAGAGATTACCATTCATGAAAGATCAGATTTAAAACTTAGAAGAGACCTCCATGGAAGAAGAACATTTAGCAAAGAGGGCTGTGGGGGCGATAAAACAGAAAGTTAACAGGCAGTCAAAGCCTTTTATTTAATATAATATAAATAACATATACTGTAATAAAAAAGGCTTTTATTTGAAAATAATCCTGGTGGAGAAAGATATACAGAAGATCTTCTCTTGACTGCATTGCGTTCTAGATCCTGACATTTGGGATTCCTGATGAGGACATTCACTTGGAGTAATTAAAAGTTCTATTATGCCTCTCAAAGGCATAACTCAAAGGTTAGAAGCTACTGAATTTATTTCTGCAATGATTTTCTTGTGATGGCTTGTTCAGGCCATAGCCAAAACATAGACAATATCCAGCTATCAACGGAATTAATAGAAACTGCCTAGCATGACAGTTTTTGATTAGATTCTACTTGTCCTTTTTTACTTTGAAGCATTTTAACCTAAACCCTCTAGGAAATAAATAGCTGTTTGGTGAGGAAAGAAAGTGGGAAGGAAGACAAGGGGAAGGAAGGGAAAGAAATTATTTTTTGCTGTTTTCCTAAATTAGACATAACATCTAAATTAGTTTGACCAACTACATACTTCTGTTGTCTGGAAATACCTGTTCTACGAAGGGGTTCAGCCAGTATTTTGAAAATCCTTTTATTAATTACACTGCCAGCATCATAGGTAGTTTCTGGTGTAACTCAACCCAGACAAGACTTGTGAACTCTGTACGGTTTAGCCGAGACTTGTATTTGTCTCAAAAGACATCCCCCTCCCTCCCTGTGATGTATCATCTCCCAAAATTGCCAGGAGCCTTCTCTTTATCTGACTTTGAAGACAGTACAGATAACATTTTTGTCTGCCAACAAATGAAGAAAATTGTCAAAATTAGTTTATGAAATAAAAGGGAACTCTTCTTTGGTCCTTATTCAATACCTGAGGACATCTACAGACTCGTGTATCACTGTGCAGATTACAGGGTCTAGAAATATTGAACAGCTTATCACTTCATGTTATACTAACATCTCCAAAATTAAAGGAAAAATGCAACTATGAGAAAGTACACTCTGTCTCTTATTTCCAAGCAATTTAATGTTTCATAGGCTAAGAAATGCAATCTTATTTATTTCTCAGGTCAATTATTCCAATTATTCTCAATCCAAAACATTTTTGAACATTGATATGTTTGTCTTATTGTAGCACAAAGATGTATTTTGAGCTTAACGAAGCATGGAAACTGAAAAATCGTGACTGAGCTTTTGTGAATTAAAGCTCAGTTTCAGGAGATCAATACACTCTTTAATTAGATGTTGTTAAAATTCTCTTACAGCAAGGGCAACTTAATTTTCTTAGCTTTCCAATAGCCCTAAAACAAATTCTACTTTGTTTGTCCCACTAAAAGGCAAGTCAAAAGCCCTCTGAAGGTTGTTTTGCCCGAGAATGTTTTGAAAAATAAAAATTACAATTTAAAACTAAATGGATTATTATAAATTATAATTAGATGACACCAAGTTGGGGTCACCAGTCAATATGGTTAAGGGCAAGGATGCCACCTAAGACATTTTAAAAAGCTGGAGGAACAGGACTTCAGGAACCTCACAAAATTCAACAAGATGCGAAGTCCTGACTTGGGATTGAATAACCCCTTGCAGTGATACAGGCTGGGGACTGCCAGGTAGTGGAGCAGCTCTGATGAAAGGGTCTTGGGGGTTCAGGTGGACAGCAAGCTGAGCATGAGCCAGCAGTGTGCTCTATGCGCAGGTAGAGAGACCAGCAGTATCCTGGGCTGTAAGATCAGGACCATGGCCAGGAAATTAGTGGAGGATACTCCTCATCTATTCAGCCCTCATCTGACCACACTGAGACACTGTGTTCCATTCTGGGCTCCCAGTATGAGAAGGGTATAAACAAACTGCAGCAAATTTGGGAGAGGACCACTGGGGCTGGAGTACTTTTCCTGTGGATGGAGACTGATTCAGCCTAGAGAAGGGCTGGCTTGCGAGGCACCTAAGAGCAGCATTCAGAGCCTGTGAGAGGCTATTAGGAAGATGAAGCTGAGCATTTCTTAGTGGGACATGGTTGGAGGGTGAGGGACAAGAAGGGGGAAGACTGGCTATAAGAATGCCCTCCACTAGAAGGCGAGTCAAGCAGCAGCACAGGATGCCCAGGGAAACCATGTTGGATTCCTCCCTCCTCAGAAGGTTGTGAATCCCAGCTGGGTGGAGCCCTGAGCAACCTGGTCTGACCAAGGCTGTGAGCAGCACACTGGTCGAGAGACCTCTGAAGCTCCCTCCCACTCTGAATTATCCTATTAACCTTTTATCCCATGGACCTATGACGATTTTATTTCTTAAACATAAGTATTCCTAAATAAATGAAATGTCTAAATATATTTTGTCATTAAGTATCTTTTTTTTTTTTTTTTTTTTTTTGAAGCTCAGAAGTCCTGTAGCACAATATCTTAACTCTAAGTCACGTATGACCTAGTTTTCTTTGTTGATTATGCTTAATAACCCAGTTCACTTGAGTGATATATGAAAGTAGCTTGGTACTGGCTGTGCAGGCTAAGAAATCCAAGGTGGTTCTCTTGTTTTCTCTCCCCATGTCTGCTCTGATGTGAAGGTTTTATTAGCTGCCTGACCTACTGCTGTTAGTTAATATGCACCAAAAGAGTTTTGATCACAAGCCCCATGTAAGAGGAGAATTGCATTCACTGCAGCTTTTTCTGGTTCATCAATCAAATCTGAGCCAGAGAAGCCTGTTGCCTTTTCTGGCCCTGCTGTGTTCAGTGACACTAGGCTGCCATTAATCAAACCAGGCTGTCAGAACAAACCTACAAACTTGAGAGAAAAGCAGTCTCATGGATGACAACAGCCTAGCCACGTGTCTTACTAGGAAGCTGTTAGCAGACTGCGGGAAACCGTTAATGAAAAGGTGAAGAATTTGAAGCAGATACTGAGTGATCATGCAGGCAGACACACCACCACTGGTGAGCTAAGTTGCCAAGCCTGAAACTCGCTAGGACCAACCAGTTTTAATTTAATTTTCAGTTTTCATGAAAACATGACATTTCATTCCTGCATGCTGCTGAGGGGAAGAGGAAACTATTGTGACATCTATCTTACAGCAAAAGCAGCAAGCAAAATCAGTTATGCATCTCAGGACTTGAGCTGCAACCCCAGAAAGCTCACAATGGAGAAAATAACTCTTTATAAGTAGTGGAATTTTTTAAAAAAAATCTGAAAGAGTACTTGCAAGACCTTTCTGAAGCCTCCCCTGTCCATGAGGCAGTGCGGAGGGTTCTTCCCCAACCTGAGGGCACCGGCAGGTCACAAGGCCACGGGTGGCTGTGTGAAAGCCGCTGATGGTGGCCGCACGCTGGCCGTGTGCTCAGGCCTCTTGCTGAGACATGGGGCAAGGCTCTGCTCTGCAGGAGAACGGTAAGCCAGAGCCATCTTGCAAATCTCATGAAGATACTCTAACAGATTTGCCAGGCAGCTGATTCTGAAGGCGGCTGAAGTTGCTGTAGCACCCAGAGATGGCCATCTCAGTGCCCAGACATGCTTTCCTCCCCACAGCTCCACCCTAACCAGTGCTGTGGAGCCACCAGCACTTGCTGTGGCAGTGAGACCAGCAGGTGAGGCCTGGGGGATATTTGCCCTCGCTTGGTGCCCCCCTCACCTCAGCATTGCTACCACTTCTTTGGTGTGGCAAATTCCACAAGGGTTATGAGCTGTGAAAGGCCATATCTGTTTTATTTTGTTCGCCACTTACTGCATGCAGCCTGTTGTGTTCCCATCCAAGGGTGCAGCTTGGCCACACAGGAAGAGGCCACAGGTTCAGCTTGTCCTTGCTGGGAAGGACAGGAGGGCCCAGAGAGAGCGAGGGCCTGAGCCCTCTCTGGTGGAACCTTCTGGAAGGCGGGGGTGGGTGGTGGGGAACAGTGTGAGGAAATGAACAAGTGAGGAGTGAGCTTTCAGGGACAGCAAAGCTTGCCAACCCATGGGAAAGAGGAGGAAGCAGATACCCAGCCAAGAAGTACTTCAGAGGGTAGAGGAGAGGACCATGGGCACCTGGCTGTGGCAGCATTGAACCTGCTGCAATCAAGCCAGCTCCTGAGCTGCTGGGCTGGAACCAGCAGGAGGAAAGGGCATGACCTGGAAGGCACCACAAGAGAATCTGTTTACATTCCTTTTACTTCTGTTTCCTCTCTGTTGGATAGCCTATGTGCAGGTGGGGGGTGCTCAGTCAACAGATGACATGGGTCACTTCAGTATGAAGCCAGGCCCTGGCACCCTCCTCCTCAGTTTGTCATCAACCACAAACAAGATTCATCCCACAGTATGAAAGGCTACAGGAAAAGCCAGGGTCCCCTAACCAACGCTACATCCACCATCAATCAAACATAGAGCAGTAGGTGTATCTCCAGCAGGTTGTTTATACAGCATGTTTTCATTTAAATAAAGAAGCCCATATTTAGGAATTTTGTGGAGCTGCCATCCCACAACAGTGAAAATTTGCACGAGTACCCAGGTCAAATTTACAGTTTCACAACTTTAGGTGAGGAGTATAGGTGAGGAGTAGCAACTTGCTGGTCTCCAACAGCAGCATCTCTAGGTAAAAATCCATATGGGAATGATACGAATAAAACCTAACGAACACAAAGCCAAGACTAAGGTTAAACTTAAAAAGTAGCATACAGGAATCCTAAAAAAGGAGGCTTACCGTGGGGAAGATTATAGTTGTTTGCAGTTGTTTCCTTCAGGAGTGAATCCACAGGCAGCAGAGCACCAGAAATGGATCCTTCTGCAGCTGCACGAACCCTCAACACTGCAAATGAGCAGAGCAATCCGTGCTTATACCTCAGCTGACAGAATGTTTCACGAGGTAACGGAGAGCTGCTTTTACAACCTACTAACTATAGGCAAAAAAAATTGCTGCCAGATTTAACTCCAAATAGATGCCCAGTAACAGTCTGCCTAAGTGCAAGCTATCAGCATATTCTCTGCCTGGTGCGAATTCCTCCTGACACCAAAGGCTGTAAAATCAAGTGTGAGGAAGAGCTTACTTGAAAATCAGGTTTTTATAGGATGCACAATAGAATTCATTGGGGTGGGTGGGGGGAGGGGGGCAGGGAAATCAACTCAAATATTTAGCAGTTCAAATAAACCTTAACTTTTAATGAAGGTGTATTTGGGGAAAGAGGGTGCCTGTTATATTAGTTCTTTGTGCAGAAAAGCCCCACTTCTGGTTAGGATTAATGGGAAGCAATTTCAACAGATTTTAAAAGTAAGTATCCTGAATACAGTTCTCCCATTTTTTAATTTCCCTTTAAAAAATACTTTACAGAAAATTAAAATATCAATTATATTTTTCAGCCTGCCAGCTCTAATAAGGCAAAGCTGTAAGGCCAAGTGTCACAAAGAGTATTTGGAAATAGCTGCCACTAAAGCAGAATCTTTGAAACAGTAATATATGCCAGGAACTAGGTATGTTCCGGGATAGCTTAAAAGAACGAAGATCCTCAGTTTTAAAAACCTCAAGACTGTGAACAAGCCTCCTCTATGATAGCTAAAGTAAAATAAATAAATCTGTGCTGAATCCTTTTTGCTTAAGCTGCATGTAGTCATTTAAGGACAGTATTGCAAAATGTAAATATTTGTCTTCCTTGAGACATGAATGTGATATTTCCTGCAGAACATTTGCACAAAGAAGCTAAAGATCCAGTATTAGCTGGAAAATGGTCTGACATTAATCCAACACATGCAGCTTTTTCACTCAGGAAAATTCTTTCAAAATGTTACAGTAATATTTCTTAGCTGCAGATGCAATCATTTACTCAAGTTCCAAGGAATAATAAATTAAACACTAGAAAAGAAAAGAAAAAAAAAGAAAAAGAAGAGAAGAGAAAAGAGAAGAGAAGAGAAGAGAGAGAAGAGAAGAGAAGAGAAGAGAAGAGAAGAGAAGAGAAGAGAAGAGAAGAGAAGAGAAGAGAAGAGAAGAGAAGAGAAGAGAAGAGAAGAAGAAAAAAGAAAGAAAAGAAAAAGAAAAAAGAAAGAAAAGGAAAAGAAAAGAGAAGAAAAAAGAAAAGAAAAGAAAAGAAAAGAAAAGAAAAGAAAAGAAAAGAAAAGAAAAGAAAAGAAAAAAGAAAAGAAAAGAAAAGAAAAGAAAAGAAAAGAAAAGAAAAGAAAAGAAAAGAAAAGAAAAAAGAAAAGAAAAAAGAGAAAAAAGAAAAAAGAAAGAAAAAAGAAAAAAGAAGCCATGCTTTTAAACAGGGCTCACAATCTGGGAAAGATCAGCAGGCCACATTTGAGAACAGATTAATTTATCCTTAGCTAATTTCCCTGTAAGGTTCAGCTGAGCTGCCAGCACCAGTAACAGTCAAGACATATGACAATGGATTGTTCTGTCTGTTTGATAAACTCATTCACTGAACACGTTGATTTCTGGCTGTGCATGTACAATAAAACCTAGCCAGTCAATAGGGCTACTACTCATCTCATTCAGATTATTTTCTCCCTTTTTGTTATAGCTTATTATTTCCATCCTACTTTTTGCATCATTTGTTCTAGTTTGAAGAAAAAGTCTGGCAGTCAAGACCAGTATGTTCTAGTTCTGGCTCTGCTGCTTATTGTTTGTATAGTTTTAGCAACTCTGACTTCAATTGCCCATTTTGTAAATCCAGAATAGTGTTTAAGAGGCCCTGGTGATCTTTTAGAGGATAAAGTAGTTCTCACAGTGAAACGTACACACAGTGCAAAGGAACGTAAAATTACAACCTTCAAGAAGCACACTGCGTAATTGTAAGGTGCTGTGGTGAGCACACAGTTTAATTTTGATCTGAAATATGTACAGACATAAAAGTCATCATTCAGCAAGAAGTCAGTACCTTTTTTTTGTCTTTTCAGTATATAAAGAGATTAAAAGAACTGAAAATTTAATAGAAAGTGTTTGAAGTTTATGTAAGTTTCCTTTTATTTTTTTTTTTAGTTACCTAATAATGTACCTACAAATATGGAAACTTTTGAAGTCATTAGCGCTCCTATGACTCGAGTGGGCCTTTTTTGACACAACTCTGAATAAATCGCAGTCTTGATAAACCTACTGCTTTCTGCAGTATCAGAACCTGTTGTCATTGATATATAACCACACCTTACAGCTGACATTAACAAGAACTAAATCAGGCCCTTTATGCTGAAAACTTAACAGTATGCTAAATCTGAGTCAAAATATGGAGTCAGCTTCCTTTGCGTCAAGGTACGAAATTCAGTTTAACTGGGATATTTTCAGTTTAATTTCTAGTTTTGTTAAACAATAAGGTAAAAATGAAAAACTATTTCTTTAAGGCTTGAGATAAAATATATCTTGCTACCTGCAGGCAGGGACAGTATACTCTCTTTTTGGGAGTGCAATATAACTAGAAAGTAAACATGCTTCTCACTGTGAGCAAACAATGAAATATTTTTCATTAGATTACAGCAAAAAGGAAACTTTAATAAACTGGCTTAATCACGGCAGTTGGGGAGTCTGAGAAAAGGCACAGGAACATGAGTTTCTTTTGCTAAAGTCATGACTAGAACTACACATACAAAAAGCACGTGCATATGAGAGACAGCTTGAGGGAGAGATGTTTATTTACTACAGCAACCTTTGGGTATAAAGGGGGAGATGGAAAATTTTTCCATATCATTAAAAGCATTTCAGTGGTTACATTGGAATTGCTTCCACCACTTCCTCCTTTCTTCATTCTCTTTTTTTTTTAACAAAACTTTCTAATAGATAAAAATGTAATACAACATGGTGTTGGAAGAGATCTCAAAAGATATTATGTTACTGTCATTAAGTTTCTGGCCTAACATCATCCTTGGTTTTCAACAAATGCAAGTTTAATATATCCTCAGGACCTGTGATACTAAATCTGACAGCACAAAGTCTTGCAAACATTTGGAAAACGATACCATGGGTTTCATAGATTACATATTTCTCCAAAACTGGCATAAAAGAATTGGGAAAATAATTGTGTATTCAACTAAGTACATTCCCTGGAATATGACATGTAAAGAAAACCAGCTAATTACTGTGAGATGAAGGCTACGTCAGTTTAAGCTTGGAGGAATGCCATGGAAATCAGTCTAATAACTTGAGAGTCATATGGTTTAGAAATGAGCAGAATTTGGTACATGAAGTACTTTTTTAAAATTTTACTCTTTTTTCCTGCTTTTCTGCAAGGACATCTATTTATAGCTCCATTTTTATCCCAAAATCTTGGGTATCGTTTTAGTCATCAATACCACTTAGTAAACATCTTTTCCCAGAGCAACCCACCATTGCTTCCAAAGGTGAAAACAAGAAGAAATGTACAGACAAAATAGCTAGGACTTTCTGTAGTCTTGTTTTCAAATATTCTGAGTTGTATGCATGGGCAGTTGGCAGTTCAGGAAAAGAAAAAATAACCCACAAGAACCCTGCAAAACCAAACCCTGTGTTCCTTGCCTGTAAGTACAGCAAAACCCTCAGGAAGTAAAGTGGCTTTTGATAACTATGTTGAGTTTAAAAAAAAAAAAAAAGAACGAACAAAGGCCAAGAAGCAGATACACCATATAGGTTACAGAAGGAGCTTCCTCACCAGATAGATTTAGAGTAAATTTAGTCTAAAGTAAAACCCCCAAACTTCGTCACAAGTTGATGCTGGGGGTCTCAGCCCCAATACCTCTGAGTTGCTGCTTGATTCCTATTGCAACAAATTTCTTATGAACTTAGCACACCAGAAATATCAATTATTATGGCTAGTCTCTCTAGTGTTTTGGTAATAACACTCTTAAAAAAATATATCAGAGTTTTAACTGGGATTAAAAGTCACTGTCTGGGCTCAAATTATGGTGAAAGTCTAGTGACATTTCAGAACACATTGTGCAAAGTTTGCCTTTATGTTGCTGGAGGCTAGCACTGGTTTTTTTGATATTTTCTTAAGAGGAGAAAAGCATTGTCTCATGGTATTACAGGACAATAATAGCATTTGGTTAGCCTCTGGAACCATCATCCATTCTGTTGACATTATCTTTTGGCTATCTATAATTGATTTAAATTCAAATAACAGTGTTATATAACATGCACTTTCTAACATTTCTCTCTTGTTTTTAAAGTTCTCAGCTGACCTTGTTCGTGTAAGCAGTTACTTCTTAGACGGTCTAGAGATAGCACTCTAGAGGTGAAGCTTTCATCAGATTCTCAGGGGATACGTCTTCACTGCTGCATTAATATGGAAGTCACTCTACCCTCAATGGTATTGTCATCACTCTTGTTAGGACAAAAAGTGGCCTTCACTCTAACTTATCACAGGTTCAGTAGATAGTCCAGTGTCCCATGTTCAGTAGACACAACCAGAGATATCTGGGGAAAGTATAACAACATATATTCTTCTCCACTACTTCCCAGCTAGCAGGAATAGCCAGTTCAGTTGTTGGTCATTCAGATGCCTCATAAAAGGTGGTATATTTTCATTTACTAGTCCTTGAGAGAGATTTCTCATCAATTTGCCTTATCTCTTTTAGACTAATATTTGGGGGGAATGTGGCAATGAGTTCCACAGCTTAACTGCATGCTGTGTAAAAATCTCACCTACTTCTTCTTGACTAGGTAGTTCATAATTGCATTTAATGCTCATTCACTCTTGTCTTAGGAAAGACAGTAAATGATCATCCTGTATTTTCCTTTTCTTTTTAATGTAAGGCTTTATAGTCCTTAATTATATCCCTCCCCAGTAATTTGTTTTCCAGGCTGAGGTAACTACTCAGGAAAACTATTACTTGTATTTGGTCATTCTTTTGCCCATTTCTCCATATTCTTTGGTTCTACTATATCCTTTTAATATGGGTAACATCTTAAAATCTTAAAAAATACACACAATATTCAAACTGTAGGTATTGTAATACTGTGTTATATACGGTAAAACACTGAGCTTTTCTGTTCTGTTCCCTGATTTGTTTTTGTATTATCAAGAACTGATGTATTGTTTTCACAGAACTAGATAAACTTAAAATCCCAATCCTGACTGTTATTACTCAACTTGCAGTCACTCAATGTACATGTAAATTTAGGACTACTTTTTTTCCTGTGCCGCACTTGGCTTTTATCTACATCATATTTCCTCGGCTATTTTATTGCCAAGTCACTTTTCCTTCTGTACTTCCTTGTAGCTTATTTTTACTGTCCTGAATAACCATAGCTTAAAGTAAAAACTTTGTCACTTCAATATCTCTGTTTTCTCAGGTAATTTATTAACATGCTGATCAGTCTGTCCCATGTCGTTAGGAGATACTCCTTTTCTTCACGGGAATAGGAATTATCTGTAACTCTTCACAACTTTATTGTGGGATATTTTTCTGTTTTCATGAGCTCTAAGGAAGGGAAGGTACTGGAAATCCCTCAGCACTGAACACTTTACATGCAGCATCACTGCAAACTGAGTGGTTACCAAACCTAGTGAAACTTGTACCTGGTCCCAAACTGACATTCTTCTTGGTTTACATAGTCCTTGTAATGCCCCTGAATTGTAAAGGAAGATTTACAAGAATTGAGGCCTTATCTAACCACCATAACCTGTCATACTATCAGTATAATAACTCTGGGAATCAGCTCTGCCTGTAAAAGACTGGAATACTTCAAACAGCCTCAAGCATTAAAGTGTTTGGTACAAAACACACTTTGAAGTTTAATCATCACCATAAACACTTACTGCTTTCCTTACTGTATGTGTGTTCAAAGATCATGTATTGTGTCTGCAGTGCGATGGCACTGTGTGAAAGGACCCTAATGTTTTCTCCCTATATTTTCATCTCATCTATATCCTCAAAGATTTCCTGCCTTAATAGGGTATACTGATTTATTTTTGACTGCCATAACCTTTAAAGGCAGAAACTTACTTTTTCATCTAGAAACTTTAGTGATTCTGGAAATGAAAAGCATAACAGGAGACTACAGTAGATGGGAAGGACAGGAGAATCAGAGAAGAAGTAGTCATTTTACAATAATTAGTTAAATACTTAAAAAAACTTTAATACTTTTAATTAGTTCAAATAAATTGTAATCTCACAAATTATGAATGTTTTGACCATTGAATAATTATTTTTAGTTTTCTTTCAAATTTGCATTGGACTAATGTTGAAAATTTAAACTCAACACAAGAACTGAAAAAAGCGGTTTTCTTTCATACTCCCTAATGAAACCTCTTACAAATTGGGAGTCTTTAAAAGCCATGTATACAGTGGAATTACATTTCCAATGTGAACTAAGTATTCAAATTATTTTTGCCATTTATTCAGCTATGGTGTCATAAGCAATGGAATGATTTCTAAAAAATATAAGCACAAGAAAAATCCAAACTTTGTAAACTCTTAGTAAGCCTGAACAGCAGAAAATTAATTGCCTATTTACAGCACTGTATACTTGCTTATATTTACAAAGAGAAGACCTAGTTCAGAGCTCAGATTTGCAAGGTGGGAAGACAGGATACTTACAGGCCAGTAAGGAGTGTCTACACGCTAGCACATGTAGCTAGACAGGGACTAAAATCCCTTTGGTTTCAGCAACATACTGATTTGCCTAGTCATGTTACAACTTTTACAAGGTACGTCTTTACTTCTCTCACCTCTAGTTGGCAATCCCTAGGCAGAAAACTAGAAATACTTCAAATTTAATCTTCCCTCCCTGAAAAAGATGGGAGAATTTTCCTTCCCAAAAACATTTGAGAATTTTCACACTGAATTTCACAGAATCAAAGTTGACTGAGTCCTGAAATATTTTTAAGAACACGCCTTTGGGGCTGGTTCTGATTGTGCTAGCAAAAGATTGAAGCAACCCATTAAAATCAAATGGCAGCTTCAAATATATGGCAGCATGTTTTTCAGTGTTGAACAGTGGATTTCAGTTTCTTCATTCAAAGTGCCCAAATATGAAATTTTAGTTCATATTCTCCCATGTGACTGCCTTATATCTTAGCCTGTGCATTTTGATAATAAATTCAGGGTTGTATTTATTAGAGTGTAGAATTACACATATCTGTAGTTACGACATTATCATTGTCATAAAATCCTAGCTATTGATTTTGTTTTTATAATATATGGGAAGAG
Organism: Bucorvus abyssinicus; assembly: GCA_009769605.1. NCBI lineage: Eukaryota > Metazoa > Chordata > Aves > Bucerotiformes > Bucorvidae > Bucorvus > Bucorvus abyssinicus. The sequence goes on along the minus strand of CM020063.1, from coordinate 68,771,182 downwards.
AGAGTTGGAAAATTGAACTCTTTTGTGTGTATTTGTAATCTACAGTTACAATGTTTTTCATTAGCTAAAATTTAATATAAAGACTAAGGGCAAACTGACTATATGACTGCATGCCAGCTCCAAGTAATGAATTTTTATTTCTGTTATAATCCATATGCTGAAGTCTCTCTTTCTGTACAATTGTACACCCAACTCTTCTGTAATGTGCATCACTACTTTAATTAAATCACCAAACACTTCAGAAATTTTAAACTAAGCTTATTGGCTAAGACCAAACCATCAAATACATTGGTATAATGTGATGGTAGCACACATTTTTAAAATTCTATCATATAGAAACTTCTGAATGAAAATCATCAAAGTCTGGATGGCAGGGCTTTTTATGACTATAAAGGTCATCTCTGAAGTCCTTCTGAAGGACGGGTAGCTTCCTCCTTTCATTTCCATGGGGTTCATTCAGAAGGTAAATGAAAGTATGTATTCTGAGATATGAAGCTAAGACATTTTTCACAGAATTTCTCACTTCAGAGAGAGAAAGATGTTCTGACAGAGAAGAATGACATTTTGATATGCTTGTAAATTGTACCTGCATGGTCTTTTGTCACATCTAAAATTCCTTTGAGGTCCTGAGGGCAAATTCCTTTTCTGCCTTACAAGGAAATGAACTTCTCATTTTTCACTGAATGTTCAATAACAAGAACTGTACTAGGATTCCCAGAGTTGTGCCAGTCTGGAGCACAAATGACTGGGTTTACATCACAATGGTATCAAAACTGTCTTCTGAAATATCCCCGAAATGGGCTCTCTGTGTGGCTATGGCTTTCATGCTGTGCTGCAAGGACTTTTTGGCTTAACTATGATCATGTGTCACAGTACAGTACGGAAGAGATGGGTCAGGAATATTACATATTAAAAAGAAGAAGAGGAAAGTATAGAATTTGAACTACTTTTTGCCAGAAGCACTGTAGAAGTTCATGCAGAGATAGAATAATGTCAAACTGAAACAAAACATCTTTGTTTCATCAAACCTCCAGATGAGCAAATATATGACTTTTATTAGTGTCAAAAAGCCCCGAACTCCACTATTGCTGCTGCTCCACCATTTCTACTATGTCAGGTGGAAAGCTTGGATTCACAGAATTGACTTTCAGAAAAACAAGTTGTCTTTGCATCCAGAAGTCTTTCTCACTTTTCTGTATGATCTCTAGAGACCTGGATACCGTTTCAATGCTCTATAAATAACAATCTGTTTTCTTTCATTAAATTTATTCGCAATGCATGTGAAAATGTATGTGCTAAGAAGATGCAGATCTTGAGTTCTTAGAAGCCTGCTTTTTTTCAACCCTTCTTCTATGAAGGTTAAGTTTCTCTGCTGTGCTTCTTTATATTTCTTGTGGATTGGAGGGAAGGAAGGGGAGTTTTAGCCGCTAATTCAAGTAGCAGTATGTGAAATGGTTGCCATTTGGTTTGGTTTCAAAAATGAAAAGGTGCTTACAAATACATCCTTTTGTTTCCATAAGCACAATGTACAATAGATTTTAGACTTGTTCTAATAATGTAATGCTTTGCATAAACAATGTTTATGCCATGTTATTGCTCTTTTTTAAAGGGTTGGCTAGTGCAAGTAACCCACTGCTGATATTGTACTTTATGGAGAGGACAAGGTTTTTAACACCAAATGCTGGAAGCTCTGATGGACAGAATTGCCAGTCTCAGAGGGGAAGACCCCAGAACATCAGGAAATTACCTGAAATTTTGGGCATTAGTGTATAAAGCGGATTCAGTGGCAGACAAAGGAAACCTGCCCAGCAGGAAGCAAAAACTGTGCAGTGGATTGCTGGGGAAAAGGGGAAATGTTTCTTTTAGTACAGAGTGTCATCAAAACTGTCCCAATTACAAGGCTGGCTCTTACATTACTTTGTGTGCCTTAGTGATAATACGAGTTTGGAGGGTGCTGAATGCAAACTGTATATGAAGGATGCAAATGCAGGCTTTTCTCAGATAAAACTAATTTAGGTCGGGCGAGATACCCTGAAAAAATCTTCATCCATGGATGAAGTCTGTAAATTTTACTACTTCTAATTTAAGTAGGTGGTAGTAAGTGATTTTAGTAAGTGAGTTTGGATCTGCATTTATTAGTGCCACAGCCATAGACAAGGTTAAAGACTATTACTTCAAAGTGCTATGATGGTATTGAGAAGATTAAAGACCAAGGCGAATATACAAACTGGGTTTTCAAACTGCTGTAGTTATCGGCCTTCTCTGATCAGGAACACTTAGAAAGCAGCATTCAGAGATGTTGCTTTACTCTCAAAAGCCTTGCTTGAGGGAGAGAAAAACTTGATACTCACTTCATGCTTTCCTTACTTCACTTTAAGCACATTTAGAACAAAAGGAAAACAGAGGAACTACTTCCAAAACACAAATCCGATGAGGTAGGGAATGAAGGTATCCTGCAATGGAGTTTACATATGTGTGATTATCCTTCCATTTCACCATTTCCTGCCGTGCATTATGCATCTATATTGCTAAGACAAGCCAGAAAAGTACGAAGAAAAATACTGGTATATTCCTTGGCAAAAGACGATTATCTTCCTTACTGAAAAGCTCTTCAGTCTGTTTTTGTTTAAATTGCTTTGCCCTACAGTGTAGCTGTGTAGTTTTCTTACCATCTATTTGTTTTTATCATTAGGCCATGCTGGGAGAGACCTAGGAATCCATTTTCTCTTAAATGATCTCTGCAAAGGGCTCTTACGCAGAACTAAAGTGAGCCTTACATTTGATATTGCTTGATGAGTTTTGTACAGTGGTCTATTATGCAATTAGTAAATCAGTGTTTATCTCCAGGCAAGTTATTCTCTTTTTCAAATTATTTGAGTCTTCTGATTTAATTAGTAGAGTGCTAATACCACTGTCTTGCCAGAACAACAGTCATGCAGAAGGGCTCAGGAGATGATTTAATTAAACATGTGGAGTGCTACATATAGTTAATACTTTTCTATTGCCACTGGTCATTAAGCAAGTATATGAGACAAAGAGACATGCATAGTGCACTAGGCCACTTTCTGTCTGGACTGACACTACATGCAAGTACTTTCAAAATATATGAATCCTCTCTTGACTCCAAAATATACATTCACTTAAAGGAAGAGAAGCCTATGTAATTGATCAGCATGTTTTTAATGAATGTTCTTATAATGTTGTAATTTACATGAATTCCTAAAATTCACTATGATTTTTCTGGAGATAAAGTATTATCACTTTTACCATAATGTAACTAGGCATACTTTCAACATTATATCCAACTCCATACCCACATCCAGGGTTGAACTGGCCTACCTATATTCTGCCAAAAACTACAGCCTTATCTCCAAAAGCTTTTTACAGAGGGTAACTCAAGTAGCAGTCTTCCTGCCATAAGAACATCCTCTTTGGGAGGAAAAGCAAAGTTTCATCTTGTAGTAAGCTTATAGGAGAAAAAAAATATAGATTTTAATTTAAAGCAGCTAGGTTTTCTGATTTCAGGTTTTGGATGTGTACTTCCCTTGTGTCGCACAAACCCCCTTTTAAGCTAGAGTTTGCTGAAGAAATTCTGTTTGTTTTCAGCTGTGGAACTGTACCCCATGACTTGTTAAATATAAAGAGCTGTGATGCTGTAACAAGGAAATTCTGAAGAGTCTGGTTTGTCTGTGAGAGTTTTGCCAAGCCACTTCTGTGTTGCTTGAAGATAGAGGTATGCTATTGTAAGACGCTCATATTACACGTTGAACTGCTGATATTTGATTTAAAACAACAATTTTGTTAGAGTTTGGAGGGGCTGTGTAGCACACAGCTTTCCCCAGGCCTCAGCCCTTCACCACTTGACTCAGAGGGTATTGCAAGTGCAACTTAATCACTGCAATAAATATGCATCTGTCTATTAGGGTGTGCTTGAGGCACTGGGCTATGAATATCTGAATGCTTCAGAGTTACTCCAGGCAGACACTACTTAGAAAATTTTGCATAGCTGTAAATTATACAAAAGCCAAGGCTGAGTTTTCAGTTTATATACTTTCCTTTAATGCATGCATGTCACTATGATATCTGCAGCACATGGTATAGATGTCCATGCTTTAGTAAAATGATTCTTTTACGATTCTTTTGCAAATACTTTTTTTGAGAAGTTTTTTGCTTTGTTGAAGAGAGGGAAAATGTGAAAAGGAACTGAAAATCTGTTGATCTGAATGGTGTATCATGCCTCCTTACTACATATTTGTTGATGAAAGAAAAGGGTTAACAGTCACAAGGATTCTAGGTATAGCAACCAGGTGGGCTTGTGTAGTTGCTGGGGCAGGGGTGATGGTGGTGGGTGGTGGTGGAGGGTGTGGTGGGCATGGCGGGGGATGGTGTGGAGTGGCCAGCATCAGACCTTGGCAGTGCAGAAGTATTTTCAAAGACAGCAGGAGCCTCGAAGTAACAGAATGGTAAATTCCTGCTCTCCTATGTAAAGTTAGGAATGATGAATGGCTATCCAATCATTTACTTTACTGTAGTTACTTCGTTGTACTAAAAGGTATGCTAGTTTTGCGAATTATTGCTTAGCACCCTGCTCCTTGCAGAACTGGAATAAAACAAATATCTGACTATATGTGTCAATTGGTTTTTGCACACCGGGTAAAGAACCCAGATCTGGGACAGCACATTTGGCTGACTTAACGCAGAGTCTTAACCAGTTAGTCCAGTTCACAATGCCACTTCAACTGGACATGAGATTTTTTTTTGACCGTGGAAAGACAGAAGGGCAGGATCTCTGACAGTATAAACAGAACAAAAAAATTTACTCCCATAGCCTCTCATTGAACTACAGATTACAATAACTATCTTTCATTAACCAGCACCACAGCTGAGCAAACAGTGAGCAAAGTGAATATTAGGAAATCCTTATCAAGGAACAGCTTTAACCACTGTTTGCTTCTCCAGTTCAAGGAAGGAAGATGGTGGAAGAGAACACTTGGCCACCTATAGCTGCCACAGATTTTGAAATAAAATTAATCTCTGTACTGATATAGTGATGCCTGCATTATTAAACCCACTTCTCTGGAACTGCATAAAGGATATATATTGATTGATGTAGATGTGAGATCTTCACCTATGGCAAGGGCAAGCCCAGCTTTTCAATGATAAACTAGAACTAAGTGGCATGTGATGGGGAGGAGACTGCAGAACAATGCTTGTGACCTTTACAAGTTTTTTCTTTTGAACAGCCCACTTGATCTTTTTTTATAGCCAGAACAAAAAAAAAAAAAATCGATCAAGCCAACCACAGTTAATTACTAACAGTAAGTACAGTTAAAAAATATTTTTACATCTACCACTAAGCATAAGGGGATTCTGAGTTTTCAGAGTCAGCTTTGTGGGTGCAGGTGATTATTCCAAACTGTAGCAAGAAAAGAGTTAAGATCTCAGCGAGTTAATATGCATAGTATGTGTGTAGGCAACTGCTTCCTGGTGGTAGCAAGGATGCATTGCTGGATGATCTTACATGTCAGTCAGGTTCTTACACTGTTGCTACAATGTCTGACCTTCACTCTTTCTCCTTAAGTCTGACTCCAGTATTGTTTTTTTTGTCAAGTTTCTCCTTGGCAGATGTTCAGTAGCATTGACAGAATCTCTGGAACAAATTAACAGCAATAAAATCAGAGAAGCCCAGTCAGAACTCATCAAATAGTGTAACAGCACATGTTAAAAATCCGTAAGGTTTTAGGAAAGAACCTGGTCTGGGTTCCCTTTGAAGTCATTAAGCATCTTCTGCTGATTTCACCGGAAGATGATTTGCTAGCAGGAAGAGATCATTAGCAATTGTTTTTTTAAAAAAGTTGCCCAACTATTGAATCATGGACACTAGGACTCCTCTCCCCCTTTTATCCCCCCATTTTTTCTTGATGGCCTAACCTGTAGGCCAGGTTAGGCCAACTTAGTTCTCTAAGTTCTATTTTATAATTTTTATATACTTGATTTTTTTATTGTCCTTTTCCAGCACAAAGGGCCATAATTTTGGGTATTATCCATTTAAAAGTTCTTGTTTTCTATTCCCAGAAAACAAGGATTATATAAATTAATAACTTAACAATTAAAAATATTAAATACCACTTGGATTGAAACCTACTGCCAGCAAAAATATGTCTACTTGACTTACAAGTATCTTTTGGTGTGTGGTTTGAGTACAACACTGCCATGACTTTTCCATTGCTGACTAAAGTGCAAGGTTAGCATTTTTTCTGTTTGAGATAATTTTCCCTTTTGTCAACATGAAAAATAACCAACATCACCTTCTTTACTCCAGCAAAGTGCTCATCCATTTATGTCATCTGAAGAATGCAAGTTCCATCAAATTAAACTATTTACATTCTTAAAGTGCTACACATGCTAAAGCACTGGATTGTGTTGTGCGAATTACTTTTGATCTCTGCTAACTTAAAGGGAGAAGGAAATTCTCTATTTCACATCCATCCCAGGAAAGTGTCCAGAAAACTATCTAATAAACTACCATCACTCTTGCCTTAGAACCTCTTTCTGCTTGCTGCTTTCCCTGTGTTAGAAATGACAAGTTCTTTAGTCTCAAAGAAAGTAGGGACAAATCAGATCAAAGCCCTTCTTTTCTAGTGACATTAGGCTTAAACTCTTGACAGTTAGTCTTAAACTGCCATTGTTGCAAATTACTTCAAGTCCTCACCTGCAGCACTTACTATATACAAAATACTGCATTCAAACTTTCAGAAATAGTCACTGTTACAGGAATCTGCAATAAAATTGTGAAGAAAACTAGTGCAATGGTAGTTTCTGTAGCCTTCTGCTTTAATTCATTGCAACATAGCCCAATTAAAGACCAACTTAAATGCAGAGAGAGTAGTGCCTTTATGGAAGGCTTGGGGAAGTTATTCTATACTTAGATGCTTAAGGGCTTTATTAATTAACATTAATAATGCTTTATGTTTTCCTGCAAGCACAAGACCATTGTAAGATGGTTCTTTGCCACAGCAGAACATTGCAAACCTCCCACTATTATATATTGTACTGTGTAACATATACATCACACCAAACTAAAGCCAAATCTCATGACAGTTTTTAAGTAGCCATATTAATAGTAAAGTCTGGGTGTCACAGACAGGCTACCTTAGCTGTGACTTCAGCAGGGTAGTTTAGTTTCTGTTTATCACTCTGATGAGGAACTAGACTTAAATTAGTTATTTAAGTATTTATTTTAGTAAATTTAATTTAGTAAATTTTTAAATGTCATGTAGATGGGAAAGGGTTACAAAGACAAGTTGATATATAATCCTTCTGCTCCTAAAAATTTAATCACTGTAAAAGAATTAGGTGAATCTAGAAGAACTTGTTTGACTGCAAAGTATCATCAACACTGCCTGACTTGTTACTTTCCGTGAAGGACCCAGACAAGCAAAGGTAGATTAAATCTTTGATTAGAACAGGAATGTACACAATTATGCAATAACCTTTGTTAGTGACCTGACCTTTTCAGGCTGGTTTCTTCTTCAGTTAAAAAGGCACTAGATATTTTTAACCTATACCGTAATTTAGTTGTGCCATTCTATACGCATAGATGAGCTTCATACCTCTTACCCTTTGGCTAATTAATGTGGTGTCCTAGCAGTGGCCTGTGAATATGGGTCAATTTGAGTGAAAAAGGGAAACAGAAATCCTCCAACTCTGAGGCTGGTCACAGGTTATAATGAACTGAAGAGATTAATTTATAGTCATTTCCTTTCCTTCTTACTGCTACAAAAAATACATAAACAAAGTGTGAACTGTAACAATAATTATAGATTAAACCATATGTAAACTTCTTCTGTTTCCCCCCACCGACTCCTATAATTCACTGAATTTAGTACTATTTTGCTGAGCAAAGGAGTTCAATGGTTCTTTGTTGTCTAAGCAAAACAGACAGCACCTGAGTCCCAAACAGGTTTTAGGTACCTCATGCAGACCTGTCTTTTTAACTTAATAGCTGGAGTTTTTTACATGACAGCCCCTCCAACAGGGCTTCAGTTAACCTGTGCTAAATTCATATCCCGCAAGTAGTACAAAGAACGCTAGCTGAGCAATTATGAGGCTACTGATTAAGGCCTATGTATTTCTCAGAAAGAAACACTAACCCTCTCTGCAGCATGAGAGGCTTTAAAGGTGAAAGTAACTCATGATGCCACAGTTATTACTAGGAACGACTGACTTACCTGTCAGATGCTTCAAAATGACATCCAAAAGATTTTGCTAAGGTGTGAAAAAGTTTATTCTTTGCTATCTGTATGCTCTAACCCTGTTTAACTCATAGAAGGAAAGAAGAGCTAAGTTGAATGCTAACACTATGGAGGCCTTGCTTCTCATTCACTACCTTTTGTGGTATATATAATTCCACAATGAATTCAGTAGGAATTTTCCTATTTGTAAAGGGTTGTAGAAGTGGTCCAAGTGTGTCAACATTGCAGCACAGTAGAAAACTTGTCAGAAACAGAAGAAAAATTAACTATACTAGGTATTTGCAAAGGTGCATTGGGTATTTCCATACTAGATATTATCTGGTTTTGTACAAATCTTGCTATCAGTTACTTTCCCACCCAGTATTATTCTTTATTCCAACAACTTCTGTTTACATTGTTATTTAATCAACCATTAGCTTTATTGCTGCTTAATGACTATTTTGCTAGTGCTTAAGGGTTGCCCAAACAAATTGTGGTTTCTCCAAAGGTGTATAGTTTCTCCACTGGTGTATAGTTTCTCCACTGTTAAACCTCTAAAACTGAAGCCAAGTTCAATACGCTGCATGGTTCGGCCTTTTGTTGGCCTCCTCATTGTCTCTCCCTCTTTACTCCTGCAAATAAAACAGCTCTCCTAAGACTACACTAAATTAACCTGGTATCTTCCTGCAAGGACTTCCTGTGGAACTCTCTTTTTGTATTATAAAGTGGGAAAACAAGAAAAATTTCTGAGAAAATACGTATTTGGAAGTGCCACTGACCAATGACACCTCTAACCCTTGCAACACAAAAGTGTTTGTTCATATGGTGTTCCATCCTGAAATGAGATGCCTGCTGAAGGGTCTTTCAGCACTGTTTAGGGAAGACTAGGCGGTATGACAAAGTACTCAGAGGATCATCCAGCCTAGGCTCTGCGGAACTGGAAATGAGTTATTGGGAAGGACACTTTGCAGTCTGGTCCTTTCCAATTCAAGTTAAAGACGCAATTAGTTCAGGCTGAAGTAGCTCATTTTGCATAAAGAAAGTCATGCAGATGTCTTTCAGGTGATCAGAACTAAACCTGTTTTGTTTCACACACCTTGATTCAACCATGTATGCATTTTGTGCTGGTTTTGGCTGGAACGGAGTTAATTTTCTTCAAAGTAGCTCATACAGGTCTTTGTTTTGGATTTGTGCTGGAAGCGGTGTTGATACCACAGAGATGTTTTCATTATTGCTGATCAGTGCTTACACAGAGTCAAGGTCTTTTCTGCTCCTCACACCACCCCACCAGTGAGTCGACTGGGGGTGCACAAGAAGTTGGGAGGAGACACACTTGGGACAGCTGACCCCAGCTGGCTAAAGGGATATTCCATATGACATCATGCTCAGCAGTAAAACTAAGGGGGATGTTGGCAGGGTGGCACTGCTCAGAGACTGGCTGGCCATTGGTTGATTGGTGGTGAGCAGTTGCTTTCATTTGCATAGCTTTTCTTACTTGGGTTTTATTTTTCTTTTTCTTTGTTTTTGTTTCGCCCACCCCCCTTTCCTTAAAATTTATTATTATTATTGTTATTTTTATTTCTTTTTTAATTATTAAACTGCCTTTAACTTAAGCCATGAGTTTTCTCACTTTTACCCTTCTTATTCTCTTGCCCATCCCATCAGGGGATGGGGGGAGTGAGGTAGTGGTTGGGTGGTGCTTAGTCGCCAGCTGGGGTTAAACCATGACACAGGTTTAAGTGTGCTCTCACTCATTTCAGGAAGTTACAAACTTGTCTAAAATCATACATACACTAATGAAGCAAAAGCAATTCAGATTAATAAACTGTCAATTTCAAGACTTGGCCGTACATACGAATTCAAAGGAACACACATATTTCTATAAATCATCCCCTTTTGACAGGCTTATGCAGACCTGAACAGGTTGACAGATTTCTGGGTTATTTGTCTTCCCAGCAAAACTGAACATGGCCATCACAGTGCTCCAAAGTGCATATCATAGTGGCTGTGATTTTTACTTTACGGAATATCACATGCTGTTTAGTTTTCATGCTGTCAGAGTGTTTTGCTTCAGAAATGCTGCATTGTCCTTGTTTTTACTGAAGAGCTGGAAAAGTAGTTATACTGGTCTGGAAGTGGAGCTGCATACCGGCTGAGGAGACTCTCACAGACTTTCCCCAGTACAGAGGGTCTGTCCCAAGGCTAAGTATTGAGTTTCCCATGTGGGTGTGATGACAGAAACAGGTTTCAAAGCACTGAATATGACTTGTCTAAACTAGGTCGTTCCAGCTAACTGTGCTTTCAGCTAATTCCTGCTCCTTAATAGCTGCTTGTCCCTGAAATGTTGCTCCTTGGTGTCTTATCCTAAGTTAATAGACCATTTTTTCTGGTGGTTCTGAAGCCTCCAAACCAAGTCTTCATGCCTCAAATCTCAATAATGCTGTACACAAACAGGTTTCTAAACAGATAGCTCTTCTGCTGTAATTACTGTACTGATTGGCAGTATGCCCAACAAGCTTCTGATTTCACATATGAGAAATTAAAGTCATGACTTCATACAACCGTTGTGCAAAAGAAAATTAACAGTCTCATTCTCAGAAAGTGGGATGGGAAAGAATATTTCAGTCTTGGTATATCATAAAAACTTCATCTGTGACATATGTATACTATTTTATTTAGCATGGTTGGTATTTAAGCTAAAAAGTGTGTGCCTGTGAAAGAGAAAATAATGTCTTGTTAGTGAGATGAGTCAGGGTGCACACAAAATTGCTGCTCTTTGTGTATTTAAAGTGTTGGACAGCCAGTGGCGAAGCCAGCGTTCCCATGTATTTATTTTCTTTATTGTTTTGTACAGTTTTGTCCCAGCAGTGATTCTGGAGTCTCACTGAGTCAGCAGGTGCCACAAATACAAAATAATGGCAAAAAAGAGAAGAAAGGGCTCAAGAGTTGCCAGGAACAATGCTATCTTTTTACTCTCCTTACAACAGATTAAAAAGATATTCTTTGTCCTACTTATCAGAGGGTGTTTTACTTTTTCTAGATATACCTTCAGAAGCCTCAGAAAAGATTTTTTTCTGAAGTGGAATGTTGACTTCAGAAAGAAGCAAATTGGAGTATCAAAAAATCTTTGCAATTTGGAGCCACATTTATGTTTCCTATTGTGCTAAATTCTTAGCTAATAAAATAATTATGAAAATACAATATACTCAAACACGTGCTTGCTCATATTGTCTAAGTAAATATACAGTACTGCTCTTCGTTATGACTTACTTTTTCTTACATTACTCTACATTAGAATCTAATCAAACTCAACAGATAACTTACAAGGACAAGACAAATAGAAAGCAGATTACATAGATTTTGGTTTTATTTTTTTGTTTTTACCTGAAAACATTAATAGCATTACTGTTGAGGTAAAATTATAGTAAAATGGTTTTACCTTTGTCATTTTAGATTAACAGGAGGAATTTTGAATTAAAATTTATCTTTTAGTCATTCCTTAATTATTCTAAAACACTTCAAAATTAATAATAAAAAACTTAAAACAGCATCAAATCAGGAATTTGAATGGACTAAAAATTTCCCATACAGTTCCTGTATGTTCCACTTACAATGTTTACTTAGAATGTAAAACACAGATGTTATTTTTAGTTAGTATTGATATTCTCAGTGAAAAGGAAAAGATTCAATAAAGACACCTAATTGTTTTTAAAGAGACAGTTTTAACACATATGACTTTTCTGTTTATGCTATTTCTTTTTCATCTGACACATTTATATAAAGGCTACCTCACCTAAACAATCTACTCCTTAATGCCCTCTGTTAAAAGTTCTGTCATCTTTAGAATGATAATAGCAATGGCTTTTCTTTTTTCTTTATTTCCTTTTTTCCACAAGAAGTCATACAAGGTCAATATACAGTTCTGAGGTTCTGGAAATCTTTATATTATACCATCATTTTCCTAGTTCATCCGTAAACAGTACTGCTGCCACAGAAGCTACAACGAGTGAAGTGGAAGAGTAAACAAGGAATAGTCGGGATATTTCTTGAGTAAGACAGGGACAAGTCCTACTAAAATAAGTGTGAATCATTCCATAGGATTTACTCACCAAAGCAAACACTTTTGAATGTAAAAAGAACAAAGGAAGTTAAGAAAATGTCTTTCCTGGTAGAAAGACAAAACAATCTCACAGTAATTCTGTAGTTTGGAGGAAGAAAGAGCTCTCAGTTCTCTCTCATATGCACACCCTCTACAAGTAAGCTTTTACTATGATCTTATTTGATGTTGATTTACCACAGAAACTTCAACAAGGATTTGATGCACCCAGTTTCCAGTAAGTTGCACCTTCATTTGGGTCACAGTTTGTATTTGGGTGAAAACTTACACTGCTGATGAGCATCAACGTTTTAAAATAGACTTTAAGACTTTAAAAGGGAGATTTATGTATTTTATTCCCATAATTTCTTAAAACGGACTAATCTAACTTTAAAGTTTGTAGTACTCTAAGACTCCCTTTTAAAAAATGAGAAAGACTCCTTATCAGTTGTGGTTATCAGGCTAAGAATCTAGGGATTGTTTTTTGGCCTCATTTTCTTGATTTCCATTCTTAAACAGTGCTGGCCCATTGAGAATATGCCACAAAAACACGCAATTTGTCAGAAATTGGCTTTGAATTTTTAAGTATGTGATAATTAATTTTGAGGGTTTGGTCCAGAAAGCAGGTAAGAGAAACAATACTGTTCTTAGCTAAGGCTTCATTTTTTTGGCATACTTAATAAAACACGACAGATCTAGATAGCCAAGTGGAAACGAACTTTATTTAAAAAACAAAAAAAACATAAACAAAAAAACCCCCACCCCAAAACACTGTGTGTTTCTGTGAATTAAATTTAAGTTTATACGGGAAAGGATTCTACTCTACTTATGCTGTTTTCTTTGGCTACTGTCACAGAAAATATTCCAGTGGTGAAATCAAAGGTTAAATGTAACTGGCAGGAAGTTATAAAGGTGAATTGCATAAGATGTTGCTGAATAACAGGAGTTTACAACTTCAACTATTGCTTCTGTTCAGAGAGCTTTGGTGTGTTGTACAATAGTAGTAGCTAAAAGACAGCTTTTGGAGTTTAGCATGATAAGTTTTTCAGGCTGAGATGGTACACATTTACAGGAATAAGTTTCATTTAGCAGTATAAATGAAGGCATTTCATCACAGCGTATTATATGTTCCTTTTTCTAGACCAGTGTTTGAATTCTTCATGTTCAAGCGTGTGGGAAACAACTGAAGGAACTTGTACATGGCTAGTACACCTTGTTGCAACTGTGGAATGAAATAGCTAAGCAAATCTATTGATGCTACTACATCTCTGTAGTTTACATAGTGCATATGTTGTGACACTGCTTCTTTGTAGTCTTCTGCCCAAACCAGCCAGAGTTTAGTTAACACTAATTTAACTATTGAAATATGAAAAAAGCTATGACTATATTCTGAATCTTTGCTTTTATTATACAATGTCAGTACAGCGAGAAGGCTTTTCTTCCAACACAGGGAACCCAGATGCACAATACCTAGTGAGCTAAGACAGTTGATATTTAATATGCATCCTTAAGATTTTTCAAATTAAATGCATGGAGTTAAATTTCTTTTTTTATGACCTGAGGCATGTCACATTCAGAACTGTGGCCCAATGTATGTGAAGAGGAAAGGAATAGAGATAATTAGATCCCACATCTTTGAAGAGGGTTAAGGTGCTAGGTTGTCACATAGAACTGTCATTTCAAGAACAGACCCTCACTGTATAGCTCACCTTTATGTACAATATGGTGTGGCACCGTTTTGCGACCTGGCTGCTCCGTGTAACTCCACTCAGAGTTGGCTAGTGGATCAGTGACAAGGCCACATTGCATGTAGCTCTGTTGAAAGGAGGCCATCTCTTACTTCTGGAAATAACTGAGCTAGCTGACGAGCAGTGGTAATTCGAAAAGCCACCCACCTCTGTGAGTTTCACTCTCAGTGTGTGAGATATAGGAAGCTTGCATGACAAAGTAATTTTAAAAATAAATGACAACCAGAGGTCACACAGTTAAGAGGAACGCTCTTTTATGCTGTGAAATGCAAAATTGCACCTTCTGAGATGTATGACAGTTATTTAACAGTTTAGAAGAATAAGGGAAGATTTTCCACTGAAACTGGTAGAAGAGATTCTAATAAGCATGTCCAGATAATTTATGAGTAATCTGGAAAAATAAATAACTATATGAACAAATAATCACTCAGTACTAGTCATTATTAATGCTGACTATTACAGCTTTTCTCTGCTGTATTTAACACCTCTTTAACACTAAGATTTTGCAGATCATCTAGCAAAAGAGTAGAGAACCCTTCTCATTGTGAGAGATCACACTGAGGTAGTATTGAGATTAATCACAGGTAACCATGCAGATACTACACTTCCTGTGGCATTTTTCTTCCAAATTCTAGGCCCATTGGGTTTTCTACTTTGCCGAGAGACTAATAGGGATTTTGTGATAATAGCACAGCCATCTTACGAGTAAGCCAAGGAAAATTTTAAAAATTCCATACAGAACTAATTGTAAATTTCTACAATAAAAGCTGTCAAGACATGGTTGTTTCACAAATGTTAGTTCAAGTGTAGCATAATTTTAAATATTCTTCAATATATTCCTTTATAGAAATTTCACATGGCTGAATGAATCTGAGATTCTTGTCAGTTCCAGTGATATTAGCATAGCTACACTGAGAGGAATTTCAATTTCATTCAGCAAGCTCAGATTCCAGAGAGGACCTTTCATTTAGAAATTACATACTGGACTCAATTTAATATAGAACACCAATTTTGTGTCCTGATAGGATTATTTCGTATTAATTTATTTAAAAAAAACCCCAGAAAACAACAGTTGTGAATTGCTGTACAGAATTTAAGCACATACATTTCGGTGTCAAAGTATGACTGGCTGGAGACTGAGTACTGAAAGAAGGCCTGTTACACCAGGCATTTTGTAATTAAAGAAACATACAATGAAGGGATTCTCAAGACTCAGTCATCCTTTTTTTTCCAGCTTACATATTCTATAAGTGTAATTCATTAAGCTAAATAGGCTTGGCTTTGTTCAGAACTGGCTTTGTCAACAGTCACTAAATAGAAGAATTGGTTAATAAGTATTTACAATAAAGCACTTTGCTTACGTAGCGAAGTGTGGCATATGAAAATATAATTTAGCTAGTCAAATAAAACCAGTGTTTATCATACTATATGTTTGGTATACAGATCATATCTAAAACATTTTATTTGTCTATTATAATTAGAAGTTTTGTTCTTTATTGTGTTTTATTACATTATTCACCAACAACTGCCTTTTAGTTTTATATAAAATAATAGCTTACTTTTATAAGGCAAAGCTGTGAAACTACACATTTCCCTCATCCAGCTCCCTAGGCAGTGTCAGGGAGAATAGCTTCAAGCTGTTCATTAAATAGGGTCTGCTTATTGCTAATTCTAATTTGGATCACAGCAACACAGAATTCATTTTAGGCAGCGCCTAGCAACATACCGTTTAGAACTACTGAATAAATTCTTCCTATGTTTACAGGAAGAGTTAAAAAAAAAAAAGAACCGCAAATGAATTTTAAGTGTGCAGTATTTGCGCTATTTTCCACTTCAGCCTTTTGATGAGCATGGAAGTTTATTTTGCTTACTATAAAAGTAGGTCTGATAGGCATTTCACCAGAGACTCTGCATGGCTTTGTCCCTATTTTTTACTACTTCATGTATGCTTGACACAGAGAAGTTTTAATCATGTTTCTGCATTTCAGCTCATCTATCAACTGGACATTCTGCAATTGAATCTCCTTGAACCCATATAAAATACTGCCAGCTCTGGAGGTTGTTTTGTTTTGTTTTGTTTTTTTCTAGGTTGCTCAAATAGATTACAAGATCTAAACAGAATTACTTCTTCTGAAGTCCCTTTCAGATCAGAAAATGTCATTTGCACTTGCTCACTAACCCTGCTGCTTTGGATCAAGGCTGTCACAGAGCAGCTCTCTGACAGAGGCTCCCAAACTTGATAGCATCAGAAAGATTCTTTAAGGACCTCCAGTCTTTCTGGACATGGCATATCAGCTCTTCTCCCTAAAAAATGACATCCACCCCATTCACAGGATGATTTGGGAAAAATATGACAGAATTTGCTTCTTCAGGCATCTATTTCTATAAGATATTCCTATCAAAAAGGTGCACAGGATTTGGGGGGTGGGGGGGTGGGGCGGTGGGGGGGGTGGGAGTGGGCGGGGGGAGGTGATGACTGATAATGGGTGCTTGTGAGTGATTCTGAATTTCAAAGGCTATAATTTAAATTGGACAATGGTAGCTGCACAGAGACCTTGCTGTTCAATAAAAGAAAGCAGAAATAAGAATTTGCAGAGAGGTATTGGTTTGTACAGAATTATTGCTTTTGTTTTGCTTGCCTGCTATCAGTGAGTCTGTCTGCAGTGAAAAAAGATAAGGAAGTGCCAACCATGCAGATCTGAGGACTGAATCATCCCAAGTATAATACAAAACAATTCAAGACAAAGGACCAGCCAGAGGACTCAGGCTCAGGGGAGGAAAATGCTGTGTAAATACAGGCTGGCACAGAGGTCCCCAAATGCAATTTTAGAAAAAAATTAAGCAGTATACAGAGTCTGCATGGGACTGAAGGAAACAGAAGAGAAACTAAACCCAACAAAATTAAAAAACAGCATTAAATGAATCTGAAAAAGAAGACCAGGAATTTGAATTTGATAAGCAAAATGAGACATGCCTGGTGCTTGTCTGGAATTCAGCATTCCTCTCCTGGTATAATGTTCTCTGATATTAATGCCTGAAGCTCTCTTATATGGGATTTATAAAACAGCTAAGAATTCTGTCTTACTACCATAGTAAATTCAAATTTGACTGACAGCTAACAATCACCTGCTTGCTGTGTTTCTGTCCTTTATTCAAACTTTCCCAGTTTAAATATCTTTTTTTGGTTTTAATGTTGTTTTTATAAACTATATCTAGTTCTGTTGATAGCTGATATTGTTTTCCACAGTGGAATTCCCCTTCAATTCAGATGAAGAATATAGGATTTCCCATTTTCCACCTACGGATTTCCTGACTATCTGGTGATGCCAGATGTACAAGTAAAAGCAGAAATTGGGAGTGTTTTATTTCGGGCATGAACCCAGCGTGCTTTTCCAAATTTAGACAGTAACTTTTTTACCTCTGTTCTGTTATGATTATAGCTGGGGCACTAGTGGTAGGAATCATCAATGTTGCCTAACTATGTGCGTCATAACTTAGATTCAGTGAGAGTGAGAATTCATGAAAGTTTTGCAGAGCTTGTTTCTGATTTGTCAGAAGTGATGATGGCTTGAAAATTGTTTTTCACTTAAGAATAATACTTCTGGTGAGTTATGAATTGACTGTTCATTTGGACAAATATGAGATGGATCACACTAGTGAAGAGATTATATACATATCCAAGTTAAAAACATAGAAGTGTATGCACCTGCATGCAATCCTGTAATTAAACAATGTCTCAGTACATTTCCAAGCAGTAGGAAACATTTACTTCTACATTTGCTGACCTATAGCATTCAAATAAAATCTTACTGCTGTAGTGTTAACGTTACGGACTTTTACCCAGAAAAACTCAAGCTGCTGAGAGGCACTAAGGCCACCATGTTTTTGTTGAATATGTTTGTTGATGATGCATACCATTAGACAATATATATATAGTTATAAGTTATACATATGCCAAAAGTCCTTTGAGAAATATTTTTATTTTTAGAATGCAGCATTTTGATATAAAAAAATCAGTTTTGCAGTTCAGAAGCCAGTTTGCATCATTCAAAGCAACCAGTTTGGATTCCAAGTCCTTCTTCCTAAAAATTTTGTTAATTATTCTCAGAATGAACAAAGTTTTATGGAATAAAAGTTACTGCTGTGAACTACAATGAAAATATTTAAGAATAGCTTTGCTCCTATTATATTTTTAAGACATTGCATCTGGCAGGCCTTGAAAAAGTACTGATTTTGTCCAAGGCTTTCTTCATCTCTGAAGATAAGTATTGTATCTCACCTGATGCCCTACAAACATGGATGCATGGGCTTTTTTGTCTTACCATTTTAGTGATAATTTCGTGTCTTTCTTACTTTTTAAAGAAAATGCAGAGTGCAAAAATGTGAGAATGTAGTTCTACCGGCACGACTCAAGCAGGAAACTGACCTCACTATTCTGTAGCTAAAGAAGCTAAAGATTCTACAATGGAAAGCAAACACCTAGAGTTTAGTATATTCATAGTATCATTGGCAATGAGAATCTGAGTTTAAGAAACATTAAGAATAAAATAAACCACTCTAGAAAGGAGCTTACACTTAGGTTATGAATTGTCCTTAAGCAATCCCTGTAAAGCCATGTTGAAAGTCACTAACAATTCTGGGTAGTACAAGCCATTATTGTACCTCAGGACCCAATGTCAAAAGGTTAACAAAGTGGAACTGGAGCTCTGAGAGTTGGTCATGTTTGTAGCTAAAAGACAGGAACGAGATTAATTCATCGACTTGAAGATAGAGTGCCTCCAAGTATAGGCTAGCTGGTACAGTGAGCAGTGAGGAGCATGCCAGCCCTTGTAAGGTAAGAAGGGTAGTATGGAGGAAGTCAGCAGCTGAGGTGAAAGCATGCTGGCTATGAACAAGGAAACTAACCAGAAAATAAGCTAAAAAGAAACTGTACTTTTCACAGTGACTTGGACAAGATGGTGAAGTTTGCTATACATAATAGACCTGCTATCTATATTAAATTGTTGAAGCCTTTATATTAATGACAGTTAGAGAGCAGATGCTGTGTTTTGTCTGTGTATTGCAAACACTGTCTCATAAGAAGCTTTCTCATACACTAAATAGAAACAGATCACTTGGAAACTCATTCTGAAAGAGTAGGGCAAAAAAGAGCACTTCATAACAAATGTTATAGCAAGGGTAGAGTAAGCATTAGATGATTCATCTCAAATAAAAAATATGTTCCTTAGTATAAACTGAATTGTTCAGAATATTTCATTTTAACTTATAAACATTCTATACTACATATGGTTGAGAAGTGGTTTATGATATGGCTGTGCTCTAATACTGCACATGTTGATGGAACCTATATTCAGTATTTGTATTAAAAAACAGAAGAATTCACTACCAACCAATTCACTATGACATGAAACAGGAGCAACCTTTTAAATGTCACAGGGACTGTGTCTAATTCTGCAGCAGATGATTTGGACTTCTGGCTTTTACATGGCTCGCTAAGGTTCCACAACATGGTTGCATTTGCCCCCAAGGGAATGTGCTATAATTTGCCAGCCAAGAGAAAAAAGCATGTGACATAAAGGTGCTGGGACTTTACTATTCTCATGTTCATGCTTTGCAGACTATGTAAAATTCATATTAATCAGAGTTTTCAGAATATGTTTAAAGCATTTAATAGGTGTGTCCTTTATTGACAAAATGTGAAGCTAATTTTTTGTGGCAATAAGTGACAGAATACACAGACACTTCGTGCTTAATTCAATTGCCTTAGCAAAATTCTCTCATGTCGTTTCAGGCACTGGAGAGTTTGCATAGGTCTGTCAGATATTAAATCCCAAGAAAATAAGGAAGACTTACGTGTTTTTGGATTTGCATACGAATGCCATGTGGAAAATCCTAGGGCATCTCAAATGTCACTAGATGCCTGTGTTTAGGCAACTGAATCAAACTTTCATTGTTCATATATTCCCTTAACACTGATGCTCACTGGCAGCATATGAAATAATTCATTTTTATCCCATTTGTGGGTATGGACACAGTCTTACCTCATTACAGTAGTTCTTTGTGTTAACTTCATTGAGTTTTCAACACTACTTTTGAAAACAAGGAAAATTTCCAAACAAATTGTATAAGAGCTTAGATAACAATGGCTTCAAAAGAGAGCATTAATCAAGACCTAGCCCCTGGTGCCTGAATAACTCTCAAAAGGAGACAACCAGTGTTTGTTTTGCATTTTTTTCCTCAGCTCAAACTGTTCAAACTGAACTTAAGCCTGGGGCAAAATGAGCTTAAGAAAAAAAGAGCTGAAGATGAGTTAAAATAAAATTAAAAAAAAAAAAAAAGAAAGAAGGAAAGAAAAAGTAATAGAGTCAAAAAGAGTAAGAAGTCTCATACTAGTTATCCTTGCTTTACAATGCTGCAGTGACATTGACTTCTAGAGGACTGTGCTGATGCAATTTAGAGCAGAATTGGTCCAGTACATGATAATGGAAAAGCCACAGAATTTACTTCAGAGAGATTTCTAAAATATAAAAATTTAAAAGGAACTGATGTCTGTTGTTGGAAATATACTTGGAAGGAATCTTTTGGTATTTAGAAATGTATTCTTCTCTTTCCCATTTTAGTGACTGAAGTAAGTAATCTTCCGTTTATGACATGACAGTTGTTTTGACAGCATCTCAATATGATGTCATTAAGAGACGATCAACATCAGAACTAGGGCATAAACTGCTAGAAAGGAGGGAATAAAAATTGAATAGACCAAAATATTATAGACTGAAATACTATGTAGTATGGGTAGAATTATATTTTTGGAGAACAGATGGTATCATTGAGACATTAAAAGGCATTAATAACTCAACTAATTTCTGAAAGCCTATTTATTTTTTACTGTACAGACGATTGTTCTGAGTATTATATAAACTATTTGATTGAAAATGTTGTATATTATCCTTTCCTACAAAAAGAGCGTGGTATTAACAGGTTTCCTGTATATTCATGTGGCAAAAAATAATGTACTGTAACAGGATGCTATACAGAATAACTCAATAACAGAGTAATTCACCTTTTTTGCCAACAGAGTCCACTTTCTAGATACAGACATTTATGCAGGGAAACAGTGATTATTATTTTAGATCTTCCAGCTGGTAAAATGGAATGAAAGAAAGAGATTGATTAAAAATTGAAACTACTCATTTGGTGTTTTACTTATCAGAGTCTAGAAAATCTTCGTAAGTATCTGCCAGTAAATTAGTTAATGGACTACAGGGTGCACTCAGGGTGCACAAAATAAAAATACATATAATATTTTCACAATGTAATATACACATTTAAAAAGAATCTCAAATTTTTCATAGTTACTTATAAAACATGGAGATCTCTCTACCAGAATCACAAACTTATTTTTTTTTAATGCAAGCTAGCATTATATTGGTTCTGCTTTCTTTATTTTTCTTGATAACTATTATTGTATATCATATTTTAATATATATTTAATTATTATTGCCCCATGCTATTAGGAGATTTAGATTAAAGCATGCACAACAATGGCAACAGAAAATTATTTCAATGATCTATAAACTTCAATTCATACATAGATCTAACTGGCAAAAGCAGAGCTCTTGACTTGGCAGCAAAGGCAGCAAAACTTGTGTCCCCATCATTTAGGTCCTCACTTTTCCCAGGTGATTTGCTCTTTACATGAAGCCCATCTTTTTAGCAGGTTTCTGCTCATAGCAATTTCGGTATGATCTGATTGCACAGAGAGAGAAAAAACAGGCAGAAAACTTCTCTGTCACATTTGCTCATGGGTAGCCTGCAAGCTCACAGCCGAAACTCATTTGTAGGTGTCTACTTTCCCAACTAGCTGCAGAATGCATACTTTTTTTTTTTTTTTTGCAGTTACGTGAATGCAGTTTTTCATATATGTGATTCTTGTAGAAATCCCTTTCTCCTGTGTGCATTTCTTGCACATTTTGCCATTATTATTTCGCAAGAGGTTTGTCCTCAAGAGAAGTAAATTGGCTGAAAACAGATCAACTGGAAACAGCTATATGAAAATTCAGTTTGTTTCTTGTCCCTGTGAAGGTCAGTGACAATCATAGTGCCTGGGAGAGTAGATTCCCAGGCAGGCTATTGGGTGACATTTCTTCTGTGTGCTTCTTTCCCACAGTTTATGGAGCTGACTCAAAGCTTATAAAACCAGTGGGAATATTGCAGTTATCTCCTCTGCATCTTAGGTCAAGTCCTCCAAGTCTCAAAAGAAAACCATTTCTAGCTGGTACAGGTTATTTCATTAGAAGACTTGTGTCTCTTATAAACTGGGAGAGTGGTTTTATTGATTCATACAGCATGATCTGGCAAACATGTGACAGTGACAATGTGCCAGTAGGACTTGCAGAAGCACCTGCTGCTCCTGCCACTTCTCCTGAGCTTGTGACCTCAGCTGTGACAAGGACACGGCTGAATGCCTCCTGCTCTGTTTATCCCCACCGTTCCTCCTGCCTTCATCCCAGCTTGTTCTTAGTTAGATAATGCAAAAACTATGAAGACTTCATAATTTATTGTGGTTTTCCTGTAATTTTTGCAGTACTGCTCTAGCATTGTTAGAGCACTATCCATATTGGGCAGGCTGTCGTTTTTGTTATTATTTTTCTGGAGCTGGATAGGCCAGGAAGGACAGGTGGTGGCATGCCCCTGTATGTAAGGGAGTGTTTTGATGTTCAAATCTTGAACATAATTATGGTGATGATAGGTTTAAGTGTTTAAGGGTAAGAATCAGGGGGAAGGCCAACCAGACAGATATCATGGTGGAAGTCTGTTACAGACCACCCAACCAGGATGAAGAAGCAGCAGCTAGGAGAAGTCTCACAATCACTGCCACTGGTTCTTGTAGGGAACTTCAATTTACCAGATGTCTGCTGGAAATACAATACAGCAGAGAGGAAACAGTCCAGGAGGTTCCTGGATTGTGTGGAATTCCTGACACAGCTGATGAGAAAGCCAACTTGGGAAGGCTTCCTGCTAGATCTGTTGTTGGTGAACAGAGAAGGACTTGTGGGTGATGTTAAGTTTGGAGGCCCTCTTGGGCACAGGGATCATGAAATGGTAGATTTTCAATTCTTGAGGAAGTAAGGAGGCAAGTCAGTAGAACTGCCACCTTGGATTTCAGAGGGCAGACTTTGGCCTGTTTAGAAGATCAGTTGACAGTCCCTTGGGAGGCAGTCCTGAAGGGCAAAGGAGTCCAGGAAGGCTGGACATCCTTCAAGAAGGAACTCCTAAAGCTGCAAGAACAAGCCATCTCCATGTGAAAGATGAGCAGGCAGGGTAGAAGACCTGCCTGGCTAAACAGAGAGCTTTGGCTGGAACTCAGGAAGAAAAGGAACGTCTATCGCCTATGGAAGAAGGGTCAGGCCACTCAGGAAGATTACAAAGATCTTGTGAGGCTGTGCAAGGAGAAAATCAGAAAGGCTAAAGTCCAAATAGAACTTAGTCTGGCCACCACCATAAAAGACAATAAGTGTTTTTATAAATATACTAACAGCAAAAGGAGAGCTAAGGAGAATCTCCATCCTCTACCAGATGTGTGGGGAAACATAGTGACCAAGGATAAGGAAAAGGCTGAATGCCTCATCAGAGGAAATGGTTGGTGAACTATTGTGCCACTTAGAAGGGATCCACTCAAGAATTCTGAGGGAGCTGGCAGAAGTTCTCAGCAAGCCACTTTCCATCATTTACCAGCTCTCCTGGCTAACTGGGGAGGTACCAGACAGCTGGAGGTTAGCAAATGTGATGCTTCATCTACAAGAAGGGCCAGAAGGAGGACTCAGGGAACTACAGGCCTGTCAAACTGACCTTGGTGCTGGGGAAGGTTATGGAGCAGATCATCTTGAGTGCCATCATAGAGCATATGAAAGACAACCATGTGATCAGGCCCAGTCAGCATGGGTTTATGAAAGGCAGGTCCTGATTGACTAACCTGATCTCCTTCTATGACAAGGTGATCCACTTAGTGGATGAGGGAAGGGCTGTGGACATTGTATACCTAAACTTTAGCAAAGCTTTTGACACTGTTTCCCACAGCATTCTCCTGGAGAAACTGGCTGCTCATGGCTTGGATGAGTGCACCATACGCTGGATAAAAAACTGGCTGGCTGGCCGGGCCCAGAGAGTCGTGGTTGAATGGAGTCTAATCCAGCAGGTGGCTCGTCACAAGCAGTGTTCCCCAGGGCTCAGTGTTAGGGCCTGTTCTCTCATCAGTGATCTGGATGAGGGGATTGAGTGCACCCTCAGCAAGTTCACGGATGACATCAAGTTAGGCTTGGAGTGTTGATCTGCTTGAGGGTTGGGAGGGTCTACAGCAGGATCTGGACAGGTTGGATCGATGGGCAGAGGCCAGCTGTATAAGGTTTAACAGGGCCAAGTGACAGGACCTGCACTTGGGCCATAACAACCCCCTGCAATGCTACAGGCTTGGGGAAGAGTGATGGGAAAGCTGCCCAGAAGAAAAGGACCTGGGAATGTTGGTGAACAGCCCATTGAATCTAAGCCAGCAGAATGCCCAGCTGGCCAAGAAGGCCAATAGCATCTTGGCTTGTATCAGCAATAGTGTGGCCAGCAGAGGCAGGGAAGTGATTGTCCCCCTGTACTCAGCACTGGTGAGGCCACACCTTGAGTACTGTGTTCAGTTTTGGGGCCCTCACTCCCAGAAGGACATGGAGGTGCTGGAGCTTGTCCACAGAAGAACAACAAAGATGGTGAAGGGTCTAATGCTCAAGTCCTATGAGGAGCAGCTGAGGGAACTGGGCTTGTTTAGCCTGGAGAAGAGACGGCTGAAGGAAGACCTTATTGCTCTCTTTACAACTACTTGAAAAGAGGTTGTAGGGAGATGGGGGTCAGTCTCTTTTCCCAGGTGACAAGCAACAGGATGAGAGCAAGTGGCCTTAAGTTGTGCCAGGGGCAGTTTTGGCTGGATATTAGGAAAAATTTCTTTACAAAAATGGTTCCCAAGCATTGGAACAGGCTGCCCAGGGAGGTGGTGGAGTCCCCATCCCTGGAAGTGTTTAAAAGATGTGTAGATGTGGTGCTGAGGGACATGGTCTAGTGGTGACCTGGCAGTGCAGGGTGAATGGTTGGACTTGATGACCTTAAAGGTCTCTTCCAAACAAATGATTCTGTGACCTACACTGAAAGATTAGCATATCTGACAGGAGCAAGTATCAGTGTTCCACACACAGGCACTTTTCTCTCCCTCTTCTCAGCACTGATGATGCTGCATAGACAGAAATACAAGAATTTCAGAAAATCCCTACCGGGTATTTTTCTTGTCACTTTCCTGTAGTCACAGATACTAGAGGGAGAAAAACGAAGAAATCAAAGCAGGAGATTTCTGTGTATCCTCAAATACAGATGTGTCTAATGCAAGTCCATGTTAGTATTGTTAATTTGCACTAACCACTTCTTTAGAGCGGAAAGATAGAACTGTCTCTTGAGAACAAATGAAACAATTGGTTTGAATCACACTTATTTTGTAATACAGCTATTGTAGCCATGATGCTGTAAAAATAGGAGGCAGGGCAAAATTTCTAGGTAATGTAGTACCTTTTATTAGACCAGCTACTTAGGACAGTCAAAAAAAAAAGTTAAACTTGTAGGCACACAAGCTTTTTAGTATATTTATATTTCTCCTACCTCTACTGCTTAAGTTCTATTCAATGACTTCAATGATTCGATGATTCTGAAGGGCTATAAAGGTTTCCTCTCTGAAAGAAAGACTTTATTATGTTATATAGTCACAATAAAGCCCAGAAGAGGCATTATATCCACTTGAAGATGCTCAGTCCAATTTTTGTTTGCTGAATTCCTTCTTGGGTTACAGAGTTGAATGGCATTAGAAATGGCTTCCTCTTGTGTTAGGGGTGTCTTTTAATAGGTTCAGGGAGAAATTTCTCAGCTCTTCATTTTTTAATATATTATGTTGATATTTATCTGGACAGGAATTCAGGTTTTTGGAGAGGACAGACCAATTCAGAATGGTGGGGTGTTTAGATAGACTAATAATATAGGTAAGCAAAATGGTTCTCTCAGTCCCTGAACTAGACTGCTGGATGGTGACATGATTATTTTTTTCCCCTGACAATTTGCTTTTTGATGAGGTTATCTGTTTTGTCTCATACCTGTTCTACAGCAGAAATTCTTTGAGCTGGCTCAAAATCTAAAAAGCAATATTTATGCTGCTATAATGCTTGCTATACACTCAGCTGCAGTTGAACTAGGAGAGGCAACAGATGAGGGTGCATGACATCCTAGATTTTTGACCTTGCTATTGCTCAGATTTTCTTAGAGTAGAAGAAATGTTATACCTCTGCATTTTTTAAAAGGAAACTTAATTGCTTGTTCTTGTTTTTCCAATTTTTGTAGGAACTCTCCCAGAGGAAAAGCGTGGGCTGTATCAAACTCCATCTGCCCCAGCTGTGATAACCATCTTGCAGACACTCATGGCACAGAACAAGAGTTAGGGACTAAGACCTTAGGGAATGCATTTGAAATGCTGCCAATTGAGCGAGTTGCCTCCTGCTCCCAGATTAATCTGCAATCTTGTCAATCAAGGAGCTGGATAGCATGGCAATGCAGTAAAATATGATCCAGAAAAGAAGTGTTAACATAGTAAGAAACTGACTGAAACTACATTGAAGTATTTGCTTTGCACAGGGAAACAATTCTTTTTGCTTACTTTATAGTGATGCTTTTATACAGGAGCAGAGGGACTAATACAGCTTCTGAGTCATCTGATCTAGTCCTTCTAAACAGTAATTCTCAAGTCCTGAAGAAAGGTGAAAGCATTGAACTCCGAGGTTTGGGTATTGGTTCCCACCAGTGGGTGGGATGAGTTATAGGGAAGAGAGATCTTATTTTGAGCTGGAAAGACAGTTCTGAATACTGAAAACCGAAGACACAAGCCTTCTCCTCTCAAAAATTTATTTTCTTGGGAAAAAAAAATGAAACACCAAAACCAATCAACCAAACAACTCCCACGCCCCCAACCCCTCTTCATATTTACTAGTCAAATTATGTTTCAAAAACTCAGAAAGTGTCCAAGGACCTATTACTCTCAGCTCTGGGATGTAAAGTGGGCCTTTAAAATACTCCTTTTCAAGAACTTCAAAATGATTATGGAAGTCTTCGTTTTCTCTGTTTTCTGATGCTGATATCAACTACAATGTAGCCACTCCACAGATGTCTGAAGTCCAAAATTTGGGCAGGAATTGCAGGAATTTGCAGTCTTAGTTGACATATATTAAAAAATATGAGAGCTCAGTTAGAAACCTGAAACTTGACAAAGATAGAAACTTGTGAGATTTTCAGGATTTCCTATGTTCAGCTCAAGCAGGAAAGAATATTTTCATGTCTGTTCCCTTTTTTCCAAAAGGAATAAAAAATGAAGATATCTTTGAGTTTTAAATTAGCTGTATCCTTTGAACTAGATCTTGTTTAGGCTGGCTTTCATTTGAAAAGATCTGCTATTGCTTTGCAAATTCAATTAGAATCTCAAAAATATTCTGATCAATGTAAATATATTATCAGAAAAATGTTCGTCTTCACTAGAGCTCTTTTTTAGAGAAGAAAAAGAATGGAAAATAATAATAATAATAATTGCTTTTATTTGCTTTATAATAAACTGTAATAAAATAAATTATTGCAAGGTAATGAAGCATTCCACTGGAATGAAAGAGGAAAGGAGATAACGTGAATTATCTCACAAGAGGAAATTGATAGAAATCCTCAATTATGTTTATCATCTAAGCAGGGAATCATTAATTTTTCTGCTAGGACATTTTAGATCTAGGAGTGCCATGTGAAAATCTGAAGATTTGAACTGATTTTAATGAAAGAACTGTAGGCCTTCGGAGGTGATTTAGGTGTCTAGTTATCTTCCTGCTCACTTTGGTGAAGAAAGAATAGACAGCCAGACGTAGTTCTTTTAAGCTAAACCAGGTTGCAGCTAAATAGGTGAAGTTGCACCTGTTTACAACAGTGTGGTTCTTGGCCTGTGATAAACATGCCAGGTAATAAGGGGTAAGCTGATAGAATCATGTGTATTTACCTTTGGTATCCGGCAAATGCCAAGAACGGTTCACAAAAAACCCTATGAGATTGCTGGAGATAGTCAAGACAAATGACTTTCTTTATTCCATGAAAAAAAACAAGTTTGTTTTATAAAAGAAACAAGGTGACTATGAGAAAAATTATTATCTATATAGACTGAAAGGATTGACCATCCAAGTGTCAATATCTTGGCACTAAGACAGACAGTGAAATAAACGTGAATTGCATCAGGTTTTTTCCAATAAAACAGGCATCTAACTAAAGAAGTTCTAACATAGGCTGCTATTTTGGTATGGCAATAGTCTAAAAAGGATTACAGCATGATGGCATAAGCAATCTGAGTCTTAAACTTAATTAAACAATAGGAACTCATAAATCCTATATCCCAAGTTCTTGGGTCCATATAGGATATAGGACCAACTTAAGGAAAGAGTAAAGTGCAAACACTAATGGAGAGGTGGTCATATTACCCATATTACAAGTTTTCAGTTCATATCTGAAACTCAGTAGTTATTTTGTGTTGGCAAAAGCTGCCAGTGATTAGCTGAATCAGTCACCAATTTTGAGGCACTGACCATGGTGAGAAAGGGTTGTGATCTCTTGTTTGACAGAGACTGACAATGTCTCAGCCAATCCAAATATGAGGAAGATATGAGTAAAGAGGTGAGAAGAAGAAGACTTGATGTGGTTTGAGCAGCCCTGAGACGAGAGCCCCAGGGGCATTTAGGTCTGGCAAATGTTAGTTGATTTTTGAAGAAAGACAGGTCCCAGGAAAGGGCAAAGTGTTGATTCTAAGACAGTCACTACGGATATGACTTATGAAGATATGTACCTATTTCCCATTGATTTAATGGCATTTAAACTGCTGCTTAAATGTTTTCTTTAATAGTAGTAATATTCTAAAGCAGGGGCTTTGGATCCTATACTTTAGGAACAGATGGGGAAGAAGGTAACAAGTACATTTTTTGTGGAAAACTTTATAAGAAAATATAACGCAAACTTCCTCCTGACATTGAATGAAGGGCTTAAATAGCTATTTTCTTAATATTTGATCCTGGAGTCCCAGGTTGCATTTTTTAAGGTTACCTTGGCCTTGAGAAGAAGTAACATTTGTTGACGAACTTGTCTCTACACAACAGGCACAATGGCAATCAATGGAAAAGTGTATAGAGCAAGAGGGAGTCTGAGGCGGAGAGGTGGCATGAGGACAGTCTGCTCATGTCAAAGAACATAACCAAATTATGGATACATATCTTTAATCTCACTTTCTTACTAACAGGCAAAAAAAATTCTCAAGAAAAACATCTCTCTGTTGAATATGTTTAGTTAGTTGGCCAAAAATCTCAGGGCAAGCCTGATTACTGCTGAATGTGATAAAGAAATACTGCTTGCCGCTGTGAAAGTAGAGTTAATAAGTTCTTAGAAAATTACTGTCTCCTGGACTTGCGGAGTGAACTTGAAGGTACTGCAGACATATTGTACCTGAGGCTCAAGACTGGACATAGAAAAAATAAATCTTATCAGTAAAAGTACTTATTCTTAGGGTAAAAGTTATCAAAACAGCACATATTTAACTAATGATTGTTTATGCAAACACTCTGGGGAACTGCTTTTTATATGTGAATGAAAAAGTCAGATGACAGTAAACAAACACAAATGCTCTCAAAACATAGCTGGAAATTGTATTTTTCCATATTATGATTGAAAGTGCCCAAATAGCACTACTGCTAATGATAAAATGATACCCTTGATAATGGTGATAAGGTATTATTATTTTTAATATCAAGTTTCATATTACCAAATTACATTTTTAAACTGGAATGTTTAGACACAATTTTTCAGGAATACAACCTCTAGAAAAGATCCATACTGGTACAAACAGCTAGGTTAAAAGCGGATATCACAGCCAAACTTATGTTGGTTACAAAGAGTTCAGGAAGAGCTCACTTACAAAAGAAGATGGTGATTGTAGACTTTTTTTCTCCTTCTGAGTAGTTAGAGATGGAGCATAAGGGACCATGGACCTATAATTAAAGTCATTGAATACCACTTGCTTCCTTTTAGAAGGCAAGAGGAAACTGGAAAAAGCGCAAAACTTATGCAGTTAAATTTAAAAATGTAAAGGAAACATGTTTCTTTCTATACATGAAAAAAATTATTCTGTATTGTGGTATATCTAATTACACATGAATCTGTGACTTCTAAAGTTTTGACATTTGAACAACAACAACAAAAAAATCCTATTTTGAAGGGTCAGATCCTGAAGTCTTTACTCAGTTTTCCCTAAAAATAGATACGCACTGAAGCTTTGGCTTGGAGAGGAGAGGAGAGGAGAGGAGAGGAGAGGAGAGGAGAGGAGAGGAGAGGAGAGGAGAGGAGAGGAGAGGAGAGGAGAGGAGAGGAGAGGAGAGGAGAGGAGAGGAGAGGAGAGGAGAGGAGAGGAGAGGAGAGGAGAGGAGAGGAGAGGAGAGGAGAGGAGAGGAGAGGAGAGGAGAGGAGAGGAGAGGAGAGGAGAGGAGAGGAGAGGAGAGGAGAGGAGAGGAGAGGAGAGGAGAGGAGAGGAGAGGAGAGGAGAGGAGAGGAGAGGAGAGGAGAGGAGAGAGGAGAGATTTGGGGTGAAATTGCATAGGTCTGCAGTTGCCTGTTACGGAATAGCAAACTTCATTCACTTTGGGATAACTGTAAAGTTATCAAGTACAATGAAGAATAAAGTGAAACTACCTGTTAAGTGCTTTTAAAGAACAGACAGAACTTATTAGCCTTTGCTTTACTTCAGTGTGATTTCTCAAACTGGCACAAGAGCCTGTGTGAGTGGAAGAACAATCGGCACTTTCTAAAGATAGTAACTTTCCCTAAAAAAAAAAAAAGAAAGAGAGAGCAAGGTAGGGAGGAAGTTTTAGTCTCCAGTGATTTACAGAAAACATGATAAAAGGAAATGCAAAAGCCTATGTCCTTGGATCTGGATCTTGATAAGTATGACGTGAAGATTTAAAAAAAAAAAACCAAAACCCAACCAAAACCAAAAACAAACACTGCAATTTATTTTCCACTTCCTTAAACAGTGTTTATGAAGTCCTCTTTCATCTGTTTGCATGCACATGTCCTGTTAGAACCCAACCTCCAGCAACTCACCCCCTGAATTTATGAAATTTTATACTCTCAAAACATTCATTATATTTGGCCATGAGAGCTGCAAATGTTGTATCAGGTGCATGACACATGGTTAAGATATCATGCTTCATAGCATAACTTTTGTATATATGAAAACCCTTTATCTTAGGAAGGAAAAGGTGATAAGATTAAATGTCCTTTGCAAAGGTCTAGGAAAGGTTTTTCTTCTGAGTTTATGCAGTATTCCAGGACTTGGACTTACGGCCTTAGTTATTCAGACAGTAATCCTTTCTCTTTGGCTTATCTATTTAACATAAAAGTTCCAGACAATAATTGAATAAAAGTATTTAATTATCATATTCTCTAGCACTTATGCAAAGAAACATCAACTTCAGAGTTCACAGAAAAGGTCTAAGAACATTATCCCTAACACAGATCATTGACTGATCAATGACATGGTAGATACTGACGTGATTCATAACACAAAACTCCTGTTCACTGAATTACAGAAGCACATGGAGTATGTTGATGCAGATTTTTGGTGACGTTATCTCAAGAAGTATTGTTTCAAAAGGTATTGACTTTAAAAGGAGAAGAGTCTCTTTTTTTAGAGTAAAACAGTGTAATAGTTCTGGTTGTTTTTTTCAGATGCCTGATGCATATTGCGGCATAGTTACTCTTGCCACACAGATTGGCTGGCTACTCTGTGGACTACAGGCCTCTAGAATTTCATCTTGAAAGCAATGGAAACTATGCCTAGAATTTTACAACAGGAACGATCGTTCACATCAGTCAAACAGTTTCATTACAATGTACGCTGTGTGACTGTGATTGCAAAAGGCACTCTTAAGAGCTTATTTTTATCTCTAATTTGCTAAGAACATATATGGATTATATATATACTTTATATAAACACATAGGTATAAATACACCTAATCATACAGGTATATACATGAAAATAATTCACATACAAATATATTGTATGTTGTATTTATCTATAATATGCATTTTTTTAAAAATTACACACACACATATATAGGTAATATTTTCAATTGCAAGGACCTAATCTAGTTGTCTTTATTTAAATAAAACTTATTTTATTCTAAGTACAAAAGGATCTTTTCTGATCCTGAAGAAAATCTGAGTTGAATGGATAATAGATATTTATTAAATGTGAATGTTAAGAGTAAGATACGCTAAAGCATCCACAGTTCTCATATACAAGGTGTTATTGAGCCACTATATGGAGCATATACAGGCCCACAAATACAAACTGGCAGACTGGGTTTTTGGAGGGTGTTTATTTCAGACACTCTTATATAACAAAAAGGTTACAAATGGAATGCAAAGACTTTCTGGAATAGATTGTGCAGAGTTGTGAAAATTAAAGTTTCTTTGTCATTACTTCAACTTTACCCCTAGTTATACCTCTATTTCCCCTTTGTACAGGTCCTTGACAAAGACTGACATGGATGAAGATGCAGTCTATATAATGGTGCGGTCACAGTGCCACCTGAGACACATCCACAAAAATTTTAATAGCTCTTCCCTCCTTGTACCTCATTGTTAGTTTTTTAGGAATTGAACTCGTTCATGAGCACAACCTCTCCCGATCCCAATAAAGTGCTGACCTTTGTTTATTGCGGCAAATGATGGAACTGATTAAAAATATTCCTATTCCAGGTTTATACAGGCTGACTGTCTTATTCAATTCATTCTGCAAAAATAATGCATTATTCATAGTGATGCTTTCAAATCTGCTTTAATCTGCATTTATGTGATGAAGTATATGCAGCTGTGAGCAATCTTTCACTTAGCTTCAGAATAATCTGGCATTAAGCAATAGTTTACAGGGGTTTATTATCACAAGTTACAGATGATTTTGATCAAGATAATCTCTGTTAACAGCTAGTCTGTTTATTACAGAGTATTGTTTCCTCCAGCAGTATGCTGTTTTTATTCTTTCTTTGCACCAGGTGCAGTGAATGGAATAGAGGGGAATTGAATAGAATTGAATATAGCATAAGCTATAAATATAAAAATATCCCACTGGCATTTTTTATTATTGTCTGCCAGTACAGCTTCATTTAAACACATGTATGATCTAGTTACCATCTTCCACTGTGAGCTTTGCAGTATGGATTGTCTATGTTGCTTCTTCATGCCAAGTTACAGTAATGTAGGGCTAATTCATGACTGGACAATCTTGGTGTAACTATGCTCTAGAATTCAAGGGGGTTTTGTTTGTTTGTCTTGTTTTTGAACAACATCTCATTTATTTATAATATTCCTTGGTGCTGAAGAAAGGACAAAACATCTGAGCTCCAGGAAGAATGCTATTAGACTTTTATTTTAAAAATACATCAATATATGCAGAAGACTACTAGTGATCAGTATAATTTAGTATAATCAAAGGTTTTAATCTGAAGGCTAAAATCACTTAATAAGATGATGGTTTGCCCTACTGAACATTCTATTATTTGATAACTGTCTAATTATAATATTTTTTAAAGTATGAGTGCATATTAGAAATGATGGATTTTATGGCTGTATCCACGCATGAATGCATGGATGTTTATGAAAAACATTTTAACCATTTATGATATTCAGAAGATAGAACATGCATTTTAAGAAAATATCTTGGCTTCCTCTCTCTCCACCAAACCACTTGCTGAGACTGAACTTTTCATGCTATATTTCCAGTAAAAATAAGGCTATGAGATTTTCCTTGCCAAAATCCTAGAATAAACTTAGTCTTCAGCATTTTAACCTCATCTCTATTGCTAATTTGAAAAGTGAACATTCTCCTTTAGTTGGGCTGATACTTGCATGTATTGTATGCTTACTTTTTACCAGTAATGTTCTTTTTATTGTGACTGGATGAAAATCTTGATGAATTTTCCATGATTTCTCAGTGGAAAATAATTTGGGATTTGTTTTTTAAAATTTCTGCTGCCTATGAAAACATCCCAGTATCAAACTGGAAAAGTTCACGAAGGGAAATGGTTGGCTAGTGCCTGAGTTGTAGCTTGGATAACCATCCTGCCTTTTCTGTGAGTTGGGCTTCTCAACCTGGCTTTCCTGTTCATGATATCTGAATGTTTTTTCCAAGATTTGTAGATGAATCCCAAGTTGTCTTTAGGAAAAAAGCATGAATGTTCATACTCTGAAATACAAATGCTACATAGAATACTGTAAGGCTTCCAAGTTGAAAAATATTGCTGTGGAGGTTTCCATGGCAAACTGGAGATTTTCACTGAAAAGAAATGTAAGAAGAGAGGCACACCTTGCCCTGCCTCTGCCAAATAATCTGAGACGATAATTTATTTCCAGCAGCACTTCTAAACCAGGGAAGTTTGGGGAGTATGAGTGAAAGTCTCTTAATTTTGGCCCATTACCTCCAGAATAGTCTCATCATTCCCATTAGTTGCATTCTGCCACAATCAGTGTAAGACGTAGTCCCACATCTTTGAGAGAACGTGTCAATCCCTGTTCCACTGCTTAGCCTATTTGAAAGAGAGGTATTTACCTGTCCTCTTAAGGGTCAGAATAAAGGATAAGCAGATGTAGGATGCTGGAGAGATAGCTAACAAACTTTTGATTCATAAACAAAGCCTATGTGAGATAGGCTAAAGAGAAATAATACAGACAGAAATCCCAAGCTTATTTTTACAGACTTGTCAAAGCACAACTCAGTAATGAATGCTACCAAGTCATATCCTGTTTCCATGACTAGGACTTAATCATGACATCAAAGTTATATTACATCTCTAATCTGTGTACACAGATGTGCGTGGTTTGAACACTCATGTATGGTTTCTGCCCTTCTCATCCCTCATAAGTGCATGTAAGGGAAAGCCCAGAACTCTGCCTTACGTTCCTTGAATTTTCTGCTTTGGGGATCTTCACAAGGGCTAGGGCTCATTTCAGTTCTGAGTTAGAGAGGAATTGTTCTGCTGTTCTACAGATGACTAAAGGAAACCATGGTACTATGTTTCATTTCCTCCAACATATGTTAGTAGAGCCATTCAGTTAACTATAGACAGATTGGCCACATGACACACAGGCATGATGCAGCGTGCATTATGCTGTAAGTAAGCAAATGAAAGAGCAGTTCTTACGTGTGAGATCTAGTTGCTCCAGATTGCTTATTCTTGATTAGTTTTGCTCTACTCTGCTTTCACCATCAGCTGGGTTTGTAATTCACATCAGCTGACTCAAACAATTACAGTTGTATTCCCCACATGCACACACCTGAGAAGTTGGAGTGAAAAAAGTGAGGGTAGCTCAGATACTAGCACAGGTCCAGATTACATCTAGGCACTTGTGTTTAGAATGTTATTGCTTTGTTCAGCATTTTAGACAGAGTCATCATGACCATTCATGATTAGAGAGATATCATGACCTGATACAGTCAATTTCCAATGTACAGAGTAGTGATTCCATTAGCAAGTACTACTGCACAACAAACAAGTAGAGTAAGGCTTATATATTTCAAGTGCCCGGTTTTGTCCAGCTGAATGCATTTGTCATTAATTTTTTTCTTTGTGTTTTCAACTGGAAAGTGTTCTCCCATGAGATGGGAGACAGAATTTCCTGCTAAAGTACTACCTCTTTTTCTGTGTGCAACAATTTTATCTGATCTTCTAACCTATGCTTATGAGCAATAGTGAGTAAAGTATCACATTTCTTTACAACTCTGTCTGTATCAGAGTGATAATGATCTCTTCTTGTGAAGATACCTCTTCCAAGGCAGCTGCTCTCCACTGCGAAGTCTGCCATACACTCCTCTCCAACTACATCCACAGCTTGATTAAAATATTTGATGCCTGGCCACAGATCCTGCTGTTTGGATAAATACCTTCTACCACCTTGCTTTGCTTTAAGATACCTTGGATAGTACTAGCTAAAATCTTAGATTTTTTACAATCTCTTGTGCTATTTACCTTAGAATCTGCTTATAATATACCACTTCCTTTTCCTTAATTTATTTTTGAAAAAAAACCTTCTTTATGCTTCTTTGTTTCTTCTTTATCCCACCTGGCTGCTAGATTTGGGGTCAGGAAGAGAACACACTTGATTTGGTTTTGGAACTTGCTTCCCTTTCCAGTCATTCTTTTATGTATCTTAAATAATATTTTTATTTTTTTAACATTACCTATCCCTGTTTTATACCACTCTTGATGGTGGATAGCCCAGCCAGTTTTCCTTTTCAGTGACTTTTCTATCAACAAAATTAATATGCAGTGGAAGTCCAGTACAGCCATTATCACATAGCAGTGGACAGTTGCTATTGAGGGATTAAAACCTGCCTATTATCAATTTACATTCAGTGTTTTCACTGAAGTCCCCATTCTCTGGAGTTAAATGCCAAATGAAAATGTCAGCTTTCATCTGATGTATGTTCACAGTTATAAAAGAGAAGTTTGAAACGCAACATGTTATTGTAGAAGCACAGAAGTCAGAAAAGAAGTATAAAGGTTTCATTTTTTGGTAATATCTTCATTTTCAGAGAACTCAGGATTTCTGAAGGTAGCTTACAATACTGTGTCCTTGACAGAGGTTTCTGGAGGTCAGTTAGGAACCCAGCACAGCAAACAACTGTCTGTGATCATTCCTGACACTGGTGCCTGTGGACTTCAAAGAATAAAATATCAAGGTATGTAAATAAATCATAGGAGCCAAAGGTCTAGATTAAAAAAAAAAGAAAAAAAAACCAAGCCAAACACAAAACTAAAGCCTTTTTTGTATGAGTGAACTGAGCCGTTTCACACTTCACCTCCTAAATGCTTGGTTTAAAAGAGCAGCTGGGCCTCAGAAACATATAATGTAGTTTCCTTCCATTCCCTTGTTCTTTATTAATGAAAATATTTTGATAAAAAGGGATCCTTGCTTCCCAACAGTTCATCCGCCTCTCCTGTTTATTCTCTACCTGGTGTCATACTCTCTGAGTTTTGGCAGTATAATGATTTCCATAGCAGTCCTGCTGTGATGTCGTAAACAGAGGATTAAGATTTCAGACTTTTAATAAGTATAAAAAGAAAGATGAATGCTTAAACAAAGACTTCAAGTTTATTTTGTCTTCAAGTAAATATCCTTAGTAATGTACAGTAAGGAAAGAAAAATAGGGGAAATGTAGGCAGAACTGTGTAAGAACAGTATAGCTTTTTCAAACCTTTCCACACACTCCCAGATAGGCTTCAGGAATGCCATTGCCTTTTGTCTTCATTCCCTGTTTGGAAGCTAGTTCTGTATTTTTTGGGCAGAAGAAAGCCCTTGGCAAAGTTTCAGACTTAAATTAATTAGATTTTAAGGACCTTTTTGTAATGCTAATGGCAGGATCCCACCTTAGATATAGGGCTGGATTTCCAAAATAAATAAGGCAGAGAGAATTCCTCTCAGATGGAGGCAGAGCAAGGCGGGTATGAGATGGACTGGGGAGAGCCAGACAGTGCTAATGCTCAGCAGGTTTAGGGCTTCAGGCTGTGAAAAAACATCAGATGTGGTTCTAAGGAGGCCATGAATTACAGTAGTCTTTAAGGTAATTCTAACCTGCATTGTGGATGACACATTTCTCTAAAACAAGTGGGTTAGGAAAATTGGGTGGGTTAGTCAAGCACATAAATAATGTGCTGTGAAGCTTATGAAGCAATTAGTGTTTGAAACCATGAATACAAACCTTCAGGTGTAGCTTACATACCTCAGATGTGAGTTAAAAAAATCACTAGGGGCCAGGTTGTGCCATGAGTATTCCCATGGGGTAGTTGTTTTTTCTCAAAGTAATCTTGTTGAAACTAAGCATGTTTAGAACAGCAAAGTCTGTTCTAAATAGCTACTGTCAACAGATCAATAAGAACCCTCTGAAAAATTATGCTTCTATATTTTTCTCAAAACTATGTTACAACTAAAATAAGGCTTTAAGTGAGGTGCATTTTTACTATTACATTAATAACATTTCAGTGTTAGCTATCCAAATCATAGCATTTCACATGACTTCATAGATAGGATGGTACAACTACAGCCCCTGGGAAATCTGTGTTTGCTCCTAATTAAAGTTATAACTTGCCTGAGACAAAAACATACCAAAATAAGAAGTTAAACATGGGCCAGTTTTAATACCTTCAAAAAATAATGTGCTGTTTTCCATGCAATGTGAACAAGTAAAGTTCCGCTGGACTTTTACAGATTCAGTAGGAACAGAATTTTTAAGTTTTGGTTAAAAGAAGAAGAAGACAGTTTAAAAAGGCTATTATTTTACATAGTGTATTAGATTTTCCAGCAGTGATGAAGTCTTATATGAAACTCTTCTTATCAAAGCACTAAATGGCTTACGCCAGATGTACACTCAAGTTGTTCTGAGACTGATTATTCTCTTCCTTATATAGGAGTAAAAGAAATCAACCAAGCATCTGCTCTAAGAGATAACCAGGTCCAGGTACTTAGTACCTTGCTGGGTGTATGCAGCATCTTACACAAGTTCAGTAGCCAGAGCAAGGTACAAGGTCACTACACTCTGCTGCTATGACTACCCTCCATCATTCATCAGAATCAAATTAGAAGCATGCTGTGTTGCAGTACGTTGCTGGATGCAAGGTCTTCCAGGATCTCCTTCTTGTATCCTTCTGCATCACTGGGACAAAGTTGTCTGCCTACTTGTATGGCTTCTTTCTTATTTCCATTTTAGAATACGAGATGAACACACTGGATAACATATCTGCTGTTAAGGAAGTAAGTCCCAATTTTCTGAAAATAAAGCACAAAAATAAAAGGTAGCCCCTGAGTTGTCTGGATAGTCTGCTCCTATCTAGCTCAAGCAGGTTTCCAGGACTGCATTTGTATTTCACGTATATATTACATTGACAAATTAGTAATATTGTAATGTGTTTACTTACGCATGCCTGTAGCAAGTTATTGTGTAATTTGCCCATACAGTGGTTTCGCCTGTGTATACATTCATTATGGTTATATTTGCAAATTAAGTATGTATTCAGGTACACACATGGAATAACTGTATACAAAATTTTTTTACTATTTGGACTATAAATTTTTTTGAATGAATATTTATCCACCCAATTTGTCTTCCTTCTGGGTGAGAGCTATTGTAGCCGGCAAATTATTTTGTTCTTATCTACACTAGAAAATTTGTTCAGTGGCATTTGTACTGCTCTGTCTATGCACTAACTTGCATAATCTGGTAATGTCAAAATACTCACACCTTCTCTTAATTATGCTTTCTATTCCTGATGGTTAGAGTGCAAAGCTCTCTACAGCTGAGTATTCCCTCTGGCAGTTTAGCTGTGGCAGCATAGTCTAATTAACCCAACATTTCCACAGTTTTTGGGGTAGTTTTCTGGATGACATTGAATTCTGTGTTACTATAAGTGAATTTACAATGGTTAACATTACTGGTTCAAAGCTAGCCTGTTTTTCCCTACTCTGTGCGAATCATGACCCATATGCAAAGACAGTCGGAAAAGTAAAAAACAGGGAGAATTTTAATGCCTCTGGGGGCATTTGGGTACTTGGTTTTGGTTTTTTTCTTTTTTTGGGTAGGGTGTTGTTTTGTCGGGTTTTTTTCCTTTTATGAGAAATTCATTTCTTGGTATAAGATGCATGAAGAGAAGATTAAAGATGATAGCTGAGGTGAATGTTGAAGTAATATTAAATTGTTTTCTCTGGCGTGTCAGGAGTGGAAGAATCTGTAGCTTGTATGTCCATTACATAGTGGCAAATGGTGGCAGGTTGCAACTGCAGGTATGTGGCCTTAAGCCATGGGGTAACCCCCTGTATAGGCACCTACTGTCAATGAGTTGTGTGCCACCATAACTCCTGTTTCCCTTTCCAGCTTCTCCTCTTACTGTCTGTTCTGTATACATAAGCAGTCTCACTACTTAACGTTTTCTGCTCAGGGAGCAGGGGCAAACCAATATGAGACAGACAAAGCAGGGAGCACAAGCTCAGCAGAAAGGGAAAAGTTATTGAAATATTTGTGTAGCAAGTAGATGGCTGAGGGTTATGAGACACACCTCAGATTGGGTGAAGTCAGAAAGGGAAAAGAAGTTGAGAGTGCAAGAGGAGAATGATGACAAGCGGCCATGCTTGCCCACTGGAGTGGGGAGACTGAGGTTATGTGAAAAATGGATACGAGAAAAGAAAATTTATATACATGCCTTTCTGGGCACTTGTGTTAACTAATGTACTTTCAGGGATTGCAGGTGCATGACCACCACTCATAACATAAAGAATGATGTAGAAACCCTGGCGTAATATTCCTTGAGGTTCTTTAATTGAAGGAAATTTGGTAAAGAACTTGGGAATTATTTGTTCAAAGTAACCAAATTATCAGTCAGCAGTAAATACTTCAAAGTCCCAGACTTTCAGAATCATACTTGAGAAACAGGATATGGGATTTAGCATGCTGAGGAGGGAAAAATGCTGCAGTTATTTGGACAAGATGAAAAATAACAGGAAAGTACATTTCTCATAATGCTGAGAATCCCTAAGGATTTTAAACACGGATTGTCTTTCCACAATGACAAGTCTGCAGGTGCAGGTTGAAAGCTCTTTGAGTGTGAGTCACAGAGTAGATCTTTCTTAACTATGGACAATGCAAGAATGTATGTTTTAAAAGTCAGAGGGTCTCCCATGTGATTTTTGGGTAGTCCTGGTTTGGATCAGATTGGATAGTCTGCTACCATCAATTCTTATTCATTTGACTGTTTATTCCTAAAAGGTTAGACTTTAAAAATACTGCTTATTTCTGGCACTGAGAGGCCACATGAAACACAAAACTATCTTAACTTACCTTTATATATGTGCAGTGATATGTTGCAGGTCGCATGCTAATGATGTTTGAGCACGCAAAGTAAGCTGCACTTCAAGCCTGAAGCTGCACAGGGACATTGTGGGAACCAGTGCTTCCCAGAGAGGAGATGCAGACAGTTTCACCATCTTCTCTTTTGCTGTGAAAAAAGGAGGTGCCATAGAAACTACCCTTGTCATTTCTGCTTCTTTCTGTTTGTTCTTTAGCTGAGCTTCAGAAGAATATTTTTTAATGAAAAAGGTAGGGTTTAGCCCAAAATAATTCCAAAAATTTACTATGTATAATGCCTAAAAAAAACCTTGAACCCTGGTCAGAGTGGACCTCAAAGATTTCAGAGGACTTTTCTGAAGAGGGAGACTCTCTTTTGAACCCTTGCCATATTATTGCCTCCTATGCATTACTGCTGCTGATTCGCAAAATACAGTGGTCTGTTTGCAAAATTTTAAAACTCTTCCGGGATAAAATAGCTACACCAATATTGAAATACATCTATTTTAAAAAATCTGGAAATCCTACAGCTTTGTAATGGTAATAGACCCATTAAACTGGACTTTGCCTGCAGCTTTCAGTGAGGAAGCAAATTGAGAAGTGTGCAGTCAGGGCACAGAGTCAAGAAGTCGTTTTTGCAAGGCAGAATGAAGTTGTTACATTTGGAAAGATTGGAGGTTCTTTATTTTCTGATTGAAGAGTTAATCCTTGGATGACCAAAGGAGCTGAATTTAGCTATGAATTTAGGCTATGCATTCCTGTCTGACAGTTTGTTTTGGATCATCTTATATTTTTTTTAATTAACGAGGATTAATGAGAAGAACAAAACCAGAGGAACTGTATATGAGAAATAAGACTTTAAAGGATCTGAAAGAAGAGAATCTATCTGGTGAGGAGATAGTGATGCTGTGGGTTTCTTACATTGTTATATTTTTTTATCATACTTCTCTTTCACCTTCATGAAGTCACATGCTGTTACTGTCTTGGAAATACCCAACCATCCTGTAACAGTTGAACTGCTTTCATATCTTGCTTTTCTTTCATTATTCCTCTCTCTTGAAAATCACTATTACTGTAACTTTGTTCTGAGCACAAATGTGTGTGGGGAAAAAGTATTTGGGTCTAAAACTCAGAAGAATAGGGAGCTTTATGGTGCTAGGTTTACTCTCTTTTATTTTAAGAGGAGAAACTTTATTTGAGATTAGATGAATGGGAGAAAATCAGGGATCTTATTTTTTCAGAAGTTGTTGAGGTCCTTCCACGGACAGCAAGTTAGTTTCTAGGAGAACCAACTATTACCATATTTTCAAGTTGTTATCAAGTGTATTGCAACTAATCATTCAATTTATTGTGTTTACCATAGGAAAAAAATAGCCCTTCATTTGCAGCTTCAAGCTATCCTGAAAAAGTATTGTTTGGGCAAACTATATATCAATGCAGAACCATTGCATGCTGTTGGAGAAAATATTTTCATTGGTTTCAGTGGAAGTTTAAGTCAGGAAGTAAGGACTATTCCTGAGAATTTCTTAGCATGAGTTCTGATTGATTTTTTTTTTTTACTTTCAGAGTCCCTGCTGAATGTTCAGAACCTAAATTGATTTGGACTGTAACTTGTGGTCCTCATCATAAGAAGAGTAAAATGTATTCTTGCCTCTCAGTATACAACATTATGTTCTGAGGCATTTTTAGAAAGGTGATATAGCTATCTATGTCTGTGTTTGTAGTACAATCTGGCAGAGGAGAGTCTTTAAGCCAGTGTGTAGCCTCTATAAGCTTCTTACAGCATCAAGTTTTGAGAACAAGAGCTAGCAAAGAAAGACGTATTTCTAAACATACATTAACTTAGTGCACTTTGGTGAGTCACCCATAAATACAAATAGCATGTAGTTAAGGGGTTCACAATGTGACCAGCAGAAAAAAATGTAGTGCCTTCAGTAACAAGAAATTTTGCACTATGAAAATGAGTCATTTTATCAAATGGAACCAGCAGAAATGCTAGACCTATAAGTCTGGTCTTATTTTTAAGAGGTGAAGTATGCATATCAGTAATTTACCTCAGAGTTGCCTACAGTAATGCAATTTTGAAAGTGTTTATTATAAATTGGATGTGGAGAGACTGTAGAGGTTAGGCATGAATTAATCTAGAAGAAGTGACCCTGAGTTTCCTTATTGAGCATGTTGTGATGGGGCAATGAACACTTGCTTAAGACTGTTGGCAACCTAAACAAAACATCACATATTGCTTTATCAAGAGCAGACATGCAAGGTCTTTTCACGTACTGCTATATTTCTCTAGTACAATACGCTGAAGGAAGTTATCTGCCTTCAAGTACAGTACATGCAGTAATATCTGCAGAAAAACACTGATGTGGCTCCACTGCTAAAGGAAAAAAGGCTAAAGTAGTTGAAGCAAGACTGTTGAAGTGTTTGGTGTGGATGCTAGTTTTTCAGGTTTCGTGGCAGTGTACAAGGCAAGCTACTGAGAAATACAGAGGCCAGGAGCAGAGACTACATGGCCTCATGAACAAGGACTTGTTTTAAACATTGAGTGGAAATATTTTTCATAGTGCTCAATTAGTAGCTTCTGCTGCTTGATGTGTCACAAGGAAGGATTCCTACATTACATTATTGCCATCTTCTTCTGAAGAATATCCAGACTTATATTATTAGAGAGCAAATAGCGTTTCTATGATATCCATGAAGAAAAAGATACCAAATCCACCTGATGCTTAGACAGCATCAGGAAGAGAATCCTCTATACTGCCCTTTAATTCGGACTCTAAACTTCTTTAGTCATGTTTGCAAAGTAATATCCTCTTTGAAAATTTATTTCTTATCTTGAAAGTTCCAGATGCCCTAATAATGCAAGTAACAATTTTATAATAGCCACAGTAAAAACTCTTTCATTTGCTTTACAAGGGCTCAGTGGCTATTAAACAGCTTTAGCAGACAAAACCAATTTTCTGTATGTGACTGAGAGATATTCTTTCTTTTTCATACTAAATAGTACTTGCTTGTTAGTGATTGTATTCAGAGTTCTCTTAATAGGGAGGATTATCCACATTAAAGAACAATATGAGATATCAAAGACGCTCAAGATGTAGGAAGACTTGAGGATACTGATAGATGAAAAATTGGACATGACCCCGCAATGTGCACTTGCAGCCCAGAAAGCAAAAGCTATCCTGAGCAGCACAAGAAGTGAGGCCATCAGGCCAAGGGGTGTGATTCTGCCCCTCTACTCCATTCTGGTGAGACCCCACCTGGAGTACTGTGTCCACCACTGGAGTCCTCAGTACAGGAAAGACATGGACCTGTTGGAGAGGGTCCAGAGGAGAGCCACAAAAATGATCAGAGAATGGAGCACCTCTGCTGTGAGGACAGACTGAGAGAGTTGTTGTTCAGCCTGGAGAAGAGAAGGCTCCAGGGAGACCATATTGCACCCTTTCAATACTTAAAGGGGGCCTATAAGAAAGATGGGGACAGTCATTTTAGAAAAGCCTGTTGCAAGAGAACAAGAAGTAATGGTTTTAAAATAAAAGAGGGGAGATTCAGACTAGATACAAACAAGAAATTTTTTACGACGAGTGGTAAGACACTAGAATAGGTTGCCCTGTTAAGCTGTTGGATGCCCCACAACTGGATGCGTTCAGTGTTAGGCTGGACAGGACTTTGAGTAACCCGATCTAGTGAAAGATACCTCTGCCCATGGAAGGGGTGTTGAACTAGATGATCTCTAAAGGTCCCTTCCAACCCAAGTCATTCAATAGTTCTGTGATAATTGCCTGCTTCTCC
Source organism: Bucorvus abyssinicus (assembly GCA_009769605.1). NCBI lineage: Eukaryota > Metazoa > Chordata > Aves > Bucerotiformes > Bucorvidae > Bucorvus > Bucorvus abyssinicus. The sequence goes on along the minus strand of CM020063.1, from coordinate 68,726,287 downwards.
ATTCACAAGATTACAACCTGCTTCAGTTGTGATTTCCTGTTGGTTCACCCCTAAATTTGGCCTGGGAAATTGATTTGACCTGAAAAGTGTCTAAAATGTTACTGCTGATGAATAATAAGATGACTTGCCAGACTATGCTCTATAACGTTGCTTTCCTTATTTAGTTCATTGTTTGTCTGATTAGTGTGAAAGCTGAAACAAACAGGTCTTTACCAAGCAGCACTGAAAAATATCACCACTGAATACTTATTTTCAATGTAAAGTATCACCTGAAGGTTCCTTGGCTTTTAACAAAACTGATCACAAATCTCAAAACAAAAGAAAATGCTTATTGACCTTTTTTCTTGACTTCAGAGAATGTTAGATTGCACAGTCAAAACAAAATACAGATTTGGCTTTCTGTTTGAGAGTGTACTGAAACATGGAATTGCTCCAAGCTTCTGCTTTCGCATTTGCTGCTTAGATGAGAAATGGCAGCCAAAGAAGAAATATTCTAGAAAAGTTTATTACTACCTATGTAAACAAGAAATTTACCACAAAGGGGCACTGGTATATTTACCATGAAGTTTCAATGCATATGGTGGAAAGGATACAGATTTGCATCATGGAGAAAGCCATTTCCTTCTGGCAGGGCCTGGAGCTTTCTAGGTGGAGAGTTTATATTATTGATCTTTATTTGTGGAGATTTTATTGTCTCGTATACTGCGTAGTGAAATGCTCAGCATTTCTTATATGAAGCCCTGCTTCAAATACTACATTTGAAAGAATACTTGACGTAAACAGATAAACTGCACAAGCAATGTGAATTTCATTAAGCTTGAGTTTCCCACTGAAGCTGATTTCAAGTGTAACTGTAGAGGTTTTTTTCAGCTGGTATTAAAAACTAAGCATTAGTGAACGACCCTGTTAAATGAAACATACTGTAACCGAATTGTAGAGCTAATTGCATGTAGAAATATAAGAGGAAAATACCTCTGGTACACTGAGGGAAAATGCATTTCTGTAGAATATCCTTGAAGATATTGACCCTTATTTCCATGTGACTATTCAAGTAGCCTGTGAATTCAAAAAGGAGTAGTAATACAGATTATGTTTTCTTGTTGTTATTGGGATTTCCTGGTTTTAATCTTTAAAATTTGCATTTCTGCTATAGCTGAATGAAAGCTGTGAGTAGACCAAATGTCTTAACAGTCTTGTGGATTGTCCAGTCCTCTTCTGACTAACATAAACTGTAATTTCACATTTATTTGGGGACACCTGAATGTAGCACTAACTAGTTCCACCAGCTTCACAGCATTCTTGTGCCCAGATACCAGAACAAAGTTGCTCTGAAGTGTCACAGAATTAGAATTGGTTTCTTCACTTTTCTTCAAGTAAGGAATAAAATAAAGTTCTTTTAAAATAAGCAGGGAAGTACAAACTTCACAAATCTCAAGTCCCAACCAATTTAAAAAGTCACAAATCTTGCTATGATAACATAAGGAGACATTTTTCAAGGTGATTCAGAAGTTTCAGGGCAGGGGGCAGACAAAAAATTGTACTACTCCCATTGATTTAGGTGTTTAAACCCCTTTTAAAATCTAGCCTTCAGTCATGTGTACTGTACTCTAGCTATTAGAACACTCGCAGCCATTATTTTTCAATCTACTTCTTTTTCTGAAGTTCTTTAGGATATATAATTGCTGCGAATCCTGTAATTATCACATTACATATGCTTCTCTTCCTGCTGTCTCACCCCTTTTATTCTACATAATTTTCAGGAACTGGAGAAAGGGGTGATTTTCAACAATATGGAAAAAATTTGGATACTAGATTTGAAGATCTTGCCATTTTTGTTTAAGAAGCTAATAAATTCTCTGATATTCAAACTCATTCTATGGTAAGCCCCAGAGATTCTTCAAGCTCTATTCCAAATTCCTCTCTCTCAGTGTCAACATAGTGGTTAGCTGTTTGAAGTAGTGATAGCAATCTGTCTTCACACACTTGGTATCAAAATATTCAGTGGTAAAAAATTTCGATAAAAGGAAATTAGAACTCTAGATACAGCTGGTGTAAGTTTAACTGCAGAAGTTTTCCAGCAGAAATCCACACTTGTCACATCAGTTGAACTCTTTATCCTGTTTTTTTTTCACTTTTTCAAGGATATGAGTAACTAAGCGACTAGAGGAAAAGGAAATTTCCCACTTGTGCTGATTGAAATTAAAATTGAACAGACTTTTTTTTAAAGTTTATTTTAAAGGAAAGCATGACAGAAGAGCTCTGTAGAGATCTCAGACCAGCGGGGGAGAGAGACACTAGGCTTTGTTTGATCCTGGTGTCATCTACTCAAGTTTCACTGTAGCACGGGAAGATAAAAGCAACTGGAACAAATGTCAGAGTAAAGTGAAAAGACAAAACAGCAGCTGGTAGCAGATTCTAAGTCCAAGGCTATTCTGGTTGCTAAAACCTCTTAAAAGTATTTCTCAAAAGTACCAAATGGCAATAATGTCAGGATAAATCTCATGGAAACTTCTGAGAACTGGAACTTTCTTAATTGAAATTACTGAGTTTACAATGTGATGTCAAATCAGCTAACATCCATACAGTTCTCAGAAGCAATAGAATGTTTCCCAGCAATAAATAGAGCCTTTTTCCTGCTTCATTATATATATATATTCAAATCAGAAACTGGAGCCTTAATGATAAGTCTAATCATATAATTAGCAAGGTTTGAATAACCTTGGATGAGGGAGACACAGTTTCAGTTAAACTGGAAAGAATGTGGCAGTCACACTCATTAGAGAAAGCACTGAAAAATAAACAGAAATACTGGAGTTCAAAGTTACTAAGCAACTGAATTTAAGGGAAGAAATGTCAAACTATGTGTTTCTCCAGGCATCCTAGTTATTGAACTGATTGCAAAATTATTGCTAAACAATAAATTCCCTGGGATGTTTCTTTAGATATTCTCTCAATTTTTTTAGTATTGCTTTTTACTTTTGTCTGGAATACCTGTAGTAGATGTTTATAATACTAAAAAAAACAATCTAGGTAAACTGTTGGGGGATAATTCCAGATGTGGACAAATTCCCTAAAGACATTAAGATTACAAAGCCGCATGAGAAGGCACAAGATCTATACTTTGTCTCATGCCTGTATTTCATTAAAAAAGCAAATGGAAATACCAATTAATGATGCACTTTGCTCAGACAGCATGGTGAGAGAAATCCTTGGGAAGAGAAGATTTTTTTTAAAGGGGAGAGAGAAATTTCAGTAAATCTAGAAACAAACTATGTCTGACCCCTGTACAGAATGCCGATAAGCTGACCAACAGCCTTACAAATGTTATGGGTCAGTCAGAGTTGCAGCCTAAGCACTTTCCTCCTTCTTCCTGAGATGATTAAATCCCACAGTCTGGGCAGAGGTACGGTCCTGACCACAGTTCAAGGCAGGGGAAAGGGGATGCCTGTTACTCATTGCAAAGCAAGGTCTTTTTGAACATGCCAGTGGGATCAGGGAAGGCTTTTGATTCTTACACAACCTGCTGCTTAGTGGCAAATTATAAAATACACTAAAATATTAAATCACATTCACACTTAGCAATTTATAAGGATAGCTTGTATCTTGACAGATAGCAATCCTGTTTCAACAACAGTTCGAACGTAGTCTTTCTGCTACAAATATTCCAGATGATGTAGAACCTCTACAGACTCTAGAGACTCTCCTACAGTCTCTATCCTAGAGACTGATGTACAGTCTGTCCTAACTGCCACTCATGAATATATTTAAGTCTTTTTTACAGGTCTATAGCTTCTTTAAGAACCTTAACTTATTTAATTTAATGAACCATTTAATCACAGTGTGATGAAGGATATTTAGGTAGCCTGTGTATTATTTTAGATCACAGAAAGTGAGTTGTATGAAGAAGGACATTAAGTGATATAAAACCATTGAATGAATCCCATTCATGTGACCGTTTAATTTATTCACATGCCATGAGATGATATATCCATAATGCCCATTGGCCCCTCTTGATGTTGAGAGTTGGTAGAAAAAATATGTAATCGATTTTCCACAAGAGAAATCTGCTGTGACAGAAACTTCTTTCATAACAAATCATACCAGTTTTGATTTACACTTTTTGTAAAAGTAAAAATAAAAATCAGAAAACATTTAAAAAATATCCAAAGGCCCATTTTACTATTTTAAATGTAAGTTTTACTGATAATTTCAAAATAATTATTTGCTTTTGAAAATTCTTATTCTTTCAAAGGGCTTTGAAGTCCAGATGAAATACTTCACATTTATTAAAATAAAATATTTATGTTGATCCAGTTTGGTCTTTCCAGACATGCGAAATTATTCATGAGCTTGAAAACCCTAAATAAGGATGGCTAACAAGCCATAACTAAGCTTGTGATAGAAAATACAAATTCATGAAGTATAGTAATTAGCAAGGCTTATAATCTTGCATAAAAGAGTGAGTAACTTTGGTTAGTCACAGAACAAACACCCTGTAGTCATGTAAGAATTTAGTAAATTCACAGGAAAGTAAAAGCTATTACAGAGTCAGCAATTCTCCTTCTGGAATGATAAAGCATTATTGTCAAAGGCACTGACATCAAGTTACATGCTCATACTCATACATATGAAAGACTATTATAACCTGCAACTTCATGTGATGGATCTTGTATTGATTTCACCAGGAGCCTTGAATAACTATGATGCAAAGTAAGTGAAATGTACGAGCAAACAGATCTTTAAATTTCTACGTACTTTACGAAGACAAGCAAGTAGATTCTTATTTGGCAGATGTCAAAGATTATAACTTGAGTAAGGTCACAAAGGCAGACAGGCAGTTATGAAGCTGGGGAAAGAGCCCCTTTCTGACATGCCCTGAACACACTGTCTTCCATGTTTCCCATCAGAAAATATCCAACAGTAGGAGAGTGTAGAAACTGTTCAGGACAGCCTCTGTTCTTGTACAGCACATCTATAAAAATCTCTAAGTGCAATATTCTAAATTGTTAGAATGACTGCATTATTGCTCATTACCACTTAGGTCCTGGTAAAGCAAAGAGCTTAAACATCATTGTTAAAAACTTTGACTTCAATGAGCTTTGAGCCAGTTGCTTTTCTGTATGCATACCCTTTATTGTAAGTGTTTTCTGATGCAAAACAGAGTCTAAGCTGGTTGCATTGCCTACTTGCATACAAATTCTGTAGGTTTTTTTTATGGTTAGTTATGAAATCCAGAAGCACGGGACTTGCTCAAAGTATCCAAAGTAGAATCATATCACACTGCTTATGAGCTGGCAACCTGTGTACACAATATAATATATGTGACAATGGGATCATGCAAGGAATTTGTTACCCTTAGACATCACTCCTTGTTTGGAGCTAAAGAAACTGAAATCTCTCTGGAGCAGTTATATGAAAGAAACATCCTACCTAAATGCAAAAATGTTCATTCTGTTGAAGTCCTTTCTGTGACCTAGAAACAAAACGTATGAGCTTGTGACTGTAATTGCTTCTGCAACAGAGTCTAGTATAATATTTACTTTATTTAAGAAAATTTCAGCAGTGTAAGCTAAATGTTTAGTTAACATATACAGTTAAAAAACCCACAAAGTATCTCCCTCCATTTGTAGAGTTCCTATAGAAAACAAACTTCAGCCAAGAAGGATGTTTAGAAATCATTCTAATTGTACTGTACTCTTAATCATTTAGTTCCTTCTTTGTACCTCTTTGCCTTAGAAATATTTTAGAGTGAGATGAGATCATTCCATATGTACAGACATGCTAACGACTAGTTTCAACAGTGGAAGAAAATCTCAAATGAAAACATTGCACAAACAGAAAAGGCTTTCGCAGTAGGTCTTAACAACAGCAATGTAGCTATCAATATGTTTTGGGGGAAAAACTGCTTTTTATCAATACTAGGCTTATGATTGGAATGTTTTTCACAGTAATTTCATTCCAAGTTGTTTACAAGGGAGTGAGAGTGGGAGTGAGAGTCTTTTATCAGTGACCTGGGAAATAAATTAGAGTACTCATGACAACTCTTAAATTAAACATTGTTAAAAAAACATCATTACCTAACAGTGTAAGCAAATAAATGGTATGAGGAGGGGGTATAAGTGAAAGGCAGTTGAGACACACAAGTAAGTAAAAGAAAGAGGTATTGTCTATGACTCCTTAAAACTTAGAAGCTGTTGTCTGAGTTGAAAAATGAGTATTATCATTAATGTTGACGCCATAAAACAGGTTGTCAGAGATATGTGTGAGAACTCTGGAGAAAGTAAATAATTAAGCTTTTCACAGAATCACAGAATCATCCAGTTGGAAGAGACCTTTAAGATCATCGAGTCCAACCAGTCACCCTGCACTGCCAGGGTCCCTAAACCATGTCCCGCAGCACCACATCTACACGTCTCTTAAACACCTCCCGGGATGAGGACTCCACCACCTCCCTGGGCAACCTGTTTCAATGCTTTACACTCCTATCTGTAAAGAAGTTTTCTCTGATATTTAACCTAGGTCTCCCCTGGCACAACTTAAGGCCATTTGTTCTGTCATTCGTAACATGGGAGAAGAGACTGACTCCCACCTCATTACAACCTCCTTTCAGGTAGTTGTGGAGAGCAATAAGGTCTCCCCTCAGCCTTCTCTTCTCCAGGCTAAACAACCCCAGTTCCCTCAGCCAATCCTCATAAGCCAAGTTCTCTAAACCCTTCACTAGTTTCGTTCCCCTTCTTGGAACCTGCTCCAGCACCTCAACATCCTTCTGGGAGTGAGGGCCCCAAAACTGGACACAGTACTCAAAGTGTGGCCTCACCAGTGCTGAGTACAGGGGGACAATCCCTTCCCTCCTCCTGCTGGCCACACGATTGCTGATACAAGCCAGGATGTCATTGGCCTTCTTGGCCACCTGGGCACACTGCTAAGCCTTGAATAAAAAAAAATTGTTCATTTTTAAATAATATGTCAATGAAAGGATATGTTTGTACAAGCATGCAAATAGCTTTGCACTTCTGCATGTTTTGATCCCTTATAAAGAAAAGAATAATGAGGATATATCAGTTGTGAGAAAACAGAACAAAAGCAACATAGGAAGGAAGAAGAGACCTAATAATTGCTTTAACGTGTAAAATTAACTGTTTGTATACAAAATACCAGATTCACATTGGTGGATTTCTGCTCACTACAGATAGCATGGATTATTTTACTACATTATTTATTCATATTTATGTATTAAAGGAAATGGGGCCTCATCCTATCACTTTTGAAACTGATGAAAAGTTTTCCCTTAATATTTTGCATTCACTGGATCCATCTCACGGAGGACAGAAGAGCAAATACTTGTATACATGGGATGTGGTAACAAACAATTATTGGGAGGGAGTTTTATACGTCTTTTTGGTGGCAGTGGTGGGGTTCACCTTGCTGCACAGAGACCATGGGGCTTCAGAAGGAGTTCTCATAAACCTGTCTAGAACAGGTTTAAAGGCTAAATTGCCTTTAACCTAAAGTGCCTTTAGATGGCTATGATAGTGAAAAGAACACTGCAATCAGAAATCTTCTTCACCAGCGGAAGCGGGATGAAAGGTCAGGACCAGTCACTCTTAGTGTTCATGTATGCCCATTATACCATGATGCATATTGGTGATCAGTCAGAATAAACAAGGCAGCAAAGTCTCAAGGAAGAATGACAAAATGGCATGGGCAAAGGGACATATTTTTAATCTTTTTTAAAAAAGATGCCTTCATCTTCTTTGGTTAAGGGGGGTGGATCTTAAATCTTTAACCTTCCTACAGAAGGAGGTAGTAGCCATCTTAGGTAACAGAAACAAGATAGACCATCTCAAAGGAGGGAAATTTCAGCTTGGTGTAAGAAAAAGACAAAGGTACGAAGGTGCTAAACAGAGAAGGAACTGCAAACCAGCATTTTTAAAGGAACATGTTTTCTTCAAATCTTGCTTATCATTAAAGATGCCTTCATTGAGAAGTCTGACACAGCAGTTAGAATTCAATTTCCACAGGCATGATCAAAATGAATAACGGCAATACTGGGACCTCTAATACAAACTGCCTCAGCGTATCTGAAACACAGAAAAACACTTTTATATGAATTGCAGCGACTTGTTTGGCAGCTGGAGAGAAAAAGGGCCTGTATTCACTGGCTCTCTCCCAGACCATTTCCAACTTGATTTTGGGGCTTGCATACTCTTCTGGATGCAGGCATTCGTGTAATTCTCTGTAAGCATAGTCTCCTCACTGTACAAGAGCAGGCAGCTCTTGCAGAACTGTCAATGGAATAGCCAATGCAGAAGCTTAAACTCCCCATTTTTATTGCTGTTCAGGGCGTTACAGATTAGTCAGTGAAATAACTCAGGATTGGATAGAAAGCGTAGTGGGACTTTCAAAAGCTGACATTTATCTTAAAATTTAATGCACAATTTTTTGCAAGTTCTGCATAGGCATGTAATCTTTAGATACCTTAATACCTTTAAATACCATCACCTTGATAAATATCAACATAGGCTTTCAGGGACTTCCTTTCAGCCAGTAATAAGCTCTTTTTGAAAAACAAAACTAATTTATTTCTGCTGTTTATTTTATTGCACAAGCTTACTAGTTTAAATAATGAAGGGGTTATTTCAAGTTACAGAGTGGGGAAAACAAAGAACTTGGTATGAGTGTTACAACCTCTGGCAGATTATGTTTCAAAGATGATTTAACATCTAAGTACTTAGGCATTGCTATCAAATATAAATGCTTGAAATACGTACACTATCATTTCTTCAAAACAATGTGGCAATATATAGAGAATATATAGAATGTTTTATTTTCTAACTCTTGAAAGAAGAAAAGTTGGGATTGACATTTTTGTCCACTATTTTTTAAAACTGTAGTATGAAACGCTAGCTAAATAAACAGCTTCCGTCAAGTGAGAACTTTGTTCCCACTTGTCATTTTTGTGGATCTGCAATAATTTTGCAATTTGTAGGATCTCATCTATCTGTAAAATTCTCCCCACATGGACTTAAAAAAAGTTATGGTTTTGCTACATTTTGTGTTTTAAACCACAAGCACCCATGGAATACTAACAGCACTAGGAATGAATGCTCATTTCCTAGTTTACCCCTACTGCACTTGGAATTATTTTTCACTTCCGTCACTAGTTTTACATAGTTCAATCACACGCCAGAGTCAGTATAAGACACTCCCCTCTTGGCTACATGTCTTACAAGGCAGTAGGTCCCTCTTCCTTCTCTCTCTTCTTTGCCCAAAACATTGGAATTTCCATGCAGCTTCCAGTCTCAAGAGACCACCCACCCCCAAGTGCTGACAACAGTTACTACATACTTGCCGTGCATTTCCCAATAAGGAATGAAGACAAATGCTTTGACCTTTCATTTAGCTTTCACAGTAGTTTTGTTCCACTGACAATGCATAGTCCTGTCTAGCTAGGTTCTGCAAGACTGGCTGTAAAACCAGTTTTAAGGGTGAAGGTTTACAAGTGGTGTTGCATACTCATTCATTAATCTCGCAAACAGTCAGAATCCAGGAAGTCAGTATCACAGCTATGAGTTTAAAAATAAACAACAGGGATTACTAGCCTGCTCCCCCCACCCCCTCCCCTCTGCTCCTTGCTTTCACAGAAAGCATCATGGTGGCGCAGTGTGAAGCCAGCAACTGCCACACACTGAATTCTGTACGTAGCCCTGAGTGCTCCATATTGAGTAGCAGGAGGACAAGTAAAGGTTCACATAACCCAAGCAACGCAGATGATCCACAAGCAGAAGCAGCATGGAGGCAGGAACATGTACGCTGGAGCTCCTCACTTTGGAAAAGGCTGAAAGGGACTCAAACAGTGGTCCACAAAAATCACTAGGAACACGGAAAAGGCAAGCAGGCAATGACTGTTGATCGCCTCTTCAAATACAAGAATTAGGAAACATCTTACAAAACTACAGCCTGGCAGGTTCAGCTAAAACAAAAAGGAGGTAGGTAAGGTAACTTCTTGCCACAGGAAGATTTAAATTTTCTTGTATTCAAGAAGTGACCATACAAACTCAGTGGAAGAAAAATCCAGCAAGGGTATTGGAGGAGTCCTTCCAGTGGCGGTTACTGAGGGCTGTGACTTCCCTGGAAAAGTGTTGTTACTAAGTGATGTTAGTGTTCTCTGTTCTTATTTTAGGCATCCTATGCTGGTGGCCATTTCCTGTGCATTTTTCACTATTCCAGTTGTTTTTGAGCTTCTCTGCAGATTTTGAAAAGACAACACTGACACTGCTTGTCACTGTTACGTTTTTTTAATTTCTGCAAGTATCACTGCATCTGTCATGATAATTGCAGTGCTCTGTCACTGAAGGTATGCTAAATGTCAAACTCTTTTCCAAACAGGATGGTTTTCCAACAGTGCAGGTTTGATTCACTCTAGCCTTTTGGCAATAGCTGTCCTTATCCCTCTCCTCCATTTTGCTACACTGCAGTAGTAGTCTAAATTTGACTGCTTTATGCTTGTCTAACAAAATCAGTGAGGCAAGCCTCGCAGACAAGAACTATAGCTTACACAACAGCTTCCCTTTACAATAAATCAAGCTGAATTTCTTCAGCATATCTCTTCTTCCAGATTTTATGGATTATTTAAAAGATTCCATGCAAACAGCCATTTCTCTGTACATAATACATAGTGGGTTTTACCTGTTTGCAGGTAGGGCGCAGCCAGAACTTGGCTTCTTGCTTCTTGCTGGAAGCTTCCCCACCTCACAGGCTGGAGGACCACAGCTTGAGAGGCTACCATGGAATCCAGTCCAATTAAATCTGGCATTTATTGTGACCCTACTAATTTATTCTGCCAAGAAGGTTAAGTGAGAGGCTTGACAATGAGCTAGGAGGAAGGCTGTGTGACAAAGCAACTGGAAGTAGAAAATTCTGCCTATTGCAGGTAGAAACTTCAGCTGAGTGCTTACATGGAGCCCTGGATCCAACGGAAAGAGCAAGGCCCCAAGAGTTGAGTTAAACAGGGCAGCAGCTGCCAAAATAAGCAAGTCAGGTAGCTGACACAGCGAAGCCTTGAGCACTGCCCATACATACACATAAAAATCTAGTGCGAGTAGCGCAACAGAGGAGACTCACAGATTCTTTCTGGGCTTCCCTGCAAAAGGTTAAGGGGACTTTTCTGAACCTGTCTGAGGTGACTGGAGAGGGTCTAGGTATTTCAAGCACAACATGCACATGTCAGCATCTGTGCTAACCTGTGGTATACATAGCCTAACGATACATTGACCTGTATTTTTTCTTGCCTAAAGATCAGTACTTTGATCTTTTGGAACAGAAGAGAATCATACATTTAATAATACATTACTTTTGTGCAACTCCCTGGTTGCTATTTCCCCATTTTTCAAATTCTCTTTGCCTTCTATGAACAGAGAAATCAAGCTGATCACATCATACTTGTACGTTTTTCATCTCCTGAGGAAAAAATGCACCAGCTAACTGACTTAGAAGAGTGAGCCATTCACTTTAGCTGCCAGGGGGAAAGTCAGAAAAGCCTCCTCAAACTTTTTTTTTGTTTTTCAAATGGATGAATTATTTTTTCTACATTTCTTTAAGTAGCGAGTAGTAGCACTCCTCTTATACATGAACCCTCTTAATGTGTCCTCTTAATGAAAGGGACACAAAGAAATTTCCAGAAGTCAGACTGAGAATAAGCTCTGCACTTTTGACTTTTACTTGACAACACTGCTCAAACTAACAGAAAAGACTGAAAAACCTTCTTACATAGAAATTATTCCATTCCTTTCATTAATAACAAATAAATATACATATACATATACATATACATATACATATACATATACATATACATATACATATACATATACATATACATATACATATACATATACATATACATATACATATACATATACATATACATATACATATACATATACATATACATATACATATACATATACATATACATAGTAAAACTTCAACACCATTTATAGGTGCAGTTTCATTATTCCAAAAATAGCTGCAAGCAGGCATATTCCCTACAGTACTGAAGCTAAATTCCTATGGTGTGATCACAAATTATCCTGTGCCTCAGAATAACCTCCTTTTCTGCGGAACTCTTTTTTTCAGACTCGCTCCGTTGTTGAGACACCCAGTCATGGGAAACGACGATTAAAACCCTCCTTCTAACACATTGTGGGAAGAGTCCTTTCAGTCGCTACCATGGCTACGAGATATAAGCCAAGGTCATTGTTTGTTATGATTGTAGCTGTGCTGAGCCTGGTTTGTTTGGTTTTTTTTTAAATCAACAGCTGTTGCATATCACTGAAATTAAATCATGTATCAGGCAGATATAAAAGTGCAGGATTTTTCTAATTCAGGTGAGTCATGCTGATATTTTATCTTCTCTGTGGTCCAATCTCTGATCTTCATTATCACCATACTCTAAATAGAGTGTAATCCCTCTAATTGTCCTGCACCATTAAAAACGATATCAGAATGTGTAACTTCATAGGGATAATTGTAAATAAACTGCTAGTTACAAGAGTTAAGTCTGCACGCTTACAAACTTTGCCATGTTTTTTGAGATGCATTTTCTAAAACTAATGACATTGCGGGCAATCTGCACTTCTGCTTTATTTAAGTCGTATTATCCTCTGATTTAATCAGATTTATCAGATTTATTCTGGGTGGATTTAGTATCAGTCATTCACAAGCAATTTCCAAAATAAGATCAACAAAGAGACATGGAACAAGAAATCTACTCTTTTTAACTGGAAGGTTGTTTTGGCTATTTTTGTTGATATTTCTAATTTAAAGAAATCAATTTTGACTATCTGGTCTGAAAGAAAATCTGTCACGTATTTTAAATGAGGCTTCTATACAAGGGGCCATTTTCTTATATCTGGTTAAACCATGGCACAGGATGCAAGGAGCTAGTCCAATGTTACCTTCTTGTTTTTCAGGCCCATTAGGGCAACAACAGGGGTAAATCCAATTCTTATGGTAAATTAAAGCAGATCCAGCATTGCTTTATTATAATATCAACAGAGATTATTTCCACAAGTAGTCTCAAGCGACGTAATGCTTGTATTAATTAATATTCTTGTAGCAGCCTAGCAAGGGTTTTGATATAGAGCAGAAGCTGAGGCCATAAACGTGATATGGTGTGATATTGGATAAGGCACTAAGTTGTTTGGGGTAGCTTTTCCTAAAGGTAGCAAAAAGAACTAAAATATTAAAAGCACAATCAGGTAATATTTCACATTTTATTTACTTGCTATTTCTAAAAGCTGCTTTTCAAGCGTAGCTTTTCAAAACACATAATGACAGTTCTGACAGGTATTTATCGCAACAGAGGAACTGACAACATGTATTCTCTGCAGAGAATTTTCCATACTTCTGCATTACGCCTTTAAAAATGGCACACTTGGCATCTCTAGATCAAATATGATTAGTCTCTAAACATCCACTTCCTTAAAAAAAAATTATGCATATTACATTTTTTATATGTAAATACTATATGTATATATTGTGTGTATATATATATATAAATAAACTGTGCTTAACTTCAATTTCATGTAACGCCAGTTCTTAAAAGCATCCATGACCTTATTTAAACCTCACAGTGCAGGCTCTCATTTTCCATTGTTTCCTTGCTGACAGTGTTGACACCAAGCCAAGTGAGCAGAGAATCCCTATTTTGATATAAGGTTTATTCAGTACACCACTTTCCTAGGACAGAATCATTCGGTGTCAGAAAAGTGCATGGAATAGAACACTTCAGAAAAAAAATCTCTAAATATTAATTATCTCTTTACTCTCAAGCCTTAGCATACTGCAATATTTCTGAATGTAAACAGACTGAAGATTAGTTAGTAGGGAGAATACTGGATGACAAATTCTTGGGTAAAATTATTTACAGGAAGAAAGGAAATGAGTCAGGAATCTCAGGAAAAAATAGCTATCTTACAGGCATCTGAAAAAATGTCCAAAACTTTTTTTTGCCCCCCAGATGCAGAAAGGAAGGGGAAATGTATCAACAGGAACTAAAAATCACAAATTCCTAACTTCCTTCTTAGCCACATACCAACTTTGCCTTAAGCTTCTAGTGCTAGGCTCCAATGGTAAAACAGGCAAAGGAGAGAAATTGTTCGGCTTTATTCTGTATGTTAAAGTCTCCTTGATGCAGACACTGAGTAGAACTTGAATAAGTAATTTGCTCTGCTTCTGAAATTCTTTGGATATATAAATAGCACTGCACAGAAAAGGTTTCTGAAAGCTGCTTCAGGATGTTTTCATATGCTATGCAGAATTCATTTTCATATGCTAAGCAGAGTAACAGAATACTTGGTACGTAGTGACTACAGTTTTAAATGCTAGGAGGAATCCAAAAGGTTCATGAAAAGAATATTTATGTATTTCTAGGTTTTATCTTGGTAAATAAAACGCAGAAGAAGAGTTAAAAGCATGGGAGCAAGTTTGAAGGTTAGGAAAAACACAACTCTGTACTCTTCCATTTGCTGTAAGGAAAGTATCAGGGTACAAATCACTAAGCAGCATTGTTTAAACCTAGATATTCCAAAGAAATGGCTTTCTAGTTGAGGGAAAGAAGATTTTAACAGCATCATCCAGTACATTCTTTTGGAATGACTTGCCATTCACATGTGGCAGTCTGTCTTCCTGCATTCTCAAATCTTGCCTTCTCTGTGGTATCCAAGAAAGACTGAAGAGTCTGTGAGACTCTTGCTAAGGTCAAGTGGGAAACGTTACTTTCTATTCAGAAATTTCAGGTGGATGGGAATAGTGAGGATACCTTTGTTTTGCTAAACAAGTGAGAGGAACTCGCTTCTAAGACATAAGTTTGCAAATGACACCAAGATGGGCAAGATTGTTGATCTCCTTGAGGGTAAAAAGGCTCTACAGAGGGATCTGGACAGGCTGGATCAATGGGCAGAGACCAATGGTATGAGGTTCACCAAGGCCAAGTGCTGGGTCCTGCACTTGGGCCACATTAACCCCCTGCAATGATAAAGGCTTGGGGAAGAGTGGCTGGAAAGCTGCACAGTGGAAAAGGACCTGGGGGTGTCGTTTGACAGCTGATTGATTATGAGCCAGCAATGTGCCCAGGTGGCCAAGAAGGCCAACGGCATCTTGGCTTGTATCAGCAATAGTGTGGCCAGCAGGAGTAGGGAAGTGATTGTCCCCCTGTACTTGGCCCTGGTGAGGCCACACTTTGAGTACTGTGTCCAGTTTTGGGCCCCTCACTCCAAGAAGGACATTAGAGGTGCTGGAGCATGTCCAGAGAAGGGCAACGAAACTGAAGAAGGGTCTAGAGAACAGACTTATGAGGAGCATCTGAGGGAACTCGGTTTGCTTTTGTCTGGGATGTTGAAGGGAGACCTTTACAACTTTACATCGCTCTTTACAACTACCTGAAAGGAGGTTGTAATGAGGTGGGGGTTGGTCTCTTCTCCCATATTACAACTGATAGTACAAGAGGAAATGTCCTCAAATTGTGCTAGGAGAGGTTTAAATTGGATGTTAGAAAAAAATTTCTTCACCGAATGGGTTCCCAAGCATTGGAACAAGCTGCCCAGGGAAGTGGTGGAGTCACCATCCATGGTGGTATTTAAGATGTGTAGATGTGGCCCTTAGGAACATGGTTTAGTAATAGACTTGGTAGTATTAGGTTTACAACTGGACTCGATAGTCTTAAGGGTCTTTTCCAACCTAAATGATACTGTGATTCTAAGATTCTATGAACATTAACACAGAGAGAAAGGGCTTGTTTTTCCAGATAGTATAAGTAAGTAAAAAAAAAAACACACATGTTCATATAGGCGTGTTTTACTGGCGTAGCGGCAGTAGAGATATTACTGCCCTACAGAAAATATGGTCATTCTTTTCCATGTAGAGAAGATTCCAGCCTGCAGAGAGCAGCTGCTTTTAAGGCCTTTTCCCAGATTTGGAAGATAGAAGGATCATGGATCTTTTTCAATTAAACTATTGTAATTTGCTTTAAAAATCAGCCCTTTAAAAGTAATTAGATCCAGTCTGATATCTTTATTTCCATTTAGCAGGTCAGTCTATAGCTCCAGAGTCCAAAAATTCATTCAATTAAATCAATTGGGAAACACCTCTTTCTCTTAGCCCCAAGAGAACACCTACATCCACAGCTCTAAACAATTATTCTCAACAAAGCAAGCTCTCTGAAAAGGTGATGATTCCCTGACCACTCTATTATCAGGAGAAATGGAGGAAGACAGCCTGCCTGTAAATTAATTCCTACAGATTGAGAATAAATTGAGATATATTTGGAAAAATAAGTACATGTCAATCACACAGAATCACAGAATAATCTGCTTGGAAGAGACCTTTAAGATCATCGAGTCCAACCGTTCACCCTGAGGCCTTTTTCCTCAGAGTACCTATAACTTATTTTTATTGTAGTTCTCAGGTACATATATGTCAGCACTAAAAAAGCCAGCCCAAATGGCAGTCCAGGCTTTTAAGAATAATAGATGCCTATACTAAGAAAAAGCATACACAGATGACTAACAAAGTTAGGAGGTTTTTTTTAACACAGGCCTGCTTAGGTTAAATTACTAAGATTATATTTGCTGCTGCTCTCCAGAAGCAGCATCAATAATTGAGTTACATACATACTTCAGATGGTCTGTGTTCCTTCAAAAATATTATTCATTGATAATAAGTACTTAGAGTATTTTCATATCAGAACAGCTCAATCCCTTCTTGTCTAGTTCCCAGAATGGGTGATGATCACAAAATGAATAGCCAGCCAGTATTTTTAGACTGTAATTTTGTGTGAGACACTCTGCATTATTTACTGTCCATCACTGAAATTATATTGTACATACAGAAAGATTAATTCACTTATAGATTTTGCTCTAATGTTCTCATGATTTGAGGACTACCTTTAATGCAATTTAATCACCTTCCAAGGTTCTGTGTCTATTCGGTCTTGCAAGTTTTTAATACGACTATTTCATCTTTGGGTACTTACTACCATTAATGACCTACCTCTTGGATGTTTATAAATGTTGCTTAATAACATCCTGTGAGGATAGTCGGCAGTTTTCCTAGTTGGGGAATGGGAGGAGGGTAGGAAAACATAAAATTTAAAATTAACTCAGAATTGATAGTTTCATAATACTTAATGGGTAGGGTTTTTTTAGCATGTAATAGATCATTGAAAAGTCAAACTCTTGACTTCAGCTCCAACAGTCATTGCTCAAGTCTACTGCAGACCAGACCTTTTGTGTTTTAAGTTTAGCTCCCAGAATCCAAGGAATGCATAACATTTGGGAAAATACGGCTTGGCCAGCATTGCATACCATCTTATTATTCAAGGTGACATTCAAATACCATGAATATGAAACTGTTGGGGGTTTTTCCATGGAATTTTTTTTTTTTTGCTTGATTTGTTGCCCATCTTTGATTACATGCAGTAATTTATACAGCAAGACTCTAGATTTCTTATATCTTGAAAGACTAACCCAAGTATATGACACTGTAAAGTATGCATTATATATCCTGGTATAGATTTACTATTTGTTGAATAAACATTTCAAATATAGAATATTTTAGCTTTGGATAAACTCTATAAATTAGTTTTGCTATTGGGCTAGTTATTAATTATTGGAATACATTTGAAAACTTCGACAATCCAATGATTGCCTATGGAATGCAAGCAATGCGTATTATTTTAATAATTGAGTTTGATCACACTTACTTAAGCGTGCACCTCTAATTCTGTGATGTATGATTCCTAAATACTGAAAATTATTAATGTGTATTTATTTGTACATCTGGACACAAATGCAATTGTATGGAGCCAAAGTCCTTGTCTATAAATGCCTGTTTAAGCCAAGTATTTCAAAAACTCTCCTCCTAAAATTAATGCCACGGATTATGCTGTTCTTTCATCCATGTAGCTGAAACAATATTAGTCTCATTAATTAACTAATGAGAAGGAAGGAAAGAAAAGAATCAGCTTATCAACAAAAACATTCAAGTGTTTATTCATAATAAGGTGCTCTTAGTACCAGGTGAACTTTCCAGATACAGGGTTGAGCAAAATGGTACAGCTTTAATTTTAGAGGTGAGGTACTGCTGAAATTTCTCTTCCCCAGAAAAGAAAAGTTATTTTACTCTCTGAATTATCACTAGGCTGAAACTTGTCAGACAAATAAAAAATCTATGATTTTCAGGCCTGGTGGACCAATACGTAGCCTTTTTAGCTGTTGATTGGTGGAAACCTACAGAGTTTTAGAATCATGTCTCTAAAGCTCCTTTGGAATTGCATGATTTCCTTATATAATCATACTTCAGTCTTAATGGGTATAGGTGCCAGGCTTCTCTTTCCACCTTGAATGTTCTGGTTTACCAGTTTAATTTAAAAGCCAGAAGGCTGTTTAAGACAGCTGATCATCCCAACAACTATATACAGCTTAAAGTTTGCGGTGAGAAGGGTGGGGGGAAGAGACCTGTATTGTAGTTTTAATGATATAAATAAGCACTAGTACAGTTTCTGGATTCATCTTAGCTTATAGTGGTGGGGTTTTTTTAATATTATAGCAGTATTTGAGGATTTCAGCCAGGACCAAGTTCTCACTCTTACACATTTCACAAAGAGTAAGAAACAGTCTGTCCACCGAAAAACCTCTGGTGTTACCTGAGACAATAGTAGAATCACAAAGAGAATATAAAAAGCCATACCAAAAATGTGATATCTAACTGTTATATAGCCAGCTGTTGATTATCTTAGTGTGCTTATATACTTCTGATTAGCCTAATTTTTATTTATTGCATCTTTCTGTCAATATCTAACAACCGTGTCTGTGTGGACTTGGCCAATATGATACCACACACAGAAGCCCAGAATGCATCCTCTGTATTACAGAGCTGCTGCAGACCTTCTCTCATCAGCAACGACTGTCAAAGAAACTAAATTACTTTACAGATAACTAATTAAAAGATAAATATTCATGCTTGTTACAAGCAAGCCTGAAAACATTGAAAGTAGGTTTAAAAACTTATCTTAGTAGCAGTGGTGCTGTATGAGTTCTGCAACATGCATTAGCAGTTAACTCTTGCATCACTGCAGCAGGTTGACTGGAACGTGACAGTTTCGTTTCTCATACAAGGTAAACCACGCAAATCTGTGCAGCTGGTAAAAATCATACAAATAGAAGAAGTGAAAATTTGTTAGGTTTGCTTTGGCCTTCTGTCCATTTAAAGATAAACTAAACTTGGCAACATGAATTTTTCACAAAATTAAGACAACAGAATACAAAGAATCCATGATTCATAAAAGATGTATCTTCACGTTTTATTATGCTTTTATTTTCTCTCAGGACTACAAGGTACTGTGCATCTGGAATTAAGATACCCTTGACTCAAAAAAGAAAATGTGATATTCTTCTTGACTGCCTGCACAGGAAGTTATTAGAATGGTATTTGTTTTCAGTGACTAAGCACTGAGTTAACCGTGTCCCAGAGCAGAGCAAATAATTTACTCTGGTCAAAAGTATTTGGCTTTAGCCTGTAAATAAATGAAGCACATTTTCAACACCCAAGAATCTTGACTTGCATTAATTAATTCATGAGACATCACAGTTGAAGAAAATGGGTCCTGTTGATTAAGATCTTGGATAGGAATCAATGGCTTCATTGCTTGGATGTATTAACTTTCTAAATATCATCATTGTGGGTTTTATTACAGAGAGCACAATACATCGTACATGGCTGAGTGAGATATGACCAAGAAGCCAGTCACTTAGAATTAATATACAGCCCTCCATTAATCAAGCTGTCCTGATGGTGTTCTGCCAGAAGGGAGACAAGGTCATACTTGAAGGCCTCGATTCGCAGCTGACACTCAATCTGACCTCTCTTTCATTTAGCATGAAATGAATATGACAGGCTGGGTGTTTGGTTTTAGAACATGTGCTACTGTGACAAATTGACAGGCAAGATGATCAAGCCCAGGGGAGGAAATAAGGAGGTGTGGTTTTGGTAGTTTTAGAGAAGTGAGATTGTTTGACAGAAACTTTTTTCACTGACAAATGGGAGATTTTTGAAACTTAACCAGAAATTTTCCTTCTTTCTTTTCTTCTTTCTGTCTCATCCCTTTATTCTTTTTAGCCTCTGAAAACAATGTAATGTATTTAGGGCTTTTTTTCCCCCTGTTTCCAATGGAATATTTTTCAAAATGAGGAAAGTTTGGTGAAAGAAAAACAGATTACTTGTATTTTTTTCCTCTAATTTTCAAATTTTTACAGCTTGGGAGTTACCTATTCTGTCAGACTCACTTGCAAAAGAGAAAGAAAAAAGGGGGAAACAATTTACATTAAAATAATCATAGTATTCTGGAATGAAAATCAGAAAATATTTTTACAAGAAAAGCTTCTCTTTTTTTAATCACTTCAGTTGCAGGAGATGTGGAGTTTCTAGACTATAATGAAGTATGAATTGTGCAAAATCTTGAGCCATTCGACTCGAACTAAATGTTGCCTTCATTTACAAAGAGGAGGTCTCTTTGATGATGCCCCTAAATATGGTGATAACACTCATAGGGGCGCCTGTCAAGTGGGCTGTAACTGTGGAATTGCAGTATGTTTGGGACACTCCAAAGATAGAGTGTGTTAGCATACCACACTCTATTGTTTTGTTTTAATGAGTTTCTTGGGTTTGCCTTTCTTTTCCTACCTCTTCTGTATCAAAAACTTAATTGCTTCAGGTTTTTATTCCCATCTGCAGTGCTTTTCTTCTAAATTTTTATTCCGAAAGGAGAAAAAAAAATCTTTTTGAAATGAAGATGACATTGGTCAATAGTTCATCATGGCTTGGCTTCGCGGACGAAGATTTGGGAAGGGCTTTGCCCACGCTTATTGCAAGCGCGTTGATGGCTGAAAAGGCCAATGCGCGATAGGCAAGACCGGTTGCAAAGAGCACACCGGAGGGTCTCCTTGGGTGGTATAGTCGAGGCACAGTTCTTTCTGCGCTGTCTTTTCTCCTCGCGCTTGATTCTACGCGTGCTCTCAAAGGAGACAGCAGCGTTATGTATGGTGTGTCTCCAAATCTCCCGATTGGAGGCCAGGGTGGACCACTGATGGTGGTCAATATGGCCTAGGCTGAGGTGTTGTTTCAGGGAGTCCTTATATCTCCTCTTTGGAGCTCTTCTCTTGCGGCAGCCGGTGGCAAGTTCACCATAGAACACGATCTTAGGGAGGCGGTGATCCGCCATCCTGGAGACGTGCCCTGCCCAACGCAGCTGCGTTTTCAGCAACATGGCCTCAATACTGGTGACGTCTGCCTGTTCAAGGACAGCAACGTTAGTCACGTAGTCAGTCCAGTGGATGTTTAGGATTGTGCGGAGGCAGCGCTGATGGAAGCGTTCGAGGAGTCGCAGATGGTGGCGGTAGGTGACCCATGATTCAGACCCGTACAGAAGAGTAGGCAGTACCACGGCTCTGTAGACACTGATCTTTGTACTTTTCTTCAGGTGTTTATTGCACCAGACTCTTTTATGGAGTTTTCCGAAAGCTCTGTTTGCCTTTGCTATTCTGTTGTCTATCTCTTTGTCGATCGTGGCATCTGAGGAGATGATGCTACCCAGATAGCTGAACTGCTGGACTGGCTGAAGCTCTGACTCGCCAATGGTGATGTGGGGATGATGGTAATCATCTTGTGGTGCTGGTTGGTAGAGAACTACTGTCTTCTTCAAGCTGACTTCCAGCCCAAAAAGCTCAGCCGCCTCTGCAAAGCAGGATGTTAAGCGCTGCAGAGCTGCTTCTGTGTGGGCAACAAGGGCGGCATCGTCAGCAAAAAGCAGCTCGCGGACAAGGTGATTCAGGGTCTTGGTGTGGGCCTTCAGTCGCCTTAGGTTGAAAAGGCTCCCATCGGTACGATATCGGATATAAATGCCGTCTTGTTCGTCGAGGTCTGCCGTGGCCCTTTGGAGCATCATGCTGAAGAAAACTGTGAATAAAGTTGGTGCGAGAACGCAACCTTGTTTCACACCATTGGCTATTGGGAAGGGCTCAGAGAGTGCATCGCCATATCTGACTTGGCCGCGCTGCCCCTCATGTAACAGGATTATCATTTTGAGGAACTTGGGGGGACATCCTAATCGTTCCAAGATCTGCCACAGACCTTTTCTGCTCACAGTGTCAAAGGCTTTGGTGAGATCAACGAAAGTTACATAGAGACCCTTGTTTTGTTCCCTACACTTCTCTTGCAGTTGTCTGAGAACGAATACCATGTCTGTGGTACTTCTGTTGGCTCTGAAACCACACTGACTTTCAGGTAGAAGTTCTTCTGCGATAGCGGGTACCAATCTGTTCAATAGTATTCTTGCGAGGATTTTTCCAGCAATGGAGAGCAGAGTTATGCCTCGGTAGTTTGAGCAGTCTGACTTGACTCCTTTTTTCTTGTACAGGGTGATGATGATTGCATCACGGAGATCTGGTGGTAGTTCGCTTTGTTCCCAACAGCGCACAACTAGCTCGTGAAATTTAGCATGGAGCGTTTGGCCTCCATGTTTCCAGATTTCAGGTGGGATTCCGTCGACCCCAGCTGCCTTGCCGGTTTTCAGCTGCTGTATGGCCTTAAGGGTCTCTCCCATAGTAGGGGCTATATCCAATTCATTTTTCACCGTTTGCTTTGGGATGAGCTGGATTCCTGAGTCTTGGACTACACGGTTGGCACTGAAGAGAGTTTGAAAGTGTTCAGACCATCGATTCAGGATGGAGGTTTTATCTGTGAGAAGCGTTTGGCCATCTGCGCTGAGTAGGGGGCTTTGAACTTGGTGTGTGGGTCCATACACTGCTTTCAGAGCCTCATAGAATCCTCTGTGGTCACCCAAATCTGCGCATAGTTGAGTCTTTTTTGCTAGGTTGAGCCACCACTTGTTCTGGATGTCTCGAAGTTTCTGTTGGAGTTTACTGCATGCAAGACGAAAGGCTGCTTTTCTTACCTGGCAAGATGGTTGAGCGAGGTGTGCTTGGTGAGCAGATCTCTTCTTTGCCAGCAATTCCTGGATCTCTGGATTGTTTTCATCAAACCAGTCTTTGTTTTTCTTTGTGGAGAACCCTAAGAATTCTTCGGAGGACTGCAGGATGCTATTTTTAATATGTTGCCAAAGCGCTTCAGGAGAAGAGTCTATGGGACAGTCTTCAAGCCTAGTTTGAAGGTTTGCCTGGAAGCCGTCTCTCACTGCAGCTGTTTGAAGATTGTTAACTTGGAGCCTCCTCCTCAGAATGCCGCCCCTCTTAGGTTTGGGCTTAAAGTGGAGGTTAAGTTTGCAGCGCACAAGGCGGTGGTCTGTTTGACATTCTGCACTAGGCATCACTCGGGTGTGACAGACATTGCGAACATTTCTCTGGCGCACTAAGATATAGTCAATGAGGTGCCAGTGTTTAGATCGAGGATGCATCCAGGTTGTTTTCAGGCTGTCTTTCTGCTGGAAGATAGTGTTGGTGATGGTAAGCTGCTGCTCAGCACAAAACTCTAGCAAGAGGCGACCGTTGTCATTGCAGTTTCCAACTCCATGCTTGCCTAGTACTCCTTTCCAGGCTTCAGAGTTCTTACCTACTCGGGCGTTGAAGTCACCAAGGATTATGATCTTATCATCCGCAGGAACCTTTTGAGTAAGGCGGCGCAGATCGGTGTAGAATTTGTCTTTTTCTGTAGGGTCAGCTTGGAGAGTTGGGGCATATATGCTGAAGAGAACAACATGTTGCTTGTTGTGTAGCGGGAGGCGTAAGGAGATAATGCGATCGGAATGACCTGTTGGCAAATTTTCAAGTTTAGAGGCGATGGAGTTTTTAATCATGAAGCCAACTCCGGAATGATGACTTTCGGTTTTGGGTTTGCCTGACCAATACAGTGTGTAGCCGGCACCATGTTCTTTAAGGCTGCCTTCCTCATGAAGGCGAACTTCACTGAGAGCAGCAATGTCGATGTTGAGTCGTGACAGTTCGTGAGCAATTATAGCAGAACGGCGTTCAGGACGCCCACTGTCTGCTGTATCGAGCATGGTTCTGATGTTCCAACATGCGAGTGTCAATCTGGACACACCTTTGGAGGCAGGTGTATGCCTTTGTCTCTTTGCCTTTGGTTGACCGCAGAAGAAGATGTCCGTTGGCCGCGGCTAGCCAACCGGATTGGAAGGGAGATGAGCTTTGGTTAGGCCACCTTTTCTAGGCCCCTCTCCATGTGGAGCAAGCAGTGCTCTCCTTGAAAAAGGCTGCTTGGTCATTCAGGATGCTGCCGAACGAGACTGTCATCTCCCGGGTCAGTCTCAAGCGACCAATGTCCTGAACCACCTGCATGCAGGGTTGGGTCTGCGGCTTCCAGTGACATCTTTCCACCTGCCGTTTCGTCCCTTGCCTGTCGCTACAGGGCTTTGTAAACGTGAGTACACCCTTCAAGCCTGCGCGGTGGATTTTTTAGGTGAGGCGCAGCGTGCGCGAGACTGGCCCCACCCTTTACACCTGAGGTTCATCTGCCAGGGCCTAGCGAGCTTGGACGGTGACAGCGAAGTCCTCAGGTCGTAGGTTTGGTTAGAGTATCCTTCTCTTAGATGGATGGCCTTACAGGGCTAAACGAGCTCCATCTGCCCGGGTTTGGAGTTAGAGTTGTCCTTCTCCTAGGATGGTTGCCCGAAGGCTAGTGAGCCCATCCTGCCCGTGGACACACTTTGTCTGACCCTTCAGTTGAGACCTGTCAGGCTTGGGAGACCCTACCGGAGGCATATGCCACCACCAGCATAGCTCTCAACTTCGCAAGGGCGCGCAAGCTCTTTCCCCACGGCAAGGGGGTGCCCATGAAAGAGGGTCAATAGTTACCATTCAGGAAATATACCTGACTCACTGTACAAATCACCTGTGTAGGGGCTACTGTCATCCCATTTGGTATAAGCTCATCAACAGAAATGCTATGTAGTTTATTCTGGCAATAGCTTCAAATGACCATGCTGGGGCCTGCAGGCTCCTGAACTATTCTCCAGAGTGTCCTTTCTTGGTGCACCAGTGGGTTAAAGTACTGGCTGCTTTCGAGCTGAGCAACAGCCTACCTCTGACAGATCTTCCTTCACCCCATGGTGAGTATGTTATGCAGTGGACCCCAAGCACTAGTACGACCTTAAAAATGTTAGCATTTCAGGCAGATTCTTTCCTCAGATACTCTACAAGTCTAGCATACCTTTTTTACTGTTCTTTGTGTCAAGAGTAAAAATTAGAAGAGCAAAGATAACATCATATTTTTCAAGTATTTGAAATTCCTCTCCAGAGACTTCCATTTCTACAGCATCCTACAGAGATTTCCACTTCGAGAGTTACAAACAGTTCTTTTAGTTAACATTATTTGGTAGCTTGAATGGTCACACAGTTAAAAACGTTTTTTCTCTAACTAACAGGGAGCTGGATTCCTGATGTTCAGAATATGCAGAGGGTTGAAAAGATAAATAGCATTCTCCATTAGCATTTTAATGAACTTACTGAAAAGCCCATTGGATGTCTTAAATTCACATTTCACATGTGCTGAACACTTTTATGTTTCTTTTACATTTCTTTGAAGTCCTCACATGCAGAAGATCATCACAGAATTTTTTTTTTATTCTTTAGTATTAAGAGCAGTTACATGTCTGACTTAAGGCATGTTGCTGACTGCTGATCTATGGCATACCAGAGAGAAAACAAAGCACCAGGCCTTTATCATAAATGCCACCTGTTCCAGAAACTCTCAGTCACCCTCCTTTTGAACTTCTCATTTCATTACAGACTGACATTGAGAAGGAGTAAATGTTGCTGGGGAAGGACAGAAATATTTCAAGGCAAAAGCTCCAAAAACAAACTGCAGTTTCCTTCCAGACCAGGGAGTGCACCAGAAACGTCCCTGCCTGAAACAAAGCAGAGGGAGGAAGGGTGAGGCTGAATTTTGTGTTTTAAAATCTATATCAATTCCACATGAGTGTTTATTATAGATCAGGCCTGAAACATAGTTATTTCTGCATCAGCACAGATGAGACTAACTTCTTTCAACATTTGCTTCATAAAATAGTTTTCCAATTTCAGAGGCACACCCTTAGATGAACCACTTCCATCATCCGTTTAATCTGTGAGACTTGTAACAATTATGAAGGAACCCAATTTTCAGTCTTAAGCCTCTTTGACAGGAACTTTGAGAATACGTTAAGAGACTGAGTGGGAATTCAGCATTTAAGTTAAATTTTCAAAGATTCTGTCCTTACATTGTAATTTCAGGAACTGAATTCCAAATTCTGTAACTCCATCAGACTCACTGTTCAATAAAGTGAGATGAAGGCATTTCATTTTTCATGGTCATTGTTCAGATGGGGTAATTACCTGTAAGGTGATGTTAAAGAAATAGCTTCTCCATGATGTCAGCATTTGTATCATGGTGTAGAAGTCAAGAACATTTTATGGAAATTTTTTCTCAAAACACTAAGTTATGGATCCTGGAACTACTAATAGAGTGGATTGACATTTTTGTTTACAGAATTTCCCACAGGCCAAGCTTGAGAGCCATAAGCAATATTATTACTTAATCTTGATTTTTTTCTGGAGCAACTTAAGTGGTGTACACTGGTTGGAATACTTCTTAGATACTTTTTTTGCCCGTTCATTCTGTTTACATAGTTGGAAGAGTTTTTTTTTTTTTAAATTAAAAAATAAAAAAACCAATGAGCTGAGAGCAATCTATACACCTTCAGAAAGCTAAAGGAACCAGGGTGCTGGAATTCTGGGAAAAGAAATAATATTGATTTAATTGCTTGTGTTCCTGTTGCCAATGTGCAAGCAAGTTTTCTGAATGAAGATTATCATGTTGGTAAGCTGTTTAATAAAATAAGAAATAGTGTCCTAAGGACACTAGGGCTGCTTAAAGGAAAGTATTGTAAGGCACATTGGAGACCTTAAAAAGTAGCATTGGCTTGTTATGATTCTAACTTGTATTTACACCATTTCAGTTGTCACAGACTCAGAAAAGCCAAACAAACTGAATCATCCTGGATATTATCAAAGACCTCCCACGCACACCCTGGAAAAAATGTCCTTTATAAATATATATATCTCTATAGCTTAAATATCCTACCCATTCGCTGGAGTTACTGTTTGATATACTGTTGTCTGCATGTTACAAAGGCCTAAATACGCATGGCAAAAAATATACTATTTTCTACTGTTTTTCTAGTAAGAGCTTAGAATCATTAAAACAGGTAGGAGGCACCTTCCTAATAACATAGACATTACTGAGAAAATTAAGAAATTCATAGGAAATCACTGCTATTCTGGTACATGGTGTATTACTTACATGTTTCCGTAGACTGGAATTCAACTTCTTGATATAAGCCCTAAGTGAATATGAATGAAATGTTCTCAAAGTACTTAATACATCCCAGAACTGTCACTGAGCTACCACTGGACCTGCCTGGCAATTTCCCATCACTAACTTCCCATGAAATGTAGGGACAACAGTTACACAGAATCAAGCTGAACTCTGAGGATCCTATGGATATTCAGTATAAATGACTTAACAGCTGTAGCAGATGGTGAATCATACTAAAAAAGCATAATATCTTTTTTTGCTCTGCTACATCTGTACTGTTCTTGGGAAAGTTGCTTTAGCTGATTTTGTAGAACTGGGAATAGATGCTTTATTTGTATGTTTCCTCTGAAATGGATTGAAAACCCTTCACTTGAAATCATCTGATAGTTAGCAGGCAAGTTTTACAACTATACCATTTATTTCTCCCTCGCTGGGTACTACTAGCTTGTCACCAAGGAATTGAATCGGGACATCTGGATTTGTTTTGTTGATAATCAGAGTGTATCGTGTGTTCAAATGATATATTCAGACCTTGGTAAAATTGTTATATCTAACCTTATCACCAATGTACCAATTTTCACATGTTGTTGCTAGTTCTGAACACTGAATAAAATGTGGTTTTATGGTATCTAACAGACAATGGAGCCTCTCAGCAGCATAGGAACTGCTGGATTCTTTTGAAAAATATGCTGGCAAATCCTTAAGTGTGGAAAGTGCCCTTTTTAGAAACTTGTTTGCCCGCCTGCTAGATTTTCATAATCGCTCTTTTAATTGCTGTATATTTATTGGATACTGACAGAAAGTTGCAAAACATGACTTTGATGATTACATACATTCAAACACATTTAGATAGCACTTGCCTTAAGCAATCAGTGCTGTGAAAGCAATCCTTATGTAACAGAGGCAAAAAACCCCTGTAAATTAAAAAAGAGACAATGTTCTGTCATCTTCAGAAACACACAGTCAGTCAAACACTAATGTCAAGCATGCTAAAACAGTGGAAAAACCCCAAGCGTTATACGTCAGCATTCCAGTATCTTTCACAAATGGTTTCTGCAGCTTTAGACTCATGTGACAAGATGACACAAGACATCAGTATTCTCCCTAGCTCTAACAATAAAATCATACGCCACTTGGAACATGTAATTTATTTTCTCTGTTTTATATGCAGGATAAATGTTTCCTTGTGCATTAAAATGCTCTGAAATATATGTGGAGCAGTGCTGTGTCAGTGAAAATAATTATTGAACAGTATCATAATCATATTGGTTTAAAGATAAGGAAGAAGTAAGGAATGTAAGGGTAGGTTTCTCTCTTACATTTTATTTAGCCAGCTGGAAAAGTTGCACAGTATGTTCTATCACCTAAACGGTTGACTTGATTGGTCTAACAGGTCATCCTTTCCTTTTTTCTACAAGATCACCAGCTTTCACATATCTCCTTGATGTAATAGTTAGGATTGGCAGCTGGTTCTCTCTTATTCTAACAGCAGAAGGCATCAAAGAGGTGCCAGTTATGCCAAGAGGAAAGATGGAGGGGAAGGAGCATAACACAAACGATAATTTTAGGGAAAATGGGGCTGAAGAAACTAACATGAGTAAAACAAGGAAGTACTTAAGAAAGTTTAGTGGCCTGTTTCTATCACAAGTGTTAATTATGGCCCTGTTGTGTCTCAAACAGAACACTTCCAGTGCACAGCAGATTCTGCTTGCAAAAACCCATTAAATAGCAGCATGAGAAAGTGTGTGACTGGCTACTAAGTGATTTGAACATGCGTGCCTTCTCTCCGCATGCTGGCACTGCCTCTGGCTTAAATTTAGTAATGCAGAAGATTAAAGCTGTCAGTTACATATAAGGGTTAAGAACTCCAAAAGGATTTATGATCTCTGTGCAGTTTCCAGGGAGAATAAGCAGACTGTTCCCTGCCAAAACTCTCCTAAGCTGCCCTGCTATGAGGAGCCTTACAGGAAAAGTACCAGAGTTAGACAGGGGGAGGGGGAAGAGCGAAGGAATATGGTAATGCAGCTGTCAGCGTCTTACCTGCTCTGTCTATTCTCCATTCTTACTTAGGTGTAACTCCTCTTTTCTTTCAAGATATGTGTTGTAAAATTGACTTTAATTTAACGTAGAGTTGACGATTCAGGTCAGTATATCTTCTGTTGCATATAAAATCTTCCTCAGGGTAATGAATTTAAAGAACTTAGAATAATGAACTGCTAAGAATAGTGAACTACTAATGAAGATTGCTCTTCTCTCAACTTGTGTGTTCATTGCCAGGAATCTAGCCTGAGATAATATTCATAGTTTACAAGCCTACTGATGGCTGAGCCAATTTTTTGTCACTCTAGTGCTCTCCTGGAGAATAGTGCTTATCAGAGTGTAATTATAGATTATGGCCTCTCAGTGTCTGAAAATCAGGGAACACAATTTAGTTTCAGGTCCTATCATTTGGGTATTAACTAAAGGAAAAGCTTCTGGAATTACGACAGTCCAGTCTCCTGTCAAAACATAATCATATCATCTGCTTTTCCCTCCGCTCCAACAACTTTTGCACAAATTTACCAGTCACTAATTTCTCAAAGGCTTTGTGAATGGGTTGTTGAAAGGACGGGAACTCCAGCTGAGGGAAAAAGACTGTGATTTGACTATACATCTGCAGCTGAGATAAACTGTTTATGTGGCCCAAACCTGTGAGGCTTCCAGCTGGAAGAATATATATCTTTTTAAACATAAAAATCAAGCATTGACCACAGTTAATTCATCCTATTGCTTGCTGATCAGTTTGCTTTTCTACAGCTGCATTCAGATTGTGAAAAAGGTGAAGGTGATGACAAAGATTTACATGAGCTTAAGCCAGCCCATATGTTTATTCATGTGATTCACATCATTTGGGTCAGCTCTTTAAAAACTGTCCAGTTGGCATTGAATCTGCTGCATTAACGTGCATTCAGAAGGGGTCAAACCAACCTTGAAGGGGAAAGGGGTGGTTTGTTTCATTGCACAGCTCTTCCTCATTAGAGATGAAGGAGCAGTGTTTTGTCAGTGCCAGAGGAAAACAAAGGGAGAGTTTCACTATCTGGCGCAGGGAAGGGCCATGACGACTTCACCTGAATAGCCTTTTCAAGCATAACACTGCGTGTCTTCACTTGTGTAGCAATTTATATCTTATTTGCATAAGGTGTGTGAATGAGATGCATCTTTCCTGTGAAACAGGAGCATTTCTGAACGGTTATGTAATAAAGGTATTAGTGTGCCTGTCTGCATGCATAATGCTGAAGGAAAAGGTAGAGTGTCTGACACTGGAGGAAACATGAATAAGCTTAAAACTCCTCTTTAACTCCAAATTATATTTCCGTTTCGGTCAATGCCGTTCCACAGTATAAAACACTGGCAATAGGAAATGCTGTCTGGTGCAAGTTATGCACAAACCACCTGACTGTGACTGAACACGCGATGCAGCTTTGAGTACTGCTAAAACTGGGTAAGCAGGGGAAGATTTTGATACGCCTGTATACTGACTGACTCCAAAACGTACCTTGGTATATCTGTGAAGTAATATTCTTATAATTTCATTGGGTGTTTTAAGCAAATGAGCATCCACATATAACAACTCATAAATACAGGAAAAAAAGCCAGCCACAGATTACTTAAAGATTTCAGTTCTGCCTGAACTCTGGGTTCTGCAGGCTCTGCACAGCCTGGGTTAAAGTGCCTGTCCAAGTGACTCTTTGAACCTGGAGGATTACATTGGAAAAGAACTGTTCTGGGAGTAAATTAATGACTTGAAGGTACAATCTAGCAATACCCAGGATGCCAATATCAGTTCCAAGCAAACAGGCGGTTTCTTTAAGGAATGCATGTATTTTTGGATAGCACCAAGACAGTGCCATAAGGAAATGTAGGAGGATAACAGATTACAAGTCAGGATCTCAGAGAAAGGCAGAGGCAGGAAACAAGCAGAAGAAGTCATGGGGAGTCTGTCTGGATCCAAAAGCCTCTTTGGAACACCTCTGAAGTTGGGAACTAAGAACATATAAAAAGAGAGACAAGCTAAGATACATTCAAATGATATGGTGCTTTTATTGTTATTCCCATCCATTCTGTGCCAGAGGCAACAGCTTCATAAATTTTACAACTGTTTTTGTCAGGAAATGAACTGAAGTAGTACTGCAGCATCCCCTTTTTCTTTTAGTTCTTGTGCTGAGTCCCAGTGTCATCTTTCAACACCTGACCTGGCTCCTCTTCGAGGTAATGCAGGATTTTTTAGCCTTGTCTGGGTCCCTTTCCAGCATAGTTCCTCCCCTGTGTGGGCCAGAAGTCCAAGTCAGATGGCTGATAGCAGTTGACTGCATTGTGTCTCTAGCCACTGACCGAATATACATAAAATTCAAACTAAGAATAAATATATGAAATACAGCAAAGCAATCACAAAATTATGATGAATACAGTTCCTTCGAGCACTTCACTGTTAGACACTGAAATCAGGGGTTTTATTAAAGAAAGATGGAAAAGAATCTTAACATTTCTTCTTTCCTCAAGGATAGTCTCGGGATTTGTTTTTTTAATTTATTGCTTTAGTTTTGTGGTCTCATAATCAGGTGACAATAATTTCCATGTGTTTCCTGCCAAATTCTTCTATGGGTTTCCTGTTCTGGAGTATGTTGTTTCTTGGGATTTCTTTCAGCTAATTGTACTTGTTTGAAAGTTAGATGTCTTGTATCATCTAAGTGACTTCTTTAATGGAAAGACAGGCACTTCCCATCTATCTTTGATTTCTATCTTAAAGTGGCAGGAATCATCCAGTGGGGGTGCTTATCTTTCTCCGTTAGCACAGTGTGAAAATAGACAAGTAATTTAAACTCAATGTTTAAATTTAGATGGCTAAAGTTAGGGATGGTAAATCCCATCCTTCCAGACTTTAACAGCAGCTTAAGTTACACTTCTCTCTCTCTCTCATTTCCAAATGAGAAGAGTCTAAGGGTATTTCTAATTGCTGATGCCATATACTTCTTCCAGATGATCCCAAAGCAATTGGATGTGAAAATGTAAATTAAATATTTTTTTTAAGAACAGAATAAGAAAGCTAAAGATTTTGTTTCCTGGAATATTTTGATGGCTTCATGGGCAGAAGGGAAATCTGTCAGTTTCAGGACAATTTCATTTAACAGAGGAAGAGACTTCAATCTTCATCAGCATTGTTTTGTAGATTAAATCTCTTAACAAAATTTAGCACACCTGATTGCTGAGTTACAGAATAGGCCATGTTTTCAAGATGCAGATACTAAATCTACAGAAGCTTAGAGTCAAAGAATTATGTGCCTAGAGCTTTGGTTAGAACTCAGTTTTCTGAAGTTAATTATGGAAGGGTGAGCCTAATTTATAAACATATTATAATACTGTATTATCGGTAATTCAAATAAATCATTCTGTAAGTGAATAGCTTTTGTGATCTCTCAGAAAAATATCATGGTCAAACACTCGTTCTTAAAGGTATTCATCATTAATTATATTAATGTCCAGAATATGTTCAGAACACACTAACTGACTTGCCAATTTTTTTTTTCTGGTCAAAATGAGGACCATTCTGCCTGTATCAGCAGGAGTTAGAAAGCAGAATGTAACAGTTTTTTAATCAAAGCTCTGTTTAATAGTAGTGCTCAGTAGGGATGCATGCCATTTCATTTTCCTATGTTGAAAGATTCACATTATCACATGAAAATCAGTTCCTAGATATCTTTATTGATTTTGCAGGATCAGGGGATGCTTTTGAAAGCTGTGATATGAATGATTAGTTGAGGTTACCCTCAAAGACAGCAGCAATTCTAGGAACAGAGCATACTTATTTTCAATCTGCTGTTTCAGATATTTTTTAATGGTTTCTAGGATTAGCTCTCTACCACAGAATTGGAGCAATTAAAATTACAAAATACAACATCTTGTACCTTAAATAAATGTGTATTCAAGGGAGTCCTGGAAATACTCAGAAACATCCACAAATGAGTGTAATACTTGGTTTTGTTTACCTCCATAGTTCACACATTTTCTTTTTTTGTAAATCATTAACTAAAATAATTAATTTCTTTCCAATAATGAAAAAAAGCAAACATTATTTCATCATGTCTTTGACTCATGACCTTGCTCAGGCAACAAAGCAAAAGCTGAGGGCTACATAACAGAAGCACGTACATAGACTCAAAGAAAAGAAAGCCTCACAGAGCTATGTCTCTTTAGAAAGGGGCTGGCAGACAAAACGCGTAAGAAAGTGCCTCAGCAGTGAGTTCTGCAGTATGGACTTTCGAAAAGCCAATGCTTGACACAGATTTCCCCATGTTTTATAAGGCAAGAGCAAGAGAAGGGCCGATTGCTTGAGCTTAGCTGACCCAGAGAGTGCAGCAATGTTTTTTCTCCATTTAGGCTACCATCACTTGATCCCTAAAAGTGCACTTAATGAGAAGCACTGTAACATTTATAACATCTTCTTTACGACTTTGGATTGTTGGTATTACTTTGGAACTATCTGCCATTATCTTAAAAAGTTATTTCATCTGAGAAGCTTGCAACAAGTTACAGCCAAGTGTCAAAAAATGCAAACAGTAAGACAGAGCATGTAGAAGTTTAATTACTGTTTTAAAATAGAACATCTATTCCAATGTACATAGGGTTTAGATGCCATGGAAAAGCAGAGCACTCGTGAGAATCAGTGCACTGTGCAGCTGTTCTTACCCTGTAGGTTTACCCCTTCTGCTTTTCGGCTTTAATGAGATTTCATCAACTGTGTTTTCAGGTAAATTCACACATCGTCTTATACTAGGCAGAGTAATTTTTTTGTCTGGAATGTTATTGAGAGGAGAGATATTGGAGGATACACACTGGAGGTGTGTAACATCAAACACTTGCAGATCTGTATGAAGTTAAATAGTTTCTTGTTTATGTTTCCCATGACTCGGGAATTTGGAAGAATTTGTAGAGAATTTGGAAACAGGCCCAAATCAATATGGTTAGATACATGTGCATTGTGTAAATACAGCCACATCCAAAAGAAAAGCATTAAGTGGGAGGGCATTGGACACAAGCTAGGTTTTTGCTGTTTTGTACATCAGTACATCCTGTAAAATGAGAGAGAATTATGTATGTGGACACTTTCACATCCTGTTTTTCAGAAATTAGGATACTAACAGCTAATTAATCTATTTTGGAGTACAGGTTTAGACCTTTGCTTTAGAATTTTATTATTCAGAATCTTGGCCACAGATACTCTGACGCTGTTTTCTAAATCCAAGACTTTATTTTCCAGGATGCAGTTCAGAATAAGGACAGCCCAAACTTCAGGTTACGCAGGCACTGTTGTTTCAGTGTTTTGCTAGGAGCTGAGGTTCCTACCTGCTACTTGAGTGAGCTGATTCTCAAAGAAATGACCTTTCAGAAGACACAGTGAGCACGAGCTTGTAGGAAAAGCTCAGTAGAGAAGCTTATGACTAATATGATTCAGCCAGCTGATAGGCATGTCTCTTTCCCAAGATAATCAGCTTTCAGTCCTTTCCTGGTGGCAGTAATCATTCAAGAAGCTTAGTTTGGACTGCTAAACCCCCGGACCTATCATTTACTCATGCTGGCAAACTCCCATTTATTCCTTACGTTCCAGGAATTTTCTGCATGAGTCCGCTGCTGTCTCTCACCTATTAGGGACCTGTCTTTTCTCATGATACTGTTAAGTAATAGTTATCAATCACGTTTTAAGAGTACTAGTAATAAGGAAAGGCTGCCTGGGGCTCATGTTGTGAATAGTTCAACTGTGGCACCCTTAACAGCCTACGTCACATGGCTGTATATGCTAGACTGAAAGCTCCTGGGTAGTCCTAATCCTTAGCTGTGCCAGGAACTAGGTTATTGTGAGACCCAGCTGCATAGTGAGCCACATGCAGTCCAGCCAATTTTCAAAAATCACTTGGAAGCCCCTGTTGTCTGCCTTCAAACTCCCAGTGCTCTTTTCTTCTGACTGCTCCATGTTTTCTCTGGGGTCCAGCCTTTGTGAACGTTTTGATGGACGGTTCATAACATCAGGAAGATTGGCTTAAGGAATTGTACATTTTCAGCCTAACTAAATAATCCCGTTCAGGGTCCTTGGGACTTTTTGAAGCTGGGTTCTGAAAATATTTTAGCCCTGAGGAGGCACATAGTGGTTTCTAAATATGAAAAGGTAGGGGGGAAGAAAAGGTAGCAGACAGTCATCTGAGTAATTCTGAGGTTTTGTGCTGGATCAATACAGGAATGAAACCTGAAATTTTTATCATAACTTGCATGTCAGCCTCTCATCTTTTTATTAATTGTGTTTGTTCCAGTAATGACTAAAGAGTAAACATGAACAAGGCCTCACTTATCATTGTACAAGTTAAATATGTAGAAACATAGTTTGTTGCTTGTTAGATCTTTATGTCTAAAGTACATTTGGAGACTCTCTGAGGTACACGTTGTCCTACTTGCAGCCAGCCAGTCAGTAAGATGAACAAGCAAGCAGTCTGTGCTCTGCAAAACTGCTATTCTGGTAACACTGCACCTTGTAAACACGAGGCTGAAAGCAATTTACCAGCGTACAAACCTGCATATCCTCAAATAAGAAGGATGTTGTTAAGGTGCAAGTAAAATGAGATGAAGATTGGGACAAACTCCAAATTACTAGAATCTTTCTGTTCAACACAGGTCAGCATAATCCAAGTAAAGTTTAAGAATGCTCAGCAACACTTTGTGCGATGTGATTCTCCAGATCCACCTTGTTCATATTAACACTTGATTGATCCTTCTGGGGAGGGTTCCTGCAACAGGAACAAAAAACCCCACTCACTCCTGCTCAGGCAAATTTTCACAATACTTGCTTCTACTTCTGCTTGATGTACCAGTTTGCAGGGCTGTCATAAGCACTTGCGTTGCCTTGTCCATGTGTACGTAGTGAGAATGGACTCACGGTGCTTGAAAAGCAAAGACAGTTGCACAGGTACAGAAATGTTGATACTGGCAACTGGCTGCAAGGGAACCATCTGTGCAAGGGTGCAAGGCTCTACTGTCAGTATCGCTATCAAAATATGAGTGTTGTTCCCAACTCCCCCACTATTGGACGTCTTCTAAATAGTTTAGTATCCTCAATATTTCTACACATACAACTTCAAGAGATCTCAGTCTAAGGTGCATTCTTTTGTCTCCCTCTGTAAATGTTTAATTACTGGCTTGTACCGTAACGTCCCGTTTACACAAGCGTGCACACATCCTGATGTCCACTTTTCCGTTACCTTACAGTCACATAATATTTCATGAGCGCTGTGTTAGAAGACATTTAAACATTCTGTATCACAAGAAAAATCACTGTGCAGCATATCATGTATTTTCACCATGATATGCAAAATCTTTTAGTGTCTGATAATGAAAGTGCAATTCAATAGTACTATAAACATATTGATGTGCATATGAAAAATACAAGACCTTAAACTCTCATAATTCAGTGATCCACTTTATGGAAATTGGGCATAAAGAAAAGATATCCCTGCATTGTAAAATAATGCATGGAAATATTAATACTGCATATACCTTAGACAATGTGAAACTAATCTCTGCTGAACTATATAAGATTCTATCAAGATGTGCCAAGTAAAATTGTTCATACTTGGAACAAATTTCACATACACCAAATCTATTCCAATATTCAAAACACAGCAGAATGCACATAGAATCTTAACGAATGTGTCTGACAGATATTTTTAAGTGGTTCATTTGGATGTGATAGTTTGTTCAATTTTTAACATTTTTAGTAGAAAACAATAAAACTCAGCACTCCAGAGGTGAAAAGAAATGTAAAAGTGCTTATCAGATCATGAATGCCTGAAAAAGATGGCACTGTCTCTGGCTTTGTTATTATAAAAATGAATGTTTCTGTAGAGAGCCATTTAGCCTCTTGTGCAACAAAGTGCTTTAGCATATGCCAAATTTTAGCACCAACTAAATATTTTCCTGCCCACCAAAACATCTACTCAGTTTTAACAGAATTTAAATATGTATAAAAATTAAAAGTTTAAATGTTTTGCTGAAAGCTACTCTTTTTCTGATACAGAATTTTACGTCACCTGAATGGAAATGCCATAAATTAAATGGAAACAGATTTCTTTCCCTCTGGGTATTTTCTTTGAGAGATCACTTTAAAACTAACAACTTTACTCATACAGCACTTAGTTTGATATTGCTCTACTGAAATTATCGGCTTATCAATTAATCATAAGGGTTAGATTTATATTTTAAATTTAAATAAAAATAATAAAAATCACATTTCAGTTCACTTTGCAGTGACTGCTACACAAAAAAAGCCCCAGGTTTTGTCTGATGCAGTTTTCTAACTTTTTACTATGCAGATAATAATGTTTTAATATAATTTCCACTAAAACTTAATAAGCAGCACATTTTAAAGGAAAGGATAGTCTTGTATTCCCCAAAGTGCAAGTTATTGAAGAACTTCATAGCCCTAACAGTATCCTTCTGGCATTAACAACCTAAAATGCAAAAGACACCCGCTGGCTATTTGTTAATTATGGTTTTGAATTGCTTATGGCTACACTCGAGATATATTCCAGGCTCTGATTTCTATTAATAGATGGAAAGCATAAAAACCCCTCTGTCCTATCCAGCCTCTTCATACCTAAGACAGCAAATCCCCTTCTTTTAGATCATCTGCTCTCAATAAAATACCACAAACTGCTGCTCTCCCATAATATATATGGAATATCCATGTGATTGCACAAGGTGTAGTGCTCTAAGTTTTGGGAAGCCATTTGTGAGCACACAAGAAACAGGGAAGACTAATTAATTTGAGACAGTAGTTGTATTCAATGCTTTCATAGACTTCAGTGTTCTGTAATCCTTCAGGAACAGGTTAGGTTCAGTTCAAACTGATGTTTATCATAGCTATCTAAATGTCTTGAGATTTGACTACACTGTAAATAACATAAAGTGAGCTTTCTTACTAGGCATCTATTAATTTCTCTTTTGATCACTTGGAAACAGTTCAAGTGCAATCAGAGTCCAAGCCAAATCCTGGAACTGTGGAACTATAACGTTTACACAATGTTTTGATAACGACTGTTGAACTTCAGAAAGTTCTGACAAAAGCTCAGGTCTGCTTTTGTTTTACCTCTTCAGCTTCACTGAACTGACTGAATCAAAAGAAAGGCCATAAGAATGTAAGTATTCTCCTCAGTTTTAGACCCACTAAAAATGTAAAAGTCCGTATTACAAGAGGTCAAATATTCTGTCCCACTATCACTGATAAGTCCGCATTTCTTTCTACACCCAGTAAGAGGAGGAAGAGAGTCAACGAAGTACCTACTTCCCCATGAGTGTTTCCCATAGAAAATGTAAGATATATTTTGAAAAGTAAGAAGATGTAAATGACAGCAATGATGATTTAATATTGAAAATGCTGTGGAATGGTCTCTTCAGGAGATGGAATATTGTTACAACAAAACCAGATATTTTAAAAATTACAGTATTTATTAATAAACTATTATAATTACTGTGTAGGTAATACTATGAAATGAATTGCTCTTCTGGTGTAACCAGGAGGTAGCTCTTAAGAAGTCTTATCCTGCTTTTCAAAAAATGTCCTTGAAAAGTATATACTCACTGCAGAGACAAACATTTACATGTTGCAACTCGTGGTACAGATAAAAAAAAATTTCCATAAAAACATATTACGTACGTATTGACAAGTTGGATAAGAATGTAAAGACTGATCCAGGAACATGTATCTGCTACTTTTGGCACAGTCTAAGCCCAACATTACACCTGCCCTGGCTAGGTGAAATATTGTCTAGATATGAAAAGGCAGAACAAACACTAACAATGAAGCTTTCATGTGAGGAGCTCAAGAACTATGTGGTGTGAGGGTAGGGCAGATAAAAATGTCTCCTCAAATGAGCTCTCCAAGGGCAGAGCATCAAAGCTAGTTAAACACCAGAAGAGAGCGAGCCGCTGGGAAGTCTACCATTGCAGGTTTTATTACCAGGTTAGACAAACATATATCATGAATGTCATTGGTGCAGTTGATTTGTCTTACTCCAAAGCAACAATTATACACCTTCTCAAAATCCGTTTTCCTTCCTCCCCACCCTGCCCTTTATTGTTCTCATGATCTTAGTCTGTTGCATTTTTCTGTTGGTCAAATTTGTCTCTCTAGGTCATCTTCAGCCACTGGATCTCAGGGCTGTAATAACTACTGCTTCCTTTCAAGGTAGAAAAAGAATCAGGAAGAACCCTGGACACACTGAATCCAGAAGCAAAGGTTTTATTCTGCAGTGGTTGAGTCCTGTGTAAAACAGCTCTCTTCTCACAAACTGGGTGACAAAAACCTCTCCTTTCCTATCCTTGCACAACAGTCTCTGCAATCATGAGCTTTGATGTAAGCACCAACATACCTCTTGGGCTCATGTGCCAGCTACCTAATTTTACAAGCTTTAAGAACTTAGCTGGCCTATCTGTTCTCCATAGCTAGTAGGAGGAGTTAGGACTCTCCAGCAGGTGATTAGACCTTGGCTAGGCCAATTGACTTCTAGAAGTGCTCCCCCCACTATTTCAGTCTGTCTCTGGCGAGACAAGGCACCTCAGCTGAATGGATTCATTCACTTCATGTGAATTGAGGCTTCTCTGCAGTAAAATAAAATAATGTCCTCAACTAAAGGGCTCTTGAAGTTAACCTTTAACTTGAATGCCTAATCCAGTGTTTTGTATACTGAGGGTAGGCAAGTTCCCAGTGTTCCCGTAAGAACAGGAGAAGGTGTTTTGGCACAGTCAGGATGTAGGATGTTGGTACTTGGAGGCAGCTCAGATGGAAGCTCTGGAAGAGGCTGTTACATTGCTGTCTTTGGGCGATTCTCACTCGGACAAGTGCTGCAATGCAGACTACCCACAAGGAGAAATCAGGAATTAAAAAAAGCAGTAAATTTATACCAGAGAATGGCTCTTTGCCTGCTAAAGTTATGTTTATACTGGTGGCTTTGTAAGCCTAGTGGTGGAGAGCACAAGACAGACCTGGGTCTTACTGACTGTGGGGAGGGAGGGAGAGGAAGCGAAGGAAGAAAAGGAACAGCCTTATCCCAGCAGGAAAAGAGGAGGGGAGGGATAGGAAAGAATTTTCCCTGCATCTTTTCCCACGTCAGAACACCACTGAGGAAGTGTCTGATTTAGTTATCTGAAGGTCGTTTGAACCTTGGGATCTTTGACAATAATTTGACGTACAAGGTAGTTACACCTGCATTTCCCAGGCATGAAAAACCGAAGTACTAAAATTCTTTTGTGAAATTAAGAAGATAACAAATGACTGCAAGCCAATTAGCCACACAGCTTATAACATTTTGGGCAAATATATATGTGTGCATATGTAACTTTCTAATACTGTACTGCCTAAATCAGAGTAACTGTCATAATATAATTCATATTTAACTAAAGAATCTTTACTTTCCTGCATAATAAATAATCACTGTTTTCAGTTTGCATTTCCAGCAAAGTTTTCATGCAGAAGTGCTGAT
The DNA here is from genome assembly GCA_009769605.1 of Bucorvus abyssinicus. NCBI lineage: Eukaryota > Metazoa > Chordata > Aves > Bucerotiformes > Bucorvidae > Bucorvus > Bucorvus abyssinicus. The sequence goes on along the minus strand of CM020063.1, from coordinate 68,685,344 downwards.
GTTCTGTCTCCCTTATTTATACACAGTGTCTATGAATTACTACGAATTATGTTTCGGTTAGTGCATCATTATGATAAACCTCTACTATTATTTCTGTAAAAACACTGTTTTGAAGAAATGCTAGTTCATATTTAGAAAATAAATCTTAGGAAAATAAAGCAGGCATAAAGATTTGAATTTACAGACCCACTAAACAGATTCAGAAGACGGCAAAAGGGTGTCTACTATCAAACCAGTCTCCAAACCTGACAAGAATTCAAATAGAGGTTATAATATTCCACAGGCAGGGCAGGACTAAAATAAACTGATAATAAATTTTGACCTTTGGTTTTGTTTTTTTAAAAATAATAAATTAGCCAAGGATTTCAGCATTTTTCAATTTTTATCAATTAGATTTTAAAAAGCAGCACAACATAAATCTAAGTTAGAACTGAAACAATCTCACTACAGAATAATGGAAAAACAAGTCAGCAGAATCTATGTTTTTTCTCAGTACTGTGTTTTTTTCCCAATATCCACAGAATGACTCTGGTGGTAAAAAATAGTTCTGAAATTTGATTCATGTCCAAGTCAGAATGCAGGTGAAGAACTCCAGAATGCCTTCATCTGTGTGTATGAAAAGTTTAATGTTCAACATGACATTAGTCAGATTGAAAACATGAATTTTGGTACATCTGGATATTACAGAAAGAGGGACAGCAACAGCTACAAAAACTTAAAACATACTATGTACAAAAACTTTTTGTCTTGGATTTCTAAATTTTCTGCCTTTGGCCCTGACCTTTCCTTCCTGTGCATACTGGATAAGCAAAAGCCCAAAAATCTGTACTGCGGAACTCTCATGGAATCACATTTGTATTTGCAAGTCAGTTATCTTAAAGGTATCTTCCTTTATCTGCCTACAGAATATTATTTATCAAAAGAGTAATTTTTTCCAGAAGTGTAAGGACTACATTTTTTGAAGTATTCACAAGTAACACAACAGTTTCAATGTAGTTTTCTAATTTCGTTGTCCTCAGTGGCAGAATCATTACATTATATAAAGTTTTAAAGTCACCCTGGTTTCTCTGAGAAAACTCGATCCCTTTTCTTGGGGAACAAATGGATATATTGGGGGTTTTTTAGTTGAAAAAAATTAATGGAATATCATGAAAAATCTGATTGAAGACAAGACACGAATGCATTCAAAATTATTAGATTGTGAAATCAAAGTTGCAGTTTTCACAGAGCACTGTTAAGTGTAAGTTTTCCAATAATCTCATTAGGAAAAGCCTTTCTAATGACTTCTATATATTTCATAATGCTAGCACATTGGTACAAAGATACCATGGTAATCTTTCATAAATTGACAAGACCATTTATTTGAAAATAGTTGGCAAATGCCTGAGATGGCTACACTTCATCAACCTATTGATAGAGAATCAAGGAATGATTGGCGTGACAAGCACTGTCTTCTAAAATGCCGTATTCGGCTTTTATCTATTTGATTTGGTAAAACCAAGAAACAGCTGCTCACCTGCTGAAACATGAACATTGGTACATTAATATTCTACCTAATAGAAATAATTTTCAAATTTGCAAAGTAATTCTGGCACCCATGTTCTAAAATAAAAGCAATTTTGAAAAGAAAAAAACTTGTCTAATATATTTCTGAAGTGTGTATTTCCCTTCACATAAAATATGCTGTGTGTTATTCCCCTGCAATAGGTGTGATTAGAATTTAAAATTTACCAAGTTTCCCCCAAACAATGTGTAGAATATTTCCTTATATTTAATAAAAGAACAAGCTACAGTGTCTATGGATGGAGAGTTCGGCTGCACATGACAGTATGCATTAATTTGAGGAGCAGGAGCTGTAGGTCCAAATAGATAAACCCTGTATGAATCATAAAAGAATCTTTTATGGAGTTCACTGCCTGTGGCTCACAACTAGGTTCCGTTGCTAGAAAAATAATTTCAGGGAAATTCAACATAACTGTCATTACTCAATTCTATTTCCAGTTTCTACTAAATACATTGCCATACAAAAAAGGGCAACTAAATAAATAAACTCAGAGAAAACATTTAAACATGTCAAGTGAGAGGTGAAATATTTCAAACAGGAACTCTAAACCTCCTCATCAGTTTCCATTTTTTTAAACCTTTATTTTCTGTGTACCAAGCTGCAAAATAATGTTTAATGAGGGATTTCTTTCAGCAATCTAACTGTCTGGCACAGCTCTTAAACAAACTGCTTGACCTTAATGGACCCGGACAAGTTTAATGCTAAATATACTCTCCAGTGCCTTGCTGAATAGCGAAGTTGATAAACATATGCTTACATAATGTGCTAAGCTGGGTGTCCAGCTATGCATATAATATAGCTATCCAATTATAAATCTCTTTATTTCAGTACAGTACAGGTTATTAAGCAGTTTTTAAAATTCAGCGGTCTGATGGTGTACTGAAAACTGTAATCTGGGATCTGATCCTTTTGAGCATGCTAAGACCCAAGCTGTATTACTGGACAAAGGCCAAGAGGAAAGACAAGCAAAACAAGATAAGAAATAGAATATTAGCAATTGTTTTGGGAGAAACAATCAGATAGGGGTTCAAAATTTCACTTGTAAATGAGACAAGACAGTGACAGAATAGAGGCAAATTTTCTTCTAAGGTCTGCCTTTCCTATGGGAGGTAGCTTGTCTCACAACCATCAGCCTTGTGAGATCTGTCACTACAGGGCCAACCAGAAGGACAAAAATAATGAAGAATCAGTTACAATTTCCATTACAAACCAAAAATATTCTTTCAAGAGATCATACTACACAGGGATAGGAGGAAAAACTACTGCTTACTGACAGAGTAAAGAGATAACAAGAAATACTGAGTAATGCAAAAGACAAATTTAGATATTTATGCATTTTAATGTCCTAGTTGAGAGGGATAACCAGATCTCACAGAGGATATGCAGAGACAGCTGCAGGAAAGCATTCCTACTGCATTTCCTTTCAGCCCATTCTGAAAGATTAAGGAGTGCCTGTGATACTAATTCCTTTTGACATAAATGGGTGATGACAATAGACTGCAACGTGTGGGGGTGATGCTTGCCATATGGTTTTTGACACAGTTTAAGTAGCTATTTTTAAACTGGATAAAACAAAATTTATAATATGACAGGTGGGATAGAAATGAGCTACAGTTACAGTAGAAGTTCTCCCTCTCGGTCTAAATGAACTGTTCACAGGATGTTTTAAAAATACAAACCGGTTAAATGATCAAAGCAGGAACAAGTCGGTATCTATTTTCCTGGAGTTTTTGATCAAGCAGCAAGAAAATTAAATGAGTAAATTCTCTTTTGAACATTCCTACCAGAATTTTCATCAGATTTTGTGCTGCCAGTTTAGTTTTCCAGAATTTATTAAGGTACTTGATGACTACTCTTGCCACCAGATGCCTCTGAATAGGGGTGTTTTCCCAGAAGCAAAAGCACTATATAAAGTGAGAAAATGCAATCAACATCTGGAAACCTAGTCTCTAACAGTGACCAGTGCCAGGAGTGAGCATGAGGAAAATCAGAGTAGGAACTAATACACTGATTTGGGGAGAAATTCTTTCTAATCCTTGTTAAATTTCATTTCTACTTTGATAGAAACAGATTAAGATCTTTAAAATTTTCTTCTGCCTGAAAACTGCTGATGTTTTTATTGGTCATTTGAACACCTAGTCCTTTCTTTCCACCTACCTAAGTCTATGGCATCTGCATCAACAAGTTAATTATGCTGTGTGTCATTGCTTCTTAACGGAATTAATTGTCCCATTCTAGTAGAAAGGCAGAATGTAGCTCCCTATTTGCTCTTTTCCATTGCCTTCCAGCATTTTGCACCTATCTACCAGGCCCCTTTCTGTCTGACCTCTCTAAAGAATCACAGCCTTTTCAGTCTCTTATTTCCTCACTTCTAAGTACTTTTCTTCCTCTAAAACTGGAAAACTTTGTCTATTGCTGTTTCTGTTTATTGTAGAACTGTTTATATGATTTCATATGGAGATGAGTGACTGATAGAATATTATTATAACAATTTACTGTGGTTTTATCCCTTTTTAAACTGCTGCTACACCATGATAGGTGTTTTCATTAGGCTGTGTTAACATAATTTAGATTTTTTTTTCCTTTTAAATCATTCATGTTTACTTAGATGTACCATGTACATGCTATCTTTTCCAGTGAATTTTCATCAGCATTAAATTTCTTTAGCTCTCCCAGGGACCATTCATTCAGGTCACCCTGAACATATCCTAGGAAAAAAGTTAAAAAATATTTTAAGGATAAGAAGGAAAATGTTTGGATTCTACACCTTATAAAGACATGGGGCACCCTTTTTTTAAAAAAACTTTGGTGTAATGATTTTCAGAGATTAGTGATAACTCTTTGAAAGTATTTAGGTGAGTCACTAAGAATTTAAATACTTCAAGAGCAGATACAAAAAACACCCCAAGAAAAAAGAACTTGACCACAATGCTTAGCATTGTTCAGGAATACAATAGATCATACAGCAACTTATCCTGCCAACATATCTTGAAAAGCTACACAAAGGACCTCCAACTAATATCTGTAATGCAATCTGTAGTTCTAAGATAAGTTCTAAGACTGAAAGCAAGGGAAAAACAAGTGCGTTACTACAAACCTGTGTTTTCAGCTCCCACTACTTATAAGATTACAATGGATTTGACTGCCTTTGGTATTAGTAATTCATCCAATGAATCTGTGGGTGGAACAAAAATGTGGAAATTAAAACTGAGAGAGTATTGTGTGTTGAAAATATCCACCCCCACTCGCACACAGTAGATTTGATGCAAGCTGTTGTCTTTCCATGCCTCAATTTCCCCTCTTTGTAAATGGTTCAAGTCAGTTTATGCTCTTTTACCACTATTAAACTTCTTCTACCTTAGTTCCCTTGCGCTCCCACATTCACTTCCTCTTCTGAAGAGCAAAGGAGAGAAATGATTAGTAAAACTGCTTATAAGCAAGCTTACTTGATTCCCTCCCAGTGGCTGCACTCCTAGGTACTCCAAAGGCTGTACGTGTACTGGGACACGAATCTTTTAAGCAGCCATCCTCAGCAATTTGGTAAAGCTCTACCTCCCTTGACCAGTCACCCAGGATCTTATCCTCTGATGTCTACCAAACATCATAAGCAACACAATTACACACCATACCTCCCCAAGTATTTACATCTGAATTAATGTTAAATGAGTAAGAAACAATATCGGTGACATAGAGTGGAAGTAGTCCAATCTTCCTTAGTGTAACTTACTGAGCATGTAAACTCTTTAAAGTAATAAAAAAACATGAAAAAAATGTATAATGAGAGGACAAATAATATTTTATGCTGCTGGCATATGGGAGACATTTACTTCAACATATCAGAGGACAGTATAAAGATTTCCATTAAAGCAATTAGAATTCCCTCTCCAGTCTGAGCTACTTAGTTCAAAGCATTTATTTTACTCTACTTTGTCAAGTACCTTTACGGCACTTACAAGTGAGAGCCTGGAGCAAAATTCTGCTTAGATTTCTAACCTTCTTAAACAGCATTCTAGAATTAATAACTATCCACCTTCCTGGCATAAATTTGGTAGTAGAAATGAATGATAAATTCTTGCATTGCAGGAACACGTAGCACACATGAATCTCTTTGGCAGTGCCTACTCAGATTGCCACTCTTGTGGGAACCTTGCATGTTAGAACTTCTTTGGATGAGCAGCAGACCTCAAATCTAACTCAATTTGACTTCTATAAGATCAGCATAAAAGACTTAAGTTGCTGGAGTGCTACATATAAGGAATCCACTGATTCCACATAAATATAATGCAAAGAAAGTATCATTGAGGTATGACTAGGATCAAGTAACATCAACCAGTAACCATGAAAATCTCCTTAAGAAACATTCAAGCTAGTAGTTACACTTTACAGGTAAATCATGACAGTTTGGAACATGAGAGGTAGTAAAATCATTCAAACAGCCATGACAAAAAAAAGTAAAGTCTACACAAATCTGTCATCATCATTTGGACTACAGAGGCTGTGTATGCAAAATGTCATCCTGTTAATTTCTGTACTTTCCATTAGTTCTGGATTATTGTTTATAACTTTACTTTGGAATACTAGGATTTTCTTTTTTTCCCTTTTTTTTTTTTTTTTTTTTTGAGAAAACCCTGTTATAATCATCCAGATGTACAACAGTTGATCAATATTTAAATCATGTATTTGACTAATTTTTGATCTGGCAAAATAAAAACCAAACCATTTCAGACAGAGGGGTGTTGATGCCCAGGGCTGGGGACACACCGTGGGTGCAGAGGAACAGTAGCATGGGATCAAATAGGATTTAAAATGGGATGTTTGGGGAGGAACCAAAGGTGGAAAAAGGGGTTTGAGGTGATCTGGATAGGACCAGGAGTGAGAAAACGAGGGACAAGGCGGGAAAAATGGCCACTGGCAGGGAAGCAGTTGGCTGGTGGGTACGCCTGTCAGCCATGCTTTGCACGCTGTCCCGGCTGCCTGCCAGAGCCCTTCCTCTGTCTCTGTCCTTCATCATGGCTGCGTGTGTGTGTGCGCAGGTGTGCCATACTCTGTCCCAGCAGCTGGTGTGGGGATGCAGCCCTGGGGTTTGTGTGACTCAGTGCCAGCAGCTGTGGAAACTGGGATTGAGGGGCAGCTGCTGGGCAGGCTGAGGGTCTGAGCTGGCTGCCAGAAGGACCATCTCATCCACTCATGTGTGCATGTTGTCACCTGTGAACCTCCATCCTGCTCTGTCAGAGAGAGGAGCAGAATGAGGCCCTCAGTTCTGCCTGTGTCTGTGTGAGTGTTCTGTGTGTCTGTCTGTGATCCGTGTGTCTGGACATGTGTATAGGTACCTACGCGGCGTGTACCTGTGCTCTGTGTGCATCTGCTCAGAACACACCTCCAGCCTCACTGCTGGTTGGATCTGGGGATGTGAAGCTGAGCAGCCTCACCTCTCCCAGGCTCTTGGATCCAGCAGGATATGTTTGTTCAAGTACTTTGTCTCCTACACTTTTTTTTTGACTTCTGTCATTATAACCAACCAGTTGCTTAACAGTATGTACCAACAGTGCTGGATATTTCTTGGAAATGTTAGATGTTTTCCCATAAGAAAAACACAGAAGAAAAAGAATTCTAAAATAACATATTATAATAAAGCAGAACTAAAACTAAGAGTTTTCCAAACACTTTAATGAAGTGGGCAAGGTGAAAAAAACAGAAGGATGACTGCAGCATAAATAATTGGTAACTTCTACTCAATTTTGATAATGAGGGTTTATAGGACATGAAAGAAAAAAAAATGCACTGACTGTCAGAGTACAAAGAGAATTAGAAGAAAAGGACTGAAAAATAATTATATGAATGTGGTTAGATGGCTTGAACTTCTGGAAATAAAAACACCTTGTCTGTGGGCACTGGTAGGCTACTGGCCAACCCACTTCCTTAGGCTTCTTTATATAGCGGACATCTACTCCAGAGAACATCCATTTGAGAGGCTAATGAATTGGATACAAAAATGTGTAAGTTATTTTATCTTCAAGAAACATGATTAAGTAACCAACAAACCAAACAAAAAAAAAATTTACTTTGAACAGGAAAAATGAGAAAGAAATCACTTAGATACACCCCTGAAGGGTAAAGCATTTTATCATCCCTGTATTCTGGCTATCTCATGTCCATTTATGGACAATGATCGCCAGTTTAATGTTTGAGATGACTTCTTGTATGTAGTTCTAGAGAGCAAAGAGGTGAACTAAAGAAGGAACTGAATAATGCAAAACGGACTTTGTTCACACTGAGGTATCAGGAAGGAAGAAGCTGAATATACTCCTAACTCATGGAGAAAATGAAATAGGAGGATCTCTGGTGAAAGACTGTGTAAGCTCTGTCCTGAGCTACTTTGCTGCAATCTGCATACATGGTTTGGAACCAAAATCAGTACTCTCTGGTCTGGACTGAACAGTTACTGAGCGTTCAGGTTGTCCACTCTACATTTCAGCAGTGTCTCAGTGCTACCTTGCACTTTTGTCTACTATAAAATTCCTTAGAGACTGAGATGCATAGAAATGACTAAAACTAGAAACATAACAAAACAAAGAGTACAAAGAGTATCATTTAGCTTTTAAGATACATCAGACTGCACAAAAAGCCTGTTTGTTTGCTTGCTTATTTATTTACATTTCCAGAATTTTTGCAATATGTTATATTCTCAAGTTATTTTTGATGTAACTGCCTATAACCACAGAATTTTAATATGACAAACTCCATCTCTCCTTCGAATAATTTCTTATTCCTAACGCATGTACACACACACGGCGATTTTCAAATGCTGGGCAAAAAACTGAATGAGTCAGACATTAAATGCTCTGGATGATATCTGATAATTAAAGTCCGTAATTATAAGGTCTTCACATTTAATCTCACTTTGTCACATGAAGACCTTGGCAATGGTTTCTACAGCCTGTGGGCCTTCACTGGTCTCGACTGGACTGATACGGGCACAGGATGAAAGGGAGCCTCCTGGATACTAAGACAACCATAACTTTAAAGATAAACCAGCACCCAAAAACTAGACATGGAAATTCACAGACTCAGGGCAGGGAGCAGGTGCTGCATGTCCTTTCTCTAGCTACCAAAAAAGCACAACATCTTGCAAGCATTTTCTATTCTGGATAGACATGAGATATACCCTTCACTTAAATCCTAACATTGCTAACAGAGTATTAAAAATTGAAGCCCTTTTGAGGAAGCTGTCCGAAACCTATCTTGCATGTCAGTCTTCAAACTGAGAATGTTAGAAATACTCAAATATTAGAAATAATTAGAGTCATTACAAAGGTATTGTCATTACCACCAAGTCAATAAAAACAGGGAGGTGCTGTGTTACGGCAGTGGAATACTGAAGAGACACAAGACATGAAAAGCATGGTTGGATTAAGAAAGGCCCCTGAAACAGATTGTTCCACCACCACATCTAGCTGCCAGCAAATGGGTTTCATTTCTGAGTGTCTTAATCACAGGATTTATCTGGCAGCCTTTCAGAATTGTTGCTGCAATTACCTTTTTTTCCTTGTAAGCTAGGATTAGTATAATACAAATACAGGAAAACTGCCACATGACAATACAGTATTTGTTAGGACTTCATTCAGATTTCTGTGAAAAGACAGTATTACTTAAACACTGAATTGGATGAGCAACTATAATAATATAAAGGATACAATAAACAGCATAGCAGTAGAATACAAATATTCACTGTACGTCTATTTCTTATGGAACAGGGAGGAAAAAAGAAGGAATGAAAAAGTATAAAACAAGAAACAACAGCATGAAAACAAGGAAAGAAGAATCAGGCCATGTGATGACTGGGAAAATGTGACATAGTATCATGACGCAGAAACAACATTTTTAAATATTAACAATGACTAAATCAAGGAGCAAATAGGTAGGTAGCATACAAGAGGGAAAATATCATTAACGGTTCGAGCAGTGCACACAGAGGACATGTTCCAAAATTTCAGCACTGAAGAACTGCATTGCAACAGTGACTATAGCTTGTCTTGCAGAAACAAAAAGTATGCAAAACCCCAAAGCCACCAGACCGCTGCTCAACAGAAGAAAAATACAAAATGAGGAAGCCAGACATAGACAAAGCTGGAGAGCAGACCACAAAGAATTAGGTTCTTATAGGTACTGATTGCTGAAAAATATCATTTTGGAGAGACAGAGCAAATGTGTAACACCAATCAAAGATGACTTGAGAAAGGCTGAGAGAAGGTGGGCACAACTAAACAGCAGGAATAAGGCAATTTGCTAGAAGAAAGAAGTAATCCTTTGAAAAGTTGAAGTTGTATCCAAATACATTAAAACCAAAACAAACCAGATCATAAGCAAGAGGTGACTGGCCAAATAGAATAAGCAGAAATGATTAAAAAATAGTAAGAAATCATCACTTGCATGTACCCAGAACAGCAAGTCTAAGTCTAAGGCCAATGGATGATGAAGCTACAAAAAGAGCACTCAGAGAAGGTAAGGCCCTATCAGGAAGGCAAGAGGAGATCTTGTCATTTGCCCGCACTGTAGAGGAGGCAGGAGGTGTTCCTTTGCTGTAGCCCTTCTTTGCAAGGCATGAGGCACCATGGCAAGCAACAGGTCCAAACAGTGCTCAGCCCTGAGGTCTAGAGGGACTCAAGGACAAAACTGCTGAATTATTAACTCTGATGCACAGTATCTTAAAAGTAGCTTTGTGCCTGAGGACATGAACTTTGGAAATGAGATACCAATTTTTAATGATTTGAGGGGAAATCTGTGGATCCACAGTTTGGTGCCTGTCATCAGGCAAATAATGAGAAACTATAGCAAAACACGGAATCAGTAGACACATGGGCAAATACGATTTTTGGAGTGTCAGCATAGCTCTTGTGCAATGGGAATATACCAGAGTTTTCTGAAGAGGTTCACAAGCAAGTAGATAAGATTTAGCTGGAACTATTTACATGGTTTTCTGAAACACTCTTGACAAGATTTGTTGCCAAAGGCTTTTAAGGAAACTAATGATCAATGAAATAAGAGGAAAGAGGTCTGTCTTTTGGTAAGTAGCTGATTTAAACACAGGAAAGGGAATAGGATTAACTGGTCTGTTTACACACTAAAAGGAGATCCACAGTGCACTCACAAGCTGAACACTGTGTGCGCATCTCGAAAAGGTTTTAGTAGAACCAGAGAGAAGCAAGAACGTGTGGAACAGTGTCCACAGGAGCAAGGACTTAACTAGTGTTTTTCTGCTTGGAAAAAAGGCAAACAGTAGAAGAAATCGAGTCAAGGTCTGAATGGCCATGACAGTCATAATGTCATAAAGTGGTTTCAGATGAGCACTATGGAGTATCTGGAGAAGCTGGCAAATGACAAGTTCGAAGTAGAAAAAGGAGGCAGTTCTTCACACCATCTTCACATGTGGAAGTCTCTGCACATGACATTGGCATGGCTGCGTAATGTTGGGCGGAAATCAACAACTTTATGGAAAAGAAAGCCCCTGTGGCTTGCTTAGCCATGCCCTAGTTGCAAAGTGTGGAGGCTGAGAAAGTGCTTGCCCTGTTCTTAGGCCTTGGAGGCTACTGCTGCAGGCTGGTTACCAGACCAAACACTTTGTCTGACCCAGAACAGCTGTTGTGTTCTGATCTTACATGGAGGTTTGTACGAATGTTAAACTCCTTTCAGCAACCCTGACAGTCATTCTCACAGAATCCTCTGATGCTCTCCAGTGCCAAAAGTGGATGTCTGGTGATGAAAGGTACCTCTGATAATGGTAAGCCACTGAACCAAATGCATTTGATGTTTTCTCCAGTAAGTGTATGTATTATACATGTATAAATAAATAAGTATTAATCCAATGTTCCCAAGTTTTCAAACTACCAAAACCAAATTTGGAATTTTCAATAGTGCTTTTGCATCTTTGACAGGACACTGAAACCCTTCACAACTCCCCTCTCCATACTTAAGACAAAAAAATACTTGTTAACGTTCTGTGGTAAATAATCTTAGCTAGAATTAATTTCTTGCTACAATGTGTTTTGGTTTTTGATTTATTTGCCAATAAAACCCAGACTCTACCGCCTTAATGTTTCAAGTAGTTGTATGTCAACCATTTAATGAAGAGCTTAAAGTGAATATCCTTTTTTTCTTCAAAGTGTATTTTTTAGTATCAATGGCATTTTACTTGGCAGTTAATGGGAGTTCTGTGCCTTTTATTCTCCTTTACTGTTTCAGATTCTCTCAGCCTTCTCACAGGTCATGTGGAGTCCCAGGTCCTTTATGAAGACCTGGTCCCTCTTCCCTTACTCTTGCCAGTTTCCCATACAGAGGTATTTCTCAATCTCCTTGATGCTTCTGGTTCTGAGAGGTCTGCATTTTCCTCATCCATCTTTTTATTATCCTTGTCTCCCCTGTTTCCTTGTCTTTCATGGGGACTGTGGTAGCATCCTCAATTCTTTCCTTTCTTCAGAGCCAGTATTTAGCATTATCTCACATAACATTAGACAAATGCACATCACAAAATTTATTTGCCACGAACACTAAACCTTGTCTTTCTTCCACTTCCGTAAGGTTCTCCTTCATGTGGAATCATGTCTTTCTACTTGGATAATGTAGACTTCTCTCTTAGAGCTTTTCTGAGCCTCATTTTCTTCCTATTAGCACACACTTCCCACCCTTTTCCCTCTTTCTTCTTCTATGAAGGAACCTCTTCTTGAAGCCTGAAGTGCAAGGGCTCCATCTGCCACCTGTTTCTCTCAGACCGGTGGTTTGCTCTCCCTCTGAATGAGTGAGGCCAACCTGATCACTGTTTCTGGGGATGTACAATTGTGGGACAGGTTAAACATTTGAGCATTGCACTGCACTAATATAAACAATCATGAAAGAGGAACTGACATTAGGCGGGCTTCGGGCCTCACAGATGTAGCCAATACACATCTAGCTGTACATATAGAAAGTTGTTTGATTTAAAACAGCTAAACATCATGATACAATCCCATCATCACCAACTGCGTCATGAATATGGGACTTATGTTGCTTCCTTCCTCTTTCTTGTTATTACTATTTACACAGGAAACTGAGAGAAATAAGCATATTGAAACCGCTTCAAAACACCTTAGGGTATGACATTCTACGCAGGTGTTGATCATGTAGTGTTTATGTCTGTTTAAGCAAAATGAACAGTGGAGGATTTTCTTTGCACATTGTCTGCTGTTCTAGCATTGTTTGCTTCCAATTCTGAACCAAAATCCTTTATTCCAACTTGTTCCCTCTATCAGCTGCTGGTTTTCAAGTCCTTCCTCCTGATGAATGTACAAAGTGAAAATATTATGGTTTAATCTTTTATTTTCCAGTTTGCTCACAGACATTTGTTTATTCTTTACACTCTGAAAATCTGCTGATCCTGTTTTATAAATCTGTTACTCTTGGGAGCTTTGGAATCCATCAAGGAATTTCTCAAACAGTTTTGAAATATATGATTTTTGTTCTTTTTCTAGAACAGTGTTTGAATGAAAAGGCTCAGGGTACCCACCTTTTCAGTCTTCTGAAGTGTCCTCAGCTCTTTTACGCACGTACACATCCCTAAAGCTGAAATACTTCTTCCTCTAAGTAACTGTTAAGAAAAAGCAAGCTTTGTTTTACAACTCCATTCCTTTTCTGTTGGATTATGTCACCAAATTTGGTGTTACATTTAAATAAAACAGTAGAGATGTGGTGAGCTAGAAAATGGATGTTGGTACTCAAGAGTTTGCTAGATAGAGGGAAAAAATACCATTAGGAAAAAAAGACTTGGAACTAAGATATACCAATCAAAAAAAAATTTTTTTTAAAAAAGAGGTGCCACTGCTTCAGAGGACAAACTTAAGTGAATGTTCGCTTGATGGCTTCATAAGATAAGATTGTCTGGCATCTGTTGCCCAACTGTTCTTCCACTCTGTGAGCTACTACCTTCAAGCATAAGGACAATAAAAATACATGATGAAAAATTGTTGGTCGATTCCTTTCTGGTTTCTTACTATAGAAGAAGAAGTATTTTATTTACATCTGAGTTTTGTTTCTTTTCCACAGCCTCAGAGCTAACCTCTTGTGCTTTAATGGATTATCCAGACACTTATGCTCCATTAAGAGAGGGGAAGCAGAACGATTGCATTTTTTAAATTTAGGAATTAACCATGTATACTTTTTGGAGAAGGAATACAATTGAAGAGAACAGGGACAAAGAGTTGCCACACAGGACACAGGAAAAGACTTATTACTGACATTAGACCTATCACGTGAGGAGCAAATTACTCTGAAACGATCTGGAGGTTGGGAAGTGAAAACAGTATTCACACGACGACCTACTACTTTTGCTCTCGTTTATTCCTCCTTCAAGGTACACATGGCAAACACTCCCGTGCATCCCTGGCATTTACTGATCTCCGCTCTCCCACAGGCACGTCTCATCTTTACACTTACTTGCAAGCCGTACCTCCGGACCCTTTACACCCGGACAGCGTTAAGGACTAGCTAGGTGGCGTACGGCAAAGATCAACATGAGGCGGCTCAAAGCCCGACTGGGGGTTTTGGAAGCTAGCGAGCAGGCAGGGGTCTCTCAAGTGGGACAGAGCAGCACCAGCTGCGGTGCCGCCTGGGCGGGCCCTCGGAGCCCCGCGGCCGCCTAGCCTCCCTCCCGTGGACCACCTCCCCCCGACCACGGAGCACTTCGGGCAGCGACCGCAGACGAGAAGGCCTGCTACCAGCGGCTCACCCGCCCGGCTTCTGCTGCCGTGTCGGGGCTCAGGGCGGAGGGCGGGGGGCGGGCGAGAGCGGGTGGACAGGGCCGGGTCAGCGCGCAGGGCAGAGGCAAACGCAAGCGTCCTCGCAGCCCGCAGAGCCGGCGCGGCCCGCGCATCCCCCGCCGCCGGCGCTCCTCTCGCGAGATGTGCGGACTAGCAGGCTCCGACAGGCGGTCGAGCGCCAGGGCGCCGCGGTCCCCCGCCCCTGCTCGGGCCGCCGCGGGGCGGATGCGGTGGCGGCCATAGTTTTGAGCCGGGAGGCGCCGCTGCCGCCCTCCACGCGAGCGCCGCCGGCAGGCCGGGAAGCCGCTCCCGCCGCCGCAGCCGGGAGCGGGTGGAGCTTGAGGAGCAGGCGGCCCCGGCGGCCCCCCTCATCTTGTCTCTGCCTGAGCGGGGAAACGACCGGGCGCGGCGAGGCGGCGCTGGCCGGTTCGCGTCCAAGTTCCTGCCTCTGCCGAGTGGGGATCAGGTGGAGCGGCCGGAGGGCAGGGGGCATCGGGGACCGCTTTTTTCCCGGCTCCGCCGCCCCACGCCAGCCCCTTGCCGCTCCCTCCTGCTGAAACCCCTCCTGCCGCTTCCTGCTGCTGGTGGGCTCGCCCAGCGCGGCCGGTCCTCCCCGCGTACCGCTGTCAGAGCGGCGGGCGGAGTCTTCGTGTAGCGGGCGCGCTCGGGAGAAGGCGAGCTGGAGCAGGAAGGCGGTGGGGTTAGAGGGGGAGAGCGGCCAGTGCGGGGCTAGAGGGCGGCGGCAGGGGCCGGGTCCTGCTGAGGCGAGGGGGCGGGGGGCGGTGGTGGCCGCACCGGCGGCAGCATCATCACCTGGCGCTGCGGCGGGGGGGAGGGGGGCGGGCGGGGCGCGCGCGCGGCGCCTGGTGTTGTCTGCGGCGGGCTGCAGCCGCGGGCGCTGGTTGGCGGCTTAAAGCAGCGGAGCTGCCGCCGCGAGGGGCTTTCAGAGCAGCCGAGGCCGCCGTAGCGCGCAGTGCTCGATAGGCGAGGGGCGGTCATGGAGAGCGAGAAGCAGCGGCCGTACGGCCACGCCGCGCCAGAGGGCGAGAAGCGGTGCTCGGAGGAGGGGAAGGATGCGGCGAGCGGCGGTGCGCTGGGCAGACCGCTGGGTCCCACACCGAGCCAGAGCCGCTTCCAGGTGGACCTGGTGGCTGAGGGCGCCGGCCGCCCGGCCGAGGAACCCCCCAAGCCGAGCGGGGAAGGCGGCGTGGCTGGAAAGGGCAGCGAAGAAGCCAAGGGTAGGTTTCGGGTGAACTTCGTGGACCCGTCGGCCGGTGACGAGAGCCCTGGCGAGCCTGGGGGCGGCAGCTCGGAGGGCGGCAATGTCAGCTTCCAGAACGGCGGCGACACGGTGCTGAGCGAAGGCAGCCTCCATTCTGGCGGGCACCACCACTACTACTATGACACCCACACCAACACCTACTACCTGCGCACCTTCGGCCACAACACTATGGACGCCGTGCCCCGCATCGACCACTATCGCCACACGGCCGCCGACCTGGGCGAAAAGCTCATCCGGCCCAGCCTGGCCGAGCTGCACGATGAGCTGGACAAGGTGAGCGACCGCCGCGTATCCCTCCTCCCCCCTGACGCCTCCGGGCCGCCTCCGCGCTGGCCAGGGAGCGGCCCCCGCCCCGCGTGGTGGCCGTGCCGGCGCCGCGCTCGGCGCTTGGGCTCTTCGGGGTGTGCGGGCTCTCGGTGCGTGGAGACGGCGGTCGGAGGAAGAAGCTGACAAATAGCTCGCTGGGCCTCGGGGAGGCGCAAACAGTGCGAATGCACCGGATCCCTTGTGGGCTTTGGTTGGTTGGGGTTTTTTTTAATGACGCAGTGGGTATTTTTCCCCTCTGTATTTTTGGGAGATGGTCCCCATGGTGAGAGGTAGTTACAGCCGTTGGACTGCGGGGCAGATGTTTTCTCCATAAGTGAGAGAGTATCTGTTACAGACGCAGCGGTTTTCCACTTACGGTCTATACCTCCTTCAGCAGATAGGGAATGCGTTGTCTGAGAGAGGTATTAAGTCTTGGAAGGGAAATGAAAATGTCTGGAAGAGGTGCTAAAAAAGGATGCGGTCACTTTTAGTATTGACAAGAGGTTTATCCCCTAACCGGCAGAAAACGCATGGCTCTCCCTTGCACACGCAGTGCCGAGGCAAACCGCTTTCTGGCGTGATGCTGAAGGCTGCACAGATATAGCCGAGGCTCCTCTCCTTATGGAGACGCTTCGGTCATGCTGAGAAGCCTTGCGTGTGAGGGCGTCATGATCAAGGCTTCAAAATTTTTTAAACTCTACGTGTCCAGCTTTTTTTGTCTTTAACTAGTCAGTATGTTATTGGAGACGAGTGAAAACTTACTTGTGTTGTAGGCTGTCTTTATTAAAAGGCAAGCTTTAGCTGAACCTGGAATTAATTTTACGTAATTTTTAGATCATTATTAAGCTATCATGAATAAACTAATACCAAATCAA
Source organism: Bucorvus abyssinicus (assembly GCA_009769605.1). Classification (NCBI taxonomy): domain Eukaryota; kingdom Metazoa; phylum Chordata; class Aves; order Bucerotiformes; family Bucorvidae; genus Bucorvus; species Bucorvus abyssinicus. The sequence continues at coordinate 68,668,532 of CM020063.1, read as the reverse complement.
ACTATTTCAGTGCTGTTTTCTTGCAGCCTGAAAATTGCCTGTTGATACTGGGCTGTGCTCTGTGAAGTCCATGTTCTAGTGAGTTTTTCTGTTGGATTTGGAGAAATAAAGGAACATGTGGGTCACATCCCAATGAAGTGAAACATATGCTGTTTCCAAAACTTTTTTTCATCCTGCTTTTCAATCCTTCTAGATGGGGTTCTATATGTTCTTCTGAGACTGTTCTTTTTCACACCATTACCAGGCAGCCCAAGTGCGCCTGCACTGATATGTGGGGTTTTTTTGGGGGTGAGGTGATTCTTTTCAGTGTAGTGGTTTGGTTTTTTTTTTTGAAACTGACTCTTCATCTGATCTGATAGAAATAATTGTTTGGTGTACTATAGAGATACTTCCTTGCAACATCTAAGATCAGGTATCAAAATAACTATTAACCACAGCCAGAAATTACTTTTGCCATTCAGGTCTCTTCCTGATGGACTTACGTGGTGTTATGTAGTCTGAATCTAAGTTAGTATGGAACAGAAGCTGGCAATTACTGTCTTGTGCATGGTGTTAGATAAGCTATAAATAAAAGCATGTAATATCTGTGAAAACACAATGATTGTTTGGTCCCCCCACCCAGTTTCTGCATCCTTGTCCACGATGGGATAACCAGGCTGTTAGATGCTCTGTTCTGTAAGCAGAACATTACTTAAATTTCTAAAAGCCTGACAGATAGGTTTTCAGTGTATTTATATTGCAACAGTCAAAAAAGCTCTAGTAAGACATTTCAGTGTGGAATCTAACTTATTCTGGAACTGTCGTTTCTAAAAGTATAATTTCTTTTTAAAGAAATGCATGGCAAAAAATTTTTTTGGTAGGTTGTGGCATAGTGAAGCTGTAGATCTAATTAGAAGATGATTGTCAGAACAGTTTCACTGTGAGCATTAAGTCAAATTATTTATTTCTCAAATGTCATTAATTTGTTCTGCAGTGTGAATAGGTATCTATGTGAAGAATTTTTTTTAAAAAAAAATTGTGTCCTATCTGCTGTGGGTCTTCCTGCCCCCCGAAAAAAAAAAAAAAAACCAACCAAAAAGGAAATGTCATATGCAATATGTAAACTTTCGAAGTTAAGTGGAAGTTCTGCACATTAACTCTGCTCTTCTGTTTCAGGATATTTCATTTTCAAAGCAATTGACATGTTAAGAAACATTTAGACTTACATGAAGAAGGGAAACAATTATTTTTGATTCAGACTTAGCAAAACAATTTGCAAGATAAAGTTGAGAACACAAAAACTTTTAATACAAGTATGTCGTACATACCTAATAGATTTGGATACTTATGTTTTTCCCCATCTCTGGAGTATAAAATATACCACATCTGTGATTATGTACTTGGTTTCTGGCCACAGAGTGCTGATAACTTTTAAGTCATGATGGCACCGAACTTCTATATAAAAGATGTATACATAGCTATTGTGCTTTTTTCACTGTGTTTCAGAATTTATTGTCTCCATTTCCAGAATGACTTCAGTTCCTGCTGGCTAACAATAATGGTCTCTAGTGTTGAATAATACTATGCATTAAAGAAGATATTTACTGACTTTTAAGAACTTGAAAAATTAAGGTCGCTCTATAGCTGTGTTTTTTGTATTAACTTAACTTGTACAGCATGTATGTCAAAGACTTAGCAGGGCAGCTGGTGTAAACATTCTAGTATCAGTACATAAACTTTGCCCATTGTGTAAAGACCTGTCGTTATGCCCCTGCTTCTTGACCGAGTGCATCAGGGTTGGCAGTTTTGTGTTAAGACTGATCCAAAACTGTGCTCACCAGCAATGTGGTTCACTGCTTTGAATGTAGCAATTTCATGTTGCAGTTAAAAGTTTTTGCTATTCTTTTTTCCTTTTAAAAGGTAAATAAATGTTGTGAGGCAGTGTTTCAGTAATGTTGATGCTAGTGCCAATTATAGTCCAGACTTTTCTTTTTCCTTAGTTTTGTTTACAAGCTTCATATGTCTAACTTGTCTACTGATTCTGTTCTCCCAGAAGAGCACTACTGAGGGGGAAGATGCACATGCACATACAGAAAAGGGTGCCTATTGACACGGGTTTGTTTTACTTTGTATTCCTGGTAGAATAGGTGTAACCTCCTCAGGTTTACTGTGGTTGTTCCAACAGTGGTTTTCCTAATAGAAAAGAAAGTGATAGTTCTTGCAACTGGTTGTGGAAACACAACTGGGTTATGCTGTGGTACTCTGAAGTGGATGAATTGCACGCTAGTGGCCTTGGTCTATCATGTTACATTTCAAGTGAGGCGTCTTCAATATATCATTGGCTTCAGATAGCCGAAGTGAGCAGTCTGTTGCTTACCTGGTTGGTGAGCATTAATCATATTCTGCTCTAGAGAGATGATAGAGGTAATTTGCTGATGCTGTTATAGTTGCTGATTTCATAAAAAAAGGTGATGCTTTGCAGGAGTGTTGGACTCCAGACGGGTAGACATGAGGATTACAAAGAAGTGGGAGGGAAGCAGCATACCATGATACGTAGGTTTTTGTTGCAATGATGTCCCCTGCCCACTTGAGGGCATCTGCCTTCAGACAGTAGGAAAAGTATCCTAGCTGCTTTTAATTTTTTCCTATCTTACAGTTTAAAAATACTGTTTTGCCTATGTCAGCTACATCTGTAAGTAAATTATAGCCTGTAGAAGACATTTCATCTGCCTTTATGTCTTCCTCAATGTGAAAATTACCATGCCGTAGCCATAGACCTTATGGTCCTGAAAGGTCAATATTTCTAAAGTGTTCAGAATTGGACCGTGCTTTAGTAGTCCACTCCTGTGCATTAATTTACCAATTTTCTGCATAGCATTGCCCTATTTGGGAGGTTATTTTTTGGAAGAATATACTTCGCACTATGTAAGTGATTCTGGTTTGATGTCCTTTGTTCGGTCATTTACAGCTGTGGTGAGTAGCTGTTACCGAACCAAGCCCTCTACTGGTAGCTTTGTTCTTTTGTTTATTAAATGCTCACTAAGAGTACAGGTTGGTTCCCTTGACAGGCAAGAAGGTGGTGATTTCAGAGGAAGATCTTTACACCACCTCCACCCTCCCAGCCCAAATTAAAAAAGCAAAGATACCCCAAAGGCATATGAAAACACAAGTGTGCTTTGCTTCCTCCCACACAAAAATCCATGCACCTGTCCTCTGAATTTGGAGACGGAAGTGATTACTGGTAGTCTTCATGCAGAATTGAGGTTTTTTTGTTTTACTCAAGTTGGATGCCTGTAAATTTTTTAAACTATCTTTCTGCCTTTGATCTGTATTTTCTTTAATGTTGCAGTTTTTCCTCTTGTGTGACAGCTTCAAATGTTTAGCTTAGGCATAGTGGAAAGGCTGCATATGGCACTGCTTTTTAATAAAGAAACCATTCTCTCTTGAAAATGTTAAACAACTGCTGCACCTCTAACATTTGTTTTGTTTTTTTCCAGTTCTTGGTTTGTGTCTGCTTAGTCTGTAAAGAAAACAGAGCTGGCCTAGAGATGCGTAAAAGGCTAAAAGATGATTCTAGACTATCTAGTTGACCATGTTCTTTAAGCTCTATCTCAAAAACACTACTGCCTCCCCTCTTCCTCTGCTGGAAGACTGAGACCCTCTTGTAGATTGTTCTTACTCTACTACCTTGATGGATCTTGTTTACAGTCAGTAGGTCTCTTAGTTCTTGAGTCAGTGTGATTTTAATTTGGATAGCTTCTTTTCCTTCCTGCTGTCCTTTATGTTTTAAGCGGAACTTGAATTTTCTTTCTGAACTTCATTGTACTAAAATAAAACAAGAGACACTGTTTCAGTCATTGTGCTTTTTCTTAGACATCCTGGAAACCTTTAATTTGTAACTGATCTTGTTCCTGACTTCTGAAAAAACGGTGAACTCAATGCACCTGTACTCAGTTGAGGCCTCATCATGCAAAGTGATGGCTTTGTGCTTTTTCAGACTGTGGAGAATCCTCGCTTTGCTTATCCTGATAGTCCATTTAATTACCACTATCTTCATCAAGGGAGAATATTAATGTACTGCTCTGTTTGCAGCAGTAAATCATATTAGTCCTCTAGGGTTTGTATTTTATAAGGACCTTGTAATTTTTCATTGCTTGATGCTTGAATCTCCTTTTTCTGATCTTTCAGATGTCTTTAGTCCAAAACACCTGTAGAATATTGAAACACTTGAACAGTCTTCAGCAGACTGCTACTATTGTTCTTACTACTTTGTTTTTGTTTTGTTCCAGAGAAGCTGGAAATAACTGAGTGCTGATGAAGGTTATAGTTTGACAGCAGAAGTGTGGGCTGCTGCTGAAAGGGGTAAACTTTTGTGGTCTCTCTTGTGGTGATGCATTTTTTCAGTTGAATCTGAGAACTGATCTGATGACAGAAAGCAAACACCCTGGGGGAGGGATTGGTTGTTGGGGAGGCAACTACAAAATCTTGTGCTGGATGTGGTGAGTCAGTTCCCTGATCCAGTAGGTGAGTGGTCTCCACAATCTTGTGACTGCATACTTTTATCAGTAAAAAAATTTTTGACCATACACCCCTAATATAGGTATATTAGCCTATATTATATAAATGTACTACTCTACTGATATTGTCTTTGGTACAAATTAAAAATTAAAGGATGAGATAAAGATGAAATAAACTTTCAGAAATCTCTTTGTACTTTATTAACAAAAAAACAAAAAACATTTTCTTCCCATGCTCCCAATGGACTGTCCTGTGCACCCATTGTAGACTGCTGCAATGCACTGTGAACCCCTTGAGTGCTCATGTTGTAAGAAAAGGCATTGTAATTTGCCAGAAAACTACAACTAGGGGATGAAGGAAGGTGGGAGTGCCTTTTTGGAGGAGCTTAGTTTTTTTAATAAAGCAATCTTAGCTGACATATTGTCAGTATCAGTGACTAGTAAAAGACCAGAACCTGAAAGAATAGCAATAACTTCTCTCTCACTGGGCAGCTTTTCTTTTAGCATAAGCTATTTCAGAACTGGTTAAAGAGGAAGGTGCTGCAGAATTAATCTTGAGACTTTCTCCCTTTTGGTACTGCATTTGATTAGACCTCAGATGATTTTCATTCTTGAAGAACATTCTTGCAGAGGGGGAGGTTGGCAAGATCAGTATCTTCAAGTAATTCAAACCAGTGTAGTACATCTTCTGTTGCATCCTTCAGATTTTTTCCTAAAGCCCCATATAATATTCATACATGAGCAACCACAAACCCATTCCCCCCCTGCTTTTTGGCATAGGTAATAGCAATTGCAATACGGTCATTTGTTCACCACTAAGTAGTTGGGGTTTTTTTGTTTAAATAGAATTGGTTGCCTTTCGGTATTTTGGAAACTATCCAGTTCTTGCAGCTTGAGCAAATGGAATGTCTTTGGTTTTTCTCCACTTCAGCATGCTGATTAAGCCAGATAAACTTCCTGAAATTTCTTTTTATGCGTAGGAACTAAGATGCATTATCTGTGCCTGATAAACTTAACTGACTTAAGAATGTGGTGATAAAAAAAAAAAGTAAAAAAAATCCCAAAAATTCCATTTTAACAAGAAAGCTTATCTCTTGAATCTTCATTTTGCTGGTTAATTTTCCTCCTTCAAATGAACTGCTTCTATTGCAGGTTATTCAGTTTTTTTGTGATACTAGCTTAATGTTTCAACTCACTCTGAGGGTTTACATGGTAGAGAGACTCTGAATACTATTCTGGATAATACTGCACTTGAGCTGTAAGCAGTTTGGCAACTTTGGCTTGAATGTAGTGCTGTGCCTGTACAAGTAAGTGCTGTGCTGCATGAATGTACCAGCTCTGCGCAGTGCTGGCTCAGGGACTGTGCTTGTAGCCATATCCACCACTTCATGGCATGAGATTAATTCAGGCAGTACTTAGTTGATTTTTAAGATTATTTCAGTGGGGTGCGTAGGCTATTTTAAGACAGTAGGTTAAATGTAATTTGTAATGAACATACTGCACTGAGAGGAAGGCTTCTAATTAAAAATGGGAAGTTTTATTGAGGTTACTGCTGCGTAATGTGGTTCACTTGCTCCCCATCCCCCACCTTTTGAACAGAAAGGGCATCATTCTGGTTTGCAGAAGTGGGGAAAAAGCAAAAGGTGTTAAGAGCAAGAATGTTTCAAATTCATCTTTTTTTGGGGTGGAGTATAGAAGACAACTTGGGAATTTGCTGTGTTAATCAAGTTCTTTAGCAAGACTGACATGGATTCTCTTTTGTACTTACTTACAGAACATTGTATTTCGCGGACTATAGTTGCATATGCAAAAGAGCTATGCAAGAGGCTTGCTAAAATGATTTAATTCATGTCTTAAGCCATCAAATGCTGCATCTGCTTCATTCTGGAGAACAAGAAAATTATAGGAAACATTTAAACAGTCTTTAACCACTAGTAATGTATCAGGATTATGTTTTTCAGATCATCAAGTGAAAACTACCTGTGTTAAGAGCCTGGATCTGTTTTCCTGAGAAGTGTGATATCTCATTTCATGCCAATGGATATAAAAAGGAATATGATGGTCAATGCACAGTAATGAATAATTGCTTTGATAACAATTCATAGTACAATGGTTGTTCTGGAAAGGACTGAATACATTGGTGCAATAAGGAAACTAGTAGTTTGGTTCTGGACAGAGCAGGAAAGGAGTGATCCATCAAAATGACAACTGAGGTGTATTCTTGAGGTGTAAAGTAAGACTACATGTTTTTCTTCCTGTTAAGCTGGATAGATTGGTTGCCCTTACACTTGCGCAGGAAGTCAATGCTTCTTTTTTTGTGACTACATGTTAATGGTGCAGTTTCCTGTTAACTAGAAGTGGAAAGACTGGGAAAGGAAGTTTGGAGGTTTTTTTGTGGTGACAGACCATGCTGACTATTCCTTGACAGGAAGGCCTGACTTAGCCTACAATATTTCTAAGAGTGCAGAACATAAGCATTACAGGTCTACCACAGGGTAGTTACCCTGCATAGCTGCTGAACAGAGGTCTTTTCTCATTTGTCTCTAATTCTAATGATCAGCTTGCCTGGAGTATTCATACCATCCTGTGCTTATGGAGGGGTGTGTGAATCAAGATGAGAAAGTGTAGAGAGTTTTCTTTTATCTTAATGCTTTTGCGAAATGTTCTGTTAAAAGTAACGTTTTTGATAAGGAGAAAAAAGATACTACTTGTATTTCAGATAGGATGCTGCTCTTGCATACCTGCAAATGTCAACAAAATTTTGCTGCCATATTGTCTGAAAACTCCACGAAAGGATTCCATCTGGTTGCATCATACTGGCTGCAGACTTATATAGACTTCAGTGCTTTGCTCTGGAACTTTTCTTCTGTAAATACAGGCTAGTCCTTCTCTGTTAAGAATGCAAAGATTTGAATCTGAACTTCCTATGCTGATGTTATGACAACTGGATCAAATGGTGTTGACACTGTCACTGTTTCCAGGGACACTGATTAGTAATCTACCTTGAGAGAGACTTTGTTTTGATATGTTGCTTAGGAAGGCATTGGAACTTTTTAGCTTATAAAGGGATGAAAACAAACAATTCCTGGTGATGCAGTAGAGAAAGCAGGTAGAAAAAGGAATGAGATCACCCTTGGAATATTACATAGTGTTCTAATGCCTAGATTTCTTAAGTGACATGACAAGTTGGTGGCTGTGGAATATTGCCATGACAATCAAGTGCATCGAGAACAGTCAAGGACCAGATTCTGTCTATTTTCACCAATTAGAGTACTCTTTAATTATGGGTGGTTTTGCTGTTGTTTCATTTCTGAATTGATTCCAGACTTCTCCTTCAAGCAAAAGTCTACCAGTTTGCAGTTCGTATCCATCCTGTATTAGGAGGGGAAGTCCATCATCATCTCCTTTAGATATACTACCTTGCAAGAACCATGATTTTACTCCTAGGCTGAAATCAAGTGCCTAAGTAAGTTTCTTGACTAACAGTCTTGCCAGCCTGGTTAATACATCATCCTACTTGTAAGAATTGGGAGGAAGAATGGATAATTCTTTATCCCTTTAAAAGAATTTAAGTAAAAGTGGCTTTAGAAATCAGAAAATATATGTGTATACACACACAAAAAAATGCTGCTGAATGTTTCTTTGTTAAAAGCAATATTGAGGTGCAAGACACTGAAATAGAAGCTGGTGGCAGACAGCTGGCTAATACTTCAGTTGACATGTTAATTGTAACTATAAATTTCTTCTGTTTCAAATTGTTCTGCTGCAATCAAAATACAACAGACTTTAATTTCAGCTTAATATAACATTAACATTCTTTGTTTGATGCAATCTTATTTAAAATCTTTGGAAGTGAATGCCAAAAGCATTTGCTGCTATATTTTAAATGTATAATTGTAGACAATGTAATGTAGCCAGAGCACTTAAGTTTTGGTCTTTTGGCTGCAAACCTGAAAAGGATTTCCTTTAACTGAGGTGAGTAACCAATGTTTCAAGCTGTTCATGTTAGATTCCAAGGAATCCTGAATTTTAAGAAAAGATCGTGTTTTATTGGGGTGATTTAGCTCCTGTTGCTGTAGGTAACTGCTGGGTGCCTTGTAATGGGTTAGTAGGCTTTTTTTAGCTTATGACTCTATAAAGATATTGGAACCACAGTATAGCAGCATTTTACGTGTGCTTCAAACAAGGAGTGGGAATTATACGTTCTTTTAGCAGATTTGCTGTAATTCATTCCTGGTTTAAAACCAAGCAATAAATTACCTAATGTGACTGAATTTTCTGAACTGCTGTCAACAGCTAGTCACTGCACATTGATGTGTGCTTGTTTTGAGTTTGTGTTTTAAAGAAAATGCTAAGCAAGTGTTTAGGCAGACTGAGATGTCTTGAAGATGTCTTCTGCCCTGTTTTCTTTTGCATGTGTTACCTGACAGGGTGTTTCCCACTGGTAGCAGTAGTAACCACTCAGCCTTCCTGTCGAACTTCTGAATAGTAATCACTCAGACTTCCCATCGAACTTCTGAAAAACCTGAACACCTGAATCTATTTTGCTAACTCAGCAAGCTTATTTTTAACTAAGGTATTATCAGGAATTTGTAAACTGTTCCAGCTGTCTGTGGAAGCTGCTGTCTTTTGAGTAGCAATCTTTGCATGAGAGGTAACAGTGTTCACTTTCATTATTGCTCTCTCTGAAGTACAAAAGATACAGACAGTTACATCTGTTGGTAAGATGTAAATTAGTGATGTAATTAAGATGTAGAAAGTGATAACCTACTTTCAGTTTTAGAATTTGCTCTTTGCTCTTTCGTCAGAATGAGGGCTATTAAGAAACATTAATTGATAATTGGGCCCACTAGTTCTTAGTTTCAATACTAACTCTTGATAACCCTATCACCATCCTTATCTCAGCAGAGACGGATGAGCTGGAACTAGAACTACACTCAGTATTTAAAGTTCAGGTGTACTGCAGACTTTTTTTCTTGATTTACTCACTACAGAAGTATTTTTCTGGTTATTCTCCTCTCTTCTGCTGTCACTGTGTAACAAGGTGATGGCTTTCTGAAAGTGTTTAGTGTAGGCCAGAAAGAGTTCTTTCAAGGGTAATGACAGATGTAGACACTATACGGTTGTTTTTTCCCCTTATTACTTTGCCTTCATAGACATTGAGTTTCAGTTGTGTTAATTTCCAGTTCCTCAGTCTATAATTCTTCTGCATTGTTTGATAGGTCTAAATAGCAAATTATCTTTCATAAGAAGTAACTGCTTCGGTCAGGTTTGGATATTGATATTTACTGTATAGTTCTGGGGTTTTAATGGGATGGAGGCTTAAGTTGTGGATATCCTCATGAAAGCAATGAGGCTATCTAACAAAGCTTTGTGGTTAGCACTTCTGAAACAGGTCAGGACAGAAAGGAAGGTAGCTGTTTGTCAACAACAGTATGGCTAGCGTTACTAGTTTACAAAGTAGACTGGCAAGGCAGCACGGACTGTTAAGAGAGTATTATGTAGAGTAAGATTTTAAAAGTCATTGCCTACAATACTTACTCCGTTTTAGGGCTGTTTACTTCCCTTACAAAAAACACTTGAAAACTGTCAGACTTGGCAGAGGATTTTTTTTTTTTCAAACTTAATATTAAAAACTCTATGATTTGTATTGAGTCTACAGAGCAAAGTTAACAATGGTATCTCAGCCATTGTAACAATAGTTTGTTAAAAAAATGGTTACAAACAATGGTCACTGTCACCAAATCAAGTCAAAGACTGGTGAGAACTTATTTTTCCTCTTGCATATTTAAATACTGAAATACTTTGTATTCTCATGAGACAGTCAAATTTGAGACCTATCTTGATAAAGTATTAATCACAGAATTTTCGTGTGGCCCTGGACAACAGTATGCTTAAAACCATTCCATAGAGATTTAGACATTTTGGAAAGGAAACTCAGTGCTCATAGTTTCTTTTTTCCACTGGTCAGATAAAAGCATTAGAACAAAACCAATGTATAAAGACCATTAGGCACAAACTGGGAATTTTATGACTGCGAAGATTAGCATGCTGCAAAAGCAGTGTTTAAAGAACAGATGTGTTTGGTACAGTTTGGTGTCCTACAGTCAATGTTCAATAGCTGGGTTATTCTTTGGTAGTATAGTATCATGCTTAAATACACTTGTACCAGTACAAACTGTTTGCAAAAGCTGTCACTGTTCTATCAGAGGTAAACACCTATGTTAGCCAGATAATTCTATGCATACAATACATCTCTCTTCTATTCAGATCATTAGAAATGTCATGGGTAAGGTAGGAGGAAAAATCCAAAAATTCATTCCAAAAGGCAAGAAGATTTCTAGTCTTTAAAAATTATGGGATATCTTAGAAAAAAGTCTTCTGGAGCAAAACATTGAGTAATTTTAATTGTGTTTGGTAACTTTCTTTAATCTGTCCTTTTTATTTTAACCATGCTTTGGCTCAAGTATGTTTGCGTTAGAAAAACAAAACTAAACGTTCGTAAACTTTTTTCTCCCCTGTATGTTTTGAGCTGTGTTAACTCTGAAAATCTTCTATATTGTTAAGCTTTATACTTGAGTAGCCACAGTCTTAACTGTGTGCAACTATAGAATTGGGCTATTGAGGAATATAACGTCTACAAGTAAAGATTTTTCCAGTGTTGATTCGTCCAATGTTGTGGCACAGGTAGCGGGCCACAGCTGGATCAATACATTTTACTGGTTGCTTCCTTCCACAAAAAGGAATGTCTTTAAAATGGTGGTGCTTATAAAGTTAACCTTTGCGAGATGGAATCTAGAAATTATTATGGTAAGGTGTGGTAAACAGCTTGGCAGTAATGCTGGAAGCTGCAGTGGCGAAGTGCAGATGATGTGTGAAAGTCTCTTGTGAAGAAGGGTTCCACTGTCCATGATGGTTACTGCAGACATTTCTAACCTCAAATCTAGCAGGTAAAAGCATGATCCTATTGCTGAGGCTTTGTAACTGGCGTAGACAGAGACCCAATGCTGTACAGAATTGTTCTGTCGGTACCTGTCTTGGTGAAAGACAGTTCTCAGGCAGCTTCCTTGTTTCCTGTCCTCAGTAAGCATGTTAAATGATGAGAGCACTATGCTCGGTATCAGAATATGTAAGTACAAGCCGTTTTATGTGTAAGCAGGTTTTCCCTTGATTAAATGTACTGGAATGCCATTTTTATATTTTTGTGTAGAAATTGGAGCTTGAAAAGATGAGGCTCTTGATTTTCTTAAACATTTTGATAATATTAGCCATTTAAACCAGCTTCAGCACTGTATCTTACTAAGACAAGAAAAAGCCACTGTTGTGAAGCCTTTCTAATGAATTTGTATGAGAAGGCCATACTGTATGGCATGTGCTAAACCCGTAACAGGTCAAACTTTAGAGATGCAAAAAGAGCAGTTAAATGGTCTAGTCTCAGGGTCTTCTTTGGCCTCCTTTCTTTGCACAAGAGTAATGGCAGTAGGAAGGATTAGGTAAAGAAGTTACTGCTTAGGATATGCCAAATCAGGCAGACCACAAAGAAAGCGGTCTGCCTGAAGAACCACCAGGTAGACTTAGATACAAATTTGCTGATTGTCCTGTCCTTCACTTGTTGTGATACTTGAAGCAAGAGCAGATGAGTTCACGTGTGTTTATTCTGGTACCACGCATACAGTTCAGTGAAGCCTAAGTATGTTGCATTCAAGATCTAGGTAACGTCACCACAAATAAATGTGCTGCATGACATAACACCACTGTCAAGAACTCTCAGTAAAACTAAGTATCAGTTTTTATGATGAGAAACTTTCCATGCACCAGTGTATTTCAAGCTGTATCTCAAATCTCTTCTGGCTAACAAGTCTTTTCTCATTACTAATCCATTTCTAATAAATATGGAGGGTATTCACAATTGGCACAAATAACTTATGGTTATGATCCAGGACTGGAGATGAAATAGTAGATTATCTGTACTTTTAATTGCACTGGGATACAGCAATGGGAATTTCTGTGTAGGAACAGAATTTAACTATTTCCTGGCCAAACTCCTATCAGTGTGATAGGATACACTTACATGTTGCAATCCTATTTTTCCTTTAACTGTGCAAGTGAACACCATAACTCCGAGTATTCTTTGGACTGATTAGGTAAAAGACATAATTTTAATTGTGTTAATAAAAACCTTTCTGATCTGAAATGCTAAAACCCTCTCTGTTTTCTCCCCTTTTGTTACACCCCCTCCAAATCCACAGTGGTTGGTGGGTTTTTTTTACTGTTATGAAGATCTTATCGTACATGCATTGCTGTTTTAAAGTAGTCCTAGTGAATTTTTTTCCATTCATTATGTGACTTGGGTAGAAGCATTGTTCCTCATGAGCGCAAGCATGAAAAATACTATGCCTGCTTTATTTACAGCTGAGACCTCAGTGGCACTTTCTTAATCTCGCATTAAAGGGCTAAACTTGGAGCCTTGTGTAGTGGAATTCTTTTGTGCCCACACTCTGTAATGTCTGTTCTCATTTGTGCTTTATTGGGTGCCCACTAGCATTGATAACCAGCAGTAACCTTTCAGTTATTACATTTTGCATGTGCTTCAAATTATTTTCCTAAGAAATATTGCACAGTGTGGAGAGACAAGACATACAGAACAAAACTTTCTTGTGTTCCTAGTGTGCATATTTTTGAGCTGATCTGGTAACTGATAAAGTACCAGTTGTGAGCCACTTTCTCCTTCCCAGAGTACAATGGGCTGAGCTATGGGCTTTTTTGAGCACTACAGTAAAATGCGTAGCTATCGCATGAGAGTTGAGGTTGGTGGTCATCTTGTCAGTGTGTTCTACCAACACATGGCTAGCCACGATCATATGCTTAAGTATATAGTTGTCTCTTACGCTAGATACTAGGATATTCTTCACCTTCTTTTAACACCTAAATGTGCAGTAAATGAAAGCTTCTAGCTTGTTAAAAAAAAAGTGGTGACTCCAGTATTACAGCACTAAATATTTTAATCACATAGTTTCAACATTTTATGACATGAAGATAGAGATTTCCAGCCCTGCCTTGATCCTCCCTGACCAGTCTTTTAAAAGAACAATTTTATTGTTTCTTGCTAGAAACATGACATGCCTTTTTGTAGTACCAGAAGATGTTATGAGATGTTTGCAGTTTTTTTTGCTAAAGCATAAAAACTGCTTGGATAATACAAATGTAACTCCCTTTATGCATTGCTTTAAAATTGAGTTTGTTGCAAGTATAATGTGATGCTTTTATATAAGAGTGGACTTAATATGAAGGAGTAATACTACACAGTTACACTGTGGCATGCTTGACTGGAGGCTTTGTTGTCATGGTTGTGAGTTTATTAATCTGTCCTTTGTTTTAATGTTTCTTTTCTTCCTCCCTACTTCTGAAGGTGGGTGGGGTGGAAGCAGGGAGAAATCGGGTAAGTGTCTGCTGGGGTTAAGTGCTGCTGGAAACAGCGAAATCTGATGGGGGAGACATTAATACAAGAATAAATCTCAAAAACCTTTCTAGGTATTTCTAGGAAAGTCATATGGAGGATGAGTATTCAAGGATATCAGAGCAGGGCAATACGTAGGCTCATTCTTGTCTGTTGTGAGCTTCAGGTGTGCCCAAGCTGGGCAAGGAGCATGATCAGAGGGCTTTCCATTTCCTGCATGCTGGTTTAGGCAGGTCAGCATAGACTCGGGAAATGAGTGGCTTGTACCATTATGTTTTAAGTTAGAACTAGTTAATTCTACTTCTTGACATAGAGTCATGCTAGAGTTAATTCTATGTAAAATCTTAAATGTAGCAGCATAGTAATTTTCTTTTTTGGTCATTACTGTGTTCTTTCTGCTCTAAATGGATCACACACCGCTTCTTGCTTGATTTGGTTGAGTGCCTGAATACAAATAATAAGCAAATCATAGATTAATCTGGTCACAGTCTGTGCAAATCTCCCAAGAATTTTTAGCCATTGGTTCTCTTCTTTCCAGAAGAGCTGCAGTTCAGCAATCCTAGTAATTCCCAGTTATGTTTCTTTTTGTCCTCTGTTTAATATATATAACACTTTATATATTTTTATTAACACATATATATTAAAAATACATACGTATGTAACATACTTATCTATCTTCTTTTTTTTTAATCCCTTCTGGAGACAAGAGAATTTACTATTTAAAAAAGCTATCTGTTAAAGGTAATGCTCTGCAAAGTGATCATGATTCTGCCTGCTGGTGGAAAGCTTATACTATACAGGATCTCCAGATGTTTTGCAGGTACACCTGTTCTTACGAGAATTTCATAATGCAGAGTCAGTGAGAGAAGCACTGATATAAATCTGTGTTGATGACCTTTTGATAAGGTTGACATAATCTGATTTTTTTTTTTTTTAAATTTGTTTGTATGTCTCCTGCTGATCATAAGAGGATATGGATGACACCCTTCATAAAACACGGGTCTATTAATATTCCCTGTGGACTCTGTGCTGATGGTATATTTGGTATTAATCTATCAGGAGGAGGAGGACTTTAATATGAAGTATCTCATATTAACCTTTCTTACTGTGCCCCTTCAGAATGGAACATAGTTCTTGAAAGCATAAGTTGGATCCACTCTATTTTATGTCTTAGCAAATGGCAGTTTTGCCCTTTGGGGCAATCCCTCATTGGGATTGAACATCTAATTGGTTAAATGTTTTCTAAGCCCTCTGGGATGCAGGCTGCTTTACAAATACTACTCGAGCTGGTTTGTTAAATAGTATTCTCTGAATGGTATTCAGGGTCTTTCTAGTATATTCATTCCTAATACTTGTTGTCTTGGATAACTAACATATTATGCTTAGAATGGTTCCTGCAGATTTCTGGCAGCTAGCATAGCAAATACTTGAGTTTAAATGTTTAGGTGTTTATCTGGCTTGGCAGAACAAAACTGCCTCTTGAAAAGCAAGCATGCAACAAGTGTGTGTATATACTCATACATTTTTAATATATATCAAACAGTTAAGATTTCTGCATCGTAAGGCTGAGAGTTGAATTGTAAAGCCACAAGTTGGTCTTTATTCAAGAGACTGATGTTTCCTCTGCATCTGTCATCCTTGCCTTTTAAACAGGGACCTTTTCTCTGAAATGCCACTTTCCTACCCCCCTTTCTAGCAGCATCACCTTACAATGCATAGTAGAATAGTTTGCAGGCAAATGAATAATTTATTGCCTGAAAAATTGATCAAATGACAGCTATGCCTGAAGTACAGGAAATGCTACAGCTGAGACCTGTAATTTGTGGTAGAGTAGTAGTTAACATGCAGATTAAGAGGTAAAATGTCCTGTGCTGTAGAAGTTGCTGCATTTGAAATCTTGTAGCTCTTTTTCTAAAAGACCAGATGTTGGTTTTAGAACTGTAGACATAATTCTTAAAAATATTTGTTACTCTGATTGCTCAGCTTGCTCTAACTCAAGCAGAATACCTAAGTTGTCTTGTATGTTTTCTATTCCTTGTGGCCTGTGAAATGTGCATCATGCAAGGAACATAAAGGGAAAGCTTAAAAATTCTGGTGTCATTCTTTCATTTTTCTGTTTGCGCAAGTAGATGGGTTTTATTGCAATGTATCAAGTGCCTTCTCTACTCCGTTAATCACATAAAAAACTTTTCCCCCCCCCCACCAGGAGCCCTTTGAAGATGGTTTTGCAAATGGTGAGGAAGGCACACCAGCTGGGGAAGCAACTGCCACTTACACACCTGATAGCAAAGGGGTGGTCAAGTTTGGCTGGATAAAAGGCGTATTGGTAAGGTTGATTGTATTTCAGTTTCTTATGGATATGATCTTTCTAAGAACCTTTTTTTGAGAGGGATTGTGATAGTGCTATATAAGGAAAAGAATATATGTGTAAGAGATGTGAAAAAATGCTGTAATTTTAGGAAGAGCTGCTCTTACTTATACTGAAATTTGAGGAAGTATATACTTCAGGACTTGAAGTTTTGAAGGCATCATGGTTTCTTAGTATAGGTTTTACAGTTTTGAAGTTGCCTAACTTGCAAGAAAGAAAAAGATTATGTAAGTATTCATATGTAGTTGAAAAGCTACATATGAATCTTAAGTGACAAAGACAAATGGAGAGAATACACAATGTGTGTTCACTTTGGATCTGTAAAGTTTTGGAATAAAATGTTAGAAAACTTGAGTTTTATTTATATATTTTTAGAGAAGCAAAAACCAATGTGTTGAGGAGAATACTTACCTGTATATGGCAACACTTGGCCGGGATTAAGTATTTATATTATGTGGAACCTGTTAAAAAAGTCATCTTCTCCTAAGCTGTGGAAGTGTTAACTCTGAATAACATATAGTCATGGTAGAAAAAACTGCATCTGTCCCTGTTTGGAGTAATGAAAAATTAAGGGTGTCATGGGGGATTTTATTACAAGTAAATTTTAAAATTCTTTTTTTATTATTTATTTTTAATATTTTGACAGAGAAACCATGATGTCCTGGTTTGAGTCAGAACAGAACTAATTCTGTTCAGTGATTTTACTTTTCAGCTCAGTGTCTGCTAAGTGACTGCACTGTCTGAAGTTAACGGCATATTGTTGCCTAGAGGTGATGACACTTGATGTTTCCAGTCACTACCATGGATTGATGTGCAGAAAGGCTCTTGCTTACACTTGCTCCTGTGCAGACCGAGGTCACTGCTAAATCTTGTGTACCACGATGGGGGTGCAGTAGGTGCTGCTGCACCTGCAGGGAGGAGCGGACAGGACAGATGACCCTAACCTGACCAACAAGGTGTTCCATCCCATAGATGTCATATTCAGTGTAAAGCTGAGGGACTACAAGGGTCAACCTCTCTTCTTCAATGGCTGGTGTCCAAAGAGGACTCTGTTCTGCCTTCAACCCGCGTCTGTGCATTCCTGAATCCATTTCCAGAATCCAGCTCCTGAATCTCCTTCCCATCTGCCACTGAATCCAGTCTGGGCCTTTCCCAATGCCTGCCCCACTACATCAGAGGTGATGGTGATGTAATTGCCATCAGGGTTCAGTATTGGTTTTATATATATTTGTATATATTTAATTTTATTGTTATTATTTTCAGTAAAGCAGTCTTAGGTTTCTTTTCCAATCCTTAAGTCTCTTTCCCATATTCCCTTTCTCTTCCCCTTTGAGAAGGGAGAGGGGTTAATAGAGAGCATCTGTCATTTGTCTAGTGGCTGGCCCAACCCTAATCCTTGACACATGATTAATCTGAACTCTCCAAAGCTATAAAAGGTTATAGTGGTGGCTGCAAATGCAACAATTGGTTAAAAGATACTGAACTTGAGCATTCAGAATGTATAATTTTAGTTCAGCAAGATCCCACTGTGTATTAGCAGCTTCCTTAAAAGTCTTCAGTAGCCACAGTCTGCACCTTGTGAGAGGGATAGTGCCTGACGTAGCTGTGAAACAGGTATCACAGACTTCTGTTGAGTTCCACCCCAGCCAAGGGCAGAATTTATTTTAAAGGAGGTATGAAGCTGAGTTTGAATTTCTCCAAACCCAAATTCTGTATTAGACTATTTTTGTAAGCACCAATTTTAAGTATTAAGGAGTTATGGGTAAATGTTGCTGACCATTTTCTTCCAAAGTCTGTTTAAAAGTTTGAAGAATGATGATCTCCTTTGCAGTGGTTTGAAAGTTGCAGTTAGTATTTCGTACTAGGCGTAAGCTGCCTGGGTGAATATTTCCAGCTCAGGTGATACACATTTTGCAAAAGATGTTTTAAATCTCTGAAGACTTTTTACTTATGTGGTTTGGAGATGTCCTTGTCTCCTTTCTGGTCCTAATGACCAGCTGAACTTTTTGTGGTATTGATATCTTTATCTTACTCTTCAGGTAAGAGAGACACTGAAGACCTGCTGTTAGTCTTCTGTCTAAATTCTGTACAGTGCAAACTCTATTTTATTGAGAACTAAGAGTTTAAAATACAAAGGTAAAAAAATGAACACCACCACCTTCCCATCCTGTTAAGAGTGCAGCTATCTTGTAAGGTACAGAAGTTCTAGGACTGGGAATTTGTGGGGGTTGTTTGTTTTTTAAAAAAGGGTAAGTTATTTAGCAGGGTGTTGCTTTAGTGCATCTTTGGGGCAGATTTGTCGGAGATTTGAACTGGGGTTATAGACCTCACAATTGTTGTAGAACTCACAATCTTACTTCTAGTCATGTATTCTGCAGTATGAATTTTGGATCCTAAAAGTCTAAATTATTTTTATTTGGTCCAGAGATACTACAAGTGTCAGATACTGAAGTACACTAACTATCTTTGTTCAAGGTAGTAACTTTTTAATAATATTTAGGTTCCCTTTCATTTTTTCTAATCAACCCTAAACTTGTGTAATTAAAAATCTATTCTTGTGAAATAACTTGAAAAGTTGTGAGGAAAGACTGCAAGACAACTTCAACAACATTAGAAACTGAAATGGAAATGACTGTAGGTGTAAGACCGAGCCTATGTAAAATTTCTGTTTTATCTTAGGTGCGATGTATGTTAAATATTTGGGGTGTGATGCTGTTCATCAGACTATCATGGATTGTAGGACAAGCTGGTATAGGTATGTGTACTAATGCTGTAATTTTATTTCAGTGACTTTTAAGTGTGATCCAAAAGATGTGTTAATCTTGAGCTTACCTTTTAAACGGGAGTAGAAAAATGACCTTAATATTGCCGGTTTTTAATGTAATTTACCCTTACCTAAAACTTAAGTTACTTAGACTTTTTCATTTAACTATAAGGTATGTAATTTAAAATGGACATTTGTAAGTCTTCAGTGAACTGTAGAAATAAACTTTTGATCTCTGGTTATTAAAATCTGCATACAGACCATGTAGTATATGAACAATTTTCTTCAAAGGCTTAACTTAGTATTGGACTGCAGAAAATCTAATCTGCAAAAGGCATGTGACCCCTTGAAGTTCTAAGATGCAGCTTTTACCTTGCTAATTAAAAAGAAGGTTTATCAAGGTTTGTTTGTCTCCTAGAAACTTCTCTGTGCAAAAGGGAAGTAAATAAGCCTTTTGCTTGAATGTGTGGGACCACACAAGTAAATATCTTGTATATGTAAGACTAATTCTTCAAAGTTAAGTTGAAGATTTGTACGTTTTAATACTGCTGGACTTACACCTTTTTATCCCTCTCTTTTTGCAAAAGGTCTGTCTGTCTTGGTTATTGGAATGGCCACTGTTGTGACAACTATTACAGGACTGTCTACTTCAGCAATAGCCACAAATGGGTTTGTGAGAGGAGGTAAACCTACTATCATAAAGCTTTTAAAGCTTTTATCACTGACATGTGCACCTTAAGGATGGAACTTGTAATTTATTCTCCATTTTTTTAATATCGGGAAAAACAGTATGGATGAAATGTAAGGAAGAGTTAGGTTTTAGAGGAGTAAAGTCTTCTCGATGGTCTGTATTTGACTAAGTCATGTATTTAATGAAAAGTCATTAATTAGGCTACTGATTTGATTTGACTAGTGGCTTGCTTTTTCACTGTGGAATAAACATTATCCATTCTTAATTTTTGTAATATAAATGGTTTTAGAGACACATCTAGGAATGAATAAGGTCTTAATATTCTTCTGCATCTGCACTGGTTGCTTAAGAGCGTGCGTGTGTCCTTGTGTGCATTCATGTCCTGAAGTAAAACTTAGCAATTAAAAAATAGATCCTATAAAAGGATAAGCTACGTCTGTATGAGAGCATACAAAAGGACACGTTTTTGTTCTATTGTGATTTTTTTTTTTAACATACAAAATAAATTCTCCAGACTCTTGGTTATCTCCAGCTTTCCTGAGGGTGATGGTTTTCATTCTCTTTTATGGTTTATGTGCTGTTGTCAGCATTTCCTAGAAAATAGTTGGTGCCTTTGACACACTCAAACTGCGTCATGACAGTATAAGACTAGTATTCTACTAGTAGAAAATGTGGTGGAATTAAAATAGAAGCTTATAAAACTTTCTTGATGAAGAATGAAGAGAAAAACCTCACAATCATGAAGTAAACAGACTCAATGGGAAGGATCAGCTATGAATCTTAGCATTACATCAGGCTTAGTTTCTGAATGTCCATCCTTTTTTAAACTGCATTATACATATTGGATTTTCTCATTCTTTCGAGAGGTTTTTTTTTTTGAGTCACTCTTGCAAAATAAAACTTGATTAGAAAATTTGAAGTGCTAAATGGGAAGAACCATAAAATAAAATCACAGCTGTTCCTATGAAAATCTTGCATTATAGTAAGATTTTTATTATATTATCATTCTCACTTGCAAAGTATGTCAAAGCTGGGTACCTACATATGTTTTGCACAACAACTGTAATGCAGTGAAATTAAGGATTTCCTGTTGTAAGTTTTTAATGTGTGCTCAATTACATCAGACTGGAGCAGGAGTATTTTGTTCCTTTCACCAGAAAAACTCCCTTAACAACAGAACTTTAACAAACAGGCCATGGAGGTTTGGAACTTGAGTGGGTTTATTACAGTCTGCTTTGCCAGTTTCTTGAGCTATAGCTAATGAAAATGTGTAATAGTAGAACTATGCGCAAATGCTTTGAGTATTTTGAAATAAAAAGCCCAGTAATACTGCTGCATGTGTTTTACAATTGATTTTTTTAACTGTAGAGCTGGTTGCATAGCTTTATAATATGATGTGGTGCATGCGTCGGCTATTATTTCCAGCTGGTGTCTTTTCTTAAAAACTTGAAATGTATTCCTGAAAATTCAGGATCTCTGTCCCTAAAATACTGAATTTTGCGTTCTCAAACAAGGACAGGGAAGATGCGAGGATAAATAGCATCTTGTTCATGTAAATTTTAAATTGCTGATGGCTATGTATTCTTAGGCTCTATCATGTAGTGGTTTTTTTCTTTCTTTTTTCTTTCAGGAGGAGCATATTACTTAATTTCCAGAAGTCTGGGGCCAGAATTTGGTGGTGCCATAGGTCTGATTTTTGCATTTGCAAATGCTGTTGCAGTAGCAATGTATGTTGTTGGCTTTGCAGAGACAGTTGTGGAGCTGCTCAAGGTATATGGATGATAGTGGTTATATTGATTACACTGGCCTTTAAGCAAGTTTGATCTGTCATTTAATCATAGAATGGTTTGGGTTGGAAGGGACCTTTAAAGGTCATCTAGTCCAGCCCCCCCTGCAACTGGATCAAGTTTCTCAAAGTCCCATCCAACCTGACCTTGAATATTTCCAGGGCTGGGGCATCTACCACCTTTCTGGGCAAACTTGCCATACTGTTTATCTCCTTGAAAAAATAAAATGTGTAATTTGTGGTAAAGTCAAAGCTGGCTGTTAAGAAAAGCAGCAGTACAAATACATGACGCAGAATCATAAGTTGTTAATGCTGAGATTCTTGTTGGTGAGCTGTTTCTTGTAAATGGTAGGTGTTTGTGTTAAGCTCATTTTCAGAGGAGTTCTGCTTATTAAAACCAATTCCTTATGCTAAACACAAACAATTATTATTTGCGGTTGAATTTTTGATTAAATGTAATACTGAGAGCTCAGCTGTACTTTTTGTAGATGAGAAGAGGTTAGGAATACATTAAAAGAGTTAAGAGTAATAGCGAACAAAAGTAAACTACATGTGTAAGTGCAAGAGGGTAGCAGCTGCCTTGCTAATTAATTCTCTGGCAGTTGAAGACAGGCCGTTCTCCCTGGGGATGGGCTATGAACAGAAACAATCATTTACATTTAGAAGATTCAGTGATTTAAAACAAGGTGAAAACCAAATTATTTGTGTCCATACAGGGAATTTAAAATGAGTACATTTATGGTATAGAGGTTAACTCTTATTACAGTCAGTAAAATGCTGTTCTGCAGTATGGAAGATAAGTACTTGATTAAGTATATGACTGGGGGGTTTTTTTGTTTGTTTTGTTAGGAAAATGGAACGTTGATGGTTGATGAAATTAATGATATCAGAATCATAGGAGCTATCACAGTGGTTATATTGCTGGGTATTTCCGTTGCTGGAATGGAGTGGGAAGCAAAAGTAAGGAACTCACCTTTCCTTTTATTCAGCACTTCATAATTTTGATTCTATTTTCTACCTCTGCTGTTTTTTTTAATATATTTAGTGTGGTCAGTATTGCATGCGTCTTATAAGTCAGTCAGTAGACTTATGTGATAGCTTTCTATCTAGTATTAGCATGTGCAGGTCTGGACAGCATTTCAGACCTTAGACTACTTTCCTCCACTGTAAGCTTAGACATCTATGAGAGCTTAAACCCCAGCGTAATCTACTCTTAATGACACTGTTAAGTAGGTTAACAGTATTACCCTCTTCTGGCAAACTACAGCACAAGAAAAGGTAAGAACATTAGCATGGGAATTTTCCTTCGCTGGGAACTTCAGATGAGCTCTGTGGATGGAAAATACAGGGTTGGAGCTGAAGCCAGTCTAACGCTGTGTAGTGTCTGCGGACTTAAAACCAGTATTCTTACCTTTCCTTCCACTCTCTTCTGGTTTTGTTTTCACTGGGAAACAGACAGTGTGATGCAGTTGCTAGGCCCAGCATTGAGGAGAGTGGTGAACATTGGTGGTGATGAGTATGTAGGAGGGGGAACCTTCTTTTCTCATTTTCTTGTGGCTTCATGGTCTTAGTTCAGCTCTGATTGTGAAATCAAACACCTACAGACCTAGGTTACCTTAGGATTAGTTTTCAGCTCTGCGTTACTGGATAGTGTATCTTGCTTACTGTTTCCTGCACCTCTAGACTTTTTCTGAATACCTCTTCATAATGTGCTCAAAAATAATTGAGTCTCACTTGGTTTCCCTTCCCATTTGATATCTGGGTCACAATAGCTCCTGTTTTCTGTAGCGAGAGGCATCTGAAGGAGCTTCTTTGTGTAAGTGTTGCAAGTTTCTTGCGCTCCTGCATCAAGATGGTTATGATATTCATAATCAAAATGATGCAGGTTTTTTCTTCATTGTTGCTTCCAGTCCTAAAAATAGGGATTGTAGAAAAAGGACGTGAAGATCAACTGCATTACTTGGATCTACCACAGGGAGAAAAGAATCTACAGAAGCTGAATTTGGCATGCATTTCTAAATTGAACATTGCACACTTCTGTAAAAATTGTTTACTTTTCTGAGGTAGTCTTTAACTGTAACTTCAGTTGTATAAGTATCTTCATGCATCTGACTTTGAACAATGCTGTTCTCCCTAACCGTTTAGTTTTAGTTTGGCCACTACCACTTAGTCAGAAGCAATATCTTGCTTTTCCTCTGTAGCTTGAGCTATTGTTTAATGTTTATATATCAAACCTGAACTGTGGTGTCAGGGCAGTGTCATCCTTCTTAGGAAGTAGATAGCTTTCAAAAATCCAGAGCTTAATGCAGAATGCAGGCCTTGATGGCTTGGTTTCTGTGTCAGGGAAGAAGGAAGATGGGAGCGATGATAATCAACTGAACCTGTTAAACATGCACTTCATGTGGGTTAATGTACAGCTTAGCACAGCAAAACCCTAACACTTCCCTTTTTTATTAAAATAACTATGATGTGCTCCTATGCCTTCCTCATGACTTAGAGAATGCCTTGGAAAGTGGGACAAGGGGAATCTATAATAATACTTTTCAAGTAGATCGAAAAACTAAGAGAGACTGGGATTCCAGGGAAGCCTGCTTAAAATTGACTTTTCAGAGTTTGTGACCCTTACCACTCAAGTCCTTTTGTTGAAGTCTTAGAAGCCCCTTCTTTGTCTGAGAATTCTGAATGTAAGAAAGATACTCAGAAAATGCTCTTAGCCTCAGGGAGAAGCCTTGGTTTGTTACTGTGTAAATCAACTTGTGTCAATTGCTCTGTGGTAACATCATGTTGAATTCACTGTCCTTATTGAAGACTCTGTAAGCACCCAGCTGCATGCTTACACCTTTCACTTAATGTTTAGGCTTGGCAAAGGAGAGACCTAAATGATGAGAGATCTAAACAAACTGGTTTCTTCAGGTGGCCTTCTAAATCTGCTTATGGCAGTCATGCTCTGTTTATCACTGTAATACCCTGTTTTTTGGCGAGCCTGTGTGAACTGAAAACTTTGTAACAGTCAGGAATGCCACAGTGCTATTGCATATTAAATTCCGATCCTAGGCCTGATAAAGTCAAACTACAAATATCTTCCCCCGAGCTGCTGGCATATGCCTTAAGAAGAAAGCAAATAACACAGAAGTTATCAGGGCAGTGTGGTTGCTTTTTAAATGTAAAACCTGAATAATCTCTTTAATGCCTAGATTTATATTCACTTACCCTTTTGAGATGTTGGATGGTGTAAAGTAATTCTTGTTCCAAGTTTAGGGTTTATAATGGTTTTATTGATGATGATGATGATGAACAGTGGCTAAAAATCTAGGTTGTAATGAAAAAAAAGTATTGAAAACTAGCCATTAAGAAATAATTGTTGTAGTCTGCAATTTAATGTCATAAATAAGGGTTGAGAACATGACAATGGAACAAAATCATCTAGTCTGTTGCATAAAATAGCAAACAAAAGCTGTTTGATTCCTAATGTGATAAAATTCTTAGTGATTTTCACATACTAAAGTATAAGGCAATGTATTATGATCAGGGTTAATAAGGCAATACTGCTAGCATTTGTGTGTGTTTAGCTCTTGTGAATTTCTTCAATCTATTCAAACCAGTTCCTTCTGGAAGGCTTACAGAGAAAATCATAGAATCGTAGAATGCTTTGGGTTGGAAGGGACCTTGAAAGGTGATCTAGTCCAATCCTCCTGCAGTGAGCAGGGACATCTTCAACTAAACCAGGTCACTCAGAGCCCTGTCCAACCTGACCTTGAATGTTTCCAGGGATGGGGCTTCTAGAACCTCCCTAGGCAACCTGTGCCAGTGTTTCACCACCCTCATTGTAAAAAATTTCTTGCTTGTATCTTGTCTAAATCTCCCCTCTTTTAGTTTAAAACATTAACCCCTGTTGCAACAGGCCTTACTAAAAAGATTGTCCCCATCTTTCTTGTAAGCTCTAAGTACTAGAATGCTACAATAAGGTCTCCCCAGAACCTTCACTTCTCCAGGCTGAACAACCCCAACTCGCTCAGCTTGTCCTCATAGCAGAGGTGCTCCATCCCTATGATCATTTTTGTGGCCCTTCTCGGGACCTGCTCCAACAGGTTCATGTCCTTATGCTGAGATAGGAGATCCTAGATAGGAATATTCCTATCTTTTTTTTTTTTTCTCTCTAGAAGGATCGCATCAAGAGGTATGGTAATCACAGATTCTCTTTTGAATGGATGTTAAACTTAGAAATTCCTATTTATTAAAAATCCTGGTACATGTTCTCTCCAGCTTGCCTTATTTGTGGAAAACAGAAGACTAAGCTGAATTTGAAATCAAGTATATATTTACATTTTAGAACATGCCATTGAAGCTTGAAACTGAGAAATGAACAAGTTCTTCTATCTGATTGCAACCATTATGTTTCAGGCACAGATAGTCTTACTGGTGATCCTCATACTTGCTATTGGAGACTTTGTTATAGGAACATTTATTCCCTTGGATAGCAAGAAGCCCAAAGGTTTCTTTGGTTATAAAGGTATGTTGAAACAGTTAGTATGTAAACACTGTCTTTGCTCAGAGGATACTTGTGGTCATAATTAAGTTAAACATCTAAAATAGCTTATAATCCTATTTAGTTATAGAGATGTTTTTCAAACTTGTGCAGTTTTATTCCTTAAAGTTATTGGGCCAAAACTTGGTGCTGCCTGTTTAATATCGATTCTATTAAATTTAAAAAAGCTGGATGATCCTGTAAGTACTTTTTCCGATTTTAAAAGCTATTTAAGTGTACTGTGACTTTTATTTTGAGTTCAAGTGATGAATTAGGACTCAAATGTTGTACACTTAATCTTAAGAAAAGTCATACAGCTGTGACTGAGCTTTTTCATGGTGCTAATAATGACTCAGCTGGCCTAATACTGTAGCTTCTATATGAATACTGATAGACTTAAATATTTTTCTGCAGCTGAAATATTTATGGAGAATTTTGGACCAGATTTCCGACATGAGGAAACTTTCTTTTCTGTATTTGCTATTTTCTTCCCTGCTGCAACTGGCATACTTGCTGGTGCAAATATCTCAGGTGATCTTGCGGTGAGTAGTGAATTAGCAAATATTTTTCAGAAACACTGAATGTACATTCATCTCTGTAATCACTGTCCACTGACGTTTTTCTTTCAGGATCCTCAGTCAGCTATACCTAGAGGAACTCTCTTGGCCATCTTAATTACTACATTGGTTTACGTAGGAATTGCAGTGTCTGTAGGTAAATAGAAAATGTTTTAACTTTATCCTTTCACATTTGTTCTGAGAGTGAGTTTTGATATGGTTTATGTAGTTCATTATATAACTGACTTTCATGTATGGGAAAGTAATAACCAGAGGTTGCCAATTTTTAGTGCTGGAGGCTCAATTTTCAGCTGGTTTCATAATTTCCTATAATGAGTGATAATTTTCTAAGACTAGTGACTGCTTCAGACTAAAGATGACAAAAGACTTCATATGGATGTTTCTTCATTTGTTGCAGTTACTTGTGTTAGAAGATGTATAATTTAGCAGTGGGATAATCCCTGGATTAGAAAAGTACTTTTTCAGAAAATACCCATTGAAAAAACACCTGTATTTGTTTGAAGATGATGGTAGTCAGCTAATTACCTTAAGTGAATTGTGGGATGATTGAGCAGCAGTTTAAGGATATGTGAACAGTAATTCCTCAGTCTACTACTCCTGAGAGTGAGTAGTGCTTTCATCTGGCCAGCCTACTCTCGGAAGTGTTGTCACGTTCAGAAATGTTGTCTGTAGTTTTTATTCTCATCTGGAAAGAGATTGTTTCTTAATCATAGGTTGATCAGAGTCTTGTAATAACCTCTCTTTCCCACTCCACAGTGGTTTGAAATTCTCCATGGAAGTTGGGGTTTGATGCACTCTATCAGTTTTGCTCTAGAGCACCAATGGTCAACCTTTCTCCGCGCCCCCCCCCCCCCCCCCCCATAAAATAATTCTGTTTTGGTAACCTTAAGAATGTAAGATTGTAATTGTATCTCACATTTCTTGCCTATGATTGGAAATGTTTTTATTTGTGTCACATGAATTGATTTCTGGCAGCAGTAATCAGTTTTATTACATGAAAGACCTTGTCTTATCTTAGCTTTGCTGCTTTTTGAATGAAATTCTCATTTATAGGAGTACCATTGATCTTACCACTAATGATACTTCCTTTCCAAAGATACCAATCTTGCTACTCTGCCTCTGTTGGCTAACACTGTGCTGTAGCTCTGCCAAATAGTTGCTCTGTAGTGATTGTGCTTTATGCAGCCTAATGACCTACACTTATTTCCTAATGATATTAACCACATGGACCTCAGCTGCCTAGTTTGAATACTTTAGAACTTGAACCCACATGAGAAGAAAATGCTCATTAATATTCATTTGGTAATGGAATACTTTGATCATCTTTCAAACATGAGGAAACTTTTCATATTGTGAAAGGAACAGTTTGCAAAACCAACTGAACGTGGAATCGTTTGATGCAGCAGGAATGTCCTGCCTTAGTTGCCTTCTGTCACTTAGAATTCTTTTAGTTAGGAAAGGCCAGGGCTATTGCAGAAGTCAGAGATGATGACATATACAAATACTTTTATTCCTTTTCCCACACACTATTCTGCACTTTAAGTTTCCAAAGGGGTGGCAAGCAAGTCAGTGAGACTTTAAAGGGGCTAGTAAATGTTGCTGAGTAATCAAATCTGAAGAGAAAGATGATGTTCTGAATTTAGCGCAGTGTTTGTATGCTCTGTGGTAAGTAGGAGGGTTAAGAAACTGAGTAGAGGAGGCTTAGAAGAAGAAAATTGCTAGTCTTACTGCTAGAGTTAGGCAGCATATTACAAAAAGTTAACAGCTGTGGGGAGAAAGTGTGCAGTTTCATATTATAGCGAGGGACTAATGCAGATGTGCAGGTGGCAGGATGAAGATTGCATAAGCAACTTTGATATAAAAATTCTTGAAAGACATAGTTCAAAGAAAAACGTGTTACTTTAAAAGCAAGGGAAGCTCTGATGAGAATCCCAAACTTCTGGGTAGGGTTAAGATAAGCTTTCTCTGCGCAGGGAAGTAAAACTAATTAATGATAGTCTAGCTGTAGCTGCTCGTAGCACTAGAGAAATGAAGCACTCTCAGCTGCAGTCTGAAGGACTTGGAATTCTTACTGGCTGCATGTGTTTCGGAGATAACTTGATATAGATGATCTGTTAACCCTCTCAGTATTACAGCATGGCAAAACTTTATTTGACTTTGGTAGGAATGTGCTTACAAAGGCCTATGAAAAGGTGAAGTACTGTCTTTACAGGAAAGAGGGCCTAGAGGTTCTTAGGGAAAATGTTGACAGAATCTTATAAATAAATACAACTTTTCTGAATGAGGGTTAGATAAAATGTCTGGACTCTTGCTTACATCTAAGTATCTTCTGCTGAGAATGGAGCCTGCCAAGCTGGCTTATGTTCTGCATTTGTTCATAGTAAGGCTTACATTAAGTTTGTTCATAGTGCCATTGTCCCTTTCTGTCAAGACAGCCAGTTTGATCTGAGCTATGAAAAACAGAATGAGGAAGAGGAGGCTGTGATAGTGCACTGTAGCTATTTAGTGTATTGCTCAGATTAATGTCTGCCACTGCATTCTGTTACCAACAAAATGTTACCTACAAATAGTTCAACGAGTAAGTATATCGTCACATATCTTATATACTGCTTGAATGGCAGGGGCAAATACTTGTGTAGTGGAAGAGAAGAAACTTTTTCTCATGCGGAGCTTTTAATCCTATTTAAGACAGAACAGCAATAAAACCAATCCCTCCACATACCCAGAATAAAAGCATAATACAGGTGATCAATGCAGGAAACTCTTACTGAAATTTAATGTATTTGTCCTAATAAGTAGCTGAAGAATAAATCTGAAAAGTGAAGGCTTGAGTACCAGGTCCAGGAGTTATTGTGTACTGTTAATCAAGTTCCTGTGACTCAGAAGCAATCTAAATATGGTATAGGTGTTTAGGAATTCTTTTTCCCAATGGGAGAGAGAGAGACAAAGTACATAGATAACAGGGATTGTTATTGGAGAAACTTAAGCTTGGAGCACATCTGTTCCCTTCCTATTTTGCAAGTAAGAAATTTAGGTTCTCAGTAGTCACATGGTTCTGTTGCCAGGAACTGAACTGTCATTTAGTTTCCTGAAGACCAAATTAAGAGAATTCTGTTAGCTCTGTAGACTTTCCTCTTCTCTTCCCCACTCCTTATTTAATTCCTGTAACTGGAAATAATTGCTAGTGTCCGAACAATTTGACTACCTCAACTATTAAACCATAGAATGCTAAATAATACTTACTTTGCTCTAGTTTTTGTCCTTTGTGAGACGTAAAAACCTTGAAGTACAATACTTGTGAGCTTTTTAGTACTTTTCTTTCTTCTTCATACTTATGGCTGAAATGCTGTGTCTTCAGCTTTTTTTGACCAGTGAAATTACAAGGAATCACAGATGAATTGAAAACAGCAGGTTAAGTTATAAACTTAATTATGAACAATGTGGTAGGAATGGGACTGTGTGGCTTTGTTTTTCACCAGGAAACCAACTTAAAATACCACAGTCACATAGGAGGTAGCATGTTTAAGCACTGGGAAATGACTTACAACAGGCTTTCATGACAAGCTACATAGATTTTTTTTTTTTTTTTTTTTTTTTAAAATGTCTGAGCCATATTGACTGGAAAAAAAAAAACCTGCAAGGCTATGCACACCTGTCTACGGGCATCTGTACATACACTACAAAAATGTATTACTCTAGGAAAACAGACAAAAAGAGAAACTACAGAATTAAGTGATGATGCATAATACTAACTTCAATTAAAGAGCTATGCAGAAACTCATGATTCAGAAAAATAGTATTTTGAGCTAAAATCATGCTGTTAAACTTTCTGGAAGTCTATTGACATTGGGTTCCTCTGTGCTAAAATTTTCCGTTTTCCTGTTTGGCTCAGATTTGTTCAAGAACTGAAGATCACATCAAGCAAGCAGCAATTAGTTTGCTTGTTTGTATTTGTTCTTCATAATGAAGATGTGCTTAATGCTGAAATGTATTAAAAATGTAAATGCCATATTTTAATGTTACTCTAAGAATGTGCTTACATAAAAAGGGAAATGAGCTTGACACTTGTCTTTAAGTTCAGGTTGAGTCTGCTAATGCATTTTTTTGTGATTGTGTTCACTCTAGGTTCCTGTGTTGTTCGAGATGCCACAGGGAACATTAATAACACCATTGTCACCGAGCTGACGAATTGCACTACTGCAGCTTGCAAATTGAACTATGATTTCTCATCATGTCAGACAGGGTGTCAGTATGGGCTGATGAACAATTTCCAGGTATAAAAGTTTTCTTTATTTTGAATTGCATATTAAGAAAACTCATAAGCTAAAAATATCTATATCCATAAATATAAGGTTTGTCTGGAATAGTTGAGTGGTACACTTTAGTAAGTAGACAAACAATGTAACTATGTTAAAAACTCTAGGGTGTTTATACACAGGTGGTATAAATATTTACTCTTCTTCTGAGGAAACTGCTTAGGTTAGGTGGTTGGACAGCAACTGTCCTCCTTCAGGTATCTGAATGTCAGCATTTAGTGGTGTGGATAGAAGTGCTCATTGTTCAACAGGGATTCATAGTAATCATAGGTAGCCTCTGTCAATAACTTGTTCCTTAATTTAAATTTCATAGAAAATATGCTGACTTTTTAAGAATGTATTACATATTTGTCGCAGTATCGTCTTTAATGGTAAGAATGTTGTGAATTTTTGTAAAACCTGATGTTACTGTATTTAAAAATCATCTAGAAGTCATGGGGTAATTCATAGTCTTCAAATAATACTTCAGAGGTAACGGAGGCATCCATGAACTATTGGTAAAGGTTTGAAAGAAACCAAAGAAAACTTATTGCCAATTGACTTAAACTTGCTTTGTGGTAGTCTGTCTTTGCCATAAATTTTTCTAATAGGCATACAAAAAGTCAGCTGGAGATTAAGCTGAAATCCGCAGGTGTCTGGCTTGTGGGTTTTGACCAGAGGTACATGTGGTAGATGTACTCCTTATATGTACTACCTACGTGTTAGGCTGACAGCCTTACCTGCAAAGCTGGCTGCAAAAACCTATTTTGTACATGCTAAAATACACAGCATCTCTGGGCAACGTGCTGCAGTGCTTAGCTATTTTCTCTAAATACCCAGTTGGACTTTGCCTTGCTGTTTGTTTTTTCTCACCGTCTCTTTGCTGTGCATCTCTGAGAAGTGTCTGATTCTGCCTTCTAAGAAGATGTCGGAAGGAAATATGGGAGGCTGTCTACCTATAGATAAACTGCCCTCGACTTAGTAGCTTGGAATGGTAACTATAAGGAGAGTTGTGTGGGGTTTTAGGGTTTTTTTAACATAGGTAAGTCACGGTGGGGAGGGCCCCAAGTTTGTGTCCCTCTCAAGCTCTTCATACAAATGTAACTTCTTTTTGTAGGTTAAATAACTGAGAACAAATACTTCACAAACCTAAATTAATCCCTAAAGTGAGTGAAGTTAGTTTTATTTGTCTTACAGCTTGTAAACATGCAGGTTGTGATGTTGGAAGTGGAGGTTTAGTTGTGTGCACAGCCTGATGACTTTATCACTTCAGTACACTGTGCTGCGTTCGGTTCTTCTGGCAAAGAATTGACTTGAAGTTAGTGGTCAGGCAGCTCAAGTTTTGAATGTGTTTGGGCAGCAAATGGATGACTTCTAGTATGAATTACTTGTGGAAAGCTTAGATGTTGTGAAGAAACTTAAAATGAGAACAGTTGGTGAGACAGGGTTAGTCAGCCTTGTATAGAAAGACCATCTTTTATTTTCTGTTGTAGTCAATGCAAATGAATTACAGGTCCTCACAGGCTTCGGGTGTTTCTCTGCTTGGTGTCAGTGACGTTTCTGTGCCCAGGCTGTTACCTGGTAACTTCAGAAACTTGTTTTTGCTCTGTAGCCTCAGCCTGGAATTTCCCTATAATAAGTTATAACTTCGGGTATTTTAAATGCAGAATTTTGTCAACTTTGGATGGAAGTTGAAAGTAGCGTGAAACTCCGTTCCAGGAACAGTGTAAAAGTTCTTCTAAAACATTCCTCTTAAAAACCAAGGCAGTTTTAAAACATTTAAGAAAAGTTATAGTAAGGGGGAGTTGAACAGTATTTGTTCCATATTCATTTGTCCATATTAATTGTAAAAATCTTAAATTTAAAGAAGCTGATGCTTATTTTCATGTGGCATTTTTTTTCTACTCCACAATGGCTGGACCAAAGAAGGGCAATTTAGTCAAAATAGGCTATTTTATTAGCCTAAATGGTGTAGTGGAAGAAACTGAATGCTAAATGCCAAGCAACCCTAATGAGGCCCTTATCAGCAGTAACTATGTATCTGTCTCAGCACACCAGTGCTAACAGGGCAGTTCTTAATAGGTATCTGTCCTTCCAGTTCTGTGTGTTCCTTCAAGATGAAAATTTCAGTACTACAGTTAACGGCTTTTGTGGGTTCCTTGGTTTTGCAATCATGAGGTTTGGATTATGTTGTGTATGTTCTGGTGGGGAGGAAGGGTTTTTTAACACAATGGCATTTGTTCCCCTGCTTTAGAAGAAGCTTCCTAATGTGTCTTCCATTAGTAACTTAACTCATAACTTACTAGTTTTTAAAATGGACAAATGTTATCTGCATGCATCTTATGCAGATTTCTCTCAAATTTATAAAAACAGATGTCATATTCAAAAATAGGTTGTGTAAATAAGTGAAGGCAATGAACAGAACTTAGAGAATGTAAAATCTGAGCAGAGTGCAAGAACTAAATTGCAAGAGGCTGATGCAAGTGTAGTAAAGTGAAGGCTGGAAAATGTCCAGTGTTTTGTATCGGATGGGAAGAAAAGTGAAGGGAACTTGTACACGGATTCAGTCCATAATAGGTCCTTCCAAGGAAGATTGATCAAGCCATTCTTGCAGGGAAGAAAATTTTCATACTGCTTCTACAGAGATATTCTATGCTCATTTATTATGTTGCCATAGCAAAGGTTCCTTTCTAAAATATTTGTCAGTAAAGCATTTACACCCTTAACTTCTCTTCTAAAGTGTAGGGTTATTACAAACTGGCATTTACAGCTGCAACTTTTTTCTCTTGATTATAAATCTAACTTAAACCTGGGCATAGGAGAGATAGCTTAATATATGTGTCATAGTGTGTTTCATCTATGAATAAAAGCCTCTCCTACCTTTTTTGTTGTCAACTGCAAATATGCTTCAGGAAATTGTTTCCTCCTTTGTTTACATCACTATGACAGCCACTTCACTCAGGCACCTGCAATTATTTAATTTATCTTTCTAGGCAAGGCATGCCTTGAACTGACCAATGAAACCCAATGTAGCATAGAAATTCACTTGACTGAGAGATCCAGCAGTCTTTGTCAGTCTAATTGGAGAAAAATATTAAATTTTATCATTAGTTTAGCCCTAGGAACATGAATAAAACTTCATCAGCCACCTGTACATTGTTTCTGAGAGTATGTCCTACCTAGTCAGATTGCTATAGAGAGCTCGATTTTAGAACTCCAGGTGACAGTAAATTAAAAACGGGACACTTCTGTATGATCTTTCCTGCCTTCCTTCAGTCCCTTTCCTGATAGTCTAGTTGAGATTACCAGGATGAAAGAGGCAAGTAATCAGTGCAAATGGTGTAGAACTCATTCTGACACATTGTACTTGAAAGACACTGTACTGGGTTTGGTCCATTGACTAAAACCAGTCTTTTTCAAGATGGTATAAAATTCTTGAACACTGGATGTCTTCAAACTGCTTAGACTTTTCTTTCTTAAAAGTGCTCTATTAAACCATGATTGGTTTTTAAATACAGAGTTCTGTATCTTAATTCACTTGACGTATGCAAAGCTAGATGCAGCTGTGGTATGGAAGTAATCAGCAGAATGGTAGAAGAGGGTCTTCAGGCTGTACAACAATTAGAAATGGCTCTGATTCTAATTCAGGATTTTTTTAATGTCTTCTCAACATTGTTCTTTTACACTTAGCTTACTGAGCATTTATCATTTTGTTAGTCATCCAGCCTAACAAGAATTGCACATTGTATTTCACTTACTGGAGTTACAAAGATGTCCTGGGATGTGGTCTTGGGGAGATAGGAAGCAAGTTTTTCCTGCCCTTGTGGTTTTGAATGGGAAACGAACCTAGCTTACAGTGATGGAGATGTTGAGAAAGGCAATCAGCTTTCCCAAGATGTTCCCCAATTTCAGTTGTTTTGTCACTTGGGCTTTCTGAGACCATGTTATTCAATGGTAGGCTAGCCAAAATATGTAACAAATTCCAATGTGTTTTCCTCCTGTAACTTATTTTTAATCCTCTTATGAGCCCATGGAGACTTTCACCATTGATTTTTTTTTTTTTTTTTTTTGACATGAGAATGACATGGTTGAAATATATCTTGTGTGAAGTTACCTTCTCTAGTTAAGAAATTAGGATCCATTTATATCCCCTGATTTCTCCCTAGTTCATTCATTGATATGAATGCATGATATTCAAATAGCTTTTAAGTGGAGGGTACATAGTATTTAACTTCTCTGTATAATTAATATAGCCATCCATTTGTATAGTATAATTTTTCATATTCTTTTTTTTAAAAAAATACTTTGATTTCAGGTAATGAGCATGGTATCAGGATTTGCACCGCTGATTTCTGCAGGCATTTTTTCAGCTACTCTGTCTTCTGCATTAGCATCTCTTGTGAGTGCACCTAAGATCTTTCAGGTAAGTTTGGAAGCAAGCCTATAATTTCAATTTACTTTTGAATCAGAATTTTTGGAAGGGAGCTCTTACTGCCATCATGATTCATACCAGTTGACACCAGTATATTGATCTTATGTTTACCTGTTGCTTAGAATGGGAAAGCAGTCTGTTACTGTTACTAAACATAGCTAGACTGTAATGTGTTCCCAATCTCATGTGTTTCTGGTTAATTTAGAGATCAGCTGTGGTGTAACTAATGTTACAGGAATCTACAAACTCCTTTAGATGTTTTCTGTTGTAAGTAACAGTGGAGGACATACAAAGGAAACAGATTAGTTCATTTCTCAATGTAATCACAGAAGGAAACAGCATGAAGTTGAACCTGTAGCTGAGGAATCTTAATCCTCAGAGAATACACTATCAAAATAATTGTGTATCCGTTCTTGTGTAAATCATTTACATTGTTTTTCTTGGTGTTCCTTAATGTATTTTGCTTTATCTTTAACCATTTAATCCCATTCTTTGTCTTACAAGTTCTTTTTAGAGGGCATTAAAGATTTACCTAATTAATGATCTCCTTTCCCAGAAGTTTAGTAGGGAGTCAAATGTAGAAGAGATTTTCTTGCAGACTAGAAACACAAATATTGATGCAGAGAACTAGTGTATATATTGGGCAAACTTGCCACTTTCTGAGAAAACATCATCTCTAAAGAAAGACTCCTTGTGACTGTTAGACACCAGTAAAGTAAAATAGTAAATGACTTACAGAAGAGCAAAGCTCTTACAGATAGAAATTACTGAAGGATAGAATATTTTAAATGCAAAATGTCAAAAAGCAAAGACAACTGAAAATAGAATTAGTACATGGTGGCTATAAAAATTCCTCTTTCAGGAGCATAACATGCAGTGGAAAACAGCATTAGTAAGCATCAGAAGGGATACAATTTGAACAAAATGCATGCTGACTCTTGAATTTTGTTTTTTCTTAGGCTTTGTGCAAGGACAACATTTATCCAGCATTTCAGATGTTTGCAAAAGGGTATGGGAAGAACAATGAACCACTGAGAGGATATCTTCTAACATTTTTAATTGCTCTTGGATTCATATTAATTGGTTAGTTTGACATTATAACAAATCTCAATATCCTTTTGTCCTTTACAAAGCATTCTAGTTCATATCATGACTTGATAACAGTGTCTTGGAGGTGATGCACAACTTAATTCTAAGCCAGCATTCTAAATCTGTTTGAGGGTTACTTTCTCTTATCTGCTAAATACAACTCTGTCTGGAACTGCATTAAATTTGAATTGAACTGTAGGAATACAGCACTTTAAGAACTGCAGGTATCTGTCTTTAAACACCATGAATCAATAAAAATACATCTTTTGCTTGAGGTAGAGAGAAATGTTATATATTGTAAATATGAAAGTTTATTTCAGATTTTTTTAATAATTACAGTAAATGGCAAACTTGCATGAACAAGAGTGTGCTTTCTGTTAAGTTACAAACAGTAGACTTGAGTGCTGTTGCTGATGTTGCTTAAGGTAAAGATAGCCTAGGTATAATTACATGTGTTCTATGTGGATGGCAAACTAATTGTGCTGTGTCCATCCATGAGTCCTGTACCAGTACTTCTAAACTTCTTTTCCCAGTTTGTTCTTTCATCCTTACCCCAAGTTTGCTTAAGGCATGGGTATACCCATAATGTCCCTACTGCAGCATGCTGACTGAAAGCTTGATTACAAGCAGAAACTTGCAGACTAACATGGCACATTTTGCATTTTGATCACTCTTTTTTTTGATGGTGAGAGTACACATATAAATGTTTTATACCATGCTGCCTTTAAGAGAGGAGATCATCAGGTTCTTCCATCTCTTTCACTCAAGAGGGGGTGCTATCACTGTTGTGATGGTATTGATCTGTAATAATGCACTATACTAGTTCCATTGATGCAACTTTTCATTTAAAATTCAGGCAGATTAACATGTTTGTCACATTGCTCAAGCTAAGTTTGTCTGCTGTGCCATTCACTATAGCTGATTGTCTCTTAAGAGTATCTTCTTTGCTGTTTGAGAATTGAGCTAGAGACGCACTGAGATGTATTAATACTCTGTCTACTGTTTCTGGTATTGTCAGAAACCAGTGTTTTGGTGCACTGATCAAGCCATGGTGGAAAAGAAATTTTCTCCATTAATCATTTTGAGAAAGTATGTAGTGCTTCAAAAGTGGGAGTCCTGGAACATATGGTAGTATGGAAGAATGTTTATATTTTTAAAACTGAAAGTTACAGTTTCTGATTATTAGAAGATAACTTTGTAAATAAGAGACCATTAAGATAATAGCTTTCTCTGAACAGAAGAGAAAAACTACTTCTTAGAGTATACCAGAAAATAAGGTTGACGGTAGCAAATTTTTTAGTCTGGAATCTACAAAGCCATTGGATAATACCTTTCATAACAGCCTGCTTTGTCTTTGGTTTTACAGCTGAACTGAACGTCATTGCTCCAATTATTTCTAACTTCTTCTTGGCCTCATATGCCTTGATTAACTTCTCTGTATTCCATGCTTCTCTTGCAAAATCTCCAGGTAAGAGAGGAGTGAGAGTTTAGCCTGCAATTTCTCTATGCATAAATACAATTTAAAAGGTGTTACTATAAATGAATGTTTAGTTTAGTTACTAAATACCTATTTGACTGTCATGCTGCATCTGAATTACAAGCATGATATTGTGTGTACTTGGGTCTTCTGAAATTTTGAGAACTTGAGAGATCCAGCAGACCTTTGGAGCTACTAATTTTGTCGTGTTTGGGATGAGGGGACGCCAGATAATTCAGTGCTTATTGAGAAACTCGGGAAGAAAGCCTTCTTGAAATTCAGTATCTGGTGTGCAAGAGTAACCCTTTTGGTTTTGGATTCTTATGTTAATATGTTTCATCTTCTAGTCCAGAAGAAACTGTAATTGGCAGGTGGTATTGCCATGTTTTTATAGTCTTTGGTGTGGGAGGCTAGTTAGATTATAGGAATAAGCCAAAACCCAGTATTTGCAAAACAGATGTATGTTGTACCCAGTCCACTATGCATTTGTACTGAAATAACACCCATAAAAGCTTCTGAAGTTGCCGAACTGTAAGTACCATTATTTTGCCAGAGCATGTGCATAACTATCTTTACACAACAGTTCTATGTCTAATACACTTATTAATCTTGGGTGCGTTAGTGGGGTTGTGCATATGTATTTACCTGATTTTGGATAAACTTGTGACAAATAAGGATGTAAAACAGTGACAGTCCAGTATTTTGACATATTCAAGTTCTGCTTGGATATATCTGTCCTTTTCCTGTGGTGAAAAGTTCTGGCCATGTGAAAATAGTAAAAATACACAACCAGAAACAGGTAGTAGTATGTGAGAGAGTGAGTCATGAGCTGGTGATTCATGTTATACTACCTTTGAAAGCAAAAAATCAATTGTCAGGCAAGCTTGCTGAAAGTTTCTGTAGCCTGATTCAACAGACATACTGGCACAAGCATCTTCAAACTTCCCTTTTGTGATATTCTTTTAGAGGACAAAATTAGGAACACCTACATATCTATGTAAGAAAGGTGCATATTCATTTGAAACGTGATGGAATATGGAAAGTATAAGTGTGACAAAGTCTTCATTTCATACATTACTGAAACTGTTACACATTCATTTCAAATGTGATGCAGAACACTAGGAAAGGAAAAGAGGAATATTGCCTTACTTCTCTTGGAGCAGTGATATTTCCCTCTTCTATTCACACAATTATATTTTGAATAGGTTGGCGCCCTGCTTTCAAATACTACAATATGTGGATTTCTCTTGTTGGAGCTATTCTGTGCTGCATTGTGATGTTTGTCATTAACTGGTGGGCAGCACTTCTAACATACGTCATAGTCCTTGGACTCTACATTTATGTCACTTATAAGAAACCAGGTATGTATAGGGGCTTCTTTTGGTTGTGGTGAGGGGAAGAGGGATATGGAAGAAGGGAAAAATTGATGGCCTTTGGTGGGGGGGGGGGTGGA
This sequence comes from Bucorvus abyssinicus, assembly GCA_009769605.1. NCBI lineage: Eukaryota > Metazoa > Chordata > Aves > Bucerotiformes > Bucorvidae > Bucorvus > Bucorvus abyssinicus. The sequence goes on along the minus strand of CM020063.1, from coordinate 68,629,121 downwards.
AAACCCAGCTTCTGTTTGGCTGCCTAGTTCAAGGCTAGACTGTTTCAGGCTTTTGAGTTGTAATAAAATGTAATTATGACTGTATAGTCACTGCTGTTGTTCCCTCTCCTCCCAAATTATCAAGTTGCATGCCTTGCACTTAGACATAAGCATCCAAATGAAAATTGAAGGAAAAGATGCATCTGCAAGGATTGTGGCTTGCAGCAACAAGGGCACTAGGAAAGCATGATAAGTTTTGATAAGAAGTGAAAGAAGATGCTCCCTTACCTTTCCAAATGGAAAATGGATTTGCGTGGTGGTTGTTTTTTCAGTAAAACATTCCTGAACCAATGAACAACAATTTCTACTATTTCTTCCTCCTCCTAAGAGCACTGTATGATCCTAAGTGCAAGATGGAGCAGAACTGAACCAAAAATTGTTCCTGAAGTTGAAAATAAGGAAAACCCTACTTCCTGGGCTATGAAGATTATGAAGTACTTGGATGATATAGTCATTGTAGCTATCAAAAGATGTATATAGGAACAAATAGAGAGGCTACAGGGATCTTTCATTTCCATATAAAAATAATCTGAAAGGAACTGCTTAATCTAGCAGTTCTTGAGTGAAAGTGTTTGACTGTGCTTACTCAATGTATTGAGATACTTATTTCATATCACAGCAAAAGAAAAAATTAAGCACAGCATTTTTGCATGTGTTATTTTTTTTTTTTGTTCTGAAGTTGTCACTGTCTTTGAAATGGGGGAAAAGCCCTCAATTCCTCCTTCCCATAACTGTAAAATACCAAACTCTAACTTGTTTGCTAAAACCTCTACAGAAATGTTGTCTTTAATTAGAATTGTCTATTTAGTTGTAGGGATTGTTGACTAGTATTGTGTAAAATGTACCAAGATGTAGCTTAAATACTCTGTTTTCAGTTGGCATTAAACCTTCTTTTTGTGATTATGTAGTTTTACAATGAACAGCTTTAAATAAAATATCAGCACTTCAAATCTTCCAACAGATGTGAACTGGGGATCCTCAACGCAAGCTTTGACTTACTTGAATGCACTGCAGCATTCTATTCGGCTTTCAGGAGTGGAAGATCATGTGAAAAACTTTAGGTAACAGTTAATATTAAAGACATAGGAAATTACTTCTATGTGTTCAGTAGGGTACTGTCATGAAGTTTGCTATCATTGGTTCTATTAAATGCCTGTTAATCTCCTGTGGGTTATGACAGCTTTGAATTTGACCACTGTGGACATCCTCTGGACATTTTACATTAACATTATAATTCTGGTTAAGAGTGCATCTTAAAACCAAGTCTGTGGACAATGTCTGCTCATTATTAGATGCCTCGTGGTTTGCATCATGAACTGTGAATTCCTCTTTGAAACTGAACTGGAGGATATGCTCCAAACTGCTAATGAGCATTCAGTCCACATGTGTGGGATAAAACTGACCTAACCTAAAATCCCCAAGATGTGTATACTGTGGATGTTGTACTCAACACCAGCTATTTCAGATTAGACATTCTCTCATTGCACTTTAGTAATGGCAAACAGGCTACATGAATGTTTTTCAAACAGCTGAAGAGAACTGATTCTTGTCTGCCAGTATGGCTACCCAGAAAGGTCATTCTCACGGAGGCAGTTTTGTATCTTATAGTATTTATGTCACAATTCTGAACTAAGCTACTGTAGAAGAAAGATGCTTCAAAAAATTGTAACAAAAAGTATTGACTGAAACGAATTCCCCCAAAAAATAGAATCATAGATTGAACGTGATATTACCATGTAGTCTTGTCCAATTCCCAACTCAACTGAGTCACCATGGATCTGTCTGCAAAGTTATGTCTAACTTTAATGTTCCATCAGATTGCTCAGGGCCATATCCAGTCAAGTTTTGAGTATTTCCAAGGATGGAGGTTCTGTTGACCTGTCTCTTCAAACAGAGCAGTTACCTTCTACATGCTGCCTGTGCCCAGCACAGAATTCATAGTGTTGACAATTAGTGTGGCAAATCTCCATCATCTCTTGCAGCTGCAGCTGTAAAGAGTGTGTTATTCTGTTAAATTCAGCATAGTAGCAAGAGAAAAATCTTATGTTGCCTAAGAAGGGAGACTTTGCATACAATAAGGAGTGAGTTCAGGAAAATACTGATACAGATGCCATTCTCTGAGGTTAAGTCCAGAATACAGAACCTTGTCAGCAACATACCTTCTCAAAAGGGAAGATCTGTGGTATTTCATGGCAGTTAGGAAAATACTCCCAATTCTGACTCAGCTCTTCTTTCAAGTTCTAAGTCCTAATGTGACACTAAAATACGAACATTGTATTACCTATTACATCAAGCTACATTGTTAACAGGAAAAAAGAGTCTCTACATTCCGAAACTCATTTGCTTAGGTATCAAGAGCAGCAATTTTCAGACTTTCCCTAGCGCACATCTAAAGACTGGCATTAAATAATTTGCAGTACCTAACTGATTAGTTTTGCAACCTCACTTCTGCTGTGAGTCTATTTTGGTTGCAAACTTCAATGTAGAAACAAGCTTTATAGGAAAATTCTTGCCAAGTGTAACTTTTTCCTTGTGCTGATGCAGTAAATGAATGCTCTGCTGATGAGTATGTATTTAGGATTGCATTGGAAGTACTTCACCTGTTTTGTTTGTGAAGCTAGCATATAGCTTTCTGAGCTTTAATCTTCTTTGTAATCTTAAGGAGATACAAATCTTAATGTAAGCCACTTCTAAGCACAGTGCCTTTAGAAGAACTACTTTTGGCCTGATAACAGTTTCTAACCTATGTCAAAAAAATGTTTCGAGTTCTAGAGATACATTCTAAACCAGAGCAGTTCAATATTTTTTATTTATTCATTTGTAATATAAGTTTGTAGATGAGAAGAAGTCGGCTGGGAGAGTTGATCTGCTTGAGGGTAAGAGGCTTTACAGAGGGATCTGGACAGGTTGTATCGATGGGCTGAGGCCAGTGGTATGAAGTTCAGCAATGCCAAGCGTTGGGTCCTGCACTTGGGCCACAACAACCCCAATGCAATGCTACAGGCTTGGGGAAGAGTGGCTGGAAAGCTGCCACTTTGTGAAGCAAAGCAGCCATGTCAGAAAAGGACCTAGGGATGTTGGTCAACAGCTGGCTGAATACGAGCCAGCAGTGTGCGCAGATGGCCAAGAAGGCCAACAGCATCCTGGCGTGTATAAGAACTAGTGGGACCAGCAGAAGTAGGGAAGTGATTGTTCCTCTGTACTTGGCACTGGTGAGGCCACACCTAGTACTGCATTCAGTTTTGGGCCCCTCACTCCAAGAAGGACATTGGGGTGCTTGAGCATGTCCAGAGAAGGGCAGCGAAACTGGTGAAGGGTCTGGAGACCAGGTGCTGTGAGGAGCATCTGAGGGAACTGGGCTTGTTCAGCCTGGAGAAAGGGGGGCTGGTGGGAGACCCTGTTGGTCTCTGCAACTACCTGAAAAGAGGTTGTAGGGAGGTGGGGATTGGTCTTTTCCTAGGTAAAAAGTGGTAGGATGAGAGGAAATGGCTTCACTTTGCGCCACGGGAGGTTTAGATTGGATATTAGGAAAAAATTCTTCACTGAAAGGATTGTCAAGCGCTGGAACAGGTTGTCCAGGGAAGTGGTGGAGTCCCCATCCCTGGAAAAGTTTAAAAGATATGTAGATGTTGTGCTTAGGGACATGGTTTAGAGGTGATTTGGCAGTGCAGGGTGAAGGGTTGGACCTGATGATCTTAAAGGTCTTTTCCAGCCTAAATGATTCTATGATTCTAATATGGAAAATGAAGTGGAGCTGCTATAGAGATTGAGACAGATGACTTTACATAATTCATATGATATGAAAAAATATCTCTTGAAATGAATTCTGAAGTCTGGACCCTTCATTTAAATTGATTAGAAAGTTTCCTAGAATAACTTGCTTGCAGGTGTTTGGCTCTGCCTTTTAAAGGTGTATATTTTCAGATTCGGTAGGATTACTCAATTTGGAACCCATTAATCATAGGTCTTCTGTCAGTTGTGGAAAAATTGATCTGTACTTAATTTAAGAAAGTCTTGTAAAAGTAGATGAAGTTACTACCTCTCCAGTGATGATTGTGTTCTTATGCCAATATTTGGAAGAAACTGGTTTCTGTTAGAAAAAAAAAAAAAAGCCGCAACTCAAGATGTAACAAATTCCCACCTTTTTTTTTTCTCCTCGTCTATTCACAATTCTAGACCTCAGTGCTTAATTATGACAGGTGCTCCAAATGCACGTCCAGCTTTGCTTCACCTTGTCCATGCTTTCACCAAGAATGTGGGCTTGATGATCTGTGGCCATGTACATATGGTAAGTGTATTCTATCTTCAAAGTTACCTTGGTTTTGGGGGTTTTATAATCTATTTGCTTTTTGTTTGTGGTTCTTAGTTTAAGGATTTTTTTTTTTACTAGAGTTGAAGTGTTACAGATGGAATTACTGTCTTTCAAAAGTAGAGCTGTGCTGAAAAGAGTTAAGGCAGTGTCATCTTTCTTGTTGGAAAACAATTCTGATTAGAGATTTTTCTGGGAGCATATCCTATCTCTATCTAAAATTGCCTTCCTGCAAGGAGGGTGACACTGCCTTATTCTTCACTGACTGACCATTTGGTAAGAGTCTGTATCCTTCTGCAAACTGTATCCTTTTGCAGAAACTGGGCTGATGTGTTCTTGATTATATCTTGCCCTGTATTCTGCAGTTTGATGTCTAGGAGGAACACAATGTTTTGTCCTGATATAAGTAATAAAAAGAAAGTATTTAAAGGAGAGATCAGTTTGACTGCAACATAGAACTGCAGAAATGACAGTACTGAGACAAGGGCTCTCTGATTAGGATTATGTACACACAGAGGCACACTTGTACAGCTTGAAAATAATATTCCTATAAAGCCTAATATTAGATAATCCTGTATCTGTGTGTTTCATTAAACAAAGTCCTGTCCTTTTAAAACTGCATTATGCCTTGGAGGACAAGCTTGTGCCACCTGCTGGGGAAGTGGGTTATGCTTTGCAGGAACGAGATGGCTAAAGTTCGAGCAACCCTGTTCCTGAAAGTGAGAATGTGAGCCACTCTTTGCTGCTGATAATGCCTGGTATTTCATTGGTGGTGTTTGGGGGTTTTTTTGGATAGTGTGGAATCATGTTTTGAGGTTCTTCAAGTTTGAATTAGAATCAGTGAAATTAAAAGAAAGGGGGGGGCCTCTTTATTACTATTACTGCTCACTCATAATTCTTGTTCCCTCTCTTCTTTTTATTCCCTTATTTTAAAAGGGTCCTCGGAGGCAAGCTGTGAAGGAACTGTCAACTGATTTGGCTAAATATCAGCGATGGCTAATTAAAAACAAGATGAAGGCTTTCTATGCACCAGTGCATGCAGAGGACTTGAGGGATGGAGGACAATATTTAATGCAGGTACACCTCTCTTTTTCTTTTTAATGAAAGCGGTGAAGATGAACATCAAAATTGGAAGTGTTTTTATACTTTGAAGTATTTCCATTTTGCAAAGTTACCTTAAAACTTTGAAAAATACTTCGTTTTCTGCTTAAGAAAATAATAGAACCTTTAGTTGTTTCATTAACATGTTGTTTTTAAAAAATAATTATTCTGTTCTTAGGCTGCTGGTCTGGGTAGAATGAGACCTAACACCCTTGTTGTTGGATTTAAGAAAAACTGGAGACAAGGTGACATGAGAGATGTTGAAACCTATATCAATTTATTCCAGTAAGTAGAAAGTGTGAAGGTGTAGCTCTTATGTTCCTTTTCAGTAGGTTTGGTCAAGAAGATCTTAGTTGCTTGAAGTCCCTTTCAGGTAGACTGAGATTTTCCATATTGCTGATCCAGCAGTCTTCAATACCTTGTTTTTTTCTGAGATGGAATAAATAAGCAAGTCTTTGTAGTTTAAACAAACCAGATTTCTACATAATAACTCGTTCTGCATCTAGAAAGAGTTGCGGTAGTGGTCTATGATTTAAGAGTTACACTCTTCAGAGATGGAATTAGTGTCTTATGTGCCAGTCTGATTAATTCTTTGAAGCATAGTTTCTATTGAAAGCAGTGTTTTTCCTGCACTACTTTAGTACACATTAAGTGTAGTAGCGAATGAATCAACACTTATGCCCAAGTTCTATCTTCATTAAACCTTTTTCTTGTAGACAATAAATATTTTACTTAAAAGATACACAGCAGCACTGACACTCAAAGTAATATAGTAGCCAAAAAGAAGATGGGAAAGGAAATACCAGTGTAATTTAACACTAGCAAAAGGCAAACCAGTTCTTATTGAAAAACTTAATAGAATAACTTGTGCTATACACACTTAAGAAAACTAAAATTTGCTTCTTGGACTTACACAGAGGGGCTTTTGTTCTGCTTATGTACTGCTTAACCCACTTCATTTGTGCTTTGCACTTCTCGTTTACTGTGCATTTAAAAGAAAGAGAGGATGAGGGATTTAAGGCAGAGCTTAGAAAAGGAAACAATTCCTACCCTCCCACTCTCCCAGTTCCTCATGAGAATAGTAGGAGTACCAAATACAATGAAAAATAAGGAAACATGTTGGTTAGTTCTTAGTTTTTCTTTTTTCCTCTCTTATTTTGGAATGGCTTGTGCTGGAAGATCTGTCAAGGCCAACATGTCATTTGGTTCTCCACATCCCAAAAGAGAAACCTCAGGAGGTAATAACTGTAGAGGTCAAGTGCATATCTGGAAAATTAAAAGTTTCTGAAGCACACAATAGAAACACACCTAATCTGTACAGATTTAACAAATTAAATAATGAATTAAAAATGTTCACTAATGGACAAAATATTTTCTTCTTAAATCAATCTCAAGTATTCTTACATTAATTATAGAATATGTTGATACTTTGAACATTTCTGATCAAGTCTTCCTTCTAAAGAAAAGTGTTCCATGATTGAAATCTTGAGAAATTTCTGTCTGTGGAAATGACATGGGAGGGAGTTCTCTGATTTATGGTTCTTTGTAATGAGGTATTTATATTTGAAGAAGCAATGATTAATGGCTAATGCATACTTTATGGTTAAGTTCATGTTTTTCTGTCGTGGGGTTTTTTTTTCCTTCATTTTGTTCCACTTTTACTCAGCCATTTATTCAGGCTTTTTGGTTGTTTCTACAATAATGAAGTTGTCCCTCTTCATTTCCTAAAGGAACGAGTTCCTTCCCCATAGGTTATAATGGGAATAGACACATTACAGCTAACTTACAGCTAATTTGATTCTAAATTACAGCTTCATAGGTGTTTTTAATACCCAAATGTTTTGGAAAGAATTGAGAAATGTTTATTTCTCTGATCAAGTAGTTCCAATCAAAATAAATCTCTTTATTGATGTGGGGAGATAAAAATTTAGATTTCTTGGTGTATCTCGTCATCTGTGCAGAACTTGATTGACGTGTTCATACTGCTTTTATTTAAACACTGTTTAGCTAGGTGAGAGAGGGTGGAGAGGGAATATATACCCTTTCTATATGTTGTTTTTCAGGATATGGTGTTTAGTTCACTGATGCCGCTGATAGTTTGGAATTGAAACTGAAATTGTAACAAATTTATGATTTGTGAGTTTAAATGGCAGTGTTTAATCACTGGAATCTCTTCAAAGAGGGTATGTAAAGTAGGTCCTTTGGGAAAGAAGAAGTTGTGAAATATTTTATTTTCATTCCTTTTCTTTAGTGATGCCTTTGATATTCAGTATGGTGTAGTTGTCATCCGCCTAAAGGAGGGGCTGGACATTTCTCACCTTCAGGGCCAAGGTAAGATTGATTTCCTTTTGTCTGATGAATAGCTGTTCTAATTCTCTTTTAATACTGCCTTCTGAAATATTAAATGAAGTTAAGTCTTTAAAAAAGCCCAACAAAATAAACCACCACTCTTCTTACAGAATAAAAATCACTGTAATTAGCAAGTCTGAAATATAAAATAAGAATAATCCATGTTCAGCAATAGAACTTGGTTTTCTGTGTGTTTCAACTTCCTGTATTTGTAAGCTGTATGTGGTTGCTTCCCAAGGATGTGCTATTTAACTGAAATGAAAAAAGTTGCCAAATTGGTATCAAGTATTTGGGACTTAAGTCTAGAAATCATGCAAATAAAAACAAAAGTTGCATGATCCAAGAATGCTATGACTGTGGTGTGGGTTGCCAGCCCCTACACTCACTAGTTTAGAGACTTAAGCAGCAGTCTGTTTCAAGCTTGAAAAGGTTCTCTATTTCCAGTGTAGAAGGCTTGGTTATGCTTTGTAGGCGGTGATCTTAAGTCAAATGGTATATAATTTTAGCTAAATTTCAAGCAGAATACTGAAGGAAGCCTGTGAGCTTTGGCAGCAACTGTCTTCTGAATTGATAACATCTAATTTGTTTGTAGCTTGCTCCATACAATGTTGCCTATAATGAGGAAGAAAGCTTGTGACACAAGCTCTGTAGGGGGACATCCTTCTAAACCAGGGAGGTGTTGTTCCCTCTTTAGAAACATATGAATGTCTTAGGATTTGGAGTGAGGCAGAGAGCCTGTCACTGTGTGCAAGAGGGCAGAGGAGTATGAGAAACAGCTCCAAGTGAACCTGCAGTGTGAAAGCAACGCTGCTGAGAAGACTGGAAAGTATCACACCAAGGTGAAACAGGGGTCTTAGTATCCGCTGGGGACTGTGACTTGCTTTAACTCTGACAGCTATCAAGTAGCTCCACTGAAGCCAAATGTGGAAAAAAAAGTTCGCTGTGAGACATACTTGGTCCGGGACTTGTCTAAGGCTCATGGTCCTCTTGGAGTTAAGAGTGGAATTGGAAAACATTTCACCAAGTAATTTTTTTGCCTCCTGGTTTTACTTCCTCAGTATGAGCTAGTTCTGTTTCAAGTTAGTGTTAATGCAGTCAACACGCAAGATCTGGGAGAGAAGTAGCAGGAAATTACAGTTCTGCTCCAAGGAGGAGCCTCTTTGTACTCTGAAGCAGTTCGTATAAGATGATTTGTTTTCTGCTTTCTTTTCCCCCCCTCTCTTTGACATAGCATAGCACTTGCAATATAGTTTAACCAACTGTGAACCATCTCAGTATAGTCACATACCTCTGTTGACACCATTTGGAGCAACTAAGTAATTCATAATATATTTCTTTGCTTTCTCAAAGAAGAGTTACTGTCATCCCAAGAAAAATCTCCATGTACCAAGGATATCATAGTAAAAGTGGATTACAGCACGAAGGCTGAGACAGACACTTCTATAGCTTTTGCTCCATCATCTAGTGAAAGAACTCCCACCCTACATAAAGGTAACTTCTAATAAGCAATGAAATTTCTTTTTCTCTCTCATTCCCTCTTCAGTTCCTTTCTTATCTCACCAAGAAGTTATCTGAGGGATTTTTGTGTCTGTGGTAGAGAAGCATGTCATGCTTTTCTAGTTGCTGATGTCTAATCACTTAAGTACTTTGTTTTAGACTTAGCAGTATGTAAAATGAATCTTTCTTGTTTAGTCCCCTAATAAAATAGGGCATAGACAATGACCTGCGATGGATTTTCTTCATTAATGAGTTTGACAGGCATTAAAAATTGCTTGAGAATTGTGCCACACATCTATGTATAAACTGTGATGTGAAGGCTTTTTCACCTCGGACTAGAATATTGTATGCATGTTAACAGACAGAAATCATTCGAGATACTTTGACATGACAATAACCAACCTTCCTTTTCCTTCCTCCAAAGTAAAAGCTTGGAGTGACTTAATAGTTAAGTGAGCAAAGTGATTCAATTTTTTTTTTTATTAAATACAACTAAGTCTTGGGATCTGGTTGACTGCATTTGTGTGCTTTTCTTTGTATGAAAATCCATTTCATTCTACAACTTTATTTCCTATTTTTTTTATATACACCAGTAGTGTTTTCATTAACATCACAAAGGAAATTAACCTTTTTATTTTGTGTCTTTAAAAATCTTCCAGAGGAGGACGAGGATGGAAAGACTCCAACACAACCACTGTTGAAAAAAGGCAGGCATTTTCCATCTTTTTGTGTTAAATCATTCTTTCACATTGTTAATTTCAGTTTTCCTTTTGTACTCTTTTTTACACGTATATGAGAGAGAGGATAATATCAACCATGCAGTGTTAATTTGTTTCTTCATGCTTTGGAATGTGCTTCATCTTTAGGGGATTAGGCTATGGAAAAATGCAACTTTGAGGAAATTCCCAGAACAAGTTGCTACAGAGAAAGGATTGTGCACATGTCTAAGATATGAATGCTGGATATTTATGGGTTTTTTTCTAACTTTTCTTCTTAAGTAACATTTTAAATGTGTTCAGGAGCTTGTTTAGTTCTCTGTGCCTCAGGTATCTATCTGCGTCCTTACCTGATTTAAGAGTAAGGGAAATACTATCTAATAGTATAGTGGAAGTGCTCCATTAGTCTATTCAGTAGATCTTCTAAAGCCATAGTTGTTGTTGTGTTATTTGAAAATGTTCAACAGCTTGCAAGTTACGGCATAATATAGCCACTCAGTGAGGTAAACATCTGAAATAATGGAAAGTAGTCATTCAAACAAAGAGCATTTGGAGAGATGAATCAAGCAGTGTTGCCCTGGTTTATTTACGACTTTGAGTTAGGCAAATATTTTTTGCCTTAACTAAGATTCATCTAACTTTTTTGACATTTTCATCATAATTTCAGCAGCTAGAAGCTGTTGTGTTGTAATAATGGAAAGTGAGATAACATCTTGAAGCACAAGATGGCAGTTTGGAAGAAGTTCCAGTATGCAGTAAAGTAGTATATTAATGTAAACCAGTCACAGATGTACTCTAAATTTACAAATTCCTAGTAAAATAAGGACTGAGATGGATATCAAAACTCCTGGCTCTTGTCCAAACTGAGGTTTTAATTAAGGAAAAGGGGTTAGTTTTTTCTATAATTTTTAAAAAATATACTTAGCTGCGTTAATATAATTGAAAAAAAAATGTTGCATTGTCAGCAAATCCAATAGCTTCGTTATGCAAAACGGTCTATATTGTGCTTCAGAGCCTTGGACGTGCAAAAGAGTACTTGTTGCAAAAGACAGAATATGCAGAACTAGCTTTTGTTTTCATCACGTGCTTAAAGAAAAAATGGATTAAAGGGAAGAACACAGTGCTTAGGACATGGTATTGTAAATTAGTATCTACATGTTTTTAGGGAAGTTTTGCCAAGAGGTAGCAACAGTGTATGACCTTTATGCTTTAAAGTATGTATGCAAGGTTAATTAAATTGTCCAGGCAAATAAGTCTGTAAAGATCTTACGGATTCTTTATTTGTCAAACATCTGCTAAATGACTTTGAGATTTAAATCTTCAGCTGCTGAAGTTACAAGTTTGTAGACTGCCTTAATAGAGCTAGCTCAGATTATATCCATTCAGTCAAAAATTGAAGTTGGTTTTGGGGGAAGAAACAATTTTTATGTTGTTAAGAAACAAAATACTAAGAAGTTGCATTTGATGAATTTCAGGGTGATTAAGCAAAACACTTCAAAAATGAAATTTCATCATACTTTTTTCCAGATTCAAAGAGCCCATCTTCTCCTTTAAACCTGGCTGACCAAAGACTTCTTGATGCTAGTACTCAGTTTCAGAAGAAACAAGGCAAAAGCAATATTGATGTCTGGTGGCTCTTTGATGATGGAGGTAATGTGCTTTTTACTTTAAAAACAAATGTGGAAAAACAAAATCATTGAAGTGATTTTGATTTAATTTTTAATAGATATATTTCAGTCATTTCATATATAGAGTACGAATTTGTACTATTAAACTCATAACATGATGTATGTTTTCTGAATCATTCCCAAATTCTGGTTGAAATGCAGGTTTAACACTCCTGATTCCTTATCTAATTACAACCAAGAAGAAGTGGAAAGACTGTAAGATCAGAGTGTTCATTGGTGGAAAAATAAACAGGATTGATCATGACAGAAGAGCGTAAGTTACGTTTAAAAATTCCACTTGGTAGTGGCAATAGAGCATGTAACACAGTAGATTACTTTCTCTTCCTAGTAGCCTTCTTTCAGTTGCTCTTTGGTTGAGGTGTAATCATACTACCTTTATCCAAAAACAGTTCCATTTGTCCCAGATTGTTTTGGATGAGATACTTCAAGTTAACCTATTTTTTTCTGCAGCATTGTCGACACTAGTTTCTGAGGGTGGCTTTAAGGGAGAAGTTTTCTCTCAGTTTTATGGTTTTAAAATGTTAGATTTTTTTTTTTTCCCCCCAAAGCATGTTGTTGATTTATAGCTCTATGCCAGGTCAATTTGATTTTTTTTCTTATATTTAATTTGCTTTTTTTTCTTTAATGTTTCTATTACCTCATGCCTATCTGTTTGCCCTGTGAAATAATTAAAAATCTGGTTATGCATAAAGACTTGTTTTTCTGATACAGGATGGCTACTTTGCTCAGCAAATTTCGGATAGACTTCTCGGATATTATGGTTCTTGGGGATATTAATACTAAGCCAAAGAAAGAAAAGTAAGTCGCAAAACACACCAACTTCTTTGTCAGTTGAATTCTCTGTGTCTTCCATGAACTTAAAATACTTCATTCTTTCCTGATAGAGTAGTTCCTGTGATAGCTAGTGTTTCACAAAAATGCAGGAAATAAATTAAGCAATAACTCCTGCATCCAAGAACAGAATTTTGTATTTTTTACTGTCTGGCCCTTTGACTGTACTGTTAAATTTAGAATAATACAGTTCAAAAAAAGCCAATTCATCTGGACCAATCTTGTTTAAAAAGAGAAAGTCTCACAAAAATATAAATGGTGTTTATTATCTTACTTGGAGTCTTAGTTTAATGTAACAAAGCTCAGTCTTCAAATAGCCTGATCTTTTTTTTTTTTTAATTGTTTGGACTTTTAATGTACACAGGAATGATCATACATGTGATTTCTCGTTTTGAAGTTTAGAAAACATTAATTGTAAATGGTTTTCAATGCGAATTATAACAGAATGTGTAAGATCTAAAAATACTATCCTCCTTTCCCTTCAAATCATCTTTAGTATGTTGAAGTTGTATTTTTTTACATATATATGGATGAATCTGAATAATTTGATGTCATGCAAATTAGAAAATACTGTTCAACGTCTGATGTAAATGGTAAACGCTAATATACATTCTTTTATACCCTGTTTTCTAATCACCTTTTCTTAAATGTATAGAATGTATTTAGCAACTAAAATGGTAGAGTACTTCTGGCACTTCGATGATATTGGATATCTTTGTGGGAGTCTGCTACTGTAAAATGTGTAAAAGGTAGCACACATTTATGCATAAAAAGTTGACATTGTATAGTTACATGGAATTATTTTTATTTTATAGAAGTGATCCATGAGTTACTTCTGAGAGCATGTCTGTGGATACATTCCCCACAGTATATCTAAGATACCAGCTGGCATTAACTGTAACATAGATGTGAACTAAGTAGAGGATGATTATTTTTAACAGTTGCTGTGCCCTATAATTGAATGTTGTTAATACTTCTCCTTTTTGTTGAGCGAAAAAAAAGCAGATCACTTTCGATTTTTCCCTTTTAATGAAGGTGAAGTCCTTGTATCAACTAACTTGAGTAAAGACCACCAAGAGAAGAAAAAAAAGATGTTTTTTTTAGTAGTGTGAGGGTTTCCTGGAGGAATGGGAGCACCTCACTTAGAGCTTGGGCATGAGGGTAGTGGTTAACTACACAGAAGCTAAAACATTACATACCATACACATACTGAAACTGCAATATATCCTAAGAGGTATTTCTTAACGTTTGTGAAACTTTCCACACTGTAATTTGCAACCACAGTATGTTGTCAATACCTTGTCATCTTTATTAAAAAAACATTCAAATAGCATCAAAACGCAGTTATTTCATTGGATATAAGGCATACATTTCAGTATGTTCCACTAAAAAATCTTGTTTATTTGTCTCACATCTCACTTGCTGAGGCTATTAAAAGACAAGCTACTTTCATAACTTGTGGCAGCCTTTGCTGTTCAAGCATCCTAATGTGGGTACAGAAAATATGATAACATAAGCTGTTCTTTCTTGAAGAAGTTAAAGCCTGTTTGGTTTTCAGAAGGTTTTCTTTTGAAGTTCTTGCTAAAGTTCAAGTAAATTCAGAGTAATGCCTCATAGTCTAACAAGTGCAACAGGAAGACTAAACAAGATGGCTGTGGTTATTTGCATTTGCTTGTGGTTCTCGGACTGTGGTGGAAATGAAAAAGAAGCAAAATAAAAGTATCAAAGCCAAAATCCTAATGATACTAGCATGAGACTTGATAGCTCTCTTTTAGTGTGACATGTAAACCCCTTCTCCTTCAAATTTAATTCTGAAGAAGGTACTGTAGTAGTAGTACCTAAGGTAGTACTCTTCAACTTTCAGTAATAGCAGAACTCCAGAAAAAGTTGTTTGTGGTTTCTTTTAGTTAGCAAGATGGAAGAGAGAAAGCTCCTATAGAAGTCCCTAATTGTTTCTTGCATTATAATGCCTGCATATACAAATAGGTGATTTGATGTTCTAACTGCAATTGCCAGTGAAAAAATTTCATTGCACTTTATTTTTACATGGTAATAAAACTTTCTGATACTATGAAAGCCATGGCTGACATACAGGCTTGTATGTGTTTCAATGTGGCTGGTCACTGAATCGTTACAGCATTGCAGCTTTTGAAGAAATGATAGAGCCCTTCCGACTTCATGAAGATGATAAAGAACAAGAAGTTGCAGATAAAATGAAGGAGGATGAGCCATGGAGGATAACAGATAATGAACTCGAGCTTTACAAAACAAAGGTACTGTATTCTATAGAGTGTTATGTTAGATGGTAAACTTTTTTCTCCTACTGCATTTGTGGATGTGATATCAATGAGTTCATTCTTGTTATTCTCTTTTCCATTCCTGTTTATATGAAGAGCTGATGGAAAGCAGCATCTAAAACCATTTGGGTGGCTCACCAAAAAAAACCAACCAAACAAACAAACAAAAAAAAAAACAAAAAAGAAGAAATGTTTCTGCATTCTGTGGAGGGGTGGGGGTGGCTAAACTGCTTTCCTACAGCATTTCAGCAGTAAATTTAGAATAATATAGTCTGTATTCAGCTGTTTAAATTTTTTTTTACTAAACTAGCATTTTTTGCTTCATTAAAAAAAACCCAAAACACACTACATCTAATTGTGGTGTTAAGGAGCAGTTAAACGTTTGACATTTTTCCCAAGCAGTTGTGCACCATAGAGACATCAGAGGTATTCAAGTGCTCCTGCGGAAAAGACTCACATAGTATCCTATAACAGGATGCAGATATAGACAAGTATCTAAAGAAAGACTGGTTAGGGTTTCATTGATCTGATGTTCTTCAAGATGGTTCTGAGTATATGCCACCCTTACCTTCTTTTTCCTATCTGGCTGTGTGGGTTTTTATAAATTCCATGAGGATTTGCAGTAGAGAAGAAATGGAAAGTTTAGGCCACTTCTGCATTGTGTTAATTGCAGAAAAAAAAAAAGGGGGTGGGGGGTGGGTAGGGGGCAAAAAATCCGGAATTTGTAGATACAGGTAGATACAGATTGACTGGCAGCTGAGATCTCCTAACTGCCTATTACCAAGGGGCAGGAGAGGATTATAAAGTACGGTTACTTTTTAGTTAATGAACTTACGGATGTCTTGCTGTTCCTCATGTCTCCAACCACCACCAAAACTCAGTTCAGTAAGATAACAGAAGTGATTTATTCTTTTGTCTGCTGATAGGTTAATTGCTTCTGCAGGCACCAGCCCGCAGGCTAACAAGGCATCGGCTCATCTGAGGGCAACAGAACTATAAGAAATGGTTAACTAAAAATGTTTGCTAGAAATCTAGTTGACATAAGAGAACTGAATATTACTGAAGAAGCTACCTCAGATATTAAGACAAAATAGGATAATAAAAAAAGGGAGGCCTATTTTGGAGATAGGCTTATCAAATTAAGATGGTGCTTTGCTTCCATAAGACCTGCACACTGTGAGCTTACAGGATATAGTTAAAAGAAACCTTGAAGGGAGCATAAGAGGCACTTGCTTCCAGCAGCTATGGAGGATGGAATCATTACTAGAGGAACTATCTTACATTTAGCTTTCATAGTACTTGGCTTATTTGCATGCTTTAAGTTTAATGCTTTACTTTCTCCCAGCCCTGCAACCATTGGTATTTTGGAAAAATGAACAAGTTGCCAAACTGAGGTGGAAGTACATGTGTTCTCTAGAAGACTCATACCAATTAATCATAACTGGTTTTTATTTTTCTTGAATAAATGAACTTTCTGTACTTTTATATAAAACATCTCCCTAACAAGTTTCATCTAATTACAGACCTATCGCCAGATTAGGCTAAATGAGTTGCTGAAAGAACATTCAAGTACAGCTAACATAATTGTCATGTGAGTATATGATTTGTTCTGCTACCCTATTGATACAGAGTTGTAATTTGTAATATAAATACAGGTTAGGAAAAAGCCTGTGTTTTGGCTACTGAAGGAAGTTTCAGTACTGAAAGTATTTATTAGAAATATGGAGCTTCTATACTGGTGAACAAAAAATGGCTTGTGTAGTTTCATCCTTCTGACATGCTGTTTTAGGTGTTTACCTCCACATTTGTAGTGAATCTCAGGATTCTCATGTTCCTTCCGCACCTGCATGCCAACTATTCCCCTCTCTTTCAGGTCCTTCCTTTCAGTTTGGTTTTTTCGTTTGGTTTTTTTTTCCCAAGGAAATCTCTCTAAATAAAGTTATATCATCAACCTGCCAATGGATTTCCATGGAATTACTTTTGGTGTAAACAAGCAGAATGAAGATCATAGGTTTCTTTGCTGTGTTTTTCTTCAGGAGCCTGCTTCAGAGCTCCATGAAGTAGTACTGTAAGTGAAGTTTGAATAGGGCAAATAGACTTAAAGTGTTTTTTTTTCAAAAGAAAAAAGTATGGCATGTTTTGGAAGGATTGTGAGAAGGAATATTAGACTGCACCAACCTGGCATTGTAAGAGAAAGCTGTGTTTTTAGAGTCTTTCAAGTAACTGTCTTCAACTGAGTAGAATTCTCCATGAAGCTCCCTGAATACAAAATGGTGGTAAGAGGCCAAAAGTGAGGGATAAATAGATGTAAAGGGCTGTAGTGCTTAAGATATGAACTCTCAACTCATAACTGAATTCTGGGGGGGAAAAAAAAAATACAAAAACTAAAAAGGTTAGGAATTTTGACTTCATATCTACCTCTTTGCAGAATCATGCTCTCTTATTTATATGACATGTCTTGTGCTCCACCAGGTTTTTCTAATTGTCGAATGCTTTTTTCCTTGTGAATTTTAGGAGTTTGCCAGTTGCACGAAAAGGAGCGGTTTCTAGCGCACTATATATGGCCTGGTTAGAAGTTCTTTCTAAAGATCTGCCGCCAATTCTCCTTGTTCGTGGGAATCATCAGAGTGTTCTTACCTTCTATTCCTAAGAGTACTTCATATGGGACAACTATGGTGAAATGGTACTTCAGTGCCCAGGGGAGAGTGACTGACATGTTCTCTAGTTTATTAACATCACAAAGGCAAAAAGTGACTCTTCTTTCACATTTCACTGACTTGAAAGCACACGAGGAAAGTCACTGTATTTCTAAAGTTGTGACATCTTGAGTTTTATTCTAGATCTTCTGTAACTTAATCTTGCTTAATGGGGGAGGATTCCTTGTTAGAATGAAGAACATGACAAGCTTTTTGTTTGCTATTTGAATAGCAGCAATAAAATGTTTTATTTTTGATCAATGAAAGGATTATAGATTTATAAAAGCCTTTTAGCCTCGAGGTGCCTTCTGAAATTAACCAAATGTCATCCATACATCCTATTTTGTAAATTCATATAGAATGTCAAAATCTGCCTTCAACTAAAAGTTTAGATCAGACTTCCTTTAGTTTCTAGTCTCTTCCATATTACAATAAAAATGAATGCTGCTTTTCAGTCTTCCATTGAGCTATTAGTTCTTAGTACTGTATGTTTTCTATTGTCAGAAAGTTGTTGTGTTTTTTTTACTATATCTGTTTAGATTTCAAGGTGAGAATTGGGGCAGGTCAGTTGAACAAAAATTCCTGATGGTTATTGTCATGACTTCATGCTACTCAATTTTGTAACAGTTAAAATAAAACTAATTCTACTAGCAGAGAGGCTCCTTTTCTCAAATTTGACAATGTGTACTACTTCGGCACTAGTCTGAGATACACAGCTAACATTAGCTGTGTATACCTTGGAGAAGGATACTGGTCAATCTTTGATCTGTACCTCTAAAGTGAAACCAAATTCATCTTGCTGGCTGAGGCTTTTTATCGTACTACAAATTACAAGAAAAAAGAAAAGACCTGTCCTAGTTCTTGGCCTAGTATGTTTTGGTGTTGCTTTCAACTTATTTTGAAACAAAACTCAACTTAAGGCTTGAATGGGGATAATATAAGCAATGTGATGCTATCTAACAAAACAGTAAACACTATGTGGAATCTTGCTATCCAACATAAAAGCTACAGTTCTCTTGCATTTTTCAACAAATGGTTAAAAGGACCACTAGTTACTGGGGGAGATGTTTCTAGGTCAATTCATTCAGTTGTCAGAAAATACATTTAGTCTTATTAAATAATACTCAGGTTTGATTATCTAGCAATTTAGATCTATTCCATACATCCTACTTTATACATTTTCTATGTTCAATAAAGAAACTGCCAATCTTGTGTGCCCTTTCATTGTATATTTTGACAACTTCATAATTTAGTCTACTATGAACACTGACACAAATTTCACTTGAGCCTTTGTATAAAGGTTAGTAATGTGAACTGTTTTTTAAATTCCTAATATATTTTGGATAGAAAGGATTGCCTAAAAACATTTCACGAGCTTTTGATATTAGCATTGGACATGCTACTGGATCAGTTTACCAGTGGTTGAGTGACTTAAGGATGCAGAGAAAAGCTGTATTTTTATGCTAAATACTAGATCAAATTGAAATTAAATTGTTCCTTTTGAAGGACAAAGCATAATCATTGTGTGGCAAGGCAGAGCTTCAAGCTGTTGTGATTAAAGGTAAAAATATTCTACCCAGTGCAGTATACACTGTCAAGTTCTTGGTAAATTGCAAAAAATCTTTTTTTTGCTGTTTCTGTCAATTGGATTTGAGATATTGCATCATTTCACTTAAACAAAAGAAAAACATGCATGTTTTGCTGCTAAGTGTGGGATAACTGATGCCAGCATGAACCCAGCTTGTTAGGATAAACATTGTAAGACAAAGACAGTTTGCAGTAAAAGTGCTGTTTCCTTCCAGGTGTCAGGGTGGGAATCAAACTTACCAACGTATCTATAACAGGTTTTACGGTGTTTTAGGGGATAAGGATGTCACATTGTCAATATGGAATCATTGCCATGTTTCTTCTTGTTTTGTGGGTTACATTCTTTTGAATAGATGGACAGTAAGGCATGGACTTGTGCTGCTATCTTAAAAAAATATTAAAAAATGTGCACAGGTACACTTATTTAAAAGGATTTTTTGCCCATTCAGGAACCATTGCTTGTGATCTGTAACACAGAAACCAAATGAAGTGTGTGTATACATGCATATATATGTATAAAATTATATAAAATATATCTAAATATGCATATGGGGATAGTTAAGGTAATGTCTGTGAAATAACGTAGGATGCTTTTCACATGCACTCTCAGAAGTCTACTAACACTAGGCATGAGGTGAAGTTTCAAGATTATTTGCTACACTAAAATTTCAACAGCTAATGGTAATTGTTTGCAACAGATGTCAGTTACTGGCAGCCACTCTGACTTCTGCTTTGATTTTGACGCCAAATTTATGTTCCAATCATTATTAATTACTTGAAAAATGAAATCACTTACACATGGCAATTCATACCTTCTATAGATTAGGTTTCTTTGTATGGGTTTAGAAAGACAGTAGTAGCTGGAGAAAATCAATTATTTATTTGTTCACTTATATTTGTCTTTAGGTTTCCTTTTACATTCTTTTTATATGCTTTTTTCTGACATTACATATTTAAAAATAACTGAAAATAATTTAAAGATCTGAGTGTTAGTGGGTAACGGCCCACTTGGTTTGAAGATGTAAGGTTTGATACTGTACTGTAACTGTCACACACAAATGCTTTTCTAATGTTTTAACGGAATTATTGCAGTTAATACTTTGTACCAGGGGGATGTCATTGCAATAAAAGGAAGTGAATTCAATGCAATTGTCTTGTCTAACAAAGCCGTTTTTATTGGTGGGGGATAGGGAATAATGTTTCACAGTTTAACAGATTAATGCTGAAAATAGTTCCTGATATGTGAATACGCTTATTACATGCATCCGATGCGTGTCTTTATTGTGGAATTTGCATAGGACCATGTGTAGAACTTACACCAGACACCTGAATGGCTTTATGGACTAAGTGTTTTGCTCTTGGGGAGAATGTTTGCTGCCACTGGTGGTTGCATAAGGAAAACAAACCTTGTTTCACTCTCTAGAATTTATTATGACTTGCCAGGCAATGCAGACCACTCTGCAGTACGTGGTATGGTTAACCTGAAATGTTAGTATCTGAAAATCCATTCCCATTACTTAAGCAATTTTGCATATATAACTTTACTTCAAGGGTGGCAGAGCACTGGAACAGGCTGCCCAGAGAGGTTGTGGAGTCTCCTCTGGAAATACTCAAAATCTGCCTGGCCGTGATCCTGTGCAACCTGCTCTATGGGAACCTGCTTTAGCAGGGGGATCAGACCAGATGATCTCCAGATGACCCTTCCAGCCCCTACCATTCTGTGATTCTGCAATTTGTTTTGCTGCTGAATAGAGAGGGGGACTGTTGAACTCCTTGTCCTCTCTCAAAACAGTAGCCCACGGGGATATAAGGAAGTAGAGTTGCAAAAATAACTTGTAAGGACTCAGTTGCAAAGCTGCTTGCAAACAAGACGTGTTTGGCCTTAACACCACTAGTGTTCATTCAACTAGAAGCTAGTTGGAAAATTGGAATGTAAAAGCATAATGAGAAATGGCAGGTTGGTTTCCCATATCAAATATTTAGAATCACTGAAGAACCTTTTAACCTCATCAGTTTTGGTGTTTCCCAGTGCAGCTGGGCAACTGAGAATTTTTATTTGAAAATTAACCTCTTAAATTCAGACTTCTACTACATATCCTTACTTCAGTAAATACTTGCTGATTAAGTTTGGCCATGCATTTAAGCCTAGGCCTTGAGAGTGAGGTTTAGAGGTCAGTGGCAAGGGAACGCTTGTTCCATGGCACTGTCTCTAAGCTCTTCTGGTATGTAAAAAGGAAGAAGAGAAGGTGTGTAGCAGTTTTTCTAGATCCTCCCGTATGCTGGAGAAGTGTTTGATATAAATAATGACACAGTACCATTAGCAGAAGTCACAGGTAAGTGGATTCATGTATGCTTTCAAAGCTGAAAATTGAAAATAGGGTCAAGGCTAATCTCATCACTTGGCTACACAATCAAACAATGAATGTTCACACTGCATAGAAACCTGTTTTGGTTTTGTTTTGAAACAGGAAAGCAGGACTCGCTTGGCACGTGTTCTTCCTCAATTATACTTTTTGTATAACCTCAGTGGGATCCTGTAAATCTTGCTTCTACACCTAAAACGTGTTTTATGTAACTGGTGTGGGAGCTAGGCTTTAGGTCTGAGGCTATGGAGGCACTGAATGGAGATATGCTTGAGTAGTACTGGGCACTTCACAGCCCATCGTGAAATCTTTCCTGCTGCTCTGCATCTGAGCAGTGGGGTGTGGTACAGGTTTTCAGAGATTAAGGCTGTGGAGTAGGTTGATGGAGGGTGATGGCTGCATTTAGGAGAAGGGGCAACAAGCTCCTGGGAATCATTATCATGGCTTGGCTTCGTGGACGAAGATTTGGGAAGGGCTTTGCCCACGCTTATTGCAAGCGCGCTGATGGCTGAAAAGGACAATGCGGGATAGGCAATTCCACCTGCCGTTTCGTCCCTTGCCTGTCGCTACAGGGCTTTGCGAATGTGAGTACACCCTTCAAGCCTGCGCGGTGGATTTTTTAGGTGAGGCGCAGCGTGCGCGAGACTGGCCCCACCCTTTACACCTGAGGTTCATCTGCCAGGGCCTAGCGAGCTTGGACGGTGACAGCGAAGTCCTCAGGTCGTAGGTTTGGTTAGAGTATCCTTCTCTTAGATGGATGGCCTTACAGGGCTAAACGAGCTCCATCTGCCCGGGTTTGGAGTTAGAGTTGTCCTTCTCCTAGGATGGTTGCCCGAAGGCTAGTGAGCCCATCCTGCCTGTGGACACACTTTGTCTGACCCTTCAGTTGAGACCTGTCAGGCTTGGGAGACCCTACCGGAGGCATAAGCCACCACCAGCATAGCTCTCAACTTCGCAAGGGCACGCAAGCTCTTTCCCCACGGCAAGGGGGTGCCCATGAAAGAGTCGTGGGAATCAACACTTTGACATCTGACCTGCAAGAGTTAATATTGCAGAAAGCGCGAGCACCGGTCTCTTGATCTGCTCGCTCTCTCTTCCAGGAAAGGTTGGCTTTGCAGCGTCAGCAATCTGCCAGCCTGCCTCCCTTCCCTGCCTGCACGGCTGGGGCAGGCCCAGGGCTGCTAAGCTGCCACCGTACAGCCTGCGCAGCCATCTTCACCTGCATGTCACGGTGTAAGGGGAGAGGGGAAACGCACTCGTTCCCTATGTCAGGCAATGCTATATACAACTTCCTTATCACCCGCTCCACGAGGCCGCCCCTCCCGCGCCCCTCACAGCCCCGCCCCGCCTCGGGCCGCGCCGTTAACTCCCCCACCCCGGCACCGCCCCTCCCAGCAGCCCTGCGCTCCTGTTGGCTGCACGCGTCTCCCCTCGTCCTTTTATTGGCTGTTGCGGGGGGTGGGACGCCTGTCACGGCACTGAGGCCGTCGGCGCTAGGCCGCCTGCGGGGCTGTACCTGTGCGGGGCGTCGGTCGCGAGCAGCTGTTTTTCCTGGCTGCCCTAAGCCTGTCTTTCCATAAAACGCTCTGGTGTTTGGTTATTCGTGGTGGTGTGTGCTGAAAATGTGGTGTTATGCTGTAGTGAAATCTGGCAACCTGCACTGTTAACAGGAGTCCAGTGGCGGTAGCACTGGGAGCCGAAGGGCCTCACAACTCTGCTCCCACCCCGTGGAGAACTGGGGAAACCTGACCCTGATGAGCTGGAGCCAAACCAAATTCTAGCGTGAGGTTCTGAGTCTCGGTACCTGCCCTTCATAGTCCGTCCGTTCCCGTCCGCAGTAATCATTACGAAATCCTGCTCTTACAACACGGTTTTTGGTGAAATAAACAAGGAAACACGTCGTCCGTACTCTTCTCTAGGAATCCAAACTACAACCGTAGCGCCAGGTGGCACTGTGGTCGTTCAGCAGTTCAGGTAGTGCTTGAAACTGCACCGTCACATGAAGCCCTTCTCGCACTGATCTTCGGTGTCATGGACTAAACAACTTTGTGCTTTGAATAAATTTAACGCCTATCAGCATAACAGTATTCGTTTGCATTAATTTTTAAATTATTTTGACTGCGGATCAGAGAAAAGTTCAATAGTTCCACCCATCCCCATCCCCTTTGTGGGAAAAATACTCTGGTTTTGTTTAAAAGGATGCAGGAATCTACATGCAGATGCTCCCTGTTAAGTTCAAACAGCCTTTTTACCACCAAGTAACCACCATTTAATAAAGCACTGGGTGACACTCGCTTTTCTCAGTGGCTATTGCAGCTGTGGCAACCCTGGAGAGCAGAAGGATAAACGCTGCAGGCAAAGAAAGAAGAGACGGTAGAAAACAAAACAGACTGACATGTCCCATGTAGTTTCAGAGTGATGCATAACGTTTCAGCAAGGAATTTTTGCTTCATAAGTAACAAACAAGACAAACACTGACCACCTGCTACAAGTACAGAGGTAGGTAAAAGACAATAAAAGCTTTACATCATCCCAAAACATTCAAATAATTGCTCTTTGTAGCACTGGAGGAAACTGATTAGTGTCGCTCAAGGCATTTCTAAGCTTATTAAGCTTGAGAATAACTTTTAACACTCCATTGAAGTGTTTTACAACTAATAACTAAATTTTGGAACATCTTTCTGAAACTAAATTTGTCTCTGCAAAACAGATGGTGAAACTGAGTCCCAAGCAATGGATTTCCACAGGCTCTAGCTGAAAATTAGAGAGCTGAGATTAGATTTGGAACATCCTCACTCCCAGCCCTGTATGGTCTTTCAGACCAGCCTGCCTGGCTGGATCATTTAACCACATTAACCACAGGGTGTTAGTTATAGGGACTTTTGAATAATTCCTTTGTACTACCATTACTGATTACATTTAGAACATTTGGAACAGTATTTTTAAAAAAGTATACATGAAGCAGGGAATGGGATATATGTGCAGAAGAACATGCCAGATAATCCAATGTTAGCCTGTACATTTTGTAAATATTTGATGTAACTCATCTGTGATGAGCAGTGGGGGTAAAGAAAAAAATAATCAAAATGTATGTAAAGTGCAAAAATGCAAGCAAAAAAGTTAAGCATTGTTGCTTGTAGTAAAACATAGCAGTTTAAGCACTGGTAACCTAGAAATCTTAGCAGGTCAAAGTGCAGTACCTGGCAAGAGGAGCTTGGACCTCAAAGGAAATGACATTTTATGGACTCAACCAACAACAGCCTTTCACGGTATTAGCATATGAAATCAAGGTTAACCACAGAATAGTGTGGGCTTTCACATGGGATTTTGGCTAACCTCATATAGAATTTCATTTATACTTTTGATTGCGCAGTTGAGTGTTGTTAGTTTTAAGAGTCTTTATTCTCATTAAAATCTTTCTGTAGCCTTCAACTACCAATGGTAGTATTTCAGACATGGTAGGATTTATTGGGAAAACTCAAGATTTGGCAAATACATGACAAACCTCACTAAGCACTCTTTATCTATGGTATTTTAATTTATTGCAGGTTTTGGGGATTGCTGCTTTCTTCTTCGTGCCATGTTTGTAAGCACCTAGGGAAATGAGGCTTTATTCTCTGCTGAGATCTGGAAATCACCGTGATGCAAATAATTCCAATGGGTTAAAAAAAAAAAAAAAAAAAAGAGATTATGATTACTTGTTACCTCTAGGAACTGAGCATCCTCTCTAGCCAGAAAACAAATCTGACTTTTTCCATCCTGTACCAATAGTACAACACTGGAATTCTTAGGTCATTCTAGAAAACTCATTCTGTCCTAGACACAAACCTTTCCAGTATTAATTTATGATTTGGAGTCTGTCTTTGCAAATGTATCTGTGTGCCATCACTCCAAATGCATCATCATCAAGAAATTTTCACTTTCCCAGGATTAGGGAAGATTAGTAATAAAAAACCATCTTCTACTGTAGCTTTGACTATAGATAGTCAGCCTCTAAATATGTGGCAATATGTTCTGAGTTCATAGTCGTGTCCTTGTTCTGACAGTGACTAACCATATTTTATGGCAGTTTTTATGCCAGGAAGTGACTTAGAGGCAGATTTGGAATTCAGATCAAATCCTGATCTCTAGGTTTTGCTATGAATACTAGGAATATTCTCTTTTCGCTTTAATGGGAAACACTTTTGAATGAATTCTTGGTAATTGTTTCTAACTTGAATTTCTGTATTGAGGGATGATTAATTGTTACTGATAAAGAAAAATTAAATACATAATACGACTTGTTCCTTCAGTCTGTAAACTGATCCAAGCTATCTACTTCCCAGATCTAACCAAAAGCAGAAAAAGATGTCATGTAGTTTCACTGGCTTCACTGCAGTATTTATATGGATCTTTGAAACTAGTCTGTGGTATATGGAGAGACTGAAGGAATGACAATGTTCTTCCTAAGACCTGAGATCTTCATGATGGCGATAGTAATGGTGGGGCTGGTCAGCTCACGTTGTTTGACAGATTTTTGTAGTTTGTATTGTTCGTCCTCCAGGTGAGCCACTAGTGAGCAGTTTTTCTTAACTTTAAAAAGCATTAGAGAAATTCTTTTACTCTCCCACGCTCCCTCCTGGCCTGCTTTAGAAAGAGAGCTGTGGTCTTAAGAAATTGTATGTGTGGTGTTTGTTCTTACATTTTTTTAAGAACTCTTTTTAAAACAAAGCTCCAAGTTCTTTTCCAGGAGTAAGTAACACACAGAGGGTTTTAAGGGGTCTCTATTTTAGGGGAATTTTCATACTTTTAAAACAAATAGTTATGGGAGAGACCTGAGGAGATCAGCTTACCCAACCCCTTTTTCAAAGCAGCTCTGGGTTTATGAGATTGCTCAGGGCCTTGTCAAGTTGAGTTTTTAATATCTGCAAGCCTTTCTGGGCTTGTCCAGTTTACAAGTTTTCATCATAGGGATGGTCAAATCAGGCTTTCCCATGTTGCAACTTGTCTGTTGCCTCTCATGCCATTGTGGACCGGGAAGAATGCGTTCCCATTATGTTAATGAAGATATGAAAAAGATCTCCCTACTGCCTTCTCTTAAGCTTTCTGAATCTGATTAAGTTTTCTGAATCTCCTCTTTCATGTTTCACGCTCCAGCCCAGTCACCAGTCATCTGGGTGACTATGCTGGACTTGTTTATTTCCGTAGTATTTTGCTGCAAGTGAACGGAAGCCCAATTACTGTTCTTCACATCTCTCACTAGTTTCAATTCTAGCTAAGCTGTGGATTTCCTAACCTCATCCCTGTACATTTGACCAAATACTAGTATTTTTCATGGGCAGCCAGTCCCTTCTGTATACTTGCATTTGATTGCATGTGGAGGTTATTCCGTCTGTGCTGGCCTTCTGCCGTGCTTGCTCAACTTCCTGCACAGCTGATTGGAAGATTCTCATGCTTTTATGAGGTTGTTGTTGAAGATCATCCTGGCTTTTCTAGGTCTCTTTTCCCTGCAGAACAGGGTTCTCCTGTGGAAACGTGCTACACAGATCTTAAAATAAGCCAAAGTCTGCACTCCTGATGTCCAGGGCTGTAATTCTATCTATTGTCTTACTTCTCTCAGGATTTTAAAGTCTGTTCTTTGTCGTAGTCACTGCACTTGGCCTTTACATCTCCAGCCAATTCCCTCTTGTGAGAAAACAGATTCAGCACAGAGTTTGTCCTAGGTGGCTTTTTGAGCAACTGCATCAAGAAATTATCACCAAGACACTCAAGAAATGTCTTGAATTGCTTTTCCAGCTGCATTGCCCATCCAACAGATATTGATGAGTTTAAAATACTCTGTAAGAATCAGAGGCTGTGATCAGGTGGCTTCTTCCATCTGTCTATTTCAATTATGTTCTGATATGTTTATGCATAGGCTTTTAGGAGAAGAAAAAGGGATATAAGGTCACCTGCAAAAATGTTAGTCATGCCATGTCTTGAATTTATACTTGAGAGTCAATAAAATTTAGATCTGTCTGCCACTACATTAGCTGTGAAGTAATATGTCAATACCAACTGGCAGTAGGTGAATGCCTGTTAATGAGATTCTATGGTTCTGAGTTCTATTTTGGAGAGGACTTAATAAGTATCATAAGGAAATTTTTAGAGGATGAGAATTTAAATGGAAAGCATTAACTGGCACATTCAGTTCACCTAAGGATGAAATGAAAGAGAGAACACAGATTAGAGAGATCAGTGGAGTGTATGTTTTTGGTCTGAGTGGAAAATTGGGTACTTGGATGGAAAAGACACGAGGAACAGACTAGGAATATGCATGAACCATGGCATAGAATTGGGAGTAAACAGTTGAGTGCTGAGAAAAAGACAGTGAGAAAAGAAAAGTGACAAAGATGTGGCCTTCCTTCTCCTCTCCTGGAGAGAAATAAAGGTCTTGTGTGGAAAGGTAATTTGACAATAAAAAGGCTTTGGAGATGTCTTACAGGATACCTTGAAGTGCAGGTGTGAGGTCTTACTCAAATGAGTTTTCTGAAGGAAAAACTTTGTAGTGGAGGTAATCAGCTTAATGTTTTGAAGTATTTTTCTTGTAATTTCCATTTTCTATCAGAGCCTGGGTGTAGATTGTGTGAATGCCCTCCATGCATACTAATCTGTTTGTAAAAGCACAGTGTACTATGGAAGTGCTTAAAGCATTTTGCTATTTTTTTTCCTCACTGTTTTTCATTGCTTTTTCCTTCATAAATAACCATTTAGTCATGAAATACTTGATATTACTTACATCATTGAGAATTTTGGGTTTAGATAGCTTATGTGGACCATATTCTGGACTTTCCTTCCTCTTGTTTTTTGACAAATCTTGCCTTTTATCTTGGACACTTTAATATATTTGTTCTTTGTCGCTTTCATTACCAGCTCTCATCCTTGTGTGCTTATTTGATGTAGACTGCCTTCTATGTGTCAATGCATTGTTGCCTGATACAGTACTACAGTAGCTTGTGAAAAGTCTCATGGTAATGGGTGTACTGCTTTTGAAGATTCTGAGTGTTATGGAGGAAATATGGAAGAAATTGTGACAGTAGGAATTGAGAGGCAATTTTTTTAAAAAAATTATGGCTGAAAGTGAAAAATTAAGAAAATCAGAGTGGTTTATTAGGTAGCAACACTAAACAAAAGCAAAACTAAGCAGCTTTCCTATTCAGCTGATGGTTATTTCACAAAAATGTTTACAGTATTAACTGATGCCGTTGTTAATCTGAAGGGAGATAAAAGACTGAGAGAATTAGAAGTGGTTCCTTCTCATGTCTAGAAGACATTTCTGTTTTATTCATTTTGGAAAGTATTGTCTGAGCCATAGAGAAGGTAAATTTGGCACTGTGACTGTAATGTTTTTGTGTGTTCTGTGGATAAATAGGTATGACTCAATTTTCTCTGGATGTCGGTCTTGAAACTTCAGAAGCATTAAAAAAAAAACTAAACAACCCTACTTTCCACAAAAGATGGGTTTGGTATTGTTTTTGCTTTTTAAATTAACCATATCCAGTTATATACATGTTTGAGGCCCATTTCATATTCTCTTTTACTGGCTTTTTGTCTTGCAAGAAGCAGTGTTTTGGAGGTTTTTTAATGTAACTTTATGGGAAAAAAAGCTTTTCAGTTATTTGCTTTGCTGGTGCTCAATTCAAGTGCTGATTACTGTGGTTTGTTTTTCTTGGCTATTTCCTCTGGACTGTGCTTTCCTTAAGAGCACACATCCTGATGAAGGGTAGCCTAGTTTTCTTTTCGTGGAAAGAAGTTGGGGAACATACAGGAGTAGACAGGAAGTTAAATAAAACCACAAATTCACAAGAGTGAGTTCAGTCCATTTGAAAAGGAAAGGATAGAATGGGAAGATGCTGAAGTGCCTTATAGCATGTTGGATTCACATCAGTAAAAGTACTGCGTAAGGCTATCTTACTCTGTTCAGTGTTGCATGAAGCAAGCATTGCTCCTCTTCTCAGGAGAGGAGGCTAAGACTGAGGAAGTGGTGGATGTAACTCACTCCATTCAGAAGGAAACAAGACTCATCTGTGGTTAGCTCCATGTTCCACAAACTCCTGTATTTTGAAGTGGGTACATTTATAAAATTTACATCTGCGTTCTCAGCAGCTGAAAAATTACTTATAACTATAAAATTTCCTTTCAAACAGTCATCTTCTGCTTTCATCTTGGCTTTAAAACTGGATTCCAGGACAGCTACCGTTTAGCCAAAAAACAGCTGTTTTGAGAGTGAATGGATCTTAGTATTCTGTGAGATACTTAGAAATAGTGTTTCTTTGCATCATATGGCGAGCAGGCAAAGGAATTTCAATCCATTTAGTTAACAGCATGTATGGTTTACTTGATATTTTCCATACAGTAATATTAATAGATGGGATACATCAGGAGTTATCCGAACAAAGATCAGCCCTGCTTTGACCATCTCTGTATGCTTGATTGATTGGTTAAATAATAACACACATTGTAAGGATTTCCTCTTTCACGGGCACCCCCTTGCCGTGGGGAAAGAGCTTGCGTGCCCTTGCGAAGTTGAGAGCTATGCTGGTGGTGGCATATGCCTCCGGTAGGGTCTCCCAAGCCTGACAGGTCTCAACTGAAGGGTCAGACAAAGTGTGTCCACGGGCAGGATGGGCTCACTAGCCTTCGGGCAACCATCCTAGGAGAAGGACAACTCTAACTCCAAACCCGGGCAGATGGAGCTCGTTTAGCCCTGTAAGGCCATCCATCTAAGAGAAGGATACTCTAACCAAACCTACGACCTGAGGACTTTACTGTCACCGTCCAAGCTCGCTCGGCCCTGGCAGATGAACCTCAGGTGTAAAGGGTGGGGCCAGTCTCGCGCACGCTGCGCCTCACCTAAAAAATCCACCGCGCAGGCTTGAAGGGTATACTGACGTTTAAAGCCCTTCCCAAATCTTCGTCCGTGAAGCCAAGCCATGATGATGATGTTGTAAGGATTTCACTGAGTTTTGGGCATACTGAAATCGAAGGCTTAAAATACTGTGCATTGTGTGTCCAAGAATTCAATGGATGATTCAGAAAAGTGCTTTTCTACACAGTTCAGAGGACTCTTGAGAAACACATTGCACTTTCCAGAGGTGTTGGCTAAGCTATCTAGTGATATTAGTCTTACCCATCAAGAGTGAGAGATATAGAGCTGAGGTATCTCAGTGGTGAGTATGGCCTTAAAAATGCTGTAGTTGTTCTTTTGTTTTTAATTTGTTTTTTCTAAGCGCTGTGCACAAGTTGATAGATTTAGAGGCAAGCATTTCAAACTGAATCTTGATTCCTATCTATCAATTTCCAGTCTCTCAGCTAACAAGTGTCAGAGCTTCTCAGGTTTATATATTTATTTTTTGCTTTATGACTTAAACCTCTGAAAGAGGAAAAAACCCCTTGTTTTACATCTAATTGAATTAAATTCCTTTAGATAAATCTCTTAAAAGTATCATATGTTACTAATTTTGTACATGGGTGGAAGATAACGTGGCTGGAAAAATGTCTGTTGATCCAGAAACAACTTGTGGCCATTTAAAAAATACTTTTTCTAAAGCCTATTTTAAAACAGGAGGTTGGATCAACTGTGTTATCCAGTTTGGTTTCTTTTAAATTGATCTGTGTCTAAGTGCACTATTCATAAGTAAACTAATTTACTTTTGTTCGTAAACAATAGGTAATTGATGAAATAATATTCCTTTGGGAGTAACAAAGGGAAGAAGCACATACACTTCCATATCAGCCTTACATACTCACTTTGGAGCATTATTACAGCTGCATAACAAGACTAAATATTGGATTTTACTTGGGAAATGCTGACGGGGCTTAAATTATTGTGATGCAAGGGTGCTATTATGACCTGTTCTCATCAACACTCATATAAAAAGGCAATAAAAGTTGATGTCAGGAGTGATGCATACGAGCTGGTAAATTCTAAAGTAATACCTTTTT
The DNA here is from genome assembly GCA_009769605.1 of Bucorvus abyssinicus. Classification (NCBI taxonomy): domain Eukaryota; kingdom Metazoa; phylum Chordata; class Aves; order Bucerotiformes; family Bucorvidae; genus Bucorvus; species Bucorvus abyssinicus. Next base: position 68,597,685 of record CM020063.1, on the reverse strand, counting down.
TAACCCTCCCCTCCAAAGTGAGGATGACTGCATAAATTTACGTAACCATAACCCTAATAAACTGTTAAGTGTTATTTTCATTGTAAAGAAAGTAGTAAGAGACGGGGGTATGCATGGAAGTTATAGAAGGAACCAATTCAAAACAGGTGCCAAAAAGACTAATCTGTATGGAAAAAATAAGTGTTGGGCAATTCAGCCACACTAGGGTGATGATATTATTGTATCTAAGTTTGTAGTAGAAAGAATTAGCTGAAACATCTGGTATGGTGGGAGATGTGACTGACTACTGAAATGCAGGTTCTGTGGGAACGTGCTTTGTTTTGTTTTATTTATAATTTCCCCTTTCCTTTCTTCTACTGCTTGTAGGGTGTGTCATAAAAGGCTTTTAGACTAGGAAATGTGGGCCATAGGGTAGATTGTTTTGTTCAGTTAATGTTGCAAAATGGACAAAAATATGATTATAGTATAAGGTGTTCAAATCATAGTGTTTAAAATTATTGGCTAGATTTTAGGTTCACCTTACATGAGCTGTTAAGAATTCTTCCTTTGAGTTGAAGATACGAAGCACAACACCGACGCGGGACGTGTGGTGTTTGTCATATTGCAAGTTCTATGGAAGAGGAGGCTTTGCCTCACCTGTGTGCCTGCATCTTCTCTGAAAAAAACAAAAACTTTGTGGCTCTTACAGGCTTACAGAAAAATGAGCAAAGTTTAACTAACTGAAAGAAACTGAAAATGTAACTGAAGTTCACATGAACATGCCTCTTTTCATAAAAATGTCAGGATGCTGCTATTAGTAGAGCTAGAATTTTCCTGCGGATTTATTAGTTGTTTTGCTTTCCTAGTTTAACTATTCAGGTGAATAAATTTTAGTCTAGGAAAATACATTCCTTGAAAGTAGAAAGCTTAATATATGCAGTGACCTAGACTATTGGAGGTCTTATCTTAAACTTAGAGTGGGATTTGAGAAGACAAACTGAGGAAAAATAAAAACCATAGCAAACTCAAGAATGAATGTATTAGGTTCTTCAGCTGTGTATTTTAATCAATGTTATGGAAATAAGGCATCCAGCAACACCGCGCCAAATAATAGCAGTCTTCTTATAGTATAATAGCCTTCAGAAATGTGACGCAGAAATTGTTAAACTTAGTGTTTGCATAATTTGTGAGAAATTTAGATGGAAAAAGTAAGGAACTCTGTGACTGGTAGATGGTGTGGGACTGTAGTCTTTGCTCCAGTACTGAAGCTGAAGATTGTGGTTGCTCATAAAACTAGGGACTGGAATCAAGTGCAGCTCAGATGCTGAGGATGTAAGAGCAGGCTAGGGCTCTACATTAGGCAGTGTTGAGTCAGTAAGGTTGAGATGGAGACTGGTGCTGGCACTTTAATCTTATTTTTGAGAGTTTGAGCATATAATATGAAGAGTATATGATATTAAAAACCAGTTTGGAAGAGGTAGGAATTATTGGGTTTTGTCACACTTCATCTGAAAATTCCCAAGTCTGTCACTTCATCCCAGGTTAGTTGTGCATACCCTCAAGTAAAAATACATGCACAAAATTGGGATGTAAACTTCCTATCTCGTTATAGCATACCAGATGTGTTATATTTCTACTAAAAGACTTTTCCGTATGGAAACTTAAGATGTTTACAGGTGAATCAGGCTATAGTTCATTTGTGCCTGTCCATGTTGCGTGGGAGCCGTATTGCTCAAGTACTTTCATTGTTTGCTCTCTCAGATGCTCATAATTGCCTTTATTTCTGATTTTTAAGAATTTTTGGCTTTCAATAATGTCATATGAGTAGGGGAGAAAGTAAAGTTACCTTTTAAGCTTGTGTGTGAAATGAATTGGTAACTTTTAAATCAGTATTTCTTGCCTACTTTCAGCCTTCTGAAAGATGATTTTTCTAGAACAGACAAAACAGCAATGAAACCTTTGCCTTTTGGTGAGTGTGTTTTGATTGGTCTCTGTGTTGATTTTTATCTTAAAACTAGTGTTTTTCAAAAAAATTCAATGTCCATTTGAAAGTTACAGCTCTGATTCTCATCCTGTGTCCTTTTTCTTTTTTTTTTTATTTCTCAGTGATGAATACAGGTCTAAAAACATAGGGCAAATCTTAATGGCAACTGACAGGATTATAAGTCTACACTGGGCAAGAAATGCTATAGGGTGAAGTATAGAAATATCAGATTTGTCTATATGTGTATAAGCAGTATAGAAATACCACAGTTGGATAAAACTGCAGTAAAGTAACACTTCCACCAGTAAAAAGATAGATGACGTGTTACTGTTAATGGAAACTTAGTAAAAGTCTTTCAGATGTACTTTATGTACAAGCATCTTTAGACATAGGATTTTAAAATGTACTGTGCACCAAAAAACTCCTACAGTGCTGTCCTCTTTTTTTTTTTTTCTTTCCTCTGGTTCAATTATGGTAGGAACCTAGTGCTCCAATCTAGCACTTTTCTTGTCTGGCCTTTGACAGTCTTAGCTTTCCCTGTTTCTCCTGCTAGTAAAACAGTGAGAATGGTTATACTCATCAATATGTGGTTATATTTATAAACACGAGGAAGCATGTTGTTTCTGTATGTTACTATAGCTCTACGTATGCTTCCCACTTTTAGGGCCCCAGCATATTCAATTGCTGTTCATGTGACCACCTGGAGTTTAGACCCTTGAGGAAGAGTCCTGTGTTTCTCATTTGTTAAGAGTAATGTTCACTCTGCACTTTTTCATGGTGTCATTTGTTGCAGTGATTTCTAAGGTCAGGTAGACTTGAGCTAGCTCTGGGTATTTCTGTTTAGGATATACTGTAGTCTCTTTCACGGGCACCCCCTTGCCGTGGGGAAAGAGCTTGCGTGCCCTTGCGAAGTTGAGAGCTATGCTGGTGGTGGCATATGCCTCCGGTAGGGTCTCCCAAGCCTGACAGGTCTCAACTGAAGGGTCAGACAAAGTGTGTCCACGGGCAGGATGGGCTCACTAGCCTTCGGGCAACCATCCTAGGAGAAGGACAACTCTAACTCCAAACGCGGGCAGATGGAGCTCGTTTAGCCCTGTAAGGCCATCCATCTAAGAGAAGGATACTCTAACCAAACCTACGACCTGAGGACTTTGCTGTCACCGTCCAAGCTCGCTCGGCCCTGGCAGATGAACCTCAGGTGTAAAGGGTGGGGCCAGTCTCGCGCACGCTGCGCCTCACCTAAAAAATCCACTGCGCAGGCTTGAAGGGTGTACTTACATTTGCAAAGCCCTGTAGCGACAGGCAAGGGACGAAACGGCAGGTGGAAAGATGTCACTGGAAGCTGCAGACCCAACCCTGCATGCAGGCGGTTCAGGACATTGGTCGCTTGAGACTGACCCGGGAGATGACAGTCTCGTTCGGCAGCATCCTGAATGACCAAGCAGCCTTTTTCAAGGAGAGCACTGCTTGCTCCACACGGAGAGGGGCCTAGAAAAGGTGGCCTAACCAAAGCTCATCTCCCCTTCCAATCCGGTTGGCTAGCCCGCGGCCAACAGGCATCTTCTGTTGCGGTCAACCAAAGACAAAGAGACAAAGGCATATACCTGCCTCCAAAGGTGTGTCCAGATTGACACTCGCATGTTGGAACATCAGAACCATGCTCGATACAGCAGACAGTGGGCGTCCTGAACGCTGTTCTGCTATAATTGCTCACGAACTGTCACGACTCAACATCGACATTGCTGCTCGCAGTGAAGTTCGCCTTCATGAGGAAGGCAGCCTTAAAGAACATGGTGCCGGCTACACACTGTATTGGTCAGGCAAACCCAAAACCGTAAGTCATCATTCCGGAGTTGGCTTCATGATTAAAAACTCCATCGCCTCTAAACTTGAAAATTTGCCAACAGGTCATTCTGATCGCATTATCTCCTTACGCCTCCCGCTACACAACAAGCAACATGTTGTTCTCTTCAGCATATATGCCCCAACTCTCCAAGCTGACCCTACAGAAAAAGACAAATTCTACACCGATCTGCGCCGCCTTACTCAAAAGGTTCCTGCAGATGATAAGATCATAATCCTTGGTGACTTCAACGCCTGAGTAGGTAAGAACTCTGAAGCCTGGAAAGGAGTCCTAGGCAAGCATGGAGTTGGAAACTGCAATGACAACGGTCACCTCTTGCTAGAGTTTTGTGCTGAACAGCAGCTTACCATCACCAACACGATCTTCCAGCAGAAAGACAGCTTGAAGACAACCTGGATGCATCCTCGATCTAAACACTGGCACCTCATTGACTATATCTTAGTGCGCCAGAGAAATGTTCGCGATGTCTGTCACACCCGAGTGATGCCTAGTGCAGAATGTCAAACAGACCACCGCCTTGTGCGCTGCAAACTTAACCTCCACTTTAAGCCCAAACCTAAGAGGGGCGGCATTCTGAGGAGGAAGCTCAAAGTTAGCAATCTTCCAACAGCTGCAGTGAGACAGCTTCCAGGCAAACCTTCAAACTAGGCTTGAAGACCATCCCATAGACTCTTCTCCTGAAGCGCTTTGGCAACATATTAAAAATAGCATCCTGCAGTCCTCCGAAGAATCCTTAGGGTTCTCCTCAAAGAAAAACAAAGACTGGTTTGATGAAAACAATCCAGAGATCCAGGAATTGCTGGCAAAGAAGAGATCTGCTCACCAAGCACACCTCGCTCAGCCATCTTGCCATGTAAGAAAAGCAGCCTTTCGTCTTGCATGCAGTAAACTCCAACAGAAACTTCGAGACATCCAGAACAAGTGGTGGCTCAACCTAGCAGAAAAGACTCAACTATGCGCAGATTTGGGTGACCACAGAGGATTCTATGAGGCTCTGAAAGCAGTGTATGGACCCACACACCAAGTTCAAAGCCCCCTACTCAGTGCAGATGGCCAAACACTTCTCACAGATAAAACCTCCATCCTGAATCGATAGTCTGAACACTTTCAAACTCTCTTCAGTGCCAACCGTGTAGTCCAAGACTCAGGAATCCAGCTCATCCCAAAACAAACGGTGAAAAATGAATTGGATATAGCCCCTACTATGGGAGAGACCCTTAAGGCCATACAGCAGATGAAAACCGGCAAGGCAGCTGGGGTCGACGGAATCCCACCTGAAATCTGGAAACATGGAGGCCAAACGCTCCATGCTAAATTTCACGAGCTAGTTGTGCGCTGTTGGGAACAAGGCGAACTACCACCAGATCTCCGTGATGCAATCATCATCACCCTGTACAAGAAAAAAGGAGTAAAGTCAGACTGCTCAAACTACCGAGGCATAACTCTGCTCTCCATTGCTGGAAAAATTCTTGCAAGAATACTATTGAACAGACTGGTACCCGCTATCGCAGAAGAACTTCTACCTGAAAGTCGGTGTGGTTTCAGAGCCAACAGAAGTACCACAGACATGGTATTCGTTCTCAGACAACTGCAAGAGAAGTGTAGGGAACAGAACAAGGGTCTCTATGTAACTTTCGTTGATCTCACCAAAGCCTTTGACACTGTGAGCAGAAAAGGTCTGTGGCAGATCTTGGAACGATTAGGATGTCCCCCCAAGTTCCTCAAAATGATTATCCTGTTACACGAGGGGCAGCGTGGCCAAGTCAGATATGGCAATGCACTCTCTGAGCCCTTCCCAATAGCCAATGGTGTGAAACAAGGTTGCGTTCTCGCCCCAACTTTATTCACAGTTTTCTTCAGCATGATGCTCCAAAGGGCCACGGCAGACCTCGACGAACAAGACGGCATTTATATCCGATATCGTACCGATGGGAGCCTTTTCAACCTAAGGCGACTGAAGGCCCGCACCAAGACCCTGAATCACCTTGTCCGCGAGCTGCTTTTTGCTGACGATGCCGCCCTTGTTGCCCACACAGAAGCAGCTCTGCAGCGCTTAACATCCTGCTTTGCAGAGGCGGCTGAGCTTTTTGGGCTGGAAGTCAGCTTGAAGAAGACAGTAGTTCTCTACCAACCAGCACCACAAGATGATTACCATCATCCCCACATCACCATTGGCGAGTCAGAGCTTCAGTCAGTCCAGCAGTTCAGCTATCTGGGTAGCATCATCTCCTCAGATGCCACGATCGACAAAGAGATAGACAACAGAATAGCAAAGGCAAACAGAGCTTTCGGAAAACTCCATAAAAGAGTCTGGTGCAATAAACACCTGAAGAAAAGTACAAAGATCAGTGTCTACAGAGCCGTGGTACTGCCTACTCTTCTGGACGGGTCTGAATCATGGGTCACCTACCGCCACCATCTGCGACTCCTCGAACGCTTCCATCAGCGCTGCCTCCGCACAATCCTAAACATCCACTGGACTGACTACGTGACTAATGTTGCTGTCCTTGAACAGGCAGACGTCACCAGTATTGAGGCCATGTTGCTGAAAATGCAGCTGCGTTGGGCAGGGCACGTCTCCAGGATGGCGGATCACCGCCTCCCTAAGATCGTGTTCTATGGTGAACTTGCCACCAGCTGCCGCAAGAGAAGAGCTCCAAAGAGGAGATATAAGGACTCCCTGAAACAACACCTCAGCCTAGGCCATATTGACCACCATCAGTGGTCCGCCCTGGCCTCCAATCGGGAGATTTGGAGACACACCATACATAACGCTGCTGTCTCCTTTGAGAGCACGCGTAGAATCAGTCTCGAGGAGAAAAGACAGCGCAGAAAGAACGGTGCCTCGACTATACCACCCAAGGAGACCCTCCGGTGTGCTCTTTGCAACCGGTCTTGCCTATCCCGCATTGGCCTTTTTCAGCCATCAGCGCGCTTGCAATAAGCATGGGCAAAGCCCTTCCCAAATCTTCGTCCGCGAAGCCAAGCCATGATACTGTAGTACAATGTAGACATGCTTTGATGCATGGAAGTGTTGCTGAGCTGCTTTGGCCTTGGAGTTCAGAATTTTAAACCTCAAAATCCCTGTTTGGGTAACAAGTACTTTCTGAGGTGTCAGACTGATGGCACAGCACCAGCTGTTTCTGCTGGCATTCCTTCAATGTCAAGATCTGGTTTTGGCCATGGGTAGAAAGAACTCATACTTGACAAGCCCAAGCAGCGAGGCCTTGCTTGTACTAACATCTCTGTGACCACAGTTGGCATTCTTTGAATGAGGTTCCCAGGTCATGTAAGAAACCACCTCCTTCATCACTTCTCTAAGGCTGTGGGAGCAAAGAACTTATTTTGTCTCTCTGCATTAGCAATTTGGTGTCAAATACATAAGCAGTTGCACTAGGGACTAGGATTTATTTTAGATATAAAATGTTGTACTTCTGCCCTCTTATGTTTTCCTTCTCTCCTGTTTTCCTTCTCTCCTGTTTTAAGAAGTGTGAATGTAGAGTCGTGAATCTTCATCCCTTCAGATTAAAGTTCATAAATCCAGCCCTTTCTTGGATTTAAGATGTGTCTGTTTCACAACATCGGTTAGTTTAGGTGCTTAGGCTTAATTTATAACACATGGGAAGAATTAAGAAACACACTTAGGGCAGTGAGATTTTTGCTGTATTTAGTTTTGCAGTGCTTAGCCACTACTGAATTCTTCTGTGGGTTTAGCACAAAGGCAGGTTCTTCAGCTGTTGATCTGCAGAACACATCCATTACACCAAAGTTTAGTTGGGGATTCAAAGTCGGTCTGATAAAATCCTATAGAAAAACAGTCCTTTCTGAAATGTTGACTGGAGAACCTGGCCTATGAAAAACTGTTACAGGCCCATCCCGTCAGAGATGAATCATGAAATAACTGGATGTTTGAATTTCTGTAGCATTACTGATGGTTAGATTAAGAGGTGGGGCTATGAAGAAAGGAGAGGGTGTGTTCAGAGATAATTACTGGATGCTTAGATGCAGCAATACCAATTCAACAAGCCGCTTTCCATCATTTACCAGCAGTCCTGGCTATCCAGGGAGGTCCCAGTCGACTGGAGGTTAGCAAGTGTGACACCTGTCTACAAGAATAGTCAGAAGGAGGAACTACAGGCCTGTCAGTCTGACCTCAGTGCTGGGAAAGGTTGTGGAGCAGATCCTTTTGAGTGCCATCATGTGGCATATGTAGGGCAACCATGTGATCAGGCCCAGTCAGCATGGGTTTATGAAAGGCAGGTCCTGCTTGACTAACCTGATCTCCTTCTATGACAAGGTGGCCCAGTTAGTGGATGAGGGAAGGGCTGTGGACATTGTCTACCTAGACTTTAGTAAAGCTTTTGACACTCTTTTCCTCAGAATTCTCCTGGAGAAACTGGCTGCTTATGGCTTGGATGAGTGTTCCCTTCTCTGGGCAAAAAACTGTCTGGATGGCCAAGCCCAGAGAGTGGTGGTAAATGGCATCAAATCCAGGTGGTGGCCAGTCACCAGTGGTGTTCCCCAGGGCTCAGTGTTGAGGCCCATTCTCTTGAACATCTTCATCAATGATCTGGATGGGGGGATTGAGTGCACCCTCAGCAACTTCGCAGGTGACACCAAGTTAGGCTTAGAGTGTTGATCTCCTTGAAGGCTGGGAGGCCTAGAGGGCTCTGGACAGGTGGAGCAATGGGCTGAGGACAGTTGTATGAGGTTCAACAAGGCCAAGTGCCAGATTCTGCACTTGGGTCACAACAACTGTCTGCAACGCTACAGGCCTGGGAAGAGTGGCTGGAAAGCTCTCCATAAGAAAAAGATCTGGGGGTGTTTGTCGATAGCTGGCTGAACATGAGCCAGCAGTGTGCCCAGGTGGCCAAGAAGGCCAATAGCATCCTGGCTTGTATCAGAACCAGATTGGCCAGCAGGAGTAGGGAAGTGATTGTCCCCCTGTACTTGGCACTGGTGAGGCCACACCTTGAGTACTGTGTCCAGTTTTCGGCCCCTCACTTCAAGGACACTGAGGTGCTGAAGTGTGTCCAAAGAAGGGTAACAAAGCTGGTGAAGGGTCTAGAGCACAAGTCCTGTGAGGAGCATCTAAGGGAACCAGGGTTGTTTAGCCTGGAGAAAAAGAGGCTGAGGGGAGGACCTTATTGCTCTCTACAACTACCTGAAAGGAGGTTGTAGAGATACGGTGGTCAGTCTCTTCTCCCAAGTAACAAGCAATAGGATGAGAAGAAATGGCCTCAAGTTGTGCCAGGGAAGGTTTAGATTGGATATTAGGAAAAATTTCTTGACAGAAAAGGTTGTCAAGTACTGGAACAGGCTGCCCAGGGAAGTGGTGGAGTCCCCATCCCTGGAGATGTTTAAAAGACATGTAGATGTTATGCTTAAGGACATGGTTTAGTGGTTACCTGCTAGTGCAGGGTTAACAGCTGGACTTGATGATCTTCCAGGTCTCTTCCAACCAAAACAATTCTGTGATTCTGTAATACTCCCAGCAGTGCTCTCTTGTCTGTTGAATTGTAGCCATACTTGAGGAAGGAGGAGGAACCCAAAAAGTCTATACACACATCTTAGATATACTTTGACACATACATAGATGTCTAACAGTCTGGAGCATTTGAGGATAGAAAAGGAGGTGTGCATTCTTTGATAGGCTTGGTAAAGTTGTGGAATTACAGTAGATGATGCTGAACTTCAGTGCTGGTATTCTGGGAAAGCAGATGTTTGTATCTAGAGCTGAGGGGCTGGGTCCTTGCAGTAAAGCTGGGAAGAACCAACTTTTACTTTCCTCAAAAGGTAATTTTGTGTTATCAATTATTTATACATATATATTTTAAAATTATTATAATGAGGAAGTATCACAGACTTGCTAGAATCACTAGAGTCTAATGGTGAAGCCCCCACTGCCTAGGTATAACTAAGATGTTACCTTCACTCACTACAGTCTTGCTTCAAGTTGCCAAGAGGTTTATACTGCAGCTTCTCTTAAATAGCGAGACATTTTTCATTGTGCTGTTGGCGACACATTTTGGGGTTTTGTAGCTTTCTGGAACGTTAGTCTTTCTGTGCATGTGTAGTCAGCTTTCTCATTACATTTAGAGAAATTAAAAGGCTAGAGGCTATTAAAAGGGCAGATTTGGAGCAATGGGTATACTAATATATACTATAACAGCTTGGGTGGAAAGGAAGTGGCTGTTCTGGCTTTCTTGCTTGGGCTTGGTTTTTATTTTTCCATCTGGATTTGAAGCTGGGGGTTACTGCTTTCTGGGTATTGTGCATAACTGTCTTTGTGCATTTTAAGATGGTAGAGGATAATGCTGCCTTTCTTATAAAGGTATAAAGTATTTTTTGTACTTTATGATTAGTTAATGTAGTGTTATCTGATGATAGTTTGTTTAGAAAAAAGGCTTCTACTAGCACATGCAAATAATCTGTCTACTGATAAAACCCTCCAGAACTTGTAGCCTCAGAGGAGTCATTAGAAAGGGTGTTGCTACTATTTTTGCTTTTTGAGAGCTGGCAACAAAGGCTAATGCTCTACCAGGTTCAGTCTGTTAGGTTTTCTTGCAGTAAGTGTTTCCTGGAAAGCACTCATTTTGGACAGAGTAGCCTTCTTGGAAACTAGCTGTTAGAGCTGTTAAGTCTTAAGTTCAGTGCTGTATTGCATATTTATCAGACCTCTAGAGGTCTTTTTATTTCTGTAGATGTCACTCGTTTTAGCCAGAAACAGCCTCGAATCATAGTGGAACTTGCACAGCCATATCTGAAGGTAATGTCAAGTAAGTCTGGTTCTAGGCAATTTCATATTGTCTTGTTTAAATTAATGCACTATTAAATGTCAGATAAATCTCAATACATGTGTAGGTTTCAAGGAATAACCAAGGCAAATAACTCCCATCAAATAAATCAGTAATTATGAGAACAATTACTATGCAATAATTCCTGATTATTTTCTTTCCTAAGTGAAATTTAAGTGTATGATTCCTTTAAAAACTTGTATTTCTCCTATTACTTTCTGACTGTTTTAGGGGAGAGAAGAAGGACAGCAGGGTGACAGAAGTATGTTAGCCTGGATCTTTGAAAGCATGGGGAAGAGCAATTTTATACTGAAAAAATCTCTAGAACCCTAGGGAAACTCACTGTTACTGCATCCAGTAATTAGAATTTTAGACCTGCAATGTAGCTTTTAATGCAATTAACTTGTGAAGTGCCACTCCTCCAGAAGAACAGCAATAGAATATGAAGGGCTAACTCTGCTGGTGCAGACTGTCTTATATTCAGAAACTAAAGAGTACATCTAAAACTAGCATTCTGCATCTTAATGCACTGCTTAACCCAATGTGTCCAATTTTCCTTTCTCAGGCTATTACTGCTGAGACAAAAAAAAATAGTCAGTATTGGCTACTACTTAAAAACAATCACCAGTTTAACTCTGATTGGAATAAAAAGACAGTGTAGCTTATGTAATGAGTTCTTTGTGGAAACCTTGCATACAAGAAAAAACATTTGTTGCACTGTGCATGTTTTTGCACTACTTCATGAAGGGCATTCAAGGAAGGGACTGCCAGCAAGCAAAAGTACCTTCATTGATGGTCTTACCAGGTTTTTGCTATTCAGGTAGGATGGAGGTCTTACACTCCTATTCTTAAACATACAGGGAATTTTTTTTAGACTGTCCGTCAGTCCATCAGTCCTCATTACATGGATAAGCAAAACCTTCTGCAAGGCCAGCCCACTTGATCCTAATACATGACAGATTTTGAGAGAGTTGATGAAGAGTTTTAACTTTCTAAGAAACAGTTTAATTCCTGTGTTTCAGCTCTGTCATAATAAACTAAGTCAGCAAATGCTGTATAAACTTAAATGTGAGTGAAGAAGAGTTTGCACTGTTTCAGCTTGTTTTTCTGCTCTGAAATCCTTCAGATCTATGATTAGATGCTTATTTTGTGTAAAGAACACAGATAATTCAAAGAAAAAACTAACCCAAAATAAGCTTTATTGCAAAAAAAGTGTTGTCTTACTGATATAAACCCTTAAACAAATTTTTTTTTTCCTTACAAACATTTGATTAAAAATGTACAAAGTTTCTTTTTCTTTTCAAAATCCCCAAAATCAACAAAAGAAAAGAAAAATCACTGAGTATAACATGATATAATCTTTGGTCAGCACTGATAAGCGACTGAAAGAATCCTGGAGTCAGCATGTGCTTTAGCTATTTTCACATATGTGATTCTGTTACATGACTAGTTACAGGTACCAGCTGTCAAAAAAAGCACCATTGAGACATACACTTAACACTTAATGGTACAACATTTAAAAAAAAAAAAATTACTAAAGGAAACTAAATGTCAACTCATCGTACAAATATCTTTCTTAGCAAGATAAACTATGATAAAATGAGGCATACGGTGTATAACTACAGTATTAATGAAACTTCTAACAAATGGATTTCCAATACACATTTTCCTTGTCTGTGCTGCATAATTAGTTTGCACATATGGCAGTCCTGATACAGCTCTCAGTTTTAAGTAAATGTACCATTAATTCAAGCCAGCACCAAACAGTGTGAAACATCAAGCATTCCCTTCAGAGAGACATTTTCTTCAGCTGCCTACAGTAATGCAAGTTTGTAGAGCACCCTTTCTGAGAATGAGGTGTGGTTGCCTGTGTGGTTCCTTGAGGTTATTGGAAGGAAGTAAGGTACAGTTTGGTTCTGCAATTCTAATGGTGTTAAAAGCAGTCAAGGTATTTTGCTACAGTGGTTGTGCCTCTTTTTCCATTATTTGATGTGGCTGATTCAGAACACAATCCTATTGAGCTGCTGTGAAATATGATCTCTGCAGAGACTGATACTGTAATTCTTGTCCTTTAAGACACTCCTGTTTTCTTTTTCTTTTTTTTTTGAATACTCAAAATTTTGCAGATTTTGCAGGAGCACTTTAGAATATCCCTAAGATGTACTACAGTGCTCTTTCAGCTCGGAAACATTTTAAAATTACTTACATACTACTTGGATGACTGGCCCAAATACAAAAGGAAACATCTTTCAAATCTATTTTTCTTTAATTAAGAAAGTACCTCTAAAATGTTATAGCTCAAATTTATAAATCTAAAGAAAAACAAGCAAGTTTCCCTTTTGTTTACATAATTCGTTATTTTCTCCATATATTACTGCATTAAAAATAAATAAACTTCTATATTTTTTTTTTTAATTAGGAACTATAGCAAAATACCCAAAGTGTTGCAGACTGCTAACAGGAAAAAACTAGCTCACATTTTTGTGCCATTTAGTGCCATATGATGACTTCTTGAACATTAGCTTTTTCATATACTTTAAATCAAGGTTATATAAAAGAAACAGTAACCATGATCACCACTGAAATCAAGGTTGTGGTGTTTTTAGTTCTGCAGTCTTGGCAGGATGGAAAGAGCGAGCTCTTCCCCTCTCCCTTCCTCCCCCAGAAGTCTGTGACTATTTCAAAGCCTCTGAAAAGCAGATGTGCTCAGATGGGTGGATAAGTGAACAGAAGTGACTGAAGAACTAGACTCAGCCTGGAAGATGGCTAGTAGAGCTCTATCCACAGCCTCATTCTGAGAGCTTCTCCGAGCTCTCCTAGGAGGTAGTTGTCCTCACTGCTGTCTTCCAGTTTCTTTAGCTCCTTTTTCTTATGTAGAGGAATGCTAGTGATTTCCAGTGTGTGAGTTCCAGGCACTGACGTTTTCTTAATTGTGTGCAAATAACTCAATCCATCCCTCTGATGGATTTGGAAGATGCCATCGTCATTGCCACGTGAGATGATGTAGCGCACGTGGTTGGTAAGGGGCGCAATGGCTGGCATGAGTTCTAACAGGTGCTCCTTGTTGTCAAGCCTGGAAATGTTGACTCTCATCTTCAGAGGACTATCCATGTCTAGACTTTCCAAGCTAATCTGCTCGATCTGGAGTAAAGGAGGAAAGACTGTTTAGAGCAGGAGAGAAATGGGTATTCACTTGCACTGACAGAAGAGTAATTTGTGAGTATTAACAGTTTCTGCATCTGTAAAAATCTAGCTTTGAAAAAAACAATTGTAAATCTTTTCCACCTGGGAGAACTGCTTGATTTCATATCATGTACTCTGTAAATCTTAAAGGCTTCTCACACAGGCTTAACAGGTTAATTATTGTTACAGCATCAGGTCTACAAAGGGGGCTCAGATTTCAGATCCCTTTCAGCATCTGTTTAACTTCATACTTGCAAAAACACAATGTAAAGAAGAGACCTATGTTAACTACTGCAGTAAAGACTGTACATGATCAACTTCAGTGGGAAACACTACAGAAACACATACCACAACACTCTATGGGAACTCCCTGAAACTTCTGGTAAAATTTTTACTGTATCCTGGCTTCTAAAAACAAGCAGGCTCAGCATTTGGTGATGAGGAACTACAGTGAGTATAAAGAAAACTGAAGTAAGGAGAGAACTGATGTATTGTTGGCTTTCTACAGAAAAGGCTAGTATGTCACACTGTCCAATTACATCCTATCTGGACCACTGAAACACGTGTAGAAGAAAGTTCCAGCACAGTTCTTCTGGCAAATTGGTCATGTTCTTTCTAAATTTGAGCTTCATTATAGTTATGCTGCAGGTGTGAATCTGTTGAAAGGTGTTAGCTGTGAACACAGCAGGGGGCAGGGGCGCGAGAATGAGAGCATTCCTAGGAAAGCCATCTAACAAGCAATGGCTCTTGAAAGTGATTCTACAAAAATACATAGGCTGTAGTCTTCTTTAGGAAACCTGTTACTAAGTGAGGTACCTTGCCTACGTGTCAAGATCCTTTCACACTTCTAAAGATGGCAAAAGATTTCTCTCTCAGGGAATTCCAATCACATCTGGGTACATATGTGTACTAATATGTAATTGAAAACACATGGTGAAAACAAGGAAAATTTGTGGACAGAAGCAAGTAATGTAGTGTTTTAAATAACACACACCATAGATGTAATTAGTGATTAGATTATTTCTTTTTTCACATATTTCTATGGGTGTGAAACCTTTCATTTTTACTGCTCAGGTAGTTCTAGTACTAGAAACTGAAAAGGTTAATACTGCAAAAAATCTAATAACAAGATATAACAATTATGAACTAGGTATGAAATTAACTGTGCAGTATAAAACCTGCTTTTCAAAACATCCATGAGTTTCTGTGGTGGGTTGACCACAGAATTCAGACTAGAACAGGTCCAATGGGAGAGGTAGTAGGGAGGGAAAAGGCTTGTTTGCGGTAAGTGTGGATGTGTGTGGGGAAATCAAACATTTAGATTTTAAATACCAACGCTGTAACCTTTAGAGCAGAAATTACAGGATTACTGGCTTCTTTAGAAACTTTGCTAATACAAGACCTGGCTTTGATGGCATCATGCAAAGTAGTGAGTACTGTACTAAGGCTGGAGCTTCTGGATTGTTTTATTCTTCTGGATTGTCCTTATTCTTATAGAGAGGAGACTTGTTCCCCATTCTTTCACTGTAACTTGTGTGGCTGGCATGCCTTACTGCTTTAGTTGAGGGTTTGCATTTTGCCTGTTTGCATTACACCACTCTTGTACTACTGAAGGGAAATCTGTGTGTGTCCCCACCTCTAAACTGGGTCAGTTTTCCATTACTGCAGTTTTCAAGATCAGAGCTGACGCCACAAGACAACATCCTACCACACAGATAATGCAGATGTACAGGTATACTCTTCCAGCTTTTGAAAAAAAGCATCTAAAAGGTAAATAGTAGGGCTGTCCTTTTATGAGTATCCCGTAACTTATTTTTATAAACCCACAAAATGCAGAAACAAAAGAAATTAAGTCTATAGTGTAATTCTCTAATACCCTCAGCAGTTCTGCAAATATTGGGCACTTAAGTGTATTAGCAAGGTCATGGACTCTAGTTCCCTACAATTGGGAGCAACCATGGAATACACACTTAGACTAGAAGGATCTGTAAGAAGATCTGTTTAGCTGTCCCAGACCATAAGATGCTGTTCAATCTCTTCCTGAGAGCAGAACAGATTGCAGACATGACCATTTTTCTAGTTCTCTGTAATTATATGAAAATTATTTTCCTGAGTATATTTTGAGGAAGTAGACCACATCTCACACTATAAAAGATTATTTTTGAGCATTAAAAACTTAATCCATTCATAGTTGTTGTCTTTCTGATTGTCACATCATTCCTGCCAATAGGGCCCCAGTGTGAAAACCACTGATGCAAGGCTCAAAAAGATTTTTGCCATTGAATGTGACCTGTTAAAAACTGTTTTCATTTTTTGATAGTGTTGAGTATGGTATCTCTGAAAATACCTTGAAGTACATTATAGTGCTTATTTATTCTGGTACGTACATTGTCATTAGTACTTCTCTTCTTCCTGTTTTCTTTTTTGGAATAGCCATTGATTTTGCACTCATAACATGCTTCAGGGGACAAAGCATTCTCTTCATCAGCATCTCCATCCAGTGGCAGGTACTGGCCTTTTTTAAATGCCAACCCTGAGACACAGTGGCTGTTGAACAGAAACAACTGTTATAGTTACTTCTTGAAGCTTTACGAACTGTCCTGCTAAATGGAAAGTGAGTGTGTGTAATCCATATGACATTGTCAGTATTTCTTTCCTTTCCCTTTCCTCAGCAGGAAGTTTTTGTATGAATTTTCTTAACACTGGTATGGTGTACTGAATGAAATACAACCATTGGCTGAAGACTTGCAGGCTTTTCTAATTTTCATTTACAAGTTTTACAAAGAAACAGAACACAATCAGCTTGCTGTAAACTTTGGAACTAAAGAACATAACCATTTGTCATGTACCAGAACAATGTTAAATTGTGTTTAATGTTCCATGCTGATCAGCGTGGCTTAAAACCCTTAATTATCTCAGTATGAATGGTACCTGTCCTTATACAGTAAGAGTCCTCACCGAGCAGGTTTGTGAAGGAGTCCTTGTGCTGATACTGGGGGAGATAGCAGACATCATTGTTTACTGTTTCTTGCACACTAGAGAGTCATGTTGCAGGTGCAGACATGTCTTTTTTTCTAGCTTATGGATATTGTGTGCAAAGGGAGTAGAAATTATAACTTAGTAGCCTGTCCTTCATTTGTACCTCTGCTCTTCAGTCTGACTAGGGCCCAGTCTTTTTAGTAGCCTTCTGAATGTGTCGTTGATGAATGACTGTGTGGAGGTACTCACCCTTGTCCAACTCTGTAATAGCCAGGTGGGCAGCCACAAAGATAACCACCTTCAGTGTTGGAACAACCATAATTGCAAGGGTTTTTGGTAGAAGAACACTCATTCACATCATGGCATGCACTGGAGAACTGGTCATAAGAAAATCCAGATGGGCAGGCGCACTTGTAACTTCCAAGTGTATTGTAGCAAGAAGCAGAGCCACAAGCGTTAGGGTTGGAGCACTCATTTTCATCTATTAAGCAAGCAAAAGTACATTGGTAACTTCTACTCTGATAGATATCGGGCAAGCATGATGTAGCTAACAAATCAGAATGTCTGCAAGTCCTGGGGCTCTGCTACATGCTTGACCTCATTACCCCACAGAGACTTGTCTCTGAAGAAAAAGTACACTGGCAAAGGCCCCCAAAACATACAGCTAGGCTGTACAGATATTTTAGGATACTGTTACAGTTAACCTTATATTGACTCAATGCTCCCCCTTCCTTCAAGGTATGTCTTTTGTTTTGTTTAGGGGTCCTCTTTGCCCCGGCAGGGTACACTTCTACCATATAAGGTCCACAGAGAGAAAGGAGCTGCAACTCCAGGCACACTGGAGTTCCCGGGCACCTAGCGATGGGGCGGAGTTAGCATATACTTGTAATGGAAACCTGCAGGCTCTGTGAGGGGAAAGAATCTAAATAGCCAAGAAAAATGAAAGAGGGACAGAAGTATTGTCTTTGCCTCATGGGTGTCGCATTAAGATAGAGATCACTCCTCCAGTCAGTGTGACTGATTTGCTTACAGGCTATATTGTGAAAAAGGAGTGAGGAAAGTAGCTTCTTGTGTGGAAAATCATGCTTTTGATAATTTGCACATGTTGCTTATTTAATTTATCCTACCAAGGTACTTTTTTCCTTGGTACTTTCCCCTCCAATACCATTAGCACATGCTTTACCATTCTTGCCTGCAGCTACTAAGAGACACATTCTTTAGAGGACTGTTGTCCTGTTTTGTGGGAGTTGTTCATCACCTGTTGCTGTCACTCCCACACCAGTCCTTTGCATTCTTTGCTGCAGACCAGAATTAAGTAAGGAGTGATGATGATCGGGACTTTGGAAAAACTGCCTAGTGTGTTACTTAATGTAAAATGGATATAATGAACTAATTTATATGTCAAAGGTCAGGACAGTAATATCATATAAGAAATATATGGCAGTGCTTACAGCCATCCTCACACCATTGACAGAAGATGATGAAAGCAAACTTGGAAAGGTAAGTATGTTGTTATGGCGCCTTGTGAACAGTATAGGATGGGGTTGTTTCGGTGGGTGTGTGTTGTTTTTTATTAAAAAGAAAAAAAATCCCACATCTGATTTGATATGGGAGTTAGCTTAGTTCATGAAATGCAGAAAAGAAGTCATGGATTGAATGAGCTAAACCTACAATAAAACTGCTGAGATGATTAATTTTTCCCTGTTCCCTGCCTAGAGAGCTAATGTTGGCCTTGAGTATGTGGAAGTAGGAAACCTTTTAATAGTTGTGTTAGTATTTTTTCCCTCCACTCACTACAGACGCTATTCTGTAGTATTCTCAAGATAGTGGGATTTTTTTTCCCCTTTTGTTTCTTTTTTCCTTAGCAGAGGTATTTACATTGATATAAAGAATTCAGGAATTCAATGAACATCTTTCCACCTTTCTAAGATGGGTTTTTTTTTCTGAAGAGAAGGTCATCAGAATTTAGGCCTTAGTGGGAAAATTCCTTGTCACACAGAGTTTCAACAGGGTGAATGTGTTTTCTTGTTACCTTATGTCACTGATTTATGTTGGGAGTAGTAAGTGTATGGAAGGAGGGGGAGAGAGGAAAATAAGATTTGAGTCTGCATACCCTTTGTCCTGCCCATTCTTGTCCTCACCTAGCAGTTGTCTCTATAAACGCTATGACACCTTTGCTATTTAAATGTATTCTGTGCTATTTGTTTCCTTACCAACACATTGATTCCACTGGTAATGCTGAATATACCCTTGTGGGCATCCGCATCTGTATCCACCCAGGATGTTTTGACAGCCATGCTGGCACCTGTGGTTTCCATCACATTCATCCACATCTTTGCAATTGGGAGAGAAGTAGAACATGAAAGAACACAGGATTATACACGTTGCCAAATACATTGCTCACTTTGATCATTATCATTGCAACACCAGTATTTAGGACAGAGGAATACTGCTGTAACATGGAAGCACCATTCTGGTTGGTCTCTTGGAAAGCCTGAAAGGCAGTTAATGTAGTTGTTCTTTCTATCTATCAATAATTTGATTGGAGCTTTTGAGCCTTTACATTACTCAGACCTGGAGAAGAAAAACTATCCCTGGTATTCCCACATGATGTCGCTTTGATGTAATGTTTAGGATCTGAATGTTTTTTCATTTCAGTTTTCAAACCAACTACGTAGAACTTTCAGTTTCCTGGAACATACTGAAGTATTTTCAGTATGAGGAATACATACCAAATTTCGATGTAAGTGCGTACCTTTGCAATTAAAAAGAAAAAGCCATCTAAAAAGTCTCCAAGATATGTATAAATAAAGGAGTAAGCCACAAAGAATAAAAGAAGGTATAAAAACTCAGTCATCTGAAATAGTGTCTGCTATAAGAAATAAGTAATTGTGAGCAACCTAATATGTCAGTTACAGTATCCAGCTCCAGCAGAAAATAAAAATCATGCATGATATCACATATTCTAAGTTACACTGTAGCTGTCAACAGTTTGAAACAAACGGAATTGTGATGTCCCAAAGCCTGAGGTGCAGAAAACCATTGTGCCAGGAACTGAAACTGTCATTTTATCAGTAATGGCATACATAGCAGTTCTGATGTGCTAGTTGTGTATGTATCCTGTGAATGCTTTGATATGTACAGTTTAGTGTTTTGTTTTGTACATGCTATGTAAAGTGCACAATAATGAGAACTTTAATAATACTGTTATGAGAACAAAGCAATCTGACAGAAGATAATGCTTTCTAAAACTGGCTGTGTATATTCTGCACTGTTACTCTAGAAATAGGGTCTAAATATCAATTCCTGTTTTAAATGATGTATCAAGGTAGCTGACGCTTTGAGATGTCATGAATTTGTGCACATGTACCTCTGCATTTCTGATTCTCAGCAGCCTAATACTGCCTTTTAATTTATTAATTTATTTTTTCTTTCTTTCCTCTGAATGCATATCTCTATGGTAGAAGACTTAAAGTACAGAATTTAGAATCTAAAGTTAGATACCCTCAGGTGGATGATTACAATTAGCTGGATCAAAAATTAGAGAGTGATTCTTTTTAGACTGTATGAAAATTAAGACGACAAAGAAGAAACAACTAGACTTTCAGATACATAAACCTATGTGAAGTTGAAATGGCAGCCTGGAAACAGTTGTTCAAGTGTTCAGCTAAAAAGTCATATTTTATTCTAATTCGTTTAAAAATTACTCAGGCAGTATGTTCTTACATACCACTATGCTTAAAATTACTAAAATACATTCCTATTTCCATTTGGTATTTACTTTTACTATGGCTGGTGCTCTGTTTTATCTGTCTTTGATGTCACAGAATTCATTAGACACAGGAGTAAGCATTTACAGCATAAAGAAATTTGATCTTCACTAGTTACCTTCACAGTTCAATCCAGTAGAATCCAGAGAAAATCCCCGTTGACATTCACAGGTAAAACTTCCAGGAGTATTTTGGCAAATTCCTTTTGATCCACAAAGTGATGGCTGAGAAGCACATTCATTGTTATCTTTAAAATACAGAGGAGAGAAAAGAAGGTTGGTATACCCTGTGGCACGATTTTAGACATGTTCATATAACATTTCTAAAAAGGTTGAAATCCACGGAGGTGCAGCAGTGTATTTTGAAAATCTAGCTTTTCATATTTAAATGTCAGATGACATAGCAACTCATAGAGAGCCACAAGTAACTCATAGATTGGAAATGCAAGTTTTGATTCAGTTATGAGTGTGAAGGACGCAGGTATGTAACTGTTGACAGTGGAAAAATGCTGCACTTCCATAGTAGCTGAACTAAAATAGTTTCAGTTGGCAAGATTCATGCATATGCTTAAGATCTAAAGACAACTGTAACTATTAAAAGAGAAAATGCAGTCTGTTAACTATATTTTAAATCAGATATTAATAGTTTACCCCTTTGTCTTCATGTGGTTATACTTACAATATAATAACATGTATTAAATACATACAACTGTTTACTAAGAAAATACAAATGGTGGATAGACTGATTTTTCTTTTTTTCAAAATCTGTTCTCTTGGCTGCTGACATTATTACTCTCTATTGTTACTGTTTATACAGAGCAAAAGAAACGAATGAGAATTGATGTTGTTCTTGCAGAAAAACTGATGCAAGAAAACTAATGTTTTTCTTACCAATACAAGCTGTGTGATGTTGTGTAAAACCAGGTGGACATTTGCATGTGAAGCCTCCGAGGGTGTTGACACAAAGAAACTGACAATTGTGTTGTTTGGTTTGACATTCATCAAGATCTGAAAGTAAGAGATGTTTTTGTCTTAAGAAAAGCCAGCAAAAAAAGACGTACATTTAGTCTAGTGATAAAAGCATCACATTGCAAAACTATTTCCTTTTAAGTCAAGGCGCAACAAAATTTAGTTACTGTGTATAACATTCTTCACCTTTACATGTCTTTCCATCTTCTTGAAGGATGTAGCCCCGAGGACATGAGCACTGATAGCTGCCTTCTGAGTTCTTGCAGATAAAATTGCATGGTTTAGGAGACTGAGAGCACTCATCAAGATCTAAAGAGAGAAAATGTTAACCGTCTGTTTTACTGATTTCTTTGTCTGTCTTGGAAGGGTGTTTTCTAAACAGCACTAAATTTAAGAATATGTTTGTAGAAGTCTCCAGTTTACATTTGTCCAGAGTTCCTATTTCTTTCTCTATGGATGGGTTGCTGTGGAGTTTCTGTGGACTTGCCACTACAGTGACAAACTGAGTGCCTTGAAAGAGTAATATACTAGAGCAACACTGGCATTAATATTTTCATCTATGGACCAAGTATTTATTTTGGGGCGTACTAAGGTATACTTATATGTGTTAACCAGCAGGAAAGCAGGAAAATGTAGACCATGACATAGTGATCTGTTTTGTCAATCAAAATGGTTCTAAAGCTCATATGTATTTCAGTGCTCATTCTACTGTGGGAATATTGCCAGTACAGCTTGTTTTTCAAACTCCCCAAATTAAATAAAAAAATCTAAGTGTGTATTAGGAAAAGAAAGATAGAAAGGAGATAAAGAGAAAAAACCTGCTTTGATACAAAGGTTTACAGAGGTTGATACATCATTATGTACCAAATAAAAAAATAACTGATAAATAAGATGCTGAATCTTACCAATACAAGAAGTGATGCTTATGTCAGTGGTATAGCCAACTTTGCAAAAACATTGGAAGGAGCCCATAGTGTTAATACACTGTCCATTTCTACACAGGTTTGGCATGACCTTACATTCATCAATATCTGTACAGAAAACAAATATGTCATCTTTCAGTTTTAAAATAAATTTTTTTCTTCTCTTCCATTTTGCATAGTTCCTTATTATCAGGCTTGTGACAGGAACTGTACCCTTCCTTTCTCTTTAAAAATGCATCTGAATTCAAAGTTAAACATCCTACAAACTTTCACTATTGGGTTTTTTTGTATCAAAACCCTTCCTGCTATTTCATTGGGTACTCAGGTTGCAGTTTTGCTAACTCAAAATGCAAAACCCACAGAATTTATTTTTCTTATGGCCAGTTAAATGACCAACAATTTTTCACCACAATGAAAAAATGTATGTTAGCTTCTGCTTCCTGTGTGGAAATAATAACTGCAAAGCAGTCAGTGAGACTGTTTAGAACAGCTATTGCTGGCTTTGCCACGTATGCAACCTTTCAGCATACAAAAGCTTTGGGATAATTTCTACCTTTTAGTTACTGGTTGGTACCTCCTGTTTTAGATCCTAACCCTGAAAATTCAGCACAGCTGTGAGTATTCTGGTTGCAGCAGCTGTTTAAAGATGTTATTAATTTGTCTTCTCTCAGCAGCATTTGAAAAATCAAACTGTTGTTTCGTGGGTATCTCTTTGAAGAAACTTTAAAAGAATTATGCATTTTCTTATATATGTGAGCATATTATTTTCCCCCTCTCTCCCTCTTTTCATCCCTGCAAATACCTCTTCCATCTGTAGTATAGCCTGGTCCGTGTGGACAGAGTTTCTTATATTGGGTGGTTCCTGGAAGTGGACAGAGCTCACACTGGTTACCCCAGCCCCGTCCTCCATCACAGCAGCACTCAGATTTAGTGACAAGATTCTGGCTGCTTGAAGCCATCTGACACATTGTCTGTAAAACTTCAGCAAAGCAAAACCCTTGGCGATTATCTGTAAGGACAAAGTAGAAAGATCAAGAAAGAATAGGAGGTAAACATCTGATACATTAAGCATCTGATGCATTGTTCTGGCTCTCCGTCAACCCATGTAAGCTCTAGAAGATTATTAGCAACCACTGTGTGAAGTCTATTTTGAATTAGCCTTTGTTTTATCTTCTGATAATCTGCTGTCATTCCAAGTGGACTCTAGACATCCCTAAAGTTCAATGCCTGCATGAGTTGGATACGAGTTTTACTTCTAGGGAAGTTGTGCCCTGAGGCATATCTGGTGAGCTGGCTTGATAGTAAAACAGGCTGTGCACCAAACTGAGCTTCTGCTTAGGCTGCCTATGTTTGGCTTGCATTTGAACAATTTACTTAGTGGGATTAGAAGTTTGTTTTGTTTGTTTGTTTTACTGGCCAAAATGGCATGTCTGATCATCTGTAGCTATCCTGATGTGCTTTAAATGACAAAATCCTTAGCATTTAAAAGCTTCTATGCAACTCATTACTTTTTAAGTGACACTTGTAGCTTTTGCTGGGGAAAAAAAAAAGGCCTTACTGTTCTGTTGCTTTCTAATTCTATTTTCTTTAATTTTTAAACCTTCTGGTTAATACTCATCAATCATGGAAGAGGAGTAAAACTTCAGTCATTAAACTCCTACAAGTTTCCTTCAATCAGACAGCTGAGGAGAGCAGAGATTCCAGCTTCCAGTGCTATTGGAAACTCTAAATTTTGCAAAGACTTAGGCTATGTCACCTGTCTTACTTGTTAATTAAAATGAAGACAATGTCAACTATGGTCTGAAAGACACTTGTATTTTAAAGAAAATTTTTTTTCCCCTTAAAGCTAAAAGGTAAAATCCTTCCAATCCCTCAGAATGTCTATATGTCTCGTATTCTCAAGCGACCAATGTCCTGAACCACCTGCATGCAGGGTTGGGTCTGCGGCTTCCAGTGACATCTTTCCACCTGCTGTTTCGTCCCTTGCCTGTCGCTACAGGGCTTTGCAAACGTGAGTACACCCTTCAAGCCTGCGCGGTGGATTTTTTAGGTGAGGCGCAGCGTGCACGAGACTGGCCCCACCCTTTACACCTGAGGTTCATCTGCCAGGGCCTAGCGAGCTTGGACGGTGACAGCGAAGTCCTCAGGTCGTAGGTTTGGTTAGAGTATCCTTCTCTTGGATGGATGGCCTTACAGGGCTAAACGAGCTCCATCTGCCCGGGTTTGGAGTTAGAGTTGTCCTTCTCCTAGGATGGTTGCCCGAAGGCTAGTGAGCCCATCCTGCCCGTGGACACACTTTGTCTGACCCAGCAGTTCAGCTGTCTGGGTAGCATCATCTCCTCAGATGCCACGATCGACAAAGAGATAGACAACAGAATAGCAAAGGCAAACAGAGCTTTCAGAAAACTCCATAAAAGAGTCTGGTGCAATAAACACCTGAAGAAAAGTACAAAGATCAGTGTCTACAGAGCCGTGGTACTGCCTACTCTTCTGGACGGGTCTGAATCATGGGTCATCTACCGCCACCATCTGCGACTCCTCGAATGCTTCCATCAGCGCCGCCTCCGCACAATCCTAAACATCCACTGGACTGACTACGTGACTAATGTTGCTGTCCTTGAACAGGCAGACGTCACCAGTATTGAGGCCATGTTGCTGAAAACGCAGCTGTGTTGGGCAGGGCACGTCTCCAGGATGGCGGATCACCGCCTCCCTCAGATCGTGTTCTATGGTGAACTTGCCACCGGCTGCCGCAAGAGAAGAGCTCCAAAGAGGAGATATAAGGACTCCCTGAAACAACACCTCAGCCTAGGCCATATTGACCACCATCAGTGGTCCACCCTGGCCTCCAATCGGGAGATTTGGAGACACACCATACATAACGCTGCTGTCTCCTTTGAGAGCACGCGTAGAATCAAGCTCGAGGAGAAAAGACAGCGCAGAAAGAACGGTGCCTCGACTATACCACCCAAGGAGACCCGCCGGTGTGCTCTTTGCAACCGGTCTTGCCTATCCCGCATTGGCCTTTTCAGCCATCAACGCGCTTGCAATAAGCGTGGGCAAAGCCCTTCCCAAATCTTCGTCCGCGAAGCCAAGCCATGAAAAAAAAAATATAAAAATATATATGTCCTTCTCTTTTACAAGTATGAGGAGCAGAACCTGTATATTTCTTACATGAATCAGGTAAAATGCCAACTTCGGCTTTGGGCAGAACTTACTTTGGGTGCCCAGTAACTCATTGTTTACATCGAATAAAGTTGTCTCGCTCAAAGTGTCAGTTGTGTGAGACAACATGTTTGCAGTAGTAATTTTCAAGACTCGGCAGATTTCTGTTCTCCTAGACAGGTATATTGTGCAGGTCTTTATGCACATCATGACTTCAAGAATATATAATGCTTTGCCCCCAGTTTGAGATGTGGAATAAATTTTCATGTGAACAGAATATAAAGGTTTGCAAAATATATTTAAATTAATGGTAATCTAAGACTTAATGTTTGTGCTGTAATTCTGATGAAATACTTTGTTTCTGCTAGACTCATATATCATTGTAATTTCTGACCCAGGAAACCCTAAAAGAAAGGCAGCAATGAGCAAAGTAACCCAAAGCACAGTTTTCTGAAAATAGTTGAAAAATCATATATTATATTTAAGCAAGTAATAATGACCTCCAAGCACGGTATTTTCTTGGCATTAATGACTGGCTGGTGTTAACAGACAGTGGCATCTTCTTCCCATCTCGTCTTAATCCTTAGGAAATACCCTGTATTTCCAATGTTATTGCTTTGACATGAAGTCAGCACACTAGTGATGACAATTTATAGGGGGCTGGTTTTATCATACTTCATAAGGCAATATACTAGTCTTTTTGATGCAAGAATATTAATAAATACTCGTACAGTTCCATTATTGTAAAACACTTCGAAGTGTCTACATGTGAACACTGATCATAAAAAAGTAAGGTTTTGCAGTTCTGTTTGATTTTCTAAAAAAGGGAACAATTAATTTTATAGTGCAACATATTGAAATGGAAACACAGGTTGATGAATATAAAAGCTTTCATCAGTATTTAATGTGCAGGCCTGCCTCAAAAGTTTTTAATATATCTTGCAATTTTTTGATTAAATCCTGGTATTTTGTATTCATAATCTCTCTCTGAATTAAAGGTACAGAAAATTCAGATGCCTCACTGCACTACTGTGGTGCTTAAGATCGTATTCTGAATATGCAAATACTTAATTTTGCTCTGCATCCCAGTTTTTTATTTATCTAAGGTAACAATTCACCTTTAAAAATACCTGTATTTTGTCTGGATATTGTTGCTCAGCACCATATTTACGTTCTGTGGAACTTACACACTTCTATGTGAGGTTCCTGACTGCTAGACTCAGCTGACATTCTCAAGATGCTCCTCATTCATATAATTATTTAATATAGCATTGTTTGATTAATAAGGATCATTATTTAAATTTTGTAGATATGAGAGCTGTTAGGTACTCAGAAGCCTAATTTACGCTCTGCATCCTTTAATGTAAGATGAAATGTATATGAAAGAGGCGTTTACCAAGACACTCAATGCCTGATGGACTTGACAGGAATCCTTCATTACATTCACATCGGAAGCTCCCAATAACGTTTGTGCAACGACCGTTTTCACAGATACCTGGTTTGGTGCGGCACTCATTTTCATCTTTGCAAAAATATAATTAAAAAAAAATTGTTACAAGAAAATATATCAGTCATAGCATGAATTAACTATTCTACATAATATTTGAAAAATATTTGCTGGAAGTGGAAAATCAACAACTGATTAAGGCTGGAAAGGAGTTTCCTATTCCATTCCTTTGTACTGCATCCTAGGATGAAAGATTTAATCCTTGTATGTTCTTTGCAGCATATAACAAGAAGGATACTTGCACCAGAGCAAGTTCTAGTCATAACTTTTACCTGGCAAGTAACATTTAAATAAAACTGGAATACGTGCATGATTTGAGTAACAAAATTTCACTTTGTAATCATTACGAGTCCCTTAATACATTTGGCCTGTTCTGCAATCAGTCATATTTCAGTCCACACATCATTTCCTTAATGGCACAGATACAGTAAGCAATTACACACCTTTATAGAGCTTAAAACAAAACCTCATAAAAATCTCAGGTGATTTAAAGGCAGCATTACACAGCAAAAAATGAAAAAGTCTTTTTACTACAGGTAATTTTCACTGGAAAAAATCATAAAAGATCTGTAAAGGAGAGTAGTCACTCTCTTGTTGACGGAACACTGTTCTGAAATATTTTAATTTAAATCATTCACTCAGATGGATTTTTAATTTTTTTTTTTCCCTCTAAGCGAGTGACAGCCTCAGCTACTTCTGTCCATGGAGAACTCTGGAATTGTTTTGGGATTTTTTATGTGCCAGAAGAAAGTATAATTTGCCAGAGAAGTAGCTATTGTTTCTTGCTCCACTAACTGAGAAAATAATAGAGGAAAGCTGTTTGCTTACTTATAGGATGGAGAATTATTTTGAACTATGTCAGCTTCCACATCTTTTGTTCTTCATGGCTTTTATATATTATTTCAGAATCTTACATTTTTAATTCTTTAAGGAACTGCCACATGATTTATAAACAGTATTAATGCTAAAGGAAATGTAACTTTATTTCTGGCAATTTTGCTCATCATATCAGGTTTCTTTTGTTTGGCAACTTAATTTTTTAAATCTAACAAGTGTCTAAAACATTTTCTAAAGAAACAAACAGTTTTTCTTCTGAAATACTTATTAGTCATTTGGAACTACTTTCAGATAAGGCTCAAACCTTGAAATTAAAAAGAAAGTTGTTTGGCATCTTTAGATATCTTAAGTGACCTTGTTGAATTGCTACTATCTAGATTGCTATATACATATACAGAAAAATTTTCATTTGTTTGCTTGTTTGTATTTCAGTAGATGTCTTCTTCCCTTTTTTAAGCTTTACCTACGCAGCCTTCTCCGTCAGGTCTCCGGGTCATTCCAGGAGGGCAAATACACATGAAGGTACCAATCAAATTTTTGCACATCATGCCTCTTGATTCACAGTCATGGAGACCTTCAGCACACTCATCTAGATCTGAAAAAAGAAAAAAACATATGTTTGAACTTCCTTCCAGTAGCGTCTGTTACTTAAGAAAACTAGCACTTTCTCAAGAAAAAGGACCTACAGACTTACCTAACTAACAAGCACTTAAGAAAAATCTGAGAGCTACGCTTTATTGCAGTTGTCCCAATCTTTCAGAGCTGTATCATCTTGCCATATTAAAGATGAAATTCACCGCTGTGACCTTCTTGGCTTTACAATCCCCATCAAGGGGTGCATTTGATAACAAAACCACTAGATACTAGTCTTATGAGTTCAGAAAGAGTCAATCATCATCTGCTGGGCTCTTTGCTACATTCCACTGAGAAGATGAAAGCAAGATGCACAGAAGTATTTGTATTATGCTTTGGCCAGAACAGGCTGATGGAATCAGTCATTACCTTTGCACATCTTTCGGTCTTCTCTTAGTTCATAGCCGACTGGACATGTGCATTCGTAGAAACCATAAGTGTTGATACAACGAAAAGCACACAGCAAGGGATTCTGAGCACACTCGTTTATATCTGAACAGAAAGGAACAAAATAATCATTCTCCACTAAGTTTTAAAACAATCACCAAGAAAGTTTTCTTATACCTGTGCTTGTCAGCCAATATGTATCAGAAATGTAATAATATAAACCAGAAACTTGTGGATGTTTGGTTTTAAGTAGTCAGGGAAAACTGAACAAAGCTCTGCTTAAAAGCAATGGCATAATAAATGTGGAACTTCTCTGCCTCAGTTATGAAAAATGTTCTGCAAATTCAGGCTTTTTTTTTTTTCTTTTTTTTGCCATGGCTATATTAGCTTTGTTTTGCTAATATATAGCAAATATACCATTTATAAGGATATCCTGGGGGCTCAACAGTTACTTCCCCCTCCATTCCTACTCTTTCCAACAAACAGCTAAATAATGTAACATACCACAACATGCAGTTTGGGAAATTGTGTGATGAACTAAAAATACTGCTTAAATCAATTCAGGACTTCTTTTTCAATGACATACTTCAAGGAGAGAATTTTTTTTTCCTCCTAGTTATTATTATTAGCACCAAAGGCCTGGTTAATAAAGTAATTTGAATACTGAGGACCAGACAAAAACTAAAGGAAATTAAAAAAACAAAGCGGACAAGTTACCTTCACAATTCATCATTGGGCCTGGCTCAAATCCTTCATGACAGTTGCACTCAAAACTGCCGACGACATTTGTGCATGTACCGTTTCCACATGGGTTGCCAATTGAACATTCATCGGTATCTGTAAATGATGAAGAAATGCAAACTGAAGAGAACTGGGACACATTTCAAATTGTTTTTAAATTCAACTATTACAATTCTTATAATTTATGAACTATGCACACACCGATGCAGTGTACTCCAGTGTAATCTAAGTTGTATCCCATGGGGCACTCACAGCGGAATGATCCATCAGTATTGATGCAGTGACCATTTGAGCAAATCCCTGGGCTTTCAAGACATTCATTGACATCTGAAAAGCATGAAGATATTAGCAACCACTTAGCTGATGCTTTTCTGTATCAAGTCTGAAAAAAGTATTTTAAAAAGACTAAGCGCGCTATTCTGTTTCTCTCTAGCCATGCGATTTCAAAGGTAACCTTTTAATAATCATTTCATAATGGTCCATATTTATTAAAGATCAGCCTCTGTCTCCTAGTGCTATGGGGAGTAAGCCATCACATACTATAAATAACTTTTTTTTTTAATTACCAGGTAAAAAATTACCTTCACGGGTATCATCAATTCCAGGAATAGTTCCATGACCATAAGGACACAGGTCCTGAAAAGCAACTGCAGAGGCATTATTTTTAAAAAAAGAGTGAGAGGAAGAACCATGACAGATGGTTAAAGACATCCAAAAATCTTCTATACCACATTTTTCAAAACTGTCAACTGTTCGAATCACAGTCATTACGCTGTCTTGCCAGACACAAAAGTAACACTGTTAGCAAACGAGCACTAGAACTTGCTGAGCTTCCGTGTGCGCATCCCTCTTCTGTACTTGGAGCAAACTAAAAACTGAAAACTGTTGATTGCTTCTGGGATTCTTGGCACTGTCCCATTTTGCTGTCTTTTGCCCAAAGCAGGCTAGATCTACACATGGAGGCTATGAGTTCATTCTCTACAGAGCAAAACCAAGAACTCAGTATTTCTCTTTTTCTGTTTTTTCTTCTGTTTAATTTTATCCCTTTTATTGACCTGAAAATGATTTTAGCAAAGGCTGTTAAGAGAGAATGCCCAAAAGATTTCTCCTTCTAATGATCAAAAAGGTACAACACAAATCTGCCTCTCCTTTTCACCCATCTAAAAAGGCTTTATTTTAAATCTTGATGTGTACCTTCTTCTTCCTTTGGACAGAGCTCACAAGGATTACCCCATCCTTCTCCTGGCATTTTACTGCAGCAACACTTGGCCTTTGTGGTGTTGAAAGCCTTTGGCACTGAACATTTCCCATTCTCAAAGTTAGTGAAACAGAAGCTCTGACGAGTATCTAAAAAAGAAAATGCATTTACATGGAGTTAGCACCTGCCACCTGGTTAGATGATGACTGTCTAGCCCTGAAAGAAATAATGTTAGGCCTGTATTTTTCATACTATTTTGAAAGCACTTTCCAACCATCATAAGGGCATAGTTTGGAAGGGACCTCCCTTTTTGCTTATTCTGCAGACTATCTGTTATCTGTTGAAGTAAGTTACTACGTTTCTTAATCATTAACTTACCAAAACATCTCCGTCCATTATCAGACAGCACAAAACCTGTGGGACAGATGCACTGGAAATG
Source organism: Bucorvus abyssinicus (assembly GCA_009769605.1). Taxonomy (NCBI): domain Eukaryota; kingdom Metazoa; phylum Chordata; class Aves; order Bucerotiformes; family Bucorvidae; genus Bucorvus; species Bucorvus abyssinicus. Next base: position 68,566,331 of record CM020063.1, on the reverse strand, counting down.
TCCTGGAGTGTTCATACAAGAGCCAAAGAGACAGATGTTGGGATCCTCGTCACACTCATTAATATCTGTAAATTAAAGGAGTAAAGGTTCACCATAACCCCATTGGCTGTGAATTCCTGTGTTACAAAGATTATTTATTTATTTATTTAACTTCAGCAGGAGGTGCTTTGCTAATAAAGCACCCAAGAGATAAAGCAGCTTCAAGGTACCACTAACTCTTTCAAATTAAAGCCTTTCACCAACATGCAGTTTCCTCTCCAAATACCATTGTCTGTTCTTTGTCATACTTAAAAAGTGAACATTAAATAAATGCTTTCAAACTGAAACAGAGGAGAAGATTTATGATATACTTCTGATACGAAAAATACTTTTCTGTAAATGTAAAGCATCGAAAGATGAATTTTAAAAAATCTGTATGTTGGGGTTCTTTGTAATTAAAGGTGGGCTTTTCTTGTGTTGACTGACTCTTGAACTGAAACTATAGCTAGCTATTAGTAGAGGGGGACCTATGATTATATTTATATATTTGGATTTATATTCACCAGCCTTCCAGAGCCACTCTTGATATGTTATTTAAATTTTTTTCCTGTTCAATGCATAATATAGAATATATTACTCAGCCTATTTAAATGTGAGATTTAATTTTTTTAAATAGAGATCTTTTTATAATTATTAAAAGCTCAAACCAAAATAAAAGATTAATATAAACACCAAGTGCCTGTAAAATTGTGCAGCTCAAACAGTATCAGGCTGCATATCCTGCATCTACGTAGACAACCGACAGAGTAAGAAAAGTAATACATTAATAGACCTTTAATTTTTTCATATCTATTATTTAAAACTACATTTTAGTTTATTCTATTCTGCAAATATAAGAGAAGATATAAGCCTCCTTGCTAACCTAATTTGTAAAGGTAATTATAATTTAATAAATTCTGAAGTGTATTTTAACAATCTTCAAAGCTATACCTGCAGTACAACCCCTCCTTTCAGTAAGGATTATTAAAAGAACCATCACAGAGGTCTATGGCTGTACAAGTGTTCTACAATAATATCCATATTGCTTTTAATCAAAGTGAGGCATGAATAGATATTCTCCATGAAAATAAGTTTCATGGATGCTGAATCACACATCTGTAACACCATTTTTCCCGATATTTGTTGGACTCTCTACTACACGATCTTAGAAAACTGACCTGTATTTAGCAGATAAGGAAACAATGGAAATACAGTCATTATCACCAGGAAAATATAAGTGGAGTGGTGGAAGAAGTCAGGCAGAAATAGATTCTGTGAAGTTACTTTTGAAAAATACTAGCTTGAGTCCCATTTTCAGAAGTTACTGTTAGATACAGCACATCAACAACCCACTGTAGCATAACCTGGCATATGACCAAACTGCAGTAGCTTCCCATGGACAGGCTCTTAGTATGTGAAGGATTTTAAGTCAGCTTATTTCAGTGAAAAAAAGGTAATTAACTTCCCAATTAGTGTGGCAGTTGCTAATATACAAAGCTCAGTAATTTAGCTGCATTAATGAGATGGAAGAATTGCTCTTTTGAAGTACTGATTATTACTGTAATGAATGGCTTGGGAATAGTTGGAGAAACTTTTTGTGGCCATGATGAACAGGTGACTAGCCAGACTGTGGAAGTAAAGAAGTCCCATCCCCCTCATTCCCCTAAAATGGAATGAAATATATTAAATGGGTGGGTGAAAACTAAGATTTTTTTTCTGTTTTGTTTTTTCCTGCATACAATCACCCTGAGCTCAAAATGTAACCTAGCCATTGCCAACCTTCACATTACAGACAGAAGAAATGAATTCCTATAAAGCTGTTTGAGAACAGGATCAATAGAGAGTAATGGGGAACGTATGTTGCAAGAGCTGTCATAATATTGTAGAAGTGTTAGTACAAACACACGTGATTTGGCATTTTCTAGGAACTCTAGCTACAAATTTTCTGGACACGTGACAGAATGAAGAAAAAGAATGCAATTAAGTCCCTTTTACTCAGTTCAGGCAAAGATCTGTGTGGCAGTCACTGATGCTGTCAAAAACATCAAGAGATTCTGTGAGGATACTAAACTGTAGGTGATTTGAATTCATCTCAAACATAATTGCTAATATGGAAACAGCAGCTGCCAAAAGAAACATCAAGTTGGCAGAAAACCTGAATATGGTGGCATGATACAAAAGGATAAGACAATCTGAGGCTTAGAAAATACATATTATTGTTCAAGACAAAAATTCAAAAAAGTTCCCGTGATCCAGTTCCTGTACCCAAACAGATTAGGTGGCTATAGGCCAAATCTTTATGTCCTCATCACTGTTTTCCTCAGTCCATACAAGGACAAGCTGCTCATTTATTATTGGGAATTACCTGATGAATGTGTGTCTGGGCTGTCACATCAGCAAACTTCAGTCATTTAAACTGAAAACCAGCTCACTTAATACAGTCACAGTGGAGAGACAGGTGCTTCCACTGTCCTCTGACCATGCAGAAACCTAAGGGTTCTTTCTAGGTAGCTACCTAAAATTAGTTGTGTGCACCTTCCTTGCCGGGTGCCCCACACAGGTAATTTAAATGCCCAGTAAATTCACATCAGTCCTGTGCTTTGCTCCACTGGAAAAGGGAGTGGTAACTTGGATTTATTTCTCATTCTCTGACACACCACATCTTGATTCACTGTGTAACACTCAGTTTGTGAATGATATTCCAGGCTTTAAATGAGACTTATATGGACAAACAGGAATGTGCAAACTGTTGAGAGGTCTGCTGTAACCTCTTCCTCCACCTGTGGCTTTCAGCACTTGAGAGACATTATACAAAACATGAAATCAGAGAACAGTTGTTAGAAGAAACCAATTTAAGCAATCGTTCCCATAAGCTCCATAATTTTACCAAGATTTTTAAACTTTGCAGTCCTCTGAAACCACAAGCTTAGTTTGTACATTGATTTCCAATAATTACCTTTCTGTGTACATTATATAAATCCAGTACAGGCTGGTTTGGTTTATGAATGATATCTTTAAAAAAAAAAAAGTGAATGAAAGATTGTCCCAGTTTAGGAAAAAACAGTTTTTCCTGTTTGGATGGGTTTTTTTAGAATGACCAATCGTGACGTATTCCTCCCATTTACGTTCGCACATCTCATTGGTGGTGAAAACTTTGGCGGGCGCTCCCTGTCCCTTTAAAAGCCGCGCACCGGGGCTGGTTTGGGGGTCTTGCACGTCTGGGAACTTGCACTTCCAGCTTGGGTCGGCGGGGCTAGTGCTGGCTTTGCTCCCCGGTGTACAGCTAGCTTTATCTCAGCGCACTGGCTCCATCCTGCCTCTGTCTCTGCCCTTTCTTCCAACCGGCTCCTGCCTGCCTGTGGCTACTGCACCCCTACACACATGGAAACGGACCCGTGATGATACTGCCCCACTCCGTGTGGGACGGACCCTACTGCCGCCGCCGCCGTTTCTGCCGCTGGCGTGCTCCGGAGCCGCGGTTCCTTCGCTGCCGTTTCTCTGACACCCACGACTCAGCGGCTTGGCGCGGCTTGGCTCGGCTCCTCCTTACATGCGGCTGCGCAGTGTTTGTTGCAGCTGCTGTGGTTTTGCTCTGCTCCCGCGAACCCGCCAACCACGTGGCCACCGCTGCTTTGAAACTGCTCAGTACTGGCTGTTGTTCCTTTCGCTTCTGTTTCCTTAACTGCATTGAACCGTCGCTTTCCAATCCCATATAAACCTGTTAATATCTCCTTTTCTTCCTGTATATAATATTTTTCTAGAGTTATCAAACTTGTTTTAGTTTCCCAAACTTAAGAGGTCTCACAATTTTTTTCCCTTTCTTTCTTATCTCTGCTTTTAACCCTTTCTCTCCCACAGCAGGAGGGAGATTAATTAGAGAGGAAAGAACACATCCCCTGACTGGCGTACCTCGGCCAACCGGTGACAAAGATAAAATACCATTTAAAAAAAAAAATCTTTTTGTTTGCATTAATGAAGAAGTTAATATGCAAAATATAGTTCAATACAGTACAAAATCTCTTATCTTCCATTTTTAAAACCTCTTTCTGAAGACTTTTGGTACTTATTTCCTGTCACCATGATCTTAAGTTGGGCAACATTCATAAACATTAGGGTGTACAACCACTTTCCACAAAATTAGAAGCAGATACTTCCGATTTTTAAATTGTTCAGAAGAACAATTACAACTTGCCTTACCAATACAACTTTCGCTTTTTACTTCATATCCTGGTGGACAGATGCATCTGAATGATCCTTCCAAATTTTGACAGGTACCAGGAGAGCATGAACCAGGTAGTGCCACACACTCATTAGTATCTTTAGAGAGTAGATGAAATCACGAAAGGTTTAGAAACATGTAATTCTTATAGTAACAAAACAGGCTTATTCATGAAAAAGCGTAGGATACTTTTTAAATTTTTTTTTTAAGGCATTTAAATTCTGGAGTATCAACAACTATTCCAAAACCCAGTTACTTCTACTGTGTTTTCATTAAAGTCACTGTAATTTTTTTTTTACTTAAGATACTCAGACTGTGGTGCTTCCCTCTAAAGAGGGGCTAACAGTTTGCTTATTTCATCTTATCAGTCCTTTAACATCTCCATGTGATATCATACATACCAATGCAATTCTTCCCATCTAGAGTAAGTTCATATCCTTCATTACATAAGCATTTGAAGGAACCAATTTCATTGAAACACTGTCCGTTTCTGCACACCTGACCAAAGAAGGAACTGCACTCATCAATATCTGTGGAAAAAAAACCAAACCCAAAATAAAAGCCCAGAAGCAAGAGTTGAGTCCCGGCACAGTACATACAGTACTATAAATGCACTCAAGTTGCAATATATGGTTCTATGGCAAAGGAAAATCTTGCAGCAAGAGCAGCAAGGGAATAGCTGACAGCTAGTGGAAAGTAACTCTAATTCAATGCATTACGAAGTATGTTCTATTTAAACAACGCTCTTTTTAAAATATATTTTTCAACTTGCAGCACTACCTCAGCTACTTCATCTGAAGACATTCAATTACTGCCAAGTGACTGTATGATACTAACTCCAGACACAGAAAAGTTAGATGGAGTGTTCTGGATTTTATCTGGATTTGTATGTGCTTGAATTTCCTCCTAAAACCTGCCTTGTCATTTTCAAATTTTGTAATATATCATTTGCTTTCCATAGGATGATTTTCTCTTTCATAACAGCACTGGAAATGAGGTTTGAAAATGCTTATTAGTTTGTGGAGTTACTTCAATAATGGAGACTTAAAGGAGCACTCCGTAAGGAAAAGTACAGATGAGAAAGTGTCAGAATAAATGGAGATCAGATAAGCACCACAGTGTAAGAACAATTTACACTTCACTGCTTTACAATATTTTAATGTGAATAACGAGACTACCATCAGTTTTACTAAAGAGATGTTAGTCTTCTTCAGAAGCCTTAAGTGCCAGCTCCTGAAAAAGATGGACATTCTGCTCCAGCCCGTAGAGCTGTGCCTGTGTTCCTAGTTTATTCCATAGTACCTTTGTTCTGTGTTACAGTTCTACGAGCAGAAATACCTCCAAAGTATTTTACTGGAATGGACTACATTGCCTTTGGACAGACTGGAATAGTTCAGAAGAAGGCCCTTAGGCGCTCCAAGCTGTCAAGAGGAGTGCTAACAGAAGGCCATGTCTCTGAGTCAGCATGGGCTCCTTGGTCCCCTTGAAGGCACAGCCTGGAGCAGAGACACTGGATGCTCCTGGCTGTAGATTGACAGCTATACTGCCAAGGGAAAGAACCTCCTTGGAAAATAGTGCCATTCTTTCGCAGCAGACTCTTCTTACTTGAACAGGTTTTCAATTTTCTCTTTCCTGGACAAGGGGAGGATTTAAAATACTTATTTAAGATGTTTTAACCAGAAAGGAACCAGTAGATTGTTCCATCTTCCTTCTGCAGCAGGAAGAAATGTAAAGCCTTCCTCATTTTTGGCTTATGCTTTGCACAAGTGAGAGGATCTCCAGAGACTTACAAGCTTGTTCTTCAGCCTAGGAAAATTTTCCTTGCTTTATCAAAAGTATCCAGGAATTTAAATTGTCCAAACCCATCAGATATTCTGGTGTCTTGTGCTTCAGGGAATAGGAAATAGCAATGCCTGTATGAACTCTGTATAAGCAGTGTTCATCTTAGGAGAGCAGATTTGGTAGATTAGTTGTACTGGCTTTCTTATGGCTGGACTGCTTCCCTTTTGACACTGTTTGCAAGTGTCAAGTAATACGGTGAAGTAAAGAAATGATTTTAAATTCATGAGGCAACACCAGAGGTGTGATGTAATACATGCTTATTGCAAGGGGTGCCTATGGATTGCGTCAGTAGTCAAGGATGTGTGCAGTAATTACCCAGGAGATATATTGGAGCTGAGGGCTGCATTAAAATGTCAGTAAGTTTGCCCTGGTGGTCGAGGGATTTAGGGTTTACATTAACTCAAGGTGGCCAGTAAAAAGTATTTTTAATTAGTTTAAAAAAATGATAGTAATGATTAGCCTCTTGGGCTGGTAACAGTGTTAGTTACTGCACTCAATTAACTTTCTTAGCATTGTGACCTGTCTTCTGTTTGAGTTTTAACTATGCCATCCTCCCTGGCATACCAAGACAGCACCAATGAAAATAAAGTTTGGATTACATCACCCACCCATACAATCATTATTATGAGTTAATTCAAATCCTGGATAACACAGGCAGTTGTATGATCCAACCGTGTTTTTACAAGTTCCATTTCCACATGGATGGCGTTCACATTCATCAACATCTGCAACGAGAAACAAAACTGTATGTGGGAACCAATTTTCTGAGGTATGTGCCAATGTGTTATCTGTGCACAGTGACAGTATTCTAAAGCTCACTTTCTCACCTGTCACATCTTCTATTTATATTGCTGATTTTTAAACTTCTGGGTACACATAGGAAAATGTTACATGATGCATTTTTATATGTATTTTAAAATAAAGGATACTGTTACATGCAAAGACAGAAGTAAGTGCACATGCAGTATTTCAAAGCATTCTGTCTATTTTCCATACTAGCATTTCTTAGTTTCTTAGTGTACACTAGTGATCAGAACTTAGTACAAAGGATTGAGCATCATAGCCCTGGAACTATCTCAAATTTTATGTACATATTTTACCCTTAAGCCCATGAAAACCTGTTGAAAATGCTCTATAATGTTATTGTTCACAAGTCAATTTACATATGTAAACATAGTATGTCAATACTACATCCGGAATTTATAAAGACTGCTTACAAACTCTTAGAAACATCCTGTTTTTAAAAGGCACTAAAATTCAATGTTTCCCGCTGTGTGTTCCAGTAATTTCTAGAGTTTCATGGGGATATGGACAGTATTTAGATTTTGTTCTCCTAGTTCTTGTGGACTTTCTGAAACATTTTATTTATTTACAGAAGGTAAACATTTTGTCATATGGATCATTTCCATAACCTGTCATTGTCTAGATTTGTATGTCATACTATGAAATTTTTAGAATGAATTTTAGAATTATTTAAGTTACTGCTCTGAGTAACCAGGCTCTCAAAATTTTGCATTGTTAACACAAGTCACCTTCACAAATATCCTCAGCTGGTTTGACAAATTTGATTTAGTCCAAATATGAGAAGACTCAAGGCATATATGAATAGATACTACAATGTGAATAGGTTTTAAATGTTTGTTTAAAATTGAAATTGGAACATACCTGTGCTATAGAAGACACTGAACTTCTCTATAGGTTAGAATTGACATTTAGATTTATCATTATTTCAAAAATCAGAATAACTTTTCGGTCATTTTTCTCAAAGTGAACTGAATTCATGCATGCATCACCTTTTCTTTTTATAACCCCATGGAACTGATTATGAAACACTAAAAGAGCAAGAAAAACACTTTTATTTTGCAATCTTATTTCTTATAACATCTCTATCATGATGTATTTTTGTGAAAATGGGGTTAATATATTCTTCAGTTACATGAAGCTATCTGAGAATACTGGGATTTTTTTCCCCTCAAACTAATATAACCACTCCAAGGAGAACTTCACATACTTTAATCACAAAAATGCAAAAACGTATGTAGCATTCTTTTAATGTCACTATAATATCCTCAAGAATTTAGACTTCTCCCCCTTTAAAAAAACCAACCAAACAAACTACACACAAAAACATTTTCTCTCCATACCCATGCACATAGTCTGTTCTGGGGATGCCTTAAAACCATTGTGACATATGCATTGGTAACTTCCCTGCATGTCCACACATAAACCATGACTGCAAACATTAGGAATTTCCAGACATTCATTGCGATCTGTAACAAAAACATAAACCAGATGGTACACATTAGTGACTTTTATTATTCATTCATTTTACACAAACATGTTTTTATAATCCATTATTAAAACCAGACCCAAAATTATCCATAACTATACCTGAAATACAACAAAACTTCATTTTATAGGAACTTCTTGCCTATGCACCTGAAGGTCAAAACTACTGTTAATATTTGGTTGATGCATCAAGAATGTTCTTTAAAAGTTTTACTGTCTTTTCTTCCCTTCTACAGCGAACAGGCCTATAAAGTAAAAACTGTAACGTAAAACAGCAGACTATGCAAGGTAACAGAAAATGATGCTTTTGCTCTGAGAGAATCATGCACATACACTTTTAACCAGATACAAACAGATTTAAACATACGAGAAAAGTCAACTGATTTCTTACCAACACAGGCACCATTGGGTGAAAGTTTAAAACCAGCAGCACATTCACAGCGGTAACTACCGGGACTGTTGATACAGTCTGCATTTCTCTGACAGAGATTTTCTCCATTGCTGCACTCATCAATATCTAAAATACCAAGAGTCATGGTTCAGATATCAGAAACCACAAGTAGTTACTTCTGCCTAGGACTTAGACTATTGTCTGTCTTGTGCAAAATGAGTCTTTTGTCCTCAACAATGCATAAATATTCTAGTCGTCAGCCTCCTGTGTGATAAATGCAAATAAAAAGCAAAATCAGTGAACGCACCATCCATAATGCAGTTTTTGGATAAAGGAGGATCCTACAAATCCAACTTACTATGCATTGTAGTGGCTTTGCAATTTTAAACATCTGCTTAAAGGAATTAGTTTTTGTATTAAACAATGTTCACCTTTACCTTTGAATTGAAATAATTCAGTGGCACAGTTTGTTAGATTTTTAAGGTGCACATGTCAGCACAAGACCCTTGAATACCCGTGACAAAACTCCTATTGACTTTAGGACACATAAAATTTCACTAAGAACAGACACAAGACAGAAAAAAAATTGAGGAAGCTCGTCTTTGAGAACTTTAAGAACAAGAATTAAATTTCCTCCCTAAAATAAAATAAAATAAAATAATAAAAAATCCCATTTAATTTATTTCCTATTTAGGAGTCAGTGAATTGCTTGATGCAAAGTTATTACACACTTTATTACATGCATGTGCCTATGTATTAAAGACAAACACATCACAAGCTGATTTACATGCTTGAACCCTACAAAAGGGCTCATATTATGTCTTTTAGATTTTGAAAAACTTGTTAATTAAATGTTCCCCTTCCCTTTATGATAAGCATGCTTATGGGCACTAAGTAGAAAATAACATTTCACATCACCTTCGCACACCAAGAGCAGGTCATTGTAGCTGAATCCAGTGGGACATTCACAGCGGAAGCTGCCAATCTGATTGATGCAAACACCATTTGCACAGATTCCTGGGATTTCCTTACATTCATCAATGTCTGAAAGAGAGATGAAGTAGTCAAAGCACAGTACTTTATGTACTGCTTGGATTCTTAATTTCACTGTGCTTAAAACTGAGTTGAGCAGTTCCTTTTAATCTACAGAAATTGTATGCAGGATATAAATCTAAACAATTGCCATTATGAGAAAAAATAAACTATATGAAGTTCAGGAAGTGATCAAAACAGTAATAGTAAATATTAAACAAGATGCGGAACTGTTGCAAATGTGCAGATAAGTCCCAGAAGATTTTTGAATCCAAAATATTTTACCTTACCAGTTAAAAAATCAAAATCATTAACTAGGATGGAGGGCAAGCAAAAGATCGTAACACAATGTAGAAATAAAAGAATATAAATCAGAAATATTTTACCCAAAAATTGGCTTCACAATTTATGTTGCCATTGTAACTCCACAATGGAACTAAAATTTTATTATATCAAATATTACCATTATGCAGCTGCAACAATCTTATGCAAAACAATTTTTGGCTAAAATAAGTTTAGTGAAACTTACCAACAGCTTTTCCAGTATGAATGTCAAAAGTGAAGCCAGGAATATTCCCACATATATTCTTGAATTCAACTACAGCAAAACAGAGAACAATGCATTTTAGCAAATATTTATCAATCTCCAAAGAACTGTAGTCTTCTCAGGTTTTCAAGAGCTGATACAAGCCACATCTACTACCTCCTGTACAAATTGTATCGAAACTTCGGACTCCCAATAAATGAACGCAAATTGAAACACTAATTCACACTACTATTTTCTCAAATCTTTGCAGACTCTCACTCATGTGTAAATACCTGGTTTGAGAAAGCACTTCAGGTTTTCTCCTTAACTTACCTTTTAAGGTTTATTCCTGCTTTCTAAATATATGTAGAGTGAATCTGCAGCAACAGCTTCAGATAGGACAAATAAAAGTAATTTACCAGTACCTAGCCTTCTTTGACAACACTATCTCGGTTCTTTTCTGCACAAATTACTGCAGCTTAGTTCCACTAAACTGTAGAGCAGAATGGACACGCTGCTTGAAAAAAGAGGTGCACCAAAAAAGGGCATTGTAATGCTCCTTTTGTATCCTCTTTTCCAGAGCATCTTGAGGATGGGAAATGCACAGTATAAAGCATAAAATCAATGAACCCATGGCTTTCCAGGCAAGGTGTATGAAATCGAATGGATTTGCAACATACAGAGAAAAATTTCTACATGGAATCTATTAATTTTTCTGGGATATGAGAAATAATTACTTTTTTAAGAAAAGCATTTATTATAAAGCATCTTATGCTGGCATAAGATTTTACTGGTGAAACAGTGCTATCCAGGAAACCACATATTACTCATTTACAGTACATTGATAAATTTTGATCTAGGTAGAAATACGAAAAATGACAGGCCTACAACTGTAACTATGTCAAATTTGTAAAATCCTGACTACCAGTAGAATTGTGTACTGAAAGCCCACTTGTTTGAGGGGGACAAAACAATTCCAATGTGAAGACACAACCAGTTTGAATGAACAATTTGCTTTAAGTGTGTGTTTGCAAAGAGTAACCATGCAGCTGCTATTCAGCATCTTTTTAGAGCACATCAGAATTCAAATTCTCCAGAAAAATACTACATAACTGTCACTATTAAGTCTCTAGACTATAGTTATGGAAAAATTCCAAAGCATGAGGTAGATATTTGTACATTCAGGGCATTAAGCCAGGGTAAAGTATCCTTCAAACTAGGACAAGAACATGGATAAAATTTACATAAACGTCCCACTGATATAAAATTCAAGTGGTTCTGGAAGTGTAATATCTGGAGACTTCCATAAGTTCTTGGTCCACTGTTTGTGCTGCTGAGGACCTAGAGGAAACCTACTATATCTATCCAGCGAGGGGAAGAGTATAGAGTCTACCTTTAACTCACCTCTAAACCTGAAATGCAAATTGTTAGGCATCTTTTCCAGCACCAGAAAAAGAGAAAAGAGACCCTTATGTCTTCCTGTGAGTAATGATCTTCAATCTAGAGCAGTGATAGTTTATTTCTCTACTGGCTGTAGCTTTTATTTCTTGATAGGCCACATTTTAATGGCACCTCTTCAGTAGTTTATAACTTTCTAAAGTTATAACTTAAGGAATTCTTGTGTCCCTTACACCACACATTCTTGTTTATTAAAATTTCAGCAATTGTAGTTGATCATTGCTCAGAATGAGATTTGGCAAAATATTTTTCTCACATTTAAACTTTCTTTGATATTTCCTGTATAAACCAAGTAGGATCCAGTATACCTGAACTTCAGCATTTTCTCCTTTCTTCTGTCCTATTGTTTAATGACCATTTAATGCCTCTTGAAGTTATTCTTGCAGTACAGGATACTGGGCCTTAGAAGTCCCTACCATCCAGCAGTTTTCTGCTTTTTTGTATTATCCTGTATAAGATTTGAGGGTTAGGAAACAGTTCTTTTCTACCAGGAGTTTTATGCCATTTACTGCTGTCGGTTAACCTGTGAAACACACATAGTAGATAAAAAGAGGGTCTTGTGTTCACTAACCTATCTCCACAGGTGATGCTAACCTATTTGTGTGATAATGCCTAACACATCAGGTCTGGGAGGATGAAGAAGAGGCTCTAAGGGTTGCAGGCTTGCTTTCTTCTGTGTTATGCTACCTACGTGGTCCATGCATTCCATTTAGAGAGAGTTTTCCCATATTTTTTTCAGTTTGAACTGTGTAGAAAAGGAGCATATAATTAGGTAAGGACTGTATGATAATGCATTTATACGCAGTGGAAAACTATCCATACACAAACATGTCAGAGATTGACTTTCTGAAAGGTTGACTTTGCATCAATGACTTAAAAAATTTCAAAAACCTATACACTTTATCACTGTATTATTTCTCACCAGTGAAGCAGCTTTTTACACTTCTTTGGTTGACAAAATGGTAATGGTTATGTTCTATATAATGTGTAAAACCAAGTAGTACAGTCTTTACTACCTAAAGTCATCAGAGATTGATTGTTAAGCAAAAGCTCTGTTCACAGAGGAAAAAGCAAAACAATTGACATGTGAAGTTCATTTAGAGAAACAATACAATTCTCGTCAGAGCAGAATAATGCTCTTAATGAGCTGCTGGGCTCAGTCTTGCAAGCTAGTTAAGGTCAGTGTATCATAACCTCTGTCTGTGATGTGTAGCTCCCTCCCAGATTTCAGAGCAACTGATTATACCACGTAAGTGCAGCTATTCAACCATTTACACTTGGACTTTGATCCCTCACAATCTCTTTTCATAGTGAAAATGACTCCAAATACAGTAAAGGCACTTAAAAAGAGCTAACAAGGCAATATTGAAATATTTCAGGAAATACTTTAACTCCATAACTGCTTGCAGACTAAGTGGAGCTATCTTAACAAATCTTTAAAAGCTACAGAAGTTTTTGAGAACTTTGGTCTTTACCAAGTTAAAAGGAGAATTCTTTCTTCCATCCAAGAATATTAATTGCATGAATCTCTGCTAGTACTTTGCTGTATTTTTCTCATCATGTTGTCACCATGATGACAATTTTATGGCAATGAGATAAATGACTATGGGAAAGAATTTTATGAGCTCTCTGTGGTAGCAAACATATATTTCCTCTCTCAAGCTTATTTCCATCTCCCAATCCTGACTGCTAGGAGCATTCCTTCATTCTCCCTCCTCATCATCATCATGGCTTGGCTTCGTGGACGAAGATTTGGGAAGGGCTTTGCCCACGCTTATTGCAAGCGCGTTGATGGCTTTGCAAACGTGAGTACACCCTTCAAGCCTGCGCGGTGGATTTTTTAGGTGAGGCGCAGCGTGCGCGAGACTGGCCCCACCCTTTACACCTGAGGTTCAGCTGCCAGGGCTGAGCGAGCTTGGACGGTGACAGCGAAGTCCTCAGGTCGTAGGTTTGGTTAGAGTATCCTTCTCTTAGATGGATGGCCTTACAGGGCTAAACGAGCTCCATCTGCCCGCGTTTGGAGTTAGAGTTGTCCTTCTCCTAGGATGGTTGCCCGAAGGCTAGTGAGCCCATCCTGCCCGTGGACACACTTTGTCTGACCCTTCAGTTGAGACCTGTCAGGCTTGGGAGACCCTACCGGAGGCATATGCCACCACCAGCATAGCTCTCAACTTCGCAAGGGCACGCAAGCTCTTTCCCCACGGCAAGGGGATGCCCATGAAAGAGTCTCCCTCCTACTTAAGAAAGAAAAGGAAGAGGCTGTTTTTTCAGTTCCATTTTCCTACTCTTTACTGCTTGTGGGGGGAAAGCCTTTCCTGCATTATCTGCTGTTTCCTTTATGTCACCAGGATAAGCCACTTGGGATGAAAGTAATACATTCTTTACACTAACATCACAAATGATGCAGCACCAGAGGTACCCCTTTAGTGGCAGTGAACTTGGGGCAAAGTCAATTAAACAGTAAAACGTGTTTGTACGAAACAGGCACCTGAGTTTTTTAGTTTTATCTAAGCACCTTTGCTCTTTTTACAAAAGTAAGAATCTTTTAATAAAGGCCAGGTGCTACAGTCAGGTTTCCAACTCAGTGATTCTCCCACCAATAATTTTTCTGAGTTGGGAATTCAAGTGTGTTTTGTTCCAGGCAAGGAACTCCATAAAGACTAACTGAAAAAGAATGGTACCTTATTGTTTTCACCTCTATTTATAGAGTGGCATTTTTATTTCCCTTTACAATGCCCTGCTTATTGAGCTTTTTCAAATTCAACACCTTCAGCAGAAAAAAATGAAAGCAACTGAGAGGATCACACTCAGATGCAAGATGCAAGTGAAAAATCTAGAAAGGCAATACACTCAAGTAATGAAACACAGTACGTTTGTTCTGACTGATTAGCTCTACCAGGATAAATGTATCTCCAGCTATGCAGTAACTAATTTATACTACCCTAAATCAATAGGAAGACAGACCAGGCAGCAGGCATCTCTTGTCAGCCAGTACCTTCAACCCCAGTATTACTGCCTCTTTTTCCAGAAACCTCAAAATGACAGATTTAGAGATGGGAGTTCTGTAATAACACACTGAGGAAACTTGCTTATGCCTACTGTGCCACCCTGGTGGGTCTTACCTACACATACTCAGATTTTTGACATAAATCTAATTAACTGAAAATAATTCTGTGTCCATACAAGAACTCTGAAAGCCTTTGTATCTGTTAGAAAGAAAGAATAAAACAACCACAGCATATTCATTTTATATAGCCCCATCACCAAAAAGAGGTCTAAATAATTAACGTCTACCCACAGATATGTCTTACAAACATCCTTTTAGCTACAGGGATGACATACTCCTGCTGCTGCTGGAAAGGTCAATCTGTACTTTCCAGGACTTTTTATTCATCTCTGTGACATCTGTCAGTAGTTTGTTCCCTTATGCTTGCCTTCAGAGGCAGCTATAGGGAAAATATGCATATTCCTCTTGAATTTGTTTTTCTTCCAGGGGGAATGATTGGTGCCTTCTTACTATTCAAGCTGTATTTTTCCACTCAATATGGAGTGATACTTTTTCCACTTAAAAATATGGAAGAAATACCTATCCTTATTCTATTTTCAAGACTTAATCCAGCCAGTGGCAAGATGGCAGGGTATTGTCACTCTGTTTCAGGTGTACAGCAAAGGTTTTTTTGATCTGAAATGTTACATTTAGTTAATAGGTCAATGGAACAGATGAGCAAAGATATTAAGAAAATGGGACAATTATAGTGGCTTTACCTGTTCCTGGAGTTGGACACGGTTCACAAGGTTTGTTCCAGGCTTTTCCAACGTTGTATGTGCAGCAACACATCCTTTTGGTCACATTGAAGGGCAGTTCATTGTCACAGGAGGTTCCATTATAGCTTCTGTAGCAAAAGCTTTTCCTCATGTCTAGATGTTAGAAAAGAATCACAGATGAAGTAACCTGCACACTAACTTCAGCAAGTATCAACCCCCTGCCAACCTAGACAGTGGTTCATTAATTCTGGCTTTTGAATGCAACCCAAGCATATGCATGGATGCATTTAAAAACAATTTAAGGATTGAAATAATCTACAGTCTTTGCCTTAGACTTACCTGAAATTTGACTTATTTTCAGTTTTCATTCAAAGACACAAAGGGGAAAAAGGAAAATTCCCAAGAAATCAGAAACATGCTGTACATGCTGATCAGGTCCATTTGCATAGGACACCCTACCATTCAGAAATAACCAGTGAAAAGAAAAAGATTCCTGAGGTTTGTCAAGGAATAAGAGCTCTTGAACACTGTACGTTAGTCACTGAGATCTCTTTCCTGGCTACATGACTCAACTGTCTGGGAGTTCAAGGTAGGAAAAAGCAATACAAGGCTCTAGAGCTGTCTTCATCTGAAGGGAAGTTTTAAGCAGTGTGGTCCCAAAACAGTCTGATATTCAGACAGTTCTAGTAAAGATGACATTTTGCATACCCATGCAGTTATGTCCTCCGTTCACCTGCATATATTCAGGTGGGCAAATGCAGGTGTAGTTTCCCAAGGTATTGTAACAGGTGCCAGGACCACAGACACCAGGATGTGCAACACACTCGTCGATATCTAGAGACCAAGCGAAAACACTACAATTAACACGGGTAAAGAGAATCAAGTCCTAGCAAACGTTTCTGAGAAATATGACCATAATAAACCACTCCAAGATAACAAAAATGTTTAATTTAAGGGCTAGCTTGGGAAATACAGCTCAGATTTGGGATAAACAGCTATTGTAACAGCTGCTGAAAAGTAATATTCTTAACCTCTATTAAGTCCAACCAGTGGAGTGCAAGAGAACACCCTAAATAAATTTAAAGTTGTTGAATTTACTAGTGAAACTGGAGCACCTTGTGCCCCATCAGCTCCACAAAACACACTGACACACACTTCACAGGAATTTTACTGTCACTTTTCAATTCAGTTAATGAGTTCATTATTCCACTGACCTTTTTAAGTACTCTTATTAGAAACAGGCAAGCTGAATAATCACATCATGTATCTTGCTGCGCTAACCTTGGGCCTTCTTATTTAAGGTACTCGGAGTGTAAGGCTTTTTTGCCCTTACAGTTTTACTTTCAAACCCAATTTGGTCAGTTTTCTACACCTGGGCTTAACACAGCCTCAGGTTTCACAGGTTCTGTTTTGAAAGCAGAAGATTTTTTTTTCTCACAGAGTGAGTGAGGAAGGGGAAGCTGACTTGCAGCACTTCAAACTGGGAGAAACCACGAAAGATTCTTTACCTTTTTGGGTCTATTTTCAATTTTTGGTTGTAACACTTAGGACAAATCTCGAACACAAAAGGCATACCAATATTAACTTCATTTCACATTGAGTAAATTGAACTACTACTACTCTGAAATACTGTGAGAAAGACACCTTTTCTCAAAAAACAGGGAGCCTCGTGAAACTAGCAGGAGATACAAGGCGTTCAAGACAGAAACCAGAAATATGAATAACCATCATTGGTTTACTGAAATCACATAGGTGAGATCTATCCCGTAGAAATAAACATTATTATATTCAAGTGTTGCATTTCACATTTTATATTAATCATATCACTTGTGCCAAACATAATGGTTTTAGAGAAGATTTTAGGTAAAGGTGTGGGTACAATATCCACTTATGGATTTAAGGTTACAATGACTGTTTTTCATAATAAATGCACTGTGATAGAGAAGAGGGTTTCAAGGGACTCCACCTTCACAGATTCTTGTCTCTTCACTGAGGTAGTACCCTTTTGGACATTCACATTGGAAGCTGCCAAAAGTATTGATGCAATTTCCACCTTGGCAGAGACCTGGCAGTTCCTGACACTCATCAATGTCTGAAAACAGAGAACACAGCCCACCATGTTTTCATTGGAAAACGAAAAGATACAAGAAACTTTAAGTACTACCCTAAAATTTTACCAACTAATAGCTTTTTTAACTGTCGCATGGATTTTTTTTTTTTTTTCCCTTCTAAATTGCACTTCGTGAAAGCAGGAATAAGATGCTCTTCCATTTAAATAGCTCTTCAGGAACATGTCTCAGCCTGACAAGCCCATAGAGTTCAACTTCCATTACTGTTTACAGGAATTTGGCATCTAATCCCTCATTCCTGCACACTCACTGGAACCAGAGTTTCTTTGACCAGTGAATATTTCCTGAAACTTACACCTTCCACTGATAAGCTGTAATTTTCATAAATGACTTACTTATCCTTCAGGGGACAATTTAAAAGTCCAATTCAAGTAAGGAGGCACACAAAAGGTATGCATCAGCTTATTTTCCTACTAAAATATTGTTGGACTTCAATATTCATTTACAGTATGCTTTTTCACCATGCTGTTGTGCAATTAATATTAGCAAAGGGTTTTGCTTTGCAGTAAAGGTAATGATTTCTGCAAAGTATAGTTCCTGTACACACCTCCAGGGAAGACACTATTCTTTTTATTACCAGCCATTGCAGTCATTTATGATAACTCACCTTCTAAAATAATAGTGATGGGATTAGGTCTGAATCCTTCTCCCCCTGGACAGAGAGTATTGTATTCCGCTACAGTAAATCGTAACAAGAGAAAGCATGTCAGTCATATGAAGAATAAAATGCTAACAGAAACACGAAATTTCATTTGTGTTTTTAATGAGTCTTCTTCCCTGCACTCATTCGTTTTCTACTCTTCTTGACCTATTCACAGTAAAAAAAAGCAAGTGCATTAGATTAGTAGAAAATCAAGGTAAGATTAAGAGTTCTGCTTAAATCATTACCATGACCTCTGATACTCTTAAGACAAGCACAATATTGTGTTATCCCTACTGCTCCTTTATAAAGGCACGTATTTTCCATCTTGACTAGTTTGTTAATATGAAATTTCAGTATACCATCCATAAAGATATGTGTTAAATTTGGAATTCATAATATTATGAGACTGTTAAGAACAACATGCTTGACATTTTTGTTGCATTATTCATTCAAGGAACTTCAAAGCCAAAAACCCGAAAAGGTAAGTATCACTGGGTAACAGTTTTGAAAGAACTCAGGGGTGAACTGCAAATAATTACCAGTTACCAGTGCTCTCCTTTGAGAACTACTGCGGCTCTCCAAATTAAAGACACGATTTCATTTCTAAGCATTACTAATTTATTTCCCTACCAACACAGAGTTTCTGAGTAAAAATTCCTAGTAGATGCATGCAATCCATTGCATTCTTAAGACACTTAAGCATATCCGCAACTACTTTTTTAAAGGGGAGAAAAGTTGAAGCAAAACAAAATAAAGTGCCTAAAACTACACAAAGTACATGGGCCTGGGCCAGTGGGAAGTGCCTTCTAAATTTACCACTGATTTATTACTGTGAGAATAGACATCAAGTCAGTCACAGAAGACTAAAGGACAGGTCTTCTAATAGTCATAGATGCAGACACAGATGCATAGACTCCACACCTCTGTATCACCCTTCTGACAGTAGCAGGGAGATTTTCTGTAATAACTGCGCTGCAATACTGCCTCACGAAGAAAATCAGTTTCTTAAATGATAAACGTATAAGAAGACAGTAAAAGATACCTAATACTTTTTCCATGCCTTGTTAGCATCCTCTACAATAAGAGGGTGAGGGGAGAGTAAAAGAATATTTCCTTACTGCTGTTCACAGAGGGACACGTCTCACAGGGGTTTCCCCAAGCCTTTCCCAGAGAGCAGCAGCATGAGGAACGACTGACTCCAACCCCAATTTCAGTGTTGCAGGATAGGCTCCCATCCCCTCGTGGTCCATACTTCAGGTAGCAATTGCCAACACGGTTATCTACATATAAAGCACATATCACTACAGCTGTACTCAATGATCTGGACACAGGAATAGCAGGCATTCATTTTAACATTTCATATCTAGAAGCAGGAATTTGGATAACATTGTGTTTTTCAAGTCATTTGCAAGATCAAAACACTCATGTACACTGACAGTTACTGATGTTGAGAGAGACAGAAGGGAAAATGGGTAGCTTCAGCTTCCTAACCCAGAGAGTTATATCTGCATGTCTTCCAAACTCACACCATACTCTTAACATAGCACATACATTACTCCCAGCCTTTTGCTCCAGATAATATCAGAAACCTTGCTGAAGTTTGCTGTTAGTATTTCTTCTCCATTTGCTGACTGTGACTAGGCTATAAATAAGAATTTACATACTATTCTATGGAATCACAGAACGAAGTCATTTCTACTGGAAGAATTCTTCCACTGGCAAAAAAATTCTCCAGGAATCATTAAGGTTGAAACCAATAATCTAAACGTGCAGTAGGTTTAAGGAAAATCAGTTTATTAGTTCACTCAAACTTTAACTTGATGATTTAGACATCTGCTGGCATCAGTAGAATGAGCAAGGAATTTAAGAGAAGCTAGGAGTTTTCTTACTGTGGCACATATTGTGTCCCTATTCTTTATAAATGGAAAGTAACTATCAATGAGTCATATAAATATAAGGAATGAGAGGCTAGGAATATTATAAAAATATTTCTTATTACAGACAAAAAAGATGAACATTCATTTCTGTAAGAGCAGCATTATAATGCTAAAGATAATTTCTGTGAATGAACTTGCTATCAAAGGTTGCCTCTAAAGAAGCACAGAAACCCACATAATTTTCTTTTTTTTATGAATTCACTGAATAAACGCCACAGTATCTTTTTGCATTTTTACTATTTGTGTTAATGGTATGATTAAGAAACTTACAAATTAATTTTTGAATGATTTCTCAAATGACTATTTTACCATGAAATATCACATTTTAAATTTACTGCTTGCAGCAAGTGCTAGATGCTACAGCCTCAGCAATTTACATAGAGTAAAATGAACACAGCTTGATAAATGTGGGTAGTTCATACTTTCAAAATTTCCAGAGTTTAACAAATGTCTTAATATGACATAGGTTTTTAAATTATCCTGGGGTTTGAGACCTATCTATGAAAAAAAGCTGGAAGGCAACTTTCTAGATTGTCAGGAACTACTTTTTCTCAAGATCCTCAACTTAGTTATATACCAGTAATACAAAATACAACTTCACATCAATTTTCAGGCTGAATATTTTTTTTAAAGGCTCTTCACATCAGTCAAGAGAAGAACTTCAAGTGTTCCAAAGGATTTAAATTTATTCAAATTTAAGCAATTACAGACAAGTTTGGATAAATCTTTCAGCAGTTTTAAGAGCATACTATAGCAGTGATTGTGAAAAAGGAGGATGTTCCCGAGCCTCACATATTCTACAACAAATAAGCAGGGTATCTTTATCTCCCTGGAGATTTACCTAAGATAAATAAGGTCAGCATATGTTAGATGTTAGAGTGGAAGTAATTTTCTTTCTCTTTTTTTAGAAGAAAGTAAAATGGACTGCCTTTTTAAAAGGGCACATGCTGTTCTTATTGTGGACTTGAGTTGTAACAACCCAAATGTAGTTATTCTGAGATAACCTATCTCCCTCCTGTTCTCAGAGGAACTGCATGTTTCTCTCCATTTGTGACAGCACAACACATCTGTCTTTTTAAGAAAAGCCAAGAAGAGATTTGACTTCATTCTCTTGGGAAAAGTGAAAAACAATGACCATTTTGGAAGAAGGCTTCAGCCTAATACCTCAGGCCCATTAAGAACAACAGGAGATGATAGATCTTGGAGTGAAGGCAGAGCCTGGAATTCCCTAACACAGTACCGATACAGAGTCCATCAAGGTTTTAAGGTTTCAGTTTACTCCTCACATGAACTGTCTGGACACGGCACCATGTTCCTCTTTGCCAAGGATAATATTTCTGTTTCTTCTGAAAGTAACTAGAATTTAAATTCCTTCACCTTTTTTCTCAAGCGTGCAAGAGATACTGCTATTGAGAAGAACCAGAAACTGCTGTTCTTTAACATGAAGTTTCTGGAACATTTTTCATCACAACTTCTGCATTCTAGAAGCAAGTAACTTTCCTTTTTCTTGGTGAGGTCTACTAGCCTCTGTGGTTTTTTTTCTTCCAAATGACTACAAGCTTAGAGTGAAAATTGGGTAATGTTTTACCAATGACACAAACATTGAAGTTGCATTTGCAGTCCTGAGACTGTAAAGGCTCACAAGCAAACTGAACTTCAGTTCTTTCCTCTTTGCACTGCCTAAGTCAGTAAAGTAGACATACGCAAAGCATGCCAAATCTAGAACCAGAACTAGTACAGCTGCATTGGAATGGCAACTCTCTCCGTTTCTACTTCCCATGCAAATTGACCTTCTGGAAATATTACAAATGAGAAATGCTGGTGAAAGAAAAAAAAAGTTCAAAACCTAACAATGCCTGTAATTGTATAAAATAGTACAACTAGTATGTTTTTAGTTGCACATTGTCCCCAATTTCTTCAAGGGCTTCTAAAAAAAATGGGCACTTAAGTGTCATTTCATTCATGGATCAGGGCTTTATTTCTATTATCTTTGATGATATTTCATGGGAAGGAGAGGCTTTGCTTGCCTATCAAAAACAAAAGCTGAATGTTCACAGTGCGTTTTTTGCACTTTGTCATAGAATCAGGGTGTAGAGAGATGGAAAGAGTACACCTGAGGCTTGCAGGTCCTCCCACAGACAGTTAAGGGGATTCCAGTTCTGCCATTGTCTGAAACTGAACTTGGAAAAAAACTAAAACCCAACAAAAAAAAAAAATTATGATTGCTCAAGTGGTTAGCCTAAGCAGTCTCTTGTGTGTACAGCCAGTTGTTGAGAAACTAAAAAGGCTTCGTACACAAGGGAAAGGAAAAGAGTCTTTGTACCAGAGAGAGGGACAGCCCTAGTAGTATTTCCTCAGGACAGAAATATGGAAAGGTCAAATAGCTTTTCTACCACTTTCTTACTCAACGTTTTTCTTCAGAGAGGGGGGGCTTGCTCTCTTATTTGGGAGACTAGAGTTGCTAGATTTACCCTTGAGTAGGTTCTCTTCCACTGTGGAGGCTTCCTTGAGAAATCATGGGAACCCTGCCAAAAATGTTATTAGGATAACTGGTCCCAAAGTAGAGTTCCAACTCAAACTCCCATTTTTTAGCAAAACACAAGGCAGCTAGCAGTAGGATAATTCATTCTCATAAGTTTCTTCAGAGATCACTTAAATTCTTTGGTCATAACTCAGGGCTTGCAGGGCTGATGATAACACAGCATCTGGTTGGAGAAAATAATGAGTATCTTAGTAGTTATATGCTGCAGAAGTGGAGCCGTAAAGGCAGGATTTCATTGCTTCAACTCAATCTTCAGATGTGAGAAAGCTAAAAGCTTAAGTCAGACTGCAACTGCAGAAGAAAAGTATTAATGCAGGAATTGTCAGAACAGTCTATGGGAGGCAGAAAAACAGGTTTCCTATTTAGTGGGAATAGATTGTGTAAATTCACTCCATCTTTAAAAATCTCATCTTAAAGTTTTAGAATAAATTACTCAAGACTGTGGGCATCCTCAAACAGGAATTGTTTCTAGCATCCAGAGAATCAACAGAGGATAATCCTAGACAGAAAATGCAGAAACATGGAAAAGATGAGCAATAAAATTTTTTTCTGAAAATAATCTGCATTTCTTTAGAAGGAATTTGCTTAGAATATATTTATTTGCCACCACGCTACAGTATTATTGTAAACATTTAGAAAATTGATAGAGTTGTAACTACCAATTCAGGAGAATCTGAGTCTTTCCAAGGTAATAATAAAGCTATTTTCCAAATAAAAACCTAGAAGACTTTTCCAGGTTCACAGGCTTTTCCAGCCACAAATTCTTACAGCTGAACCTTAGCCCCTCTCTCAATGTCCCCTCTCCCCCAATACTTCCCTAGATTTCTAGTATATACTCTAATCACATGACAGTCCTATATCATGCAGCAAGGGGGAGAAGTAATGAAAATTCACTTTAAGTCTGTGTATGCCAGAGAGAATTACATAAACTACAGTGAAACATGTCTTTTACTTTGTTTCCAGCCAAATAGGTACACCAACCAGTTTTAATTGCAGTTTAGACTTAAGCTAAACACATACATCAGTCCCAAGACACCTCTAGGATTTTTTTAAATGAGAATTGTTGACTGTCAGGAGAATGGAAATGCAGATAATGTATGTTTGGACAAATTTTAAAAAGGTGCATTTTAAATTAAAAAATTAAAAATACTTAACTCCACCTCTAGAAAACAACGTAACAGGATATGTAGCATGTGGAAGTATAATTATTCTATCTTGCTACCCACGTTTGCATCAAAACAGTCACCCTGGCCGTGATTTCTACAGTAATACTTCAGGTAGCTTTTACTCACCCACACAACCCACTCCAGTGGGATTCAGCTGGAAGTCTGGAGGGCAATTACACTCATACCTTCCAGGAGTATTCACACAAAGCCCATTAACACAATTAATAGGATCAGCACATTCATCAATATCTGAAATATGAAGGTTACATTTATAAATCTGCTCATTGGAAAGAAAGGAAGAATAATTTCACTTTTTAAGACAAAATGGGCAAGAAAACTTCAAATGCAAGTGAATTTGAGTTGAAATTGAACAAAAGAACTACTAATAATTCATTTAGAAAAGAAACATTTGTACAGATGCATATATAAGAAGCATTCTTTTTGACCCATTCTTAATCCAAATTCAAAGCACACAATTCTACATATTGCTTGCTGAATGGGGAAAAATGCACTCTCATTTTTAGGAGAGAATACAAGGCAAGTTTTGTGAACTCACCTTTATATAAACTTGGTGCAATTGAAAAAAAAGGGAGGTCTTGACTGTTCTCTTTAACATCTTTATCAATGATTTGGATGAGGGGATTGAGTGCACCCTCAGCAAGTTTGCAGATGACACCAAGTTGGGTGGGCGTGTTGATGTGCTTGAAGGTCAAGGAGGCTCTACAGAGGGATCTGGACAGGCTGGATCGATGGGCCGAGGCCAGCTGTATGAAGTTCAACAAGATCAGGTGCCAGACCCTGCACTTGGGCCACAACAACCCCCTGCAACGCTACAGGCTTGAGGAAGAGTGGCTGGAAACTGCCCAGAAGAAAAGGACTTGGGGGTGTTGGTCAACAGCTGGCTGAACACGAGCCAGCAGTGTGCGCAGGTGGCCAAGAAGGCCAATGGCATCCTGGCTTGTATGAGACATAGCATGACCAGCAGGAGTAGGGAAGTGATTGTCCTCCTGTACTTGGCACTGATGAGACTGCAACTCAAATACTGTGTCCAGTTTTGGGTCCCTCACTACAAGAAGGACATGGAGGTGCTGGAGCATGTCCAGAGGAGGGCAACAAAGCTGGTGAAGGGTCTAGAGCACAGGTCCTGTGAGGAGCATCTGAGGGAACTGGGGTTGTTTAGCCTGGAGAAAACGAGGCTTAAGGGAGTCCTCATCACACTCTACAACTGCCCGAAAGGAGGTTGTAGAGAGGTAGAGGTTGGCCTCTTCTCCCATGTGACAAGAGACAAGACCAGAGGAAACTGCGTCAAGTTGCACCAGGGGAGATTTAGGCTGGATATTTGGAAAAATTTCTTTACAGAGAGGGTTGTGAAGCATTGGAACAGGCTGCCTGAGGAGGTGGTGGAGTCCCCATCCCTGGAAGTGTTTATAAGATGTGTAGATGTGGCGCTGAGGGACGTGGTTTAGGGACCCTGGCAGTTCAGCATGAACAGTTGAACTTGATGATCTTAAAGAAGTCTTCCAACCAAATGTTTCAGTGATTCTGTTACAGATTTCTGACCAGAAGAGATATACCTGTACAGTTTCCTCCAGTTCGATCTATTTCATAGCCATCCTCACAGATACAGTGAAACATTCCTGGTAGGTTATTACAGGTACCAAATACACATATGTTCTGGAAGGAGCATTCATCGATATCTGAAGGAATATATTAAGAACATAAAGTTATATATCATTACCATATTAATGTTAAAATAGTTAGTTGTACTACTAAAAGCAAATGAATACACATGTAACTTAAAAAAATATTTAAAAAAGCAACACTGAGCAATCACTTATGTTTATGTTTACAACTCTATAGCTAGGTATTTGTGAGGGATTCTCCAATAAGCTCCTTGTTACTTATTCCTGTTTTACCTATTGGGAAGTAAAAATAGGAAAACTGACTTCTGAGGACTCAAAAGCTAAGTCAAACAGCCAGTAATGTGCTAGACAGAATGAAGTTTAACACCGTACAAAGGTGTCAGTCATTTCTTAGCTCACAGTCTGCAACATTTCTTACTAATGGCAAGAAGGATTTTCAAAATACCATTCCCAGGAAAAAAAAAAGTATACTAAGAAGAAAGAGAGGGAGTAGGCATCAACAGTTACTTATACCTCCTTGCAGAAAGAATACAGGGAAAAGGAATATAGGAAGTAAGAACATGATTTTCTCAAGCCTGTGTTAAACCAGTTATACAGTAACTACATATAGTGAGCTAAAATGCATGTAAAGAACCGCATGTGTGCTCATGTAAATTGAAGGTGAAATAAAAGTTGAAAGACACTGACAGATAATCAGATGACTTCGTCAACCACTAGAAGAGGAGTTAAATATTAACAGTGTGGGGTGCAAAGTTATGACTTTAGACACAAACTGTAAAGGACTTCTGCACTAAAGTTAAGTAAGATAAGAGGGGAAAAAACCCCGGCATGTACTGTCTGATCGCAAGACTCTGAAGTTGCCAAAATAAAGCAGCTGTCCAAAAGTCTAATGCAACTCAAGCATGTACTAATAAGCTATTTTTAGCAGAGTCAGGGAGGTGGAAAGCATTAATACTGTTTTACTACACACGGCTAAATCTTCATTTGAAATTGTGTGTACAGTGCTCTGTTCAAGATAATGAATTACAATTGGACAAGGTCTAAAAACGGGATATTAAAACGATTAGAGTAATGAAGTGTCTATTTTGAACTTGGCTTCCTTGCCTTAGCCAGAGTTTGAGAAGTCATATAATTCCTCTTTATAGGAATTTATGAGAAGGAGTAACATCTGGTGGGGAGAGCGAGATAAATTTTTAAGGGAAAAAGAAATCTAAGATAAATGCCTAATATCCAACAGTCCTGAATAAATTTAAAGTGGAAATTAAAGGACCTTGGAGTACAGCCATGGAACGACCTCCAAATCAGGTCATGAACCTAACTTGTGTTCAGGTTGGAGCTTTATAAAGTTATGGAAAAGACTATCAGTGAGAAGTTACTCTACTGACATCTGAATGGATTTCTGAAGAAACCGGATGAATTATTTGTATTACAATTACAGTATCAAAACCAGGTTTTGGATTTTGTCCCTTGGTTGCAGAAATCAGCCTTC
Source organism: Bucorvus abyssinicus (assembly GCA_009769605.1). Classification (NCBI taxonomy): domain Eukaryota; kingdom Metazoa; phylum Chordata; class Aves; order Bucerotiformes; family Bucorvidae; genus Bucorvus; species Bucorvus abyssinicus. The sequence continues at coordinate 68,539,242 of CM020063.1, read as the reverse complement.
ATTAAGCTTACACCTTATCACAGGACAAATTAATAAATCAACTTTTTTTTTTTTTCCTTAGAAAAAGATATAACTTCTTTCAAGTATTCAGCCCCCAGTTCTCCAACAGGACAATTTAATCTATGAAATTCTTTCATATCTCTGTTGGAATCACTATAATACACCAATATACCAAGCATTTTTCCAAAATTCTTCAATTTATTATTCAGAGCATCACTGCGGACCAATTGAAAAGCCAAATGCTAGTGACCTGCTGTCCAAGAACTAGAATCATACTGTTTTTCAAAACATTGATTGGCAAATTTCTATTTGGGGATTTTTATTAGTACATTGGCATGACTATATTAGGACTAAGTAACTGAGCTGCACTGAGAAATTCAGTAAAGATGATTGACAATACTTGGTAACTATCAACAGATCTGACCTAAACAGTTGCATAGCTAGTTTGTCAGTAGCATCTGCAATTTTTCTACAGCTAGACGTCTGACTCATACATGTTGTACACCTGAATGTTTGAACATGCCAAGTTATGGACTGAATTTTAGAGACTACATTTGGAATCTGTTTTTAATGTTTCATCAAGAATTTCAATCTCCCAAGCCATTATGAGGTTTCCACTATTAAATATGGAATAACGTTAAAAAGCTTTGGAGCACCAGCTAAAATGACTTTATGTAACATACAGTTCTCTTATACTAAACAAAAAAGACATGAGAACACACCAGGGAATAGAAGCTGAATTGCACTAGAAAGATAATAATTCCTTTTGCACTTCAGATGATCTAGTACAATATGGAGAGTGAAAAGTGGTGATAAAAATTCTCCAGTATGCACTTCAATTAGTGTTACAAACTTGCAAGCTATAGCAATGATTTTCCTAAAATTAAATTTTTCTGAAAAATTTTATTTTTAAATGAGGTCACCTCATGCAGTTTGTCTCCTATGTAAACACACTAAATAAAACAGTGATGAACACAAGATTTTCCTCACACTATTCACTAGTGTAAAAGAGAAGACAAATAATTAAACAAACAAAATTACTGAGCCAAACCTCTGGGATTTTTGGACCAAGGTCAGGAAAAATTCATAAAAAGATGAAAGCTACTGTTAACATAATTCACAATGCAACATAATCCTTGCTTGAAGAAATTACTTACATGTGAAGCATGTGCTGAATATTCTGCTTCCAGGTTGAGGTTATCCCAGCACTTCTTGCTTGCTTATAGCAGCCAATCCAAACTCAGAAAATGAACTTGAGGTACCAGTGGCTTACCTTGGCACAACTTGCTGTCCGAGGTGGGAGTGAATCCCATCTCACACTCACAACGGTAGGCACCAGGGACGTTCAAACACTGTCCATTTTCACACAGATTAACATTTTCTGCACACTCATCAACATCTGGTGGGAGACAGAAAATGTTTTTGCAACTATGTTTCCTTAACAAAATACAAATACTGATATCCTGACGTTCAAAATAATAGTGCTGTTTCATACCGTTGATATAGACCAAAACATTTACACCTGAAGATGAAGCAAACCGAAAGAACGCAGAAAAGCAAATATAATGTTGTTTCCAAAATTATTCCTTTTACCCTGCATGATTCCTTACTTCTTGTTTTTCCTTAATAGATTTAATTTTTTTTTAAATAAAGCAAGGATTTCAGATTCAGAACCATTAGCTTTGACAAATAAGTTGAATAATTTGCTTAAAAAGCCAAAACTTTGTCTCCTGGTATATATTGCTATATTACTTTGCCATAAAACACTTTCTTCATTTTATTAATCAACCCTAGTATCACATCTGATTTTCAAAAAACATCGTAGGGATGAAACATCATAGAAATGAAAGTTCTTGTACATTAACCACAAACTTGAAACACATAAACATATAAAATTTTAAGAACTTTATTCTGAAATAATAAAAAAAACCCCTTACACTACTAATAAGAAGACTGTCTTGTTAAGATATAAATTAATTTTGATTTAAAATTACCCTGTTAGCTAATAATGAAGGCATTCACATTTTACTATCATTAGGATGCATTCCTTCAAACCTTCAAATTGCTTGCTTGGCCACATACAGGACACTTGCATCTCTGCTCTGCAAGTGCTAAAAAACACAGTAACTCAATATTCATCCATTGACGTTTAATAAAAAATCTTTACATTTTATATAATCCTTTACATGTTAGTTTATTTTGAATCACTTACTATGTTCTAAATGATGTTCATTCTTAATAGTGAGCATTTACCAACAAATTTAAATGCAGTAATCATGGGCAATATTTTTCAACTGTAATTTGTTTTTCTTTTTAAGAAGTTCTATGCTAATGATTAAATCCTGTTCAAAGGATTTAACACAGTGAGGAGAAAACAGATGATACCTTCCCTGACAGAGACAGACCTGGCCTACAAGACAGAAACTGTAACAGGGAGCCACTGTTTTGTGTACTTGACTAGAGAGCCTGCAGCTGCAAGCAGCACATGCACATTCAAAAAATTTGGCATGAAGAGGAGGAGCAGCAGGAGGAGGAGGAAGCAGACGGGAACTACACCCAACAAATGGGCCTCATGGGTCCGATTTGGCATACAAATCAAAAGAACAACCAGTTGCCTTTGTTACCTTTTCTTCAGCAGATGGGAAGAATCCTGATCTTAAAAGACTTTTACGTTGGTTATCAATCAGTGACAAGTCAGCTTTCACAGAAACTTCTTACCAGAACATGTAAATCCATCCCCAGTGAATCCCTCTGCACAGGCACAAAGGTATGACCCTGGGGTGTTCACACATTGAGCGTTCACACTGCACTGGTGGGTCCCATTGGAGCATTCATCAAGATCTGCACATTTGGGGCAAAAGAGGGAGAGCAGTAACAGAGCAGTTAGTATGCTTGGCTTACAATTAACCGTCAAGCTAACAAGCTCAACTGCAAAGGTGACTTAAGTCTCCAGAAATATACAAATTTCTCATTAGAAAATAGCAGGGTTAATCTATAGCCATTTCAGTTTAGTATTTCTTCTTTTACATTAAAAAGCATGGGATTGGGTAAAATGTTTCCAAGCAACAGATGGAATTCAGCTGACTCATTACTTGAATGTTAATATCCTGTTAAAGACCTTGAATTCAAAATGAGTTAAAAACCCAATAAACCAAAGAAATACAGAGAGATGAAAATCTGCCATACATTTGGAGAGTCTTCTCAAGTAATAGAAGAATGTGACAACAATGTAACCCCATGGAAGTTTATGAAAGCTTTCTTATTTGATTGGATGTCAACTTGGATGAAATAAAAGAAAAAAGAAAAAAGAAGAGTTTTCCCTTCCCCTCAGGGCATGTTGGATGGGAATGGCCATATGGGTCCATGACACCTGAGTTACACTAGCTAGTGCTATAGGGTAACCGATAGTCCCTTCCCACCCATTTTCACAGTGGTCTTCTGGAACAACACTCTACATCCAGGAGCTATTCTAACTATGAGGATGCTGCTGGAAAAAATTCTTGAAGTTTTTTCTTCAAATGGGACTTTTTATTTACTTAGTAGAATCTCACATATTTTTAATTAAGTATAATAACAAAGTCCAGGGGGCCTCCCGCTTTTTTCTCATATATGGTTTAAAAAGCTAACAAAATCTGGCCTGCAGTGAAATCTCATAATATGGTACTTTTTCTTTCACGTATTACACCAATAAAGCCCAATTCTTAAATAAAGCTCCTGTTCCATAGATCCTAAATGCTTGGAAAAAAAGGTAAATATTACAATTTTTACACATCAAACTGAAAAATGAAAGCAAGGGGACATGATGCTACAGCCCAGCAAAAGTAGAATCAAGTCCAGCCTGCGTTATATTAGGGCCTATAAAGCAGATAGACTACAGGATGTTTACAAAAAATGGTATTAAGTAACAGAAATAGTATCTTAGTGGCAGGAAATCACACTTTATTTTTGACTGATTTTTTTTAATTTTGCATAGTCTAGCAGTTGTATGCAAAGTTTGTAAACTACATAGTTAATTCAGTAAGAAGTTACACAGACAGGCTTCTGAGACAAAACCAGCTTTTTTTTTCTCAGAAAACCAAACTCCTGAAACATAAGAATCTTGCGTACCCATCTATCCACAGAGTGAGTAGACAGAAAAATAAAATTTTGTTTCTAATGGAGTAATCACACACTTTGCATGCTTTCATTAAAAAAAAAAAAAGGAAAAAAAAAAAGAAAAAAGAAAAAAAGCTTTATTTTCTGTCTACTTACCAATACATTTAATGCCATTTCCAACCCATCCTTCTCTGCAACTACATTTAAAACTTCCTGGTACATTGACACACGAAGCTTGCATGTCACAGTTGTGAGCACCAATTTCGCATTCATCCACATCTAGAAGCACAGAATTAACTATTAGTATTTACATCAGGAGCATAGGAGTATTACAGATTATTTTCCTTTTATATGTTCCTTATTTCCTCTGTGCAGGTTTGCAGTCCTTTAAAAAACAAATGTTCAAGACTGATTCAAACAAGTTACTTAGTATTATACATTTGTGAAAAATAGCAACAATTGTATTTTCATTTTGTTCTTTGTTTGCAAACATGACAAAATCAGTCTTCTTTCTTACAACTGCTCTTCAGTTTGAAATTAAAGCTATTTTCCAGACATATTGAATATGCTGATCCTTCTATGTCTAGAAATGGGACGCACAGGCATGTTTCTCTTGCAAAAATCATTAGTCCAAGATTTCAGTAATTATAGAACAAATTCTTAAAGACCAAATTATAGGAGAAATTTTTTCAACTTTCCAGAAGAATAATTTTGGATGAACTTAGCTTCCTGAATGCAGTGGGCCCAGCTTGCAGAATTCAAGGTACTGCTTAACTATCACAGGAACTTACAGAGTTTGGAACTGACTATGATTCTTTAAAATTTGTTAGCATGGGTAGAAGGATGGCATATACTTTCCCTTCTACATCATCACATTTTTTTCATTCTGCTTTTTTTCCCCTTTCATCCTGTTCTTGGACTACGGGGTCATTTCCTGCAGGTTTAGTTGACAGATGAGTTCATACTTTAAGTATGTATGACAAACGAGTATTGATAAAATACTTCTACGCAGTTGTGCCCACCCAAGCTATATTTCGTACCACAGACTGATAAAAGCTTTGCCTTTAAAATCACAGCTATGTAAGGGGTCTCTTGTATCATATTGATACTGGTCAAGGAATGTACCTTTTCAAACCCTGGATACATGCTGACCTATGTAAAATACTTACTCTTATATTTACTATTATGTATGGATACCAATCTCTCAGTTGTGTGTGAACTCTTGTGCATTTATTTTAACTGAAAGCCAACCAACGTATGTGCACATCATGACATATATGCTGGAAATCTGCTTTACCTGTGCATCCAGTGGTTCCTTTCTTGACTGAATATCCTAGCTGACAGTGACAAATGAAGGAACCTTTAGTGTTTTCACACTCCCCAAACATACAGATGTTGGAATTCAAATCACATTCATTCACATCTGTAAGTGCGTATAAATTGATTATTAGTTGAACATGACTGTCATTTAACAGCATACTTTGTCTTTGTGCAATACTTTCAATCAGGTGAAAATATCAGAAGTATGGTCAACCCCTCTAACATGTGGCATTTATTAATCTTCATCATAATACATTTCAGCCATTCCACTCTGTATTCTTTTAATTGCCTAAATACAGGTAAGGATAAATGTGTAGTCCAAATATCACAGTGCTTTCTAATTTGTTTAGAATGCTAATTATTGGACTAAGTAATTTACTTCTTATAAGAATCACTTTAAAGCATTTTTTAGAAACATGTTTTTGATCATAATATAGCTGTAATTTTCTTTCAAAGAAAAATTTATACAGTGAATTGATTGCTTCTCCTGTACTGATATTATCTACAGGTTTTGATTTTTATCACTATTTGAATAATGATATATACAAGTGTGTTGATACCTCTGAATAGCATTTGTAAAAATTATAAAAAATACGGCAGTAAACTCAAACAGGTTTTTTTAATAAGAATTCAACTTAGGAAAGACAAGGAATCTTACAAAACAATGCAACTGGTATAAGAACAAACTAGAATTGGGCACTTTTCAAGGGGGTAACTGAAGAGTTTCATGTAAGTGTTCTGAGTCATACTGCAGTGGGGCCATACCTTGTCCAATATTTCCATTTGTCCCTTGAAGTGATCATATTATGACATTAAAGAGACTTACTGTACCAGGGACAAAAAGGCATTTCTGGTATTTGTAGTTGTCTTTTTGAGTGAAGTAAGTTGTCATGTAATGCAGCCAAAGCAGAGGCCCACATCACATATAAATTAAAAGATAATTAAATGGGATAGAATTAATATTACCTTGCCTTAACCCCCAATATAGGCATGCTAAAACAGCATAAGTAGCAATAGCATGTAAGTGTTGTGTAATAATGAGATAGTATACACAGATAGTTTTCTGTAAGGATGTGAACAAGCAGACTGCCAAAAGGACGAATAGGGGTGAAGCTGCATGTTGGACACATCAAAGTTGTAGAAGTTGACAGGCAAAGGCCAGTGTAAGCACAAGGGACTGCAGAGCAGCAGGTAAACCTCACAGGTACACCAGAAGAATGACAGGCAAGACAAGAAAACAAAATAAGCCCTACAAGGAGTAGAAGGGACCCTCCTTTCTTTGAGGGGGGTGACAGCATAAAAATATAAACATGGAAAATTGGAGAAGACGACAGACCCACTTCAGTTCCAGATCTTCTTGTAGATAAGTGCTCAAGCCCAATCACCTTGACCTTTGTGCCTAGACAACACCAAAGGCTGGAAGCCAGTCAATGCAAACTACGTGTAACATCCCTGTGGTATCATATACTTGCATATAATTCAGAATGTGATTGTTAAAAACTAACAGTTTCGTATGTGCAGTGACAGTTACCAATATTGTGTAAGAACTGGCCATTGGCAAATACATTGTTATTAAATAAATTTAGTAAAATCTAGTTTCGTATCTTAAAACAGAGATGAATGCATCATTCTCCTAAACACACTCTCTACTGCAACCTTTATTTCCCTAGTATATTCAGCTGTCACACTGTCAGGCAAAGGAAAGCTGCCATGCTCCAAGTCTCTGCAGTTGCAGGAGCTGCAGTCTTACCTCTGTAGTTCTGCTTTCTGAAACACCCCTGGAACATAAGAATTGACCTGCTTCTTCCAAAATCTCACTGGAAAAGCCTGATCTATGAAGCATATCAAACAGGGAATTCTTAACACCGCAAAGAAAATTCAAACTCCTTCTCTTAGTAACTCATGGCTATGAGTAGCTCCTGCACAGACTTTCATTTAGGTTTCAGAGAATGCCTATGAACATTGGCACCTTTATAGTACAGACCTGTATCTACCACTCTGCTATGCCATTAGAAAATAGGTAGCTAGGAAATAATTTTTATTAATGATCCCAAGTGTTTATGTGTGTGTGACGGGGTGAATTCCTTGCTGACAATTAAGTCCCTCTGATTGTGAAAGAAGCTGAAAGAAAGTTCAGGACATTTCAAGAGAGGAAGAAAAATCAAAATGTTTATCACAGCTGAGGTTAAGTAGGAGTGGAAGAACAGTCACTAACCATTGTCCCAATGCTGCTACCAAAAGACAATTTGGGAGAGGGTAAAGAGCAGAGACATTAAGAGCATGTCCTTGAGAAGAATTGCTTCCAAAAGCTAGAGCTATCTCTGGCACATACAAAGACTCAAAGCCACATGATGAAAACTTTCCATTAGGAAGAAAACCTGTCCTAATGAATAATGTAGTTTGTACCTGAACTGTGTTTTGAATTCTTATAGTGCATGCTAAATACTCAAAATAGATTTTCAACGATAACACAGGGCTTTAACATTACTCCAGAATTTACCCCATTTGAAAGCTAAATATTCTATAATTAAAGATCTGGTTAAAAACTCGCAGTTAAAACATAGTGTTATTATGAGCTACATCTATGTCAACTTTTTGACTTTATTCAAATAGCTCCAATTTTACACTAGTTAAATGGCAAAGATCATACACGTCAAATAAATACAAGATATTGCAAATATTTCTGCTGAAAAGAATTATCAGGTACTTTGTTGAAAGTAGGGTAGGGTCCAGTACGAAACTGTAGTTACCCCAAAGGCTTTTTGACAAACTTGATGATGCTGTTAGCAAGGAAAGCAATTACATACTTTGCAGAAATTCATACCTGGCACCTTAATACCAGATACTATTTTCCTAGAGAAGAACATTTAAGAGCAGTTGTGTATAAAATGAAAAAAAAAATATTCTGATTTTACAGCTACTAATATGACTAATACGAAAAAAATATTGAATAGATTGGTACTGAACTTCCAAGTTGTTTGCGTAAACATGGGTACGTGCACATAACTGAAAACAAGAATCTGGAATGACAGAAGTGAAGGTGAAAAGAAAATCTTAAATTCAACTCTAACTGTGGAAGAAAGGAGGCAAAACCAGCTCAGGACAGCTTTGTCTAGCATTACAGAAAACTAGTTTTTCCTCAGTGTGTGTGTGTGTGAGTGTGCACACGTGCAAAGTGAAAGTTTGTTTGGCAGATGCTCACAAAATATAAAAAGATGTTATTAGCATAGCCAAAGCAACCTTAAAATGTGAAACATATGAAACTTCATGTTAAATATAAAAGGTAAGAACTTCATTTAAACACCAAGATTACTAAACAGGTTTGGTTAATTTGAGAAGATATTTTTAATTTCATTTAAAATTATTCATGATAACTTTCTGTAGTTGAGGGAATAAACGAAAACATTTAGAAAGAGAGAAGAAAATGCTGAAGCACTCAAACTCTTCTCAATAAAGGTGTTTTAGAGGAATCATGTCATTATAATTAAATCACTCCTATTTTTGTAACTATGTGATTTGATTCATCTTTGTCGACTTTCCAAATTCTTTTCTAGCCTTCCTGACATCTGTAGTGATAGGCAAGAAAGATCTATGAATTTTTTTTTTTATAGTATACATAGTTTCAATACCCACTTTTAGGGACCCAGCAGAACATCCTAAAACATTAGCTGCAGAATCTTAGACTTACATTAAGTTTGATGCAAGCAGCTACTTACCAATACAAGTTTTCATATCCATAGAAGCCATAAATCCATCATAACAGAGACAGCGATACTCCCCTGGAATATTAGTACATTGTCCACCATCACAGATATCTGGATTGTTTTCACATTCATCAATATCTGGAACAAAAACAACAACAAAAAACAGGTAATTCTGTCACTCTGGTACATACTGCTGAAAGAAAACCATGTTCATATTGGCTGAAAGATATGATGCTGGAACTTTTTCAGATATTAAAACCTACCTGCACATGTCCTGACATCTGGCATTAGAGCGTAGCCATCACTGCAGCTACATTCATAGCTGCCTTCTGAGTTAGTGCAATGTGTGTCACAGCCTCCATTCATTATCGTACATTCATCAATATCTAGGGAAACAACATTAATAGTAGTAAGTCTACTTTTATAAGGAAAAGTCATCTTCTTCTTCCATTTTACTTAGCAGATGGAACAGTTTATCAGTGATATGATTATGAATAATTATTCTCACTGTAGTGTCTCTGATTTATATTTTGTTCATCTCTCTCTCTTTCAACTGCATTTTCACCTGTGGGAGCAAGTGCCTACTTTCAGTTGTTACTTTTCTTCATATGAATTACTATGGATGTAAAAAAGTGCCAAACACAACATGTGGAAAGAACGAAAAGTCCTGAGAAACTTGGGTTTCATTAAAGCTTGAAATGTAGCACAAATTTGTATTTTTGAAAAAAACCCCAAAAACCAATAAATAAAAAACCCCTCAGTATCTCTGTTCTCCTTCGCAATGTGATGACAACTACATAATTCAGTATTACTATGGTGAAGGATTTAAGAATTGTATACATAAGAATAAAAAGTGAAAGAGAAAGATGGTGCTGTTCTTGCTTGATCAAGAAATCAAGCAATATTTTCTTGTTGTTAGCTCAAGCCTCTGATTTTAATGGAGTATTACCATATTTTTTTCTCCAAATACTCTGCAGAGTTCAGAACAGCAACAATCTTTCTATACCTGCTTTATATTTCTAAGGTAAAAGAAGGGTCTACGATAATTCATCATATACCTAAAGCATATGAGAAGATGGCCCTGCTCAGTTTCAAAAGGAAGTTATCAAACTAAATAATAATAAAAAAAGACAGGTGAAACAATATACACTGAAGGACAAATGCATTGGTGAAGGTGTACAACACTTGCCTATGCAGCCTTGTTTGTCAGGAGTGGCCTGGTATCCAGAGTTACAGGAACACTGGTATGTTCCAACCATGTTCACACACTTGCCATTTCTGCAGAGATTGTCACTTAATGAGCACTCATTTACATCTGGAAAAGAATCATTCTTATCAATTACTTGTTATTCAGAATGCAGACTCTAACTGTTCAAATGCCAAAGAGGGTGAGAGATAGTATTTTAAACTGGTGGCTTTTAGGCTTTTTCACTTTCTTTCTTATTCTTAGCATGTTCCATTTCAAGGCATGGAGCTCTGAACAGTATGTTTAAGCCAGCGTCCGAAGGTTTATCTTCTTTGTTTCTGGTCTGTGATCATTAACTGCACAGTCTGCTGGTTTAAACCAACTCTTGAAGCAGCTATGCATCAAAAACAGGAACCAAAGAGATTACACGCATTATGTTTTTTGCATTTTTTTCACCATTTTGGTGAGTTATGTGCAAAAAGGAGAGCTGTATTTCAATAAGGACAATACTTTTTTTGTGACTGTAGGAACCAAGTTCACTTTGCACTTCTATGTCTTTTACCTGTAAGTTGCCAACATGAGTAGTACAGTCCTTTGAGCTGCTAAATAATCCCTAAGCACCCTGGTAAAATACTCCTCTTTGAAGTCAACAGCATTAAGGGCACTGGAGATTTTAGAGTATCTGTTATAAGGTTTTAATTTGATGATACTCATGAAAAGGAGAAGGATGAATTTGTATAAGATATTCTCAAGACCCCATCCTTGCCAGAGACAAAAAGTTTTCATAGCACAAATGACCACTCTTGTTAGAAAGCTGGACTACTATCCTGAGCTGAAACTCACCTACGCATTCCACATGTGATGGTGACAGCTCATGTCCCAAAGGACAGTCACACTGAAAACTCCCTTCGGTGTTCACACAGGTGCCACCTCTACACAGCAGAGGGTTGCGTTCACATTCATCAATATCTGCAGAGAAAACGTGGCATAAATATAAAATCATTGCTAAGGAGCAACAGAGAGAAAAGCAATTCTCAGTGTCTGTAAGTGACAAAATCTGGAGGTCAGAAGTAAAAGAATTGTTTCATTGAAGCAGTGCTGTTCCTTTCCTCATACTGGGAGAAGTAGTGCCCTTGTACAGGGCAAACAATAAGCCATACATTATTAACTCTAAAAATGGGTAATTTTCCCCTCAAGAAAAACAGAAAAACAACTTTCAAAATTAAGTATTCTAGGAGACACAGGACACAAGAAAAGACAGCAACTGTTTGGATGGTTGTCATTTTGAACAACCTATTAATGTGATGAAATTTTTAAAAAAGTGCTTCTTAATGCAATCAGACATCCACTTAGTTATGCATTGAAATCATTTGTTTGTGGACGCCATTAACGGGGATGCATGTGTAAACTTTTAACTAAATGGCTATTCAGTTTGAAAACTCCTGCATACGTCGTTGTGTGGCTGAGAAATATGCTTGCTGCAGCTTATAATGGCAAACTGAATATTTGACTCACAAACCTGACAAAACCAGCTAACACTACAGATGTGGATGAAATATGACCAAAAGATGTTCAAAGTGCAGGATGCACTCATACTTTTGGACTCCCAGGAATCATTACAGCTGCCTATCCTTGAAACCAGAGCCTTGTATTCAGATAGGGAGACTAACGTTATCTTCCATTAGGCTGAGGATTTAGCCAAGATATCATTGGGTTTTGCAGGTTATTCACAAAAGGGGAGAAACTGCCTTGTGATAAGAATTCAGCATCTCTTTTGCTATCTCCTGCTTGGATACTCGTTGCAGATCCAAAACATTTTCAGTGAACATTATGCCCCCCGTTTCTTAGTTCCTGCAAAAGGCCCTCAAGGAGACTTTTCTTATCTCTTCATTCTCTGCTTATTATGTGACATCTTGCTTCCCTGCCTCTGTCGTTCAGATAACAAATCTCCACTATACAGTACTGATTCTCTTGAAGGCTATTCGGCTTCCACAGTTCAGCTGCTTTGTTCTGTTCATCTGTGATTCAGGCAATGATTTTTTACTGACTTTTTGAGTCTAAAAGCATCACAATTTGTAGGAAATCAAGCAAAGGTGACAGGAGGCCTTCATGGCTGCCTGGCACACAGGGGCATAAGACCACTTATTTGAGTTCCATCACGAGCACAAAAGCTCCTGACAAAACTCAAACACAAAAAGGAAGCAAATTATAGGCAAAACCAGGGACACGTGATGCAGGAAAAATAGAAAGGCACTATCTGAGTGTGCAGGGAGGGGTTAGGAAAGCCAAAGCCACCAGGAATTGACTCTGAATGGCAGCAGCAAAAAGATGAGGGGAAATGGCGGAAGGGAACTGATAACAAAGGACATTAAAAAGACCCAGGAGAGCTGAGAGGGAGCTAGCCAATGGAATTTTCAAGCCAATCCTGACCATCTTTGAAAGATCATGGAAATTGGGAAAGGATCTTTAGGGTGGAAGGAGAGGAAACATTAATACAATCTTCAAGAATGACAATAACAAGAACCCCTTCAGCCTCATCAAGATGAAAATCTCACACTTTCATTTTCGTTATATATTTCATGATGTATTTCATGAAGTGCTCCACCATATTAAGTCAAGATTTTTTAAGGTACCTAGTATGTTTTGGTGTGTTCATATCTATTCCAACAACTTCAGGCAGATTAAAGAGATATGATTTTTCAGGAAATGCTCTCAGAATTTCTTGAGTCCTAGAAGAATCATAGCACTTTTGAAACTCCAGCCTTCTATTCCTAACTTTCAAATATCTGGATGCCTCATTAGCCATTTTTAAACTACATCAATGTATAGTTTTGACATTCTAAAATATCTATACAGAACTGTGTAATATTAGCAAAAAGAATAAGCAAAGCTGTTCTGTCCTATAAACTATGTATCTGTTTCATTTGTTCAAGAAGTCACAATAATTATACATATGAAGTGTTCAGTGGAGCAGAGCTAGCCTAGCACAAAGTCAGGCTTCGTACAGTAAATGGACAAACACGAGGTCATCCTGGCAACACTTACCCATACAGTTTTTCATCATCATAAATCCACTTTCATAACCATCAAAGCATTCACACTCAAAGCTGCCAGGAGTGTTGACACAACTACCACTTCCACACAAGTCTGGGGAGATCCGGCACTCATCAATGTCTATTTTATAGTAACGGAGGGAGAGAAAAATCAGAGTTTAAGGTGAGTTCAATCAAACAGTGTTTAAGATGTTCACAGAAGTGAACACTTGGCCATTATAAATTAATTCTACAGGCATCATATATAGAATATAACTAAACAGAGAAAAATTAAATCCATTTAATATTTAAAGGAATATCTGATTATGAGAAACAGTTTGTGAAAGATTCATAATGCAAAGCCTTCAGAGCTCTCAACTATAGATTAAACTACATAACACGTAGGCTTCCATTAAGTGTGACTTAAAGTTAGATTTCTAAGGAAATTACTAACTGTAACAAATTCTGAGTTGTTATTATTAGAGCTACCAACTGATTCCATGACTACAGTGGCATTTATATTACATTGCTTATTATGAAGACATTTATCCAGTAATGGCATTATAAGCTTATATAAACCCCTTCCACTAGGAATTAAACTAGCTCCCTTGAAACCAAGATTTACAGTTCACTGGTTATCTTATTAAGTGTGAACACAACTTACTGTGGAAAACTATAGTAGACTTGTAGAAGGCAGAAAGAGAAGAGGAGGAAGAGCTCTTTGTAAGACACACTGGGAGTGAGGCAGGAAGCTAAAGAATAATTTATAATACAGAAATGATCCAGTGAAACAGGTCAGTATTGCAGGAGAGGACTGTAAACCAGAACTGGATAGCCTGTTATTTACTATCTCCTTACAACTCTCCAGACCTCTCTCTTCCTTAGTCTTCTGCCCATCCAGTGTTTTTGGGGTGAACTAAGGTGCAATGCCTTTGGTTCATGTTCTCTACTACACCCTCTACCTTAATATATTAAGAAATCATGAAGTCTTTACAGGGAATAAAAATAACAGAATACTTAAAATAATGAAGACATTAGTCCAGGACAGGGAATAGGATTGGTTCTGTCATCCAGGGAGTAAGGAATCAGAGAAGAGCATCAACACACTTGCAAGCAAGTTCATGACCTGGGCAGTGGACTTGTTTGAGTTAAGTGGCTGAGAAAAACTAGGGAAGTATAAGCTTAACTAAAAAACTGCTAAAGATTTAAAACACTTCTGTTTTTCACCACATGCAAGAGTCTCTTATGGCTCTGTGTCACACCCCATGGCTAGGTTTCCGCTGTGTGAAGATAGTTCAGTCCTCACGCGCAGATGTGTGGAGGTGTTGGATGGTAGCCCACGTGGTGGGCCTGGGAAGTTACAGAGTATCTGGCTTTCTGCAGGCTCTACAAAATATTTTATTTCTAATTTAAACAAAACAAAAAAAGTCTTCCATTTAATAAAACCTGGTTCTCCACAGCTGGTCAGTGGAACATTTTAATCAGAACAAACTTTCAATGGAAAACAGAACCAAAAAAAGCTTTTGCAGGGAGAAGCTTTCTGACCTATTCTTGTTAGTTCAGAAATAAAGTTTGTTAAATGCATTTCTAATCAATTCAATCACTGTAAAACCAAGGAAATCGCCATTTGGGGCAACATTAACATCCAGACCAACCTCGGTTAACATGCCTTACCACCCACACTCCGTAATACTCGGACTCACTCACAGACGCCTGTGTGGTATAACAAAACCTCCTTCATTTTCAGCAATGAGCCACCCACAATGCAGGCATCCAGGTTCTCATAACCAGAAAACTATCAAGCTTATCTTCTGTTTCAGTTTTTCCAGGCAGTGAATAATAAAATATTAAACTTTTATATTAAATGCATGTCTCTTCCTCAGTTAACATTGCACTGATGTCAGAATTGCAGAGGACTCTCTCATTTGGTAATACAATGACCAGAGAGTAAGGTATGTAAATTAAATTAATCTGTATATTAAAACACTGAACTTGGCTTCGCTGATGATCCTTACTGAATTTTCATGTTGTACTGACAGCGCTTTTGACCTGTTGAGGTCCCTTTCAGCCTGGACTATTCTGTAATTCTAGGAAAAACTGGGGAAAATATAAGACTTACCTGTACAGTTTCTTTCCTCCATATCTAAAGTAAAACCACTGTTACATCTACATTTGAAACTTCCAATTGTGTTTCTGCATTTACCATTCATGCACATACCAGGGAACACTTTACATTCATTAATATCTATGAAATAAAAACAAAACAAAAGAGCATTCTTAAGCACAAATATATATAATTAATGGGAATTTCATGTTCCTTCTTACCAATTGCATTGGGCACAAAAGGCAGCGTTTGGGCTGCAGGGGACTGCAGGGATGGCAGTCTCCTCCTACACAGGTTAGGAGAATGGAAAAATGAAACCAAGGAGGCAAGTGGGAGGGCCATTGTTGGAGACACGACTGGAGATGCACTCCTGGAAGGCACAACTTCATGTATGAGAAGGAACCCTTGAGGCACTGCCATCCCTGGAGGACCTATGTCAGGACAGAGGCATCCCTGAGGGATGCCAGCCTATGGAAGACCCACACCAGGGCAGAGATGCTCCTGAGGGTCTGCAGCCTGTGGAATACCCACACAAGGGCAGGGACACCCCTGAGGGACTGCAGCTGTGGGTGACCCATGGCAGGGCAGGGACATGCCTGAGAGACGGTAGCCTACAGGTGACTCAAGCAGGGGCAGAAATGCCGTAGGGTACAGTGGTCCATGGAGTATGCATGGTGGGGCTGAGACACCTCTGAGGGACTGGGACCCACATGCAACCCCTGCCAGGGTCGGGAGATCCTTGATGGACCATGACCTATGGGTGATCGATGCTGAGGCAGAGACACGCCCCAGGCACTAGATACATGCGTGACCCACATTGGAACTGCGACATTGTGAAGGAGAATGGGCTGTGGACAACTCATGCTGGAGCAAGAACACCCCGAGGGTCTCTGTCCCATGGAGAGGCCCATGCCAGGGCACAGGAAATGAGTAAGAAGGAGGGAGCGAAGACTAAGCAGCAAGAGGTGACAAAGAGAAACTATTGCAGTGTGCCCAAGGCCCTTTGCTGCCAACTGCCTTACCATGGGACTACAGGGGCCAGACACCAGAAACGGTGGAGAAGAGGTGCTGGCCTGAGGCTGAGCCTGCAGGTAGGAGAGAAAAGATGTTTCCCTACCTGTTGAATTGTTTATGCTTTCTTTGTTTGCAAATACCCAAACCAGTAATTAAAAGTTTATGATAATCAGCAATCAATGAAATTCAGTGAAATTAAGACTCTCTTGCCTATGTTGCCAGTATGTGTATAGTGTTCTATTTTGCTTTCTAATACATGGTGTTGCTAAACCAGCTTATAACTATTACCTGGTTGACTTTTTTTTTTTAAAATTGAGATTGTCAGAGTGGAGATAATTATCTGGACCTTAGTTTAGGAAAGGGTAATTTTTCTTTCGTAGAATATGAAGTGTTTCACCTTTTCTAAATGGGTAACACAGGCTGTTAAAGGATCTTGCACAGGACAAGTACAGGTTATTCTCATGTCAGCCTCTCTCTTATGCAACCTCTCAACAGCATTTACAAACATGAATGAGCTTTTCTTACATTCTATGAAATAATCTGCTGGATGAATGTCCTTTCCTGAGAATCATCTTTTTGATGAAACAAACTTCTATCTCCTATATATTATTGTGAATGGAGAAAAGTGTGGTCCAAGTAAAAAAGCAGAAACAAGGAAAACCTTACAAAAATCTTGAATTGACCAAGATTTTTCAATTATTAAATAATTAAGAATTTATTATTTCTGATTAAATAATTTTTAATAAAAATAAACAAGTACATTATTATTATTAAATTCCTTATTTGTTTAGTAAGTCATGTCTGAACATTGAGAGCTTTGCCTGTGAATAGTAACTCTTGAAAATAAGAGTTTATTTATGGTGAAGCCGAGGTCAAATCTGTTAAAGTTGTCTCAAGCAACTCGACATATTTCAATACAAATGCTTCAGAATACATCCTGTTAAAAACTAAATAAAATACTGAAATATTTCCAGATCACCTCAGCTTCTGAACGCAGAAATTTACAGTTTTTCTTCTCAGATCTCAGTCACCTAAAATATCTCAGATCTGGTTTCTTAACATTTTCCAGCCTCTTCAGTTTTGGTTTTTTCTCCATAGGATGTGAAGCTAGTGAAACTGGACTTCTTTATCACTGCAGCTTCTTGTTATCATTGCCCTTATAATTTTAAAGCAACAGACACACTTCTCTTTTAAACACTTATTAATTTTGCAAACCATGGAAAGAACTCATTCTTCTTCATTCTCTCTTTCAGAGAACCCTCATCAAATTTTAGCAACATTTTACATTTACATTTTAACTCCCTGACTTTTTGGAACTTCATCTGACCCTCAGTTCACTCTTTACAAAGCACTACCTTAAAAAAAATGCACACTTTCTGTCATTCTCATCATTTACAGCTCCCCTCCCTTCAGCCTTGTTGTAGTCCTTTGTTTTTAATCCTTACCAAATTCAAACTTCGGACCTTTTCCTTTTAGGCTCCTGTAAGACTCTTGAGCACCATGCAAGCAGAGTGTTTCCCACCTGCAAGGTCAGTTCTTTCAGGCAAACATATTTATAACATCTCTCTTCTCAAGTACAGATCAAACGTAGCCACAAATCCTGCCATTTTCTTAGAATATTCACCCAGATGTAATTAATTTTTAGATCCAAGAATGAATGCTTACCTTTGTAAAATGGCCTGCCAGTTAAAGTATCTCCCCTGCTGGAAAAGCCAGGACCTCTGGGGCACAAAGCCACATATTCCTTGGTGCCAGGTTTAGGACACTCCTCGCAGTCGGAGCCCCAGGCAGCCCCCACAGCACAGCAGCAGGCATCCATACGAAACTTGCCAGGCACAGACTGAATGCACTCATCTTCATCCCATTTCAGGTAGCATTGCTCCATGCGATTATCTGCTCATTTTACAACAACAAAGAGGCATTTTACCCTTTGCTAAAGTTTTGTTTTTCAGAAGCATCTATTTTTGAAGTATGGGTACATGTGAGGCTCAGTTTCTGGAAGACAGATTTATGCTTCAGACTCTACACTTCTGCACAATGTTCGACCATTTGAAGCTGCTAATATTGCACTACAATTAAGTTTCTGTTGTACCACATGAAAGTACAAGCATCTCTTCTGTTGTTTCCCAATATTAAGACCGTTACTCTGATATGATTGTGCTTTTGAGGTTTCTAGGTGTATTTGATAGGACAGAGACACGTACTGCTTTACTGTATCAGGTATACTCATTTATGAACTGACCTGCATTCATGTTTGAAAAAAAAGTCCTACCTATGTTTATATTATTAAATTAATAATACAAGAAATACAGAGAAAAAATATTGCTGACCATTGTTAGGCTTACTTTAACACCAGTTAACAGAAGAAAACAATATGGTTTTCAGAAAAATTAATTACACTTATACTCAAGGGTCCCATTTACAGAAAAGCAGGTTCAACCAAAAGACAGATCAACGAAGTGTACAGGCAAAATCTATAGTTGCATACCCAACTTGCAGCAAAAGTTCTACGGACTGGTCTGTACACAGAAAAAATCAGCTTTAATACATCTCACATACAGTAAAAAATAACAATAATAACTCATTTCAAAGCATCAGTACATTCTACCCTTTTCATCTCTTTGCATCCCAGTAAAGAAAAGTAGTTTAAAATTTTCAGAAAAAAAACCCCTGGTATTTGTTAAAATATAAGATTGGTATAAAAAATGGACTGTTAAGTCTCTACATGATAATTTCTGCAAAATCACAGAATATCTATGCCCAAATTCCAAAAATCTGGCTAATAATACTGATAATGGGAAGTAGACAATGCTTAATGCAAAAAGCTTTGAAGAAGATTGAAGGTCTAAAAATAATACAGATGAGCTACTGAACTGTTTTCCATACAAGCCCTTCAAAGTTGTGCTGACTTACAATATAAATTTACCCTATGCACACCTGAAGTTAAATGATTTAGAAGCAGGTATAAGAAATGGAAATTGGTCAAAGAATACTCATGGTTTCTTGTAAACTATTCCACATCAAGATCATATTTATTTTCTTTTCCAGAGATTCAGCTGACATACTGCTAGTATTTGTTTGCACTAAAATCACTGTAGTGGATCCTGCAGGAAATAAACATATTGCACAGTGCTTGTGTAGCACAGGAGAAGGCACATATCTTGTAATATAAAAGCTCATTTTTTTCATTAAAATAATAAAAGGGAACATGGCTTTGAGGGTAAAGGAAGCCTGTGTCTTGCTTGAAAATGCCTCATTTGTTCCAACTTCTCATTCTATCAACCACAATTAAATTCACACCTGTCCTTAGCAAATTTCTCATGGAGAAATCCCACAGGGTTGATGGCCACAGATGCCAGTGTCTGGCAACAAAATTACTAAGTTTGGGATGGTTGCAGGGGTGGAATATCAAGTAAAGCCTAACATGCAAAACTTTATATGACATCATGGCTTGGCTTTGCGGACGAAGATTTGGGAAGGGCTTTAAACGTGAGTACACCCTTCAAGCCTGCGCGGTGGATTTTTTAGGTGAGGCGCAGCGTGCGCGAGACTGGCCCCACCCTTTACACCTGAGGTTCAGCTGCCAGTTGGACGGTGACAGCAAAGTCCTCAGGTCGTAGGTTTGGTTAGAGTATCCTTCTCTTAGATGGATGGCCTTACAGGGCTAAACGAGCTCCATCTGCCCGGGTTTGGAGTTAGAGTTGTCCTTCTCCTAGGATGGTTGCCCGAAGGCTAGTGAGCCCATCCTGCCCGTGGACACACTTTGTCTGACCCTTCAGTTGAGACCTGTCAGGCTTGGGAGACCCTACCGGAGGCATATGCCACCACCAGCATAGCTCTCAACTTCGCAAGGGCACGCAAGCTCTTTCCCCACGGCAAGGGGGTGCCCGTGAAAGAGATATGACATACACAAACATAACAGATATGTGCATCTGGGCAGATTTAGTTTTGAATTGTTTCTTTATTATGAGACATTTACACATGGCTGTACACACCTGCTTCATTTCAAAATCTTGCTTATTTTAAAAAATATCTCTAGAATTATATTCAAGTAAAAAAACCCCACAACTGGGTAACTATCAGCTATTGGTAAGGCACAGTGCAATTAAAGGAAAGGTGTTTCCTTAAATTTGAATCTGCTTGAGGAGAGAGAACACTGTTGAAATAAAAAAAAGGTGAGATTAGGAAAATCCTGGACACACAGCAAGGCCTGAAAAACTTTTTTTGCTTTCAGTAACCACATTTTTACTGTCCTTTGAACTGGTAAGAAAAATTAATACCGATTCCAAAATCTATTCTGACTTTTTTCCATCTGACCACTGACTTCTAAAGATGCAGATTAATGACACTTGCTAGAGGATACTACTGTTCCCTTCAACTCACACAGGGGTTCAATATTTTTTATTACTGAAGTCTTTCCTAGAGAAATGTGTGTCTTCACGGATATCATGTTTTGTCAGTAAAAGATATTAATCTACACAAAGACGAAGTCTTATTTTTATCTACACTCATTTTGATTACTCTCAGACAGACCAATTTGCACCAGCATATTCGTGCTACAAGATAGTATCTGAGTTTCACAAAATGAGTAGGCAGCAATAGAGGAGAGCACCGTTCACATCGCTTTACAAGCTGCTGGTTGACCATCTGACTGCTTATCGTCTAGTTCCCGGCGAGTCAGACATTTCTGTTCATAAAGGAGGGGTCAGACTAAGGGCAGCATTCTACTGATTGCATTGCAGGCAAATTCATATAGCCCCAAGGTATTAACAGCATTTCCCTGAACTGGCACAGGCATTTGATATCTGCGTAGGCATAAACTCAAACGTACGCTTAACAAATCGCTTTTGGAGGAATTCAGAAACAAACCAAACATCCCTTCACACCCCTTTGAGAAGGTAGGACACAGTTAAAAAGCTGGCAAACTGGAGTGCACTCCTACCTAAACACACTCGCCCTGTTCCATCCAGTGTCAGTCCTTCAGGGCACTCGCAGTGAAATGAGCCTCTGCTGTTAATGCACCGCCCATTGGGACAAACCCCCGGGAAAACATCACACTCATTTATATCTGTTGGGGAAAAAGAGTTGAGTTACATGCTAACTCAAAGGAGACAGCTACAACTTCGTTGACAATTTCAGCTGCATGAAAGAAAGTGAGAGGCTTTGATCCATACTGTATCAGGGTCTGAACACTGTTCTGAACAAGCATTTGGCTCAGTCTCAAGGGACTCTTGCAAGATCTTCAAGTCATAGGCCATAAGATGCCACATTCTCTTCTCTAAGACATGATGATGGATACAGTTCAGAGAAAGAAAAAAACTAAAGGGATTAAATCTATTTTGAAGGGGCAGCTGCATTCTCTTTTTATCATTTTGACATTCTCGAACAGTGTAACATAACACTTCCCAACAGCCAGTAACTGTTTGTAAAGGCATTCATCTAAGGTCAATATGATTACGCTTGACAAAAACAACAACATAATAAATCCTCTTTTATCTCATTTCCAAAGGAAAAAAAAAAAGATATCTTGAGTAAAAAGCAAAAACTTCACCTTCACAGGTAACACCCTTCACTCTGGCAAATCCTCTTGAGCAAGCTGTGTCTGAAATCAAGACAGAAAGATATATTGCTGCTTTAGAATGACAGAAATATAGGACTAAACAAGTTAAAATGAATGTATCTTCGTAATTCTCTAATAATTTGACTGTATAAGATGGTGAGTGTTCTAGCCTCAATCAAGAAAATTACTGACTCATACATGTTACTTAAAACAAGTGAATAGTTGGGGAAATCAAATCTTAGACAAATACTTTCTCATGTGTTTTCCTTAAGGGAGACCAGGATGTTCAGCATCTAATCATATCAATCTCTACACACAGAGGTAGCTGAAAGACAAGTTTCCCGTAAAGCTTTAATGATGCTAGTTATTACTAAAGGCTTTTTTTCCACTGCAGCTTAATAAAGGATCTGAGCAACGAGATTACTTTAGGCTAAGCATGTAGAATGTAGCATGATGTACTGATATGAAAGCTTGCTAAAATTTAACTAGTTAGAGACTAGGAAATTAAATGCCAAATATAACTAGTACATTAGTACATTATTGGTAGTACATTAGAGTGCCAATTAGCTCACTAGATGATTGGTTAGTTTTTTGATTAGCTTTACCAATCTAACCTAACCATGCTGCTTCCTGAAGTCGAAAGTAGTATCTTTGCTTAATGCTGCACTGCACAGTTAAGAACTTTGTTGGATGTTGTTGCACCGTGCTTGTCAGATGGGCTACATGTGCCCACAGTTATTGTTCCAATGAAAAATGAAAGGCTGAAACGTCCTGACACTGGTTGAGCTGCAAGTGGCATTATTCACACCTTATGGGAAGAATGTGGCACAGTATTTTACCACAAACTGGAACACACAGTTAGCATTCCCCGCTTCCATCTTCTAAACCTAGCTCTGTAATATAATGGTAGTACTATTAGGCAATCAATAATTATACATAAACTATGTGTTTGAAAATGGCAGTGTGGTGGTGTGATCTCCACCCCTCACGGGCCACTCGAGACAGGGTGTGACTCCCCTCTCTGGGCCACACAACAATACATTGGCAAAGCCAAACACAGATTGTGACAGGCAGTGTACCAGAGCGTTAAGCCCCACAACTCCCACACCCCACCCTCCTCACCCCTTAACACTTCTGACTCCTGCCTTCCCTATTCTTTGGAAACAGTAACGACAATCACCTCTTGCAGTGGACCAGAATACTGAGGTGCTCCCTTGGCACACCTGGTTCCTACTCCCCTCCCTACCATTCTGAACCTTTTTATGACCTGGTACGGTTGTACTTGGTTGTGGCCCAAAGAGAGGGATGCTAGGACTCCAAGATCCAGCAAGCAAGTTGTGGACATGCACAGACCACAATATTACATCACTTGAGTTAGGCCAAAGTGGAAAAGTACCTGACAAAAGTCAATTATTTCGGACAGCAAAGTGAGACCCTTTGAGCTCTCCTGGATTGCACCAGGCTTCATTTGGCATCTCCTTTGAGCTGGGATGTCTCTCAGGATCTTCTGAGGCCGTCATGAGGGCTGGGCGGGAATCGCCCCTATGAGACTCAACCATCACCCACTAAGTAATGCCGATGCACTGTCAGTATTGACTCTAAACTCAAAGGGGGAAATTTTGACTACAGACTAACCTCTTCCTCCCATCTCTCTACCGATTTTGGGGTTTTGCTTTGTACATTTGAGAGCGTACTCTGGGTCCTACTATTTCCATTTGTTTGTATGTGTGTCTGGATGTCTTGTGTTTCTGTATATGTATTTTGATTTAAGGTACCTTGTAGTAAGTCAGTGTGAATCTTGTCATTGCGCAATCTGTAATCAAGTTGCTGTTTTATTTGCTAAATCACTTGCTAAATCTAAAATTGATGCCTCATTAAGTGCTGCTAAAACCCAACTCTTTTGATTTACCTTATACTAGTAATAAAGTTTGAATTGTTGTCAAATCAAACCGAGTTAAATACATTCACCCACAACAGGCTGGAGAAAGTGTTAACAGTCTGCAACATAAAAAGCCTCCAAGACTTCTACCAGATATTTCACTTTATTATTGTAGTCCTTATTTTCCTACCCCAATGCACAGTCCCTGTGGAGATGAAACATATGTGATTATTAAAAGATGTATTCACATTTTATTTTCTGGTACCTTCAAAGATATTCAAATATTGTCTAATGGTGGAGATTACAAGTTATGCTAAATAAGGCAACTTCATTTCACACACTTTTTGTGTAATCCCAAAAAATATGAGAACATACCTAATTCACATCGCTCACATGGGCTGCCCCAAGCTGCTCCTAAGGTAGCACAGCATTCAGACTTCAGTGTAGCACCATTGATGTTGACTTCACAGCGACCATCTTGGATGTTAAGCCAGCAAGTCCCCTTCAGGCTGTCTGCAGCAGAATAGAAAACAGTATGGAATTGTCGCAGTAAAAAGAGGTGGCATGCAATGTCCATGCCACCAGTAGACAAAGTACCAAGGGAGAACAGGCTCTCTTTTA
The DNA here is from genome assembly GCA_009769605.1 of Bucorvus abyssinicus. Taxonomy (NCBI): domain Eukaryota; kingdom Metazoa; phylum Chordata; class Aves; order Bucerotiformes; family Bucorvidae; genus Bucorvus; species Bucorvus abyssinicus. The sequence goes on along the minus strand of CM020063.1, from coordinate 68,514,727 downwards.
AAAGCAAACCTTCCTTCAGAGTCATTCTGTATACGCTTTAGTTTAAAAGTTGTGGAAAGGAATGGCACTATCACTAAAAGTGAGCAGCAGAGCACACTGCTTGAGGCATGTTATAGTCCAGGTCCCACAGCTAGCAGAGGACCTCCAGAAATTACAGTGGATTTATTTTTTTTTTTAATCTAGTGACTGATCAGTCTAAAATACATAAGTTACCACAAAAGCAGACATCACAACCTGGGAAGCCTCCCTCCAGCTGACTGCCTGAACCAACTGCATTATGAAATCCAGGTGCTCTTGCCTCTCTCTCACTTGGTGAACTTCCAAGGTTGTGAGGAAGCCAAAAAAAAAAAAAAAGAAAAAAAGAATGAAAACAGATAAAAATGTGGGCGAGAGGGGTGTGCTATAGTCTTTTAGGGGTCTGGTTCTGCTGGTACATTAGCTATGCTTTGAACACACCTGTTAGATTATATTCCACACTGCTCCTGAGGGCTCAGCTCCAGCACACCCAGCTCCTGAATCACAAATTGGATTGCCAGGCTGGGAACCCAGACCAGCTCAGGGCAAATCCATTCCAGTAAGTGCCCAGCCATTCAGGCAGCACCTCCTGACTGCTGCCCAAGCTAGGCAGCCGCTGAGCAGAGGGGAGATTTTCAGCCACAAGTGTTATTCCGCTGCCTGAAATCCTCTGAAATTCTCTTCTAGGTACACAAATGTTCAAGTCTTAAAATCCATGCTTTCATTGCCCAAGCAATTTTTTTAAACTACCAGTTAGATCCTAAATCAGTTACATACTTTAAAAGTTGTACCTGCAGCACCTTTGCTCAGTACCTTTACATTGTTACACTCAAAAGGCACAAATTTCTTGAAACAGATGATGTTTGTGATCAGATAGCAGAAGCAGTCTGTAAAGACCTAACCCAGATGGGGGGTCAGACTGAGTAGAGTTTAAATGCATGCGTGCATACTCAGAGTTCAAAGCTAAGCAAGTGGCCCAGACAAATTTAATGAGACGACTAATGAAAGAAGAACAGGATTTGGCTTAAAAATTTATGTATATTATATGTACAAAAAGCTAGACCATCTCTTAGGTGCTGTTGGCCAGTATTACTTATACCTCACGTTTAAGCGCATTAAGATAGAATCATTCCAGGTTATTTTTTTCAAAAAACTTCAACTTTTCTACAAATTTGTCATGTTATAAAGTTATGTAGACCACAGAGAGCATAACCTTTCTTTGGCTAAAGTAACAGGAAAATAATTGTCCCAAGAATGTGACTGGAATCAGCCCCAGAAACAGGACAATGTATTTACAGTTAACTGTAAAACAGTTGAGTTATTTAGGTTACTGCTGGGCTCAAACATGTGGGGCAGAACACCACACTTAAACAAGTACACAAATCAACGAGGGGTACAGAAGAGTGGAAGAGGCATCTTTTCCACATCTTGATCAGCCTTTATCTAACAGTCAAGACTTGGGTTAACATAACTTGACCAAAGACAAATCTGGACAGCGATTAACTGGGTCAGCTCTTAGCCAGTCATGGAATGGGCATGTCCCTGGTCATCCTATGTCCCAAATTCAGGGACAAGCATAGGGAGAGAGAATATAGATTCTTTAGCTGCTCTTTTATGGCACATCCAGGTTGCTGCCCATATGATTATGTTTCTGCTTTATGTTATCAAAATGTAAATGCTTCCCTTGCTTTATTCACTGGAAGTTTCTTGAGCTCTGTATTATTTATTTTTAGTAGTGAACAGGATGGAAAAATCAAACTAGTATCTCAAAAATTATTTAAACTATACAAATCTGCAGGTGACTTTCCTCACGCCAGCTGCATCTGCATTATACTGCCAGAGTCTGCTTGTCTTATCTTTTACAGGCTATGAGTTAATTTCCTTTATTTTGCATTTTTTATTTTACATTTTTGTCTTGTCCAGACTTTCATCTGCTACTATGGGCAGTCACTACAACTTTTGTTTTGGTGAAAGGTTTATTATCCAGCATCAAAGCATTCTTTCTGTTGCTTGCATCTCTTTGATTCTGACTTGAAGAAGAATATATGCATACTACAGGCAGATGGCAGCCTACTTACTGTGCACTGTATGAATTCCACAAATCTTAACTAAAGTGTGCATAAGAAGCACAGATATTAAGTGGGTATTTCAAAAGGCACAAATGGCAGTATCCCTACTGTAGGAGAAATTCCCAAAATAGCAATGCAATACTTGTACCACCAACAGATGTACTTCAAAAACAATTCCACATTTTTCCTCTAAGCGTGCAGCCTCAATATGGCAAACACTGTCACTGCGCAAGCAGAATAAATGCAAAATATGTCAACATTTTTGCTGAATGCTTTTATTGTAACTGCTGAACTAACAACCTTCATTTGCTGGAGGTTAGAGCTTAAACTTGAGCGCAGATGTTGTGGAGTTGAATTCTGTAATGTGAGCAAGTAATTTTTTCTCTACCCAGGAAAGCTCACAGAAAGAGACAAATGGCTCACATCTGTGCTCAATTTCTACAGGTAATACGGATGCCAATGGCTTAAGCCACCCGGTTCTCCAGCCTTGAGGCTGAGCAGACTGAGCAAAGAAACGAGAGGAATTGTCAGACTGAAATCTTCTGTTTGCAAACTGAGTAAAGAACATGCATCAGACATACAGCTTCTCCATGTAAGATCAGACTAACGTGCCGTCTATGACCTGAGTCCACAGGACAGTGAAAATTAGCGCTAAGTAGCAACAAACATATTAGAGCAATAAATTGTAAAAATAAAATTATCGGTGATGTTATTACTTACTCTTACTTGTTCCAATATTGTTGTCACATGCTTTTACTTAAAAATTTTGTGCCATTTTAAAGTTCAATAACTTTAATCATCATCATGAACTAAAGAAAGAAAATCTTACTCTTACAATGCAGGACTGATTGTGGTTCTGACATGCGAGCATTTGAAGAAAATCTACAGAGGGGTCAGAATCTGATATTGCCTTACTTGGATCATTCTTATGAAGACTATAACATATTCCAAAACCACAACAGTATTTTAGCCATACATTTATGTTTTGGCATATGCTTTTCATATCTGAGGCTACAGGAATACTTTACAGGAGCAATCCACTAAAAAAATTAAGGCAAATATACAATATACAATATATATACAATTCAATATACAACTCTTTCACTGCAGTGCTAATGGGAAAAAAACCACTTGCTCTACTGTAGAGATTTAAAATGGTATTTGCATGTTTTTCACAGAGTAAACTACCTAAACTTCCAACCCTTTACTCACTTTTCAATAACCTAGTCCGCCCTCCTCTCATCACTACCAATTCCAATGGAAATTTTGTCAAGGTAGAAAAACACACAACTTGGCTTAAACAGTATAAAATGTTATGTCTCACATTAGCTGTACTTCTGACTCTCTGTCCTAACATGTTTTCACCTGTAGTGCAGAAAATCTTTCTTGAGACGATTTTGGTCAATGCAGTACATAGGTGACCACTATTCTTCACATTTTACCTGACCGTTCAGGTAATTTTTTTTGTTTGCATTTTATGTTACTTATCACTAACATTCAGGCCAAATGGGACTTCACACTATAAACATTCCAATGGAAAACATTTGCAAATTAAATCCAGAGCATTGTTACAATTAGGCCCTTACCGAACTTGTAGCACCTTTGGATGTGAGAACACAAGAAGATTAAAAACAAGCAGTACAAAAAAGCATAGGTTAGTGTGGTCATATCAAGAAATCAGCACAATGTAAAAACGAACAAAAACAAATCTAAACTTTACTGGACAGTGATGGTACCAGGAAATCTAAGAGAAGGCTTAGGCACAAAAATAACATTAACTTAAAAAATATGTTAAGGCATAGACAGACTCCATCATTAAATGGAAACTTGAGTCTTTGCATTCAATTTCCTGTCTTAAGAAAATTTTGGCAAGGCAACAAAGCTGAACTAAGAACGCCAGACAAATCCATCTTAAAATAACAGGAACATTTAAAATTAGTATCATCCAGTTATTAATGACACTCCAGTCCAATTTATCCCAAATATCTTACAAAACTTCAATTACATTGCACAAATAAGATGAAACAATGGCCGCTTGTGATCACCTGAGAAGTACAGATGTCTCCAATCCTTTGAGTTTTTTTGGAAAGGCAGGAAAAAAAAATAATGAATGGCTTCCAAAGATAATGCCAATGACATCTTGCAGGTAACTGTTGCTGCTCCAATAAAACCTGTGCAGTGCTCTGCTTTTTTTGAATGAAACAGAACCCTCAAAGGATGCTAACATTATTTTTTTATATATATATTTTTTGTGTGTGTGTGTAAAAATAAATCCGAGACAATACTCATGTGTCTGCTCCAGGGTCAGGTATCCTGAAAAACTCAGATCTGTCTTACTTACCTTTACCAGCTTCCTACAAAAGAGGTAAAGTATGAGATTGTGGTATAATGCAAAAACCATTAACAATTCCTCATAGATTAGAAAGTCAGTCTTCACAGTCTATGACAACGTCCTGAACCCTAGAACCCACGTGCTTTCCTATAACCATCTGAGTAGATGTTCCTCCACTTTCAATTGCTTCCTTGTCTCAGATTTACAAGTGGTCATAGAAGTGAGTGGGTGTTTCTGTTCTACAGCTTCTCAACCACCAGACCAATCACCTATAACTTTACTCATATTCTCATTCTCTCAAAAGACAAGGTAATTCCTAATTATAAGACATTCCTACTCTCTCCCATCAATTGATACCTGCATTTCACCACTTTCACCATAGTTTGGACATCCTCATGAATTATTTTTCTGTCAGTTTGCTCCTGCTCCCATGGAAGCAATTAAATTAGTATGCATTTGTTTGGTCTTACCTACAGAACTAAACATAATGTCTGCTATCAAGGGGAAATTATCCCAATACATTATTTTCTTGCTTAATTAATCAATGTTTTTCAAGTTAGTAAGAAAAAGGGAAAATAAGAGGAGGTAATACCCACCAACACATATCAGCCCTGTAGTGTCCAACTTGCTGCCTAGTGAACATTCACAACTGAAAGATCCAAGATTGTTCCTGCAGGCACCATTGACACACGGACTGCTTTCACATTCATTTATATCTATATTCCAGAAACAAAAGACGCTGTTAGAACTGTGATGTGGTTCTGGAAAATATTATACAGTATAAATGCTGCTGTGGACCAGGATTTGCCAAGACTGCCTGGTGTATTTGCCCCTTCACTTGCCCCAGCAGGTGACACTTAAAAATGATAGGGACAGGCAGGGAGCAAAAATGCGCGTGTGTATAGGTGCACTTATTTTGCAAATGTTAATTAAATGTCTCTTTTCTACAAAGACAGTAATTTCCAACAATTTGGCCTATAAAGTTTTCCAGCATCAGTTATAATCGTCCTGTGAAAAAACAAAACTCAATGCAACGTATTCCCAGCCACAACACATGGGGCACAAACAAAGGCCTTACTGTTTCTGTCATTTATGGTTCCATGAGGCTTTGGAAGAATTAAGAAAACCCTGTCAGAAGCAAAATATTACAATGCTAGCTAGGATTCTCTAGTTCTGGAAAGTGATCAAGATATAGGAATTGATACTGGAATACCATAAATGGTACTTCCCTCCAGCGCCTAAGTCTTTCATTTATTACCGCGAGTTTTTAAGCTTGTGCACATGCAAGAATAGGACCCTGCAGAAAGTGTTATTTGCTGATTATTTTTTTTAAATGAAATTAGTTTTAAGATTAAAACAATACTAGCAAATTATTTCAAAGAACGATTGCAGCTGCATATCCACCATTTCTTCCTGAACTCAACCGATTTAATTTTTTGATTTGGTCCTGAATCAAGCCATACATTCTAATCCTACCAGACTGTTCCTTTGGTGGTCCATAAATAAAACTGTTTAGTACTTGCTTATGTTTGCTTACTGCAACTTGAGGGATAATGTCATATCCATAACCTAAAACAGCCTGATTTAAGTTAATTATAAATTAATGTATGATCTCGTTAAGCACTGGAAACATTAATACCATCGAGAAATCATTTTCAAGACAAACTAAAATACCTTATATACATCCAGAAGACAGAAAAGATCATCTTTTTCCTAAGGCTGTTGAGGCTCAATGCAACCATGAAACCATTTTGTGCTTTTTGTTGTCAAATACTTATTTTGAACCTTTGTATTAATATTGCTATTATTATCATTGCCAATGAAAACAAATTCTACGTTTTATATTTTAAAATCTTGGTACATTTTTATTTCACTGATTTTGGCCAGGTTGTTTGCATTCCAGCTTCTCATTCATCAACCTTTTGGTCAGTGCTATGCTCTGAAGTTGAAAGCCTTTTCATCCTGCTAATGATCTTCTCCCTTTATGACACTATTCTGTTTTTTCTGTCTAGAAGATTCCTTAAGAAACATATTAAGGGCACACAGCAAGCTATTTTCACAGCTAGGTATCTTTCAGTGCATGGAAACCAAACATACAGAGCAATCTTGAAGAATAAATTTCACTTGAACATTGGGGATAGATACTAGGCATTGAGACAAATAGCGGATAGAGCACTAAAAATTCACGGGGGTATGATATAAGAAAAGCCCTACTCTGAACAAGTGTTACTAATTTGTAACATACAGAGAGAGAAGACATTTTAACTTTTAAAAGTAACCTCTGGAACACACATGTACTAAAATATAAAGGAACATAATTTTTTTTGCCACAGAAGGGGTGAATGATTTGATACTGCCAGAATTTAAAGCATTCCATGAGATGTTTTGAATATAAACACATGTTCACTTTCCAAACAGCTGGTGACATTCAGAAAACTATTGCTCCCCTGATGTTGCCTACTTCCACTCCTCTGCTGACGAGTGGTTAAGAGCACAAGTGCTCCTCACCTGCCCCAGTACAGAGTTAGTCTGTTCAGCACATGCTGTTAAGGAAATGGTGTAAGTTAACCTGCCTGATCTTACACAGCAAGAATCGTTTGCAGACTGCTTCCACCTTCCTTTCTGTATGTTTGTTTAGCTGCATGTCACTAACTTCTGTCTGATCAGTAATAACAACAAGCTGAGGACAGTAACATCTTCCACTGCTTCAGACAAATCTGGACGATGACATTGGATCATGTAAGGGGTGTTCCATTACAAAAGATTACAGCTTCCCCTATCACTCACTCAAATGCAAGACAATTTCCTATAAAAATTTTGAAATGATTGCAATATTGAGATTTACAGATCATGGAACTAAATACAAAATAATGCAAAAGACCAGTAAAATTCTACTACTCTGAATACTATTTAAAAATTGAGGCAAAAGCTAATGCTTCTGTTTGAACTTTTTTGTAGAGCCTTGCTTAATTTTTTTTTTTAATAATTAAAATTTCTCATTAGTTTCTGCTGTGTAACATTTTCATTGCTCTGACATCTGTGTTCATTAGTAATATAAGAAAACAATTTTGATTATACTGTAAAAACAGAGGACCATTTTAGTATCACCAGGCAGTAATATCTAGATCCTGGAATTGAAATATCACATAAAGCACCACAAATGCCAGAATTTGATCTAGAATTAACTACTTCATGGACTGAAGAGTGCAAATAAAGGAGAGACTTTGAGATGAAAATAGACGCATTTCCCTAAATGACAGACTACGTGTCCCTGCTATATGATCAAAGGCAAGCATATATTCTCCTTTATTTCAGGTCAGAAAGTGTTTTATCTAAGTAAAGAAAAATATTTTCATATAAAAACGAATTAATTACTTTGAAAGAAATTCAATGGCAAGACTTAACACACTTAAAAATACTGCAGGAAAATAACAAGCGGAATGCAATGATTTATGCAATATCTTAGCTTTGTCTTTTCCTCTAGTATTTGGCACCACTCTGAATCTTTTATGATGGTTTGCTGTCATGTTACATAACAAGCGGTAAAATTAACACAATTTGCAGATTTTTCACCTTCACATGTGTCTGTCTCAGTGCTGAACACATAACCCTTTGGACAAGTGCAGCTGTAACTTCCAGGGGTGTTTCGACAGAGCCCATTATCACACAGCAACCCATTCATTGAACATTCATCAATGTCTGCAAAAAGATGAGTTAGATATACCAATGAGTGCAAATGCCATAGACGCCTTCGCCTCCACAAGTAGTCCCTGTTGCTTTTCTGCAGCAACAATTAGGTTGCCAGATACGCAATTTTCTACAATACTGACTGAACAAGGAAAAATGCCAATACTCAGTTCCAAAAGTCTAAGTCATTTTCAGAAACTTCTGTTCTGCTTTTAAAGTTTTTCATTAGCAGGCTCTAAAAATAGTTCTTGGAATGACCTTGGGATCTTTGTCAAATGTATGACTTTATCACCATAACAACTTTGCAAACGTCTATTTGCTTTAATACCAGCATTTTAATTATTTTTTTTTAACATGCAAATAATGATGTGTTAGATTACTGCTCTAATCCTGTTTTACAGGCAAAAATGTTGTTATCCATGAAGCAAATATATAAGTTAAAATCTAAATTGTATAGTTCATGTATGGTAGACATCTCAAGAGTACACATATGTACAGCCCCTCCAGAGGTATAGCCTATTAAAAACTGCCCTATGATTAAGACCAGGATATCAAGTACATTGAACAGGAAAAACCCATAAATTAACTTCACTTGCTGAACTCCTCTTAAACTAACTGCAAATAATGCTAATAAAAAGCAATCAATCTTTCTCATTGCCCTATTGTTTATTTTTAAAAAGAAAAAAAAAATATAACTCTAAGCTACTTTCCTTTAATACCCATCACATGTCACAAATACTTAAGCTTATAGAAGAATATGATAGGATAAGCCATGATAAACCTGACACTTTATCCTGCTTCAGGGTGTCTTCTGTATTTTGACTGCTTGATTTCCCAAACTTAACACTGCAATTGAAATCCTAAATTGACTAGATTTTTTAAAGAGTTTAAGTTTAAAAATAAATAAGAAAATGAAGAATGCAATATAACTACAAACTGGAGACTTTTGGTTTCCCAACTACACTAACTTCTGCAAGCTATGCCTAAAAATTCTTTTATGATTCAGAAAATAAAGTCTAAGTTCATCAATATAGTGATGAATTATTCAATAATAATATAAAAATTGAGCAACTTACCCACACAATTCCTTCCAGAAACATTAGGCTCATAGCCACTGTTACAGTTACAACGATAGCTGCCACGTAAGTTTTCACAAATTCCATTGGAGCAAATATCAGGATCCAATGCACACTCATTAATATCTGTATTAACACAACACAGAAGGCAACCAGTTACTGAAAGAGATGAAAAACCTGATGAATGCTGGGATAGATGTGAACATCTGACTCACTGAGGCTGTTATTCAGAGCAAGGGTGTAGCAAGTGTGCAGCCAGAAGACTTAAACAAGTGATTATTCCCCTCTATTTGACACTAGTGAGGCCAAACCTGGAATCATGTGGACAGTTTTAGGCCAGTTCATGAGGTTCACATGGGCCCGCTTCTCTAGCCTGGTAAGGTTCGTCTGGATGGTATCTCTTGCCTCTAGCGCACCAACTGTCTCACTCAGCTTGGTGTCATCTGCAAACTTGCTGAGGGTGCACTCAATCCCACTATCCATGTCACTGATGAAGACATTAAACAGTATTGGTGCCAGTATGGACCCCTGAGGGACACCACTTTTTGTCTCTTGGACACTGAGTCATTGACTGTAACCCTCTGCACATGACCATCCAGCCAATTTTTTACCGACCAATCCATCCATCAAACCCATCTATATCCAATTCAGCGGAGAGAGAAGAATGTTGTAGGGGATTGTACCAAGGGTCTTACAGAAGCCAAGGCAGGTATCATTTGCTCTTCCCTTTTCCACTGGTGCAGTCACCCCACCATAAAGGCAATCAGATCAATCAGGCACAACTTACCTTTGGTGAAGCCATGTTGGCTGCCTCTCATCACCTCTATTTTCCATGCTTTGACACAACTTCCAGGAGGACATGCTCCATGATCTTACTGTGTGCTGACATGAGATAGTTCCCAGGGTCCTTCTTTTTACCCTCTTCTAAAAACACATGTGATATTCCCTGTTCTGCACTCATTGGGAACGTCACCTGACTGCCGTTTTTCAAATATGATCGTGAGGGGCTTTGCAACTTCATCTGCCAGTTCCCTCAGGACCCTGGGATGCACCTTGTCACGTCTCATGGGCTTCCATACATTCAGGTTCCTTGGGTGGTTTTGAACCTGATCATCTCCTATGATGTGAGGGACTTTGTTTCCCCCAGTCCCTGCCTTGATGTTCAGATACTTGAGAGATACAGGAGGAGTGATTACCAGTGAAAACTCTGGCAAAAAAAATCATCCAGTACCTCAGCCTTCTCCATGTCAGTAGTCACTAGTTCTATGTGCGTGTCTGTGTACATTTTCTTGTAATCTTTTCTGACCAATGTACCTGTAGAAGCCTGTCATATTCTTCACATTCCCTGCCAAATTCAGCTCCAACTGTGCTCGCTAGCTAACTTCACTGATCCCATGCCTACATATGCAGGCATACATCCCTGTATTCTTCCCAGGATACCTGTACCTGCTTCCACTACCTGTGCATTTCCTTCTTACACTTTAGTTTGACCAGCAGGTCCTTATTCAGCCATGTTGGTCTCCTGCCTTCCTTGCCTAATAGCTTACATGTCCTTAAAGAGCTGCCAGCTCTGTTCTGCTCCTTTATCTCTGAGGGCAGCTTCCCAGGGGGTCCCATCTACTAATTCCTCAAACAACTGAAAGTTTGTTCTAAAATTTAGGCTTTACTCTTCACCTGGCCAATATCCCTCAAGATCATGAGCTCCACCAGGGTATGATCAGTGTGGCCCAGTCTGCCATCAGTCCCCACATCATTGGATCACCTGGATAGGAAATTATCCTCAGTGTGCTCCAAGTCTCCTGGACTGCATACAGCTTGCTGTGCTGCTTTTCCAGCAGATGTCAGGGTGATTGAAGTCCCCAAGCAGGATCAGTGTCTCACGTATGAAAAGAGGCTGAGGGAACTGGACTTATTTAGCCAGCAAGAAGAAAGATGACAGGAACATCTAATAGCAGTTCTCTCATCTTAATAGATAGTTACAGAGAAGATGGAGGCAGACTCTTCTTGGAGGTAAACAATGATAAAGCAAGAGGCTACAGTTCAAGTTATAACAGGGGAAATTTTAACTGAACACCAGGAAAACAGGTCTTCCCAATGGAAGTGGTTAAGCACTAAAGTAAGCTGTCCACAGAGGCTATGGGAACTCCATCCTTTGATGTTTTCATACTCCACTGGGCTTTGAGAAACCTAATTCAACTTTAAAGTTACCCTTGCTCTGAGCAGAAGGTTAAGTTGGATGACCTCCAGACACCCTTCCAACCTAAATCAATAGTGAACTACACGTATGTTAAGAATACCTTGATGCAAAATATCTAGCCTGTGCACTCAGTGCCTGTGGTTTAAGGTAAGAAGTTAAAAATTATTAGGTGACACAAATACTTTTCCTAATACAGAACTAATGGACAGGTCAATACCACAGCATACTCAAGTCTTATAGGAATTATAGCACTTGTTGGAAATTTAAATTTTTTTCCTATCGACAGAATAGGATAATGAATGAGATCTATTCCACAAATTTACAGTCCTGTATAGAATTTCTGCTGTAGTTGGAAAATTCCACAACATTCATACAAATTATAAGAACAGGAACAGGCTATTTTTTCTATTTTTTGCCTCTAAGAAAAAGACAGTTTTCCAATATTAAGTTATTTCTTCCCATACGGTAAGCCCATCACTTTAAATAGTTCACTTTCCAAACCCTGGAAAGAACAGTAGGGGTGCTGGCCTCGCAGTGATTTAATGAAAAGCTTGTTTTATACTTGTGCTGCTCAACTTTTCAAAAAGGACATTTCCTCTTTAATCATAGTACAGTTCAGATCATTATTTACATACACTCAGATATGCATCTGGAAAAATCACGCTTTTCCTGGATGAAACGCAAAGGTATGAGACATCTGAAGATTTCATAAGCAAATATGAATTAGCATAATATTTCAGCCTTATTTTTTTTTTTTTTTTTTTTTTGAGCACAAAGTTTTCTGTAGTTTACTAAACTTGTTTATGTCTTGGGGAAAAGCCACACAATTTCAGACTATCTCTCCTACCCAAATTAATGATTTCAGAAGGTGCAGCTCTTCCTGTTACTTTTTATATTGAACCAGATTGCAAAATTTCTGGACACAGCTATGTCCAGATTTCTCTCACATGAAAACATGAAGGTTTTGTCTTGTTATTCACAAACTGACTGAGAGGAGTAGAGATGTATTGATGGACTGCAGTCTAATTAACAAGCTGTGTATTAACTACAAGATAAATAAAATCTCTGTGACAAGAACTTCACTGATAAAGTGTATTCCCACCCACTCTTGATCATGACAATGCATGAGGAACACAACAGAATTTTTATTAGAGACTGAATGTGTGATTAGCATTCCTCTCCTTTAGGAAATGGAATGAAATTGCAAACTAAGTCCTGCAGGATAAACAGTGATACGAGTAACAGCAAGAAAATTGTCTGCAAAGCCACTGCACAGGATGTACAGACAATACTAGGGTTTTCTTTAGAAACCTAAACAAACAGATTTATCATGCAGTTGGTATAGACCACATTTGGGTTTATGTTTTTAGTGAGAAAATGAATTTTTCCTGTGTTCAAAAGAACATATAACCTCCCTACCAGACTACATGCAAATTCTCATCATAGGATGCTGTTTATACAAGAATATTACAGTATGCCATTATTTCTCAATGATATTTAGTCTTCAAATGGACCTTGTATAAGTCACTGAAAAGAAAACTGAGAGAATTTACAAGCTCTGTGGATTTCAAATTACTTATAAGTTTGGCAACATGTTAAGAAATTAGCTCACTGAGAAGAAAAAACTATTTATACACACTTACAGTACTGAACAGAAACAGGATTTCTTTTACTATAGTACTATTTTTAAATTTATGTAGGCTATTACTAAGCATAATGATCAGAGGGTCTCATTTTGTTCCTGCTGAACTGTCAGCTTTAATGCTGACAAGGATAAAAGCCATATAAAATAAATGCCTGGAAATAGTAAATGTACAGTATCTGCTTTAATTTGGGTGTAACTTTATTAACTCATCAGGGAACTACCTAGCAATAAATCATAATACTGTGTTCCACCATTCACCATTCATTTGGCAGCTCAGCATGCACCACTCCTATTTCAGGCCTGGCTCAGCTGTTATTTTTAAACTTTCTCTCTCCGTATTACTAGAAAAAGGAGCTGGAGCTTTACAGTTCCCAGTACTAACTGCCAGTGATCACTTTCAGGACTTTTTTTAGGAGGATCTTTTTTAGTAAGCTCCCTCCTAACTCTAACTCACCAGAGAAATGATCCCTCCATGGAAATGGTCCATGCAGTGAACACTGTATCTGGAGTGAAAAACTGCTCTAATACTATCCCAGGTGACTGAAAATCAACTGCAAATGCAAAAGGCTCCTGTCACTCCCCAAATGAATGAAAACTGTCCTATACCTATTATAAAAAAAAATAAATTACAGGTTAAACCTTTAAAATGAATGACATTTTCTTCTTGTCAGGGTCAGGCAAAATCCAATGTTGTAGAAAATTAATGTTTTCTTTAGATAACTTTTAATTACTGTACTTTGATAATGAAAATATTAAAATCAAGATATTAATCTTGAGGCAAAAAACTAATGGAAAGAAAAATATAATTCTGAGTATAATTTTTTTTAACCTTGAATTATATACATTAAGGAAAATGTGCAACATACCTCGTCCATCCACGGTAATACCTATTCCACTGCTACACAGGCCATGAAATTCAGCTACCCAGTTAAAGAAAGAGCAAAAAGAAAACGTTATTTACAGTGTTTCACCATCTTTAATACTAAACCAAATCCACCTGATCTTTTTTCAAAATATTTTTTCTACAATGTAGCTAATAAAATGCCAATGTGCACAAGAAATCACTATTTATAGATAATATAGATAAATATGTCAAGTAGTATTCCGCCCCGAACTTTCACATATACAAAACAGAAATTTGATAACAAGAATTAAACACTCAAGCAATTTCACTAGTCTTGACAGTAGTCTCCTTAAGTTACTGCTTTCAGCTATAATGCCAGTTTTACCTCATTTCTTCTAAACAGTTTTCTGCTATCTCAAAAAAATGACATTGAATGGAAGTATTGTCCAAGATACATCATCTCAGTTCTATATTCAGGAGGGGTTTTTATGTTAATCTCCAGGTTTATTTAGAGAACTGATTCTTATAAAATGAAATGCAATAAGATTTCTAAAATTAATATGGACTGCTCTTTTAAACTGGATTGATTTGTCTGGGAAATTTACAAATTCATCAGAAAATTCTGCTTATTCTCTTTAAGGAGAATACTTATTGCCAACTTAATTCAGGGACACAACTTCATCCAAGCATTCTCATGTCCTTTGTCTTGAATTCTGTCTCAGTAGGTCCAGCTCTGTAATTAGGTTCACTTCAAACGTTACAACGCACAAATCTACAAATACTCAACATAAAGTACCAGAGTTTTTCTTTAAAGGAGAAACCATTTCCAGAATCAGTGTGCAATTTCATGAAGTACTCCATGCACTTCACTTTAAGGCATGAAATAAATGAACAACCTGATCTGAACAAGATTTTTTTAAGTCTGTATGTTCACTGTAGCATTCAGAGAAACACAAAATTTTACCTGAGTTTTTAGCTGGGCAGGGGTGACATGGCTCTCCAAAGCCATAGTCAGGATTAGCACAGCAACATTCAGATTTTGTTACGGCACCGGGGAACGGACGGACACACACTCCTTTTTTGATGCCACCATAGCAAGTGCTACGCATGTGAGTATCTAAGAAAGAGCAAGTAAAGAAATAATTTATTTCCTTAGGCTGAAAGTGAAATGTATGCACACTATATCAATGAGAGCTAAAAGAAAAATAGAATTTTGTTCAACAAAATGGTTAGTAGCTACACCTGCATTTTCAGCTTCAGTAATCCTGACGGCATCAAGGCCAATTCTCAAAATGGTCAGCTCCTGGAGCTCTCTCCAGAGCACTTTAAAACCACCTAAACTAGCATACAGTGAGTAAATAATAAAGCATTCCATAGGACCAGCAAAGATGACCCATGCACCAGAGCAGCTTTCTAAATCCATCAACACACATCTCAATAAGAAACACAAGGAATGGCTTGAATCAGCATGTGGTGACTAATTTTTCTCTTTGAGAAGTACTACAACATAGGCAGGACATGCAGATCTCTTCTTTACTTCCCAAATGATTCCTCATGTAGGATAACTCACCAGAAGCCCAGAGGCAGTAATATTGGAGGCTACTTACTTCCAAAAGGAGAAGCATAGACTCCTACTGTATTTAAAAATTCTGAACAGAAACACAATTTCAGCAGATTGTTCAGACCAGCATTTACATGTCTCTCTTAACATGTTTATATGTAAGCTGGCACCAGTGCTGGATTAGGGTTAGGGTATCAAGGATGTCCCAATAACTAGCTAGCTACAGAGATTTAGAAATTCTTACACACCACTAGGCAGTGTGGAAAGCAGCATTACTACCCAGAGTATAAGGAATTTCTGAAGGTTTGTGATTGAAAGGCCACTATGGAAATTACAGTGCCATCCCTGGAGAGAGGGCTGGAAATGATGGCCAGGACAATCCAGCACTTATTACTCAAAGAAAACAGACAATACCTGGAAGGTCTCCAACCTTGAAAGTCACGCCATAAAAGACAGCAGAAAAATTATACAGGACAGCCACACAGCTGTAGGATTCATCATGTGCATGCTGCCAATCTTGCAGCTGATTTAGTCATATAAATCAATTTGACTGACTTGATCATTAAGATGTAGTGAGATGCATCTTCCAAAACAGGCCTTCAGCCCTGCCTTTGGAGGTATAACCATCTGATATACTTACCCAAGAACTATGAGAAGGTCTTTTAGACTGCTTTTTACGTGTTTTGTAGTTGGTTTGGTTTTCTGGTCATTCCACAGTTGAATACAGAACGGATGTTCTGATACACAGAAGAGGAGAAAGATGCTATTTGTTGATGCCTTTTTCATATTTGCTTATAGGATAAAATTGGAGATCACCTAGAAGCATGTGAGCGGACAGTCCACCTAAATGTGTGGTTGAGAACTGCAGGATACAGATGGAGTAAACAGCTTTTACTTTTGACTCCTGTACTTCTATAGACACCTGTTGGAGCTACGGAAATACTCTTTGTTTCAGGCATCTTTATGGACCAGGCCAGAACATAGCTTTGATTTATGCTCCTTGAAAAACTCCCACTAAAACTACCAAACACGGTGGCCTGGTCACGAGCGTTGTATGCTGGCTCCTGCAAAACAGGATTGCCTGTACATAAATGTTTTCTCTTGCTTTTGGTACCCCATGGAACAGGTAGTTCTGGAGCACAGTTAAACATGACCCAGATTTCTGGGCTTATTTCTTGCCAAGAGTCTAGGTAAAGCCAGTACAATTTGGTGGCACTTGACAAGAAGAAAAGATTATTTTGCTTGACAACAATCAAGAATTTTTGCACAAGAAATGTCTGTTCATGTACTCTGCAAAATAGTTAGTTGTATCACATCCTTTCCCTCCACCTATAACAAGTCCAGATGCCACTCTGCCATGGATAAAGGATCTTAGACCACTGTCCTCTCATGGAAAGGAAGGCTTTCCCCTAGTTATGTGTCTGGAAGAGAATGCAGAAGCAATTCAAGGAAAGGAAATGGCACCAAAGGCAACTCCAGGGGGAGAAAATACTGAAAATTGTGAAAAAATACTCTGTAGGAAGGCCTTCAAAGATTTAAAGTGTGGGAAGCAGCTGGAGGAAGCCACAGATGTACAGAGCGACTTCTCTTGAATGAGAGCAAGTGCTTTTCAACATAAATAATTTTTTTTTACAGAAGCAGCACAGGGCATTTGGGGAGGATTGTCTAAACAGGTATAGGAAAACAGTCTTAGCTAAGCAGTCAGTGATTCACAAAGCCTGTGCAGGATGCTAAACCAAGCTGGCTCCCCCAGAACCAAGATAGCGATAGTATGACAGGAAGCATGTCCTCCATGGGCTGTGCTTCCTGTGATAACAGCAAGGAGGAGGACGAGCACTGCTTCTTCTATGGTTTAGTTGCAGGCACCTCACCAAACTCAGGTTCCCCATGTCACAACAGTTCTGAATGCGCACCTTACTGATGAACCTGTGCTGCTCCCCATGTATAGTTTGATCAGCCTTTGACTACTACTTTCAGAACTCTGGAGAACTTACTTTATGCCC
Source organism: Bucorvus abyssinicus (assembly GCA_009769605.1). Taxonomy (NCBI): domain Eukaryota; kingdom Metazoa; phylum Chordata; class Aves; order Bucerotiformes; family Bucorvidae; genus Bucorvus; species Bucorvus abyssinicus. The sequence goes on along the minus strand of CM020063.1, from coordinate 68,497,298 downwards.
TGGATCAGTGTTTAGCACTGGTGCTGCTGTAACCATGTACCTGTTTATGGGGAACTCCATTGTTTCTCAGAGAACAGTATTTCTAGACTCTTGAATTCTGTGGTAGCATTTCAACATCTGCAACACCACCACATTTGTGCTCATGGTCAGGTGGTCCAGTGGTTGACCTATTCTCAGTGCCTTAGAAGGTCAAATCATAACAAGCACTTTGTGGTATGGTTCTGCAAAATAACTGTAAAATATAACTTAGCTATTTTGCCCTGGATGGCTATAGCTTTGGAAGAGATGTGAACTACAGCCTGAATTATAATTAAGAGTGTCTCAGCAGAGAACAAACAGCACTGCGCAAAGGTATAGTCATAGCTCAGTTCGCGTTCTGAGGTGATACACAAACACAGACACACAGAGCCAGCTGAGGTATCTGAGCATGGAGCTGCAGTTAGAGATATAGCCAAACCTAAAACTTCTGCAAATACTACTTTGGCTCTGAACTGTTTCTTTTCCAAGCATTTGTGCCCCCTTGCTTGTATTATTTTTTCCAAACTTGTATAACATTTTGTGGTTCAATCTGCCATACTTACTAATACTGAATAAAAAACTGATTTATTCTATGAATAGTCCCACCAGTATCAATGGCACTATTCAGAAGGAAAACACAGCTCAATGTAAGAGTAAGACAATAGGACTATAGGTTCTTTGATTTTATATTTCTGCTAATTGCCTAGCACATATGTGGGAATACTGTAAAAAGGAAGCCCCATGTAACGCACTAACTTTCAGACCACAAATACTCTCCTAGCAGCCAGAATGCCTGAAAAGTATTATTTAGCTCATGCAATATATGGGATAAAATAGCCAGGCAGAGAATTCTTGTCGTTAACATAGCATGTGTACGTATATATAAATATACACACACACACACAAAAGTCTGAACAGCAGATTGGCTCAAAAATTCTATTCTAAAGGTCACGTATGAGGATATTTTTGTTATGCAATATTTGAAATTTCCTATGTTTCATTATGACTGGAATAGTTACATTGTCTTTTTAAAATTAATTTTTCAAATAAATCATGATCCTGCCTTACAATTTTTGTTATATTAAGGATATTTCCTGCTGAAAATTTAAGCATTTATGATAATACTTAAAGCTATGTAACATGTGGAGCTGAACATTCACAAATGAAAAAATACTGTTCACAGCTGATGGCCAACTTCTTAAGCTTTTAGCTGCTAGAACTGTGGTAGTATTAGGCAAATGAAAGCACAGACAATTGAGCACTGCTTTGATTCTTTGTAGCTGTATCAGTGACAGGAGTAAAGATGAGGCCAACTTGGACCACAAAAAAGGTACTGAACAGCTTATACTCATATCTGGTTTTGCTGCTGTGCCACTAAACAGTGAAACTCCTATATTAAAAATAGAGAATCAAGCTTTTCCTCCTTGTTTTATTTTTTCATTGCTCTTCTCCAAATGTTCACTAAAACAGAGAAAAAAGAACTTGGCTACTACATACAAGAGAACAAACCCTTGCTTTTGTTGGTTCTATCTTCAGTACAGTTTTGCTTACCTACTAAAAAATCTCATTTCTTTAAAATAACAAATATTTGGGTTCCAACTGAGAGACTGAGAAGGTGTTTTGGCTTTTTATTAGCTTATTTATTAAGCCATTCTGAGTTTTTATCGTGCATTTTTTAAACTGAAGTAGTAACAGAAAGGGCCACCTTGTGCTGGCACTTGATAGGAATGCGACTACTGCAGAGCTAAGCCAACAGTTTCCTCTCTGCCTTTACTGCTGCATGAACCTGTCAAACAACATGTCATAACCAGCTGGCCTGATCTAATATCAGCTCCAAAGGCAGTCCTGTAACCAGCAGCATCTAGCACACGTACCAAAAGTGAAGCTAACGTGTTGTGATGCTGCTAAAGGAGTGCTTTTCACTCACGGAGGCCCCATTCCAGGTATGTTTGCCTGCTGAAGCTTAATGCCATGTCAACCCACTAAGCGAGCCTTGGGTCACAAATATGCCTGATGATACTTTCATGAGCTAGGAGAGAAGAAACCTAGGGGATATAAAACTGATGTTCTGATATACAGAAGAGAGGAAAGATGGTATCTGATGAGAATCAAATTGGTTTAAGGAACTTTGCAGCATGGCAGTCCCTAGTGCATGTAGTTCCACCACTCTCAGAAATTTTTGTGAAAAGTATATTCTTCTCCACCCTCTTCATCAGCAACCAGTAGAAAACAAGGGACTGAGAATCTCCTGCCCTCTACCCTGTTTTATTCTTCATCAGGTTGAAAAGGCTCCATTCTTCCCCAGCGAGCTCCCTGAAGCTATGCTAGAGCTCCGGGTGGAGTTAAGTGAAGAATCTCTTAACTGTCAGCCAGTAATACTTGAGAGGATAAGAGGCTGCAATTAGGATTATATGACAAAAGACTAGTCATCAGCAGACTAGAAAGGGTATGCCTCAAAAACAAAGATGCCAGGAAGAGTAAGTACTGTAAGTTTAACATGTAGGAATAACAGGTAAACAAGAGGTGGTGTCACTGATTACACAAAGGAAATTAAGCTTCTTGTCTTTCAACACTACGTTTATGGGACAGCATAATGCAAGATTTCCCACTAATTCTTAATAAGTATATTTGAGTGCACAGAAACAAGTCTACCTAGTCTTTGCTATTCATCCTACTAAAGCTTATTCTTTTTTTGCACAACGGTATAGAAGAATAAAATATTTTCCAATTAGAGAAAGAAATGAGAAAGCATTGCAAAAATACCAGTGTTGCAACCAACATATGTACCTCTTTTAGTGATTTGGAGTGGGTGATGCAGAACTGACTATAAATATATACATATATATATATGGATACACATGCACATAAATGAACACAAACACATGGCAGAACAAAAGACAAATATTCCAGATTTATCCTAGAACAGATCCTCTGTGATGTGATGTCAACATTATCTAGAAGGAGGACATTTGATGGATTTCTTTAGTTTGACAACCTGATAATAATTCCACTTGATTTCAATGGAAAAAAAAAACCCTCACTTACCTACACACACACGACCATCAACTCCAACAGCCAAGCCAGGTGGACACTCACACCAAAAGGATCCTTCTGTATTTATGCAATGACCATTCATGCAAATTCCTGATGTCTGACATTCATCAATATCTATCAGGAGGCAACACAATTCAACAACCTATTAGCTGCTTTTAAGCAAAATTACAATTAATATTTTTAGAATATTACCAAATGACCTCATGATAGCAGTTGAAACACCAACATATCCCTCCTTTGTTTCTAATAAAAATCTCATCTTGGAATACCACTGAATAATCAAAATTGCAGCTGCACATTAAAAAATCTCCCCCAAAACCCCAGAAAAACTGTAGGATTAGCGGCACTTTGGATTCTACATTATGCAAAATCCATGATAAATTTTTGCCTTTGTCCTCCCATGATGACTTTGCTTTAAAATGTGGTTAAGGAAGCGCTAATTGCAGAATACACATATGATGCTAAATTTTAATTGCGGAGAACTTTTCAGTGGTCATCAATTTCTATCTAAGTCAACAGCTCAGCTGCATGTACATTAAGAAAATGACAATTACTAGAAAATGGTTCAACTTCAAATCAGAAAACTAACCATTTGGAACATCTTGCACTGACTAGAAATGACTCAAGCCCCAACCCACTTCTACTGGAAGCAACAGGACTCTTCCATTAGTTTACTTAAACTGAAGCTAAACCAGCCTCTATTGTCAAATTGGTTAATATAAACTTTCAATGACTTCACTTTAAGAAGCTGTTAATGTTATGTGGCAAGTATGATGTCTTCAGTGTTATGTGCTCTGAATTGCCAGAATCATGGCTGGGCTTCGTGGACGAAGATTTGGGAAGGGCTTTGCCCATGCTTATTGCAAGCGCGTTGATGGCTGAAAAGGCCAATGCGGGATAGGCAAGACCGGTTGCAAAGAGCACACCGGAGGGTCTCCTTGGGTGGTATAGTCGAGGCACGGTTCCTTCTGCGCTGTCTTTTCTCCTCGAGCCTGATTCTACGCGTGCTCTCAAAGGAGACAGCAGCGTTATGTATGGTGTGTCTCCAAATCTCCCGATTGGAGGCCAGGGTGGACCACTGATGGTGGTCAATATGGCCTAGGCTGAGGTGTTGTTTCAGGGAGTCCTTATATCTCCTCTTTGGAGCTCTTCTCTTGCGGCAGCCGGTGGCAAGTTCACCATAGAACACGATCTGAGGGAGGCGGTGATCCGCCATCCTGGAGACGTGCCCTGCCCAACGCAGCTGCGTTTTCAGCAACATGGCCTCAATACTGGTGACGTCTGCCTGCTCAAGGACAGCAACATTAGTCACGTAGTCAGTCCAGTGGATGTTTAGGATTGTGCGGAGGCAGCGCTGATGGAAGCGTTCGAGGAGTCGCAGATGGTGGCGGTAGATGACCCATGATTCAGACCCGTACAGAAGAGTAGGCAGTACCACGGCTCTGTAGACACTGATCTTTGTACTTTTCTTCAGGTGTTTATTGCACCAGACTCTTTTATGGAGTTTTCCAAAAGCTCTGTTTGCCTTTGCTATTCTGTTGTCTATCTCTTTGTCGATCGTGGCATCTAAGGAGATGATGCTACCCAGATAGCTGAACTGCTGGACTGGCTGAAGCTCTGACTCGCCAATGGTGATGTGGGGATGATGGTAATCATCTTGTGGTGCTGGTTGGTAGAGAACTACTGTCTTCTTCAAGCTGACTTCCAGCCCAAAAAGCTCAGCCGCCTCTGCAAAGCAGGACGTTAAGTGCTGCAGAGCTGCTTCTATGTGGGCAACAAGGGCGGCATCGTCAGCAAAAAGCAGCTCGCGGACAAGGTGATTCAGGGTCTTGGTGCGGGCCTTCAGTCGCCTTAGGTTGAAAAGGCTCCCATCGGTACGATATCAGATATAAATGCCGTCTTGTTCGTCGAGGTCTGCCGTGGCCCTTTGGAGCATCATGCTGAAGAAAACTGTGAATAAAGTTGGGGCGAGAACGCAACCTTGTTTCACACCATTGGCTATTGGGAAGGGCTCAGAGAGTGCATCGCCATATCTGACTTGGCCGCGCTGCCCCTCATGTAACAGGATAATCATTCTGAGGAACCTGGGGGGACATCCTAATCGTTCCAAGATCTGCCACAGACCTTTTCTGCTCACAGTGTCAAAGGCTTTGGTGAGATCAACAAAAGTTACATAGAGACCCTTGTTCTGTTCCCTACACTTCTCTTGCAGTTGTCTGAGAACGAATACCATGTCTGTGGTACTTCTGTTGGCTCTGAAACCACACTGACTTTCAGGTAGAAGTTCTTCTGCGATAGCGGGTACCAGTCTGTTCAATAGTATTCTTGCGAGGATTTTTCCAGCAATGGAGAGCAGAGTTATGCCTCGGTAGTTTGAGCAGTCTGACTTGACTCCTTTTTTCTTGTACAGGGTGATGATGATTGCATCACGGAGATCTGGTGGTAGTTTGCCTTGTTCCCAACAGCGCACAACTAGCTCATGAAATTTAGCATGGAGCGTTTGGCCTCCATGTTTCCAGATTTCAGGTGGGATTCCGTCGACCCCAGCTGCCTTGCCGGTTTTCATCTGCTGTATGGCCTTAAGGGTCTCTCCCATAGTAGGGGCCATATCCAATTCATTTTTCACCGTTTGTTTTGGGATGAGCTGGATTCCTGAGTCTTGGACTACACGGTTGGCACTGAAGAGAGTTTGAAAGTGTTCAGACCATCGATTCAGGATGGAGGTTTTATCTGTGAGAAGCGTTTGGCCATCTGCGCTGAGTAGGGGGCTTTGAACTTGGTGTGTGGGTCCGCACACTGCTTTCAGAGCCTCATAGAATCCTCTGTGGTCACCCAAATCTGCGCATAGTTGAGTCTTTTCTGCTAGGTTGAGCCACCACTTGTTCTGGATGTCTCGAAGTTTCTGTTGGAGTTTACTGCATGCAAGACGAAAGGCTGCTTTTCTTACATGGCAAGATGTTTGAGCGAGGTGTGCTTGGTGAGCAGATCTCTTCTTTGCCAGCAATTCCTGGATCTCTGGATTGTTTTCATCAAACCAGTCTTTGTTCTTCTTTGTGGAGAACCCTAAGAATTCTTCGGAGGACTGCAGGATGCTATTTTTAATATGTTGCCAAAGCGCTTCAGGAGAAGAGTCTATGGGATGGTCTTCAAGCCTAGTTTGAAGGTTTGCCTGGAAGCTGTCTCTCACTGCAGCTGTTGGAAGATTGTTAACTTTGAGCCTCCTCCTCAGAATGCCGCCCCTCTTAGGTTTGGGCTTAAAGTGGAGGTTAAGTTTGCAGCGCACAAGGCGGTGGTCTGTTTGACATTCTGCACTAGGCATCACTCGGGTGTGACAGACATCGCGAACGTTTCTCTGGCGCACTAAGATATAGTCAATGAGGTGCCAGTGTTTAGATCGAGGATGCATCCAGGTTGTCTTCAGGCTGTCTTTCTGCTGGAAGATAGTGTTGGTGATGGTAAGCTGCTGCTCAGCACAAAACTCTAGCAAGAGGCGACCGTTGTCATTGCAGTTTCCAACTCCATGCTTGCCTAGGACTCCTTTCCAGGCTTCAGAGTTCTTACCTACTCGGGCGTTGAAGTCACCAAGGATTATGATCTTATCATCTGCAGGAACCTTTTGAGTAAGGCGGCGCAGATCGGTGTAGAATTTGACCAATACAGTGTGTAGCTGGCACCATGTTCTTTAAGGCTGCCTTCCTCATGAAGGCGAACTTCACTGCGAGCAGCAATGTCGATGTTGAGTCGTGACAGTTCGTGAGCAATTATAGCAGAACGGCGTTCAGGACGCCCACTGTCTGCTGTATCGAGCATGGTTCTGATGTTCCAACATGCGAGTGTCAATCTGGACACACCTTTGGAGGCAGGTGTATGCCTTTGTCTCTTTGTCTTTGGTTGACCGCAAAAGAAGATGTCCGTTGGCCGCGGCTAGCCAACCGGATTGGAAGGGGAGATGAGCTTTGGTTAGGCCACCTTTTCTAGGCCCCTCTCCATGCGGAGCAAGCAGTGCTCTCCTTGAAAAAGGCTGCTTGGTCATTCAGGATGCTGCCGAACGAGACTGTCATCTCCCGGGTCAGTCTCAAGCGACCAATGTCCTGAACCACCTGCATGCAGGGTTGGGTCTGCAGCTTCCAGTGACATCTTTCCACCTGCCGTTTCGTCCCTTGCCTGTCGCTACAGGGCTTTGCAAACATGAGTACACCCTTCAAGCCTGCGCGGTGGATTTTTTAGGTGAGGCGCAGCGTGCGCGAGACTGGCCCCACCCTTTACACCTGAGGTTCATCTGCCAGGGCCGAGCGAGCTTGGACGGTGACAGCAAAGTCCTCAGGTCGTAGGTTTGGTTAGAGTATCCTTCTCTTAGAAGGATGGCCTTACAGGGCTAAACGAGCTCCATCTGCCCAGGTTTGGAGTTAGAGTTGTCCTTCTCCTAGGATGGTTGCCCGAAGGCTAGTGAGCCCATCCTGCCCATGGACACACTTTGTCTGACCCTTCAGTTGAGACCTGTCAGGCTTGGGAGACCCTACCGGAGGCATATGCCACCACCAGCATAGCTCTCAACTTCGCAAGGGCACGCAAGCTCTTTCCCCACGGCAAGGGGGTGCCCATGAAAGAGATTGCCAGAATAATAATGGTAAAAAAAAAAAAAACCCTCGCACATGTTCATCAATGTAAAACGTTTCAAACCTTTTAAACTTCCCATACTGCTGCTCACTCACTTTACCATTTCATGAAGGACCTGCATATTTTGGTGCATTTAGAATGCTCCAAGACTTTCAAAAGCTAATTTACCATTTGTTGCAGTTTTTATTATTATTAAATAATTCAGTTATTTCTTTCTGTAAGTTAAAGACCCATTTCTATTCTAGGCAGCTTAAGAAATCTACTGTAATGAGTTAGTAAGGTATTAGTATGACATTGAATCCATGTGACAAGATTGCCATCCTTGCATGAATGAATGCACAGGAAAATCTGTTTTCAATCAAAATTGTCTTAATGCGTTACCTCTTAGTTCTACATACCAGTACAATAACGTCCATTTGGAGCCAGAACAAATCCTGGTTTACAGATGCATTTAAAACTCCCATCTTCATTTATGCACATCCCATTTAAACACATGTTTGTAGTGGAACACTCATCATGGTCTGCAAAATATTGCAAAGAAAACTCCTCACCTTACAGAAGATGACACACTGAAAATTAATGTTCAGGACTGCTGTGACATATTCCTTCACTGGAAGATTAAATTCTACTCATAACTCTGATGAAGTATCTGAAGAGTTTTCACTCTACAGGCAAAGCAGCAAATTTTTTCCTGTTGTGATCAGTTACTTTGTGTGTTTCAGCAGACAGTGTATGGAAGAATAGGATTTGTCTCTCTTTCTAACATGTACGGATAAAAAGCTTTAACCACTTGATAGAACTAGGAGTTTGTTGTTTATCTAGGAAAGTTTTTTTGACACAGTATAGTCAAAATTAAAAACAGTTATTTCTTCAACAGTGCTGATATATGGAACACTTGCTATGAATCTTTAGGGAAAAATGTTATTACTGGCACTGAGTTATCTGGGACTCTTGAGGAGACAGTAGCTTCAAAAACAAAAATTACTTCAAGATTTCTATGATATCATGCAGTTTTGTACAACTATTTGAATGCAGGGGCTGCAAGTTCACCTCAGATTGTAATTTATTTCAAAAAAGGTAATCCTTAATGATCCTTAATTGTGGTACAATTTCTAGAATCATGAAGCTAATGCCTGCCCCCACTATTTAGAAGAGCTCTTACCCACACAGTTTTTTCCATCTGTAGTCAGTTCAAACCCAGCATTGCAAATACACTGGAAACTTCCATCAGTGTTTACGCACCGGCCATTTTTACAAAGAACGCCATTCTGGATGCACTCATCTATATCTAAGATAAAAAAAAATCACACGATCAGAGAACTACTGTAAGATAAAAATGTATATAGTGACAAATAATGCTTTGAAAAATACTGGACTGCTATTTAAATATTACTTAGTTTATTTCAAAGATGGTTAAGAATGTTTTCTCATTGCATCAGAGATAGAAAAAACATTATTTTATAGACTTTTACAATAAATCTTACATTTTGTGATGCTCAGCGATCAGCGTACTTATGAATACTTTAAAAAACCTACCTCACACATTCATCTGTGTACATACATAAGTATACACCTGTCATGCAAATAGTCTATTTCCTTTTTGTTTTGTAGAACTCCCAGCTAGGGAATTTCCTGGCTAATTCCAGAAAAATGGATAAATATTACAAGGTGAACAAATGGAATGGTAGTACAGACCTAGACCTCCAATTACTATAATACCTGTTGGGATTTACTGAAATCTCATTTCTATTTTTTGAACTCCAATGGGATCTGACATCAGGGGTTAGAACATCTGCAAAGTCAGTAGACATGAAGCATATTTTCTTACCGATGCAGGCTTGTTTGGTAGGAGTTCTCTGGAAACCTGCATGGCACTTGCAGTAATAAGAACCAGGTGTGTTGACACAGTCTCCATTAGAGCATGGGTTTGATGTGCATTCATCAACATCTGTCGGCAGCACAGAGGAGCATTAGTGACTTCACAACATACACAAGGTATTTTTCAAGTCTGTAAATTCCTAAGTGAAAAAGATTGTAACTAACAGGCAAATGCTAAATACTAAAACTTGGTTTTGGTACAAAATCATTACTTCCCCAAGAACGTGGAGCTGTTCTTAGTCCAACTAGGAAGACATTTTTAAGCTGTGAAATTCTACTACATCATTTATATACTACTTGAAAGACAAAAGGAAAAATACATTTACAGATTTTGAGACATGGGATCTGACAGTTGCCTAGCAAAAGTGAACAACACCACTTTATTCAACATAGCTTCATCTAACTGAATGACCACTCATTCTTCTTCAGAATAAAACCAATACTAATAAAAACCAGCATTTTAAAATCAGAGCAAATCATGGCATCTAAAAACTGCCCATTTTATTACAGTTTTATTGTAGAAATGTGAGGAGGGGCCACACACCAGCGGGAGGGATTCTTAATGAGACCACAGTCTGTGCACCATGTCTCAATTATTTATGCTCCACTGCATCCTTAACACCAGCCTTCACATTTGGGTAACGCCAGAATTAACCTAGCCCTTCTCTATAAGGTACCTTACTCTCCTTTCCAAAGGATTTTAGTATTTGGGTGCAACCAAACACACTTTAACCACCTTGAATCTTAGGTAACTGCTCAGAAACAACTCTTATTCGACACAGGGCTCTTAAAACTTTAACTCCTTTCAAGAATCCTTCCCAAATTTAACACCCAGTGGTTAACAATGAGTCAGCCATGGTTTTGGCCTGAGACAGCTATTCCCAGCTCTAAAATGACACTGATTGTTCCTCCCCATTATACTGCTCTGAACCCTCCCAGGATTCTTGCTCTCTGTGATCCAGGGAGCAGAGCAAGTGCATCCCTCTGGTCTGGCCAGCAGGACTGCTGACTCATCTCTCCGGCAGCTACAAGAGAATGACTTGAGTAGCATATCTCTGCTAAACTCTGCCAAATCTCAGCTAAACTCACGTTACAAACTGAATGGATTCCTTGACGAAATCCCTCGTTCTTCATCAATTACATTTGCTAACTTGACTTTTTTCCCTCCTGCTATGCCCTCCATCTCACTTACAGGTCTGAAATTACTCATCTCTTCATTTAGTAGGCTTTAACACCACAAAGCCAATGGCAATTTGCAGGGGCTTTTGGTAGCTGGCTGTAAACTGCCCTACGAAGCTGGGGCTAAGTAAAGGCACTGATGATCAGTTCTTAGCAATGGTGATTTCTCCCATACACTTTGCAATGTATGTTACCAGAAACACTAAGAAAAACCCAGGGTAATTCTGCTGATCATTTGTATTCACCCTTTATCAGGTCTAGTCTAAAACTTGGAAATAATGTGATGAAATGAAAAAATAAACTTGTAAGAATATTTACATATTAAATAAATGTCTGCTTCTAGAAGGTGTTGTGACATGAATGACTTGATTTCTAAAAAATGGCAAAAGGTTAAGTTTTGTTCTAATTTAACCATAAAGAAGACCATACATTTCACAGGATTTACTGTGTTAATGCATACACAGTTAAAACTAATAGCATCAATATATACATATATATCAAAGAGATCTGGGTTTACCCAGATCACTGATTTAATGAGCTGGTTTACAGCACTTCTAGTGCTGATATAAAATCAGACCACTTGGGGTAAACAGTTAAATGAATACAGGCCAAGCTAACGGCAGAATCGAGTATCTCCCCTCATGCCTATTTAGCTCATTAACAATTTGCATAGCAGCTGATAGCACCACTCCACAAGAAAAAGCAAGAGAAAGAAAAGAGAAATTCATGGTATTAAATGCAATGATGAAAACAGCAACTGTATCTTTATACTGCAGTAGAGTTCTACATAATTCTACTGCTTTCCTGCTCTCACGCTTCTCTACGAGGTCTGGCTGTTGGGATGCTCTTTCTCATGAGTGCTAGATTGGCTATTTTTTCTTCAGTGCTCAGCTGATATGGGTGTCAGGAAAGTATCACACATAATTGCTTCAGAACAAATTCATCAGCGGCCAACAAAATGCTAAGCTCTAAATGACATTTTCACATGTTTTGTCAAATGTCTTAATTCAAATGACTTCACTATATTTAACCTGCTTTAGTAGAGAGGAGGATGGGGGAAGTCATACATACTAGATATGGCACTCATCTATTTTGTTTAGTTTTTCTACAGAGAATGACATTTATGACTTTCTTTATCATAGGCTTCAAATTCATCTGTTAAAGAAAACATGTTCATGCTAGATATAGATCTCACTGTAAATTAATTTATAAATTGTACTGCTAGAATGCAGTGTTCCTCTATGAAATAGCTGACTTAAGCTTAGAAAATCCTTCCAAAGCCATGTGCATCAGATTTCCATATAAAATATGCATCTTAAGATGCTCTTATTTTTATAAGCTCTTGATAAAAGGGCGAAATGGCAAATATATGTTAATATAAAGGCGTTGTTGGCTTTGAGTTTGCATTGCAAGCGTGCATATTCCAGCAGTATAAACAGGAAACATCTGAGACAGAGATATTTAACCCACTTATTCTATATCCCAGCACACCCCTCTTCAATGTCAAGTATTTCTTTCACCACCTGCATCACTCTTATCTCCACTTTTCAGTGTTTCAACTGTAATACTTGTCAGAATTTCACTAGGCACAGTACGGAATTTCCAAAACCCCCTGAAGGCTTAACTGCAATGAGTCTGAAGATATATTATAAAATTTAAAATATGCAGATTTGTATTCGCAAAGACCCTAAAATTCAATGCAGCAAAGCAACACACTGCTGCCACTTTCAAAGTGGACACTTCTGGTTCTTGACCCCTCAGTCATGATCCACCATGACAATAGCATAATACAAGTTTAGGTTAGAGAGAAGTATGTAACGCCATTATTTTTTGATTTGGCAGGATAATTTTGAAATAAGACTTTATACAAAAATATCTAATAATTTCTGCCTTCTTAATTTATTGCTTGGGGAGCAAGCAGCAAAGGATAGAACAGTATGAAAGCACTGCTTTTTAGACCATTAACCTTTCCCCACGCAGTGAAATGTAACTGTTCCAATGCCCCAAGACTGTTCTTTCAGTAATGAGAACAGTATCCAAGTTAGATTCATCAAGCATTTAATTTCATTTATTATGTATCAGTACACACACAAATTCTATGCAATCAAGTTCCTGCCTTCATTTCAAAGAAAACTTCCTGTGTGATTTTCAGCAAGTACCATTCACAAATAACCAACACAGTGCGGCACTTAAGATACTTTGGCTACTTATTTCTAACAAAATTAGAAAATAACAGTGAAACAAAGCTGTGTTATCTGAGATAAATATTCATAAAGCATACTTTTTCATAAAATGTCTCCTGGATAGAATCAGCTACTCAAAAGGCAAACCATTGAAGAGTATAAATTGATTTGTTTCACACAGAACAAAGCAGGCAAAATGACAAACTGGCTGGAAGCCATTATTAGTTGGTTTTTTTTACCCCTGCTTTCAATTTAGGACATGACTGCACCTGGCACAGCATCTTTTGCTTTTAAACCAGATAAAATTTTTGTTTTGATTCCAGTGCATCCAAAAATTGCCTCAGTTTTCAGACTACTCTTTTGTGCGAGCTGTACATTATGAAATCGAGACTAAGTTCCGTAAGTGAATACACTTTTTTTCCTGAGCACATAACTGTGTACTAGAGAAATAAACAGGTCAACATTTTTTTTTCTCCATGCACCTATCAGTCCAGTCTCACAGTTTCCAGGCACTTAAACCTCCAACTGAAAATCAGATGGAACTTCACTATTATTAGCCTGGAGTGGAAGGTGAATGGCAAGGCTGGTGCCTACGGGGTGACCCACAGAAAAGAAAGGGACAGAATGCCATCCAGTTGTCAAGAACACATTATACCTGGCAATCAATTTAATTACTCGTACATCTAAATCTGATGGGGCTTTTAAACCACAGATGGTTGACCTACTTTGTTTTTTCTATGCATGATTTCTTCAATGAGAATTGAAAAATAAATATATTTTAATGAAATCCATATAGCTTTACTTGCTGCAACTTAAGTATAAATGGGCACAAAGACAGGACAAATGAAGCATTTCACAGTAGGCTCAACCACAGAGTTTAAATCCTGTTCTGGACTGCTCCCAAAAGCCATGCTTAGATGAAATTATTTCATTAATAACTGGTCATTTAGGCTGGGAAGCCAAAAAGGAGCAAAAGGCACTGAACCATTTCTTTTGTACCAATGACTATTGAAACTGGTGTTCACTAAAAGGTCATCCATGCTCAGGTGAGGCCTTTGATTTATCTATTACCTAAAATTTCCTAGTATTAGTATTTGCTAGTATTTAATCTGGAGTTACCTCTTCCTTAGGAGTTAACCTTAACGCCTGCATAAAGATTTGCTTTGGTTTGACTTTATTTTCCACCATACATTATTTCATAGACTCTTTAACTTGAACATGCCACATTATCAATATATGCATTTGATTAATAATCAAATGCTTACAACAGTATCAATCCATACTAATTTTTACCTTGGCATTGCCATTAACTTCCCATGCTTCGCAAATTAAAAAGGCCTTCGAGAGTTTAACAGCATTCAAATCTCATATGCCACAGTGAACTGATACCTAATCACAGGCCACCTTTATGCTATCTGCTGATATGAAGCACGAAGTGGCTCAGTCAAATTTGTCTTACCTTAACATGCCATTATTTTAGGGACTGATGACACTGTGCCTTTCCATAGTAAGCAGACTCATTTTTTACAGTTATCTGCTCTTTCAGTATATTTATTCATGCAGAATAATTCTTTATAAGCATGAACAGCCATTTATCATAATCATGCTCTACCAGGATGTCATGTATCACTGCTTTTTAATGATTCAAACACAGGATGGGTGCCTCAAAAAGTACAGTTTAGAAAGGCTTTTCATTTTTTTCAGTTGCTAGCTTTGTAACAACCATATACACGGATTTTTATCATTACTCATCTTTATTTCTTCGTTTGAACTTAGAAAGCAAAAATAATAAAAATGCAATATTATACTGTGTATTATCAAATAGATAACAAACATCTGTGTGCTTCAGATGGTATTTTTAACGTGCCCCCAAATAACAGAATATGAATACAAGCTGTGAACTAGATTTCATCAAGAAACATTAGTTCAATACGCTAGCTTTCAAAAGATGCTCAGGACATTTCAAGACAGTTCCTCAACAGTCAAGATCCACCACAGTTAAAAATATTAATTTCAGTGATGTAAAATTTAGTGCTGGGAACAAAAGTGCCAGTGCTGTCCACACACTATAAAGACAGAATAGCCATTTAAGACAGATTTATAGTAAAACTCCAACTCCCCACTTACAATGCTTCTGAGGTGCAGGATGCAGCGAGGGACTAAGCCTCTTAAATTTCCCAGCCAGAGATCAGAGGTACAGAAAACTCTCTCACCCAAGCAAAAGAAGCTGAAAAAGCTGGTCTTGCTATATTATAGGGGACAACTTGGAAGAAGAACTGTAACAGTCTTCAAGTATACAAAACTGCAAAGAGAAAAGTACTGAACTCCTTTCTTTATACACTGTGGATAAGACAAGAAACAATGAGCTGAAATTTTTTGCAAAATAGCATTTAAATTAGTTCTGAAAACTTTCTGCAAGTTTGACTATTGGAGTGCTGCAACTGCCTGGGGAAGTGGAATCTCCATCAACCGAGATTTCTTAAGAAGAAGGTATAAAAACAGTTGTCAGGAATGATGTAGCTGTAACTGAACTCCCCGGTGCAAGAGAATGGCCTAGATAAGGGGACTTGCAAAATTTCAGGTGCAATATATCAAGTTGATTAGAGAAAGGAAAACAGAGAGGTTAAACATGGTAAGAAGCGAGGACATTGAAGGAAAAGTACTTTGGAATGGTTGCTGCATTTCCCTTTTCCAGAAGGCATGGTGCCAAGCCAGGCAGGTCCTGATACTCCGTTTGCAATTCAGCAGGAGGTGGAAGAATTTGGAACTCAGAGATGCAGTGTTCCCAGCTCAGCTTGTGGTTGGTTGATAGTCTCTCTGTTGCATTTATGTATATATTTAAGCCTGCACTAGTCTCACTCGCATACCATAAACTGTGAGGTCTTAGATTAGAAGATTCTTTTAAGGATTCATGTAGCTGCCATTTTCTATGTTCCTTTGTTTCAGTATTTTCCTCTAATCCACAGGCACACTAGAAACTGATTCTAAAAAGCACAGTTTCAGTGAGAAAAGCCTACTGCAAACAAACTCCTGTGTATTATTTTTCATTCACAGATCTCAAACCTCTTTATAAAGAATCAGTTAGCAATGTTCAATCAGAAATATAACCAGGCCTTTCTATTTAGGATCCTATACATTTACTAAGCCGTATGCTGCATAAAAGGATTTTTCGCCACACAGCTACCCCACAAGCACTCCCAGATTTTGTGCTTTCCCCAACGTGTCTGATGAGCATTTGACACTGAAAGAGTGAAGTCCACAGTAACTGAATATAAGTGCAGATTCCGTAATCCAGCTCTTGTTATAAAAAGTTAGCATTCAATATTTTCACATGAAATGCAACCAAAAGTTAATTAATGCATTTTTTAATGACTTGATATCTTTCAAACTGTCATTCATCCTTTTGTGTAAGTAAAACATAAATTCTGCCCCTTGTTATCTTGAACATAACTCAACACTAACTCCTGTAGCAAAAATGGAGCTACATGAGCATAACAAAACAAAATGTGAAACAGAAGTTACTGAAGGTGGAGACAAAAACGTGTAATACCCATCAAGTACAGGAATACTCAATACAATTAAAGACTGCTTTTTGTTTTAAGGAAACAGACAACTCTCATGAAGATTTAAAATTATTCTAGTAAAAGTAGTGTAATGGTCTTTGCACTCTCTTTCACAAGAGCAATATCATTAATAATGTATATGGGAGAAAACCAATATGCTTTTTTAAAAAAAAAACCACCAGGTTTAAAGCAGAAAAATACTAGAATTTTAGAAGTGAATAATGAATTTTAGAAATGTGTACTTACCAATACAATCCACATTTGCATCCTTATATCCCACGTTGCACTCACATCGATAACTAGAAAGGGTTGGTATACAACGTCCATTTAAACAAAGGTTGGGATGGTGCTTACAGATGTCTATTGTCCGATTGAGTATTGCTAATAAAAAAAACAGAACATGAAACAAATATCCATATTTTCAAATAGAAGTAAATATGGAGATTATACTTGCATCAGAAAGTATGTAATTAGGTGCATAAATACATCCACCAAATAAAACATTTTTTCCAAGCACTATCTGTTGACACTAGAGTAAACTAACGAAAACAAGTAGCTCTCAGAAAAAAACCCCAACATATTAGGAAAACAGTCTTACTTATGATTTATCATTGATTTGTATAGAATAACACAGAATCAACTGGCTGGAAGAGACCTTCAAGATGATCAAGTCCAACCATTAACCCAGCACTGCCAGGGTGCCTAAACCATGTCCCTGAGCACCACATCTACACGTCTTTTAAACATTTCCAGGGATGAGGACTCCACCACTTCCCTGGGAAGCCTGTTCCAATGCTTTACAACCCTTTCTGTAAAGAAATTCCTCCTGACATCCAGCTTAAATTTCCCCTGATGCAACTTAAGGACATTTCCTCTTGTCCTGTCAGTTATTATATGGCAGAAGAGACCGACTCACACCTCCCTACAACCTCCTTTCAGGGAGCTCTAGAGAGTAATGAGGTCCCCCCTGATGCTCCTCTTCTTCAGGCTAAACAACCCCAGTTCCCTCAGATGCTCCTTCCTCATAGGACCTGTGCTCTAGACCCTTCACCAGCTTCGTTGCCCTTCTCCGGACATGCTCCAGAACCTCAATGTCCTTCTTGAAGTGAGGGGCCCTGAACTGGACACAGTATTTGAGGTGCGGCCTCACCAGTGCTGAGTACAGGGGGACAATCACTTCCCTACTCCTGCTGGCCACCCTACTGCTGATAGAAGCCAGGATGCCATTGGCCTTCTTGGCCACCTGGGCACACTGCTGGCTCATACTCAGCTGGCTATCAACCAACACCCTCAAAGCCTTTTCTGCTGGGCAGCTTTCCAGCCACTCTTCCCCAAGCCTGTAGCGTTGCAGGGGGTTGTTGTGGGCCAAGTGCAGGGTCTGGCACCTGGTCTTGTTGAACTTCATGCAGCTGGCCTCGGCCCATCGATCCAGCCTGTCCAGATCCCTCTGTAGAGCCTCCCGACCTTCAAGCAGATCAGCACACCCACCCAACTTGGTGTCATCTGCGAACTTACTGAGGGTGCACTCAACCCCCTCATCCAGATCATCAATATAGATGTTGAAGAGGACAGGCCCCAGTACTGAGTCCCGGGGGTCACCACATAGCCTGATGAGATTGTCAGTGGCCTCATGAATAAACCACTATTTGGGTGAAAGTTGAAGCAGTCTGTTCCTTTATTTTTACTATTCTTGGTGTACCTGTCTTAATAATACTCCTTGAATTTTATTAACTTTATGGTTCTGAACCTAGAGACATGCTTACACATGTTACAAGCAACTTTAGACATATGAGACTTTCCTCTGAATATTTATTCATCTTAGGCTTTCAGTGAAGGCAGTGTTCGCACAGAACTGTTAAGTTTTACATTTGGAAGAGCAAGGAAAGAGAGCATTTTATTTTAAACTTTGGTGGTTTTTCAAAAACACTTAGAGATTTGGAGTTTTATTCGTGCTGACCAAGACACATCAGTAGGGCCAGCACAGGCTCAAGGACTCTGTAACTGAAGTGAAGAAAAAAATCTCTACACCTGAACTCTAGCTAAAAAAAAAAAAGGCTCCTGAACTTCCTAATGTATCAGCTGAGGTTTCTTAGTTGTGCTTGAATACAAAGACATTTTTATGTGTTAGGAACACCATATCATTTCCAGATTAAAAACTAAGAAGAAAAGGAAAAAAAAAAAGAAATAAAAAAGTAGAGAGAAAAAAGACACAACAATGCAAGTACTTACTTAGCCCCGTAATTATTGGGCCATTTCCAGTGGGGCTTGGACCACCTGTCCCAACTCCTGCTCCACCTACACCTGGGGAGAAACCATTGCTTCCAGGGATGGGAATGAATCCTGCTCCTCCTGGGCCATAGCCATTGCCATTGGCATTAGGAAGGAACCTGTTTCCTCCTGTCCCACCACCTCTGGAACCACCTCCAGCAGGAGTGCCATCCACACAAAGTCTGCGATGTTCATCTGTTAAACAGGAATGCACAGAGGAATAAAATCAATCCTTCAGAGTCTGCTTATAAGGAAGATACAGATCTTTGTATGGAACATAAAACAGAACTCCAACTCCTCAGTTCTCTGATGTTATGCGTTCCCTCTTCCACTCATGTCAGGTAGTCCCTGTGATTGTGACACATGTTATTGAAGGAAGGATATTAAAAATAATAAAAGGAAATATTATAACTACTATTATAACTATTTGTTGAAACCTTTCTGTTGATGTGTTCCCAGCAGCACTGTAATTCCCTGGTCACTCAGTGATCTTGATATAGATAAATCAAAAATATGTTTCACTAGGGATGCGGACTATTGTTCTGTGAGCAGAGTTGAAAGAATAAATGAAATACTGACGCATTTCTAGTTCAAAGTAATGCAAAATTTAATGGAACAAGAGCGCAGCTGTTCCTTTAAATCAAAATGAACTATGGGCCTTCATTGTCATTTCCTCTTTGAGCTTGACCACAAAATCTTTCCCAAGAACTACTTCCAAAGTCAACAAAAGGACATTAGAGAAACTAGTCCCAAACAATGATGGACCAGAAAAAATGGTTCACAGATGGTAACATCAGTATTAAAAACACAAGAATGAATAATAATTTAATTCCTGACTTTTTCCAGTTAGCCTACATCTTAAAGCAGTTTAAAATATTCCAGTGACCTCCATCCCAACTAGAATGTACAGCAAGAAAGAGGAAGCAAGCCAACCAACTGAAAAGCCACTTACCAGATCCTCTGACAGGACACATCTCTGGGACAGACCCGATGGCCCAGCACCGGCCAGACTCACAGCAGCACTGCCTTTTGGTGAACCTGCCAGGAAGCTCCTGTGCACAGCGGCCATTCAGTATGTTGGAGAAACATGTAGTTGCCCTCTGATCTGCAAGTTAATTAAAAAAAAAACCACCTCAAAATAGTAACACAAACTCTCAAAATTACTTTCCCTTATTCAATTAATGTAAAGACTAAAACATTTAAAAAGTAGTATTAAAAAAAATCCACGAAAACCAACCCCAAAATACCCCAAAACACAGCCAACAGTTATCTGAGGTGATCAGCACCAACATATTCTACATTTGGTTTATTGCAGGATCAGGTATTTGCAGTGACATTAGTCTTGCATTAATCCAACATGCAATCTTAAAGTCTGCTCAAGCTAACAGGAAATATGGATGATACAAAAGATACAAAGCAATACGAATAGAAACTAGATATAACTATATAAAAAGACTACTATGGCAAAAATCAAGACATTTCATTTAACAACAGCAACATCAGTAACTTCACTTCATGAAATTATCCTTGGTGTAGATTTATCTGACCGAAGAGATGCTATCCAGCCTGCTCTGCTCAGTAGACTAAAAGTATTACAGTATCCTTAGTACTGCCACATGAAAACTACTCTATATAAATATGTCAGTGTTCATTATATTCTGGTTCCTTAAAAGACACATCCTAGATCTTTTATTGTCTCACTCCTGAATGCTAACTAGGGCACAAGCTCAATGAATTCAGTAACGCATCATAGTAATTACAATAACTGAGCACATCCTGATATTTTGGCTAAAAGCAAATATTTATCTTAAACTGAGAAGAATGAAAGAATTTGTATTAATAAGGATTACATTCTTCACTTTTCTCCTAAGTAAAGGAGAAATTATACTTCTAGAGTATAGAAATCATACCTGAATACTATAAATATTTGAGAAAACTAAAACTTTCAGACACATTTTTATTTAAGGGAAGGAGACTCTGTGACATAACTGCCTGCCTTAGTGGACTAGAGCATGTGATTTGTGTGCAATTGGTTTTGGGAGCTGACTTTAGAAACCAGATTGTAAAACATCCATAGAAATATTGATCCTATTGCAAATCATAGATTCTCACTATTCTTGGGGCCAGCCACAATATATATGTGAAGTTTGGCACTCCTCAGATGAACCTGGATTACAAAAGCTAGCTACATTGTGCAAAAAATTATCCATGTGAAATCACTTGTAGGTCTTGTGTTGCTACTGGCTTACACCACTTATCTGTTAATTCAGAAATCCCTTCAGAATTCCCATCCCTTTCCCAACATGAGAACAAAGTGCTTTGAGATGTCTGAAATAAGAAGAACCATATGAGATCTAGAAAAGACACTATTATTAGTAATTGTTAATGATTTTTAGACATTGTATGCAGTACTTTTAGTTAATTAACCAGAATGGTTTATACCATACATTTGACACATACAGCTGTACAAAAGAAGTTACCGTATGTGAGAATAAGCGCACACTTTTTTAATAATACAGAAACAGGTTTTAAATAAATTGTCCTGTAAAAGCTGCAATCTACTGAAATCTAAAATTTGGGTTGTTTTATTATCTATTTCAGCCAAATTAGTGATATCTCAGCATACACTACTCAATGCTTCTGAGTTTATACGTGCCTTATATCGCACTCTAAAGGTTAAATTAACCTATATGAGATGGAACTTGAAATACCAAGTAAGGATAAATGTTTGCTTCTTTAGAACCAAAGTGAGCTTAGCTTTTGATTTCATCAGATGCAGGTTAGAGAAACAAATATAATTAATGTTTCCTATAGTTGCCTAGTCAACAGAGAGATACAAATTACATTTTTCCCAAGGAGATCCAGATCTCAGGTCGGAGTTCTCAGGCTACAACACAGTCAATGCAGAGAGACCTACTATCTACATAAAGATGGTTGCAATGGCAATCGTCTTCAGAGGAGGATGTTATGAATTTTAAGCAGCTGGATCAGAGAATGTAGTGAGTTAGCATACAGTGAGGTCCTGGAGCAAGCAGGGAGTGCTGGATGGTTGGGACAGAAGTTTGGCTGCTGCTGTGTATAAAAACTCCCTTAATAACCTGGAGAGTTCTAAAAGCCTACAGGGTGGAATACCTACCAATACAGTGAGAGCCATCTGCAGATGTGATATAACCCCGTGGACAGATGCAGAAATAACTTCCTACAGTGTTTGAGCATTCACCACCTTCACAGATTACTGAGATGATGCTGCATTCATCAATATCTATCCAAAAAGGAAAGGACATAGGTATAATTAGCAGAGCACTTGAACATACTGTATTAAAAAGAGGGAATGGGAGCTTTTCTGAAATTGCTATGAGACTCATATGGAATAACATATTGCTGGTGTTTGCATACTGCAAATAATTTTCGTTGCCATCTAATGGAGGCTTTCCTTGTACATTCAAGGGATGCACCACTTAAGTGCAGTCTGGGATTTCCTCGAAATGACATACAATGCCTGCCATCTCTAGCAAGCACACAACAGCTACAGGGCAATACCAAAATACTCATCCTGCTCTTGAGTTGAAGGAAGGAGGATGGTACAGCACTCAAGTATCACAACTCTGGGCTTCTGTAACCACAGAAATATTGCTCATCAGATCTAACTGCTTTGTGGCCTTCTAATACTCCAACTATAAACAAGAATTTTGGCCAAGCTCTTCAAATGTGACCAAATGTTGCATTTTTACTTTTTTTCAGGTATTTTTAATCAATTGAAATGTCTCTGCTAACTAGAAGCAGTGGTCTCATCTGAACACTGAAACTATTTTGTACGTAAATAGGTACAAAGTGAGATGCCATCAAGGTGATGAATGAGCTAGTGTATGTAACAAGGGGCTGTTAGGGCACTTGACTCCAGGACTGAGAGCACTGTGTGCTGTCCAGCACTAACTGGAAGCAAAATGAGGAGCTGAGGCAATGAGAAGCAACAGGAGTATTGTTCTGTATTGTTAGAGATGTGAAGCACAGCAAAGCAAACTGCAGAAAAGGACCTGGGGGTGTTGGTCTCAGTATAAGCCAGCAGTTTCCCCAGCCGGCCAAGAAGCCCAACAGCACCCTGGCTTGTATCAGAACTAGAGTGGCTAGCAGGATCAGGGAAGTGATTGTCCCTCTGTACTCAGCACTGGTGAGGCCACACCTTGAATTCTGTGTCCAGTTTTGGGCCCCTCACTACAAGGACATGGAGGTGCTAGAGCATGTCCAGAGAAGATCAGTGAAGCTGGTGAATGGTCTAGGCCATAAGCGTTATGAGGAGCATCTGAGGGAACTGGGAGTGTTTAGCCTGGAGAAGAAGATGCTCGGGGGAGACCTTATTGCTCTCTACAACTACCTGCAAGAAGGCTGTAGCGAGGTGGTTGTCAGTCTCTTCTCCCAAGTAACAAGCAATAGGACAAGAGGAAATGGCCTTAAGTTGCACCAGGGGAGGTTTAGGAAAAATTTCTTCACTGAGAAGGCTGTAAAGCATTGGAACAGGCTGCCCAGGGAAGCAGTGGAGTCACCATGGTTTAGTGGTGACTTGGCAGTGTTGGGTTGGTTAATGGTTGGACTTGATGATCTTAAAGGTCTCTTCCAACCAAAGCAATTCTGTGATTCTATGAAATACAACAGGAAGAACAGCATGAAAGTAAAGACTACGTCATAACCAATTGTACAAATGACCCATTGTAAGTAATCATTCTGCAACTGTGACAATCTTTAGACATATTAATATTTTTAGGGTCACTTTAGAAACCTAATTTTGCTTTTAAGTGACCTCTGTACTTTAGCTTTTCAAGTGGCTTTCTGTGAATGTGAACTGTTGCCCAGGTTTAACATGGGAGGAATTCTGAGAAAACGTGAAAACGTGGGCCAATTTTCTAACTAGCTCAAGATGAATTACGTTTTCCAGTTGGAATGATAGGATACCACAGGTTTTGTATGGCTTGATACCAAAGGTAGTCAGAGGTACAAGACTTTGGCTTAACTTGTTTGTAATAATCTGCATGCATTATTAATTTCAATTATCTTTCATCTGTGAAACAAAAATCAAACCAAAAAGTCACAGTGTTGAACCCAGACTGTCTCATGTCAGATAATGCAGAAGAAGCATCAGAAACAGCATATGACAGAAATTATCTTGTGATGACACTGTGAAGGTCTTCACATTGCTTGTAAGAAAAACTTGGGACTCTCTAGACCATTTCTTGTGCTTTTATCCAGACCTTTTCCCCATTTTCTTGGACCTGTCACTCCAGAAATTCTTGAGATGAACGACTACTTGAGAAATAAACTATGTAATGGATACTTTGCTCCCTCTCTTGCTACTTTCTCCACGCTGAAAACTCAAAAAAAAAAAAAAAAAAAGGAAAAGTGCCAAAAAGATCTGGCATGCACAGGGACTATATTAAAAAGGTAACTCCCCACTGTGCAAAGGGCCACATGTGAAGGACTCCCTTTAGATACGAATCTACAAAGGACATTCAAGTACTAAAAGGAAAATTAAGTTTTGCCACAAGGCCACTAAGAATCTGAAAACTGTTCTTTGTAAAGTGAAGGTATGAATACAACACTCCCTGTCTCACTGGCACATTATTTGGAGAATCATTATGGAAAACACAGTTTATCTTATAGGTAACGTCTTAAAACTTCCTGACTGATCCTTACACATAAGCATCCTGTGGCCCTTGCTGTCAGTTTTACACTATGAAGCAGAATCAGAGGAAGAGAAAATTTTACCTTTTTATTAAGGTTATTTAGGCATTTCAGAGGATGAAAAAAAGTTTAAATTTTACATTAAAATAGATACGAATTGTTGACAACTATTGCCCACATTTTAGACATCTGCTCAATTAGGTACAAATGAAAGTGTCATTTTGCTAAATCAAAACAATTCTAAAATACAATGCTTTCGACTTCAGACTTCATAGTTACCCACAGTAGACATTCCAAAATTCCAAATAATGGTATAAATTAAAACCAAATAATTCCCCAGGAAATCTCTGAAATCTTGCATTAATTTTCTATATTAAAGACAATATATGTAATGTGATGAACTGCTAACCATCTGATTTAATCCAATGACATGAAACAGTGTGTGTAAATCAGACCAGAACCAGCTGCATGCCTTGTTGAGGTGTTTCATGCAGTACAGGTCTTCCACAACCCATAAGTCTTTTAAACGTGAATACTGTCTTTTGTATATACAGAAAGTCTGAAACAGCACGTCATAAAGACAGACAAGAAAAATCGGACGAAATGAGGACTTTGCAAGAAGAGCTTACCTTTTTCTGGAAAGTGACACTTTTCCAAAGGCAGGGTCACTGGATGCTCATGCACGAAAACTCACTTCCTTTACCATCCCTTGAAGTACATCTTTGATCTCAAGGAAATACTACACTACCCTTTTTCCTCACTACTGTTGTGGTTCCAAAAATAAATTTGAAGACTGTTTCTAAAGTTCAGAGGCACCCAAACTTTGAGAAAGATATCACCAGCATGGTGATTACAATTTACAAGCATAAGATAGCACAAAGCTGGTAGCAACTACCACCAGTGCCCAAGTTAAATTTAAGAAGCCCTGTGCTAGGAAGTAATTACACAGCATTTTCAAAATACCTGTTTTGTTCAGACACTCTCTTAAAAAGTGGATCTTAAATCTTGTAGGTTTCATAGCTTTTCTTTTTTTTTTTTTTTTTTGATAACTGAGGTACAACAGCAGCTTCTATACATAAGAAAAAAAAACCACAAGAAAAATTAATCTATAGAAATCTTACTTCTAAAACCAGCAGGCACTTGAAAACTGAGTTTAACCTTCATTTTCACTTTGTTTGGCACAAGTACCTGCTACTTTAAAGGCAGCAATATTAATTAAAAGAACACAACACCCGATCGTCTACCAAAGAAAACCAAATTCCAAACTAGTTGGTCATACAGTACAAAGCCCATTGAGTTAATGGGCACGTGGAGTTTGTAGCACTGGCAAGTGAAACACATAGGAAGGAAGTAGTTAGCCACTTCTGCAAAGCTGCAGGACGTAGCGGATACTTCTCACCTGGCTACATGCACTGGAGTTTAACACTGTCTAGGGCTCTTGTCCAAGAATGACAAGGGAGCTAGGAAGGGAGGAAGTACCAATTGACATGGAGAACCCTTGTGGAAGAATAATTTTCTTATGTGCTGAAGCAGTACCAAGTCAGTGGATTTTTTTGTTTCTCTACTTTTTGAGCTAAATCTCTGTCTCTCCTTTCCCCTCCCTGGTTCATGCACATGAAATTTTTTCAACAAGATCTCTCTTAACTCTGACTGGAAATTCTGAGACTTTACCTCAGGAAGAGCTATTTTTAGGATGACTAATTGAAAAAGTTACTCAATTTCCTCCCTTTCTCCCTCCAAAATACATATATTAGTGGTCTCAGGGAAAACACTCCAAAGCTGGTAAGAGGAAATGCTATCTTAAGGTTGAAAAAAACTGGTGGCTTGAATGGCTGCTGTTCCAACGTTGTACAGAAGATGAGAAAGCCAATCTCAGTGTGAGAACCAATTTAAAAGTGTGGCATAAACTTTGCAGCTGTAAGTATTAATACATGAGCTTCTGCCAAAACAACCCAGCCTGTCTACTCATCATCCAGAAATCATGACTTTTAGTGCTACAGTAAGCAGGATTTTATGAGTAATTGAATTAAAAGTAACAGAAAAGGGGCTCTCAATTCCTGAGTTCTGAAAGAAAATTTTTGTCTGTAGTAGTAACTGGTAGTATCAAATCTGAATAATTCATTACACAGTGTAATAAAATTATATATTAAAGCAGGAAAACCAGCAATAGAACCAATCTGCATTTTGGTGTCATGTTTTAAAAAAGGGAGTTAGCCTGTGTCATATATTCCTAGCCCTTTGATGTCAACAGTACATCAAAGTATCTTTTTCGAAGAGCATCAGAGGCATCCTTCCTCCAAGAGTATGTTTGACTGTTATGGGTGTCATAACTAACTACACTTAGTCAAGGAGTATGATGTATTTTCAATTTGAGTAGAGTAAGTGAAACACATTTATTAGATCCTTGAAGTACAAATAAGTAGTAGTCCACCTCTTATGTAAACCAGCAAGCACAACTGGAAGCTTATTTCTCCTCTCAGTTTACCTCTGCGTGATCCATCTCTGAACAACTCATATATGTAAGTTCCATTAATTTTGGAAGGTAGCATCCTAAAAATGAACAGAATGTCATTCCTAAAAAAATAATGAAAACTCAGTATATTGTAGATCAAAACTTTCAGGCCAAAAAAGAGAAGGATTTGGGGTGTTCTTTTGTTTAGTTAAGCCATCACACTAGTGCTCCAGGATATCTGGAATTTGGTAGAACCCCTGTAATGGCCTTTTCTAAATTTTTTCAGCTCTCCGCCCATTCCTTGAATCCTTCCATGATCTGCCCAGCAGCGGAATGAGTTGTCCTGACTATTGTGGAAAGTCTATAAATCAGGAACATAGAAAAGCTTATAAATAAAATCAGTAATGTTGAACCCTGAGCTAGATTAATTTTAAAGGTCCTATTCTCCCAACTAGCCTGTGCTACCTAGTTACCTGTCCACAGGGGAGCATACACACAGTTACATATACAAGTTGTTCTCATGTAGTTTGGAAATCCCTTAAACATTCTTTACTGATATACGATTACCATTAATTCCTGAAAGATCAGCGTCAGTAAATTGTAATCTGAGGCTCAAAATAAACCCAATAAGCCAAACACATGCCTTTTTACTGATTATTTTTTAAAAAAAAAGAAACATGGGAATATAATGCAAGCAAATAGCCTAGCAAAGCAATGTTTATTGCTTAGCATAGTTCTAAGAAAAACCATTATGGCACAAAAAGCGCAACACGAACATTCCTTCTTATTCTAACAATAGCTATTGTTTCCAGGAGGAACAACAGGAGAAAAAACTCTAAGCCACAAAATACTTCTGGATGTTTAAGGGCAAAGGATACAGCAGGGGACTCAAGTCCCTCCTTCTCAAGTAGAAGACTTGCTGTTAAATAAAAGTCTCACTAGTTAGTGTGAGATTCCAGCCTCTGCCTCTGAACACTGGAACCTTGCCTGGTTACTGACTCTGTAGCCAACAAGTAACATTTGATGTGGTTTTCCATACTTAAAGAAGGGAAAGGAGTGAGCAAAATACTCCATACTACATCACTTCTATATAAAGTTTTAAATAAAAAAACTTCATTAAATTAATGCAGTTTCTATTAAATAATTTCTCTGTTCACAGGATCTAACTCATAGGAGACCAGTTCCTTATATCCTTCCCAACGGCCCAATCCATATATATAAATGATTTAACTTCACTCCAATGACCAGTCCTACTGAGAGAGTAACTGTTTGAAGAACTGGCTATGGTTTTATCCTAGAAATCTCTCACACTGAGACATTAAGAATTCTCAAAGCCTTTTTTCTTTAAAAAAAAAAAAAAAGCCTGAATAAAACTATGGCTTGGCTTTCATTATCTTCTCCATTCTTGGAATAATGTAAGCACGGTGTTATGCTGGTAACATTTTGGCATTACCATTTGCGCTGTGAAGCATGGGGAAATGGACAAGTAAGAGTTTCATTATGGTGGGTGTTTTGTTTTTTTTTTTCCCCAGAAAAAAATGGTACAAACTGGGCACTGTAGGTTGTTCTGCATAATTCCCTGTGGGGAATTATGTGACTAGGGAAGCTAGTGGGGAGGCTGTGACCAGGGACTAAATAATACCTAGTTTCTGCCACAGGCAGAAGTGGCAGGGGCTTAGAAGAAACAAAGCCAGGGCATATGACCTGTTCTGCTGTAGGCTGCCAAGAGAGCAGGAAATGAAAGCCCATTGATTACTGAGCTATGAAATAACAGCAAATATTTCAGAGCACAAATGATGTTTCAATTCTGTTATGCTTGGTTCCATAAGCATCACAGATTTTTACGCAGATACGTGTTAGAAATACATTCACCTTTTCCTGGGGATACTATCAGAGTAAACTGTTGAATAACATTTTTAACAATTAAAGCAGAGCTTTAGGTAGGTTAAAAAAGCTGTATACAAAGAATGCTTTAATTACTGTTTTCAGAAGCAAGGAAACCTATCACTGACTTAAGTTCTCCTTTTGGCATCAAGGCCAGAGTACAAATGCCAGACAGAAAAATAACATACAAAATGACCTGCATTTTTTGGATCTCTATGAAGACATCTATTTGATGTATTTTAACTGCATTCTTTCCTGAGAGGAGGTATCAGGTCTCCTTCACACGGAGTTCTAGGGGTAACAGCAGTGAAGCATGAGCTTTGCCACAGGCAGATTACAGACACCATCAGAACAGGACTTCATTTATTGAACTGAGACAAACAGTCCATCATAACAGACACTCAAATGATGTCTTTGCTCTGTTCATATATTTACCACATTAGAAATGCCTTTTTTCAGGACTAAAACTGCAACAGCTGGCGTGGGCAAAAGCACTATTGCCTAGTCCTGCTGTACAAGTCTCATGGAATAATAATAAACACACCATGACTGAAGGAATCAAAAAAACAAGTGCACTTCTAATGAACAAAGTTAAGTAACTATTCATCAAAAAATGTACAAGTTACTCTCCAACATTAATCACTGCGTTTAGTACTATAAAAACTTGTAAAGACTCAGGCTGAAGGAGTTCTGCTAAAATAAACAGATGTAATTCGAAGAAAACCAATTTGAATAAAACCCTTCCAACGAAATATCTTGCAACTGACAATACAAATTCAAGATAGGTAACAACAAAGCATACATTTCAAATCTATACATTGCCTACACAATCAAATACAGTACAAGTCTGTTTAGCAATTACAGCTGGTTTTGCTTCAGCTTTAAAATCCACTCTTTAATTTCAAATCCACTCTTTAAAGTGGGATATCTCAGTCACATTTTGGAAACCATTCAATATTTGCAAATGTTTTTTTGATGGTTGTTTATATTTAATGGCATAATTACAAGAAAATGTTTCTAAATTTTGTGGACGTTATGTTGTGATGCTCAGTAAACTTAAGCTTGAATTCTACTGAAGGATAAACTGTCTTGCCAGAGTTTTTCAAAATCATAACCCTATTTATTGTTTGATATCCCACATAACATAAAACGATGGTAAAACCAGCCAGTTATGCAAAGACAATTGCAAGCAGTAGATACTTACTTACCAAATGTTGTGTAACCATTGGAAAATACATTGCTTAGAAGCTAATGATAGTGCTAAGATACTAACAAGATTAATCATGTCAGGTGTATGTCAGATTTAAGGTGGGTATAGGTAGCTGTTATGTTCACTGTGCCTGTGCTCTGAGCTGATAGGATACAAGTCAGCTCTGGTGCGCAGGTTATATACCCACATCAGTACAACACCATGTCTAACCTGATAGTAGTGCCAGTCATTAATATATAAACTTAGTCATAAACTAAGTTGCATGTAATTGTTAATGGTATGTGCCAACTTATCTGTCCAAATTATTAGAGTCCATTATCAGAAAATAGCAATTAGTGTTGGATTATTACTATACATCTTTATATTTTGTGTTCCGATTCATTTACTATGAATGCCTTTGCACCACTCGCCACTCCTACTCAATAAGGAAATAAAAAGGAAGTTAAAATTTTAAAAGTCAGCAACTAAGCACAGCAAGCAATTTCAACAGCAGCTGGCATTTTTTGTGGTTACAATGATTGGAAAGGGATACTTCATTCTTTGGTCTTCTTTCCACATTGGTGCCAAGCTCATAAGTATGAAGTCTTTCACTAAAAACAGAAGCAGCATGGCTAAATGGTCTCAGTTACCTCTTTTTTGAACATGTGCAAGCCCAAAGGAGGGCTTTTGTGAAGGGAAAACAAAGCACCTTGTCCTCTTCCATTTCTTTTAATTACAGTTCTCCTTCCTATATACTGATGCTTCATTGAGGGCCTACTAAATTCTGGTATCCTACCCAGTCACTCCTTCCTGTTTGCCTCCCTGGCAAGAAAAATCCCATGGTTACCTTCCCACTCTGTCTCCCACAAAAAATGAAATATTTTACTAGGATGAGCTGCCCACTTCATGCTTAGCCCTGTTGCTCGCAGACTGCCATGCAGGACAGGGTAGATGAAATGGCTTGGATTTAATTCTTCCGAGGAAGGTGTCTCCGATTACACATTTCCTAACCTCCCCGCCACACCGCCCCCCCCCCCCCTTTTTTTTTTTCCCTTTCAGTCATCTTCTTTTGTAGTATTTCTCACTCCACTTGGTGCCTTCTGGTTTCTCCCTCGATCCTGCAGAAGGCTGTGGAGATGGTGCCATACTACTCTATTTCTCTACAACACTTTACTGTTCTACAGTCTTCAGCGTACGGGGAGATTCTTTTTCCCAGTGTCTCAGTGAATCTCCTGGTGCTCCCTTATTTCTAAAATGGTTCAAATGGACCTGCTTTTCCTGTGAACGTGATTGCTCACTGCAGCGCCCTAAAGCTCTGTGTGTATCTTGGATATCTATCCCACTCTTGTATACAGTTAGGTAGATACACTTGCACACATGCTTTTTCAGACAAAAAACAACATCTAATGCAAAATATGAACAGCAAAGGAGAAACAGATGGTGCTGCAAAGAAGAAACAAGAAGCATAGTACAATGATGTTATGTCTGTTCAGACCAGACACTGCAACTATTCAGAACCCTTTTTTTCATTACTGAAGTACTCTAATGCTTTACTTAACCACTTTTTAGGGATGTTTTCCGCCAACATCACTTACCATCACATTTTTGAGTTGCCTCATTCTGTTTGTGACCAGCAGGGCATTTGCACTCATACGAACCTACTGTATTAATGCAGTTTCCTCCTTGGCACACTCCAGGGATAGCCTGGCATTCATCAACATCTACAAAGACAAAAAAAAGAAGGATTACTTGACATAAAATACAAAATTTCATCATGACTTCTGCTGACAGACAGAGAGCTCTGAAATTATTCTTAAAAATAACCACACTTCTCCACTTCAGCACCGATATAAGGTAAGATCTGGCAGTAACAGCAGTAACGTGACTCAAACCTTCATGTGCGTTGTATTCGATTCCATACAAGCTCAAAACAGGTTACATGTATTGACTTATGACATACATAGCTTTAAATATTTAAGAAGTGTACTCCAGTCAAATCTGTACAACTTACTGTCAGTATCCCATGCTCAGAGGCTGGTCCCTATATATGCCCATTACAAAACGCAGATTCTTATTTTGAAAGAATCTCTGCCTGTACCTATGGACTACTCTCCTGTCCATCTTAACTAGATATAATAATTCTTGCAGGATATTCTTTCTGGACAGAAGTCAAACTACTGAAATCAATAGGAAACAGGTGCTACTTAGCCAGTATAAGTTGTAAGGCAAATAATCTGCATAACTTTATTTACTGAAGCAATAAGTAGGAATAGAATTTCATAGATTTCTTTAGGCTGGACTGTCAATGTTAAATAAATGCTCTAAGAAAAAATATTTGTGCTTTACATCTTACTTTCAGTAACTTCCTGTTGTATTTTATTATGTGCTATTTCCAGTTCAAATTGTGTTGTGGTTTTTGTTCTCCACTACCATTTGTTTATACATAAAACATCCTGTATTTCTTCAGGTTTTTCTACAAAATTATCAAATGACTCAATGTGTAAGTGCAAACGGGCAGTTAAAATAATACCCAGGAACACAAAAGAGACCTTATGAAATAACACGTGCTAAAGCAGACTGAAATTCTTTGTACACAAGGAATGAGAGAACAGGGTCTAGAGTAGCGCATGCTGTACTTATTATATGTGGGTATTTAGCTTCTCAGTAGCTCTTTTTAAAAAGTTCAGTTAACCTAGAACTATCAGAGAATTCAGAATTAAGCAACTGTACTAATTCCTTCAAAGTAAAATTTCACATGCATCCAGATGTTCATACAGGAGAGAAGGTTTGGAAGTTTTGATTTTGAATCTCTTCTGTGAGATTTCAGATAATATTGCTTGTCAAACAGTTTGTCCTTTCACAGAAGATGCTGATTTTGTTAGTTCTCCACACTGTGAAATAGAAATAAAGGAAAGTGTCCTTTGCAGGTTGTAGAGAAGGGAATCAAACGGCTTCCAAAGAGTTTCTGTGCAGAGGTTGATTTCATACTACTTTCTCTTCTTGGATTACAATTAAGTATGGAAATTAAATTATAGAGTTAAAGCAATACACTGGCTATTTAAAAAAATCCCACAATTTTATTTCATTCTTTTCTCCATTATGAGTAAAATACCTATTTAAGATTACTGGATATGTAAAACATTTAGGAAAAATATTTTTCATCTTTTTTTCCCCCAGATTTTTCATTAGTGCCAAATAAACAAAGAATTTTAACCACTATCCTATTTTTCATTTTCAGTCCAGTTTTCCTGTTGCATGCGTTATTAAACAAAGCAGCTAGTAAACTCTATTTAAGATGC
Organism: Bucorvus abyssinicus; assembly: GCA_009769605.1. Classification (NCBI taxonomy): domain Eukaryota; kingdom Metazoa; phylum Chordata; class Aves; order Bucerotiformes; family Bucorvidae; genus Bucorvus; species Bucorvus abyssinicus. The sequence continues at coordinate 68,464,041 of CM020063.1, read as the reverse complement.
AGAAGAAAGCATCCCTTTCCCCTTCACACTCATGCTTGTTTTCTTTCTGTCCGTCTTTTCCCTTCCACAACCAGCTCTTTGCCACTACAAATGTACACAACAGCAAGATACAGATGGGGTAAGACAAACATATTAATAGTAGAATACAGTTATTCTTTTTGGTAGCATGTTCATTATCTTGAAGCCCATACAACACACTGAAATTCCACCTGAGTCTGTGGATTATAGTACTTTCTCAGTTTTTGTTAACTCTTCGTGTTTGTGCTATAGATAAAACCTACAATATATGCCTTGTCTATTCACCCACTTTTCATTGAAGCAGGTATGCTTATAGTCAATGAAGAAGGTTTGGGTTTTTTTTGTTTTTTTTTTTTTTAGTTTTTATTAACCGCTGGACTTGGTTTTAAGTACCTTTGTTGGAGAAGTCTGCATTTAGTTCATGAATTGTGCTGATTTAGTCAATACGGTACTGTGTCCAAATGCAGTTAGTGTGTAAATGGAATAAGGACTTTTATCAGAGGCATAAACATCCTGCAAGCATTTTTCTTCTAGTGACCAGTGCTTGCTGCAATCTAGTTTACCCAGAAAGCAACATCTTTATCTCTGAAGTATTTTAATGAATTTGGACATGATTTAGCAACGTCTAGACAGAACACAGGTTCCATAATTTATTCACACTCAGCCCATCCAGTATCTCTCTTCTGAGTAAAACTAATATCATATTTGTCTTTTGACGCTTGGGCCTCAAAATGCATTCATCATCTGCAGTATGCCTGTGCACTGTGTCATTTATTTATGCTTATTTAAATTAAGCCAACTGTGTCAGCAGATCAGTGGTTAAAAATAACCACTGCTTATCTTTCACAGTTTTCTAAGTCAAAGATGTCAAGTAACAATGAATTAATGGCAGTAGCAGCAGGACATGAATACTTTCCAGAAACAGGAAAGGTATCACTTGAAACCTTGAAGTGAACAGAATTTTAAGATCTCTTGATTCTGTTAATTTCTTTCACTTCCAATCCTATGCTTTTAAAAGGACAAATAAATGTCAAGCTCTGCTGAAGTCTGAAAAGTCAATCCCAGTTATGTGGCACAGTGCAGTGCTTGTCTAGTGAAGAAAACACAACCGGTAACACTATGAAAGGTGGGATCCTGCAAACCTTTGAATCACATACGCTATCTTGCTTCTCTGTGCTAATATCAATCTTAATTTGTGAAGGTTTATATATTAACTATTCTAAGTCATACTTAAAAGTAGAGAGAATAAGAACTTAAATGTTAGCTTAAAAACATATATATACACTACAAGCCTGATGCCTTTTTGGTTAGTATCACCTTTTGATGAAAGCCCAAGTTTTTTTAAATGTATCATTAGTGTTTTGGAACTGAAAAAAGTCAGGAAGGACAAAAGTATTTTCTTAAAAGAGTATATTTTATTAATTGCTCCCTAAATGCCATTTTAAGATATAAATATATTTTTTCTGAAAATACAAAAAATTTGAAATTAAGCATATTTACATTTACCTTTCTATATCTTTGACAGTCAAGGCTAAGCCACACAGGAGTTTAGCATTATTAATTATCCATTCACTCACACTTCTAAATCCCAGACATTTTTTGCCATAAACATAAAATCAGATGAGTAACTCTTTAGATACAGTTCTGTACACAGAGCTTCAATATATTACAGAGTAGATAGAATGTTTCCATGTGTTCATAGTTCTGATAATATCTGGCAAGTGAATAAAGGCTCTTTGCTTTTACAGTTTTTTCTGCAAAATGCCTGTGCGATTTGGACAGCTAACTTTAAACATGCACCTTTGAAAAAAGAGACAAATTCAGCTTCCCTTTCTTATAAGTGGACTGTTTCTCAAAACGCTTTGAAGAACCAAAAAGCTCAGTAAAAATAAATCCTCTCAGATTTTATATAACGGTAGTAATAGCAATTATCCAAATACAAATTTTCTCTTGAATTCTACTGATAATACATATGGAGACTTTCTTTCCAAGCATTTGTAGTGTGGGAACTAGAAAGTAAACTGGTTGTCAATGCAATGGAACACTCTTGGTTATTTCTCTGCATCCTAGATAACAGAAACACTACACATACAAACATACAATAGAAAGAATCCTAAGCTTTTTTCCCCTGGTTTTAATTCTTATTTTCACGACAGCAGAACGGGATCCTAGATGACATTGTTAATACTGTCAGTAAACCAGATACATGAACTTCAAACATTAAATTATTTAAAAACTACCCAGTATCTGTCTTTGCTCTTTCAAGCAGTCCATGTGAGTCCTTTAATATTCAGTACATTGTACACCTACTACAGTACAGATTTTGTGAGATATTATCTCCTATAATGGGTATATACACTTAAAAATGTCAGCAATGGTAGCAGGAAGAAGAATCTTTGTATTTTCAAAAGCTATTCAGAGAGGACTACTTTTCTCTCCTTAGTGCAAAAAAATTAACTGTCTGAAGGGAAGGGGTGTAGCTGAGAAATGGACTGTTGAGGAATGCAGGGTGGAACTGAGAAAACACCCAACACAGGATTTCTGCCATTATACTGCTCCTAAGGCCCTGTAGCAGTGGCAATCAAGTACTTTCAAGTGCAACATATAAGTTCCTCCTGTCTGAATTCTTAAAAAGAGGGATGTCTGAACAACTACAATCTCCTGTTTAAGCAATGACTGAATAGAAACTGCTGTGGGTTGAAAAAACCAAACCGAAACAATTTGAATTTTGGTTGGTTTTGCTTGTCTAATTTTTTAAAAGCTGTTCATTATTATAATGAAATAACAATACTACCATAATGTTCTATTCAAGCCTATGACTCAGAGAACATAATTAATCCTGAAAAGGTGCTAAAGTGCCATTTAAGATACACTAAGATTGCAACATGCACATTCTGTGAAGAGCAGGAGCAACTTCACACTCAGTTGTTAAGTCTTGTCACACTCTGACATCATGTTGAAATTCTGACCTATTTGCCAACAGTAAGGCTTGCAAGTTCTACCGATTTTGACTTCTTCACATCAACTCCTGAACTAGGCTATCTGAGGATGTAAACATTCATTTCAAAAATGCCAGGCATTCAAGCTATAGACTGAGTGAGTCTGGTCTAATCCGTAAGTGTCAAAGAGACAGTTTTAATGAATACCAAGGGGTTTTGTGTTCCTTTAATAAAAATCTCTGTAAACCTGATGTCATCATCAGAAAGATAAGCATTGAAAAGCATTAGCCAGACCCCTGTACTTCTTTCTAAAACCGTCAGAGAAAACAACACCAGTCTCATCTGACCTTTCTAGTTCATGAAATTAAGCCTCCTCAGGTAGGAGTTATCACATTTGCAGAACAACTGTTTCCTGAATGGCTAATACTTCTCTCTTGTCAAAATTTTTGTAGCACCCTCCCAGAGCTCCATCTTGACTCCTCTATTTTCATCTTCACGTTTTACCTTATTGCAGCCGTACCCGCTATTGTTATTGTAGCTTCCGTCTACAGACAACTCATAGATCTACCACCCTTTACCCCCTGGATTAAACTTTCCATTCACCTTTCTCTGCCAGGATGAGTCTGGCACAGAAATTGTAGGAGTTGATTATATTTCTTAGCAGTATTGCAGTGTAGTAGCAAGTACCTCAGCACGAGTTTGCCTGTTCAGCATATTCCTTGTTTCCCTCCTGCAGTTTCTACTTTAACTGACACTTCAAGGGTTTTTTGACTGTATTGGTCTTCTCTAAAATTTTCAAACCTAGCTGTAGCAAAATCCTACAGCTTATTGCTACAGACTTTGTACCCTAATATAGAGTTTGGAAAGGTAACCAGCATCTCCACAGTGTTAAGTGCTACATCCAGACTCTTCCTCCAGTGGTCTGATAATTCAGGACAGAGTAGACAACGTGCTATCAACCTGCAAACACCACAGAACTGAGGTCAGGAGGAATTACCAGTACTCAGAGCTTAAAAGGTACTGTCTTGACTTTTTGAAGTAAAGGCTATGATTTTGTGGAAGAAAGAACTCCTTCGTCTCTTCCACACAGAAAATCTAACTCTCCTTCATCCGTTTGTGCCTGCCATCACCTTGTACCATCAATGCTAACTCCTGCTGACACAAATACAATCAGAACTTTCTGTATAGTAATAATATGCCAAAAATGTAGCAAAAATAATGGGTGCTTAAATTTCCTTCGTTCATCCATCACACAACGTAGGCTATCACACTGTTTCCATGCTTCCCAGAGGAATTCAGCAACGGCGTTAACTGCATAACGGAGGAATATCTGCCCCACAGAATAAACTGGCCGAAAAAGAAAACACATTTATTGTAGGCACAGGAGCTAAAGATCTCTACTGCTCTCTCACATAATTTAAATGAAGCCCCAGAAGCTATGCCAGGATTGGTTTGGCAGAGAAGTTTTAAGAATTCATTATATCTGGCCAACATCTTTGTCATACAAAGAGGTTTGACTTGGAGATTGTAACCAACGTGCATGCCTTCACAGTACGCTGTTTCTGTTTATGACATTGTTATGAAAAGAATGTCTAAAATATACTAATCACTTCAAGATGAACAATAAAACATAAGCTGTTATATGCAGAGGCCTATTTCTGACATTCAAGAAAAGCTCAATCAAATATTTCTCCTTAGTATAATTTGGATGTTCTAAGCAGTGTAAGAACAGAAAAAACAGGAAAGAAAATATTTGAAATGAAGAAAAAAGAAGGGATTTATTGTTGCTTAAAACTAACCTAAGCATTTTAAATAAAATAAATGCCTTTGCTAAGACAATGCTGTGAGGAATTCCATAAAAGTGAATTTGACCAAATAGCTTCAGTTGCAGTTTCAGGTCAACCATACCACTGTGTGAATGAAAACTGAAGGAAAAATGCAAAAAGATGTTTCATCAAGTTTTAATTTCTAAGAATTAAAAATCTGACAACATCTTGATTTTATCTCAATTTCTCATCTCAAGTTCATAGAGGACTCTTATGCAGGAGACCTGAAGTAGAAATCCAGCCAAACAACTGACTTTGCTAGACTTGGGCAATTTTAGGCCACTGAACTATGATGCAGCATAGGGGAAAGGAGCACTAAGAATAATACTGCAAAATACAGGGCTGCGGAGAAGACTGAAAAAGAAGGTATGGGTAAATAAAAGTGCAGGAAATAGAGAAATAAAATTATCTAGCCTCTTTTCAAGCAGTAAAGCTATAACTTTCCTGAAATCTTTCATAACGTCATGAGCCACAGAAGCTGCCCAAAACAGGCTGCTTTTCCACAGAATCACAGACTGGTTGAGATTAGAAGGTACCTCCAGGCATCACCTGGTCCAACCACCCACCTCCAGGAGGGACACCTAGAGCAGGTTGCTAAGGATCATGTCCAGATGGCTTTTGAATGTCTCCAAGGATAGAGACATTGCAGCCTCTCTGGGCAACCTGTGCCAATGGTCAGCCAGCCCCACAGTAAGAAAATGTTTCCTGATGTTGAGGCGTATGTTCCTGTGTTTCAGTTCGTGCCCACTGCCTCTTGTCCTGTCACGAGGCACCACTTAGGTGGCGTCTGGCTCTGTCCTGTTTGCACCCTCCCTTCAGTGTATATACAGATGAGATCCCCCTTGAGCCCTCTCTTCTCCAAGCTGCAGAGTCCCAGCTTACTCAGCCTTTCCTCAAAGGAGGAGTGCTCTAATACCTTCACCATCTTCATGGCTCTTCACTGGACTCTCTCCAGTAGCTCCATCTCTTTCTTGCTATGGGGAGCCCAGTAATCAACACAGCATTCCCAAGCGTGGCCTCACCAGAGCTGAGGAGAGGTCCCTTTACCTGCTGGCATTTATTGTTCTTCCACAGCCCAGGATACCATTAGCTTTCTTTGCTGAAGGAGCGCATTGCTGGCTCATGTTCAACTTAGCGTCCACCAGGATCCCCATGTCCTTTGTGCAACATTGCTTTCAAAATCACCAGGACCCAGCAATACTGGTGTCTGGGGTTGTTCTTCCCCAGGTGCAGGACTCTGCACTACTTCAAGTTGAACTTCATGAGGTTCCTTTCAGCCCGCTTCTCCAGTCTGTTGAGGTCCCTATGAATGGCAGCACAAGCCTCTGGTGTACCAGCCACTCCTCCCAGTTTGGTGTTGTCTGCTAACTTGCTGAGGGTACACTCTGCTCCATCATCCAGCTCATTAACGAAGATGCTAAACAGGTCTGGACCCAGTACTGACCCCTGGGGTACAGCACAAGTTGCTGGCCTCCAACTAGACTTCGTCTTGCTGATTATTGCCCTCTAGGCCCAGCCACTCAGCCAGCTTTCCATCTATTTCACCGTTTGCGCTTGCAGCCCATTGCAAGCTTACAGCAACGTCTTATGGCAGTGTCAAAGCCCTTTTTCTGAACTACCAAACATAAATTCTTGCTAACACATACATACACACAAACAAATCCTGCTACTGCATGCTTTTTGTTATTTTGTAAACAGGGAATTAAGGTTTTCCAGCACTACAGGGTATCATCTACATAAAATTTTAGAGCAGATCATTCTAGTCAACACTTTGCTAAGAAGAATCTTAACCGTGACATAGATATCCGCTCACACATCCAACATCTGCAGTACCCCGGCTGTGCTGCCTCACGCCGACTTTGGAAGCCATAAGAGGCAGACACTCAGACACAGAGCAGTACGTAGACACTTCATGAAATCAGAAAACTAAAACAAAATAAAAATAACCCCAAATTATTTGAGCCTCTGTTTATCTCCAGATTGACTGGGGACTGACTGATCAAAAAGGATTTGGCTTTCTTTGGTAATTTATTTCACTATGCAGATCATAAGCAGAACTGAAAGAACTGTGTTGATTTACAGCATCTGATTTCAGCCCAGATACTAAACTCTGCACTGTTAACAGAGATGACACCTTGCAAGAAGCCAACACTGGGGCCTGGCCTCCTTTCCCCATTCCCTCAGAGCCGAGAACCTGCCAGGAGCGCCTTGGCACCACCAGGAAGGGCATATGAATCACTCCCCATGAGCAAGATTTAGGTGCTCCCAAAGAAGGGCCAGGCCACACTTTGGTGGTTTCCCCTCACTTGGGACGCCAGGTAAGGATACTTTCCTGGGACCCAAGTGGTACCCACTAGGTGGATTATAAGAAATTTTGGAATAGAAGCAGAATGGCCCCCACTCACTGAATAAGTGCCTCATCCTAATGCATCTCACTTTGTACATTGCACTCAGAATGTTATTCCTTCAAGGGGTAGATAGCAGCAGACACCCTGACTGCAACACAAAATGGCACAGCAAACAGGGTCTGAGGATAACAAGAGGAGAAGTTTATTTGCGTAAGCACAGGATTTCCCCCAATCTTGGTTTGATGATGCTCTGACCAATGGTCCGAGACCACTGGTCTGAGTGGGACCAGCTGAAAAGCCACAGGGACCAGGGAAAAACTAAAGATGGACAAGCCATCATCTGGAAGATGTTTGGTGTACGCTATCATGCCAACTGTAATGAAAATGGAAAGATGAAAAGAGTGAACTGCTTGCACAAAAAGGTTACAATAGAAGGTGCAAAGGCAAAAGATACAGCTGATGAAGCAAGGTTTAACTTTACAGAAGCAAAGAAAATGAGAAGACATTAGAAGATAAAGCAGTAGAGATGGTCAATGCTAACTTGGAGAAAAAGGGAAGGGCTGTGGATGCCCTTAAAGTGTGGGCACTGGGAGGAAGACATTTGGAATGACTCCAATGAGGAGCCAGGTGACTGGCCAGATAATGGAGATGATATTGCTCAAGGAGTCCTCCCTGTCATCAAACATAACCTGTTTGGGATGTATTTAAGACCACTGCCTTTCATCCCCTTCATCTGGCTAAGTGACAGTAGGTGTTTGGTAAATCGCCTGATGAGCCCTCAGTCAAGTGGGCCAGACAATGACAGCAGGTGATTGAATAGTATTCACGCTCACTCTGCTCAGGAATTGGCTAATGGACAAGTGCAGTTGGCTGCTGAACAGTTTGTTGATCAAAGGGGTCACCATAATGATAGGGAAGCTTCAGACTCACCATGGTATTGATCTTGTTAAATTAGGACTGCTCACACAAAGCTTGGGACTCCAATTAATCTTAATTAGTACTGCTCATGCAGTGCAAAACAGGCAAAATAATTGGGGATGGTTCATAAGCCAACTAACACAAAAGGCTGGAATGACAGGTTGCGATGAAGATATGACCTGACTGAAACCCTCCAAAGAGGCCAGAACCCTCGAACAAGGTCCTGCAGGACCTTGGGGAAAGCCCTCAGAACCAGGCTGTTGAGGGAAGGTTTAGATATAGGTTTGTCACTAGAATTAAGGCATAAGAAACCCATAAGAAGTTTTAGGGGCCATGGTCCAAGCTGCCCATGAAGCCGGTTAGCGCGGCAAGGATGCAGACCACCCATCAGCCAACCTGTTTTATAAAGATTCCCAAGAGGCTTTAGATGCCATTCATTCTCCCCACTGAGACCTCTTCTGTTGTGCAGGAATGTTACGGATCAATTCATGACTCAGAATAGCATAAGTTGGTTCACTCATATGGTACACGGTTGTTGTATTCCGCGAAGGTCCTGTTGCCAGCACAGCAGGAATACTGGGTGATGTTAATAGACTTACCAGGGATTGGAGAGGTTCTCCCCCAGTGACCAGGTCAGTACAGGTTTGTGCGGTTTTTTTAATTTTTGGTGCAGCTGGTTGGCATGTAGCACCATACCTCTAAGATGGAGGCAGCAAATGGCACTATCCCCAGTGGTGGGCTAGACCAGGCTGTATTGTAGAAGGGCTCGGTGTAGGGTTGCTGCTGGTAGTGTGGGTCCAACCAGTTGCACTTTGAGCAGCAGCACAGGCACCTGAAACATGCCAATGTGAAGTGGCTTGTCCTCTTTTTCCTGACAGCCACTAGCACAGCCCCCCAGATAGGTGCTTCCACTCAGGTAGGGTTAAAAGTAACATAGTCTTGCAAATGATAATGGATTTTGAGCAGCAAGTGGACATTAACGATGGTGTGTTTTCTGCCTGTATTGCCACTCGGACATCAGCTGAGATATTGCCTTTACACCTTTATGGCTCAGGCACTAACATATTCTGATATGAATTCATAGCAAAGAGTTCCAAAACAGCAGTCCCCCTCAGCACAATGAAGGTGTCCAGGTGTGTTGTACACCTCTAGCTTCAGGTCACATGGGCTTGAGCCTAAACAACAGTGCAAACTGCCTGGAAGGGGTAGATGGCTGGACCAGCCATTAGGGACTCGGACTGGACCACCCCAAGTAGCAGATTTAATTGAATCCACCTTAATGCATCAAAGCCTAACATCTGTTTCTTACACAATGTAAAGTTGTGATATGACTGACCCAGGTGAAATATGTAACGATAGTCTGTGGGACATTGATTGGTAAAACTGCAACTCCCACACTCATTTCAAATTCCTTGGTTTCAAGCACAAAATGTTTCCTGGTACACCTACCCAGGAGGAAAACAAAATCTAAGGGGGCCCACACTGTGAATTACTAAGATCCAAGAACTCAAACTTGTCGACCCACCTCAAGTAAAGTGGGGCCCTCTGGTCTCACACTAGGAAGTATGAGACCAGAAGCAGCTATATGAAGCTTTATTCTTGTGGGAAAAGAATGGTGGTACTGACACTCCTGGGTATGGTATGGCTGTGTAGTGATGAATATGCCTATCCCAACTTTAATTAGTGGAAAACTGAAACCCAGGAAGATGCCTATCAGCCAGCCACCTGCACTCTAGGTACCATTCTATTTTGGCCTAGGAAATGAATGCCCCATATGTTGCATTCCTTAACTGCACATAACTATTTGGTAAAGCAAGAAACATTTGGGAAGAAATGAGTGTGGTTCAACAGCTGAAATCCATGACAGGATGGGTGACTGTCTAGTTTATTCCAGTGTCCCAGTTTGAGGAAAAAAAACCAGTTCTTCTGTTTGGAAGGTTTGTTTTAAACTGACCAATTGGACTATTCTCTTCCATGTTACATTTAGCACCTCTCATTGGTTGTAAAAGTTTCTTGCGAGCGTCTGTCCCTTTAAGAGGCGCGTACCGCGGGCTCTTCGTGTGCTTTTTGCTCTCTGGGACCTCCTGTACGCTTCCTGCTTTGCACTCCGAGGGGCGCCGCGGGCTTGCAGCTTCTCTCCGGGAAACGGCTTTCCAGGCTCGCGGCTTGGCTCTGGGGACCTTACAGGCTGTCTCTCCTCGGCTCGAACCTCCAGAGAAACTCTGCCTGTCTGCCTGCTTGCGGCTATGGCACCCCGCCCGAGCGGAGCTGTTTGCCGCGAAAAACCCCCCGCGCCGCTTGGGACAGACTCCCTGCCGCTGAGACGCCGCGCCTCGGGGCTGCTTTTTCCCTGCTGCTGTAACGCCGTACTTTTGCTGCTTTTCTAAAACCCGCACACCAGACCGGTAGGAACAGTGTAGCTCGCGGTTTTGCACGTTGGAGCCCCATGTTCGTAACAGCTGCGGATCCTTTTGTTCCACTCCACAAGAGCGCACACGTGGCCGGCACCATCTTGGACTCTGCCGCGGTTTTCTTCTCTCACTCGCGTTTAACCCTCGCTTCTCCATCCCGTACAAACCCTCCAATTGCATTGGTTTTTCCCTGCATATTATATATTTTGTTCTGGTGTTATTAAACTTTGTTTCAGTTTTCCAAACGTTCAGAATTCTCACAAAATCTTTCTTCCTTTTCCTATCTCTGCTTTTTAACCCTTTTCTCTCCCAGTGCAGGGGAGAGGGGTTTTAGGGATAGGAGAGGACACGTCTCCGTGATTGGCTTGCCTCAGCCAACCGGTGACATCCAGATAGCAACATTAAGACTAACACTATCATTGGGGATACCGTCGTATAACTGGGACTTCTGGGCAACAGTGCCAGAACATCCTTCACATTGGCCAACACACAATTGCAAGATGATACTTGAAGATAGGCTGGTGTTAAACACCCTCCTGCAAACAAAGTGGAGTGTGGACACTCTTCAAGGCAACAACAGACTGTTGTACCTCGGACTCTGAACCATATTCCTTAAACGGATAGATAGCGGTGTGAGGGCTGACCACAGCACCTACTTAGTTTCCATTGCTTCTCAGGAATTTTCTAAGACTACTCAGCCTGCAAACTGACTCTGTGCCAGCCCGTACCAGAAAAGTAGTACATTCTCCTTTGGGAGTTCTAGTATCCTCTGTAACTGCATTCTTTATGCAGCTTGTTCTAAAAGTTAGTCAAGCAGCTACAGCTGCCTGTCTTTCAGGAGAGATGGACTGCAGTCACAACTGCAATAAAGGAGGAGCAGCAAGTCCTTTAACATTGTGGAAAGACATACTGGGTAAGGCAAGAAGGCTTTCCAATTTCTCAAACATTTTATGAAACTAAACATAGAAGACTGCAGTCTTTTCACACATTTTTCTAGCCCTGTACAAACAATCCAAACAGATCATCCAGAAGGTTCACTATGTGCTTTATCTAAAAGATGGGATTAAAACCAAAAAAGGTCTATATAATAACTCCCAACCACTTCAGAAAGAAAACAACTCAGTAGCAAGAAGTGTTGAATTTTTCAGTAGCATTAATGAAGTATATATTAATGAAGGGCTACAGCAACATAAGCCAGTTGCCTGATTGGTGCTCTACTGGGGTATCTGATGATTGTGCTCAACAGACATGGTGACCTTGTCACACCCTGTATTTATGGCTCCTTGACTGGCATTCTTTTTTTCCAAGCACTTTGAGATTTGTTAATGTCCTGGTTTGGGTTAGAACTGAATTAATTCTGTTCAGTGATTTTACTTTTCTGCTGAGTCTGCTCAGTGACTGCACTGTCTGAAGTTAACGGCAGGTTGTTGCAGACAATGTCTACTTCCAGAGGTGATAACGCTTGGTGTTCACAGTTGCTACCAAGGACTGGTGTGCAGAAAGGCTCTTGTTTATACTTGCTCCTGTGCAGACCAAGGTCACTGCTAAACCCTGTGCACCATGGTGGGGGTGCAGCAAGTTAGAGGCTGCACCTGTGGGGAGGAGCGGACAGGACAGGAGACCCTAAATTGACCAGCAAGGTGTTCCATCCCATATTTGTCATATTCATCATATTCAGTATAACGTTGAGGGATCAGAAAGGTAAAGCTCTATTCTTCAAGGTCCAGCATCTGAGGAGACTCTGTCCATTCTGCCTTTGATTCCAATCCATGCATTCTTGAATCTAGTTCCAGAATCCAGCTCCTGAATCCAGTTCCCATCTGGATTCCCATCCGTTTTCCAGTGCCTGCCCACAGCATCAGCGGTGATGGTGATGTGATTGCCATTGGGGGTGGGGTGTGGGCATTGGGTTCAGTATTGGTATTGTATGTATTTGTAAATATATCATATAATTATTATTATTTTCATTAAAGCAGTTTTGGTTTTCTCTTCCAATCCATAAGCCTCTCTTACACCCTTTCTGTTTCCCCTTTGGGAAGGGAGAGGAGTTAATAGAGCGCACCTGTCACTCATCTAGGGGCTGGCCCAGCCTTAACCCCTGGCATACATACACTAAATAAAATCTGGAAGCAGCAAAGTATATCCAAATTTTATCAAAAGTAAGATACAGAACACAGACAAGGAAAACATTGATCTTGTTTTAAGTGGATGCAAGATTTTCAAGGCGCGTATCAGCAACCCAACAGTCATGCACAATTTAAACCATACAGCTTACCTTGACAAGCTCCAGTGCGAATATTAGGGATGAAGCCACGACGGCATGGCTGAGGCTGAGCAGGGCACATTTCACAGGGGTGACCCCATGCACGTCCAATGGTTGCACAACAGAGCGTTTTTGTGCAAACAATTCCAGTTAGCTGGCCCTGACACATCTGGTTGTTAACTTGTGTGAAACATGGGCCCGTTCTGTAATCTGGAAAAAAAGGAAAGGTCACTATATTATATAAGACAGCATACTAGCAACTACAGAAGAAATAAACTTTTAATCCAGTAGATACCTATATTAAGAAAACTTCATGAGGATCTGGAAATTTAAGTTATGTTACTGCTTACAAAAGTAGTATGACACCTTCCACTGAAGATAAGATAACCTTGTGAAAATCATTATCCCTCAATCTATTTCTTTCTGATGATGCAAGTAATGAAAGACAGCTGGACCCAGAACTGATCTGTGCATTAACAATGTATCCAGCAAAACCCTTAAGTGAGAATTCTACAAACAAACAAGCAAACGAGCAGATCTGATTAAGCAAACAAGGACTGGGAACTGTTTTTCTTGTTCCTAAGTTACTTCATGGTGATTCATGGGAGGGAACTATAGACCACAGAAGCTAGACATTTGTTCATTCCACATTGATCAAGGTCCATGCCAGCAGCTGTCACAGAATCAATATTCCTGCTGGAAAGCTTACCGCAAAATAGTGCTACCTACAGAGGACTAATTGGTAAACCACCATTTATCTTCAGAATAGTAACACGAGATAATACAACCTATTCAAGCTATACTGAAAACCCTGAATACAGCACACAAATTACAAAAATATATACTCCTAGTCAAATTCCTGTAAACAGTTAACCTACTAAGGTTCAACCTGTATATCATGGTTTGACCTTATGAGGCAACACAAACTGGGAACAACAATTAACTGAAATTCTCTAGGAACAAATGAGAAACAGATGGTTGCTCTAAGTCAGATTTCATATCCTTATGGAAACTTTAAGAGGGGGCAAAAGAAAGAAAAAAATGCAAAGCTTCCATTCAGACTCAGTCACGTGAAAGAAGTCGTAACAGTGGGGTCATAGCTGCACTTCCTACTATCCTGTCCTATTCTCCTTCTTTCCTACTGAAAACAGACTCCCAACACTGATACATTGGTCACACACTGTCTTCCACACACTTTCACTAGTGCGCAATCGGTCTCCCAACCAACCTACAAATGGGACAATCAATGCCTTCTAGAATTTCATACTTTCACCCAGAAGCATAAGGGTAAGACCTTTGACATATTTGGAAAGGGAAAAAATAGTCTTCCCAGTGAGACCTCTTACTAAATTTTCTTTCCACTGACACAAGGCTCTTAAAGTAAAAGCTAGCTTAAATAGAAATAAAAGCTTTGTTCCCTATCTTTAAGAAGGTTCATTCAGATATACATCTGGAGAAGACTTTTACACAGTTTTTTATACACATTGGCAGTGAATTTCAACTGGGTTGTTCACTTTAAATAAAGCAAGCACATAAGTATGCACAACAAAAATGCCTAACAATAAAAGATACTAAAAGATCTTAAATTCTCAGTTAGGATTGTGAATTTTAATCTTTATATTCATTAGAAAATAATCTTCAGAGTTATACCTTTGAGGTTCCTCTCTGTCCATCAAGCCACAAAGATAGTACTTCTAGTAAAATATGTTCATTATAAAAAGAAAATCCTGTCCATCAGAAAAAGGTTCAGTGATCTTTCACCCAACATGCTGGAAGACAAGCAGCTTTACTATGTCTCAGTTTAATTACATCCAATGTCCTCGCCAAATCAGAGAAAGCTGAATTTTTAATGTGTCATACAGATCCTGATGATTGACAGGAGAAGACTAGAAGCTATAGCCTCATATGAGTATGACAAATATTTCAAACACAAATTGCAACCATCAAAGATTTAAATTCCAGTAACTCATTGTAATCTTGTCTGGATTTTAGTTAATGGATAAGGGCAAGGAAAAGACTCCATCACATACTCCTTTCATATAATGTTTTCTCAGGTGTCTCAAAGATTGAGGGGAATATGTGATAGACTGCATTTAACCTGCAAATCCTCAGCAACACTGAAATTTGCATTATAAAATAGAATCACTATCAGAGGAAACTAAGATTTCCAGTATTGCAAGGGAACATGATCTCTGGATCCACACAGATCTGTATGGGAATAACAAATCCAGTCCTATTTTTGAAGTTGTATTCTGCATCAGCCCAGGTGGGCATTGATCTGTTCCTGGAAGTTTACTCGATGTGCAATTCCTCTGCAGAACTTAAGCATGATGGCTGGTCATGCATTCCTTACCCTATGCATTCAAACGCAGTGCAGTTCTTCATGGTGGAATGCCCACTGTTTTGAAATCAAACAATGATTTGTTCCGCATCTCTAGAATTTCCAAAGCTTGCATTCACCAGAACGGATAATCTTTATATTCCAGCTCATTTTGAAATTAGTATTCAGAAAATAAGTAATTCTGCTGGACAGTATTGTGTTTTTTTAGCATCTGTCCTCCAAGGTATGCTTTTTTATAGGATAAAAAATGGATAACATGAAGCAATTATAGTAGGAATAGAAATACAAATTACATATTTTTCTGTTTAATGGTTGGTGATCCAAAAGAATATGCTGGCCAAAGGTCTTCCATGTTAAGACATTTGGAATTCAGTCAGACAAGATTAAACTTGGAACTTAAACTTAAGTTGTGAATTGTAAGAGTTCCATTACTCATTACCTTCCTATAAGACGTAGGATCATTACGTGTATACTCCATCAACCCTAGTAACAAAAAGTAGTTTGAAGGGTGTGTTTGAAAGAAAGACTAGAGAATATAACCAGACTACAAAGAATGTTTGTGAAAAAAAATATGAATGAGTTAGTTACAACAAAAAAGTGATACCTATACACCCATTGCTTAATATATCCTGCTAAGAAAGACACATATGCTCTGGAAACCTATAGTTATGTGCTTAGCCACACCTTAACAAACAGAGAATGCATAAATCATGATGTTTAGGTTCTATAAGCAAACAACTTCCAGCGTAAGTCTCCAGAAGGGCATCTAAAAATCTGACTATTGCAATCTAAAAACAGCAGAAGAACAAACTAAACTATTACTAAGCTTTCAGGTAGATTTACAAATAAAAATAAATTCAACCCAAAATGCTGAGAGACTGAATAATACTTCAGAATAACAACATGTAAGAACAGAACCTAAGCTCCTAAGAGGATGCACAGCTTACATGACCTTGGGCCATCAGAAGTGGAAACCTAGCAGCAGACCATTTCCAGATAGCAACAGGAAACTGACCTACTATCTGCATCTGGCAAGAGTGGTTCTTGGCACAGCTATGACACCTACATTTGAAATGGGATGCTGGAAAACTGGCAAAATTGTGCAGAGTCAGATGAATAATATAAAATTTCAGAAACATGCTCTACAGTAACATTAATATTTTAAAATAATATTGTAATAAAAATATTATCCATAACAAATGCATCCATTTCAAAAATCCTTATCCATTCAGTTTCTCCACAATGAAGACCAAAGGTAAAGAGTCTGAGAAGTGGCTGGTATTCTATACTAAGAGGAAAACGTAAGATTTTACAATATGAAGGCAGGCATGTTCAGGCTAACAGTAAACTACAGCTGTTTACATAAAGGACTCTAGTCACATAGTATGTTTTTACTTAGGGGAAGCAAACATACTAAAACTAGAGGCCATTCTGAAGATACTTCGTAGTTTCAAATGAAGTTGTGGATTTGATTCAGAAACTACCATGTGAGATTCTACGGTCTGCTTTACACAGTCAGTCAGACTGTATTATTATAATGGTTCATCTGACCTTAAAAACCCTGAGTTTATGATTCAATCATCTTTTCCATACTGGTTTGCTTGTCTTATTGTTAGTTGTTTCTTCATTTGTTCCCTTCCCAGCATTGCTGCTGGAATAATTTTGCCAGAAAAAACATATGTTAGAACATATGTTATAAATCATTTGTTGCTTAGAAAGGGTAACTGCTTTGGTGAAAGAAAGTGATTTTCAGCACATAAGTGTTATACATTTTTTTTAACCTCAGAAAATCATATTCAGTATAGAATCATAGAATCATCTAGGTTGGAAAAGACCTTCAGGATTATCAAGTCCAACTGTTAACTTCACGCAGCCAAGTCCACCACTAAACTATGTCCCTAAGCACCACATCTACACATCTTTTAAATCCCTCCAGAGGTGGGGACTCCACCACTTCCCTGGGCAGACTGTTCCAGTGCTTCACAACCCTTTCAGTGAAGAAATTTTTCATAATGTCCAATATAAACTTCCCCCGGTGCAACTTGAGAACATTTCCTCTCGTCCTATTGCTTGTTACTTGGGAAAAGAGACCAACCACCACCTCACTACAACTTCATTTCAGGTAGTTGTAGAGACCAATAGGGTCTCCTCTGAGCCTCCTTTTCTCCGGGCTAAACAACCTCAGTTCCCTCAGCCGCTCCTCATAAGACTTGTGCTCTAGATGCTTCACCAGCTTCATTGTCCTTCTTTGGATGCACTCCAGAACCAAAATGTCTTAATATGCACCATGACTTGAAGAATGACAAATCAACAATCCTTATTGTTAATAGTTAATATAATTAAACTTAGTAAGAAGTACTTTTTTCTTGGCATCAGCACAAAAAAAACCTCACAAAAAACCTGGAAAGGCATACTGGACTTCTATATTCAACCATACTACAGCATTCCTATTCTTTCAAACAAGTGTGCATTCTGTATTCACAAATGGGACTATACTACTATCACAGTTCTTGGAATCTTTTTTATTAATTCCTCTAAAAAAAAAAATTATAAGTGTATTCTAATTCTACTTGTAATTTATAAAACTCTATTTGACAGGGAGTTTGCCATAAGTAGAAACATAAACTCTAGTATAGGGTATGGTCCAATATCCATCTAATTTGTTTCAGTTGCTGAACCTCTGGCCAAAATCAGATGATTCAGATGAAGGTGTAAAAAGCCTGCCATAAGTAGACATGGATATATGTCTGCCACATTAAGTCTCCCCCTGGTGTCCAACACCCACTACCTCAAAACCTGAAGCACATGTTTAACATCCCAACTACATTTGTCATCATTCAGGGCAAAACATTAAAATATTTTGGTACACATATAAGGATCCAATTTCTATATGCATTTTGTCACCGTCTTAGCCTCCACAGTTTCATACTGTGTTAACTAACTACTCCTGCCTATGAAAATTTTACCTCTCTCAGGTAAATAAAAAGAGCAAAAGTGAGACATAAAAAAAGTAAAAAGCCACCTAGTCATCATGGAATGTCCATTGCAAGTTCTCTGGAAGAATATGAAAACTTGAAGTTTCTTTTCATGGGAAAGCACAGACTGAAATTTTAACTGAATGTTCCCAATACCAAAATACTGTTTCTGGTGCACTGGCTCTCTCCTGCCTCTACATAAAGCCTATGTAAAAGCTCCAAAAGCGTAAAAGGACACAGACTGCAGTGCTGGATCAGCATATTATCACAAATTCTGCATATCACATCTGTGAGCATTAGGAAGATTAGCTGAAAGTAACTGTGAAGACTCTTCCACCATTTTTATTTAAACAAAACTCCATAGAATCATAAGGAAGCAATGTGTCTGGAAGCAAATTCTTAAACTATAACCTATTTGGAATATTGACACTTCCATTACAATGGATTACTTCCATTGATACTTCCAGTATGTTCATGAGGAGACACGACATAGGAGGAGGAGGTATGATACATGCCCTGCCACCCCCGTCAATTAAAGAACAAAACCTAACACTCGATAAATCTGTTTCACTTTTTTACAAAAGAAATTTGCCTTTCATAAGGACTTTTTATGGAACTTTTCTTCCCTAAGTATGATTTAGCAAATATTAAAGAACAGATGAGAAAATAAGCCGTTTCAGCCTCTACCACCTCATTTGCAGGCTCAAGTATAGTAAACAGTTTATAATTATTAATGACACCTGGAAAATCCATTTCCTACATCAGCATTATTAGATAAACAACGTAACACATGGGACCTGAATGCTGGAAAGTAGTACCTGATGTTAGGGTTACTAGAAACTTTATTCTCTTCCAAGAAAATATTAGCATGGTGGGTGAAAATCCAGGAGACTGGACTCCATGTCAGGGAATCTTTGGAGTGGAGAGATTAAGTCTCTATTGGCAAAGATCTGAAGTTAAATTCACCTTGCTAGAAGATATTCCAACAGGAAACATATAGGAGAAGCAACTGTCTTTATTACACCTGTGATAAGATGTTTTGGCAAATTTCACCATAATTTCCACTAACTTTCAGAGGTCTCCAGGAACCTGAAACTTATTTTTTGCTGCTTGTTGCAGCACCTGCTCCTTGGTTACTGAAAAGATTTTTCAAAGACACTGTACCTGAATTTTTGCCTTTGCAATGTAAAATCTAAACATTTTAATAATTGGGAGTATAATTGAGCTCCACGTTTCTGCAATAGGAAATGCCACAACGTGTGACTCCTACTATAGCATCAGCAGGATTGGAAGAGCACGGCATACCCCATTCTCCCACTGATTCGGCATAAATGACCGCAGTGTCCAAATCTTCTGTTTCCAAAAAACAGGAGATTAGGGCCTTCCTTGATTAACTTTTCATCTGAGTATGAAAGGGTTGGTAATATTCTCAGTCGTACTTAGAGCTGAGACCACAAATCTGAAATGTATGCCTATGCCAATATAATTATTCTTGTTCAACTCCAGCATCTGCAGATCATAACTCACAGTATGCAAAAAAAATATTTAAATGCTGCAGAGGTACATATGTTTGTTTTATTAAAGATTATCTAAAATTGTATTTACTTCAAAATTTTAATCATCCAAACATGGAAAATAGTTCTTTTTGCAATAACATTTAGCTGCCAACACTGAGGGTTCACCATAAGGGAGTCTTCAAAGGTAACAAGAAGTTAGATGAACTGTACTGACTCAGGCTTGATATAAATAAAAAGCATTTTTTTCAAAGGTGACATCCAACAAGTTACGGAAAAAAAGACTGTTGGCTGAAAATGAGAGCTAGTCTCTTGGAAAATGAAAGAGACTTGGCAAAGCTATTAATTTCTCTTGGAAAAAAAAGTCTATGGGCAGTACGGCTATTTAGACTAAGAAGCTCCCATAAACCAAAGGCTGAATAGTAAAGTTGGAGCTTCCTTCTCCTGACTTTTGTTTGTTTAAAGAAACAAAGACTTTTGTTTTTTTAAAGAAAATCTGTGTGTCAAGTCCTTAATTAAGTTTTTAACACAATTAAGTTTATGACTAATGTAAACAATGAACACCAAAGTCTTTTAAACATTTTCAATTGTGGATAACTCAAAATTGAGACATGTCCTCAAGGTTCTTTAGTCATTGCCTGAAGCAACAACTTTTATAAACTTTATTTTGATATGTAATTGTGAAGAAGAGCAGTTTTAGCTGAAGAAGGTTTTGAACATTTATGTTAAAAATGTTCAAGCCTTCATGATGTATTTATGCAGCCAACAGCATTTTCAGCTTGCATTTTTACTACTGTTCTACTGGTCCCACATGACCATTTCTGACCAGCTCCTGCGATGCAACTCAATGTGTATATTGAGTTGCCTCAATATACACATAGCAATTAAAAAGGGAGTGAAGGGCAGCTCTAAATGAAAGAAGAAAAAACACTACATTTAATGCAATAGTCTATGTAGGCTTGCAGCTTTTAACAAAACTCCAGCTTCCAGCAGTACTGCTGTCATGTCCATTCTAAGCACATTCTCATTTTCCTCTTGCTGGAACAGCCAAAGCAGTTCTTTTTCAAAAACAAAATTCCACGGTTTGTACACTCAATATAATTGATACTATGTCAGTTTGAAGCAGAAAAAGTATCATCATAGTATTACCTGCAGATCTTAAATCTTTATTTTTTTAATTAAAAATAACTCATTCTTACACACCTAAGCACATGGGAAAGGATGGCAAAGTACCAGATAATCAACAACATTTCTGAAATAAAATTCAATTTTCTGTAATCAATCCGAACATAGAAGCAAATGCTTCTAATACTTTAAGACACAAAACTGAAAAATATACACACAGAGAAAGCAGAGAAAGATAGAAACATGCAACTACTTTTGTAGTTTGTGGAACTGAGTTCCTTTCAGAAGCGAAGTATTTCCATGTACTTACAAATGCTTGGAAGAAACTATTGCCATGTACAACTGCAGTATCATACACTGACTGCTACAAAATTTCAGATGTAGAATAAAAGCTGGGAAACAAGCATACCTGAATCTCGGTTCCAGCAAGAATCTTGGTTTGTTTAGAGCTTCTTGTAAATATATATCTCCTTAAACTGCCACAATCCCTGCTACTATATAAAGTTCGCATCCAAGTTTGGATACTGGACTCTAATGAACTATCTTCATGAGCAAATACTTAACACACAAGCTGACAAAGTATTAATCATCAGTTATTACAAGACATCACAGGCCGAACTACCCCTGTACAGAGTGTACATGGAGCTAAGAAATCACAAGAATCATTTTTTGCAAGATTCAGCAGTTCATACCTACTATCCTAATATTAGCTTCTTACATATTTACTTTGCTGAGATGCCTACAAAATTCAAAGCAGTGAAGTGACTCTGTATCATGCTGCCTACCGCTCTCACTTATGTTTCTCCTTTGAGTTAGAGGAATCCCCAGCATCCACAATGAGGATCCTTCAGAACTACAGCACAATAACACCTGGTCCCAAAGCCTCAATCCTAAAACCACTAATGGAAATGAAGCCAGAGATCTTCCTCTCCACCATGTGGTCAAGACTTAAATCCACCCCATACCAGAAGACCAGAATGAAGCCATGACCAGTTAAATCCTCATTGGGAGAGCACACTGTACTACCAACAAAGCTTTGCAGGTGGAACATGGGAGTGCAGAAAGATCTTCTGCTACAGCCTGACGGCTGGATGTTTGATTTTCAATGACAGAAAGGATTCTCCTTACCTCTGTTGAAACTCCATACCCTGTGCAAAACCTTGTATTCAGATTTCATTGACAAGATTTGCACACATGATGAAAAGAAAAAGATACAACTCAGTAAAACTCGCACTCTGGAAAGGCAGACAAATGCACATTATATTCTGTAATTTCCTCATATCCCAACAATTAAGAAGTCAATACCTTCCTATATGCCTGCAAAGAAAATATGCTACCCTTCCGGACTGTAGTATGAAAACTTCAGCTACACCTTCCACAGGTTTTTGAAAGGAAGTCAGTCCTATTCAGTTCGACCTCAAAGGAACAGAATCTATTGCCAGCAAAGAGGAAATTTAAAGATCCAGGTCTGCAGATGTGATAAACTTTTAAGAGTATTGAAGACGAGTGTAAAGAACACAATATAGACTCCCCCACCCCACAGTCACAACCCCCACTTCAGAGTTCAGTGTCATTCTGTCACGCCAGAAACCAATCCCACTAACGAAAGTGAGGCATTTTATAGTGGTTAAGACTACCCACGTGGAGAAGGGTTTGCAGAACAGGTCCACAGCAAATACTTAATTTTTCTCAGAAACTGATCTCACCACGGGATGTTGGGACATATTTCAGTCAGCCAAGTGTGAAAGAGCAGTCAGGGCAATTTAAATGTCAAATGTACAGTTTTCTATAGCTGCAAAACTTAAAAGCAGCTGAACGTAACTTAAGCTTTTGTGGTGGTTGGATAAGTGTCTGATTTTTTTCAGTCGTTTGGCAAATCTGCATACTACCTTGTGAGGTCAAAACTAAGAAGGAAAACATAAAAGGAGATGACATTTACATGGGAGACACTAGCTGGCCACGATCCAGAGTCAGAGCAAAGTCAGGCACCACACTGCACGATAGAGCCTCTGCTGAAGTTAGGTAAAAGTGAATGACCGCAGCCATGGAGTCTCTCCCATTAACTGTAATATTAGTAGCCATTTTAGGAAGGTCTTCAGAATGCAGCTGTACTCACAAAAAGAGGGAAAATATTTCACAACCAATTCCTGCATAAATTAAGAAAAATGTGTAAAAAGCCTTAGCAGCTCAGAAATCCTACTAAATCCATGGACATGAACCTGAATACGATGTTGTCTAATTGTTCGTGTAAGTAGGAAAAACAACTATTTCATACATTGATATTGGGGGGGGGTGTGTGTGTGTGAAAAATCACATTCAGCTTGCAAGAAACATTTATGACTGCCTAGACCACACTTTGTTTGAATTGATAACAAACTAAAAACCCCGTTACTACCTACTAGAGTTCTCTCTGTGGAACAGCAGAAACATAGTTTCTCCTGTGTCAGATCTCTGGTTTTTGTTCAGCAACATAAAAGAGCTTTAGAGATTTACCTCTCTGGCTTATACAATATTTTCAGCGGGACACTATAAAGCTGGGTATCTTTTAACAAACAAAATATAGAACAGAAGTAGATTCAGAGGATTCCTCTCAGTAAAGGAACAACTTACTACTGTTTCTCATATACCAAGCTATTACTTTAAGGTGGAATAGATCAGCTTACTTTTGGCACTCCAGTATTTTACAATCCTGGATGCAATATCCTCAATTGGCTTCAGCAAACTCTATCCCTGATAATACCTGGATCACTCTTTTCCATATAACCATAGCTTCTAAGACATTACATAGCCAATGCTTATGAAGACATACAGTTGAAAATTTAAAGCAGATCGAATTTAAACCATTTTAAACCTTCATATTTAATTCATTTTAAATTGAATAGTTTAAAATTAAGCATCTTCTTTGACACATAACTCCTGTGCCAAACTTCACTGACAAAATCATTAGAATTTTAAAGTCCAATATGCTTTTCACCAGATAGATACACGAAGCTTACTTTTTGGCTGTTTCAAGCTAAGCAACTGAACCACCTTCTAGCCTCTATCTTTCAGTTTCCTTTTCATAGACTGAAGAACTCAGTTCAGTGCTCTGAACTCTGGTTCAGTGCTACAGCATTTAGGTAGCAAAACCAGAAGATCTATATTTAAATGCAAACAGTGGTCCTAAACTTGAATCTTAGACTTAATCAAAACTCCCAGTAGCTTCTCTGGGATTTCTGCCAGCCTTAGTAGTGCAGGACTGAACCCAAAAAGTCTATTTTCATTGGCTTCAGCTGCTCCCTGGGAAACTGCAGACAGGAGACTCTTGTCTCTCTGGCAGCAGCAGAGTGATTGCAGCATGCTATCAGCCTTGTGAAGGGTACTCCATGAGAAGGAAGGCTGTATACAGGGAAAGACAATGAAGCAATGGCAAAGAAGGAAGGACATACACACTACACCTTTCACCCTCATCAGAAATAAGTGGGGAAGATTCTCGAAAGTCAGTACTTCCAAAGGCTGTATCTGCCAGCTGCTCAGAGCCCCTGCTTTTGTAAAATCCAATCTCAAACACAAAATTTGTCAGGGAGCTAGTAGCAGAATAGATACGGTGAAAAATATCAGCACAAGCAGAAAACACAGGAGGAGAAAATAGAGAAAGAAAATTATTTCCAAATATCTGCTATCTATCTAAGCCCTGACCATGAAGCCACACAGTTTTGTGTCCTCCATGCTCACTGTACTGGCTCAACATTTAGACAGTTTTATTAAACTCCTTTTTCATTCCTCAAAACAAATATAAGGTTTACAGTGAAAGAATATGCTCTTTAAGGGAAAAGGAACAAAAAACCAAAAACTATCCTCATTTCTTTTTTTTTTTTCAAACTCAGGTTTCCATGAGAAAAACTGTTCAGGTGTTATTGAACAGTATAGCTGTTCTTCTCCTCTTTTACTTCTCACTCAACCATTGAGCCTCAGAACAATATTGTAAAAGACGACACAAAGGAATATTAAAAGCCCTTTTCTCACTCTCTCTTCGCTGTATTTTGGTACCTCTGTGTACACAGAACATGCACACACACCCCCAATGTAAACCACCAATTGAACAGTTGTGTTGTATGATGATGCTCTTCATGGGTGTTACAGGAGTTAGATCATTCTGTGTGATAACAATGACATAAAATAAGTAATTATTTATATAAAAGTATGCAGAAATATAAACAAATATAAATACTTATTTATATTACTTATATTAAAAGATATATTAATATATAAAACACCTGCTTCATCTATATGCGTGAATAAACATACATAGTTACATATACAAAACGTTGCCAACAGTACAGTAGATTAGCAAATCTTTACTATGCTTGCTCACAAACTCCTGTGTAAGAATTTCAGAATAATATGTAATTATATATTAAAAATTTGGAAATAATTATATAGCAACCAAAACTATAACAACTAAAAACAGCCAGAGCAATGATGTAACTAACACTACCAAAACACAACAAGCTTGAACAGAATCCTCTTTAAGACTACTGACAATGGGTAAAAATGTTTTTTTATTTACATTTCCTATTTCTTTTCCAACAGATAATTTTTAAATACTAGACTGACAACCAACAGTGCAGATTACTTGAAATTTGCTACCAATACCAGGGCAGGTGGAGAAAAGAGAGAGAGAAAGAGAGAAACTTCCAAATCCTACTCAAAGTATTAAGTAAATTGAAATTTTAATTGCCCAGGTACTAATAATAAAGGCCTATGCTTGCCTAGCCTCCCCCCCCCCCCCCCCAATTATTTTTTTAATCTATGACTACATCTGCTATGAAGCAATTTTAGCTTAACACTTCATTAATGTAGTATGGTTCAAAATTTCCTGCCATTGTTTTAAATATTAAAATCAGCTATGACTAGTATCAATGAAGTTCCTTAAATAGAGCTAAAAAGTTCAAGGGACAAACACCAGTCCTTCACACCACTTCATGAGATTTCCATTTCTTCCAGTTTTCCAGCTTTTAAAAGTCAATTAGCACTGCAGATGAGGATGGGTTGGCTCCCTGTCTGTTCTCACCACAAAAGTATCAGAGTTTGTACTACTATAGGGGTTTTAGGTTAGATATGTAGTTTTACCTAAACTGTATATAGAAAGGTAAACTCTTTTATTACATAAAGCTGAAACAGTTGAAGAAAAATGTAGAAGTAATTGGGATCTGTGTCTCCTTATCACATCATTCAGGGTTTGTCTGGTTTGTGTAATTACGTAAACTAGTCTAGTGAGAGGTATCTTTCCCTCCAGCCCTTCCTTCAGAAAGCATCTCCACAACTGTGCTTAATCAGAGTTTTTATGTCACTGTATTTTCAGACGTTACTAGAAAACAATGCAGAAGCAAAAGCATACCCCATGCACTTAAAGGATTTCCCTTTCCTCCTTGAGGTAGCCTTCGTTAACTGGAAGGGAAGAAGTAGAAATCTTTCCACTAGAATTCAATAAAACTGGATTTGTTAAAAGTTTCTGTGTTAAGTTCCTTCTTTTATAGGCAGTCCCCACCCTTTCCTCTCCTAATCCATTCTACGCATTTCCTATATTTGTTTTTGCTTCTTAAGTGTGAGGAGAGGCAGAGTGAAAAACGTCACACAGCTGTATTTTGGAAGTACCCGCAAAATCTTAACTATATATGAAAGCATTAAAACAAGCATCGCTTGTTATGGCGTGACATTTTAAAAATAGGCATGCACCACAAGTAACTATGCTTCTAGTTCAGTCTAATTTTGAATCTTATACATTTGATATAATAAGCAGAGTAATTTCAGGCAGAGGAGTGGCAATGGAGACAGAAGAGAACTGTAAAAACATAACACTATGAAGCAACATAATTACACCTTTGAAGTGTAATGGCATTAATAAAACAGGAAACTTACTGAAATAATTACACCAGAAGAAAACTACTCTACATCTTTAAAAGCTACTGTGTCAGAAAATGAGACAAACGGAAGTTCTTTGGTTAGAAGTTTTTGCTTAACTAATGTGAAGATCTTTAGTTTAAATAATTTCTGTATTGTGAGATACTCATCATATTATAAACATTTTCATCACCTAAGATATGCTAACAGAAATGAAGTGAAATGATTCTCTAGGCAGAGAAGAACAAAGAACTCCAGTTACTTCTAATGCTACACTCAAACTGTTTTGGATACCTTGTCAAGAGGAGATAAAGACAGCTTTACTCTGCTCATGATGCTGGCCATCTGTGAGAAACCTGATGTCTCGAAGTTAGAACAGCATTAATCATCTTCCCTGTACAAGTCTGTAAGTGAGAATGATTGCTCCAGCAACTGCCAGAAATCGCAGACATCACTTACTAAAGGCCCTTCTTCTGCCTTGATCAAAACATCTTGTTTCAGGCAAGATGCAGGATTATACAGGAGCAAGATCAGTCACTTTACAGCACTAAAACAGTAATTGCAGCTTGCCATGAAAATATATCCTCTAGCGGGATCCTGATGGCCCTGGGGAGCCTTAAAGCTCTGCAGTGGTACAAAGTGGCACAGCTCAGTCTGCATTTAGGCTAAGCAAATAAAAGAGGACTGAAAACACAAACATTAATTACTGTTTTACAAAACCACAAGAGTAAACATTTTACATAATTACATTGAAATTAAACTTTTGACAGTAAAGAACTTTGTATGATACACCTTAAGTCTAACATGGAGAGGGAACATGTTCTCACATAAACTGTCACATTTGCATACAGCAGTCAAATAACCAGAGGAATCCTTTACCTAATGAATGCAAGGTTAGATTCTAAATTGTACTGAGACTTAATTTTGTGACTGATCTCCAACTTTCAATCAAGCAGGGTTATGAAAAAAAAAAAAAATTCTTTCTCAGGAAAGAAAACATCTACAGTTTCAAGTGATATAATTTCTATACTGGAAAATGTCTCTTCCATTGTCACATTTTATTATTTTCAGATGTTTTTTGGCTTAGCTAGAACGTCTTGCTTAAACTTTCCATTTACTGTAGATACTGCAGATTAAGCTTGCATTCTACATTCAGAAGCAATGAAAGTTGTCAGGCATCAGACTGCTAAGTGTGAGGTAAGCACCTGATACCTCTCCTAGCACAATGTCTAAAAAGTCCCATTACAGTATGATCCATCAGTTAAACTAGTTGAAATGAAGTCAAAAAACTTAACAAGTATTCTCACTTTATATCTTTCCTGTTGTTTACACTACAAAGCACAAAGGCTGAAACGATCTGAAAATTCTCTTTGTATCTAGCATATAAACCAGGTTTTAAGTTTCAGATGCAAAAAGGAGACACAGCTCAAGCTCCTGAAGCAGATGAAGAGCAAAATTTTAGTCCACGCATGAAGGTCACTTACTGTCAGTTTTAACAAGAAAGCTGCAGATTCAGAGTAACACATAGTCAGGGACTGAGGAAATACACACTTGCACTGAAAGTATAGGGAAAATAACAGAAACAGCCTACTGGGACTCAACCCAACAAGAGAGGATAATTAGGGAGGAAGAGCAGAGCAGAAAGGCTAAAGCAGGCTACAGGGCTGGATATCATGACACTAGGGAGATGCATCTTTTTAGACATAGCAGGGAACTGTAGAAACAAGCCAGAGCTTTATAGCTATGATGAAAGACAACAGAAAGATTTGTGCATGAGAAGAAGTTTAAACTGACAGTTGCGCTTACTAAAAGGACAATGAATTGGAGGTGAGCCTCTTAGTTATAATAGAACCTGATTTCCAAGAAGCACCTGGAGCTTCTAATAAGAGAAATGTTGTTCATCACCTTTGAAAAATCAGGACACTTAATCTTACTTGATTCTTGAAGGCTAAGAATCAGTATAATGTGAGACAGATGTAAATTAACTTTTCTTGGTAGACAATATTAGCTACCCTAATGTGGTACTCACGTTAAAATGGTACTACATGCCTGCATCCCAAGAGGAAAAAAAACAAGCAGAGATAAGGACATATATGGTCATCAGAACGTAAAATTTTCTATCCCTCCTCAGCTCTGATTAAGAATAGATGACAATGCTTATTAAGCCACTGAGTGGAATGATGAAATCTCTTGTCACCATCCACTTGTTTAGGACACTTAATGTATGCCATACACTACTTTAAAATCAACTTAAAGCTCACATAAAATACAAAGCTGTGTACGTAAGTCTGCACCGCATGTTAAGCTGCACAGGCAAAATACAATCCTCAGGAAATGTCTTCTGAAATCTGAAGATGTCTTAATTATCCGTAATAGTGATTTGCCCAATAACCTATAAGTAGTCAACTATTTCTTTTTTGAAAAAAAAATTTCATACCACAATGGTAAAACACAGAAAGATGGTAAAAAGTAAAGCAAGATTGTCACAGTACCACAAAGACATATGCTGAGGTTAGTGTCCTTAAGGGGCACAAAGAGCTGCAGAAGATTCACAGAAGAGCATGCAGATCTGTGCCACTACTCTTCTAGTAGCGTTTATAAAATCCTTTTATAAGGATTATTACTACTCCTGGGGTTTGTTTGGGTTTTTTTTCACTTTATATTTAAGATCAGTTATGATGTTACTGATATCCTTCCTGCTTTTTCTGAAATTTATCCAAAATCTTTGGTGCCTGACTTTTAACACCTCAGCAAGTCTAGCAGCATGTCAGCATTTCCAGTCAATACCTTACTACCGCTTTTTCAGATGTGCTGATAGTGTTGCAGTGTTTATAGCTCCACTGCTGTGAACCGACAATGTGTTGAAATTTGGCTACGAACTGACCTTAAGTACTAATGTCTTTGTTTTCCATGGGGTTCATCAAAATGCTTCTTGGCTGTCCCTGTCTGATGCAGATTTTACCATTTACTCACGCTGCCTTCATTCTATTCAGTTTCATTCCTGGCTGTTTTCCTTCCATGGTTTTCAACAGCTCATTGCCTCATGAGGAATACTTCAATTCCAGCTTTGTTATTTCCATGGACTTTTCCTTTGCTGTTCTTTTGGGCATTTCATGCTTTGAACACTTCACATACCGTTGGCTATTAGTTGGCTAATTTAAGGTAGCACTTAAATAATGAAAAATCTTCTCTTTATAGAGTTGTCTAAAGAAAGGTCAGCCACAGGCTTTTACAAACCAGTGTTCCTAAGGAGATAATTGGCTGAAAATGTCACCATTTTCTTCTACCTTTACTAGACCATGAAAAGTTATAACTGTATTAGAAATATATTTACTATTGATCCAATCACACTTAATCTAAATATCAATTACAATTAAATCACATTTTATTGTTATCGACTTAGTTAATACTAATAAATGAAATGGGTTTAGTTTTCTGCTAGCACTTAGCTTTCCTTTGTATGGAAAGATAGGTATGTGTCATCTATGTGTCTCTATCATTTACAAAATTCCAAGTCTTTAACTAAGAAATTTGATTAAATAACACTCTCCCTCACTTGCATTTAGGACAACCAGAAAATCCAGAGCACTACAATCTTCCTGGCTCTTCAGGAGGAATTACAGAGCAAACCAGCTTGAGCATTCAACTTCTAAAAGAGGAAAAAATAGGGTCCTCCCAAAGGACTCACAGTAAATCTCTTTCTTGTCAAACATTCCTTTTCATAATTTTGATAAAATATTTGTTGGTTACATGTTTTGAGCAACATTGTTTTATCCATGTTGTTGT
Organism: Bucorvus abyssinicus; assembly: GCA_009769605.1. Classification (NCBI taxonomy): domain Eukaryota; kingdom Metazoa; phylum Chordata; class Aves; order Bucerotiformes; family Bucorvidae; genus Bucorvus; species Bucorvus abyssinicus. The sequence goes on along the minus strand of CM020063.1, from coordinate 68,433,694 downwards.
TTCTTCCTGAACAAACACAATGCAGTTAATTACTTGACAGTTTTCAAATTATGATGATTTCCATGGCTATACCAATTATTAATCCTTTCAGAGAATTTTAATCTTAGTGTATGTATACACATGGATTTGTTCTTGTTATGCTATGCAACTGGTTATATGGTATTATTCCTGTTTGACAGGTTGGATGGCTCGAGTATTTTTAAACAGGAAAAAGAAAAAGGAACTATAACTTTGCAAGTTAAAAAATTGCATTCCTTAAACAGCACGAGTCATTTGCAAACACACACAAACCATGTCACAGCAGCCCCAATGAGTGTATAAGAACAACATGAATCAAAACCTGTTTTTACTCTAAAGAAAATACATATTTGTTTCTCTTAAAACAACTCTATTAAATTATTCCCACATTTCCTATATTGATATAAGGTCACACTGGCACAGCTACACATAAAAATGGTGACAAACATTCACTTAGTGCAAAGAACACACACCATGTTGGCATGGCAAAAGAACAGGAAGGCTTATGATGCTTCAGGGCAGTTATTCATCAATATCTAAAGCCAGAGATAAAATGGCTACCATATTAGACAGGTTATAGAACAGTCAACTATTTAATTATCTAAGTTGAGCAATCTACAGTACATGTTCATCAGATCATTTAGACATTTTATTATGAAAATGTCCTCGGTATGGCAAAACCCAGAAGGGTTTCCAGTGGCTCTGGAAGTTAGAGGAAAGAGAACAGGTCCAACATTACCTCACATAGCCTTGAAAACTTGTCATCATGGCTTGGCTTCGCGGACGAAGATTTGGGAAGGGCTTTGCCCACGCTTATTGCAAGCGCGTTGATGGCTGAAAAGGCCAATGCGGGATAGGCAAGACCGGTTGCAAAGAGCACACCGGAGGGTCTCCTTGGCTGGTATAGTCGAGGCACGGTTCTTTCTGCGCTGTCTTTTCTCCTCGCGCTTGATTCTACGCGTGCTCTCAAAGGAGACAGCAGCGTTATGTATGGTGTGTCTCCAAATCTCCCGATTGGAGGCCAGGGTGGACCACTGATGGTGGTCAATATGGCCTAGGCTGAGGTGTTGTTTCAGGGAGTCCTTATATCTCCTCTTTGGAGCTCTTCTCTTGCGGCAGCCGGTGGCAAGTTCACCATAGAACACGATCTGAGGGAGGCGGTGATCCGCCATCCTGGAGACGTGCCCTGCCCAACGCAGCTGCGTTTTCAGCAACATGGCCTCAATACTGGTGACGTCTGCCTGTTCAAGGACAGCAACGTTAGTCACGTAGTCAGTCCAGTGGATGTTTAGGATTGTGCGGAGGCAGCGCTGATGGAAGCGTTCGAGGAGTCGCAGATGGTGGCGGTAGATGACCCATGATTCAGACCCGTACAGAAGAGTAGGCAGTACCATGGCTCTGTAGACACTGATCTTTGTACTTTTCTTCAGGTGTTTATTGCACCAGACTCTTTTATGGAGTTTTCCGAAAGCTCTGTTTGCCTTTGCTATTCTGTTGTCGATCTCTTTGTCGATCGTGGCATCTGAGGAGATGATGCTACCCAGATAGCTGAACTGCTGGACTGACTGAAGCTCTGACTCGCCAATGGTGATGCGGGGATGATGGTAATCATCTTGTGGTGCTGGTTGGTAGAGAACTACTGTCTTCTTCAAGCTGACTTCCAGCCCAAAAAGCTCAGCCGCCTCTGCAAAGCAGGATGTTAAGCGCTGCAGAGCTGCTTCTGTGTGGGCAACAAGGGCGGCATCGTCAGCAAAAAGCAGCTCGCGGACAAGGTGATTCAGGGTCTTGGTGTGGGCCTTCAGTCGCCTTAGGTTGAAAAGGCTCCCATCGGTACGATATCGGATATAAATGCCGTCTTGTTCGTCGAGGTCTGCCGTGGCCCTTTGGAGCATCATGCTGAAGAAAATTGTGAATAAAGTTGGTGCGAGAACGCAACCTTGTTTCACACCATTGGCTATTGGGAAGGGCTCAGAGAGTGCATCGCCATATCTGACTTGGCCGCGCTGCCCCTCATGTAACAGGATAATCATTTTGAGGAACTTGGGGGGACATCCTAATCGTTCCAAGATCTGCCACAGACCTTTTCTGCTCACAGTGTCAAAGGCTTTGGTGAGATCAACGAAAGTTACATAGAGACCCTTGTTCTGTTCCCTACACTTCTCTTGCAGTTGTCTGAGAACGAATACCATGTCTGTGGTACTTCTGTTGGCTCTGAAACCACACTGACTTTCAGGTAGAAGTTCTTCTGCGATAGCGGGTACCAATCTGTTCAATAGTATTCTTGCGAGAATTTTTCCAGCAATGGAGAGCAGAGTTATGCCTCGGTAGTTTGAGCAGTCTGACTTTACTCCTTTTTTCTTGTACAGGGTGATGATGATTGCATCACGGAGATCTGGTGGTAGTTCGCTTTGTTCCCAACAGCGCACAACTAGCTCGTGAAATTTAGCATGGAGCGTTTGGCCTCCATGTTTCCAGATTTCAGGCGGGATTCCGTCGACCCCAGCTGCCTTGCCGGTTTTCATCTGCTGTATGGCCTTAAGGGTCTCTCCCATAGTAGGGGCTATATCCAATTCATTTTTCACCGTTTGTTTTGGGATGAGCTGGATTCCTGAGTCTTGGACTACACGGTTGGCACTGAAGAGAGTTTGAAAGTGTTCAGACCATCGATTCAGGATGGAGGTTTCATCTGTGAGAAGCGTTTGGCCATCTGCGCTGAGTAGGGGGCTTTGAACTTGGTGTGTGGGTCCATACACTGCTTTCAGAGCCTCATAGAATCCTCTGTGGTCACCCAAATCTGCGCATAGTTGAGTCTTTTTTGCTAGGTTGAGCCACCACTTGTTCTGGATGTCTCGAAGTTTCTGTTGGAGTTTACTGCATGCAAGACGAAAGGCTGCTTTTCTTACATGGCAAGATGGTTGAGCGAGGTGTGCTTGGTGAGCAGATCTCTTCTTTGCCAGCAATTCCTGGATCTCTGGATTGTTTTCATCAAACCAGTCTTTGTTCTTCTTTGTGGAGAACCCTAAAAATTCTTCGGAGGACTGCAGGATGCTATTTTTAATATGTTGCCAAAGCGCTTCAGGAGAAGAGTCTATGGGACAGTCTTCAAGCCTAGTTTGAAGGTTTGCCTGGAAGCTGTCTCTCAGTGCAGCTGTTTGAAGATTGTTAACTTGGAGCCTCCTCCTCAGAATGCCGCCCCTCTTAGGTTTGGGCTTAAAATGGAGGTTAAGTTTGCAGCGCACAAGGCGGTGGTCTGTTTGACATTCTGCACTAGGCATCACTCGGGTGTGACAGACATCGCGAACATTTCTCTGGCGCACTAAGATATAGTCAATGAGGTGCCAGTGTTTAGATCGAGGATGCATCCAGGTTGTCTTCAGGCTGTCTTTCTGCTGGAAGATAGTGTTGGTGATGGTAAGCTGCTGCTCAGCACAAAACTCTAGCAAGAGGCGACCGTTGTCATTGCAGTTTCCAACTCCATGCTTGCCTAGTACTCCTTTCCAGGCTTCAGAGTTCTTACCTACTCGGGCGTTGAAGTCACCAAGGATTATGATCTTATCATCCGCAGGAACCTTTTGAGTAAGGCGGCGCAGATCGGTGTAGAATTTATCTTTTTCTGTAGGGTCAGCTTGGAGAGTTGGGGCATATACGCTGAAGAGAACAACATGTTGCTTGTTGTGTAGCGGGAGGCGTAAGGAGATAATGCGATCAGAATGACCTGTTGGCAAATTTTCAAGTTTAGAGGCGATGGAGTTTTTAATCATGAAGCCAACTCCGGAATGATGACTTTCGGTTTTGGGTTTGCCTGACCAATACAGTGTGTAGCCGGCACCATGTCCTTTAAGGCTGCCTTCCTCATGAAGGCGAACTTCACTGAGAGCAGCAATGTCGATGTTGAGTCGTGACAGTTCGTGAGCAATTATAGCAGAACGGCGTTCAGGACGCCCACTGTCTGCTGTATCGAGCATGGTTCTGATGTTCCAACATGCGAGTGTCAATCTGGACACACCTTTGGAGGCAGGTGTATGCCTTTGTCTCTTTGTCTTTGGTTGACCGCAGAAGAAGATGTCCGTTGGCCGCGGCTAGCCAACCGGATTGGAAGGGAGATGAGCTTTGGTTAGGCCACCTTTTCTAGGCCCCTCTCCATGTGGAGCAAGCAGTGCTCTCCTTGAAAAAGGCTGCTTGGTCATTCAGGATGCTGCCGAACGAGACTGTCATCTCCCGGGTCAGTCTCAAGCGACCAATGTCCTGAACCGCCTGCATGCAGGGTTGGGTCTGCGGCTTCCAGTGACATCTTTCCACCTGCCGTTTCGTCCCTTGCCTGACGCTACAGGGCTTTGCAAACGTGAGTACACCCTTCAAGCCTGCGCGGTGGATTTTTTAGGTGAGGCGCAGCGTGCGCGAGACTGGCCCCACCCTTTACACCTGAGGTTCATCTGCCAGGGCCTAGCGAGCTTGGATGGTGACAGCAAAGTCCTCAGGTCGTAGGTTTGGTTAGAGTATCCTTCTCTTAGATGGATGGCCTTACAGGGCTAAACGAGCTCCATCTGCCCGGGTTTGGAGTTAGAGTTGTCCTTCTCCTAGGATGGTTGCCCGAAGGCTAGTGAGCCCATCCTGCCCGTGGACACACTTTGTCTGACCCTTCAGTTGAGACCTGTCAGGCTTGGGAGACCCTACCGGAGGCATATGCCACCACCAGCATAGCTCTCAACTTCGCAAGGGCACGCAAGCTCTTTCCCCACGGCAAGGGGGTGCCCATGAAAGAGTGAAAACTTGTAAAACTGTGTAAAATGACATAATTTCACTGTTGTCAGAACAGAAGCACTTCTGGCTGTTTTCTCACCTGTTCTTATAAAAGAACTCAGACAATGATGTTGCCATGTGGTCACAACTGGTACAACACAGCTTACACACACCTTCAATGATTCATTTTGCACGCATGACAAATGACTCACACAACACTACCAGATTTCTACTTAAGATACAAGCTGAAACTGTCAATACAAGACAAATAATCCAGGACAGTAACATGTAACACAGTGGAATCATACAAAACTGTTCACACAAAACTTCAATAAGAATCATCCTAGAGTGATGGCATTACGGTTTATTTTCAATTTTATGCACTAATAATTAGATTTTTGATTTAATTAATTTGAATTTCAAAAAGTAACGTGAATTTCAATTAGAGTTGAATTCTCGAAAATTCCTATCCATGCCTTTATATAAAGTCCACTATAAATTTATATTTTGGGAGGTGTACTGAGTCCAGCTGGGATGGAGTTAATTTTCTTCACAGCAGCTGGTAGCAGTGCTGCATTTTGGATTTGTGACTAAAGCACTGCTGGCAACAGACCAGTGTTTTGGCCATGGCTCAGCAGTGCTCGCACAGTGTCAAGATTTTCTCTTTTTATCCTTCTCCCATTCTGCTCTCCTCAGCAGTAGGCTGAGGGTAGTCAGGAGGCTGGGAGTGGGCCCGAGCTGACCAGAGGAGTATTCCATACCATATGACTTCACGATCTACAAAAAAAGCTGGGGAAAAGGAGGAAGAAGGGAGGAGGTTGCCCTTACAGCGTTTGTCTTTCAAAGTAACGGTTACGGGTGTTAAGACCCTGCTTTCTAGAAAGCAGCCTAACAGCTGCCTGATGATGGGAAGTAGTTAATAAATTCCTTACTCTGCTTTGTTCGGTGCACCACTGTGCTTCACCTATCAAATTCTCTTTAATTTAATCTACACGTTTTCAGCTTTTGCCCTTCAGTTTCTCTCCCCCATCCCCTTGCGGGGATGTCATCAAGCAGCTGGGTGGGGTCTTACCTGCCAGCTGGGGTCACCCCGTCACAGGAGCTGTTTGGTTTCCTTCAACCACTTGTATTGCTGAGGTTTCAGTCCAAGGCACTGGATCTTTGGACTGACAGCCTCTGACCAGGTCCTGTACTTGCAACAATTGCTTTTTGTGGATGCTGTCACCGTGCAGGAAAAGGACTAAGGATAGGAGACAAAACTACTTTTTGATTCGCCCAATCAAGACTTGTAAATCTTCATAAAACTTAGATTGGAAAACAGTGAAAATCTTATTCTTGCTTTTTCATTCTGTACTTTAAGGACAGTTAAAAGCTTTCCATTTAAAGACTTCTTTTCAAAACTTGATATAACAAAAAAATATGTTATACAGAAGAACTGGAGGAAGCAGAACATTCCCAAGGAGATTATTGGTTTCTGTACAAAAAGTCCATGACTGCAGTTTAAAGCCCAGAAGGTTAACACAAACTGATGAGGCAGAAGGTAAAATGAAGACATAAGCCAATGAAGTCAATTAAGTAAGGAAGTAAAAGGAAGACATAGACCCCACATAGCCCAGCATGACTTCATTACTAAGCTTACAGAAATTCATGCATCTATCTTCACTCTAAAAAAAAGGCAAAAAACTGCAGAACTCCTGCAATTCCATTTCTAAATGCATCCCCACATCAACCTGAATTTAAAAAACATTCCGAGTCAGTAAGTATGCTGCAAGCCTCCTTTTTTCAACAGCTAGGTTTGAACTGATGTAGGAATACTGATAATTATATTATTGTGGAAGAACCAATGTGGCTTTTGTGAAAGAAAAAAAATCAAACCCTATATACCTAGTGTTGTTCCTTAATGAATTCACACACCTCTTCGGTGGAAGCACATACAGCCTAGCAAGGTACCTTAAAGAACTCAGCCATAAGTTCTTCAAGAAAACAAGGCACAAAATAAGAGGCATTTGCTTACATGGGTAAGGAAAAAGAACGTGGAAATGGGGAGTATGTGACTAATTTTCACACTGGAAGGAATGCTGGGACCCATGCTGTTTCATGTATTGCTAAGTGATCTCAGGAGCGAGGAAAGGGACAAACAAAGCTGGTCACGAGCACTGCGGAAAAATGAATGACAAGGTATTAAAAACTACTACAATCCCACTTGCTCAGAAAAATCCTGAGCCACAGAATTACCTGACCCTAGGAAAAATCTCAGGGAAATGCAACTTTTCCTGTTAAAGTGGCTGCTGAAAGCGATGGGATCTTAGGCTAGACTGCCCCTTTGGTCTGATTTTGTAGAACTCTCCCACATGCTCTGACTTCCTCTCCAGGCATTTTCAAGAGCTTCTTTTTATTCATCTAATGTTCTTGGATAATACAAACCTCTACAGAACATGAAAGGTATTTCAAATTATAGCTCAGCAGAGTTTTTTCAAGTTCTGCAAGTTCTACACAAGCACTTACAAGCAATACAGAAATTCAGCATAATTTCAACCATTTGTAACCATTATTGAAACAATTTTCAAGTTCCCTGTATTCTCCAGAGGATCTATCAAGACTCCTCTAACACAGTATTTGTAAATTTATCAATAAATCTACTTGTCTAACTGTCATAATATGTTCTATAGTCAGAAAACCAAAGAATTTAATTTTCTTCTTCATTTTTATAGTACTTTTGATCTGGGTTCTTTAATTTATTTCTGCTTTTTTCCAATTTTAAAATTTTCCTACAATGCCTACATAAGCAATACAAAACATTAGCACTCAATGAATTTAAGAAGTTTTCTTATTCATTTGAATATTTCAGGGGCTTTGCACTTTCTTCGTTAAAACAATCCCTGTTGACAAGTGACTCAATTTTATTGTGATCTCTAACTTACCTAGATATTCTGCAAATATATCCAGGAAAAAAATCTGGAGGTATTACAAATTAATCAGTTTAATAAAATTAGCAATTTTCCATATTGTTCGGAAGAACTTCTTTTTATTTCTGAAACTCTAATAAAGCCATCATGGCTTTGCTCATCTCCTGTAGTCTCACTCCCCAAGTAATTAAAAAAAAGCAAGTCATATTCTAAGGAATCTGACAATGAGTAAAATTTTCACTGAGGAAGTAAAGCAGTAAGACTATACAGAGTTTTCCAAAGACATAATCTTCCCTCTCCTCTGCAACACATTCTACACTCATGGTTTTGGTCCATTGCTCTACATTATCAGAGCCTTGTTTCACTTTTCAGTGAACAATCTCTAGATGTGGAACATAACTCAGTCTAAGTCCTACCTGACCATAAAACCCAAGTATTTCATGCTCTCCTGGACTTGTTCCTCCTGTATGTAATGGAAAACACTGGGTTTCAAATGTAGATTTGAGATATATATATATATTTATGAAGAAAATACATCTATTAAGTATAGATTTTAACAACTCTGCTAACTCTTTCTTTCTTTTCACAATCTGGAGCAGTAGAGCTACTGTGCTTCCCTTTTAAACCCTGACTTGAAGCAAAGAAGCTTTCCCTGTGCCTGAATTGCAGGAGAGCTCCATTTTATCCTGGTGAAAATTCAAGTCCTTGTGAGAGGTTATTCAAAACTATATTTTCATCTTCCTTTTGCAGACTTAGTTCAAAGGCATACAACTTCTGCTTCTCTGTCTAACACAAAGCACAATAACCCCACATGTGTAACACTTCAATATTTTCCTGTCATATGCCAAACTAACTGAAAAGTATTAAAGATTTCAAATGCTTCACAACCAGCTACCCTAAAAAGTAACAAGGCTGCTCCATTGAAGGATTTTCACCTTTTTCTTTTGATGGTACTTAATGTTTGTGGTTAGAAACATAGCGTCATTCAAATTTGGTGGGTTTTTTCCTATTTTTAAACTTCCCCAGTTTCAGCTGTGGAGGAACTTGTAACGGCTCTATACTCCTCAATATAGTTTCTCAGGGCTGTTGGAATTGGGAGGTGGGCACAGGCTACTTCTGATCAATTGTGCTGTTCAGAAGTCACTTAGAGCTAAGGATGACCATAGCTATCTGCTACCTGCGAGGTTTGATTTCTCCACAAAAGGAAACAAAGGAAACCATTCTCCAGTCACACCATATCCTTTCAGAAGGAACGGTTCCCCACTACTGATGGCTTCCCACGAAGGCCCACATTCAGTTTGAACATCCTTCCCTCTTCTCATCTGTAGAAACAGGCCACAGGAACTCTCCAGACCAGAAACTGTTGAGTTGATGCATACAATGGCATCAACAACTGATCAGTTTGATCCCTGATGTGGACTTTAGCTCTTACTGAAATGATTGTGCTGCCATCGCATCTGTGAACTGTGGGTTCAGACTCACCAAATCTGCTACCATGACCATTTCTGTCTGAAACAGCATGACCAGCTTTGGTCTTCGGCATTCAGAGACAAGTATTACATTCACTGTGAGAATTATTCAAGCAACTTACAAGTATATGCTGTATATTATTAGCATTCTAGCACAAAGTAACCTTGTTTGCTGTACCCATTGCTAGATCATTATCTAACAGAAAGATACTGATGGGATTACGGTACTTTCTTAACCATTACTGCCAATGTCATGTTCAGCATTATCCATGTCTTTTTTTAATTGTTTGTTTTTTTTTTTTTTGCACAGCTAGAAGAGAGAAATTTTCAGATACCTGCTAACAACAAATAAACATACATTCTGTAGACATCTTGTGGGGGTTTTAATGTTTTAGATATTTGTCAGCTTGTGAAAGGCAAGGGAAAGAATGTCTGAAAACCTTGTTACTGGAGATAATGATGGACGGCAAAATGAGGTAATGTAGTGTCAGAGTCCTGTAATCCCAGTAGCTATTGATATCTATAAGCATGAGAGCAGCATTCTGAATTTGACCTTCAGAACCACTGTAATCTGTCAAAGATTGATGTATGCAAATATCTACAGGTGTGAACCTGTAGCAGGAAAAGTTCTCTGAATAGCGACTTCATTTAACTTTAACTATTATAAACAACTGATGACACTCCTAGTCTCAAACAAACAATGAAAATAACTAGCAAGTCTTTCAAAAGCAGATAATCTGACCTATTTTCCTGAATCAGGTATTTACCTGACAGATAAAATTTTATCTTATTACTGCAGGTACCTGCCATTGTTATTGTTTACTATCTCCAAGAGAAATTAGAGATGTGCTTTTTTATTTTAAACTGAAGCTTTTTTTAAAAATAACACCACCAGCATGGTATTTTCCTTATAATCAACTTCCCACTATGGGTGGAAAAAGCTGGCAGAAATGTTTTTTAACAGAAAATTTAGAAAATAAAGTAAGTAGGAAAGCAAGTTGAAAACTGAAAACTTTAAGAAGAGTCACATTTCATAGAGTTTTAAACTACTACTAACTTACTTCAGTGAAATTTATTAAACTTAATTGATTTTAGTTAAATTAGACTTCAAGTTGATGTAACTTCTGTAAAAGGGCCGCTCCTATTTTATTGTGTTGGCCCATGACGTCAGAGGTGGATGTTGGTGGTCTGGCAGTAGAGGCTGAACCTTCCCACCAATATTCCATTAAATTTTGTTGCCGTGCGACAGCCAGCAGCAGAGGGGCAGTCTGACAACATGGTGTCTGACATGGGAGTGTGTATGAAGAAAAGGGGAGTAAGTGAACTCCTCCACATGGAAAAAATTGCACTCATTGACATTCATCAACACTGCTGAACGTTTATGGAGACCCAACAGTGGGTGTCAGCACAGTGAGGCGGTGGGTGGCGTGTGTCAGCAGTGGTGACAGTGATGGTGGGTCCCCTTCACTGGTGAAGATGTTTAAACGAGCGTGACACACAGGCTGTTGTTCATCACTGGCAAAAATGCACAGCCAGTAGTGGGAACTGTGTCAAAAGTAGTGTTTTGTAGCTGAGAATTTGCTCTATGAAATAATGTCATTGTGCTCTTGGTGTCTGTTGCAGTTTCCAAGGAAATACGTGATAAATCGGAGGCATTACTTTCAGAGCAACCTACGTATTTACCCAAGCGGTGATGACCACCCTCTCTGAACTGGACCATGTAGTCAGAATATGATACAGTGAACTTTTTTTTTTTTTTTTCACTCAACAGGCCCTGAATGACTCCTTTACGAACTTGCAGAAGATAATCTCAAGACCACACGCTCCACTTCCCAATGGCTAAAACCAAACTGATAATAAACTAAACTCATGTTTAGCAGGTAAGTATGCCTTAAAAAGAAAAAAAAAAAAAAAGACACCAGGACACATAGAACACATGGCCCTGTGGCAAGAAGAAAAGAAGACTGCTCGTTGATATCTGAGAGCAGCATTTTGTAATTATTTTCTATTTAATCTTATTGCCTTCCTTTCTTCCTGCCTTCTTCTAAAATGCTCTGCATTTTCATTTATACTTGCTCCTACAGCATGCAAAATTCAAGAGTCCTACACCACCTTAGTAGAACAGGCAGGATGACCCCACTAGTTAAAACCTCAGACTGAAACTCAGGAATATTTGGTTGATTGCTAAGACTGCTGTAGCTTCCCTGCTCTGCCTTCAAGAAGTAAGAACCTCTCAAGCCGCAGCCTGTCTTGGGGGCAGGGAAGAGAGTAATAACACTTCCTTTGTCCGTTTCGCCCTTCAGAGTGGGGACTCGCTTACGCATACACAAACACACACACATCCACATAAAGAACCTCTATTTTAGTTCAAGATAATAGAAGCCTCTATAAAGCAAAAACCAGCAAGATGGAAAAGTTACATTCCCACAACTCCTGCAAAAAGAGAAGAGCTCATTGATCAAAAGAGCATCTCTGCTTTTAAGCACCTGAACAAAGTTTACAGTCTTTGAGGGACAGCTAAAAGAAACAAAGCAACTTGAGAGAAAGTACAAGTCCTTTTATCACCGCTCATGCAGCGGTACACCATGGCTGGCAGATGGGAAATCTCTTGAATATAAACTGCCATAGCCTGCATGGCAGGAAGTTATGCAGTTTATGAGATTAGAGGATAAGACCAAATACACAAGATCTGAGCATATCCCCAAAAAAGTTTTCACTTCTTTTTCTCACGGTACTGCTACTATCAACAGATACTGAAAAGTTGTGTAAAGTTAAAAGATCTTTTGAACACCTGTCAGAGTAGTTTCTTAAAGAATTTCACTCTCTCCTTGCTTCATTTATACCTCATCACTGCCACTTAAAGACACATAAGCATCTTCAGCAGCACTACAGACTAAATACAAATTGCATGTTTTCTTTATAATAAAAAGCATAACTGAGAAGTATTGAGTCCTATATAAATTGTCAATTTGCTATATAAGTTTGATTTTATTTATACATATTATCTGAAAATATGTTTATAACTAAGGGTCAATCAGTTTCTCCAGTACAACTCCATTTCTGTTTTCTTTGTTCTTTCCACTTTTGCCTCAGTTAGTACTATTAACACTTTTACTGAGAATGCCTTTTGCTCCTTCCTACCCTTTTATCTGTCCTGTTGATTAGTTTCTTCATCCTCTTCTCGTCTTGAAGAAAGACTTTTTATTTTCCTTACCCCCACCCCCGCCTTTTTTTTCTGTTGTCCTTAGACATAAGATCATCACTGATTATTCTCCTGTCAGGGAGAGGCAGATGAAGGTAACTGATCTCAGACATAATGTTAGATGTATGCTCTCCTACCCCACAAAATGAAGCTCTATGTCAGTTACATCCTCTGCCTCATGTCTTTTTCACTATTCTCCGCAACATCCTGTTCTCCAGCCCCAGGGACACTTCACTTTGTTGCCGTTCTTCCCAGGACTTTTCAACTGCATGGGCTAAGTTCTTGTAGGCACTGAAGAACTGGCATAAAATTGCGGAGGAGGGTTTCTACTAACTACCTGGCTACATCTATGCAGTCTTCCCTATTAATCCAGTAAGAACCTGTAAGGAGGCAGCTGCCCTAATCACTGATTTATGGCATCTATCATCAGGTAGGGGCTCTCAACTCCTTTGGTAAGACAGAAATTCCAAAATTCAGGCAGTCAGAGTGTCCAGACATCTGTAGTGGGAATTCCAGGTGCAACAAACACATTGGGCTAAGATACATTAGCAGTGATGTTCCTGAAAACAACCCGAAAGCTCCCGCCTTTCAGAAGTTCTTCAGAAGAGCTATATTCAACTATCATATTCCTTCATTTTTCCTCTTTTCTTACTGGCCCAAGCTTGACAGCTTTATCTGAAATCCTCTCCCTTCTTCAATAAGATATTCTTCCCAGGCTATGCATTTCTACTCAAACCCTTTTGCTTCCAATTATATGACACTTAGAGTAAGTGATCCAACAGAAACTTCGAGACATCCAGAACAAGTGGTGGCTCAACCTAGCAGAAAAGACTCAACTATGCGCAGATTTGGGTGACCACAGAGGATTCTATGAGGCTCTGAAAGCAGCGTACGGACCCACACACCAAGTTCAAAGCCCCCTACTCAGCGCAGATGGCCAAACGCTTCTCACAGATAAAACCTCCATCCTGAATCGATGGTCTGAACACTTTCAAACTCTCTTCAGTGCCAACCGTGTAGTCCAAGACTCAGGAATCCAGCTCATCCCAAAACAAACGGTGAAAAATGAATTGGATATAGCCCCTACTATGGGGGAGACCCTTAAGGCCATACAGCAGATGAAAACCGGCAAGGCAGCTGGGGTCGACGGAATCCCACCTGAAATCTGGAAACATGGAGGCCAAACGCTCCATGCTAAATTTCACGAGCTAGTTGTGCGCTGTTGGGAACAAGGCGAACTACCACCAGATCTCCGTGATGCAATCATCATCACCCTGTACAAGAAAAAAGGAGTCAAGTCAGACTGCTCAAACTACCGAGGCATAACTCTGCTCTCCATTGCTGGAAAAATCCTCGCAAGAATACTATTGAACAGATTGGTACCCGCTATCGCAGAAGAACTTCTACCTGAAAGTCAGTGTGGTTTCAGAGCCAACAGAAGTACCACAGACATGGTATTCGTTCTCAGACAACTGCAAGAGAAGTGTAGGGAACAGAACAAGGGTCTCTATGTAACTTTTGTTGATCTCACCAAAGCCTTTGACACTGTGAGCAGAAAAGGTCTGTGGCAGATCTTGGAACAATTAGGATGTCCCCCCAGGTTCCTCAAAATGATAATCCTGTTACATGAGGGGCAGCGCGGCCAAGTCAGATATGGCGATGCACTCTCTGAGCCCTTCCCAATAGCCAATGGTGTGAAACAAGGTTGCGTTCTCGCCCCAACTTTATTCACAGTTTTCTTCAGCATGATGCTCCAAAGGGCCACAGCAGACCTCGACGAACAAGACGGCATTTATATCCGATATCGTACCGATGGGAGCCTTTTCAACCTAAGGCGACTGAAGGCCCACACCAAGACCCTGAATCACCTTGTCCGCGAGCTGCTTTTTGCTGACGATGCCGCCCTTGTTGCCCACACAGAAGCAGCTCTGCAGCGCTTAACATCCTGCTTTGCAGAGGCGGCTGAGCTTTTTGGGCTGGAAGTCAGCTTGAAGAAGACAGTAGTTCTCTACCAACCAGCACCACAAGATGATTACCATCATCCCCACATCACCATTGGCGAGTCAGAGCTTCAGCCAGTCCAGCAGTTCAGCTATCTGGGTAGCATCATCTCCTCAGATGCCACGATCGACAAAGAGATAGACAACAGAATAGCAAAGGCAAACAGAGCTTTCGGAAAACTCCATAAAAGAGTCTGGTGCAATAAACACCTGAAGAAAAGTACAAAGATCAGTGTCTACAGAGCCATGGTACTGCCTACTCTTCTGTATGGGTCTGAATCATGGGTCATCTACCGCCACCATCGGCGACTCCTCGAACGCTTCCATCAGCGCTGCCTCCGCACAATCCTAAACATCCACTGGACTGACTACGTGACTAATGTTGCTGTCCTTGAACAGGCAGACGTCACCAGTATTGAGGCCATGTTGCTGAAAACGCAGCTGCGTTGGGCAGGGCACGTCTCCAGGATGGCGGATCACCGCCTCCCTAAGATCGTGTTCTATGGTGAACTTGCCACCGGCTGCCGCAAGAGAAGAGCTCCAAAGAGGAGATATAAGGACTCCCTGAAACAACACCTCAGCCTAGGCCATATTGACCACCATCAGTGGTCCACCCTGGCCTCCAATCGGGAGATTTGGAGACACACCATACATAACGCTGCTGTCTCCTTTGAGAGCACGCGTAGAATCAGGCTCGAGGAGAAAAGACAGTGCAGAAAGAACCGTGCCTCGACTATACCACCCAAGGAGACCCTCCGGTGTGCTCTTTGCAACCGGTCTTGCCTATCCCGCATTGGCCTTTTCAGCCATCAACGCGCTTGCAATAAGCGTGGGCAAAGCCCTTCCCAAATCTTCGTCCGCGAAGCCAAGCCATGATGATGGAGAGTAAGTGAGCATTTCCTTCTCCTTCCACATGGGAGGAAGGAAAACTTTGCTCAGGGTTCTCCTTTCCTACTGCTTCTTCCTCCCTTTAACCCGTGATAAAGAAGGAACACAACATCATTGTTTTTCCACAGCTTCATAACTCTGCAGATCATCACTTAAAATAACGCACAGGCCATGGGCAGTAATACAAGCATCATTTGCTCAGCTTTGAGAAACCAAAGGAATGGGTCATGCTAGAAAAAAACTGCTCTTACATGTACAGCTGAGCATGAGGCCTCCTAATCAATGTGGGGGTTTTTTCCAATTACTTTTCACTGGGAAAAATTCAACAGCAAGATTTCAACATCTGTTCTTTTCTTAAAAAAAACCACACACACAACAAAACAGACAAAGTCAAATGCCTGAATCTTGTGTGTTTACAAATCAAAGACAAGAAGCTGACTAAAAGAACAGACTTTGACAGGAAATATAAAAGGTCATTATACATATCAGAAAGACTAAAGCACAAACTGCCAAACAGGTTCTGCTTTCTTGTTAACCCAGTAGCAAGTCTCAAGTTAAATACTGTAGTCATGCCAGTCATTAGTTACTGCTCAGCCTCCTGTCTCCAGCCCGGAAATTAGTCTGCTCAGAGCCCAGATAGCTGAACGAGCAGTCACGTTTTATCATATAACTGAGGCTGGGAGGCCAATCTGAAGGAAAGCTACATATGTTCTACATTAGGAAGAAAATACCTAATTTAAAAGAACTTAATTTACAGAACAATAAAAAGTATGCATTTAAAACACAGCAAAGTTAAAAAAAAAATCACTCATAACTCTGATGTGATTTGCAAGGGAAGTTCACATAACACTAAACTATAAAATTTACTTAAAGAGTTATGAACTGTTGCTAAACTCAGTTGAAAATAAAACTACAGAGGCATTTCTTATTGTAAAGTACTACAGGCAACTATTGAAACCAACAGATGAAGAAATCATTGTCTTTTGCATTTTGTTGGAAAGCATAACCTTCTTATTAGGTTAAAAGCGTAAATCACAAATTACTGTTGATCAGAATAGGCCTTTAAAATAGTTTTTACAGCTTTTTCCTGTACTCCAGCTCACATAAAGAATAAAAAAAATTTAACATTTACAGTTACTATATTACAGACTTTTTATAGTCATTAACAAGCTATATTAAAGGAGTCAGCTTTCTTTAACTGAATAACTGTACAATAAATTAGTAACAGCTACTTTTTTTTGAATATGAGAAAGTCTAGGCAACACCAAGAGAAGAGACTAGGTGAAATTTTACTTAGCCCTGTCCGCTGTTGTAAAGGTATATATTATTACATGTGCAAATTATATATTGTAATTACATACATTACATCAATGCTATATTTTGTGACAGAATCAAATTTGGCTTATTACCTCCAATTTCAGTATGGAAATGTCAACTTTTAATTATAATAACTCAATCCAAATAACCATGTAATGTAGCTTAAATCTTGTGTAGCCATACACACAGAATTGAAAGGCTAAGATTTTCAAGGACAGTTAAGAAATATGGATGCCAAAATACTGGTGTTGAATTCCTTTATGTGGCTTGAATTCCACAGCTTAAAGTTTTACGATGAATTGTAAGAAAGCAAACTTCAATGCTGTCTTTCATCACCACAAAAGTTAAGTTACAATGTCCACGTGCACTAGAATTTTAAACAAGCCAACCTACCTCAAGTATAATTACTGTTATCAAAAACTCTCAGCCACCATCACAGGTGGAGTCTGTCATATATATTAACATGATTCTGTAGTCTTGAATCTAGTCAGAGAACAGAAGCAAATCTTAACCAGGAACAATTGCTTCTATCTGGGACAAAAAGCAAATCTACTGAGCTGTCTGGCAACAACAACAACAAAAAAACCCAATTGAATGCAATCAATTAAAAAAAAAAAACCAAATAAATACATTTCCAATATTACAATTCTATCATGTTATCGTTCAGCTATAACTATCAACTTAGATAGAGCTGAGACTGTTGAATTTAGACAAATGTAAGCTCCATCGGAACTAAGGCTCAAACTATAAAGCAACCTAACATCGTCCAATAGCTTTAAAACCCACCCTGACAGACTTGACAGTTTCTTATTTTAGCTAGAAGGTAGGTATACATTCTACAAAAACTTATTCCTGGAAATGGCTGTAAATATTAATTAAGATTTTAACAGAATGACGCTTCCTAATTCCCCACTAACCAAAACATAAAAGATTTGAGTTCTTGCGCCTGGCTCATAAGAAGCAACTACAGAGAATGGGCTGGGTGTAACAGCAAAAACCTAAATCAACAGCAATGAATAGAAGTCCATAAATCTGGTTTTACTAATGAAAGCAACAAGCAATTAGAGACAAAGAAACAAATTCATCCTTTACATTTCTCTGTTGCTTATGACATCTAGTGGGTATACAAAACAGCCTGGGAACGCAAATAGGAACTCCAGCTTTTCCCTTGTTTAGTTAAGCTTTTTCATTCATCTACATGGAAATTATTTCCACTTCACAGCCACAAGATGTAAAGAAAATGGTGCAAGATATTTTCACAATTTATATAAAGCTTTGAGCACTTCAGAGTTGAATTTAAAACAGCGGATTCCACAAGATTCCCTTCAGAAGCCATTTCTAAACAAATAAATGACCTAAGTACTTTGGGAGCAGCCAGCATGGGTTCACCAAGGTCAAATGTCATCACTGCTTTCAACCCTGAGGCCACTGGTGCTGAAGACAAGGAGGAGACAGTGAATTTTGCTTGACTTGAGCAAGGCTTTTGAGACAGGCTCCCACAGAGAGATTGTGATTTGTGATATAGAGGCTGAATAAGTGAACAATAGAGAAGGTGAGTGGAAAATTGGCTGGGCTGCTGGCTCAAATTTTTGTGATCAGCAACTTCCAGCTAGAGGCCAAGATACTAGTGCAGTCCCTCAGGGGTAAGAAACAGGACGAGTAGCAGTATAATGTCTTCATTAACAACCAGGGTAATGGCATAAGAGCGCACTCTCAGCAAGATTGCAGATAACACAAAATTTGGGGCATCAGTCAATATACTGGAGGGCAGGGCTGCTACACAGTGTGACCCAGACAGCTTAAAAAAATGGGCAGACAGTTCTCATGAAGTTCAGTAAAAGCAAAGGAAGTCAAATCTGGGATGGAATAACCTCCAGCCTGTGTTGTCCCATCAGGTTAACTGCCTGCAACTCAGCTCTGAGAAAATGATTATGAGGGTCCTAGTAGACAACAACCTGAACATGAAGCAGCAGCATATCCTTGCAGCAGAGAAGGCGAACTGCATGGTCTGTATCAGGCTGACTGTAGCATCCAACCCAGGGAAGTGGCCCTTCACCTCCATTTGGCACTTGTAAGACTGCATCAGAGCATTGTGTCCACTTCTGGACTCCCAATACAAGAAAAAAAGGGACACACTGAAGAAAGTCCAGGCAGCACTTGCACTGTGTGGAGAGGCTGAAGGACCTGAGTTCATGCAGCCTTAAGGAGAGAAGGTGTCAAGGGGATTTTATTGCTGCCTATAACTAGCTGTTCAGAGGATATAGTTAATTTGAAGCCAGACTCTTCTTGGAGGATAAGAGGCAATAAATACAAGCCAGAACATACAAAACTGTGGTTAGAACTGCAGTTAGATTTTATGAGGGTTTTTTTGGTTGGTTGGTTTTTTTTGCCATGAGGGTGGTCAAATACTGGAACAGGTTGTCCAGAGATGTTGTGAAATCTCCATCCTTGAAGGTGTTCAAGACCTGCCTGGACATGGACCTGAGCAGGCTTATCTGATTAAACCTGCTTTGAGCAAGTATTGGACTAGGAGGTGTGCAGAGGTCCTTTCTGATTTAAATTATCTGTCTAAGAAGTTTACTTCTGTCTTGTCTGCTGTTAATGTGAATTAAGAATGTGACTGCTTTCTATTAGTGCAAATGATCCTCCTTTTTATTATTGGCAACCTTTTGAATATTTTAAAGTAGTAAGATAACAATGCATACTAGTTTACAGTATTTCACACCATGGTTGCTCAGTTCTTCAGTACCCTTTTTGTTGAGAACATGTATTCGCAAACACATCAACTTGGAGAAAGACAAAGAATAATATTTCTGCTAAGCTCTTCAGCATCCTCTTTGATTATTCTTGAAAACTTCATGTTAAAGGATGTACAACATTATTGCTTTGATAAGCAATCCTCACTACATCCACTCATTAAAAATCTATTCTAAAGGGACAGTAATTTGTGTTATACTTGTCAGTTTGATGCACACGGAATAGGTTCTACAATTACATCTAACGTGGAGCAGTTCTATACCACTATATTTCCACAGACTCAGTTTCAAAATACAAATGCTCTGATTAATTAAAAAGCAAGGGGTACAGATTTCTGAGAATGGAAGCAGGTTTATTACAAATCACTGTAAATGGACTTAGTGCCTTAATTATTTGTGTGCTAATCACATAGCGTGATGCTAAAAATGTTTTGCTCACCAACTTTAAAACTGATTTGATCAGCATCTCTAAACCCAGAAAAGGCGGCTGACAAATTTCTCCATAGTATTTTAAAATAAAATCCTAGTTTAGTCCCCAGTTCATGAAAGCACTCTTAAGTTAAGCCATGCCTAAGACGTTTTCTTGAATAAGAATGGCTTTAAGAACCTATCTCAGTATTACAGTAATTTGTTACTTTTTTTGCTACACCTCTGACTTTCTCCTATAGGATAGAACTAACCAGAGCAAGTAACTTCTCAAGTTCCTCTTATGAAAGAGGTGTTACAAAGAAAAACAATCCTTCAATTAGTTACACTGACGCAATTCTAACACCATCGGCAATTTTCCTGTAATGTTATTTCACATAGCTGAGAGCGAAAGATAGCTCATCTTTTAGCCATTACACAAATAAAATAAGCAGCCTAAATTATCTTGAATTCCTACCAACGGTGACAGCTTTGTACTTGCCAATCTGAAATGTGGCTACCAGACTAAAAAGGAAGACACCTTCTAAAATTACAAATAATAAATGGTTTTCTGGAAACTTACTGGCTCAGCCAGAAAATACTCAACATAGAATATGTACATATAACTGCTCATAATTTCTTATTTGTTTCTTTTACCTCTCTCACACTGAGGGCCAGTAAATCCGTAGACACATGCACAGCGATTAGGTCCAACACACCGTCCTCCATTCTGGCAGCCATTTTCACAGACAGCTTTAATTAACAAAAAAAAAGTTTTAAATGTTAGAGTAATGATATTTCAAAGATTCCCACATATGGTACTTCAAAATATTTTTTTTTCCTCTCAACTGCTCTAAGTGTTCCTGGACCTGAAGATCAAAATGATGTCCTTCCTCCCCATCATCACCAACAATAATGATTGCTCAAGTCAAATTCCATTAGCACCTGTTTAATGCTAATTGCAAGCAGACGTTTAATTAATCATATTCAGCACAGATTCTTAGGTTTAACTTAGGTATATTTTTAAACAGTTGTGTGGCTCTAGTCACTAATCATAAGAACTTATATCCATCACTTAAGTTAGCAGATAAAAACTCAACTATTCTGAGGTTTTTTTGAACATATTAAGTTCTCCTATTCAGTCTCAACAGCAACACACCTTTCAAGAAGGGAGGCTGGGAAAGTCCAAGAGAGAAATAATTCAGCTTTCAGAGTTGATACTGCTGGCAGAAGAAGTGATGTTTAGAACAAAGGAAAAGAACTTTAAGTACCTTCACAAACCGTGTTTCCTAAAAGATCCCAACAAGAAATAGAACAATTTTTGGAGGGTATAAACCCATAGTTTATATAGGCAGAGGAGGTACTTCACAGCTGTGGGACTTTGGAGCACTCACTTACACCATTTATCAATGGTGTGAATGAAGAACAAAGCCTCCTGACAAAGCACTGCAAGGCTCAATTTGAAAGGAAGATAGTTCTTCAGGAAGGTTGAAAGATACCATTAAAAGAGTGGGTTAACCAACTAATTCTATTTTCAGGCTCATTGTTTCCAGGACATATGGCCTTGTTCAGAATTAGCACATGCTCCAAATTAAAGTATTTGACCTTAAAGAACAGCATCACCATCTTTAAGTGGCTCTGAACAACAGCAAAGAGATTTTGGTCTAGTAGTCTCTAGGCTGCCTTCCTACAAACATCTCCCCACTTTGAAGGTGGCATTTGTAACATATTTGAGTACTCAGTGACAAGAACTTCAGCCACCTAACTATTTCAAACAGAAAAAATGATTCCAATGGAAAAGCATGCCTCTTGTATCACAATGGGGAACTGTTATGTGGAAATGTGGTAAAGCCTTCTTATCAAGAACTATAAACCTCAATTACTTTTTACTGAGAATGAATGCCTTATGCATAAAATCAAGATACTTCTCTGCATATGGTACATTATGGAATGAAATGACAATGACACTTTAGTGAGACAATTACCTTCAGTAGATTTAAGACACAATTACATTTCGGTAAAGAGAAATAAAAGACATATTTACATTTTTCAGACATTCATTCTGTACTGTGTCTAGAAGACAAATACTCTTACTTTAAATTTTAACTATCCTATATACTAAGATGAATCTCCAGAGTTTTTTCAGATTTTCTGGATTGCTTTAGAGTCACTAGTTCAATCTTCTTTTCAATTACTCACTGCAAATATGTCCCATATGAGAGCTCACAGGCATTGACCCTATACTTTAAAATCAGCAGGAAGAGGCCAGCAACTCTTAAAGGTAAATCTGACTGTGACTAGGGTCATATTTTAGGCTTACAATAATTTCCTAGAATTTTAGAGA
This sequence comes from Bucorvus abyssinicus, assembly GCA_009769605.1. NCBI lineage: Eukaryota > Metazoa > Chordata > Aves > Bucerotiformes > Bucorvidae > Bucorvus > Bucorvus abyssinicus. The sequence continues at coordinate 68,411,649 of CM020063.1, read as the reverse complement.
ATTTTATCTAGGTAGAAACAAGACTGCTCTCCAGCATTTGCAAAAATGACTGAAGAGCGTTCCTTCACATTATTCAGTCTAACTGTTCTTTGCATAGCTACCTTCGTTTGTCTCTAGTTTCTTCAGACCACCTTCAGCAATTAATTTCTCAGCTAATTAGTAGACAGCTGGCCTCAGAATACACTTTGAGTCTTTCTTCATCCCTGTAGCCTTTAGTGATTTTCATCGTTTGCTAAATTGTATAGGTTGCAAACATTGTACTGTGATAAACAGAGCTGAGCAAATAACTGACCTTTATCTTTTCTGCCAAACCAAAAAAGTATCCAAAAGCTTGAACTGTATTTAATTCTTTTCCTTAGTCAAGTAAAAAACAGAAAAACATGCTTTAGGCTGTTGTTCTGAGATGAAGAAACTTCATCACAGAGAATAAAAGATTAGTGACAATAAAAGGAGAGTGGGATGTATACTGCCATTGCTCCCAAAGGATTTTCCAAAACTATTTTGTGAATTCAAACCCTGATTTGAATTTTAGGAAACAAAAATGCACTTCACGCATGAACTGACTTTCAGCTAAACACTATACTGCAAAACAGCATTAAATTTCTCACAGACATTTCACTATATTTCAGCATACTGGTTTTTTTACCTGCCTACTCTGCCTAAAGTAGGAAGGCTAACTTTCAGGACTTAGGTAGATTTAATTTTAGATGCAACAGAGCAGTTACTTACGCTGCCCACAGTAAGTTCCGACGTAGCCCTTCTGGCACTGGCACCGGTCATCCATACATGTGCCGCCATTCATGCACCTGACGCTGCACTGTTGTACTGCAGCAGAGCCCAGGCAGAGATATACCAGTGTTAGGCAAAAATATCACATTGGGAAGCAAATGTGAACAAAACAAGAGACATCTGAAAGTAGAAACGCGCTTTGTACAATATATGCTATGAACTTAAGTGTACACTTTGTCTTCTTGTACCCAAAGCTATTAGGCCAGACATTATTTTAAAAGCACATGTGAAGAGTTTTTTTAGTTTCCCATGACTATATTTAGCAACTTAGGAATGGTAATTATCTTCATTTCTTCAGAAAATGGATCAATGAAAATGTTTATACCACACTCATTTATATTTAAATTTATCTCTTTAAACACACAGGTTTTTTTCCACACAGAGTAATCATGCACATATGATATATTAGGCTTTATCAAAAGCCAGAGATACAGCAAAGTGCTAAGCTACATGCGCATACACAGTAATGACAACATTTTTTTAAGAATTTACACGGTGGTTATTTTTGACTTGACACTCAATGATAATTACTTAAAATAAAATCTCTAATGAAAAGAAATATAGTAAGTCCTTACTAGATTTCGATCCACAAGTAGGTGATATTTGTCCACTTGCACAAGTGCACATGTTAGGACGGGAACAAAATCCATCACCACAGCTATTTCTACAAATCGCTGAGAAGGGACACAATTAAAAAGACAGCGATTAACAATAATCTTAGTCTTAAACTAAAGCGAAAAAAGCTAAAAGTATGTTAACAGCTTTTTTTTCAAAACAAGAAAAACCAAACAGCACTTGAATGCTCAGTTCATTGGGACAGTGAATATACAAGCAAAAGTAATTGGAAGTTAAATAAAGCCACATTAATTTTGGTATAATCAGTATCTATGACAAATTTAAAGACAAACAGAATCAAATATAGCATATTCCAACACTGGTTTGACCACTGAAACCATATAATCAACTCTTCCTAATTAGAAATACCAACCTATTACAAAAGTAATGTAGAATTATTAAAATTATCTATTTTAGACCACAAGACCTGTAGAAAACTTCACCAAGAATCCAAGATTTGAATGAATATAAACAATACAGTTCATAAATGCCAATTTAGAGCATGGCTTCTCTCTTACAATCACTATTTTAGAGGCATTTTACGGTCTCTTCTTTCTAAGTTTACACACCCTTCACACAAAGCTGTTCTGTGGGAAGTCACTGTCCAAATACTGGGCTTTGCAAGTTTTGTGTAGTTTCCCTAAATATAGTTTTCTGTACTCAAGTATTTCCACATTGTCATTGAGAAACTAACTTCACAAGAATCTCAGGGAAGCCTGTTCACACCATATTATGCATGCATAACATGCATGCCATTGAGCTATCGCCTGATGCATCAAACTCTTACCTTCCCTTCTCACTCACCAGCCAGGGGAGCTGCATTGCACAAAGGAATGACAGAACCAGAAAAGAGTTAAAGGCTAAATGCAGATTCTAAAGGAGATGCAAATGAATACATATATATAATCCACTGCATAAGCAAACGCACCAGAAAAGAGCCTGAAACATCAGGAGACAGTATGGCACAAGAGGACCTCAAAAATATGTATCATGCAAGAGACAGTTTGTAAAGCAAAAAAAAAAAAAAAAAGAAAAAAGCAAGAATCATAGTTTTTTTGTAAATAACTCCAGGTAGATAATTTGCCAAGAATATACTGACTACCTAAAAAACCTGTCTATATACATTAAAAGGAAAGAAAAAACAAACAAACAAACACCTGGCCATATACCTATAAAAATGAAAGCAGAGACAAGACCTTTCCCAGAAGGCTTGTGCTCCACTTCTCATTCACAAAAACATTCATAACTGAGAGGCAACTCCCATAAGGGAGCAAAATGGTTTTTTTCCCCATTACAGAATTCAAGTATGCCTCCTGAAAAATTCACATGCTCCCTTTTTGCCCTTTCTCCACCATATCAGAAGCTTTGTTCTGATGCTGACCGGATTCTGTACACCTGCATCCTCCTTGACTTACTCCAATAAAAACCATACTTTCTTTACAAGAGGAGTAGACAAACCATTGTCCACTGACACCACTCTTTAAGCGTCAAAAAGGTGCAATGTGGATCATCTACATTTATCTTTAAATTCCTCTACAACTATGCTCTACACATGAAGGCATGAGAGGTGAAAGAGTTTGTGGGATTTCACCATTTAGTTGAAACTAGAGACAAACCACTGACTGACACAGAATACTTTTTCCATTAGCAGATGTAAAAGTGAGAAACAGGACTCAGACCTAGAGCACTTGACAAAACTCAGGGAACAGGGCTGTTTTTCTTACATCACTATTTAGTCCATCTTCACACAACGTAGCTCAACCTCCCGATTAAGTGAAGTCTATATTTAGACCAGTTCGTAAGTTCATTATCTGTTAGGGAATAATTTTTTATCAGCTGAAAGCCCTATAGCTGAAAGCATATTAGAATTATGCTTTCATCAGTATAGCTTACTTTATTTAAAGAAAATGAAAACCCAATCAGACCTTAGGTTTTTAGATAAAAGATCACTTTTAATCATAAATATGTCATAGACCGCCAACAACCATCATTATATTATCAGCTGAAAACACTGTAAGGTCAGAATGGTTTCCTGTTGAACTTCCACTACCTCCTAGACAGCTCTTCATGAAACAATACTTTAAAATTACCAGTTACAATCTGCACTAATTATAATCACCGCATCTTCAATAAAAAGCCTGCTAGCTGGTCCGTCATCCTGTGCAGGCAGCTTTGGCTATCTAAACAGCTCTAGCTAGAGGGATCATCATCTCAACAAATGTTTAGCGTGAACATAGAAATCTGTGCTCTTAAACCTTCACCAAAAATACAAACAGAAGAGTGTCACAGCCAGTCTTACAGACAGTCTGGCAAAATAATTCACCCTTCAAACATGATAGAGAGCTGCAATTAAGCTCCAGAAAGTAATCAGGGGCTAAAAGATGTCCTTTGTGCACACAAATTAAAACTAAGTCAAAGATTGTTGTGGATGGGAAGATACATGAGGACCAAGGTCTTTAAGAGGCACTGAGAGTCACAATTTAAGGATAATTGATAAGGATTTCTGAAAGCACCTCAATCTTTCCCTACTTTCATTTGAGCTAGATACCCAGTCGAATTTGAAAAGCCTATCAACAGTATATTAGGCAGCCTAAACCCATTTTAAAAACTCTAGCTTACATATAAGTGAGCCAGCATTGTAAAAGATGATAAATGTGAACTGAACATTTTGAGATGCTCATCTTATTCCGCGGTGGTATTGATACCAGCACCTTCCTCTGAATGACACGGTTAACCTTTGCTAGGAAATACAGGTCAACTTTAGATGAAAATAAATGCTACATGACACAGTTATAAGAAATACTAGCAAGCCAGATTTATTCATGTAAAACAAACGGAGGCAAACAGGCTGACAGTCCTGAATCATAAGGCAACAGCCCAAAAGTCACCTTTAAGTCTGGCAGATCTTGGCTTACCACACATTCCTTCCCTAGTTCAGTCCTGGACGTCTGTAGTTATCTAGATGGAGTATTACAAAGACCTTTATTACTTACAAAGGGCGATATGTTCTTGAATCTGAATTCTGAAGATGAGCGTACTTACTAGCAAAAGAGATGGTGACAGGCTAGGATGAATAGGAACAGACTCACATTAAAATTCAAGGACTATAATAAGCATATGTCTGATACCAGCTTTTATCTAATAGACAGAAAACTTAATTTGCTATTTCTTTTCTAGGCAGATATCATTCCCTAATGAGAGTACTGGGCAGATTCCTCCCTCCGCCCTTTTTATTTCCAAGCCATGTCAACAGCCACATCTGTCAGCACAGCACCTATTTTGACCAGGCAGTAATCCGAGTCTTCATGCGTTATAGCTATCAAAACAGAACTAAAAACAACAGGCAAGAGAATAAGCACTCCAGATGTAAAAAAGTTTTCTATCTGACTGTAATTCCAAGCCCAGCACAGAAGTTTCACTAAACTTCAGATCTCATTGCTTTATATCAAGACCTTTTGGCTTTTTTTTCCTGTTACTATAGTTGATTATTTGACTTAGGAACTTTTTTCCCTTCATTGTCGTGTATTTTTTAAAAAAAAAAAAAACCTAAGGAGCCATGCCTGTTACAAGCACACCAAACAAAATACAACTGGCTATCTTTCCAATTACAAGAACTGAGGATCTATAAATCCATATCTTTTTCTTTTTCTTCTTTTTAAAAAAAAGGCAAAAGACAGAACCTAATTCTGTTTTCTCATACCATAAGGAGCAGTAACTCACAGGAGAATATTTAGTTTTATTGTTACCCCTAGAGCAGTAGGAACTTGAAGTCTGACACTTACGAACAATGCACTGGTTTCCTCCAGGGAGCGTTTTCCATCCAGGGCAACAGTATGAATGGAATCTAGAGCCACACACATTTGGCCTGTCACACAGACAAACAAATAAATGTATATACAAAAATATGAACCAGTATAAATAGAATCCAAAGTTTTATGTACACACAATGGAAGAAACCAGCCACACGAAACAAAAAAAACTTATAGCAAACATATCTACAGAAAATCCTCCCCCAAGGAACAAAACCTTCCTCCACTACGAGAAGTTCTAAACCCTTTTATTTTGTATTTGTTCCACTGGTTAGCACGCAGAGGAGAGGCAGACTAGGAAACTGGAGGCCACGCTCACCCCTGGTGGAACTATAGAGGGTATACAAGAGATGAGTTTGGCTCTGCACTCATACAGTTTTAGAAGTTTTGCTGTAAAAATTGGCTTCATGCTGCCATCTGACATGGGCAGAAGGGATGACTGGTCATAAAGATTAATAGATTAATTCAAATTTCCAAGAACTCCCTAAAGCATCAGGAAGAGCAGGTTTTACATAGTTCCTTGGCAAAAGTCAAGTGGATGTCAGAGTACCTTAATATTGTAATACACTTGAATAAAAATCCCAGTGCGCTACGTCTGTTAGTTGTAACGTAGCCCCCACACAATGGCTCCTTGTAAGACAACCGCACTAATTACAAGACCGTATTTCACAGCCGAGGACAAAGGACCAAGTTCAATCAATCACAGTTCCTTAATCGTATCAAGGGGCCGGAAGGTAATATGTAGCAGAGGCACGAAGACCACCGGCTGGGGTTAGAGGTGGCGGCCGGCTGCGGGAGGGGGCTGCTCGCTGTGGAGCGAGTGGGATGCGCGGCGCTGCCCGCAGTATCGCCCGCCAGGGCTGGGCGGCAGCGGGAAGGGGGTTCCGGCGGCGGGAGGCGGAGGCCCGAGCGCGGCGCGGCGCGTCGCGTCCCTACCCGCGGAGCACGTCCTGCTGTCCTCGCCTGCGGACCCGGCCGGCGGCGGCGCTGCCGGCCCCATCCTCCTGGTGCGCGGCGGCGGGGAAGGTGCCGCCCGCTCCTACTGCAGGGCTGGCCGGCGACAGCTTTTGTTGCCCGGCGGCTCCCTGCGCCCAGAGCGCCAGGCATCCGAGCCATAGGAAGCAGGGCTGCACCCAGAGCCACCGCCGTCTCCCCATCGTGCGGCTGAGCCGGTGGGAAACGGCGGAGGCAGCGGGCGAGGGGCCGGGGAGAGGCGTGCCTGTCCCGCACGGCCGTCAGCGGGCACGGCTCCGCTCCTCGCCGGGGGAAGGCTTCAGGCGCGGAAAGACTGTCTTCTCTCCTCCCGAGCCTGCTCTGCAGCCGAAGGCGTCAGCGGGACACGGTGATACCAAAGCGGGGTCCACGTTGCATCCCCTTCCTCTCTCCCCAAAGAGAGGGGGGGGAGAAAGGAGCGAAAAAGAAGTTGAGTTGGTTGGGATTTTCTTTCCCCTCGGAAAAAGGTAACTTAACAGAACCTCGTTGAATTTCCCTAGAAAAAATAAGAACAAGATGCTAATTAACAGTAAGAGCGTCCGAAGAAACGTGCCGAGATGGACTGATTGGAGAGCAAAACCCGCTACCAAGCCCAAGGGGCGGTTTTACAGCTGGCTGGCGGTGCGGGAGAGGCCAGGAGCCACCGGCCCCGCCTCCCGGCCAGTGCTGCCGCCGCCCGGGGGAGGGGGCGAACGGCTGCGGGGCGAGGGGTGCGGGTAGCTCCGCCTCCGACACCTCGACGCCGGGTGGAGCTGAGCGGGCTGGGCCGAGGGGAGTGGAGCGGAGCGGTCGCCGCTACCGCAGCACACGTGGGGCTGAGGCGGGGGCCGGGAGAGGGGGCAGCGAGGGGACGGGCGGGCAGCGAGGGGACGGGCGGGCAGCGAGGGGACGGGCGGGCAGCGAGGGGACGGGCGGGCAGCGAGGGGACGGGCGGGCAGCGAGGGGACGGGCGGGCAGCGAGGGGACGGGCGGGCAGCGAGGGGACGGGCGGGCAGCGAGGGGACGGGCGGGCAGCGAGGGGACGGGCGGGCAGCGAGGGGACGGGCGGGCAGCGAGGGGACGGGCGGGCAGCGAGGGGACGGGCGGGCAGCGAGGGGACGGGCGGGCAGCGACTGTCGGAGAGCCAGGGTTCCCGGAGCTTGTGAAAGGAGAGCGGTGCGGGTGGAGCTGGCTGAAAAGGGAATTCTGTGCTTTCCTTCAGCATCTCCTTCCCTCCCAAACCACTGGGAAAGGTAACATGAAATAAGGTCCCGCCTTTGCGGAGATATTTGCAGTAAAATGCCTCCAGGGAAAAGCACCGGGAGTTCAAAAGAAAGGTCCAGGTCCAAGCTGCAGAACGAGGCCCGGCGCGGCCCAGCAGGGTGAAGCTTAATGATGGACCTTCCACTGGGCCCTGCAAGGGCTGGGAGCAGGCGCAGGAAGGGGGCCTGGCAACCCGCACCCACCCGGTGCGTGGGCAGGGGCCACGCTGCGGTGCGGGAGTGCCAAGCAGAGGCGACCGGTGCGGGAACTTGTTCCCGTCTTCTATCGGTTCAGGCTCGTGTGTTGGTATTTTTATCAGCAAGCTGACAAATTTGTTCAAAACACTTGAAAAGCACCAAGAGCGGGTTTGAGACTTTGAGCTGTAGTAGTTTTCAGTTTCTTCCAATATCAGTTTTTGCCAGTTGACACCGCAAAGTATTTCATGTTTTTGTCTTGCCATTCCTGTCTGCATAAGCAACTTCAAATGAATGCAGAAAAAACAGGCTTGGCTAATTAAGGCCAAAACCTTGCATTTACCTAGATGTGCTGCAAAGTTGGCCGCCAGTAAAAAACAAACAAAAGCAATGAAGACATGCCCCTGCAGAAAGCCACCGAGTGCCCCCTGTGGGTCATTCTGATAACAACGGGGCAATTTTTTTTTGACATCTGAGAAGATTGATCGCTTTAAATTACAGCTCTATGGTTGAGCACCTTGCCATACATACCATAATATACTGTGGTAACCAGAAAACTTTTTTTTTTTTTAAAACAAAACAAATAAAAAAATGTAGCAGCTTCTTTTAACTCCATATGCCTATTTGTCTATCACTTCTAATTCTGGAATGAGAAGCAGGAGACATGTTTTGTTATCTCTGAAATAAAACCAACTAGCCAAGAGGTCATGAAGCCATTCCCTTATTCAAGTTACTGTCCTGATTTGTTGGTCCAGCGGCTCTAATAGAGGATCCATTTACAGTTCTATATTCTGGTTGATCAGAAGCTGATTTATGAAGGTTTGGAAGGTTAGCAAATATAAGATTGCATGGGAGAATCTGAATCTTTAAAAGTAAAATCTGCAGGAATTAAGGGAAGTCTTAAATGAAGGAACTATTTAATGAAGACAGCTGGGTAGAAGAGTTCTCAAACCTCATGAGTCTAGGTGAGGTTTAGAATTTCTTCAAAACAGCTGTTAAACCTGCCATGAATGAGGTGCTGCTAACAAAGCCAGGGATAGAGACAGATTCCATGCCTGTTCCTGTGAATGACTATCTCAAGAAAAATGCGAAGAATAACAGGCGGGCTACAAAGAATAAAAGGGAAAGAACTGATCTGAGATAAGCTTAGGGCTTTGGATATCAGGAAGCACAGAGATAAAGAAGTAATTCCCTGAAGTCAAACAGAGCTACATCTTGAAAAGGACAACATAATAAAACCTTAAAGAAAATAAAAAGATCAGTGAAATAAACAATAAAAAAAGTGAACCAGTTACACAGCTGGGGTGGGCTAAAAATTAGGGGGAAAAAAGTTATGGTTCAAAGCTCTTCATTAGAAAAAAAATCCTAAAACAATAAGTACTTTTAGGATTAAACTAGATTTCTTTAGGAAATATGTTACAGTATCCCACCTTTTAAAAAGTATTTGAATTTGATGATCTCAGAGGTTCACTCCCATCCTACTCCCTAGCTGTCATAAAATAGAATAGCTTCTTTCGCAAAGGGTGCCATGATATGTTGACATCTTGTCGCTGATGCAGAATGATGAATGATGTCTGTATTGCTCTAGCTAAGTTCCACTTCAATCTTGCCCAGTTCTGATAAAAATAGTTCAAAATGTTATAATAAAGTGGACGTTCAGGAGACATGTAAGTGTACATTTACATACAGAAAATGTTCCCTGAGAAAAACTCATAATGTGGATTATTTTAGAATCCACATTTTTCCCATGTGGTTGACATTTTTCTTCCCAAACAAGGGTGGGAGTTACATTTAAGCAAAGGCTCTCCTACTATTTTGGCATTTGGAAACAAAGTAAAAATGTGGGCTATCACTTCGCTACAGCAAGATCCAAGTAAACTAGACTTCTTGGATGTAAATAATTTCTTTTACTCCTAAAAATGATGTCTCTCTATGGCCACATCTGATTGTCCATTAAAACCGTTCTCACCCATTCATTAGCCTGAATCATTAAAAGTGAAGAATGCCTAGATCAGTACAGGTATTAAAAGTACAAATGACAAGAGAATGTCAGGTTTAAAAAACACCAGTATTTTACTTCTTAATGTTGCTGTCCAAACTGCTGCTGTACTATTTTTCTTCCACAGAGGAAGAAAAGAAGTTAAGAGAAGTTCAATCTATTGTAGACTGGTCCTGTCCCACAGAGAGTTTTCTCTTAATGAAGGAGACTGCGTTATTTTGTGCCTGTCTGTTTACCCAAGGCCATAGATTGAAAGCATAAATCACATAAATTACAACACATACTTGATAATAAAAGAATATACTTTTCCTAAAGGGTTTTTCAGAGGATTAAGCTTTTGTTTATTTGTTTTCAGTTTCTTGTTTGTTTGTTGTTTTGCTTCATGGCTAAGACACTACCAGAAGAGTTATGTAATTACAAACGTGTGAACTTGTCCTTCTGTACATTTCAGAAGCACGACCCTGTCTTTTAAAGTGTTATAGTAAGTGCCAGACACCGGTTTAAGGACCGTAGCGTATGGTGTAGTACAGAGTCACCAGCTCACAGATCTAAGCACTTGGATGTATACAGGTACACAATGCGGTTTGATGGTCCTTCCACATGGATATACTGGTAGTAAGGGATGTATCTGAGTCCCTGGCCCTACCGAGTATAACAGGAAGCATTCAGGTTTGGGGCATGATGAGCAATACTTCCTGCTTCCTCCACAGAAAAAGTGCTTGAATAATTCTTTTGAGGTGGTCTGGTTTCACTCTAGATAAAAAGGGGTTCAAATGATAAAAATTGATTGGAAGGGACCAGAATAAACCAAAGAAATCTAGTCATTCAACAATGTATAAGTATTTTTCTTTTCTTTCTCTTTTTCTAATTATATCTCAAGTTCCACCTACACAACTGACTTGTTCTGTAAAAATCAAGTTCCTTCCTTGTTGAACATATGCATCTTTTCAGTATTATTTTGGTATACCTTATTCTGACAAGAGGGCAAATGTTCTTGCCTGACTTCTTACCACCACTATTTTGGACCATTCCAAACATAAACTGTCTAAATATGGCAGAGAACACTGAGAAATAGGAAAATACTGAAAAACAGTAAGTTGTGAAGTTATAAACCTGTTGAATGGCATGCCTGCGAAATGAACTTTTTTCTCTTTGTTCCACTGTTAATAAAGCAGATTATGAAATATGTCTTGATTCCCAATAGACCCTGGGCTCCCACATATTAAATCCTATGGGAAAGGGGCCAGAGTGGAACTCGAGTTCTGTAAGAACTGAGGTATCTGAGTTAACTCCTATCCGTATGCTGATAACTCGTAAACACCACTCATTTCTTATAAACTGTTTTCCTTCTGCCAGTCATCCTCTCTTTCTGACATTTTCCTGTGAATGTTTAGTCACTGTGTTAAAATAAACAGTGTAAAAATTGGCGTTTTGGACTTACCGTCTTAACCCACTTCTCCTCTTCCTCTATGAAAAGGAAATTTGAAAAACACAAATGTCGTAAAATTTTTGTTGCTCAGTTCTGTAACTTCCATGTCATCCTTTGCTGTGTGTCCTCTTTCCCTAGAAGTACGTTCAAGCTGTAACATCTACCCAGATGAAAAACTTATTCCATGGGTTTGATTTTGCACCTTATTGCTGCCTCCTCCTTCCTGGCCTTAACTTATATAAACTTGTTTGAGATTACTGCTGCCAGAAATATCTCTTAACTACAGAAGCACTCTCTGACTCTTTTCAGCTGTTCCTCTTCCCCTCTGGATCTAATGCATGCTCCCCATCTTCATCTTTTCTATCAGGGCCAAATTCATCCGCTATCTTTCTCTGGTATCTTCAACACAGAAACATTTAAAAAGTTTTTCTGGAAAAGACCTTGGAAAGTCATCTGATTAATCCTTTCTGCTGTAAGGCAAAAAAAAGAAGCACAGCCCAACTATAACCTGTATCCCACAAATTGACCATTTAACCTGTGCCTCAGGTACAGGAATTCTGCAGGCCTTACGGGTGATCTGCTGCAGATGCCATTGATTCAACAGTAAAAACATCCAACAGGAACCATACTTCCTGCATTTTAAAGACCACCAATAACACCCTCTCACACACACCCCCGGCAATTCACTTGTTATTTCCATCATCTTCTTATGCTTCATGTTCGAAGAATACCATTCCATTCTTTTTTGTTCTTCTTCGATTAAACCAATGTGAGTCTTTTTTTCTGGCTTTCTAGATCTTCACTCATTCTTGCTGCTTTTGATTCATTTTACTGGCCCAACCTCCTTCTTTGAGGTGCCAGCCTCCTTTGAGTGAGGTGCTCAAAGCTCAAGACAGTTCTTTAGCGGAGAAGCTAGCCCAAGCTGGTCAGAGAAGAGGGAGTAATTCATTTATCTTACAGCCTATAAATTCAAGAATCTTTATAGGCTACAGGGTGTTTGTATTTTTAAAACAGTACTGATGTTATTCCTCACTTTAGGTTATAGTGTTCTATAATCTTCTTCTACAAGAATTGTACCAAAACAGTTAAAACACTTGCATTTCAGTTTATCGAGCTGTGTACATTTTTTTTTTAACCTCTTCTTCTTTTTGCCATTTATCTAATTTATCAGGCCATGTTGAATTCTAATTCTGTCTTCCAGTGTAGTCTTGCTCCCTCTGGGTTGGAATTAATGTGCAAATGAAATAAATTTTCTATCATCTGCTCTTTAAAAAGACATACTGAGAAGTAATAGGTCCAAGGCTGTCTGAAACTGACATGTAGGGCTTGGTTCCTCCTTCGCCATAATCTATTGATAATTGCTCTAATGTGTTTTCTTTAACCAATTACATATTCACTGTGCAATTTAATCTAGACTGTGATTTCTTGCTTGCATAGAAGGATTTCGGTTGAGACTGTTTCAAAGCATTACTAAAATCAGGTCAATGACATCTATTTTTTTGTTCTGTCCAACTGTCCTGTAATCTGCCCATCTCTGTCTTGCTTTTGACAAGTCTTTCTTGATAGTTTTGATGTTCTTGTTTTCACATGGAAACTTGAATTCTTTCTTTTTCAGTATTGTTTCAGGCCAGGAAATTAGATTAATTGATCTAACTTCCTTTTTCCTCTCTTTAAATGTAGGCACTGATTTGGCATAAGCCCACAATTGGGTAAAAAACAAATACAAACTAGTAAGCAAAAAGAGAGAAAACTATTTTATTCCAACTCTAAATTTATTCTTCATAAAAGAGCAATAAGTAAATAGTTATGATCTCTTCCATGTCTGCTTATCTGTAAAATATCAATGCATATAAAGAAGCAATGCATATTTAAGAAGCAATGCTGATTAATATTTTTGATGAATTCTCTTACAGTTGATTTACAGTTAGGACCTTGGATATTGTATCTCAACGTAAAGTCCCTTACATATACAACATACAGATCAATCATCCCACAGAGTTGTAGGTTTATCCCTTATAAAATTCAAAATTATTCTAGCAGTGCTTTCAAAGTAATGCTTTCACTGGAGATGAAAGAAAAAAACTATACGTTAAGTGGGGCTTATGAAATAAAAAACAGCGATAGACTTAAGACGTAATACATCATCATGGCTTGGCTTCTCGGACGAAGATTTGGGAAGGGCTTTGCCCACGCTTATTGCAAGCGCGTTGATGGCTGAAAAGGCCAATGCGGGATAGGCAAGACCGGTTGCAAAGAGCACACCGGCGGGTCTCCTTGGGTGGTATAGTCGAGGCACGGTTCTTTCTGCGCTGTCTTTTCTCCTCGAGCTTGATTCTACGCGTGCTCTCAAAGGAGACAGCAGCGTTATGTATGGTGTGTCTCCAAATCTCCCGATTGGAGGCCAGGGTGGACCACTGATGGTGGTCAATATGGCCTAGGCTGAGGTGTTGTTTCAGGGAGTCCTTATATCTCCTCTTTGGAGCTCTTCTCTTGCGGCAGCCGGTGGCAAGTTCACCATAGAACACGATCTTAGGGAGGCGGTGATCCGCCATCCTGGAGACGTGCCCTGCCCAACGCAGCTGCGTTTTCAGCAACATGGCCTCAATACTGGTGACGTCTGCCTGTTCAAGGACAGAAACGTTAGTCACGTAGTCAGTCCAGTGGATGTTTAGGATTGTGCGGAGGCAGCGCTGATGGAAGCGTTCGAGGAGTCGCAGATGGTGGCGGTAGATGACCCATGATTCAGACCCGTACAGAAGAGTAGGCAGTACCATGGCTCTGTAGACACTGATCTTTGTACTTTTCTTCAGGTGTTTATTGCACCAGACTCTTTTATGGAGTTTTCCGAAAGCTCTGTTTGCCTTTGCTATTCTGTTGTCTATCTCTTTGTCGATCGTGGCATCTGAGGAGATGATGCTACCCAGATAGCTGAACTGCTGGACTGGCTGAAGCTCTGACTCGCCAATGGTGATGTGGGGATGATGGTAATCATCTTGTGGTGCTGGTTGGTAGAGAACTACTGTCTTCTTTAAGCTGACTTCCAGCCCAAAAAGCTCAGCCGCCTCTGCAAAGCAGGATGTTAAGCGCTGCAGAGCTGCTTCTGTGTGGGCAACAAGGGCGGCATCGTCAGCAAAAAGCAGCTCGCGGACAAGGTGATTCAGGGTCTTGGTGTGGGCCTTCAGTCGCCTTAGGTTGAAAAGGCTCCCATCGGTACGATATCGGATATAAATGCCGTCTTGTTCGTCGAGGTCTGCCGTGGCCCTTTGGAGCATCATGCTGAAGAAAACTGTGAATAAAGTGGGTGCGAGAACGCAACCTTGTTTCACACCATTGGCTATTGGGAAGGGCTCAGAGAGTGCATCGCCATATCTGACTTGGCCGCGCTGCCCCTCATGTAACAGGATTATCATTTTGAGGAACTTGGGGGGACATCCTAACCGTTCCAAGATCTGCCACAGACCTTTTCTGCTCACAGTGTCAAAGGCTTTGGTGAGATCAACGAAAGTTACGTAGAGACCCTTGTTCTGTTCCCTACACTTCTCTTGCAGTTGTCTGAGAACGAATACCATGTCTGTGGTACTTCTGTTGGCTCTGAAACCACACTGACTTTCAGGTAGAAGTTCTTCTGCGATAGCGGGTACCAATCTGTTCAATAGTATTCTTGCGAGGATTTTTCCAGCAATGGAGAGCAGAGTTATGCCTCGGTAGTTTGAGCAGTCTGACTTTACTCCTTTTTTCTTGTACAGGGTGATGATGATTGCATCACGGAGATCTGGTGGTAGTTCGCTTTGTTCCCAACAGCGCACAACTAGCTCGTGAAATTTAGCATGGAGCGTTTGGCCTCCATGTTTCCAGATTTCAGGTGGGATTCCGTCGACCCCAGCTGCCTTGCCGGTTTTCATCTGCTGTATGGCCTTAAGGGTCTCTCCCATAGTAGGGGCTATATCCAATTCATTTTTCACCGTTTGTTTTGGGATGAGCTGGATTCCTGAGTCTTGGACTACACGGTTGGCACTGAAGAGAGTTTGAAAGTGTTCAGACCATCGATTCAGGATGGAGGTTTTATCTGTGAGAAGCGTTTGGCCATCTGCGCTGAGTAGGGGGCTTTGAACTTGGTGTGTGGGTCCGTACACTGCTTTCAGAGCCTCATAGAATCCTCTGTGGTCACCCAAATCTGCGCATAGTTGAGTCTTTTTTGCTAGGTTGAGCCACCACTTGTTCTGGATGTCTCGAAGTTTCTGTTGGAGTTTACTGCATGCAAGACGAAAGGCTGCTTTTCTTACCTGGCAAGATGGTTGAGCGAGGTGTGCTTGGTGAGCAGATCTCTTCTTTGCCAGCAATTCCTGGATCTCTGGATTGTTTTCATCAAACCAGTCTTTGTTCTTCTTTGTGGAGAACCCTAAGAATTCTTCGGAGGACTGCAGGATGCTATTTTTAATATGTTGCCAAAGCGCTTCAGGAGAAGAATCTATGGGACAGTCTTCAAGCCTAGTTTGAAGGTTTGCCTGGAAGCTGTCTCTCACTGCAGCTGTTTGAATATTGTTAACTTGGAGCCTCCTCCTCAGAATGCCGCCCCTTTTAGGTTTGGGCTTAAAATGGAGGTTAAGTTTGCAGCGCACAAGGCGGTGGTCTGTTTGACATTCTGCACTAGGCATCACTCGGGTGTGACAGACATCGCGAACGTTTCTCTGGCGCACTAAGATATAGTCAATGAGGTGCCAGTGTTTAGATCGAGGATGCATCCAGGTTGTCTTCAGGCTGTCTTTCTGCTGGAAGATAGTGTTGGTGATGGTAAGCTGCTGCTCAGCACAAAACTCTAGCAAGAGGCGACCGTTGTCATTGCAGTTTCCAACTCCATGCTTGCCTAGTACTCCTTTCCAGGCTTCAGAGTTCTTACCTACTCGGGCGTTGAAGTCACCAAGGATTATGATCTTATCATCCGCAGGAACCTTTTGAGTAAGGCGGCGCAGATCGGTGTAGAATTTGTCTTTTTCTGTAGGGTCAGCTTGGAGAGTTGGGGCATATATGCTGAAGAGAACAACATGTTGTTTGTTGTGTAGCGGGAGGCGTAAGGAGATAATGCGATCGGAATGACCTGTTGGCAAATTTTCAAGTTTAGAGGCGATGGAGTTTTTAATCATGAAGCCAACTCCGGAATGATGACTTTCGGTTTTGGGTTTGCCTGACCAATACAGTGTGTAGCCGGCACCATGTCCTTTAAGGCTGCCTTCCTCATGAAGGCGAACTTCACTGAGAGCAGCAATGTCGATGTTGAGTCGTGACAGTTCGTGAGCAATTATAGCAGAACGGCGTTCAGGACGCCCACTGTCTGCTGTATCGAGCATGGTTCTGATGTTCCAACATGCGAGTGTCAATCTGGACACACCTTTGGAGGCAGGTGTATGCCTTTGTCTCTTTGTCTTTGGTTGACCGCAGAAGAAGATGTCCGTTGGCCGCGGCTAGCCAACCGGATTGGAAGGGAGATGAGCTTTGGTTAGGCCACCTTTTCTAGGCCCCTCTCCATGTGGAGCAAGCAGTGCTCTCCTTGAAAAAGGCTGCTTGGTCATTCAGGATGCTGCCGAACGAGACTGTCATCTCCCGGGTCAGTCTCAAGCGACCAATGTCCTGAACCGCCTGCATGCAGGGTTGGGTCTGCGGCTTCCAGTGACATCTTTCCACCTGCCGTTTCGTCCCTTGCCTGTCGCTACAGGGCTTTGCTAACGTGAGTACACCCTTCAAGCCTGCGCGGTGGATTTTTTAGGTGAGGCGCAGCGTGCGCGAGACTGGCCCCACCCTTTACACCTGAGGTTCATCTGCCAGGGCCTAGCGAGCTTGGACGGTGACAGCAAAGTCCTCAGGTCGTAGGTTTGGTTAGAGTATCCTTCTCTTAGATGGATGGCCTTACAGGGCTAAACGAGCTCCATCTGCCCGGGTTTGGAGTTAGAGTTGTCCTTCTCCTAGGATGGTTGCCCGAAGGCTAGTGAGCCCATCCTGCCCGTGGACACACTTTGTCTGACCCTTCAGTTGAGACCTGTCAGGCTTGGGAGACCCTACCGGAGGCATATGCCACCACCAGCATAGCTCTCAACTTCGCAAGGGCACGCAAGCTCTTTCCCCACGGCAAGGGGGTGCCCATGAAAGAGAAGACGTAATACAACAATATGAAAAAAAGCAAGAAAGCCGTAACAGTACTGAAACATGTCATAAAAGAACTGTTCCATGCAATTAAACAAAAAAATCTTTCAATGCTACAAGGCTTCAGATAAAAAAAAAAACAAAACCTAGTTTTGACTCTTGTTCTTGAAAAAATTAGTGTGACTTTAAGGTGGGAGCTACTTTACCTTTATGATATATATGAAGATGTAAACAGGGCAGAATAATTTAGCACATTCTACCAGGACTGGTTTGACTATTTTGCCTGTAAAACCTCGTATTATTTGTGGATTTTTTTTTTTTCCCCTAGCATGGCAGAAGTGGGGTGGACCACCTTTTTTTTTAAGTGAGAAAAAATAAAAGTGAAATGTTCCTAATTTAGACAACTCAGCTACCACAAACAAAATCCTACTTTAATCTCCAAAATCTGAATCATGTTAGAGGAAAGGAATTGGAGGAAAAAACCCCAAAAGTTAAGCACACTGGCTTTTTTTTCCTTTTAGTTGTGGAAAAGGATAACCAGATTTTATGTGCAAGAATTAGCAATGGAAATAAGATCTGTATATAAGTTTTAAATGAAATACGAGGTTGCAGCCATCACTTGGTATTGCTCAAACACCTCAGAGTCTGTTATAAAATCAGTCAAGTTAAATAAAATATAAAATATAACAGAGATACTTGGATATTCTGTCTTGTCTGTGAAAAAAAAAAAAACATATAGCTGGTGCACTATTTCCCAGATTCCAAGAAGACATCTGCAGTTAAAATTATTTTGATTTGTCTTCATTCTAGAAACTCTACCCTGGGGAGTCTGTAGGTGGAGCACGTAAAAGGGCTCAGAGAAGTTTCATCTGGCATTAAACCCTGGACTACATCGTTTTAATTGTTTAAATACATTAGTAATTTTATAGCTGTATGATTTAAAGTAGTTGTTCCTTTTTAGGTTCCTTTAAGCATTATTTTCTGACTCTGCTTCTGTTTAAAAACATCATTTAAAAGAGAGGATTCAATGAACCTAAATCTTGTTGAGATGACATGTTCAGCTATACATTCCTCTAGATATTCATCTATCTAAAAGTACACATGATATTTATTATGCAGTATGTTAACATGTCCACAGTTATTCTGCGCGCAGAGGCAGTTTTCCTTGTCTAAACCAGTGGGGAAATTTTAGGAGTTGCTGCTACAGGCATGTGAGTGTTGCACTACAAATTAGGAATCTGGAAATCTAGAAATCATGTTTAACACAATCTATCCTACATTTCAATGTGTCATGCCCACATTAAGAAAAAGTTTTAACTAAAGACAAGGATTAAGTGGGAGAGTATTTAAGAGTTGCAGCCAAGTTCACCTGGATTCCACCATTCATGTAAATTGTCCCGTTTTGTACTCACTGCTACTCTGGTTGTATCACTGCTTAAAGCCTACGTTCTGTCTTTTTATTAAATATTACTTAATCCATGGAATGACAAAAATAAAGCAATCTTGACAGCAGTCCAAAGAATCTCTGGTAAGCCCCAAACTAAGCAGTAGTGTTACCTAAATAAAAAGAATTATTGACAAGAAATTAATAACAATTTCCTGTTGTGTTTGTTTTGTGTTCTTCCTCTCTGATGAACATGAGATCGTTATTTTTGCATACTAGAACCGAGTTTTACCAAATTAAAATGGGCTTATCAAATATAAACACAGGTAGGCTTTCATTTGTTGCATGCTGTAAGACACATGCAAATGTTATGTTGCTAAATTACTATCGTGGCAGTTCCTTTATCTAAGCATATACCTATGAAAGGCACAGCTGGTAATTTTCACAGAAATGGAAATCTAAACAGATGGGTACTGAATTTATGTAATGTTCAAATCAGCATAATCTTTGATATATAAAACTGTGATCATTATTCAGGAGATTTAAAAAGCGTCCATGCTCAAAACACACAGAGAAATATATGTCTATTATATAGTCTATTATAAATGCCTAATATATAAAAATAATATATATATTAAATATATATACTATATATACACATATATATAAAATATCTATTATCATTACAGAGTGCTTAGAAATTCTGTGATGGCACTACATATTCTAACAACAATTCAAATTTTGCATTAAGTTATTTCAGCAGCATTATGCCAGCATATTGTAATTATGGCATGTTATATACAGGATGCCCTTCTATAGACTAATGCAATGAAAAAGAATAGGACATACACCAATGGAAATTCCCTGAGAACACTGGCAGTCAGCAGAAATACTTGTAATGTGGCTTTCCAAAAAGAAGGATTTTTCTGAGTATACTGATGGTCTCAAATCCAGCTGTAGTGCCTGCAAATATGGGTATGTGGTTTGGGATTTATCCTGCTACACACCACCTCTTAAACAGATGTCTAAAGATGCAAGGGCTTGAAAATACTCTGCAACTATCCGCTTTTATTTTTACTTTCTTAAAAATATAATTTTAGTCTTTTTAAATACTAGACCCTAAGGTACAATCAGTCCTGATTTTTTTATTAGGTAAAACAAATCTGGACTCAAGATTGCAGACTCAAGGTTTGCAGTAACATGAATCTTAATGTATTAGGGAGAGAAGCCATGTTAATTCCATACAGATGTGCTGTTGCATTCCTGTAAATTTTCAGACTGAAAAGGAAATGCTAGTTACACCCCTTTCCCCTTCAGCCTACGGTAGAGCATTTCACAGATTGCATATGTATTTTGCATTCAGAGAAAAATAGCCATAGATCTCTTTGAGCAGATAACTCTGTTTTTAACTTGTCATTGATGTTTTAAAATAAAAAACCTGTGTTTGCTAATTCAAGCGTCATAGCTCTGAGATATATATATATATTTTTTTAACAACCTAGGAAACCTAGCCTTTTCACCCCAGATTTTTTTTCAACATGCACACACGAAAATGTGAACAGCTTTATTCTTTCAGACATTCTCCTTTGCTTAGGAAGAAAGCATACTTATATTTTTATATATGTGCAAATATACAAATACAGTTTTATATATGTAAAAATTTTTAAGAAGTTCTTGCTGTCAACTTCCCAGTTAAAGCTAAGAAAACCAAACAAAGAAAATGTGATAATACTTACCTTAGCCTAGAAAGTGCTTTGCATAGAATAAGAGCAAAGACTTGTTAAGACTACCATGACAGAACTTTTCAGCAGCTAAAACAAAAGCATGTTTTTCACTGATTTCCATTGGCACAGACCTCAAAGAGACTTTCAGTAGTGGAAAATATATGTGAATATGACAGTAGAAAACATCCCATACCCATTTTCCCAGCCTGAGAAAATCCATAGAACTAATCAGAGATAGGAATGACTAGAATAATAGAAAAAGGGAAAAAAATACTGTTTGGAGTGAACCTGTTATAAACTTTTCAAACTTTGGGTTTGCGCATCACAGTCCGATTTTGAAAGAAGGCAGACTTCAACATAGTTTCTTTGTTCAAAACATTCATCCTTCCATGATGCGTACGGGATCTCACCAGTGATGGCTACACTTCAACAACGGTAATAGGATTCCTGTTTATAAACATAGTAAACACTACTCTTAAATCTCTGCTCAAGGCACTCACAGAGTTCTGTTGCCAGACAAAAGTGATCTTTAACTAACAGTCAAACAAATTTGTGCTTGAACTTATGAGGATACTTCAGGCCACTTAGAATGTCGTTGGGGTCAGGGAGACACCTACCCACACAGCAGATCCTCTTTGTTGTTATGGTCTAACACACTGGGGTATAAAATACGTTTTTATTGTTGTAGTTCAGCTATCTTTATGGAAACAATGCTGTTGTGGAAGTGTTTTCTAGAGTGATTTTTTTTTAGTCAGGTAATGCCAAAGGCGGAAAGAACGCAATCTGTATGTAATATTTTTGAAGTTTGATAACTGAGACAACTTTTTTCCTCCCTAATCTGTTGATTGATATCTGTTTATCAAGTTACTTCAGTTGAGTGTCATTCAAGATCATCTTAATTACAAAACAATTCTGATACTACTTACAATTGTTACTCATTTTTATATGATTACTGTGCCATCTAGGTGCATTCTTAATGGATCAAGACTGTTCTGCAGCATGGGTTAAATGCATGAATTGAAGTTTTTGATAGCAAATTTTTATGATCAGTATAAAAGAGGCAGGAATTATCTAGGAGAGGCTCCACAGATGATATATTGGTACGCTTGACAGGTAGATTAATTATGCATGTGCCATAGCTATTTACTAAAAATATAGAAAGATATGAATGAAGGGGGGAAAGGATGATTTACAGATATCTTCAGGATTTATTTTTCCAAGGAGGAAAAAGAGCAAGAAAGATGCAGGAATATGTCAAGTTTATAAGCATGCTTGGCTGTGAAGGTTTATTCCACAGGCCAGACAATAGTCAGCCTCTTGATCCCAAAGAGAAGTGACTGCAAAAGTCTTGGAAAGTAAGATCGCATAACCTATGTTTGATATAATAGAGGTTGTGGAATCAGTGGTTATCACTGACATGTGAAGTGACAGCCAGAACAAGACCTTTAGTCATACAGATGGAACATCACATGCAGTAAAAATGATGCAAATGACTATGGGCCTGAATGACAGGCATCATGGCAATCTAACAAAAATTAGAGAAACAAGGTGGGAAAAACATGCAGCTAAGTTATATTTTATCGTTGCAGACCTTGCAGGTCTGCAGACAGCCTGATTTCCAAGACAACAAATTAGAGAAACAGGCCTACATTTAATTTAAAGGACCAAGACTTCAATTAAATGAGGAGACTAGATACAAAAAGTAGACTGTAGCTTCAGTTCTTTGGAAAAAGGATAGGCTATAGATGAAGGACAGTGCATGGAAAAATAAGAAACTCAGAAACAGAGTTCTGAGGTTTTTGAATAAAGTTGTAGGGCTAAAGAGTGCATTTAATCTTATCTCAAATACATTAATCTAGAAATTTTAAGATTCGTATTCACCAATCATTTCCCAAATCTGTTTCAGATTTTTTTCTTTTAACAATCTTAAGGCTGTAAGGTGATGATTGTTACCTATAGCAACTCTCTTGACAGGCAACAAATCATTCTCAAGACTAGAACATTTGGCACTTGCTGTATTTGCTATTTCAACATATTCCCAACGTCATCAATATAACATCAAATTCTTTTGTCCCATTTTGACAACAAAATTAGGAATTAACAGTAGGAAAGGGATATTACAGGTCTTAGTAAGAAGTTAATTTAGACTATAAATGAGCTTCTGTAATGGAAGATACTTTAAGGATAGTATGCAATACAAATTTATATCATAAATATATCCATTTGGCTTCAACATTAGATGCCCAGTTTAAAATAGTCCTTTAGGCCCTCTCCAGTACTGAGGAACCAGTTCATGACTCTAATCTTGGATATATCTCATAGGAAACTGTGCTCCTCCCCTCCCCAATACCCTGCATCCTTTGAGTTTACTTTCAACCTAACCTGGAACATATATTTGAGCAACAGCAGATTAATCCTCTCCATGCTTCATAAACAATATTGGTTATCTAGAAAAGCATCTCCTTAGAGAAATCATAAGATCACAAGGAATAAAAAATACAGATTTTTTTTTCCCCCATTTGTTTTCAAAATAACAGTGATGTAGCCACATTTAAAAAAAAAAAGTTTATATCCACAGGACCGCATCCGTAGTTGTCTTGGCACGAACAGGTGTCTTCCTTTGTTGTATGAAAGTATCAAGAAAATTGTATCTCCTCATATACTTTCATTCTTCTGGGAAGAATCTCAAGCTAATTTAAGGTTTATTCTTCAAACTTTTCAATCAATGAGTATAAAAGGGATAAAAGAATTTTCTTTGGTTTTGTAACTGCAATGTAAGATGTTCTTTGGAAAGTTTCATTAATTTAATTGCCAGGTTTTCCTGGCATTTTAAAAATACAGTACCAGAACCTCCTGAATTCTCTTAAATGTGATGTACCTAAGACCTGTAATTTGAAACTTCAGGGTTTTGCATTGCTTCACCAAGAATTAGCTGGATTGCTAATGTTAAAACAAGCACGCCACTGTTTGAATCACTGTTAGGCTGAACAAAATTTACAATAATCTCCAGAAAAAGATGTTACAATGATCCACCAGCAGTAGTAGTATGGCACCAGTGATACTGACTGCACGAGACATTTTGGTAGAAGAGTGTCTTCATGCAGAATGCTGTCTTTTACTTTCAGCTGTTTTAAATAAAGAAGAAAACAGTCCAGTACTACAAGTGGATGTATTTCCCATTAAATGTTAAATCCATTAAGTCATTGTACAAACAAAAAATATTACATTTCTGTCTACATATTCTCATCAAAATTAAAATGACCAAAAATTTTAACTAACCGAGAGCCTCACTCAGTAAACTATCAGAAATCCAGGTAAACCAACTTACTTTCATCGTTTTCCTTTAGACTTTCCAGCAGCATCCCTTCAAAAAAAGATAGAGAGAAAGGAGAGGAAAAAGAAAGTAGAAAACATGCTGGGAGAAGTCAACTGACAATTCATTCACATTACCTGGGAAAAGAAAGTGTGGTTGAGCTATGGATATATTGCTTTGTCTAGGAAACAAAAATGTTCTTCAATACAACTTAATCTAGATTTAACTTTGGAAAAACTGAGAGCACAAATTGGCAAGTGTGATTGCATGGGTCTACCTCTGAATAATGTTAACTAAATTACTAAATTTGCATTAAGTTAAGGACAGGCTGAGAGAACAGTGATTGTTCAACCTGGAGAAGAGAAGGCTCCAGAGAGACCTTATAGCAGCCTTCCAGCACCTGAAGGGGGCCTACAAGAAAGCTGGAGAGGAGCTTTTCACAAGGGCATGTAGTGATAGGACAAAGGGTAATGGTTTTAAACTGAAAGAGGGTAGATTTAGATTAGATGTAAGGAAGAAGTTCTTTACTGTGAGGGTGGTGATGCACTGGAACAGGATGCCCAGAGCACCTAGGGAAGCCCCCTCCTCGGAATTGTTCAAGGCCAGGCTGGATGGGGCTTTGAGCAACCTGGTCTAATAGAAGGTGTCCCTGCCCATGGCAGCGGGAGTGGAACTAGATGATCTTTATGGTCTCTTCCCACCCAAACCATTCTATGATTCTATGAAAATTAGTTTAAAGCTGTTTTCATTTGCTGATGGAATGCAACTCAAATCCAAACTTACTCATGTCCTTTCACTAGTATTATCATTCTTTATGGTATTGGCAAAATGGCAATATAAACAAGGCCAAAACTTAAAATGTGTTTCTATCCACTCCAAATTTAATTACCAGCTTTTACAAAATAGTTCAATCTTACTTCTCTAATAACATAAGAACAAACATGTATCCAATATTTTCCTTCGTTTTTCCTCTTGTGTAGTACCATGGTTTTTTCTGACAATATGGAATCATTATTTCTAATTTGAATCATAAATTTAATATTCAGGATTCTTAATTCTCCACTTTATATAGAGTTTGAACTCAGTCTACTAAAATTACTTGGAAGGAAACTCTGGCACATGAAAATACAGTGGCAGTTAGGACACTGTTCATCATACACAGAGAGAGGTAAAGAGATGGGGCAGTAAGAAATGTTCTAATGGAGTCCCAATTCAGTATTTGAAAAAGTGTGGGCAGCTCTTTTGGTCACCTTTATCATTCTAATCAAAATAAAACTGGAGAGAAAATTGTCTTGAATTGAGGTTAAAATTCTCAATAAATGATCATTACATAAACTGAAATATATTTTAGGTAGGTCAAGACAAATCAATTCAAACTCTTATAGGCTTATGAGTAACAGATTCAATAGTAGTATCTGGGTAGAAAATGTCTTTGTATTAATCCAGAGAGCAGCACTGAAAATTTTGACTGGAAAGACAAAAGTCAGTATTGACCTCTTGAAGAAAGAAGCTTTTTGCAGTAGCAGAAAAAGATGCAACAGCCATTAACAATAGAGGTGGGCACAGGCTACTTGATAAGGATGACCATAGCTATCTGCTTCCTGCGAGGTTTGATTTCTCCACAAAAGGAAACGAAGGAAACCATTCTCCAGTCACACCATATCCTTTCAGAAGGAACGGTTCCCCACTACTGATGGCTTCCCACGAAGGCCCACATTCAGTTTGAACATCCTTCCCTCTTCTCATCTGTAGAAACAGGCCACAGGAACTCTCCAGACCAGAAACTGTTGAGCTGATGCATACAATGGCACCAACAACTGATCAGTTTGATCCCTGATGTGGACTTTAGCTCTTACTGAAATGATTGTGCTGCCATCGCATCTGTGAACTGTGGGTTCAGACTCACCAAATCTGCTACCATGACTATTTCTGTCTGAAACAGCATGACCAGCTTTGGTCTTCGGCATTCAGAGACAGTGTTTGTTCAACTTGTGAGAATTGTAGTAGCAGGCTATAAATGCTTTCCAGATCAGAGATTATCTGCATGCAGAGTATTAGCGTAATGATGATTCAATCCCTGTCATGGATGTAAGGACAAAATTTTTCCCTGAAGAACAGCTGAGCAGTGGAGCACATTGTCCAGAGAGGTTGTGCAGGCTCCATCCCTTGAGGCTTCAAGCCTGGATGGGGAATGCCTTGTGCAAGCTGGTGTGACCTTAGAGCTGACCCCTGCTCTGTGTAGCATGTTGGACTGGAGACCTCTTGAACCATCCTATGATTCTATAAGCATTACATGAAGAAATGACAGCTAGTTTTATTATTAAAAGCAATTTGCTTGATAGCAAGTTTTATTATTGTTGCTTTAGTAAATAATTTAAACTGCTAGGGTTTGGTTTTTTTTTTTTCCTGTGTCTTTAAGTTAACGAATTTAATAGCACTTTTTTTTTGACAGCACATCCTTATACCCAATGGTCTCTACTTTATACAGTTCACAGAGGACAGACTTCATCTTTATTCAAGCATATTCAGAGCAATCTTTTCATCCTTTTGGTAGAAGTTCAAAGAGTTAACATAGCTCTGACTGTGTTATATACAAATTTAGAGTTAATTTGGTGATTTTTGTCCTTGATTGCTTCTGCAGTGGAGGAGAAACTTTTTTTCTAACAAGATAGGCAAATCACTTTTTTTATTTATCTATCGATCACCTAACAATGACCTGGAGTATTTTACAGGAAGGAATGTTCATTTGCTTGGCAAGACTTTCCTAAGGACTGCATCAACGCTGCTAGTCAGCTGGTAGATGAATCCAGAGCAGTATTCCAACTGTGACAAAGAAATAACTTCTATCAGACTTCTTCTGAAGAAATGCAAATCTATTCATGTTCAGACCCTGTTTTTCTTTTATATGCTGTGTCTTTCACTCTACCTGTTCTCCTTGCACTTTGTCGATGCTAAATTATTTTGCTAGTTGTATTCTTTTATCACACTGAGATTTAATACATTTTCAAAAGATACATTTAATTTCAGACATTAGAACTAGAACTATTCCTGAATCTCTTTTTTTTTTGTCATTTTACAATAATATCTTAAAATAAAATAAAATAAAAATTTAAAAAATCTTTGTTTCTCCTAATTAAGAAACTGCATCTATGCCAGATTAAAAAAACTAAGGCAAAATAAAGGCATTAACTACAAAATATGCAGAGGGTAAAGTAACTAGTCCAAAGCACATAAACATCAATTCATGGACAGTTTAAAAAAGCACATCTTAACTTGCATTTTCACCTCAAAAATGGGAAGTTGTATTCTATATCTGGCAATATTTTCCACCCCACATTTGTAACAGTCTGAGTTAATGACAGGTATAATAAAACTTTCAGTCTCATTCAACATCTGGTGCTCTTTTTAAAATGAAATTAGGCAGTGCCATACTAACATGATTCCTCTCTCTCTCAGCTTTCCATTTGTTAGGCTCCTTAAATTGTAAGATACGACTTCAAGAACCTTAGCTGGGCCAGTTAAACAGTGTTATAATCTCCCTATTTCTGCCACCATTTTGTATGTTAGCCTACATATTTCATACTGATGTGATTACTTCCCACAGTCTTTCTTATTTGTGCTCTCCCAAGTGCAATTCTAATCCTGCTGAATGGTCTACATGCTTTGTATCTAGATGTTATGCAGCATTTGACCACATGAAGTTCATGCTGTTATCTGATCAGCCATGAAAGTATCAGTAACCAGTCCTTAGTACGTACCAGTCTTTGCAGGGCTTCATTAGAAAAAATAAACTTCAGAGTAATATTCAGCAAAAAAAGTCCCATTAACCCTGAATTTTGAGATCCTGCAGTTGGCCAGCTTTAATCCTTATACTATGTTTTATGGATACTACATTAAATCTTTTGATCAGTATTACACAGTATGACATTAAATGCCTTAGAGATGCTGAAATATTACACATGCTGTTACTTTTATCCATCAGTTCTGCAAAATATAGTGTTCGATAAAGTAAGTTTTCAACATAAATATATCAATTAGAATTAATTATATATTATATATGTATATAACTATATTAACTATTAATTATATCGCTGAGAAAGTCTTCATTATTTGAGATCTGTATCATCTGTTAAATTGCTTACTTTCGGTTAACTCTCAAGTTAAACATGTAATCCACTGGCCTGTATATTCTGATGACCTTTTAGCCATATTAAGTTTTTTTCCACATACCTGGATTTTTCCCACTCTTTCAATGTAGCAGAAATTAGCAAGGCTAACCATGTTGAAACTTTCAGGTACATCTTGTCTGAAACATCTGATTTGGAAAACTACTTTAGCTGATGATATTTAGTATCTATCTCTTTAGTTTTTGTTTGAGTGAACAATACCTCATCACTGCATATCATCTTTGTTTTTTCTCCTTAGAGAACAGTCCCCCCATTTCTCATCTCCATAATATTGCCAAGATTTTTCTAATTACTGATGAAGTCTAAATTTCCTCCTCTTACCTCTAGCTTTTGCCATAAATATTTTCTCTTAAATATCTAATTCATATTCTGTGGTGCCCATTTCCTCTGTATTACTCTCTATCTGTATAATCTGTGTCTTATCGCATTAACACACCAAAAGGACAGCTAGATGCTGACAGCAACACACTGTGGGTCGAGATAGATCTTCCGAAGGGTACCCAACCCAGGAGACTTATCCTGGCCTAGCAACAGAATTTTACAGCAACCTCCTCGATGGAGGAAAAAGCAAGGCAAAACACAAACCAAAACACCAACACCCAAAAAAATCACTAACTCCTCTCATTTCTTTCTACTAGCTTGCCACTCTCCTCATTGAGTCCTGAGAATCCTCAGCATTCCTCAGCCCACAGACAACATATACCCATGTGCTCAAAAGTTTCTCATTAGTTTACTTCATGTCATTTCAGGACTTGCCATTACTTAACCATAGGTGGGCTAACAATCCAGGAATCATTTGGCAATTTTCTTGGTTCTTTCTTACTATTTACAGTTACTGAAAATAATTATCAAAGACTATAATAATAACTCCAAAAAATCAGAATCTTATAACCATTAGAGCTAATAAAACCTGTAGAAGAATATATGGTAGATGACATTAAAAAAACACATGGCTTTGCCTATGATTTTCCCATACATTGTACAAATAGAATACATACAGTCTCCTAAACCTAGAAATAAGAGATATCCTGGAAGGTCCTAGACAGCTTGATTTCAGCCTCAGTGGCAGGGTTTAATTGACTACTCTTGAAGCAGTTCTCGATAATCTTGGCTGAAAATGGGGTGGGGAGGTGGAGGGGAGTCTCCTTTTCAGATACTTTTTTTTTTTTTTTTTAAGTCAGTCTTATTTCTCCTGTAGCTTCCAAAACCTCTTTACAATAATCTAATTTTCCAGGATTACTGCCATCAGTCCACATTCTTCTTTCTTGGTATCTTTAACAACCTTGGATAAAACACATATGGACCTCAGGATTTATTGGTTTTGTGTCATTGCAAGTAATTTCAACTCATTTATTGTTTTTGTCTTACTGACCTTTAAATCATCCAAGATAGTGAATGCATAGCCAGTTCAGATGAGATTTCAATACTGCATTCTGTTTGCAGTAACTGAATTCAGAAATGATTAAGAACTATCCTGAATATAGAAACTTCAGTAGAGAAATATGCATACACAGTGGAGAATCCCACATCTTCAGTTTTACTCAAGAAAGTTAAGTGTGCAAGTGTGTGGGTGTGAGGTGGAGAGGATCTTTCTGAGCAGTGATTTCCAGTAGCCATGGGTTTCTTGTTACATTAAATTAAACATACCTTAGTTTTTATTGTCTTAAGTCTACTTACATGTAAAAAACACTGATAGTTTGACTTATTACCTGCTTTAGAAAGACAGCATTTTATTACCTTCATATTTCTGTGCTCCAGAATTCTAGAATATGTTTTTGTTGAGAATTAGCCAGCTAAAGTTTTGAAGAAATGCAGAGTCAAAATATGAGAGACTGAGCTTTTGTAAGCAGTTGAGAGTTGCATCTGGGAATGCTGCATTATGGTGTGATCTAGGATGGTGCTGAGCATCTTCATTTTCCAGGACAGTGCTACACTCCACTGCAGGGGTGTGACCACTGATGAGTGCAATCTTGTATTATAGCTGGGCTATAAATTTACATGTTTAGCAGTTTCAAAATGTAAAAACTATTTCCATAGGAGTGAACTTCAAATTCAGTGAGGACCACAAAAGTATTTGTACTGCATATTACCACATAGTTCCATACTATTAATTTATGATATCATATAGTTTTTAACTGTGATTATAAAGGATCAAGACGACAGATCTGGAGATTGTAGTCCTTTATTAAGACCTTGCAATGATAAAACTCAGCCCAAGTTTTGGTATCATAGCCTACTTGTATGAAGCTCTTGTTCTGATAGTGAGAAGGTAACTCAGTTCCCTCCAGAATGCAGAGAAATAACAGTGGTAATGAGTAGTAACAAAAGAGAGAGAAAAAAAAAATTATATATACATGTATTAAGTCATCTACTCCATTCATTTGTCAATGTAGTATTGAACCTTATTAAGTATTTTCCACTACTTTGTGAAGTTTGGTTTTCATGTCTGGTTTTTTTGGTATTTCCATTGAGATTGCAGACAAGAGTGTGTATTAATGCCAGATCTGGTGGCATTTTTCTGTGTGCCATGAACAGTGAACCAGAATAGATTACACCAGAATAGATTACACCACGGAAAAATTGTGATCTAATAGCCCTGGAACGGAAGAGTGTGTTCAGTGCCATATGACACAAATGCAATTGCTACATGTGATAGAGGATAATATGCACCCGCACACACAGAGCTTTGAGATAGATAATATTACTGGCTTGGTGTCACAGGTTAGGGCTGGGCCGGCTACTAGACAACTGACAGATGTTCTCTATTACCTACCCCCCTCTCCAAAGGGGAAGAAGAAGGGAATAAGAGCGAGAGACATATGGATTGGAAAAGAAAACAAAAACCACTTTAATGAGAATAATAATAATAATATGAAATATATATATAAAAATATATACAATACCAATAGCAAACCCAACCCCCCTGGCAGCAATCACATCACTGTCACCACGGATGCTGCAGGGCAGGTACTTGGGAAGTCCCAGAGTGGGCCCAGGAGCAAATGAGAACCAGATTCATGAGCTGGATTCTGGAACTGGATTCAGGGATTCACAGACTGGGATCAAAGGCAGAATGGACAGAGTCCTTATTGGATGCCAGCCATTGAAGAAAAGGGCAAGAGAGCTTGACCCTTGTGATCCCTCATCTTTATATCGAATATGACATCTCTGGGATGGAACACCTTGTTGGTCAGTGCAGGGTCCTGTCCACTCCTCCCCACAGGTGCAGCCTCTCACTTACTGCACCCCCACCATGGTACACAGGATTTAGCAGTGGCCTTGGTCTGCACAGGAGCAAATGTAAGTAAGATCCTTTCTGCACACCAGTCCCTGGTAGTGACTGGAAACATCGAGCGTTACCACCTCTAGAAACAGACACTGTCTGCAACAACCTGCCATTAACTTCAGACAGTGCAAATCACTGAGCAGAGACTGAGCTGGAAAGTGAAATCGCTGAACAGAATGAGTGCTGTTCTAGCTCAAACCAGGACGCTTGGGTTTTCTGTAAGGTCTGCTAGTTATAATCAAAACTCACACTGTAAGCACTGCATAGTCAACTTTAAATCCTGCTAAGGGTCTTGGGTACCAAGTTCAGCCTAGCAAGGTGTACAGCATTCAATATTTCCTGGGAAAAGAATAGCTGGCACACACTTATGGTGAGATTGCAAATAGACAAATTCAGTCTTTGCTTAAGAGAGCATTATGAGAGTATTCTTAACAGTTATTAAAAACTTCTTCCTCCTGTAAGAAACATCAGTGTCTGGAAGGAGTAAACACACTCTGTTTACACCATCCACTAAGAGGACAGTTCTTTTCAGCACAATTCATTATCTCTACTTGCAAGAGAGGCAGCTATGGAAAGTGATACAATTACCCTTTTTTATTGTGACTGAAAAACATAAGGCGGTAGGACTACAGTGATTTCTCTTCATCCTTCCTAATGATGTAAGAGAGATCGCAATATGAGTATTTTAAGGGATATAGTCTAATGCAAACATGTAAAGTAAGGTACCATTCTGCTACAAAGATCTAGAGAAATGTGTCTTTTTTGAGCAAAAAAACCCTAATCCAGAAGCCATAAATAAGTTCAGTCTTCCCAGAGCGGAAAAAAATTCAGGAGGAAAAACAATTAAAAATCAACTTATGGAATATCTTTACAAGGCAGCACCTATTCAAAAGAGTCATCAAATCTATCAGATCTATTTAAATAATTCTTTTTTCCATCACATTCTGATTATTTGTTCTCAGACATGCAGCTTTTTGGATTGTAATCCCATACCTGGACAATTTTATTTGCTTACCTTTATTGCTACCTTATTTGATTACTATAATGATCTACTCAAAATAATTCGCTTCACATTGGACAGTTTGAAAGGCAGATTTTCATTATTTTACATTCAATATTTACAAAATACAGGCTTAAAAATGTAGAATTGTATTTAAACGTATTTTCTCTTAGAGAACTTACAGAAGAATACTGCATCATGCTTGGGATAGCCTGTTTCATTTTGCTCCAGCTAGGGCATTGACTCATCACCAAATGGGTGAAAAGGGTAAAAAAAGACTTTAAACTTAGATAATCTAGATTATCTAGAACCTGGAGAAAGGACAATGAAAATAAATTAATCAAGGAAGACTAAGCAAAAAGAATAAATCAAAGAAATTCTTAATGAAGTAGATTAAGAGGGGGAAAAGATGAAAAAATACAAAAGAAGTAAAGCATTTTCAAAAATCAATGATAAATTATATATTTAAGACGGAATAAAAAATAATTGTCAAGAAATTTATAGTATCTTGCTCAAGCAATAGCAATAGAAAAAAATAACAGGTTTTATGTCAACATTTTTAAGTTTATTTGTGACATATTTCTTAATTTCCTCTCGTATTTCTCCATTCCATTCTTACTTTATTTTAGTTATAAATTATTTCCTTTATTGGAAATTTGTTACTTTTATGTCTTTTCTTTGAGAGTTAGAGTAACTTGTTTAACTGGACATGGGAGAGGATGAAAGAGATAGATAAAAGTTGTGGTCTTGTCAAAATACTAAGTTCAAATAATGGCTGGAAACAGTGGGGTTCAGGGTGGTGTTGTTGTTCAGGGGGGTACACCTGGTTGGTGGCCAGTCAGTAGCATTGTTCCTTAGCGCTTAATTCTAGGGCTGGTTCTGTTTTATATTTTTATCAGTGATCTGGAGGAAAGAACTGAATGCAACATTAGTGATTTTGCTGATGATACCAAACTGGGAGGTGCTTTTGACTCTCTCAAGGGACAAGAGGTCTTGCAGAGGGGTGTAGACAGGTTGGAGCATTGGATAATCATTAATAGCATGAAATTTAAGAATAATGACAGCTGCTACACTTTGGAGGAGGGAATGGTGGACACAAGTATGGACTGGGAGAAGAGTGGCTGGAGAGGAGCCCTGCAGAAAGGGATCTGGAGAAACTTCTTGAGGCTCAGCTCAATATGAGTCAGCAGTGAGCCCTGGCAGCCACAAGGGCAAACCACATCCTGGAGTGCATCAAACACAGCAGGACCATCCAGTAAAAAAAGTGATAATCCTGCTGTGTTTAGCGTTGGTATGGCCTACGCTGATTCCTGGGGAGGGGAAGTAAAGAGCTGCTGATCTCTTCTCCCTTGGATCCAGTGACAGGACAGGTAGGAATGGTTCAAAGCTGTGTCGGGGGAAGTTCAGACTTGGTGTTAGGGAGCATTTCTTTACAGTGGTCAAACACTGGACCAGATTCCCTAAAGAGGAGGTCGATGCCCCAAGCCTGTCCATGACTTAAAAAGATTCATTTGAACAGTGCCCTTAGTAACGGGCTTTAACTTTCACCCAGCCTGGCAGTGGTCAGGCAGTTGGACTAGATGATTGTGCAGATCCCTTCCAAATGGTACTATTCTATTCTATTCCATTCCATTCCATTCTAGTCTAGTCTAAATGAATGTTTGTGGAAGCTGCTGAACAGAATGAATCCAGAAAGTTGCTTTATGACACTGCAGCTTCTGAAAGTTACTGCACCTTTGGAAACATTTGCTGTATTTCCCAGTGGTAGTGCTTTCTCATGTGGGATTTCAGCGAGCATCCCTTTACCAGCCAGAGTGACCTGATGGGGCCCCAGGAAGACATGGCCAAGACCTCAGTGACTGGCATGAAACACCAATACTTAGCACAGGCAAAGCACTGGGGTATGGAGTGGGGCAGTGGCATTACAGTAACCCCAGATGTGTTTGCTGGGACTGCAGCGCTACCAGGGCAAGTGCCTTGGGAAAAGATGGCCAGTTGTGATGTCCCAAAGCGATGGGTTCTGTTGTCACCGAGGATGGGCTGCCATCTAGCAATGCATTGTAACCAGGAGATCCTCGTTGCCAGTATCCAGACGCTAAGTCCCACCCAGCTGGTTTGTGCCCACAGTCCAGCTGAGCAGTTTGTGAGGCTGGAGTGCTGAGTGAAGATGAGCAACTGCTGTTGAGTTTGGAGAGTTGCTCCTTCCAACTCGCCCTTCATGATGCCAGAGCTAGCAAAGCGTTGTCCCTAGCCGTGCCAGGTTCAGGCAGCCGGGACACCCAGGAGGCAGCTTGCAGCAGCAGAGGTGAGCTGGGCAGGGATCCCTCACCCTGGGCAGCTGGGAGGGTTTCCATCTTGAGGCACCTGGGCATTTCCTCCAGCCCTCCCCAGCCAATGACTGTGGCCTCTCTTCCTTTTCTACTGTGACACTGGCTGCTGCAGCGTCAGTGGGAGGGAGCACCTTGTCATCGCCAGCTCCCCTCAGCCCACTGCAGTGAGTGGAGGGCATGGCCATGGAGGTGGAGGACCGCTGCCTAGTATGCCTGGACAGCTGGGATGATGATGCCTATGTGATGCCATGCCTGCACCAGTTCTGTTATGGGTGCATCCTGCGGTGGTCATAAGAACAAGCCTGAGTGCCCCCTGTGCAAGAGAAGAGTGAGGTCCATTGTGCACTCAGTGCGGGCAGATGACAACTTTGAAGAGGTCATCATCAGATCATCTTGGCGGGCATTGGCATCAGTTGGCCCACACTAGGCAGGAGGAGTGCCCAGGCACCCAACCGCCCACAGCCCACCTCGTCCTGTAACACCCCAACCACTGGCAGTGGAGTCGGTGCCCAGGGCTCCTGTGGGTGGTCTCCAGCCCAACACCTGGGCATCCCTTCTTGACAAACACCCAGGGCTCCTCCACCACCTTCTGCCCTGGCTGCAAGAGCAGCTGTGGCTGATCTTTGCAGAAGAGCCTTCAACAGCAGATGTGATGGAGGACCTCGTCCTGTCTGCCCTGGGCCTCTTTGGGCTGGACGAAGAGGCCCTGGTCCAGCTGCTGGAGATCAGCCTCCAGAATAGCACAGCATTTGTCCAGGAGTTTATCCATGTCACCATTCAAGGGTGCACCAGGGAGGCCCACCATCTACCGGGGCTTGAGGACGGCCATGCTGCCGAGAAGCAGGAGGACAGCCCCAGAACTGCCCCCCAGTCCTGCTGCATCCTGAAGGAGATCTCCAGCACTGCTGGAGAAGAAGATGAGGACCACCCCAGCAACTCAACTGCTGGACTTCGGAGGGTTACCAGTAGCACCCCTGACACACCTGTTCCCTCCCATGGGGAGCAGGCAGAGCTGCATGAGGATCTGCGGCAGGCTGTGGCAGGTGCCTCTACTTCCAGTCAGGGCAGAACATGCTCCCCTGGGAGGCCACAGCAAGCCCCAAAGAGGAGGGCTGACAGCTCCTATGACTCTTCCCAACCCGGAGACCATCCCACCAGCAGAATTAGAGCCAGGTGCCGGGTGCTGCCAAACACAGGCCTGGGCCAGCAGCCAGGGCAGATTCTTCCAGCCAGTGGATCTCCAGCACCAGCTCATACTCCATCACTCATCACCCCAGGCCTGGCCTCCTCCTCACTGCACCCTTTGCTCCCTCGAGCCAGGGCTCTGCTCTCCTACCAGCCTCACTTCTTAGTGCCCAAATCCCTCCACCTACACAGAGTCACAACTTGGTGCTGCTCTCTGCATCACCCTAGGGCCACACCCTGCCAAGGCAGGAGCCCCAAGACATTCAACAAGGGGAAGCACAAAGCCCTGTACCCAGGGAGGGACGACACCAGGCACCAGCATGTGCATCAGACTGCTTGCCTGGAAAGCAGTTTTGCAGAAGAAGCCCTGGAGGGGCTGGCGAGCACCAAGTTCATCAATGTTCTTTTGCCACAAGGAGCATGGTCTGTGTCATGGGCTGAGTTTTCTCCTGCAGGTCAAGGAGGGTGCCTGGACACCTAGGACAATGTCAGCTACATAATGCTATGCATCCACCAGTTTTGCTAAACATGCATCCTACAGTGGGTTGAGAGCAAGTCCAAGTGCCCCCTCTGCAGGAGGAAGGTCACCTCCATTGTATACTCAGTGCTAGGTGGACAATGACTTTCAAGAACCTGTTCTCAAACCATCTGTGGCCTCATTAGTAGTCGGCCACCAGACAGGAGCAACTAGCTGTTCATCGGCCCATAGCCCTGCTGCAAGAGAATAACAGCCTGAGGAGCACCAGCTTCCCACGGTTTCTCTGGGCTGCCGCCAGTCTAACACCTGAGAATCCCTTTTCTCGGACTACCTAGCTCTCCATCAGCCCTTCTGCCCAGGGTGTATAAGAAGTTGGACTCATCTTTGGTAACTGGCATTCACAGGTACTCATAGTGGAGGACCTTGTGACACCCCTTTTCATCCTCTTTGGGCTGGATGAA
Source organism: Bucorvus abyssinicus (assembly GCA_009769605.1). Classification (NCBI taxonomy): domain Eukaryota; kingdom Metazoa; phylum Chordata; class Aves; order Bucerotiformes; family Bucorvidae; genus Bucorvus; species Bucorvus abyssinicus. Next base: position 68,375,096 of record CM020063.1, on the reverse strand, counting down.
GACCTACTGGTCCAGCTTCTGGAGGCTTCTCTCCAAGACCACACAGTGACATTTGTGCACAAGATTATCACTGTTGCTGTGGAACGGAGCAGCGGGGAGGCCCGCCTTCTGCTGGGCCTGGAGGACAGTTGTGCTGCTGGGGCTGGGAGGGCAGCCCTGTGGCTGCCCCCAGCCCTGCTGCCTCCTATGAATGGTCTCCCACACCTGGCCTGGCACTTTCTGGCAGCTCTGAAGGAAGCAGCACAGATGATGTCCCCAGCACATCAGCAGCCACACTTTGTGGGATTCTTGACACCGCTCCCTCTGCCCCCATTCTTGTCCCTGGGGAGCAAGAAGATTCTCAGGAGGAGTCCGAGGAGGCTGTGACACATCCATCTGCTTCTAGCCAGGGTAGGGAATGCTCCCCTGGGGAGCCATAGCATTGCTATCCCCACCCGTGCCACTTTCTCCACCTTTTCCTGGGGCTATGCCCACCATTTCCAGGGTGGTCAAACACTGTATTAGGCTTCCTAGACCATGCCTTTAACTTTTGGTCAGCCCTGGAGCGGTCAGGCAATTAGACTAAATGATCATTGTAGCTCCCTTCCAACTAGAACTATTCTATTCTATTCTATTCTATTCTATTCTATTCTATTCTATTCTATTCTATTCTATTCTATTCTATTCTATTCTATTCTATTCTATTCTATTCTATTCTATTCTATTCTATTCTATTCTATTCTATTCTATTCTTCTTTCCCGTACAGCGCTGTGTGAAAAGAGCTGGAAATACCTGCGTGGGCAGGGCAGAGATTAGTCAGCTCTGCAATGGTATACCTGTGGTACCTGCTCTCAAGTGATTAACTTTAGAAACTGTTTATCCTCTCTATTAATATATTTAAGATCCAAGAAGAAATGTGGGAGAAACTACACATTTTAAAAGGGCACTAGCATATAAGATGAAGGTATTGTGCAAAAGATAAAGTTTCTTTCCTGGGTTCAGTGTGGCTTCACACTACTCATGAAATAGGCCTGATAAGTTTCAGCAAGGACACCACCCAAATTGGTGGCAACACCTTACTGCATTCTAATTTATAGTTACTAATAAAATAGACTGTCAGTTAATATTGTTGATGGCTGAATACGTCAAAGGTATCTGTAGATGGCTAAAAATGAAAATAAATAATTTCTCAATATTCTGTGTGAGGAGACTATCCAAAGATGTAAAGAACACCTTATCTTTCTGCATATCACTGATGTGTTTGGATGAATCCATATTCCGTATATAAGCAAGCTAGTAGCTCTCTAGACAGCATTTTGGTTGACTCCCTAATTCTGCCATTTATTTTTGAGAAATCCATTTATTCAAATTCTCTTTACAGTCTTTTCATTAATTTGACCTTTTAATTCAAACTGTCCTAAGAAATTCTTTCTGTTCTCGTTACTCCATTTGGACTTGAAATACTCCAGCCTCTTAACTGACTGTATGATGACATTTATTCTCAGTCCACTGCTCTGAATAAGAAGCAATGTGGTTTTCACTGGTACATCACATGAATTCAAAAGGACCCAGTTTTTACCATCCAGGCTTTATATGTAAGTTACTTTTTTAATATCATCTATAAGATCTTATTATTGCCTTCCTTTTGTTTTTTTAAACAAAGCACTTTGATTCTAAAAATTTTAATGAATGATCTTCACATAGTGACAACTGGGATCAGTTTGAAAGTATCATTTCAAGGTTTTCTTCATAAGCCTGAAAGGAATTTTCATGTATTTGCAAAACCTGAACATTTATCCTTTTTTTTTTTTTGAGGTGAGAGAAGCAGTTTTAACAGACAGACCGAAACTTCCTCATACCTTTATGGAAGACAAACTGTGTGAGAAAGAGATTAAAGACCATCCCTGCAACATCAAATGGGAAAGCTACAGAGTAGGGTAGGAGATAGAGTTATGTAATGAGATGCAGATTCATAGGCCACTAGATTAATATGATGGAAAAATATCTTTCATATGATACTGAAACAACCAATCTTAGGAATTTGCAGCTCAACTGTTTAGAAGAATGGCATGCACAGAACCTACTAAAATCCATGCAGTTAGCGATGTAGATTACATTCCCAATGGCTAGATCAAGATATATCACGCGTATAAATTTTGCAGATTTATGTAACTGTCAGCTACTGACTTCAACAAGTGTCCAGGAATTTTCCATGAAACTCTTGTTTCTCTTGAAGAAGAAGAGCTTAAAAGACTACAGCAGATTCTGGGGAGGACTAGTTTGTTTGTTCATTTGTTGCAAACTGAAAACTTGATTTCTGCCTTCTGGCAGGAAACAAAAACTCAGCTGGTAAAAGTGTTCTATAAAGTAGCAAAATATCATTTCTTCCTCCCGTCTCCAAATAAATTCTCAAATGGTGAAAAATAAGATATGTAATATTATTCCAAGTTCTCTGTAATTTTATTGTAAATCAATATGACCATATCTTCCTTTGCTTTTTTTTTTTCCTTTAGTTTCAACAAACAAAAAACCCCAAGCAAACAATAGCAGGACATAAAACCCCACATTTTTCCCCAATGGGTAAAAATTCCAAAAATTTGACATGATTAAAAGAAATGAATGCATGTATTGTGCAATGTAACTGTTGCTCTTGCTGACTTTATTGAAATCAGCATTTCAAATATTCTAGAGTCAGCGACATTCAATACTATTCAACGTGATCACATCTGCTAAACACATGGAAATTCACTGATTGTCATTGAGAAATAGACTGAACAAGGACAACTGGAACTTCTGGAATACGTGAAATGCACACTGTAGAGAGGATACTCAAGTCAGTTGTGCAACGGATTACAGATCTTCATATATTCATATATTGCTTAGTTTGGCAACTTCACAGTCACATTAGACTGCACTAGGATGGAAGCAAACAGATCACCACCAAAAGCTAAACACAACCCACCAATAATTTGACCTCATCACCTTCCCTAGTTTTCTGGTTCCTTCCTTCAAGCCTGGTATGTACAAGCGTCAGCTAACCTTCTGTTCCACACTATGAGTCTTTCTGTTGTGTACCAAACACTTGTCTGTAGGAAATGGAAAAGAATACAGCCTAGTGTTCTGTGAACTTAGGGTGGCACATCCGTCACATCTGGCCACTTTTGCATTTGGTAATTAAATTTTCATTAAGAAAGAAAACTAAAGCTCTCCCCTGCGTTTTATCTTGCCTGCCCTTTGTCTTACTTCTGCACTCTTGTGAACAAACTGTGCTGCGTTCAGCTGCTTGGCACTATACCTCCTGAGCACAGCAGACCAACAACAAGAGATAAAGCTCTGACAAGGCAGTTACAGTAAGAGACTGAAAAAGTTTTTGACAAGAATTATTTGCATTTTGTCCAGAGCGTCATATGAGAATTTTGGAGCAGGAAAGCCTGTATCCCAAAGAACAAGTTACAGCAGTCCTGAACCTGCAGCTGAGAGAATTATGAAATTCAGGCAGGGAAAAAAATGCCTTCTGCTAGACAAATCAGTCAGACTCACAGGAACATGGACTGAAAGAAGCATCAGGAAATCACACTCATTTAATGCCACTAAACAAAGCTCCTTAAGAATGCATTTCCCATTCTAGTTCGCGTTTAGTCCCTGCTACCTTTTTGTCCCTGGTTACACGCTTTTTGGTCTGGATCTTCCAGTGAACAGAGCTTGCATGCATGTGAAAAGAACAAATTACATAGCTACAGATTGTCAAAGGATATTTTTCCACTGAATTCTGTCTTGTTTAGTTGTTGAAGTGAATTTTCCAAGCTGATTCAGTGCTTTGGGGGAGAGAAATACATCAGTTTCATGGACACTTTTGGGTTTTTTTCCTTTAATCTAAAATGAAATAATTCAGACAAAGTCTTATAGTGTAGTATTGGTTTACTGCAAGTACAGCTTGTTTGTTTTCATTTCCTCATTTTGGAGCATATTCTGTCCACCCCTCCCATAATACAGATAGTGCAGGTGGAGAACACAAACTGTTTTCCTAGCCTGCAGCAGGACGGGCAGAATTATACACTTGAGCACCAATTTATATATAATAGTGTTGAATAGAAATGAAGTGTTCAAGAAACTTGAAGAAGCAAAGTAGCTCTTGCTCTGGATCTAAAATATGCTTGCACACTGCTTCACCCATAAAAGCTGCATATATGACATTACCTAAATTGTAGGTGGAAGAAGATTTTAAATTTTATCAGTAAAGATTTTTGCACTGATTAAATGGTGCAGTTAAAAAGCAGACTCCATGCCTCATATAGCAAGGGTTAAAGCATAATAGGAAAAAACTCTCTAGATTGGTCTAGAAATGTGATTCCCGTACTTGGTCTGTAAAGCCATGGTAACTAGTTTGTGGCTGCCCTACAGAACTACTTTAAGCACTAAAATGCCTGGATTTTCATTAACATTTCATTGTGCACAAAACAGATTCTGTGTGGCTCATAGTGTGAAGTTGGACAGTGATACATAATAGTAATTGAGGTTTAAGAATTAGGTTAGTGCAAAGTATTTGAGAGCCATTGGTCCAAAAATTAATTATCCAGGTTCAGTGAAGTTCAAGTACCTTTGGCTATTAAATCTGAAAAGTGACTGCATAGCTACAACTGCATTTGATTCCGTAATGTTGTGGTTTAACCCTAGCAGGCAGCTCAGTCCCACACAGCCACTCACTCACTTCCCCTAAGTGGGAAAGGGGAGAGAATCAAAAGGGTAAAAGTGAAAAAGCTTGTGAGGTGAGATAGAGACAATTTCAAAGACTAAGGAAAAGCTGCACAACAGACTATAGAATACTCACTCTGTATTCTTATTTTCTTATTCTACAGAAAATGTTACTGATATTTACAGATTATGTACGTATTTTTTCTTAATGTACCTTCAAAGAGTTCAGCAAAGGTTAAGATACCAAGCTGTATTTAACTGGATATATTGCAATGATATTTCTAGAATGTTTTTATTCCTCTGTACTCGTGAACAGGAATGATGATGCTATCAAAGGTCTTGGCCGTATCATACCATATGTGGGAGATAAAAGGCACATCTACACACAGGACTCTTACTAAAGAGAAAAACAGAGACATTAAATGAGGGAACTACAGACTTCCTTTAAAAGATAACATTCCACTATTTCTAAATCAAGGTATGTGCCTTCAGATGACTATTATTTTAATAGAAAGTCTCAATGTTTTCAATAATAATAAAATGTCTTAAAACAATTTTAAATTTTCATACGTATATTTGAAGGAAAAAGTTTTGCATGAAAATACTCTACTATTCCTGGCATGGAGCTGTTCTCTGGAAGGACTGATCACTCAAAACATGTCAATATTTCAAACCCCACAATTTCTCATAATACATCTATTTAGCCTGAAAAATAAATTATTTTAAATATTAAAAATTTTACTTAAGTATTGAAGATGTATGAAATTGTTCATTGAAATTGGCATTTCAGATATTAAATTAAAACAGAAGAGCTGCTGGAGGCCTCTATTTCAGATCCTAAAGTCCAGTAAATGAAGTGAATATTCATTATTGATAAAGCAAACGCAGGTAAATCTTTCACTTCTGACAAGTCCATGTGGTTTCTTTCAAACTGATACTATAATGATATGAACAGTCATAATAATTTCAACTCCTGAAGTACACTAATAGTTAGCCTGAGCAAAAGTGGCAAGATATGAACTTTTCTGTATAGTAACAGCCTCTGCTCTCAACTTTACATCTGCCTCCTACCCATTCCCCACCCAAATGTGCCTTTTAATGCCCATTTAAACCTTAAACATGGACAAGCGTATACAGCTTCTAGTTCCTCCCAGGAGAATTGTTGATCCAGAACTAGAGGAGTTTGGATTCGGTTTCCCTCTCTTCTACAAGGACAATGGTGTAACTAAGGTGAAGAAGGGGTTTCATAGCTAGTTGCAGGATTTTCACAATTAACCCTTTATTTGCCAAAGGAACAGTGTCCTACAGCAGCGTCAGCAATACACTACCTTCAGATTTCCTTATTCAGACGTCTACTGAAGTACCAAATTGTGCCAACAGCTGCTAAATACAGTTTAGTGACCTCGGAGCTGAAGTCTAGACATAAATCTAAGAAACATCTTTAAACAAGTTCTTTTAACAGTATCCAAACCAACACAATTTGGTTGGCTACGATAATTTAAGCCAAAATCTTACATTATGCAACTTTTCCCGAAACAGGTGCTTCAGTAATAGAGAAATTCAAAGATCTCATTTTTATTTCCCTTAAATTGAGTGAAGCCAGTTTTCCATCTCTAAGTGATGCTTAGATTCCTGTGAGTATATTAGATGACAAAGAAAAGCAATTATATTAATGCAAAGCCTTTAATTCTGGCAAATAAAGTCACTGAATTTCCCAAATGATTTCAACATGCCATAAAAATCAGTTTCTCCTTAAATGTTAGGGGACTAGTGAATGTGGTGGGCATCTCTTTAAGCATAGAGTGATTTGTGAATGTGGTATCCCCTTCATGCACAACTTCCCCCCACCCCCATCTTCCTTTTTTCACCCCAGTTTGAGACTACTTTTGAATGTAGCAGACATTCCTTGGGAAGTACTGCCAAAAATAATGGAAAGCTTGATACAATGGAATCTTATAAAATGGTACCTGAAATGCTTAGAAAACCATAAAACTTAATGTTGCACAGCCCTTGTAGTCAGTGCCAACTACTGCAGCTGCTAAGACGTACTTGAGGAATCTGAGGATTTTTGTTTTTCCTTTTTCTGTGGAGCCCCACAGACATCTGTCTTCAGGAAACTTTGTTTGTGGTATCGACAGTTACAGCCTATGATATGAGCCAGAAAAAGACTTCTGTGCATTCACAAAGGAATGAAAAAGATGACAAAGTGCTCCTAACAAATTCCCTCACAAGAAATATTTGCAGAATGAAGCACAGCATCTTAAATGTTCTTCAGTAACTCTTCCAGATACAATTTGTAACCCTGACTTGTTGCTAGCCACAACACAGCAGAAAGAAGAGAACTACGACCCATGCTGTGTAACAAGGTCTAAAACACCACACCATGGGTACAGACCCAAAGAGCCTCCTAACCACTATTAGGCAGACCCTGCTAAAGCTGCACAATGTGCTGCGTGTGAAGAACAGAGACACACTCTGTCAATAGTATTCCTTTCTCCTGGCCTCATCATCAGACAGACAACTTCAGAGAGCAAGTCTCTCCTGTTCCTGTAATCAGAGTTACTTGCATACCGACTTGGAAATAGTCCTATAGCTGAGCTAACTCAGTCAGAAAGTGTGATGGAAAGACAGGTTCCTCCCATGCTGCTCTTTCCTTTGAGGAAAACAGTTAGAGGGTTTCTTTTTAATTTTCTAGACCAGGTGCTTAAACAAGCCCAGGAGGATTGTGCTGAACACTGCTGAATAGTAGTGAGTGAATAGTTATAGGCTCGCCTTTTCCTCACCTTTTAATGCAGTTTTATTTCAATAGTCCCAAGACGTAGGAATTAGATCTTTACAATCTTACAAATAAAATCTGAAGATAATCAATGAAATATTTGAAATTCCTCTGAAACAGATGCTATCATTAATGTAGTCTGTCTGTGCCTGGGATACTGTGGATCGACTCAGCACTCTTGTCAGAAATCCAGTGTAGTAGAAATAGGATTGCAGAAAAGCTTTGTACCGTTTTCAACTCTCTTATCTGAAACTGCAGATTCTGATTCAGGATTGCAAAGGGTTTCAAGAAGATGTATCTGGGACTGAAACTGCAAAGTGTGTACCATTCCTCCTCAATCAAAGAATGGATGATCAAGACCAGAGGTAAAACCAAAAAAAAAGATACTTTTGGGGAAACCAGGAGAGAGTGGAAGCAAGTAATCGACTACCTGAATGTACTGGGGACAAATGCCTTCACCCTACCACAGAATCATGTCACACGGAGGTCTCTGGATCCTAAATTAATTTGGGGAATTCAGTAAATTATTGAAGGATTCCTATAGTGTCTTTCCTCTCACTGTAAAAGTATTTTTATGCAGCTTATAATGTTTAGAGCAAATAGAGAAGCCATCAGCAGTGAATTTTACTCAGGCAAGGAAAGATGCTAAGCAGGCTTCTAAGAAATTGAGAAATTCACTCTATCCTCCCCATGGCAATAAGTCAGGTTTCTAACCTGAAGGATATGCATAATAAATCAAACTGCACGTTCAAGAGATGATGAAGAATTTGACAACTTAATATAAATTTACTGGTACATAACTCTAAAATGAAAACTTGGTACCTTGCCTTAAATGATAATATGGAAAATAGTTCATGAACTCAAAGTGAAATTGTGGAATTCTTGAATACTGTAGTCTGAAAATTTAGTAACTCTTCAGGTTTAGTCATACCGAACATCACTTCTGAGGAATTATCTCCATTCCCAGTAGTATCTGAAGCCCTAAGAGACTGTTTCCTTTTGCATATATAATGTTAGGAAATAATTTATATTGTATATGAATTATGTTTTCCAAGAAAAGTCTTACTAACTTTTGAAACTCTCTGGAAAGTTGAAATCAGTTCCAACAATGTCATTGGGTATGATGCATGTATCTTTATTATTACTTTCTAAGAAGTTTATCCATAAGGACAATTTGCAAAACTTGCATGTTTTTGAAACACCTTACATGTGTTCTAACTGCTGACATCTTTGTATAAGTATACTATCAAAGTTGCTTGATAGTGATGTTGTGCTAAATTTAACTCAATTAACTTTTTTTTTTTTTTAATTACTGAACAAAGAGGCGGCATGTATATATATATAGAGAGAGGACATAATTGTCCCACTTTTGCAGGGAAGTTGTTTTGCAGAACTACCCAAGTGATTTTACATATAAATGACACAGCTGATGCCATGGTAATGTAGCCAACTTTTAACAGACTTGTCTCTATCTCTTACAGATCTGAGAAAATAACATCTGGAACTTTGAAGGGGTGTTTACATGTAGAATTTAAACATTCACTCACACATTAATGCTGTGCCTGGGGTAGAGTGAGATTAGCTAAAATCCAGATATGCAGCATACTTCTTATCGTGAGAAAATAATTGAATTCCAAGGCACAAAGTGACAACTACTTGCTGACAATTTTCCACTGTTCAAAACAAGTCAAAAGAAACTGAAAAACAAAAGCAGCACACTGTAGTGACATTATGCCACCGACATTTGGTACTTACAGGAATGTCATAACTTACTTCTTTTTGTAGTAAGATCAGTCCAAATTTCAGCTATGTACCCTAGGCCTAGCTACATTTGAACTGCACTCTCAGAAAACTGTACTCTTAAGACATGATTAGCACAAATTTAGAATCTAGTATGGCCAGATTTTGAAAGTGCACTGCCTTTTTTCCATCTCCTAAAATAACATAAATTAAAATATATGTTGCTTGGATACTTTGCAGGCATGCTGTGAGGTATACATAGATTACACAGCTGTCACGTGCAATCATATATGAAACCATTTGATAAGTTTTCTGTGTAGTTTTTCCTGTTTTGTGTCTGCTAAACTCTCCAGGGTGATAAATATCTTAAATAGTTGTCATTTAAAACAGACAACATGATAGAAATATTTCAAATCTCACAGCTTTGCAGAGCCAGAACAGGAAATTTTGCATTGTTAGAAAGAGAAGATTCCCAGGTCCCATTCAGACACGTATGTAGTTACTTCTAAACATAGACGACTACTGATAGACATTAAGTAACTCATTCATAAAAGGAGCATTATTTGGCATTTCTTTAAAAGAGGTCTTATGCTTTTCTATAAGCTTGCACTCCTGGCAACTAAGACACTTTTGTTTAATAGGTGGAAGGAAGGAAGGAAAAGTTCCAATATATATTAATACTACCAATATATATTAACGTTACCAATATAATCAATATTTTATATATATAAAAATATATATATAAATATTACCAATACATATTAATGAACTACGTAGAATAATCCTGAACTAGTTTATTTCATAAAAATTTCATCCACAAAGACCTTCATAACAGAGTATGGCTTCTTTGCTTGTAAATTAGCCAACCACTTTTAACCACAATCCAGTAAACATTTTCCTCAGAGCCACAAAAGAAGAGAATATAGAAGTTTTTCACTATGCCAGCTGTGATGGTTGCCTAATTTTATGTGGTCACACCAAACGAGCACTCCTAACATTTTTAAACTACATTTATCTCTTGAGGCAACATTTCATGAAATACCGTTCTACAGAGTTGCAAAACAAGTAGAGTTATTCTTCATATTTCTCTTGTACAAAGTTAAATTCCTTAATATAATAAGGGTCATCTTAATGTATGACTAAGATCACTACACAGAGTCTGATTTATTATATTGCACTTCAACTGTTTGATTCTGACACTAGTCTGAATTACAAGGCACTCCTGAGGTGCTGCATATTTTATCCATATTATCCAAGTCGATTTAACTAAGAAACTCTGACGAGAATCAGCTTACTGGGGCCAATCAAAACAGAAGAGATATGGAGGGTGTAATGGTCTGAGTATACCCACTTTGCCTCATTTTCACACTGATACTTCTGTTTGCTTGTCGTAAAGACACCCCCATAGGAAATAGGCAGGACTGGCAAGCAGCACAACTGACTTCAAATCTGGTGGGTTTTTTTTAATGCAAAAATTGCTTCCACAATATCCTTCATACAATGTCAGCCATAACATGAGAGAAAATGTCTCTGTCAGAATGGCTAAACATCACAATACCAGTGATTTAATTTTTTACTTTTCCTCTTCAAAAAGCCATTTGCTATGGCTTCCAGCAGGACAGCTATAGCAAGCTATAGAAACTTCACTTTTACTGCATATACAATAGTTATAAATTGTATAAGAAGTTTCTTTTTTAAGTTTTTTTTTTTTTTTTTACTATTTCAGCTGAAGAAAATCCATTTCTTCTCCTCAGTAACAGAGGAATTAATATTTTGTGGTTAAATCTTGCTAGGTCAGCTAGATGTTACTGGTTTAGTAATATGTTTCCAGACTACAATTTTTTATTTTTTATGGAGAAATCATTTGTTAATGCAGTTTCTCTGAAAAACAAAGAAATGAACAAACATCACCTCCCCAATCAAAAAACAAACCTGAAGCACCTAGCAACTAGATTCCTTTATATTAACCCAAAAAACCAAAACAAACAAACAAACAAACAAAACCCCCCAAAAACCAACAAATAATCAAATCTAATTCAAATGCTCTTAGCTTTAATTTCAGAGACAGGAACTGCAAAATGAACAGGCACCAAGCAACCTCTTTGATTATACAGAAATGAATGATATTAATTTTCACATACACAGGAGAGAATACAAAAGCCTTATTTCTTGATTTATATACTGTGGTCACCATGAAGAAATAAGTTATACTGCTTTTTGGATTTGAGCCTTGAATGGTTTAAATCATGGACAGTATAGAGATTGCTTTTTCTTGTGCCAGCCAACCACACTTAGCACAGAAAAGGTACTCATTCAGAAATGGCTGCCAACAAGCCCTTCCGCACTGTAAATATTTTTTCCTGCAGAACAAGATAGTGGGTTGTTAAAATTCAGATGCTACAATAACACTGTGAAAGACTTCAGGCTGATGTTTATGATATGATTTACAGTAACATTACATTTATTGAAATAAACTTTAATTATAATTTTAAAACGCCAAGAAAACTAAATAGTTTATGATTTATTGGTTGTTATTATTATATATATGACTTTAAAACATAATTTTTAATAATACCTACTAGCACAGCAGAGCATAAAGTCAATGAAACTGATCTGCTTGCTCAGGTTTCTTATCCAAATCCCCTCATGCTGTTGCAAAGCCTGACTCCACGCTTACCGGCTGGAGCCATCCTGCAAAAAAGTGGGAAACAAGCCTCAAAGCCTCAGCCACAGTGATCCCCACCCTTGGGCTTGCTGCATAGCCAGAGGCTGGCACATTTCATGGGAGAGGCAAATTCCTGTCTGGTATCATAATATGGAGACTTCATTTCTTCACAGAATCAACCAATAATTTGGGTGGAAGAGCCCTTTAAGATCATCGAGTCCAACCATTCATGCTGCACTGCCAGGATCCCTAAACCATGTCCCTTAACACCACATCTACAGGTCTTTCAAACACTCCCAGGGATGGGGACTCCACCACCTCCCTGGGAAGCCTGTTCCTCCCACCCTGAATGGCCTTGCAGCTCATCTTTCAGCCATCTCCTTATAGCATGGAAGAGAACTATGGCTGAACTTCAGTACATATTTCCACATTTCACCTTGTGGCTTTTGCTACATTCAGCTACAAGTAATGCCACAGCACCCATTTTTTCCTGCTGAGCAACCTCCTAAAATTGATGTTTATAATAAAACTGAACATTTACAGTATGTGTAACTTAATTGCATTGAATTACAGTGCATTGGTATAACATACAGGTACATCTTAGAGGTGATGGTGATCGTTTTACATTAATGCATTCTAATACTTAGCAAATTCTTGCTAACCATTATCTTTACCACTGTAAATGCTGGAAGTAGTTGATATTAATGTACAAGGTAGGGTGCACTTAGAAGACAACCTGCTATTTGTTCACAGTCTGAAAGCACTTGTTAAGCATTAAGCCATTGCACAATGTCTGATGAACTGTTAAAATCTGGGGGGGAAAAAAAAGATCAAAGAGAATTAACTTTTGATAAAGTAAGTGTTGCCACACCGATTTGGCTGTCAGAAGAATAAATTTCCTCACTTGTAATATGAAGGACTATTTATTTAATTGTCTCCCTTTTAGCATTTCCTTTTCCAACAGGGTGAATTTCTGGTTTAGAAGTTCATTAGACCCTCTGGAATCTGTAGCACCCAGTTTGCTTTGCGTCTACATTACAGTGAAAAAACACTGAGCCTGACCTTTCTCAAGGAGTCTTTACAGCCTATGCTAAAACTTCTTTAAGCTTTTGTGTTCCCCAGGGTGTCCAGCTACACATTCTGCTGCAATAAAATAGTGATAATATTATAACACTAAATATTTTTTATTACAGCAAAATATGTAACAGGATCTCTCACAAGAAATGAGTAATAAAACTTAATTTAGCCTTACAAAACTTAAAATTGCAAGTGTACTTTCATTCTCAAGAGGCATAGTAAAATTCCATCCTGCATTAGACATTCAGAAACTCTGAACCTCTAAGTACTTCAATTTATAACTTAGTAACTTGCTTTTCATTCCAAGGGCACATTTACATTGTGTGTAGCACAGTGCAGAGACTGAGTCATGTCTGGCCTGGGTGACTTTGTGCATACAGTGCAGGACTGAATCATGCAAATGGAACTACTGTCATGAAAGTGTGTAGGGATGCAATTGAATTGCACCTCATTCTCGAGCAGACTTATTTAGCTCCAGTTTCAGGCTGGAATTACTAAAAAGCCGTTATGGCTAAAAACATAATGTCAGGCAACAAAATCAGCTTAGCCCACTGCCACATCCACTCCCCCCACCCCGCCCCCCCCCCCCCCCAAGTTTTAAAAGTTGTCTTTGCAGACTTAAAAAATACGGATTTATAACTTTGGTGGTACTCACTTCCTATTTTGAGGCAATTTCCCTTTCCTTGTCTTGCCTGCCCACCAACCACTGTTGCTATTTTTTATCTATTATGCCACTCTATTTGTATCTCTTAAAAAAAAAAAATTCTTAAAGCGAGCTCTCTGCTGTGAAGCCAACGGACTACCATTGTCTGATCATTTTTCATTCAGCTGCCTAGCATAATGCTTTTTGTATATTAAGTACTAAACCGGAATTATTATTTCCCAGCTCTGTGCTGTAATTTCTATTCCAAAGCCTGCCTTTTAAAGCAGAGCATCATGGTTCTGTAGATGAACAGGTTATCCTAGTGCTGCAGAGAAGCAGGACACAGTGAATTTAAGCAGACACACTCTTTACCGTGTTGCTCTGGGAATTCTGTTACACCTACATCACGGCAACACAGGCTGTGTTCGGATTTAAGCTAGTTTAGGGTGGAGATTAGCAGGTGGTCAGAAAATTGATCTGACCTTTATTCTAGAAGAGGAAGGAAAAATATAATGACAGGGATCATCTTTGCATTGGAAAAAACCATTGTAATTGCCAGAAGGAGGATCCTGTGATCTTTCAATCTTGGTAGGTTACCACCTAAAGTGGTGACAGTCTTCCAGTATCAGTGTATTTGGAATGAGTAATACCAGCAACAGTAACTGAACAGCCGGTCAACGTCAGTGAAGGTTTTGTCTCTATTGAACCTGTGCGAAGGGCCAGAGAGACTGCAGAACCAGCCAAAGAATTCAAGACTTTGCCTTTTCCAAAACCCACAGCTATTTGGTACAACCAGCAGAAATTGAATCTTCAACTTTAGTATTGAAATTTTAGCAGAATGTCTCTTTTTTTGATGAAAACAAGCAGTAATTTGGCAGAATTAAATAAAAACATATTTCATAGCACTTAGCCTGTCTTTCTGAGCAAGTTGGATGGCAGGCAAAAGGTGCCAGAAGTCTGCCAGAGTAACTAGTTCACTGCTTATTTGACAGTATTATTTCCAGAAGATCCTGAACTGATGATTTCTTAAGAGAACATTCAGTATTTCACACTTGTCTGATTATAGCTGTCAAAATATTAAAATATTTCAGTTAAATAACAAAATTTTGAGGGTGATGACTCATGGCAATAACTAAGAGTGCTATTTTGCTACAGCATTCCTAGATGGCACCTCACATTGGTCAACAGAAGTATAAATCCTACAGATTGTTGGTATGAGTGATACACAATCTCACCTACACTCAGCACACAGGTAGTAAATAAATTGCTTACATAAAAAGTGAGCTTTTGCTCTTGAATACACCAGCAGATAAAAGCATATGCAAATGTCATAATCACATGGTTCATTACTCTATGCGACTTAAACTATTTCTCCCCATTCTCTAAGGGAAAGCAGGGCTTCAGATAGGCTGGGGCATGATGCACAAGACACGCATGACCTCCTCCCACCAAACATTTATCACTCATGGAAACACACAATTGTCATCAATATTCCCAAATATATGAGTATGTTAGCATTATTCTACACATAGAATAATTTCTATTTCAGTGTTAAACTTGCATAAAATTTAATACACTTGCTTCCTACTTAGCATATAATGCAGGTCAGTAGATTGACAATGAAAGTCCTTGATGGTTAATATGAAGAATATATTTGGTGATGTGGCAAGAGACATCCTCTAACTGAATTGGTCTACATCCAACCACTGAAGCTACACTACCTCATCTACTTCACTGTTACAGTGAGGGTACTTGTAAGGAGCTGAAAATGCAGTGGGCTTCACAATTGTGAGTCATTTGCTATTCATCCACTTTCATTGGTCTCAAATGAGAGGTATTTACACCTAAATGGAATTTCATATCATTTGTCTCTTCTTTTATTGAGACACATCATGAAGTCTACCTTGCAATACCTCTAGAATTTAGACCACTTGGAATCTGGGCGGCTTGAAAGGGGAGTAAATATTTAATACCGGATAGGTTCCCCAATTCTTAACATTTATTTAGAACTTAATTTCCTTGCATGTAGGACTTTATATTAGACTGTGAGAAGTAGAGCATAACAAATTCTATAATTCTATCCACAAAACTAAAACTATACTTCTTAAAGATTTTTTTTTTTTTTAGTAAGGGTGCTTTGGTTTAGATTCAAATGAAAGATGTCATCCTAATTTGTTTCTGGAAGCCTTGATTGGAGTTTATCAGAATTTGCTTGAATTAAAATAAGATGTGCACAGAATATGATTTCATAGTCCATAAATTCAATAAAATAGTCTTTTTTTATGATTAAATAGCATATTGATTAAATGATACTGAGAATTTGGGATGTAGCCCACAATGGAATAACTGACCAAGAAATGGTGTTAAGTAGACCATACATAGCAGTAGCATATTGTAGTCATAACACTATGAAAATAAGGAGTCAAGTCTACAATTAGAAGTTAAGTTTGCAACAATTACATTGCTCTTCTGGTTCTCTAGAGACCATCATAAAAACAAAATAATGTGAGAAACTTTGGGGTCCAATAGCTTGGAATTTTAACAAAAGTTTTCAAAACATCCAAGCTGTGAACATTTTACCCATAGGGTGTCAGTTCTGACTCTAAATTGTTTAAGCCTTTACATTCTCACAAATATAATTCTCGTCTTCTTTCCTGCATATAGAATTTACTACTTGCTTTTGCAGGAAAAAGGTACAGAACAGGTAAGTCAAACTAACTCAGGGCTACTATAAAGTTCAGTGGGAAACACGACTTCATTGAAAGTAGCACATCAAATGGTATTTTCCATCATTTTCTTCTATGCTGACATAACCAATGCATATCTTATAGTAGATGTGAAAGTGTTTGTCTAGATATGAAAATCAGCGCTGGCCTAGCACATCAGATTCTGTATTAGCATCTCCATCAAGTTTTATATATAGCAATTTAACAAAGCCACAAAGGTAAAGTTCATGAAGGAGATGAAAGCCACAGTGATTTACAAACAC
This sequence comes from Bucorvus abyssinicus, assembly GCA_009769605.1. Taxonomy (NCBI): domain Eukaryota; kingdom Metazoa; phylum Chordata; class Aves; order Bucerotiformes; family Bucorvidae; genus Bucorvus; species Bucorvus abyssinicus. The sequence continues at coordinate 68,358,534 of CM020063.1, read as the reverse complement.
TTCTGCCTGTCAGTCTGCTGACAGCTGTTGCGTTTCACATGGCCTCTGTGGCCAGACTACTTCTGTGGAAGTGCTCTATTCTGAAATACTGAATGCCACAGAAGACATAGTTCAATTCTTTGCTATGCTTGAGAACACTGAACTCACATATTACAGAATGACTAGGATATTCACTGAGGAGGAGGAGATTATTTTAGGCACAACTGAGTCATTTACAAGTATCTAAGGGAGGTAAGTGCCACACAGTTACTGTGATGAGAAACAACTAGTGGAATGTAAACCTGAAAGGAGTACTCTCCTGCCCCAAATTCTGCTTAATATTCTTGTTATAGTTCTTGGTTCTCTTTCATGGGCACCCCCTTGCCGTGGGGAAAGAGCTTGTGTGCCCTTGCGAAGTTGAGAGCTATGCTGGTGGTGGCATATGCCTCCGGTAGGGTCTCCCAAGCCTGACAGGTCTCAACTGAAGGGTCAGACAAAGTGTGTCCACGGGCAGGATGGGCTCACTAGCCTTCGGGCAACCATCCTAGGAGAAGGACAACTCTAACTCCAAACCCGGGCAGATGGAGCTCGTTTAGCCCTGTAAGGCCATCCATCTAAGAGAAGGATACTCTAACCAAACCTACGACCTGAGGACTTCGCTGTCACCGTCCAAGCTCGCTAGGCCCTGGCAGATGAACCTCAGGTGTAAAGGGTGGGGCCAGTCTCGCGCACGCTGCGCCTCACCTAAAAAATCCACCGCGCAGGCTTGAAGGGTGTACTCGCGTTTGCAAAGCCCTGTAGCGACAGGCAAGGGACGAAACGGCAGGTGGAAAGATGTCACTGGAAGCCGCAGACCCAACCCTGCATGCAGGCGGTTCAGGACATTGGTCGCTTGAGACTGACCCGGGAGATGACAGTCTCGTTCGGCAGCATCCTGAATGACCAAGCAGCCTTTTTCAAGGAGAGCACTGCTTGCTCCACATGGAGAGGGGCCTAGAAAAGGTGGCCTAACCAAAGCTCATCTCCCTTCCAATCCGGTTGGCTAGCCGCGGCCAACGGACATCTTCTTCTGCGGTCAACCAAAGACAAAGAGACAAAGGCATACACCTGCCTCCAAAGGTGTGTCCAGATTGACACTCGCATGTTGGAACATCAGAACCATGCTCGATACAGCAGACAGTGGGCGTCCTGAACGCCGTTCTGCTATAATTGCTCACGAACTGTCACGACTCAACATCGACATTGCTGCTCTCAGTGAAGTTCGCCTTCATGAGGAAGGCAGCCTTAAAGGACATGGTGCCGGCTACACACTGTATTGGTCAGGCAAACCCAAAACCGAAAGTCATCATTCCGGAGTTGGCTTCATGATTAAAAACTCCATCGCCTCTAAACTTGAAAATTTGCCAACAGGTCATTCCGATCGCATTATCTCCTTACGCCTCCCGCTACACAACAAGCAACATGTTGTTCTCTTCAGCATATATGCCCCAACTCTCCAAGCTGACCCTACAGAAAAAGACAAATTCTACACCGATCTGCGCCGCCTTACTCAAAAGGTTCCTGCAGATGATAAGATCATAATCCTTGGTGACTTCAACGCCCGAGTAGGTAAGAACTCTGAAGCCTGGAAAGGAGTACTAGGCAAGCATGGAGTTGGAAACTGCAATGACAACGGTCGCCTCTTGCTAGAGTTTTGTGCTGAGCAGCAGCTTACCATCACCAACACTATCTTCCAGCAGAAAGACAGCCTGAAGACAACCTGGATGCATCCTCGATCTAAACACTGGCACCTCATTGACTATATCTTAGTGCGCCAGAGAAACGTTCGCGATGTCTGTCACACCCGAGTGATGCCTAGTGCAGAATGTCAAACAGACCACCGCCTTGTGCGCTGCAAACTTAACCTCCATTTTAAGCCCAAACCTAAGAGGGGCGGCATTCTGAGGAGGAGGCTCCAAGTTAACAATCTTCAAACAGCTGCATTGAGAGACAGCTTCCAGGCAAACCTTCAAACTAGGCTTGAAGACTGTCCCATAAACTCTTCTCCTGAAGCGCTTTGGCAACATATTAAAAATAGCATCCTGCAGTCCTCCGAAGAATTCTTAGGGTTCTCCACAAAGAAGAACAAAGACTGGTTTGATGAAAACAATCCAGAGATCCAGGAATTGCTGGCAAAGAAGAGATCTGCTCACCAAGCACACCTCGCTCAACCGTCTTGCCATGTAAGAAAAGCAGCCTTTCGTCTTGCATGCAGTAAACTCCAACAGAAACTTCGAGACATCCAGAACAAGTGGTGGCTCAACCTAGCAAAAAAGACTCAACTATGCGCAGATTTGGGTGACCACAGAGGATTCTATGAGGCTCTGAAAGCAGCGTACGGACCCACACACCAAGTTCAAAGCCCCCTACTCAGCGCAGATGGCCAAACGCTTCTCACAGATAAAACCTCCATCCTGAATCGATGGTCTGAACACTTTCAAACTCTCTTCAGTGCCAACCGTGTAGTCCAAGACTCAGGAATCCAGCTCATCCCAAAGCAAACGGTGAAAAATGAATTGGATATAGCCCCTACTATGGGAGAGACCCTTAAGGCCATACAGCAGATGAAAACCGGCAAGGCAGCTGGGGTCGACGGAATCCCACCTGAAATCTGGAAACATGGAGGCCAAACGCTCCATGCTAAATTTCACGAGCTAGTTGTGCGCTGTTGGGAACAAAGCGAACTACCACCAGATCTCCGTGATGCAATCATCATCACCCTGTACAAGAAAAAAGGAGTAAAGTCAGACTGCTCAAACTACCGAGGCATAACTCTGCTCTCCATTGCTGGAAAAATTCTCGCAAGAATACTATTGAACAGATTGGTACCCGCTATCGCAGAAGAACTTCTACCTGAAAGTCAGTGTGGTTTCAGAGCCAACAGAAGTACCACAGACATGGTATTCGTTCTCAGACAACTGCAAGAGAAGTGTAGGGAACAGAACAAGGGTCTCTATGTAACTTTCGTTGATCTCACCAAAGCCTTTGACACTGTGAGCAGAAAAGGTCTGTGGCAGATCTTGGAACGATTAGGATGTCCCCCCAAGTTCCTCAAAATGATAATCCTGTTACATGAGGGGCAGCGCGGCCAAGTCAGATATGGCGATGCACTCTCTGAGCCCTTCCCAATAGCCAATGGTGTGAAACAAGGTTGCGTTCTCGCACCCACTTTATTCACAGTTTTCTTCAGCATGATGCTCCAAAGGGCCACGGCAGACCTCGACGAACAAGACGGCATTTATATCCGATATCGTACCGATGGGAGCCTTTTCAACCTAAGGCGACTGAAGGCCCACACCAAGACCCTGAATCACCTTGTCCGCGAGCTGCTTTTTGCTGACGATGCCGCCCTTGTTGCCCACACAGAAGCAGCTCTGCAGCGCTTAACATCCTGCTTTGCAGAGGCGGCTGAGCTTTTTGGGCTGGAAGTCAGCTTGAAGAAGACAGTAGTTCTCTACCAACCAGCACCACAAGATGATTACCATCATCCCCACATCACCATTGGCGAGTCAGAGCTTCAGCCAGTCCAGCAGTTCAGCTATCTGGGTAGCATCATCTCCTCAGATGCCACGATCGACAAAGAGATCGACAACAGAATAGCAAAGGCAAACAGAGCTTTCGGAAAACTCCATAAAAGAGTCTGGTGCAATAAACACCTGAAGAAAAGTACAAAGATCAGTGTCTACAGAGCCGTGGTACTGTCTACTCTTCTGTACGGGTCTGAATCATGGGTCATCTACCGCCACCATCTGCGACTCCTCGAACGCTTCCATCAGCGCTGCCTCCGCACAATCCTAAACATCCACTGGACTGACTACGTGACTAACGTTGCTGTCCTTGAACAGGCAGACATCACCAGTATTGAGGCCATGTTGCTGAAAACGCAGCTGCGTTGGGCAGGGCACGTCTCCAGGATGGCGGATCACCGCCTCCCTAAGATCGTGTTCTATGGTGAACTTGCCACCGGCTGCCGCAAGAGAAGAGCTCCAAAGAGGAGATATAAGGACTCCCTGAAACAACACCTCAGCCTAGGCCATATTGACCACCATCAGTGGTCCACCCTGGCCTCCAATCGGGAGATTTGGAGACACACCATACATAACGCTGCTGTCTCCTTTGAGAGCACGCGTAGAATCAAGCTCGAGGAGAAAAGACAGCGCAGAAAGAACCGTGCCTCGACTATACCACCCAAGGAGACCCTCCGGTGTGCTCTTTGCAACCGGTCTTGCCTATCCCACATTGGCCTTTTCAGCCATCAACGCGCTTGCAATAAGCGTGGGCAAAGCCCTTCCCAAATCTTCGTCCGCGAAGCCAAGCCATGATGATGATGGAGTTCTTGGTTGATGCCAAAGAATTGTTTTGAGGAATCCTGCATTCTGGAATTTCTTCCCAAACCCTTGCTGTAATGAGTACTGTTCATATATAAACTACCATATATAAACTAACATAAAAAGGATGGCAAGGGGAGTTGTTATACAAGCAAAAATTAAATTATAATTTAATAAGTATGGGATAACAACAGGAACAATGCAGGGTTTTTGTGTGGTGGTTGTGCATATATGGCTTTGTTCTGAGTTGACTGTAAAGGCAACTCAGCTGCAGACAAGGGAGAAAAGCACAATTTTTTATGATTTTTGTTACATACTGGTTACTCTCTACTACATTATAGCCACCCTATAGAAACAAACAAACAAACAAACAAACAAAACCCAAAATACCTGACAGCCATTTATTTCCCTGCTTGTAAAATGGTGGCATCAGGTTTAGTAAATGTGACCTTGCATTCTTTTCATTGACCTTTTATGCACTTGTGTAGAAATCAGGGTTAATTTACAAAGGACCCTTTGCTAGTTCTTGCTGCCAATTGAAAAGCTTGCCATTATCAACATGTGCATTTCAGGTATTTTTAAACAAAGAAGACAGTATTGCTGCTCCATAGATAATCCCTTTAATTACATAACATTTCTATACTACCTGTTCTGCTCTAGGGAGCTTGACATTCCAGTGGGGATAGGGCAATGGTGCATAAAAGTCAGCTTTCCTATTGCCTTTTCAGTGTTGCTTTTAAGGCAAAGCTAAGCTCTGTTTCAAATGCAAACTGGAGTAATTTTAAATGCTTCACTGGAGATACTCCAAATATGTACAGCTGTAATAAAGTACAATTTAATACCCGACATTTTTATTAGTCTGAAGAGTCAATAAGTCAGTTCAAAAAGGTGATAAAATCATGCAGATGTGGCTATGCAGTTAGGAAGAATACACTAGATATTCTTCAGACACCCAGACACTTAGCTAATGAAAGAGATCATGGTGAAAAAGCCTACCACTGTGTTCAGCATTTGTATGTTTTCTAGGTGAGATATTCTGATCTTTTACAACTCCCTTCTTGTCTCCAATTCTTTGGTTTTAATGCTTGATTCTGTAATTGAACCAGAGATAAACCACTCTGGCAGACAAATATCCTCAAAAGAAACAAAATCTTTCTTCTTCACTCTAAGGATAACTTGCCTTACCTATGCTATAGCAACGTGATATTGCTAAAATGATCTGAACAAGTAAACAAAGAAAGGTGGATAAATTGGGGTAATGTCTTCTATTAGACATTGGGTACTTTTTTTTCCCTTTAACTTTTGGGTCAAATAATTCCACTCACGCTTCATGCTATCTGCAGCTTTCTAAACAGCAGGAACTCTACCATTACCGACTTCTTGCAAGTGGACAAAAAACACTCCATTCTTAAAAACCCAATATAATAGTTATTATCACACAATTTACACTATTGCATATATACTAGGAAGATAAAGAAAACAGTATGTGGTTTGGTAATATTTTCCTACTGCTAGAAATGCCCATTTTAAGCATAAGGTATTCTATTATAGCACTGTTGCCATATATCGCTTTTTGTGTTTCTCATGAGTAGAAGTGTTTTCCTTAGGCACACAATAGCTGTAGATTTTATTTACACAATTACATCAAACTTGTGGGGGGAATTCAGTACATATGACTGGATGAATTCTGGTTTTTATTTAAATCATGTTCAATGATTAGAAAAACAACCCATAAAACTGCAGACAATGAAGTTCACCACTTAGCTATAGTTCTCATTTGGCTGAAAGAGGACAGAAGAACAGCTCTGTTTAGGAAACCATAGCCAAAAAGAGAAAAGAAAAAAAAACCTTTCTTGCTTTTGCATGTAGGGAAGAGTCAGAATTCTCATTTTATTTGGAGATTATTCTGATATTGACTTCAGTGGGGATACTTCAATTTTTATTCACATCAACAAGAGCAGAATAATTTTTTGGCAAATAGTCCTCTTACACTCCACTAAAATCAATGACACTCAAACCACTCTCCATTTTAAACCCAAGGTTTTTTGTGTGACTTTGTAGCATTGACACTTTTGAGATATGAAGGACTTTTTTATGCATAAGTTACACAGTTTGGGTGCGATTCTTTCCCTTTTTGTCACCTAAGGAATTATTCCATTTGTTGTGATGATGGTTTTTATTTTATGGTAGTGTTAAATACAGACATACAGAGGCATATGCAAGATTTAAAACAACACCTCAAAGTAAATACGGTTTGGAAGCATGAACAAAAGCTACTGATACCAGTTCATATTGCTTCCATCTATAATACCTTATGCTTTTCTGTTTTTACAGAGCCCTAGCAGTCCTTTAAAATGTTATTTAAGACCTTCAGAGAAAGCAAAGGCTTGGGAGAGTTATTTGTATGAGGAAGAAGGGAGGCTAGGAAACCCTACACATCCTACAGCTCCGTCACCAGTAATATATATATAATCTATATTTTTTAAGAGTTATTTTTAGAGAAAGATGGCTGCATGCTTATAAAGTCCACAATTAAAGTGATCACCTCTCATTTCACTCTTCTGTCTCACAGGAAATAAGATTCTTTATGCTGATTCAAAGAAACTTAGAAAACAAATATTTAGGCACTATCATTTCCAATTAGGAAGAAAACAACATTTTTAATCCAGACTGACAGATGTCTAAAGATCTAAAGCTGACAGGAAGGAAACTCATATTGTGCCTAATCATGCAGTTGCACTGAATTACTCGTCTGACAAATTCATAGCTATATTAGTGTTTAAAAACTTTGCTTATTAAAACTTGACGTTGCACTGTGACTCGGTTTTAGTAATTCAAGGAAGCAATTGAAAGACATTCACTAATAGCTATATAAATAGGAAACGTTTCATTATTGCAGGAGGAGTCCTTGTAAGCAACTACTTAGAAACATGTGGCTCTTTGTGGCTGGCCTTAAAGACTTCAGGGGGGACAGGAAGAATTAAAAAGAAAGGGTTCATTTGGGAAGTCTACAGGGTCCCCCAGAGTTTTTCATCCGGCTTAGTGGTCTGTAGGTAGAAAAAGATTCCAGCCTTTGCAGAGGTTAACTGTGCTGTACTTCTGATGTAGTTTGGACTGCAGAGAATGCAGAAGGCAGATTTGAGACCTTGTAAAGAAAAATGGCCCCATCGTAGAGTAAAGGAAAAGCTGAATAAACATTTCATAGGAGAAACTGGGTGGAAAGCAGGTCTCCAGTAAGAAGTGTAGCATTTACATGTAAGTATGTGTCATATGTATACAAACATTACTCCATGAAATGAGATTTTCCTCACAGTTTGCATGGGATATACTACGTAAAAAGTGAAGGATTTGGCCAATCTCAGAAGCACTGTTAATACATAGCCAAAAGAAGAATAGCCCATCATCTGTTTGACTGTTTTCTGTAAACTCTGTGAGCGTACCGGAATATTATGATACTATACGTGTGTGTATGTAAAGTCACTACTGAAAACATGAACATAAAATTTTGAGAGTTTTATCACCATCAGCTGCAACTGTTAGCTTTCAGAGACAGTAGGCTGTCAAAAAAAGTGATGGAGAAAAGAAAATGTTAGCTCCCAGATACTAATGGAGATTACACAGTGCAAAAAAAAATTACTCCATGGGGAAATCATCGTTTAATGGAAAAGTGTTACACAACATTTCTTATGATATTCCTTCGCTGCAAATGAGTTTCAGAAAACAGATAATGTTCCATTTTGCCACTATGGGATGCAAAGAGCATTGAGGCGTTTGAAGAGAACTTAAAAGGGTTTCCAGATGTTTTTCACTCTAAATTTCTAGTTCAGGTATGACAAAGATGGCACTGCTAAAGGGGCTCTGCCACTGTCCTTTAGAAGAACCTATATTTCATTTCAATGCTCTTACATAAACCTGTTCTTATGCATGATCCAGCTTGGCATGATTTATTCTTCAGTTAAAGAAACAGTTTAATGAAATGGTTTTACAGAACAAACTATGGCAGAGGAAGAAATAAACATTGATTTTTGTATATAGAGGTACCTCAACTGGAAGAAAAAAATTGACATCAAATATTTAAGAACTAACTCACCTTATTTTTCAAGTTTAGCTACCTTCTGATAAGAAAAGGAGAGTGAGCAGTTAATATTTCAACAAGAGCTGAAGAATAGTGTTTTTCCCACACAGACTTTAAAATAGAAGGTCATCCTTTATCTACCATCTTGAGAAGGTGGTTGATCTATATACACTTTTACTACAGAAGCCTATAAATATCTTCCTATTTGGAAAGCCAGGGAGACTGGGCATAGGAAAATCTCAACTGAACTTGCTTTGCTACTGGTGTACCAAACTCAGCAAGTCGCTTTTTATTGGTAGTCAACCTGGACATCAGAATTTCGCTGCTTACTACAGTTCCAGCCTTTCACACCGCTGTAGCTATGGAAAGAAAAGCTAAAGGAATGATTTACCTATACAGGAAGCAACAACAGTCTAAGATACAGAAATCCCAACCAGTCTCATAATATAGGACTGTAGTCCGAAGTCTCACAAAAGCAAATGGGTTACTCACGGCTAGCTTGATTTTTGTTCACGTATATTTTCTCTTCATTGCTACCCTCCCTGTACATATATCCAAAGTTATTGAATCTTACTGTTACCCTAAACATATAATAGACAAAAACCTCAGATAAAACAGCAGTGTAATTTAAGTTTAAAAAGCTCACACAGCAAACTGTACTTACCACCCTAACTACCTTTTTTCAGTTTTGGTTCTGGTTTTGGTGCTTCTTTTATATTAAATTGCAGTGGCTTATTACTCACTGCACAATAGAATCCCCCTCTGTCAGAAGAGGAAGCACAGAGATTGAAACCTGTCAATCAGGATGATGCAGTAAAGAAGTTTCAGAAGAGTTCTTTCAAAGGATAAGAACTCCAGTAAAAATATAAGGCAAGGAAGTGGGATTATTCCCTGTCCAGTTTTGAAGGACATGTGCTTAACAAGGAAGCACAGATTAAAAAGCAAGAGGAAAAGGACAACAGGCCTTAAGAAATAAGTCCCTGCTCACTGCACGGGGGTTGGGGCGGTGGGGGGATGGACTAGATGACCTTTAAAGGTCCCTTTCAACCCAAAACATTCTATGACTCTGTGATTAATGACCACTCACTTGCTGGGTAATCTCCATGCTTAAAAAGCAAACGGGGAGACCCTGGCCCTTACAGTTTGGCTGTAGCAACCAGGCTCTTTCAAATACTTCAGTATATAGACTGCATAAGTTATGCTTCATTGCTTTCCTTTCCTATCTGAGTTCTTATCTTTTGTGGATCCGTAGAGGATAACGACAGCGTACTCTAAGAGGGCACTGTGAGAGTACTACCAGAGACAGAACTCAATGCTATTTGCCCCACAAATACAGAGCCTGACAGCCTTCAGGGTTACAGCTCAGCCATATCCTTGTTCTTCTCTGAAAATCTGGCATAAGCCTTCATGATATCACTGCATTAGAGCTTACCTAAATACCTCATCTGAAAGCTGTTTTGAGCATATACAATTTCTAAATTTGATTGGAACTGTTCTTTAGTTCCAGTATTGTTTCAAGTTTATGCTTTACACTATGGAATAGAATGTTTAATGAAACATTTCACCTGTTGTTGCTGTGTCATAGGGGTTTTTTCCTAACTTGTTTCATGAAATAATCCCTAAATGGATCTGCCACTTCCTTTAAACATATTTAAAAAGATCCATCAGGATGACCCAGAGGGACAAATGAAGCAGACTTTGTAGCAACAGTGTTTGATTTAACCTTTTTGTGTAAAAAAAAACTCCAAAGAACAATTCCTTGGTGTTGAATGTGGCTTGTTTGTCTTAATACCATTATACCTCTGTTTCCCTAAATCAGACTAAAATTCTTGTGCTTAGCAGCTCAGTAAGAAGCAGAAAAGTTTGCAGAATTAAAATTTTTGTCTAATTAGATTAAAATTTTCTTAAACAAGTCAGTGGAATACTTTGTATTTAGTATAATCAAGAACAGTTAAAGGAAACAGATAACCATTTTTTCTTAACGGAAATGGAAGGACAGTACACAATTCTCTGACTTCATGATGGCATTTGCTGGCACAGATAATGTTTACATTTCTCTGAAATCACAAAAATATTCTTTTTGTTCCAACTTGGCTCATATTCCTCATGTTCCTGCAATTTAACTGTGTGAAGTGCCCTCAGCATCTGTGAATGTCTCTGGACCACAACAGATAAACCATAAAATCTTTGATGAAACCATTAGGAGCAAATATATCAGTGGCTTCTATCCATTTTTAATAAAAAATATCTACTTAAAACCAAACATTTCTGTTCTTTCATTCACATTAATGCTATGGTTGTTGCTTATTGTTAAAAGTTCTATTGCAAGGGGATAAAATAATAGATGGTAACAGTGGTGTGGTCTATGGTATATAATTGTATGAATCTCATGAAAACACAGAGCCATACCACTTATTTAAAAAGTATCACTTGTCAGGATTCAGGAGCAGTAAAAATTGCTTACTGGAGAAAAGCGGTCTTTCTTGTCCTAAAAGACTTTTTTAGAAATCTAATCTTGTCTATTTCTTATTTGTTTTATAGTTTGGGTTCATTTCTCCTTCATATTGCTCTAAAATGAGAAATTGAAAATAAAGTCAATGAATCTAGTGAGGTGTCTCAGGTCGTATCAATGTATAATGCAATCTTTCCCAGGACAAAAAGATGGTATTGGAAAGTATGAGTACTGATACTGCTCAAGATGAAGCCCTGGCATCTCAGTGTAGTTAAGGCAACCATGTATTTTCAGTATTTCGCACATGACATCTATCTCTAAGCCAACCTGATAAGCAAAGAAGCGGGAAAATAAACTCTGTGAGGAATATTAATCTGAACTTATTGCTGGTTTATTTCTTATGATGGTGTCGTGGTTTAGACCCAGCTGGCCAGCAAGCACTGGCCAGCCATTCTCTCACTGTATGTCACCAGTTGGCTGAGGCAAGCCAATCACGGAGACGTGTCCTCTCCTATCCCTAAAACCCCTCTCCCCTGCACCGGGAGAGAAAAGGGTTAAAAAGCGGAGATAGGAAAAGGAAGAAAGAATTTGTGAGACCTCTGAACGTTTGGAAAACTGAAACAAAGTTTAATAACACCAGAACAAAATATATTATATGCAGGGAAAAAAACAATGCAATATTGGAGGGTTTGTACGGGATGGAGCAGCGAGGGTTAAACACGAGTTGAGGGAAAGAAAAATACTGCGGCAGTGTCCAAGATTGCGCCAGCCACGTGGGCTCTCTCTCGTGGAATGGAACAAAGGAGCCGCGGCTGTTACGAATGCCGGGATCCCGCGTGAAAACCGCGGGCTGCGCTGTCCTACCGGTCTAGTCATGCGAGTTGAAGAAAAGAAAAGCAGCAAAAGCGGCGGCGTTAGCAGCAGGGAAAGAGCAGCCCCAAGGCACGGGTCTCCAGTGGCGGGGGGTCTGTCCCAGGCGGAGCGGGGGTTTCCCGTGGTGACTGCTCTGCTCCGGCAGCGCGGGGTGCTGTAGCCACAGGCAGGCGGGTGCACAGGCAGGCAGGCGAGTTCCTCTGGAGGTTTGAGCCGAGGGCACACAGACTGTAAGGTCCCTGGAGCCAAGCCGCGAGCCTGGAAAGCCTTTTTTCCGGGAGAGAAGCTGCAAGTCCATGGCGCCCCTCGGAGTGCAAAGCAGGAAGTGTACAGGAGGTCCTGCGGAGTCCCAAGAGAGAGTGTACGGGACGCCCTCAGAGCGCAAAAAGCCTGCAAAGAGTGCGTGGCAAATGCGATACGCGCCTCTTAAAGGGACAGACGCTCACGAGAAACTTTTACAACCAATGAGAGGTGCTAAACGTAACATGGGAGGTAACAGTCCAATTGGTCAGTTTAAAGCAAACCTTCCAAACTGGGTTTTTTTTCCCTCAAACTGGGACACTCTAGAAGGAGAAAGTACAACAAACGGCTTAAAGGTCAAGACAAGGGACAGGGAGGGCTCACTTACCAGTTATGGTCACCAGCAAAAGACAGACCCAGCTTGGGGAAACAAAATCAGTTTAATTTAAACAACAAAATCACTACCAAATCACCAATCCAGTCAGAGAAGGACAATGAGAAAAAACAACAGGATCTTAAATAGATTTTTCCCCCACCTCTCCCTTCTTTCCTGGACCCAGTTTTCTACCTCCTTCCCCACCACGTGGCACAGGGCAGGAAGAGGATGGGGGTTGCAGTCAGTCCCAGTCCATTCCATGTTACTTCTGCCTCTCTTTCCTCTTCAAGGGAAACACCCCTCACAGTTCGCTCCTGTGGCAATATGGTATTCCTCCCATGGGAGACAGGTTTCCGTGAACTCCTCCAGCTACTGTGGGTGTCTTCTGCGGGCAGCGGTTCTCCTGGCGATGAACTGCCTGAGCACAGGACTCCCTCAGAGTCACGGCCTTCTTCAGGAGTAGTCCCCTGCTCCAGTGTGGGCTTCTCCATGGCCTGAAAACAGACCTCTCCTCTGGTGATCTCTGAGGACTTGAGGACTCAAACTGCCATCTTGCCACAGACCGGAGAGAAATGGCTGTTCCGGAGTGCCTCTCTGACCCCTTCCTCACTAACCTGGGTGACCACATGGTTGTGTCTCCTTCTGTCCTATGCACACCCCCGGCCCCCACCCCCTGCCCTCCAAAACAAAAGAGAGCTCCCAAAACAAAGGCTCTTGCCAACCAAATTTCCCCTCTTAAATATGTTTATTCACAGAGGCGCTGATTAGCTCAGCCTTGGCCAAAAGTGGTGCCACCTTGGAGGTGGCGGAGCAAGGGAGGGCCGTTTTCACAAAGCTTCTTACAGAGGCCACGCCAGCAGCCCTTCGTCCACTACCAAAATCGTGCCAGGCACAAGCCAGCAGCCTCCTCCCCCCACTACCGAAACCCCACCAGTCACAAACCCAACACAGATGTTTTATAAATATCTCACCACACATGCTGCCAAAAGTCTTGCATTTAATGAGTGACCCAAATCTTTTCCCCATATATCCTACTCTGCCCTAGTGAGGCCACATCTGGAGTACTGTGTCCAGTTCTGGGCTTCCCACTTTAAGACAGACAGGGAACTACTGGTGAGAGTCCAACTGAGGGCTACAAAGATTATTAGGGGACTGGACCATCTCTCTTACAAGAAGATGCTGAAGGTCCTGGACCTATTTAGCCTGGAGAAGACAAGACTGAGAGTGCATCTATCACAGAATCACAGAATCACAGAATCACAGAATCACAGAATCACAGAATCATCTGGTTGGAAAAGACCTTTAAGATCATCGAGTCCAACCGTTCACCCTGCACTGCCAGGGTCCGTTAACCATGTCCCTCAGCACCACATCTACACATCTTTTAAACACTTCCAGGGAAGGGGACTCCACCACCTCCCTGGGCAACCTGTTCCAATGCTTAATGACCCTCTGTGTAAAGAAATTTTTCCTGATATCCAACCTACATTACCCCTGATGCAACTTAAGGCCATTTCCTCTCATCCTGTCATTTGTAACAAGGGAGAAGAAACCAACCCCCTCCTCCCTACAACCTCCTTTCAGGTAGTTGCAGAGAGCGATAAGGTCTCCCCTGAAGCTCCTCTTCTCCAGACTAAACAATCCCAGTTCACTCAGCCATTCCTCACAGGACTCGTGCTCTAGACCCTTCACCAGTTTTGTTGCCCTACTCTGAACCTACACAGCAGTTCCATGTCCTTCTTGTAGTGAACACAGTACTCAAGGTGTGGCCTCACCAGTGCTGAGTACAGGGGAACAATCACTTCTCTCCTCCTGCTGGCCACACTGTTTCTGATACAAGCCAGGATGCTGTTGGGCTTCTTGGCCACCTGGGCACACTGCTGGCTCACACTCAGCTGGCTGACAACCAACACCCTCAAAGCCTTTTCCAGTGGGCAGCTTTCCAGCCACTCCTCCCCAAGCCTATAATGTTGCAGGGGGTTGTTATGGCCCAAGTGCAGGAGCTGGCACTTGGCCATGTTGAATCTCATACAGTTGGCCTCGGCCCATCAATCCAGCCTGTCCAGGTCCCTCTGTAGAGCCTCCCGATCTTCAGGCAGATCAACACTACCTCCCAACTTAGTGTCATCTGTGAACTTACTGAGGGTGCACTTGATCTCCTCATCCAGATCATTGATAAAGATGTTGAAGAGAACAGGTCCCAATATTGAGCCCTGAGGAATACCACTGGTAACTGGCCACCAGCTGCATTTAACTCCATTCCCCACCACTCTCCAGGCCTGGCCATCCAGCCAGTTTTTTATCTAGCGAAGTGTCCACCCATGCAGGCCATAGGGAGACAGTTTCTGCAGAAGAATGTTATAAGAAACAGTGTCAAAAGCCTTACTAAAGTCCAGGTAGACAACATCCATAGCCCTTCCCTCACCCACTAAATGAGTCACCTTGTCGTAGAAGGAGATCAATGCTTATAAATATCTAAAGGGAGGGTGTCAAGAGGATGGGACCAGACTCTTTTCAGTGGTGCCCAATGATAGGACAAGGGGCAACAGGCACAAACTAGAACACAGGAAGTTCCACTTGAACATAAGGAAGTGACAGGCTACCCAGAGAATGGAAGTATCCTCATGTGGAGTCTCCTTTTCTGGAGATATGCAAAACCAGCCTGGATGCAATCCTGGGTTTCCTGCTCTAGGCGAACCTGCTTTAACCGGGGGGTTTGACTAGATGATCCCCAGCGGTGCCTTCCAACACCTACCATTGTGTGATTCTGTGATATCCTGTAGCATTGTCTCTGGATTAATATTATAAATCCCTAATATCTGAACAAACCCAACGCTAATAAAGTCTGTGACTTTATGCCAAAATATCTTCAAAAAAGATCTGGAAAAGTAGGAAGTTTTTCTTATTATTTAGTGAGGGGCCAAACACTATATTAATCCTCTATCTATTAGATTGGTAGAGCAGTAACCATCTATTTTTCCTGTAATACCTATGTGTAGGGAAATAATTTAATAATTTAGAAATCTATGCATTTTAGCTTAAAATGTCCTAGTAGACTTTCTTTCCTTCATTTGAAATTTGACCAGTTACTGCTGTATTCATATATAGGAAAAGATACTATCCTTCCTGAAGCTGACTCAACTGCACAAGTCTATTGTCTAATTAAACAAACAAACAAACAAACATGTAATCGAAATCTTATAAAGTCTCCCAAAAGCAAGTAATTCACAAAGGTAAGTGGAGGAATCATGTTCCTCTCTTTGATACATACAGTATTATTTTATCGCAAAGTAAATATTTTCATTAATGTTTTGGGTCATTTGTATTTATTTTGCAAATATTTCACAGGATTTGAATTCTAGATTTTTCATATACGTTTGTTGAAGTTCTTTCTCTTAGGGAAAATGAAAGTTAGTGTGATTCTTTTTTGTTTATGAGTTGATGTTTCAGGAAGCAGCTGTATTTATTATGCAAAAGGAATAATTTCTTTCAGAAATAAAAAAAAAATCTGAGACAACACACATGTTGAGTCTTGCCACAGAAAAATCTGATAACTACACAGAAGTCAGCATCCTAGCTTTCCAGAAACTCTGTAGGTAAGAACATTGACTGGACACACTGCTAAGGCTGATGTCCCATCTGTAGCCCTCATTGACAGTAAAGCGCCAGTCAGTTTGTGGAAGGATGGTGAGCTCTGCAGACTTCTGGCATCCTCTCCAAACTGAGACAGGTATCTAAGTTATGACATTTTTGAGGTTTCACCTTCATTACATTTTTGTGAAGTCTCTGTGTTAAGACTGGCATATGACTGGTTTTCTTAGGCTGGGCTTGATAAAACGAAGTGTAACTGCATTACTGTTACAAATAACACGTTTCTTTATGTCCTTCCTCTTTAGAAAAATCAGTAAGACATTGTTTGTGTTAGACAGCTCCAGAGGAGATGGAAACCCAGATATCCTTGAGGTAATGTAAAGGTTTTAATCGGGTTTGATGAAGCTTTCTCTGTTTTCACAACATATTCAAAATAACCTGTTGGTGTAATTGCTGCTCTGAAAGAACTGCCCTTACTTTCCTTGCTCGGATTACCAGACTGTTTTTTAAATATATACAACTGTGCAGTATATATGTTAGAGCGAAATTTTACAGAAGGGAAGAAAAAGAGAGAGTATTTGTACAAGACTGCAGTGGTTGTAAGAATGGGAGAGATTCCAACGGGTTAGCTTTTTAGCTTGCAGTAAATTTTCCTACATGGAAAGTGTGGAAAGGATATAAATATAAACTGGTTTGTCAAAACTATTGCCATCATGGGGAAGTGGTGATTAGATGTCTGATAAACTCAGAAATTGAGAAAACTAGTTCCGAAATTTCACTTCGAAGTAAGTTTAATGATAGGCAGTGGGCTAAAAGAAGGTTTACATTTATTCATTAATCAGTTGTTAAAATTTTGATGTGTTCCATTATGAATCTACCTGAACATGCATCAGAGAGTGATAATTTTTCATCGTTGTTTACCTAAGCACAGCTGATGTGTAGCAAATAGATAGTAACCTCAAAAGTCATCTCATTGAAAAAGCACTCAGTTCAGCATTTGACTGTTGCTTTCAGGTATATAAGAAGTTGATTGCGAGATGTCAATAAATCAGTGATCAAAAAATTGATGCAATGAAATTGAAATATGTAAACACCTTTAAAAAATAAATGCTTACAGATTTTTTCTTTGGATACATACTATTGTACTGTAGCTTTATGTATCACAACGTCTTTTTCTAACACCTGCCACCACAAGGATGTGCAAATAACATCTACATTATGCAGAGAGCAGGCAGTTGTCCTGTGCAGCCTCCATGGAGATCTTAAGCATGATGAAGAATATTTTGCTGAAAACCCACACTATGAGGAATGCTATCTTAACTTATTTTAAAAGCGGTTGTGCACTCAGAGCTCCTTTAATAACTTGACATGGAAAACTGATTAACTCACTGTATTGTGGTGCAATTATCCTTGGAAAATTATGCATAGCTACTCCTCTCTTAATAACATAGCAAGGAGTTGGACAGGTGATGCCTTGACAAGTCAATTACTAAATGCTCCTGAACTGGGGGAAGATTAGAGTAGAAGATATGGATAGACTTAGAGAAATTATAAACTATAGGACTAGAATAAGAACATGATACTCCTCTGAAAGATCTTGAATGGTGTAAACAACAAAAGAAAGACCCTTCAGGAACTGTGTAACAAAATTCATTGAAAAGAGAACTTCATCTAAACACCAGGCAATATTTCCTGGGAACTCGACTAATGGGACAGTTTATAAGGAAAATTCTTTTGCCGGAGTCATTTAGAACTAGTCTGGAGCAAAGACTGACATGGTAGTGGAAAAGATGATCTAAGTCCTGTGATTTATTTTAACTGGAAAGTTTTTGGGTTTGTTTTGTTAGGGCACCTTTCCTTCATGGTGAGGTCTTAGAAGGCTTGTACAGCTGTTTTCTGACTTTCTTGTGTCTGGCACAGTGTATAAATTAAATAACACTTAACACATGGTACTTGGGACATACAGTGTTCATGTAGCTTTCTGCTCTTTTCAGCCACTACAATTGTACCATCAATACTGTGCTCCAACTTTAGTCCTAGACTGAGAAGAAAAGAAACTGTACCTGTTTGCCACTTGATGTGTGCTCCACTTTAAACTACAGTCTAAAAATAAGTTGTGTTAATACATTTGGTATTTCAGAGTGGGAATGAATTAAGATTTAGGGATGGATTTTTAACATTGACCTCATTTTAGTGCTAGCCATCTCCTTCACATTCGCTTTAGAAAAAGACCACTGTATAGTCAAGCATAAATGAACACAGTGGGATGGATTTTCAGAATTAACCCAACAAAAGTTATCCTAACTTCAAGAGCAACAGAGTGAAGCCAATGCTGGATGCTTTTGAAAGTCCTAGCCAGGAAGTTTTACGAATATAGAACAATATACAATACTAGCTGTATTGTTGCTATGTAGTGGGAAAACATGTATTTATATGCCAGCTTAATGCCATGCAAGTGTTTCTGTTGAATTGTTTGGAGTGGAGGCACTATGTCATGACAAAGGCTAAAAAGCACTATTCGATTCACTACTCACTACTATGTTCCTTTGATTTCAGCTATGCTAATGTTAATGCTTTCAGGAACAGGCTCTTTTTTTGAACAGTTAGCAAAAAGTAAGTACTAGAGACTCCTTAACAGCTTACTTTTCTGTTAGGTCTATTCTTGATGCTCAACATTCTGTTTTTCCTAAGTCCTTCTTCATTCTCTTGTGACTTCCCTGATGCTGAAACTTGTCATGCTGGATAGGTATTTGGACAGAAAGAATCAAATACACCAAGGATATATTTGTCTTCAGATGTGAAGGCAGCACATGATAAACCAAGTAGGTTATATTTTCTCAGCATAACTACTATAACTGCTCTTGAAATCATGAAATCATTTCAACATATGCATGGGATGAAAGATACTAGGAAATCAAAGGGGGAAAACAAAGATAAAAATGTCTTGAGAACCTAAATCTTGTGGCAAAAGATATGAAGCACTAACTAAGCAGAAAATATGGGAAGAGTATAAATAGCTGAAGCATGTGAATATCAAGAATACCATGGAATCACTAGTGCCACAGATAAGGGCATGACTATAACTATCAGGATGGAACTGAAAGGGGAAGATGTAGACTGAGCTTCAGGAAGAGACCCACTAGCCAGGAAGATGGTCAGAAAAACTAAATAAGTCCTTTTATTTTCTAACTTGTAGGATTTAAGTAGGTAGATTTTCCATAAAACTTGCCTGCTCTGATTTAGGAAGAATAAACTGGCTGTGATTCAACTAGATATGTATGTAAGAGTTTTGCTCTAGAAAGAAAATTACATATTCTGCAATTTATTAAATTTGTAGTTTTGTATAGGACATACTATAAGTAGCCCCTTACATTAAAGCCTTTTTCCAGCTAGAAAATTGGTACATTTTGTTTCTTTTTTATGACTCTGTGTGTTTTGCTTCTCCGCTTTACATTTTTTGAAGCCTTTCCATGTTTCACGGACTGTGGGATAAAAGCAGAGATCATCTGTTCCATTCTTAGAAAAAGAGAAAATGGCTGCTCATGGCTTGGATGGGTGTACTCTTCACTACATAAAAAGGTGGCTGGATGGCCGGGCCTGGGGAGTGGTGGGGAATGGAGTTAAATCCAGCTGGTGGCCAGTTACCAGTGGTGTTCCTCAGGGCTCAGTATTGGGGCCTGTCCTCTTCAACATCTTTTTCAATGATCTGGATGAGGAGATCAAGTGCACCCTCAGTAAGTTCACAGATGACACCAAGTAAGATGGACTTGTCGATCTGCTTGAAGATCGAGAGCTCTACAGAGGGACCTGGACAGGCTGGATTGATGGGCTGAGGCCAACTGTATGAGATTCAACATGGCCAAGTGCCAGCTCCTGCACTTGGGCCACAACAACCCCCTGCAACATCACAGGCTTGGGGCAGTTTCTCTGGAAAGTTGCCCACTGGAAAAGGCTTTGAGGGTGTTGGTTGTCAGCCAGCTGAGTGTGAGCCAGCAGTGTGCCCAGGTGGCCAAGAAGCCCAACAGCATCCTGGCTTGTATCAGAAACAGTGTGGCCAGCAGGAGGAGAGAAGTGATTGTTCCCCTGTACTCAGCACTGGTGAGGCCACACCTCAAATACTGTGTCGAGTTTTGGACCCCTCACTCAACAAGGGCACTGAGGTGTTGGTGCATGTCCAGAGAAGGGCAACAAAACTGGTGAAGTGTCTAGAGCACAAGTCCTATAAGGAGCGGCTGAGTGAACTGGGATTGTTTAGTCTGGAGGAGGCTGAGGGGAGGCCTTATTGCTTTCTACAACTACCTGAAAGGAGGTTGTAGGGAGGAGGGGGTCAGTCTCCTCTGCCATGTAATAAATGACAGGACAAGAGGAAATTGCCTCAAGTTGCACCAGGGGACATTTAGGTTGGATATCAGGAAAAATTTCTTTACAGGCTGGGTTGTCAGGCATTGGGAAAGGCTGCCCAGGGAGGTGGAGAAGTTCCCATCCCTGGAAGTGTTTGAAAGCCATGTAGATGTGGTGCTGAGAGACATGGTTAACGGACCCAGGCAGTGTAGGGTGAATGGCTGGCCTCAATGTCCTTAAAGGTCTTTTCCACCCAAATGATTCTGTGATTCTGTGAGCACCTTGTCCTCTCAGCTCACAGGGCCACCAAAGCCCTCAAATCTTCCCCTCTGTGTATCACCTTTTCCGAGCTGCTCTTCTTTCATGCAGTCAGAGGCATTCCTGTGATTTTGGCACGAGTGCATGACTTGTTGGGGATGTTGTGATTAGATTACTGGGTACTGGGGCAGGGAAAACAGAGCGGTCATTGAAGTTATGTGGTACTTCTTTGGCCTCTGCTTTGCTTGCTTGCTTGTCTGTCTTGTTGTTGGAAGTTTGGTTGGTTGCTTTGTGGCCATGTTGCACAACAAGTAACGATCATACGATGAAATTAGAGGAGGGCTTGTGATAATGTAACACATTCAAGAGTCTTTTTTCTATTTGCTTGCGATGACATGGGGTAACTTACATTGAAATGTCTGATGAAAATGAAGAACCTTGGGACATACAAACAATTAAAGGCCATGCTGTTCTTTCTGACTCTCTCTAGCACGCTGTACTCATTTATAAATGAAACCACTTTAACCCCTGAACAGCAGTCTGCACTCAAATCCTCTGTGCAGAAGCAAGGAGAAGGGCCCTGCAACACGACGAGCAATCTTGTCCTTTAATTGTTTAGACCATAGTGTGCCATTGGTTTCTAGGCAGAGTTTGTGAGATCCTCCTGGGGCATTCTGGCCATTTCAGCCCAAAACCTCGGCTGCAAACCATATCAGAAATCTCAGTAACATTGCAAAGCTCAAAGCAAGGAGGGGAGATTTTTATTTCCAAATAAAATTGATTTCACCCATTCACATGCATGCTGTCAAGTCCACCTATGCGCAAGCAGTGGAATGTGCATTTCCACCTAGTCTGGACAGCGGACAAGAGCCACGACCTTTGGAGGCCACCTCACACCACCAGGATTGTCCCTGCCTGCGTGTCCTGAGAAGCTGCACATAGATGAGATCTTGATGAAGTGCTTCTGGGAGTGCCATCCACACCTGCCATTCTCACAGCCCATTTTCTGCCACACCTGAGGCTTTCACACTTGAATGCTCCCCTTCATACTTGGACACGCCAATCAACAAACACAGAAAACTGAAACGCCAATAGTGGGCACAGGCAAAGTGATGGGGTATGGAGTGGGGCAGTGGCATTACGCTAACCCCAGATGTGTGTGCTGGGACTGCAGGGCAAGTGCCTTGGGAAAAGATGGCCAGTCGTGATGTCCCAAAGCGATGGGTTCTGTTGTCACCGAGGATGAGCTGCCATCTAGCAATGCATTGTAACCAGGAGATCCTCGTTGCCAGTATCCAGACGCTGAGTCCCACCCAGCTGGTTTGTGCCCACAGTCCAGCTGAGCAGTTTGTGAGGCTGGAGTGCTGAGTGAAGATGAGCAACTGCTGTTGAGTTTAGAAAGTTGCTCCTTTCAACTCACCCTTCGTGATGCCAGAGCTAGCAAAGCGTTGTCCCTAGCCGTGCCAGGTTCAGGCAGCCGGGACACCCAGGAGGCAGCTTGCAGCAGCAGAGGTGAGCTGGGCAGGGATCCCTCACCCTGGGCAGCTGGGAGGGTTTCCATCTTGAGGCACCTGGATATTTCTTCCAGCCCTCCCTAGGCCAGCCAGTGACCATGGCCTCTCTTCCTTTTCTACTGTGACACTGGCTGCTGCAGCGTCAGTGGGAGGGAGCACCTTGTCATCGCCAGCTCCCCCCAGCCCACTGCAGTGAGTGGAGGGCATGGCCATGGAGGTGGAGGACCGCTGCCTAGTATGCCTGGACAGCTGGGATGATGATGCCTACGTGATGCTATGCCTGCACCAGTTCTGTTATGGGTGCATCCTGCGGTGGTCATAAGAACAAGCCTGAGTGCCCCCTGTGCAAGAGGAGAGTGCGATCCATTGTGCACTCAGTGCGGGCAGATGACAACTTTGAAGAGGTCGTCATCAGATCATCTGGGCACACATTAGTGCCAGTTGGCCCATGCCAGGCAGGAGGAGTGCCCAGGCACCCAACCACCCACAGCCCACCTCGTCCTGTAACACCCCAGCCACTGGCAGTGGAGTCGGTGCCCAGGGCTCCTGTGGGTGGTCTCCAGCCCAACACCTGGGCATCCCTTTTTGACAAACACCCAGGGCTCCTCCACCACCTTCTGCCCTGGCTGCAAGAGCAGCTGTGGCTGATCTTTGCAGAAGTGCCTTCAACAGCAGGTGTGATGGAGGACCTCGTCCTGTCTGCCATGGGCCTCTTTGGGCTGGATGAAGAGGCCTTGGTTCATCTGCTGGAGATCAGCCTCCAGAATAGCACAGCATTTGTCCAGGAGTTTATCCATGTCACTGTTCAATGGTGCAGCAGGGAGGCCCACCATCTGCTGGGGCTTGAGGATGGCCATGCTGCTGAGAAGCGGGAGGACAGCCCCAGAGCTGCCCCCCATTCTGCTGCATCCTGAAGTGGGTCTCCTGCCCTTGGCCCAGCCCCCTCCAGCAGCGCTCTGGAGCTGAAGAAGGGAGTGGCCCAACAACTCAACTAGTGGTCTTCCCATCAGCCCCTGCAATCTCCCAGTTCCCACCCACAGGGAGCAGAAATTGCTGCACAGGGATCTGCGGCAGGCTGTGACGTTTTCCTCCACTCCAGATGGGGCAGCAAACTTGCTGCTGAGAACTCTGAAGTGGAGGCCCAGCAGCTTCCAGGATGCCTCCAGTTCCCGAAGAGGCGACTTCACTGGCAAAACTAGAGCCTAGCACCAGGAGCTGCCACAGCTAGGGCCAGGCCAGCAGCAGGGACACATGCCAGTCCCCAAGTCAATCAGAAGGCTCTCAGTCATCTAGGTCTTTCACTGAAAATAAATTGCCCAAAGGCAAGTGCTGCCCAGCTCCAAGCATGCCTTTCTGCAGCTGGTCCTGGGGCAGATGTTTTCACCTAGGGATCTACCATGCCAGACCACATCCCATCGCTCATCACCCCAGGCCTGGCCTCCTCCTCACTGCACCCTCTGCCCCCATATTCCAGCCTGCACTGCAAGATGCAGCCTTGCTATGGCCATAACCAAATCTCTCCTCCTGTGTGGAGTCACAACTTGCTGCTGCTCTCTGCATCACCCCAGGACTACCCCCTGCCAAGGCAGGAGCCCCAAGACGTTAACAAGGAGAAGCGCAAAGCCCTGCACCCAGGGAGGGACCACACCAGGCACAGGTACGTGCATTGCACTGCCTGCCTGGAAAATAGCTTTGCAGAAGGAGCCCTGGAGGGGCTGGTGAGCACCAAGTTAATCAAGGGCCAACAATGTGCCCTTGCCACAAGGAACACAATCAGGGTCGTGGGCTGAATTAGGAGGAGTTTTCTTAGGTCAAAGAAGGTGCCTGGCCATCTGGGAGGAGGCCAGCTACGTGATGCCATGCTTGCACCAATTCTGCTACTCATGCATCCTGCGGTGGGCTCAGAGCAAGCCCGAGTGGTAATCTAGGAAACTGCCACAGCAAAAACTAAAAGCATTAAAATTACAGCAGATTCTTTCTTGTAAACCTCTCACTGCTGCTGTGATCAGTTCCTTTACTGTATAAAGAACAGCCTCTTACTCTTCATCTTAAATAGTATTTGTGAGTGTTACTCGTCACAAATCTAAAACAGCACATCAATTCTGAAAATGACTGGTTGCCTTGATCAGAACATTTATCTGGTTTTGATAGGATAAAATAGAGTTTCAAGTTTTAGACTAATTGAAAATATATTTTCCTTGGCAAACCAGAATGAAGATACATCAACTCTATTTTTGTAAAATGTTGATTAAAACATATTTGCTGTATATCTGTTGAAGGACTATCTGTTTAATGACAAGTATATCTGGGATAGAGAGATTTAAATACTTTTACAATGAAACCACAGAGGAAGAACATAATTTCACTGCTAGGCATTTTCAGGGAGTGTGTGTGGAGAGTAGATATTTGCTAGGACTATCTGGAAGAACGCAAGAAAATACAGGACTCGAGACAGACTATTACTGTCGCTCAAAAGCAGACAATTTTTTATTCCTGGAAAAGTGTCTGTGAAGTCGGTGAACAACCACATCTACCACCATGTGCCTTCTGCCAGCAGATAAGATTCCCCACAATAGTTTCATCTTTGTATTATCACTGAAACTGACTGATTTTGACTTACTTTTCTCTGACTTTAACAAGGATGAAAACACTCTGCTTTTCCTCTTTACCCTAAAAGAGCTTTATTTCTTCATTGCTGTGTTATTTATGCCCAAGTTACTTTCATCAGATGACTACATAGTGCTATCTAAGCTATTTGAAAGTTGTTTTTCAATATGCAGATCATTTGAAAATCACTCTTTCATATTCTGTCTCCACTCTTCAAATACGCTCTCAATGTTTTGGGGTTTTTTTGTATGTAAATCACAACTTATTATAGCCATTACCATACAGGAAAAATATCTGATATTACTGTAGAATTACTTTTTTTCTAAATACCACACTTCAGATTATTCTAATTCATTGATAGTTTTCTAATTAGTATTGAATTTCTAATTAGTGTTCTAATTCATTATTCTAGTCATATGATAGTTTTAAAGGAAAACTAATTGGACTGTTACATAGCTCTGACATTAATCTACAACAAGTAACCAGCTTCTGGATTTTCCTTGTAGGTCAGCAATTTGCAACCGTCTTTCACAACTTACCTAAAATGCTCTGTTTCCCTGTTGGCCTGAGGAATGTATATAGAAGTATGTCTGTATTTAATATTTCTTCCGTTTAGAAATTCTCCAGATTCCATGAATGGGAGTTGATGTCCGTTGTCAAGGACTAATTCTTTCAGGCCTTCTTATATGACTGAAAAGGATTCACAAAAATTTGATTAGTCTTG
Source organism: Bucorvus abyssinicus (assembly GCA_009769605.1). Classification (NCBI taxonomy): domain Eukaryota; kingdom Metazoa; phylum Chordata; class Aves; order Bucerotiformes; family Bucorvidae; genus Bucorvus; species Bucorvus abyssinicus. The sequence goes on along the minus strand of CM020063.1, from coordinate 68,333,137 downwards.
TAGAGGTATCTTGGGAAATAAATAGTAGTTTGGACTTTTTGCTGAAGTGATCAGTTTTACTGAAATGTTCTCAGTGATATTTGTAAAGCAATCTCCTGAACTTGTACCTAAAGTAATTTGATAAATAACCACCATAGTGTTTTGATGTATCCTACAGAAGAGACACTGTATGCTGTTCTAAACTTGAAAGCCATCCCCAGATATGAATAGAGGTTTTAGTGATTACTTATGTGCGAGTCATTTATGAGTATGGCTTTATGGGAACAACAGAATACTGGGTGCCATGCCAGTCATACATTTGAAAGCCACATGCTATAGATAAACAACTTCTGTTTTTTCCAAACAGTTTGCAAATAAATCATATTCACATTTCGTGTAAGGATATATTCAACAAGGCAATATACATTGACACTGTCCTGTTATGGTAGGACTCATTTCAGTACCACCTTCTAGCCAGATGTTAATCTTGAAAATGTACCTGAAGCATGCTTCCTTACTGTGTTTTCCTGTCCCTTACAATGCTCAAAATTTGTAGGTGGCAGTGCATAAATTAGTACTGAAGGGAAATATTGCTTGACTATATCTTTTTGGTTAATAGCAGTGATACCTGTGAAGAATGTATTACAATGGGTTAAATCCTTGGAACTATTTAATTTTCCCAGATGAACAGAGCACTTTGTTTCTGACAATAAAAAAAATATTTACTTTGGTGCTACAGAATTTTTGACAAAAAAATACTCATCTCACTGGAGCTGGACATAGTACATCAGGTTCACTCTAAGATTTGTCTGTAGTTCTGACTGCAAGAGAGAGTAGGAGAGTCAGAGACATTCTTAACAAAACACTTTGTGAAGAGATGACTGTGTTCATCAAAACTCACACTTACTGAAGCAATAAAATAGCTAAAAATAAGCTTCATGCAAACACCAAATTCAGCCCCAGGAAATGGTCAGATTTCATGGATTGCCTTTCTCAGTGTCTGGTATATCTATTTCTCTGAGATTACACGGACCCTATTATTTGTTCGTTTGTTTGTTTGTTTGTTTGATGACATCAAAACTCCCTCCAATCACTAACTACAGTGATTAGTCCTTATATATTCCTTATATATGACAGAAAGTCAGTCTCCTCCTTCAAGGGATGTAATGCAATCCTTATATAATGCTGAAGTCTAAGGTTGCCAACATTTTAATTTTGAAAAGATCCAAATTCACTTCTCCATTTTCAGTGGAGCATAATTGTCATCATTGCTTGATAACAAGTATCCATATATCTAATACACTTGGAGTTTATGTTTCTTACAGGTTCAACATAGGAGCTCTAACTCATTAAAGAAGATGAAAGTTGTACCTCTAAGCCATCGTTATGCCTTTGTGATCATGGACATTTCAGAGGCTAAGCTCGTTTTCAACACTTTAGTAACATGTGATGAATCATCAACACTGCAACAGCCTCCTTAAACTGCTCTTTGGGTATCATAGCTACTTAGAATGTCTACACTGCTAGATAATTGTGCAGCTTCTGATCCCAGCCAATTTAAAAGATGGACTGTAGTTTGTATTAGTCCAGGATGGTTTCCCAGCTGATCTGGTATAGGGGAATCTCAGCAGGTGTTGTTGAATATTGTCAGTTACTCTGTCATTGGGTCTTTTGGATACATTCTCAGTTTCTGATAGCTGATGATAGTTTCTGACTCATGGATTGTTATGGCTTCTAACCTGAGGATCATATGTGCGTTCCTAAGTGCTGAGCAGGACTGAGTAAAGAGAAAGTATACATACTTTAAACCAGAATTTTCCACCCACAATACCAGATGGATGCCGCCATCTTATGGTCAGTGTTGGAGCCTGAATACCAGTCTCAGCCCAAACACTGGAACCTTCCTTAGCATGAACAAGTGCAACCATTCCTATCTTTTTAAGACCTCATCACCAAATGGAATAATCTTTAATAGAAATATAGGTAAAAGCGTTGATGGGAGTTCAGTGGCACCAGACAGGCATTTGGAATGGTCTCCGAATGCCGAGGTTGTTAGGTATACATTTTCATCCCAACTAATTTCCATGTGAATGATGGGATAACTGGAAGCTAGATATATAATATCCTATAATAATGGGTCAGAACAGTTTTAGCAGAACTGAAAAAAAATTTCGGGATGTTAATAAAAAGTCATATTCCTCCTGTATACTAGGCAAAAAATGTGCACCCTCACTTTGACTTCTCAGGAAAATCGTCCATTTTCTGGAAGAAAGAAATGGACTATGGCAGCATGTTCCCTATTGCTCATGCTGTGGCTCACACAGCTCTCCTGTTTTAATTCTGCCTCTCTGCTGTGAAAGACAGTACATGTGTGGCCACTCCTCGGGTGTGCTTGGCAAGCATTAGAACACAGACGCCAAGCTCCAGAATGAGGTTTTTCCAGCGTCAATATATGGGACTGAAGCTGTCTTCCTGGATAAATTTCTTTGTGCTGCTGGCTGGCTCTACATTTGGCTGCTGAAACTACCGGAGTTGCCAACAGGACTGGTGTGAGGGTTAGTCTGGTTTAGCTGTCCTAACCTTCAGAATGCTGTGATCTTTCAATTTCCCTTTCACAAAGGGAATTAAAAAAAAAAAAAAAAAAAAAAGAGTCTTTTTTATGTTTAGGAACAAGATTCTAGAGATCCTTTTTCCAGTGACTTTTGTGGTGAACAAAGAGGAAGTACCATATTTCTCTGAACTGTTAGAACACACAGAGCAAACAAACCCTTGTACAAATTCTGCCCATACTTTTTGAGTAGGCCACAGATTTATCAAGTTCTTTCCTCAACTTGCTCATAGCTAAATGGAAGAACCACCTTGCTTTCTGCATTTCTTCAAGACTGGGTATATTGAATATTTTTAAGTTGGCAATAGCCAAAACAACTTATTTATGTCTCTTAAAACAGGTTGTAAGAACAAGTTACATTGTTTAGTTTATGAATAAAGCAATACTGAGAAGAATACAAATGAATATTGAGACGGGGACCTCTGTTTGCATCTTGAGCAAACATACCAGTTTAAACTTCTTTCCTAAATGGTTTATATGCATCAGATAATGGTGACAAAGAAAAAATATCAAGATCTGCCTGAGCTGCCAGGTAAATATCACAGCCCAAAGGAAGGTTGAAGGTATTGAAAGATAACAAAGTGACACCCATTATTTTGTATCTTGACTGTATTACAATTGTGTGGGTGATGTACATCCTGAAAATGGGCCAGTAGACCACTACATTTCTCAGGTGTGAAAGGCACTGTAGATTCCTGAGGCAAAAGCCATTATAATGCTCCTTTGGGGATGGTGATGCCTGGATTTAGCACTATGCTTAGAAGCCACAAGAGAATCCATCATGTGTTCACTCACATATGTCTAGTTTTCAGATAAAAAGGATTTTGGTACTCATTTTCGTAAGACCACCCATTGCTCAGAATAAGTAAGGGCTGCAGAGGTGAATACCCTTGGATCTCTCTTTGTACTTTGAAAAGTTCTCATACATTTCATGCTTCAGTCCTTCCTAGAGCGCTGCCTGGAGTGGTGTTGTGTTGCTCTAGTCCCAAAGTGAAACAAACTGTTGCTTGCACAGACTGTTCCTCAATCTTTTTTGGAAGAATAAAAGTTGGGAAAAGTTTCCATCAGAGAAGTGCCTGGAAAAAGAAAGGAAAAAATATTAAGAAGCCCAAATGCTCAAAAAATAAAGAACAAGGAAAAAGGTGGAGGAAATAGAAAAAATGAAGTAGCAGACACTGCATCAGAGAGGGCTGTATTTAGAGACAATAAAGTTTAAAACTTGTGGTCTTATGTGCAAATCACACCACAGGAACATTTCAAAACTAGGGCCTGCAGCTTTGGGCACCATAGTCCCTAAGACAGTTCTGGAATTATGTACTACTTTGACATATGTTAGAAGGAAATGGAAACAGTGTTTTTCCAGAGGCAGTGGCAAGGAAAGAACAGTGAAAAGTACAAAAAAACTCACCTAAAAATTAACTTAAGGCTGCATAAATCTTCATCCATTTGTTACTAAGATAAAAGATTGTTCCTAGGAGGAAGAAAAGATCAGGTGGGATAAACATTTTAGAAAGATCTTTTTATTCTTCTATTTTATTTTTCTTGTCTGGAAAGGATAGGAAAAATAACTGAATCTTTTATTGATAGAAAGGCTTTAAAATAAGAAACTGAATTGAAAAAAATGGTAGGGAGTTTCTTGGGATACAATAATGGATTGAAAGCATGCAATAAACTTCAATGAGTTGCAAGGACAGAGGTGACAGTTTATTTTAGAGGGTATTCAATGTCAGGTCTGTGGCTGGGGGCATGAAAAGCAGGTGTGTACTTTCGGGTAAACATCAAAAGTCTGAGAATTTCTACTGGATGGTTCCAAAAGTGTGGTTTGGAGGGGATCGCTCTTCTTGCAGTTCATATCTGTTTCTAATTGTGGTCAAAACCAGGAAGCAGAGCAGCAAATAGAAAAGAAAAAAGAAGAAGAAAAGATTACCAAAAGTTTTAACAGCCTAAGAAATTTTGTTTTGATTTGCCTTTTGACATAATGGTTCAACTCAGTTCTTCCTCTGAGCTAGACTGTTAAATCAAGACATAAACATACATATGTTAACTAGTGACAGAGTGCCTGCCTGGTACTGGAGTACCTCTTTTTGGTCCAGAATGTTGGTAACTCAGGCAATGCAAGCAACGGGTCACTGTAACAATTCTGCTAACTGGATATATTTGACATATCTTTTTAGTAACTATAGTAAATTTTGAAGAGACTTATTTAGGACAAATGTCAATAAAATGCCATCAGAGTGCAAGCTGTGAATTCTTCACAGAACAGTCAAAAATCTTTCCACAGAGGTCAAATATTGTCTCTCTGTGATCTGACGTAGGCTACATAACAAAAAAAAAATACAAAAGAAAATGTACTAGATTTGTTTTTAGGGGTATACCTGAATTTAGCAAGTAATTCTCAAGATCACAAACAATATCTTTACAGATTTATGTATTTGCTAACTTAGAATAAAAATGTAACTACAAATGTAGTCCTGTTCTTTATTGGTGCATGACAGATGGTACTGCATTTAGTCTGCAATTAATAAGCAGGTATAGAGATATGAATTTTGAAATTTTAAATGTAGCTATATGCAGTTACAAAAGTGAGGTTTTATTCTACACCTCTAAAACTTGTGATGGGATTTTGATTTGCTTTGTTTATCTACAAGATGGGAATTAAAAACATCTTACAGTAAATTCTGTATTTACAAAACAATCACATTTTAATTTTAGAAAATCACTCATACTGAAGCATGGAAAACCTGACATTACTTTCTTCTAAAAGACAAGGTAGGCAAAGCTAGAGGTTAGAAGCAGGTCCTTGAGCTGAAATGTCATATTTGCCAAGACGTTAATAAAATCCTGCAAATACAAAATACTTTGTAAACATTAGCAATGGGATAAGAAAATAGCAAGAATTATCTCAAATACAGGAATTTCAAAAATTTCCTGACCCTTTTGCAGTTATGACAAGCAGAGGGACTATGGCAAAGGGGAGAAAAGAAAAAAAGAGAAGGTGTAAAAAAAAATGAATCAAAAAGAGGGAAGTCAACCTTACTGACATGCTGTTCATACTTAGTTACTTTACAAGGTGAGAGGACACACAGGCACAGCATTGAGCATATTCCTCCTCTTTGTTCAAAGAACAAGGGAAATTTAAAGAAGTAAAGGAAATTCCTCCAAATAGATACAAAGCCAGCATATAAGAGAGAATGAACATGTCTAAGTCAAGATAGGGCCTCACAGGATATCGTTCTCTGGTTGTGAATTAGCTGGGAAATAGACAAAATATCTTTCATTAGAACCCACCAGCTGGTTAACTGACACGGGGCTTCGTCATGCACAATTTAAGGCTTGTCTACACTGGCAAAAATTCTGACAGAGTTTAAGGTTGGAGTTTTTTGCTACAACTGTATTGAACAGGCAAATGCATTTCAACTTCCTTGTGCAACCTTAATCAATCCAATGAGCATTTTGGAAATATTTATTTGACATGCATGTTGCAATGTGTCAGTTTGTTGCTGGGCTTCATGTTTTCTGGGATCTTTTAATGGAATCCTAGAACTTGTGGTTAAAATCAGTAGCTCTCAAGACTTCTGTTCTGTTAATACTTAATTTAACCTTTTTAAATGAGGCTGTGACATTTTGAAATTCTGTGGTAGGATTATTGCTGAGTATGGCAGTTTTCACTGTTATTAAAATGAATTAATGTGTTTCAGATTCATTGGCAACCATGCAGACAAGCATCTCTTCAGATGAGTAAGAGGAATGGCAGACAGCCACTTGGTTGATTGTTGTGGTGCTACAACAGATCTGTTTGAAAAGCAGGAGCTGAGAACTAGCCAATTAGCTGGTTTACATTAGATTTCCTCAGGCTGCTTAATTTATTTAAATATGATAATGGATATTATCATATTATCTATTCATAATAGATATTGACATTATGAGGATGACCAACAGTGATGTCAGAACTTCAAAGTAAGGAAGGATTCTGTGGCAAAGAACGGAATGAAATGTATGCTATTCATTTTTATGAAAAAGTTACACAATTGACCTGTTTCATATCTTACTCTAAGTTAACAGGGGCTCCTGTGGGATGAAATCATCAGCAAATTAACAATGAATAATGACCATGACAAAACAAAACGCTGAGAGCTGGGCTAAGATTACCAAAAGTCACTGAGAAAGCAGTGGAGTTACTGGTAAATGGCAATTATTAGCCTAACTCCAAAAGGACTGGCAGAGTCTATCCTCCTTATTCCTGAGCCTAGAAAAAAAGGAAATCTAAAGACAAAGGGGGTAGGAGGAAACTGAGGGCTGTCAATGCCCTCCCAAAGAGGGAGCTGTGAGAGTGGCATGCTGAAGACACCAAAACTACAGTAAGCCTAGAAATGAGTGGAGAGCTTGTGTTTGAGCAAAACTGAAGTGTGATAAAACAGGAAAAGCTAGAGTGCATAATGACAGAGATTTGCCTGTGCATGATATTTTGCGTGTGCTAATAGCCAGATTGCAGTGCAAAATCTATGCCCTACTGGACTCTAGTGCAAAATCTATGCCCTGCTGTCACCTTATTAGCCAGTCAAACTTGCTCAGGTATGCTAGTTCTTGGTACACTTTCCTTCTGCTGCCACAGACATCTTCAGAAATCCAGTCTCTAAGAACAACAGTGTTTACTATCTGTGTGCAAATCACTCTGGAGTTGCACCCTGCAATACCAGCATGAAAAGTGGCAACAGCGTGGACACTGTCTGGCTGATGTTCTTTGCCACTGCAGAATATCAAAGGCTGAAAACCATCTCTGAGGACAGCCATAGACAGAGAGTTGGGAGGAAAAGAAGGTTTTGAGCTTGACCTTTTATGCTATAGAGTCCCTTTTGAGCCTGCCAGAAATGAGGATTGATGCACCTTGGGCAAAGGAAATGCACATAGTCCTTCACATAGTCATAGCCACCATAGGTTGCATTAACGAAAAATAAAATTCCTGGTGTTTCCCAACAATGCAGTCCAAGACAGTCCCAGCTGAACTATCCAGAGACTTAGACTAGGGCTATGATACTTGACTCCGAATAATCTGCATTTCAGTCAAAAATTTCATTAAAAGGACTATATGGAATTGCTGCAGAGTGCACTGCACTATGCAGGCTAAAGGAACAGGACAGAGGTGAAACTTATTGAGGTCAAAGGAGCAACAGAAGCTAAAAATTAAAGGAACTGGCTCAAGGGGAAATAAACAACACAAAGGGTGAGGGAAGAACTGGTGTACCCAAAATTATCTATGTATAAAGTTACATACATACAAATGCAGACTGTTCCACTGTCAAACTCAAGATGGCCAAACATGCATAACTTTTATATAACTAAACTGAGATAGAAGGTATCCTTTGTGCTAAAAAAAAAGAGAAGTTATAACAAACAAGCAAACTCCAAACAAACTCTTAAACACATTTTGGACAGCCTTGCTGAAAGCCAAGAGCAACTGAAAAGGATGAAAATACATAACTGCTTTTAAGAGAAAGTATACATTAACTAGTTAAGAAAAAATATCTTACTGCACATGACTGTAATTTTTGAAAATTATGTTCTTTTCAATGTTAACATGTCTATCTTGAACTGTATTGTGCCTGTATGTTGATAATTGTATGCTGCACCAAATTGTTTTCAGCCGTTGGCAAGTACTAGTGTGCATGACAAAATACAAGCATAAGGGAAGTGACATAATTGAATTTGCTGCCAGTAGGTAAACTTTTGAAAAAGCATAAGGAGTAATACATATTCTTTTGATATTCAAACAACCTGTCCAAAAGTTTCATGCTGTTTTGAATTCTGCTGAAATTGCTGAAATTTACATCACACCTCAAAAACATTTGCAGTGCAGTTAAGAAGATGAAAATCAACATGTAAAGGAATATAGATTTAAAATGAAGAAAAATCTTCTCTTTTTTGCTTTCAGTCTTCTAACCTCCATTAAAACGGTTGCTATAAGAGAGATGCCAGAGGCTGCCAAAAGGACGCTTCCTTACTGATGGAAACAGTGGTGACTATGTTATTCATGTTTGTGATAGAAGGGATACTGATTTGATTTGGTTTGATTTACTTGGGTGCATATAAAATTTTAAATGATAAATTATTAATTATTTATCTGTGCTATATATCAATGCATAAATGTAGTAGTATTCCTGCTCATACTATAACTGATTCACAAAGCCTGTAACAATATTTTCTTTCCAGAGTATGAAACATGGTGGGATTTTACAATACATAGTTCAGTTGAGTTTTTCTTTTACTTCTACATAAACTTACTTTAACTTGAAAGACTCTAAACACTGTATAATTACTGTAGAGTGCAGCCCAAGTTACATGTGAAATTGTGACTGTGTAACATGCCACTAAATATTACATCTAATTGCACTAAAATTCACCCTTGTGGATCAGATAGGATACATTCTCCTTAATCATCTAGGCAGTTTGTATTTAAAGGCAAATGAAACCATTTAATTATTTTCACAAGAGAGCAATAGTCTGCTTTTAGTACTCAGCATTCACTGGATATGTTCTAGGTCAAGTTAGAAATCTTAAATCAAAATGCTATCTTTTGAATGAAGTGGTGGGGTTTAATTTAATTATTTTGGGGGTTTTTGTGGGGTGTTTTAGAGTTGGGGTTTGGTTTTTTTTTTTTTTTGGTAGTTCACACAGAAATTTCTTTAAATGATAGAGTGCATTACATTGTAAATTTTTTCCAAACTACAGTCACAAAAGCACAACAATTGTTAGCAAAATCCTAAAGGAAAAAAAGGTAGATATTTCTCATATAATTTTCTATTTCTAGAATGCTAAAAATCAACCTGAACTATCATGGTTGGATCTCTTTTTCTTCCTGGAGATTTCCCATGCTTAGAAAAAGAAGGAACTCTGCACAAAAATTCAAAATAATTTATACCCACGCAGTAACGTATTCTTTGGGGCTCTTTCTACTTTTGTTTGTAAAGGGAATAGTGAGTTTTCAGAGACAGGCAGTCAGATTATCATGGAAAATAAAGACAAAGGTAATAAATACATAACAAAAAGCTCGACAACGCCACCAAGCCTCATCCTTCATTTTCACAGCTCATACAGAAGAAAGAAGTTTTTCTTCTTTTTTCCATTTCAAACCAGGAGGCAAAATGTGCTCCAGAATCAGTATTAGAATTTTTTCAGTTCACAACTGCAATTAGGGCAAGGGTGGAAAGCCACTTGCTCATCAAAACAGTAGAGATTTGGGTAGGGAAAATGGTCTTCATTTGTCATTAGAAAAGCCAAATGACTGGTTTTTTTGAGCTTGATGAGGAGTTGAGCCAAAATCAAAGTGTTTCTCTAATAGCTTTGGAGCACGTAGTTCAGCCTGTTTCCTAATGTGTGTTCATGAAATGGACTCCATTTTACAGTATTGACCATGAGATTATCATGCAGATAAAAACAAAGACAGACAAACTGAATTTCGCTTATTAACTAATAAGAATTATAGATCCTATAAGAATTACAATACATAATAAGGAATGAAGATTAAAGTAAGTAAACCTATAGTCTATATGGAATGTAAGGCTTATAGATTGCAGATAATAAATATGGATTTTTGCACATAATATGTGCACCTCAGGTTACATTGTCTTCTGGTATTTAGATTTTTTTTTTTCCAAATAGATGAACAGATTGCTGAACATAGCTGGCTGAGAGAAATGAGATTTGTCTCGCCTTTCCATTTTCATATATACAGCAGCCAGCAGAGGGGGGAAAAAAAAAGGAGAAAGATGCCAGATGTGTGTCCTAGCATGCTGATGTGAAGAAAACTTTGCAATGAATGTTGACATTTTGGCATTCAGGACACTGTTCTGACTGAGGTCCAAGTGGTGAAATGTCAACATTCTTCACTTCCTCCTAGCAAAATATTTGCTACACAGTGTAAATAAAGACTATAGAGCTTTTTCTTCACATTATTTTGCTGAAACATCTGGACATGTGTTTACATTGGTTGATATCACAGGATTCTTTCAAAGCAACCTGCTTTTATTTTCTATTTTCTATTTGCTAATAGAACCTCTCAAACATACGATGTTTTTCTAAGTAACACAAAATTGTTTGACTATGGGAATAATCTTAAATATAAAGTGAAAAAATGCTACAATAATACCCAGTTGAATCTGTAAGATGCTGATGTGAAAGCAGGTAAAATATGAAACGATACGGCACATACACAAAATTATTACATTGTTGTCTATGGACAAAGAACCTTTTGGCTGCAACTGCTGGACGCAGTAAATAAAAATATATATAATCTACTTCCTTTATATCTACAGTCAATACTAGTTCTCTAATCTAGACTGGCGATGGGGAAGATACACACAAATATCTCACACAATTCACCAATGACACCACATCTCCAGATCTCACAAGACCTTGGTAGTAGTTTTCAAACAGCAGCTCCTTTTTTACCCAATTAAGAGTGCACTGAAACAGCAATGAGAGTCCTCATGAATCAATCACTTTGTAACAGACAATCAGGACACAACAAACTACCAAGCTACCACTGCCAGATCAAAGACTACCTCACTGTGAAGTAAAAAAAAAAAAATCCAAACCAAGCAATGTTCAATATGAGAGCACTCTATCATGTATTACTACATTCCAACCTTTCTAAATGTTTTAGGTTTTGAGCAACCGTATGTACATTGGAGCAGAATGGTTTAGCCTGACATGTGCTAGAAAGAACATAAACCACATTTTCCAGTGCAATGATATCCACCTACTGCTTTGATAAATGATATCAAGTGAAACAAAATACAAAGCAACCTCACTGAGCTACCCAGTAAATAATGGAATTAAAGGAAACAACCATATTTCCAGACTACTAATTCAGGTTGAATAAGACATGACCGAGGTTTTAAGATAGAAGGGCTTTCTTAAACAAATTTTATCTGTGCTGTCTTCTAGTGTGTCTTGCCACATCTAGTAAAATAGTGAATAAAAGTACTAATTCTCAAATTATGTTATACCTAAATGAAGGTCACTCAAAATGTAATCTCTAAAAACGGGATGTGGTTGCAGAGAATTAAAACTAACTTTTAACAGAAGACAGTTTAGCAAAAACTCTGACAGAGTGTTTTAGAGACACAGAGTGACAAGTCTTTTACCTGAGAGTAGACTTGTGTGTGGTCATATGGAGGTTCTGCCCACTCAAACAAGTAATTGATTAAGGTATAAACTCTAGCCTGAAAGACTGGACAGAAATATCACAGGGATTTGAAAAGTAATTTGTACGAAGTAAGGAAAGGCCTGGAGTCTGTTTCTGTGATTTTTATCTAATACCTTTTCTACTACACAGCGTAGTATGATTTGGCTGTTAGAAGGACCAGTGACTTTGCTGAACAAAAGCAAGCCTTTCACTACCCTAAATTTTAATGAATATATTTTCAGAGCACCAATAGATTATTAAAACAACACAATGACATCAATTAATATCTGGTTTTACATGCATGCGCTTAAATGCATGCTATAAACGTAACTCTTCTGTTGTTTTAGTGTTATTTATGCCTTACATGTGAATTTGAGATCTGAAGAAACCACCTAACCTTGGTTCACACTGAACATGTTCATAAAGTCTCAGAACAGTGTATTATATTTGTGTTTATAGTTAATCACAGCAGTACAATTTTAACTCCCTATGTAATTATGAAAGAGAGTAAGATTTTTCTTGGTGGCTGTATACCTCCAGATGTTAGGACAGACGAGTAAGAGCAGACATATTTGCACTATCCACAGAATCATTTGGAAACCATAATCTACTGCTTTATATAGATCTATACACCTCCATTTAAGAAAATGCTCACAATTCAGGCATAATTACAGTTTGTTATGTGAGTTTATTTTTCATTATGGAGTAAAACAAAACTCTGACTTTTCCTGGAAAAGCAAAGCTCTGTCTCAGGCAGTTGCTGCTCACTGTCATGCAGCTTGACACAGTTGTGTCCTTCGACTGAAACCACACAGAAAATCCCTTACCTAAAGCTAGTCTTTGAGTGTCGGCAGCTATGGTGTTCTAACTTCAGAACAACATGCTGTTACTGAATTTGTAACTTTTTATCATAGGAAGCTTGCTTCAACACATATTTATTAATTTTAATGTTTAAAGGGATGAATTTTAAAAGTTCTTTTTTCTTCTATCAGAAAGAAAATCCTAGCACTTGGGTTTTCTTTGTTTTAATCTTCTTAGTTGTGTTTTCAAGAGAGTAAAAAGAAAAAAAAACTGTTGCAACTAAATCTGTATACTGACAATAGCATTTCAGTGACTGCAAGAGCTTTCAGTTAAAATCCCATTCACCTGATGTGCATTTATATAGCAGGTAGCATCATTGAAAATTACTACTGGAAAGGGTCTTCCCAACTTTGCAGTATTAAAAGTAATAATAAGAATGCAGTCAAAAATAATTCAGAAAAGCCAAAATTTTCTCAGTGATTTTCAGCCTCACTCCAAGGTATATCTGCTGCCAGAATTAGAGTAAAGCTATTAGCTAATGTAAAGCTATATATTTGTTCTTACTCTTTTTTCATCACTTTTCGTTCATTATAGCTTAATTGAACCAAATATTTCTCCTTCATGGCTAGGGTTTTTTTGGCAAATAAGGATAAACACTCTGTAATGGTGGGAGAAGAAAATGGTTACTGATGTTTTGTCAAAACTTGGACCCTCATAACAAATCCAGGCAATATTCAAACCAAAACAATAAATTAATGCTGCAATTTCTCTTTGAAATAAAATGGAGAAGAAAAATATGCAATGTGAAAAATCTTTTTTGTAGACAGTAACATTATTGGCTTATTCATTTACTGACTATAAGTAGTCATCTGACTGCAGTCTTTTTTCTCTTCCATTCCTAAGATAATTCTTATGGCATTTTAATGCGTTTAATGTACATGTGTATACACTTTTGTATAAGAATTAGTAATATGCTGCTGGGGTCTGTTAGTCTGTCTGTTTATTTCACATGTGTATATTTATGTGAGAAATATTTTAGTTATTAACCTTCATGTCAATGAAAAATTAACTTCCCAGTACATTTTTATACAGTAGATCTTGTATTATTGTTATAGTCAGAAAAGTGATTGTAAAAATGGTTCTGTTTATGAGTGTATCAGTTCCTGTGTGTCTTCAATTCCATGGGAAGCTATAGTAATGGTTCTTTAGTTAAGGAATACATTTTGCAAACTTTGCACTAGGGAGACCAGCATTTATTTTCCAGCTTTCTAAAATGGTTTAGCTTGAGAGAATTCCAGCTTAGCATAAACCTATATTTCAATTTATTAACAGCATTCTAGTCATAAATAAAAGACATTTCAGATTTTGGTCATCTTGATTCAAAGACAGCGAGATTCTTTACATCCATTAACTGTGTAGCAGTGGAATAGACCCTAGCATTGTAAAGAGGCTGCTCTTGCTATGGAGTACCAACATGGCATGTGGGAGATAAACAGGCAGTACAATGTACACAGGGAGACTTCTCCCATTTGCAAACCTTGATTTGAGGCAAAGAAATTGATAAAGAATTCAAAATAAATCAGACAAAAGGAAAAATGAGAACCAATTGGACTCTCACCAGGTGCCAAAGAAAAAAAATTTCACTGCTACTAAGTGAATGATAGCTGACTGTTGGTCTGGCTTCTACTCAGGTATAGAGTTTCCAAGGAGTGCAGTCTGAAGACAATTATTTTTTCTCACATAAATATCTTTTCCTACCATAGCAGATAACCAGTCTGGGCAACTACCTGAGCTACATTACTAGTTACTTATAACAGAGCATCTATTGTAGGTTACACATCTGCAATTTATTATTGTGAGTTTTGTATTGTCTTTGCTACTGCTCACTTTGGACTCACAGATTATTATTATTTTCTTGTTTAATTCTTGTCTTGGTTTTTGCACATTGGTTTGTTTCTTTTAGTAACTATAATTATGTAAGTGTTGGATGTCGTAAGCAAAAATTTTAAATACAGCCTTTGTTTGAATGTGTGCGAGCGAGCCTTCATGCATGCAACAGGAGCTGCAATGTTGTGGCAGCTTGAAGGAAAAAACTGCTTGAAGGCTTTTGTTGTAAACTGACCAATTGAATTATTCCCTTCCATGCTACGATCGCAGCAATCTCATTGGATGAGAAAGTTTTCTCGTGAGGGTACTGCCCCTTTAAGAAGCTGCGGGCTTCGGGACTTCCTGGGCTGCTTTCCGGATGGCTTCGGGGGCATTCGCGGCTTTCCCGGCTTCCGGGACTTCCTGGGCTGTTTTCCGGACGGCTTATTCGCGGCTTCTCGGCTCTCCGGACATTCCCGGCTCCGCTCTGCGGGAGTCACTGCAGGACCTCAGCTTCGCTCAGGGAAAGAGGCTTCTCCAGACACTGCGGCTCGGCTCCGGGGACCTTACAGGCTGCTGGAGTGGAGCTGTGCGCCGGGGCAGCCCCCGCCACGCTGCCTGGGACAGACTGCTCGCCTGGAGGCTTTTCTTTGCCTGCCGTAAGGCTTTACCCTCTTTGCCTGCTGCTTTGATATTCTCTCTGCTTCTTGCTTCTACGAATCCGGTAGGGACAGCGCTTGTGCATATTGGAGCCCGGCGTTCATAACAGCCGCGGTTTCCTTTGTTCGCTCCACGAAAAGCGCACACGTGGCCGGTGCCATTTCCAGACTGCACGTGGTACTGTCCCCCTTTCTCTCTTTTCTCGTGTTTAACCCTCGCCTTTCCATCCTGCACAGACTCTCAGATTTTGCATTGGGTTTTCCCTGCATATTGTATATATTTTGTTCTAGTTTTAATAAAGTTTGTTTCAGTTTTCCAAACGTTCAGAGGTCTCACAAAATCTTTCTTTTCCTTTTCGTATCTCTGCTTTTGAACCCTTTTCTCTCCCGGAGGAGAGGGGTTCGGGGATAGGAAAGGACTCGTCCCCGTGCTCGGCTTGCCTCAGCCGACCAGCGACAAATGTTTTGAAACTGATCACAAAGCACAAGTGACATTTTCTATGTACAGATATAGAGATATATGTACAGCCCTTTTACTCATGATACATTAAAATATTGTGTCAGAAGTAACAGCTGAAGACCTTCTAAGAGTTGCTAAGCATCCCACTGTTTTGGACTCACCTACTGAAGGACAGTTAAGGTCAGTAATCTGGTTGTGTCAATGTCTCTCCTAGAGACTGTAGTGTGGGCTGAAGTGAAGTAACCATCTCTGTACCTTCTTGTTCTTTTTGTAGCTCCACCTTACTGTCTGTCTGTCTCTCTTCCTGATGCTCAAGGTGGAGCAACTTGCACAGAATTGTCTGAATATCCTTTCTGTCTGTAGAGCAGAGATATGAAACAGGCTGAAGATACTGAAAAAAGTCAACATTGGCAAAATCGGAAGTGGGTGATGTTAGAGCACTTGGGAACTAGAGAGACTACAGAACTACAAACACAAAGAAATTAAAAAAACCAAAAAAACAAAAAAACAAAGCCAGTGGGGAGAATTGCTGTTTTAATTAAGGGAAAATTTAATGACTGACTTGCTTCAAAGAGACAGAATTATTCTCTACTAAAAAGATGAGAACTCAAGCCCAAAGAAAGCTGTAGAAAAATGAGGACATAGAGACATGGGTGTGCACACAGGATTTATTTTAAATTGTGTACTTATTTTTTTGGTAGCAGCGAGGAACTTGTTTCACAGTTGTATACAAAATCTGCATGATTTATGCATTCTTCAAATGTGCTCCTAAATGTCCACAATATTGACTATGATACTGTCATATTTCTGAAAAGTGCTGCTTACGCTAAGAAGCACCATAGGGGTAAGCGGTGATCTCAGAGGTCTGATCAAGCGGGTGCCACTTCTGTGATAAGACTACAGGCAGTCTGTACTCCAAACATGTGGGAGAAGAAAGTGCTTCAGCAGATTCATGGCAAGTCCACATGATCTCTGCAGACTAAGTCTCTGCCTATGCTTCAACTCAGCTGGATGCCAGCCAGCTCTCGACTGGAAACTGCTGTGAGGACAGTGCTATGCCCAAGTTGGAAAGTCTTGCTGAGTTTGACTTCAAGCTCAATGCTGAATCACAGCTGGCAGAGAGAGTCATTTTAATTCTGACTGCAAAAGACTGAGCAGACATAGCTTTAGGGTAAAGGAAATCAGAAATTATATAAAGTCTGTGGATTAGGATTTTCACAGCATAGCTCCCTAGCAAGAGCTATGTGTTCTGTGTGTTCTCCAAGAAAGGGAACACTACCCAGACCGGCATAAGTGCTCTAAAGCTGTCTAAGAACAAGAGAGATTTGTAAAATAGTTGGGAGAGCTGAACTGGGACATCTCTAATTGAGTGCCTTCTACAGATCGATGAATCACGACTATGTCTTGGAACATATTTTCCCACTTATGATACATCTAAACAAGAACATACATTTGAGATGAATCCCAGAGCCCTACATACAGTCTTTATTATCTACATGTTCATGTGTGCACACAGTGGCTTTTTGGTTCATAAGGCTTGTTTACTAAACTATGAACATTTATTACAATAGTAGATTTTCATACAAATGACATTAAGATGACAAAAATATTGACAGAACCCATATTTGTTATTTAAATAGTTCTAACAATTTGAAAATCGCTTATTAAACCTAAAACTTATTTGAAAGCTAACGGCAATCATGGAAAGATGGATGATTGTGAACATGTCCCATGTAAAATTTTGTACCTCATAATGAAAAGTCATACCTGCTTTGATTCAAGATTTTAGGTAAAAAAAAAAATTTTCTCTGCCTATTTCATGCTGAAATATGTAGACGTCTTATAAAATAGGGCTTTTCATCACCAAGCATTTTACTTCTGAAGCATCTTCAGCATGCTTGATAAACATACAAATTCAGAATTTAGCATGCTGTCCACTATACTGCTGTGAAATGGCAAACCAATATACTTTTTTAATGGAGGAATCCAGTTGTTCATGAAAAGGTCTTTACTTTTGTACTGAAAGGTGTTTACTAAAAGGTCCGTCTTTCTTTGAGGAAGTAACACGAGTCCTGTTAATGCCAGAAAGGAGACTATCAAGTGATGGGCTGGAGAAAATTCCTTGAGGTCCAAAAAGGCTGAAGATAAATCCTTTTCAGCTCCACTGTAGCACTTGAAATAAAAGCTGAATGTGTTTTATATGCAGACCACGGTACTGGGAAAAAGAAGACAGCAAAACTGTGTGGATCCTAGTTCTGTAGGAATTGTGTGGCTAAGATGCTTCTTCAGCTGGGAGTGGGTGATGGGGGTGGGGGGTGTATTTTTTTTAATGTCTTCAATTTCTTGGTGAAGTAATAACAGATTTTATCTCTGCAATATTGAACAGAAACATCTATTTTGGAGACAGATTGTTTCAGCCAAGCATGAATAAAGCACAGCCAATATGACTCATCCCAAACAGACCAGATTAAACAGATCAGTACAGATAAAATGGAATGTGAAATATCAGAAATATTGGAATGTGAAAAAAAAGGCTACTCAAGAAAATGTCAAAAAAAGTCAAATTTCTTTTGTTGTCAAGGAATACAACTCAGAAGATTGAGTCAGTATTGATGAAAGTTGTCGTTTCTTCAACTTAGTTTAATGACTCCACAATGATGTCATAATTTTAGTTGCTTTTCTCAGGAATGCTTACAACACATAAATAAGGGTTGAAGATCTCTGGAAAATTTGGAACACTGCATTTTACAATTAGGCCTGTACAATGCTGGGTTTTTTCTTTTTCTAGATAACACAAAGTCTCAATTGTATCATGAAGTAAAAAAAAAACCAACCAAACTAAGGTCTGAGTTGATCAAAATCGAAGTGGTTTGAAAACTGGCTGAATGGCCAGGTGCAGAGGGTGGTTATCAGTGTTGTAAGGTCTAATTGGAGGCCAGAAATGAGCAGTGTACTGGGTCCAGTCATGTTCAAAATCTTCATTACTGATCTGGATGATGGGTCAGACTGCACGTGTAGCAAGTTTGCAGATGACACAAAAATGGGAAGAGAGGCTGTTACACCAGAGGATCATGCTGCCATCCAGAGGGGTCTCGATAGGTTGAAGAAATGGGCCAACAGGAATCTCATGAAGTTCAACACGGAGAAATGCAAAATCCTGCACCCGGGGAAGGTCAACCCCATGCACAATATATCCTGGTGGCACCCAGCTGGAAGGTAACTTGATGGAAAAGAACCTGGGGGTGGAGAGTAAGTTGATCATGAACCAGCAGCGTTCTCTCTCAGCAAAGAACGCTATCCTGGACTGCATTAGGAGGACTGTCACCAGCAGATCCAGGGAAGTGTTCCTCTGCCTCTCCTCAGCACTGGTAAGGACACACATGGAGTACTGCACCCAGTTCTGGGTTCCCCAGTGCAAGCAAGACAGGGACATACTGGAGAGAGTCAAGTGAAGAAGTACAAAGTTGATCAAGCAGCATCTCTCCTCTGAGGAAAGGCTGAGTGACCTGGGTTTGAAGACTGGAAAAGAGAAGGTTCATGAGAGATGCCATTGATGTATGCAAAAATTCTTAATTTTTGTCCCTAGTTGAAGCTTTCTCTTCATTCTTGGTGAGTTAAATGTAGAGTCAGCGAAAGCAAAGCTTTAGCACAATCAGCAAAAAGGCACTAATATCTACACCCTGTGCTCTCTCTTCACAGTCTCTGCTGGATCTTTACACATAATATTATGCTAGAGAAACCACATCATCTTCACCCACAGTTCTCTCTACACACATAACATCTACTCCTGATTTGCAGAGGCATCAAATGCACTCACAGTGGAGGATATACTCATTCTCTTAGAATTATGCTTTTGAACAGGAGACATAATATGATTGTTGGGAAACTTTCACTGCTCATTCAGTGGGTCTACTATATCTCAAATGTAGAAACCACTTGCCTGTGGTGACTGGATGCTACAAACGTTCCTCCTCTGTTTCCATATCATTTGGCTCAGAACCACTGATGGACGCAATGTTAGTAGATACGAAGTACAGCTCTTTCTGATTACTACAGAAACTGGATAAAGAGCTCCAAGAACTACCAAAGAAGCAACCTGCAAGAAAGTAGAAACATCAAGTTAAAAGGAAAGATATAAAGGAAATGAAAATGGAAAAAAATACTGGACACAGGAAAGAAAAATGGAAAAAAGGAGTCCTACACAAGTGAAATACTTTTCACTTTATTTCAGCTGTATACTATGCATCTGTCTATAACTGAATTGTCTATCTTCCCTTTAAGTCAAGAGGTGGTGATAATCCTGCAGAATGATCCTAGGCTGAGGTTGACTTGGCCAGTGTAGGAGTCTATGTTAGGATGAGATGAATCACAGAAAAATTTCACTCCAAACACTGTCCACCTGTCCGTGGTAAGAATTCATTACCTGTTCAGGAGCCAGCACAGACGTCCGTGAAGTGAGACGAATCCAGATCCTCTTTGCTGATTCCAGTGGCGTTTAGTTGCCATACAGGAACTGCTGCAAGATCAGGGATTAGAAGGCATCTATCTCAGTGTTCTGAGACTACCTACTTCTTCCTCTCTCACTTGATGAACAGTTTCTGCAGACCTATGTGTATCCTAAACATGGAAGTCCCTAATGCTGACAGGGACCAAGAATTATTTTACAATTCCTGAAGGAACAATATGGGGGGATGGAAGAAAGAAAGGATAAAACACTGAGTAAGTGCAGGAGCAATATAGCCAGTGGGGAAAGTAGCATTTCCTTTCTGCTTTTCCCTCCTTACCTTTAAGATTCTGAGGCACTGCAATAAAAAGTAGAGAACAATGCAAAAGAACAGGACCCACATAAATTCCACCCAGTAATGAAAACACAATGAAAAGAGTTCATGAACCCAAGTTACTGAGCAGAAAAAAATGTTACAAAAACATATTTATTTTGCTGGTCCCTCTCTTGTGCTTTGTGACCCAAATGTGATTTGTTGAGTGGTGTCAGTACTGGGGAGCAGAAAGGGCAGGTAATCTATTTCCCAGGGTGTCCCTGATAATATTTCAAGATCCTTCTTAGTTTAACCATGGCAATGACAAAGTGATCATTACCTGGGTGATTGCAGACAGCATGAACAGCTTCTGCAAAATTCATGATGCCCTGAAACACCAGGTGTGAAACTGAATTCATAGCCAGGCATGATTTTTGCCCAAAGGCTACCAAAAATACTGTTCCTGATTTTCCTAAAACTCTATTGAATTGTTAATACTGCTAAGTACCAACACTGATGGACATTCCCAAATTACATGTTCTGGAAGAGAGTCCCAGCTCAGTCACCAAGATAGGTACCTGTAAAGAATTATGATTCAAGAGTCTGAGCAAGTATATGGATAGTGCTGGAATAAACCCAGTTCTACAGCCTATGAACATCGAGATTTAAAAAATACATGAATGCCACGAAATGCTTCCTTAGCTGGTGCCCATACTGTCTTCAGAACTGCAAGTCCTCTCCTAGTACAGGATTTGTTTTTTTTTTTCACAAAGGGTGCACTTTCCTAAAAAGGAGGGACTGCAATGAGTTGGCATTTTTTAGAAAAACATGTTTTGTTAAAAAGTTGCACCACTTCATGCTTGGCACTATTTAGCTATCAAGCTATTGAAACTCTGGACCAATTTCCATCAAAGTGGAAAGCCGGGGAGAGGCCCAAAGAACACCAGTGGCTTCCCCTAAGGAAGAGGGAAGTGGCACGCTATCTGCTGACTAGTTAATTGGCATGTGGTTGATTCTGTGTAGACACAGCATGTCTATGTGCAGAGCATGTAACGAGTGGGGGACAAGGTGGAGATTAGCACCAGGTAAATGTGGGAGGGGTAGGATTAATGTGGAAGAACAGCATCAGGTCCAGGGGTGTGATCACAGGAAAGCAGATTCCTATGCTTTCAGGATATGGCCTACTTTGCTTTTGACTGGTACCTGTTGTAAAGAAGACTGAGCCACTGTGGTGTACACAATAATAGTCTGGACTCAGTAGAGCACTGGTGAAGACACTTTCTCCAAATGTGAGAGAATCATCTCAGAAAGCACCATTTTTGCCATGAATCTTGCACCTCATTCTGTGTTCAGAACTGCTGACATGTGCCTGCCTCAAAAATTAGCTGTAGTGCCTGAGAAGTATGTGCCTAGGTCTGCTATCCCTAGTCAACCCTATATTGGGACAGTGAAATCGTTACTTCTATTTCCTACATATGCACCAGTTTGGAGTATTTAATCTTATTTTATTTTATTTTATATCATCTTATTTTTTTAAGTAAATTTAGATAAGTGTACAGTAATATAGATCAGAAGGGGCATTTGGTGGTGCAGTTGCCCACACAAATCAGGGACAACTTGGAAAAGGTTGCTTAGAGTATTGCCCAGGTGAGTATTGAATGTCTCGAGGGATGGAAAATCTACCCTTCTGTGCCACTTGTTCAAGCAGGAGCCCAGGGCAGGGCAGGGTGGGGGAAATCCGAATGTCCATATAGCAATTTAATCATATTTGCATATGGTTTCTCGGATAAAACACAGAAAAAATAATTAATATTTGCAGGTAGAAAAATTAAAATATGCAGTAAAAAATAAATAATTTCCTTTGTTCACAGTCAAATAGTGCAGCTTATTGTCACATGACATTTTTAGATGACTAACTGAAATCTTTTTAAGAAGTTGGGTGCATATTTTAATCAGCAAGCACATTCCAAGCTATACTGACCAGTGCAGATCAAGTTTTAAAAGGGATAAAACTTCATGATAAGTCACTAGCCAATACCTCTGAGGAGTTATAACGAAATATTTGTAGGAATGAAGATGCTTTCATTTCTGCTTGCTTTTATGCCTTCAGGCCCTGCCGGGAGGTATGCACTGCTGGAATACACCATGACGAACATGACCATAAAAAATATTTTTTTACACTGACTGAAGAAGGGCGGAGAATTCAAAGTAGGTTCCAGTCAAGTATTTATGTATAATGAATAAGGATGAGTCCTAGCAACGAAATCAGGAAATCTCAAAAATCTAATTTCTCAGTTTTCAAGAAGTGGAGCACAAAAGCGAGCTTTCTTGCAGAAATACCCTTTGTATTAAGCAATATCTAAAGCACTAGTTTTATGCCAGTAAACCACGTCTCCATTCCATGACTGTCCTGGCAGAAATACAAGGAATCACGATCTTTTACTACATTTGTTCATGACGTGGGAGTTAAAAGTCCTCATGAGCATCAGGGGCAGAGACCTTTTGTGAGTTAGTGATTTACAAAAGCTGCTAGAACTAGAATGGGAGTTACATACCGCAGAGAATTTGTGCTTCAGCAAACAATTGCCGGAATTAGCTAATTCCATGCTAACTTTGCTTTCTTTTTCTAACCAGAGGTACCCATCAAGGGAAGTTCTTCTCCACTTATCCTTCCGACGAAGCTGGTAGCTTCATCATTCAAAGTACATTAGTCCTGATAATATATAATATGACATATAATAAGTGTATGTTTGAGGCATAGTAAAGTGTCTGTTGAGATCTGGAAAGCCTTTTTACCCGCTTTTAAGTCAACTGCCACAGTCAAATCAGAATGTCTGCAAAATTTTGTTTTGGTAACAAATTTCACTTGAGAAGAGTAAATAAATATTTTGTGTCTGGAAGTTTCAAACCAATCATAATGTGTTGTTCTGGCCTAGAAATTCCCGTTTCTGCTTTCTGAAGTAACTAGATTACCTAGAATATCCCCAAATCCTCTGTGAGTAAGCCCTGGGAAAATACTGAGTTAACTTTGATTCTGATGTCAAACCTCTAGTCCTCAGAAACACACTTGCACATTACTCCTGTAAGCATTTAAACAAATGCTAAACAAACCATTTAAGCCTATGCCTCTTAAGCAAGGCATATCACGTCAAAGGTGCCTGAACTTGTATTTAGCTCTGTTGAACAAGAATGCAATGTTGAATTAGGGATGTACCATCCTTCTTCGGCTGCCTCTCAGCAGCGGGACACTTTTCGCAGTCAGACAGAATGACCTTCCCACCCGCTGTCAATGACCTACCTTCTAAGGCCAGTGGGGGTACTGTCAAAAAACTTTGACTCATCTCAGGCAACTAATCTTTGCTGTAATAAAATACTGTTGAAGGTGTGTCATTCATGAGTACTGCTAGCCATTCCAACAGTACCTGCTTGTTTTTTATTTAAAAGAGAACAAAATGTTTGCATAAAACTTACCTGCAATTGCAATATGAGTTCTGTTCAACCATTGGAAGCTTTAATACCTGTTGGGTAGGCATATTGGTTATTTTCACAGAATCACAGGATCGTTTTGGTTGGAAGAGACCTTTAAGATCATTGAGTCCAACCGTTTAACCTGCACTGTCAGGTCACCACTAAATCATGGTCCAGGGTTGCAGTCATGGCTCAGAAGACCCTACAAGGGGGTGGCTCTCATCTTTGCCTCAAACCATCAACTGTGGCAGAAAAAAAAAACCACCAAAGAGCATTCTCCTCCAGAAGCCATGTGCAGAAGGTGTCGCAGTGTCTTCAGCAGCCTGAAAGACTGATCATACATTTTCATAATATGCCCTAACAAGATTGTGTTGCATCAGACTACACACCCACAAGCGCTGTTAATTGAGTTTACAGTAGCGATGATTAAACTGTCTGCTGGGTAGACTCAGACTGTTGTACGTATCTTACCTGCTGTCACCGGTTGGCTGAGGCAAGCCAATCGCGGGGACATGCCCTCTCTTATCCTTAAACCCCTCTTTCCCTGCACGGGAGAGAAAGGGTTAAAAAGCAGAGATAGGAAAAGGAATAAAAATTTTGTGAGACCTCTGAACGTTTGGAAAACTGAAACAGAGTTTAATAACACCAGAACAAAATATATAATATGCAGGGGAAAACCAATGCAATTGGAGGGTTTTGTACGGAATGGAGAAGCGAGGGTTAAACATGAGTGAGGGAGAAATGGTACCTGGCAGAGTCCAAAATGGCACCGGCCACATGGACACTCTCGTGGAGTAAACAAAGGATCCGCGGCTATTACGAATGCGGGGCTCCAACATGCAAAGCGCTGTTCCTACCAGTCTGGTCGTGCAGTTTGTAGAAGAAAAGCAGAGAGAAGGCAGCCCCGAGGCGCGGCGTCTCCAGCAGCGAGAGGGGTCTGTCCCAGGCGGCGCGGAGCTTCCCCGGCACACAGCTCCGCTCCACTCTGGCAGCACGGTGGAGCGGCAGGCACAGGCAGGCAGGCAGGGTCCGAGCCGAGGAGAGACAGCCTGTAAGGTCCCCGGAGCCAAGCTGCGAGTCTTCCCGGAGAGAAACTGCAAGTCCAGTGCCCCTCGGAGTGCAAAGCCGGAAGTGTCCCAGAGGTCCCGGAGAGCGAAAAGACCCAAGAACCGCGAAAGAGCAACAACAACCAACCCTGCGGTACGTGCCTCTTAAAGGGACAGACGCTCGCAAGAAAATTTTACAACCAATCAGAGGTGCTAAACGTAACATGGAAGAGAATAGTCCAATTGGTCAGTTTAAAACAAGCCTGCAAATCAGGACAAGCTGGGTTTTTCCCTCAAACTGCCACACCTGCCACACGAGAAAGTAGTGCAGAAAGAGCATACATCTACTGACTACCACACAATTTCAATAGTCCATTCACAATGACTTTCCTTTCATAATGAAAATACTGGTAGATCAGGAACAATTAGAGTTTGGGCCTTCCTCATACAGACCTGATGACAGAGCATGGAAGTCAAAGGCCATTTGACCAATAAGTCTTTCATACAAGAGTCTGCCTCTTGGCCCGACAATCTTATTCTGAGCACTTGTTTGCTGCTGAGCCAGAAGACTCAGCCACATGATTACATCACATGATGTCATTTATCTTCCTTTACCACTGTTAAAGTGGATCAATGTTGGGGTGATAATAATGGACTGCACGCACTTTATGAAAGTGGTAACGCAGACCTTTATTGCTGGTTATAACAGGGTTTATATATTCTTCTTAGTTCCACGTTAGTTCTACGTGTACTACATGTTCTCTTCTCACTGGTTCGCGTTTGTATCTCTGCCTAGAAACAAACTGACCATTTAACAATTTGCCAACTACATATTTCTGCTTTTCTCAGATAGACACAAATCCTGTTTCACAAGGCCTACCTTCTTCTAAGGTTTACCGGCTGTTAGCTTATTATTCTTCTACTCCTTTAAGGGTAGACTTGTATTTTTTCAAGGCCAATTAGGTTTTCCTCGGACCTGCCGAGGTCCCCCACAGATCAAGGTATTTGTTCATTTTCTTCCATCAGATTAAAAAAAAAGGTCATTGCACTGAGGCTGGAGACCATAGGCTTAAAAAACATTATTCCTTTATTTGGCCATTAGGACTGGACTGCAGCTTGGTGTTACTTTTGTATGGCATTAAGGGGATTATAGAATAGCGCTATAAGCCTAAGGCAGAGCATTAGAATACATTTGAAACATCCAGGCCCTTTTCTAAAATGAAAACCTGATTGTCTGTTGAGAACATTAGGTCATTCTATAACCATTGGCCCCTATTGTTTAGCCTATATAGTTCAATTTTACAATTTTACGCTAATTTTTCTTTGATTGGTAAGATGGTTGTTTGAATGCAGAACAAGTTAATTATTTAAGATAAAGTCCTGAGTTTCAGTAGTGCTGGAGGAATACAAAGTTGCATTTCTTAGATTTGCACACAGAAACCTCAAAACTAGAAATATACTTCTGGAATAATGAATTGCAGCCATTTGAATTTAAAATATTGGACCTCTACATCAAATAAATGAGATCTAGCAGAAATGTTGATCATGACTGAGCACAAAATACTTCCTGTCTCCTCCAAAACTTTACAATTCTTTATCCTCCTGATAGTGTTGATAATGGTAGCAGGAAGAAAAAATACTTTTAAAAAAAAATTTCTTTTTTCCCCCATGCATACTACACCTGAAATACTGTTAATGCTCTGAAAACTCATTTGAATCATTCTTCCTTTAAGTACCGCTAGATGGTACCACTTTGCAGACTTCTTCATACTAAACAAAAATGTGACCCTAAACAGTGATTTTGATGCACAAAGAAGATAGAAAGGCTAAAGCCCAGCCTGAACTTAGTCTGGCCACTGCCGTAAGAGACAACAGAAAATGTTTCTATAAATACATTAACTGCAAAAGGAGAGTTAAGGAGGGCCTCCATCCTTTGCTGGATGCAGGGGGAAATATAGTGACCCAGGATGAGGATAAGGCTGAGGTACTGAATGCCGCCTTTGCCTCAGACTTCAACGGTAAGACCAGCTGACTGAGTGCTCAGCCTCTTGAACCAGAAGGCAGAGGCAGGGAGCGGAATCAAGGCCCCGTAATCCACAAGGAAACAGTGAGTGAGCTGCTGCACCGATTAGATGTGCACAAGTCTATGGGGCCAGATGGGATCCACCCAAGGGTTCTGAGGAAGCTGGCGGAAGTGCTCACCAAGCCACTTTGCATGATCTACCAGCAGTCCTGACTAATGCAGGAGGTACCAATCGACTGGAGGTTAGCCAATGTGACACTCATCTACAAGAAGGGCTGGAAGGAGGACCCAGGGAACTACAGGCCTGTCAATCTGACTTCTGTTGATGGCTGACAGCAAAGTTAAGATTGTGGAGAGTTAACCACGATGAAGGGCCAGACTCTGACCCAGGCCTTCCTCAGCAGGACAAGGGTGGGGGGAAATAGGAAAGCTTGTGAGTTTAGATAACAGGGAGGTTGCTTTCCAGCTATGGCTGTGGGCAATGCCACATGGGAAAGTTAATCTGATTTACTGACAAATGATAGAGGTTTGGGTGGTGAGAAAACAAGGCAGACATTAAAGCAGCACCTTACCTCCTCACCCCGCCATGCCCAGCGCCCTCCTTCCCCCCCAGACTCCTCCAGCCTCCCGAGCGTCACAGGGGCCAGGGGCGCACACACCAGTTTCTCTGGGCCGCTCCTTTCCTCTCCCAACTTCCCTTGCTCAGGTGTGGGCTCCACAAGGCTGCGGTGGATTCCTCCTCATGCTGGGATCGGCTGGAGCACAGCCACGGCAGGATGCACCCCTGAAGCAGGAGTTTCAGCAAGGGGAGGCGCAGCTTTTGAGCAGACATGGCTGCTGGAGCTTCTGCCCTGCTGAGGGCCTTGGGGTTATTCACATTAAAACCCGTAACAAAGTGACAAAAGTACCTGATGGGGACAGTAATGATGACAGAGCCAGACTCCACTCAGTGGTGCCCAGCGAAAGAGCAAGAGGCCATGGCACAAACTGAAGTCCAGTCCTCTGGCTAGGCCTCACCAACACCAAGCCACAGCTCTTACTCTCTCCTCTGTCTTCCCTGCCAGATTATCCTTAGGAAATAAACCACAAGCTCTGCCAAGCCCGTAGCAGCAATAGCCCACTTCAAGTGGAAGGCAGCCTAAGAGAAATCTGGAGCCAAACAATTAGTTCAGCACTTTAAACCAGAGAGCATTTGAGAAGAGTGCAATTTTGATTATTCATTTTTAATTTCCAAAGGGAAAAAAATAAGGATTTGGGTATTGCACTGGGGAGACCCTATAACATAATTTTGCATCAAAGGAAAGCATATTCTTCTCTTTGCGTAATCTCATGCAAAATGACTGCATTTTAAAGCGCAGAGCACTTGGGCTTGGCAGCCTCATGTCATACAAGCCCTCGATTCCACAGCTGCTCATTGAGTTCACAAAAAACACAAGCAGTTCTTAGTCATTAAGCAGTATTAAGAAGGTTATCTTGTCAGATTTTGAAAGCTGAGGTATTGTCCTCAGCTCTTGTTGACTCTTCTCATAGGCACACTGTAGCCCTTGGAAACAGCTGAAGAAGAACAGATGATTGTTTATTGCTATCAGCAAATTTGTATTAATTTATTTTCAAATATACCCTGTGATGATGCAAAGGTTTCGAAAGGGCAAGGCCAGCTCAGGACAGCTGAGGCTATCTGTGCTTGTATAAACAGTTATTTGTCCTTAGCAGATGACTGCTCCTCATAGAAGAACAATTACGCCAAATAGCCAGGTGATCTGAGGCCTTGGTTAGATGAGCGGACAGCAAACCCTCACCTCTGAGTGAATTATCTGCTTCCCCTCCTCATCAGTGGGCAGAAATAGGATTTCTTTGATAAAATTTCAGTGACTTCAGATATCTGTTTTGATATATTGTGATATGAGGTACGGAGGCACACATTGCTTTCCACTGTAAGAGAATTTAAGTCACGAACAGACAGAAAATCGCTGTCATTAATGTTATGTGAGATTGTAACTATTCACTGTGAACAACCATGCAAAAATCACAATGGTTTTGAAAAGACTCAAAATTTTTATCACAGCTCTCATAAAATTCAATGTCATTCTGAAAGCACAAGGCTAAGAGACTAATGGTCAGTAGAGATGACTGTCAGCTTTCTCTCAGACTAATGAGTATGATTTTGTTTTATTTCTCCCCCCCATCCCCAACCCCAACATACCACCATGGAAATAAGCTTGAAAGTAACCATAAGATATTCAGAAAATGGATGTGCCAGATGGCCCATTTTGCATGCAATGGGAGCTTAGACTCAAGCTTGAATGCTTAAGCGTAATATTATTAAATACAGAGCACAAGTAATCTTCTAGTAAAGGTGAAATTCTGCTAGAAAGAAAAGGTATGTGAAGCTGCTTTCCCCCTAATTTTTGTCAGCTTCTAGGAGGTTTTACCTAAGTTCTGATTCATAAGATTATTTTCACTCTCTCATTCTGATAATTGGGGGCTGGAGCACTTACCCTAGGAGGACAGTCTGAGAGTCTTAGGCTTGGTCAGCCTGAAGAAGAGAAGGCTCCGGGGAGACTTTAGAGCAGCCTTCCAGCATTTGATGGATGCCTCTAGGAAAGATAGGGAGGGACTCTTTATCAGGGAGTGTAGCAATAGGACGATGGGTAACAGTTTTGAACTGAAAGTGGGTAGATTTAGGTGGGACATAAGGAAGAAATTCTTTACTGTGAGGGTGGTGAGGCAGTGGAACAGGTTGCCCAGGGAAGAGTTGTGGATGCCCCCTCCTTGGAATTGTTCAAGGCCAGGTTGGAAGGGGCTTTGAGCAGCCTGGTCTAGTGGAAGGTGTCCCTACCCATGGCAGTGGGAGGGGAACTACATGGTCTTTAAGCTACCCTCCAACCCAAACCATTCTATGATTCTATCATGATGCAGATGTCGGTTTGTACTCAGGTACAAAAGGGTTTTTACCTACAGGAAAATAAAACTAGGACAGTCTTTTCCTTAAAAACAAAATTGGTGATGGGCAAAAAACTGTTTCTCAAATTTCTTGGTGGCAATGGATGTATTTGACAGGAGACTAAACAAAAAAATGCTTGGCGATAAAAGAAAAAAAAGGGCAAGTATTATCTGAGGTCCCATATGCACGGGTATGTTCCAAAAAATCTGTCTGTGAGAGTCTTTGCAATGACCACTATTTGTTTTGTACAGCAGAGATGGAGGACATCCATCCTTCTCCCCTTTCTCTGTTTGCCCTGGCCCAATCCCCTATCTGCGCATTGGCTAGAGCTTTTTGGACACAGCTTCCACAGCTGGTAGTGGTTTCTGTGAAGTGACTGAACAGTTGCTGAGGTTCGTCACCACCCTCTGACCACTGTGCCAGGGAATGCAGGTCATAAACCTGTGCTTTTTGGTGCAATGAAAATGATAGGTGTATAAAAATTCCTCTAACAGAAATAGAGACTTTTAAAGGGGCTTGTGATAACATAACACATTCAAGAGTCTTTTTTCTATTTGCTTCTTGATGACATGGAGTAACTTATATTGAAATGTCAGAAATGAAGAACCTGGGGACATATAAACCATTAGAGGCCATGCTGTTCTTTCCGACTCTCTAGCACGCTGTACTCATTTATAAATGAAACCACTTTAACCCCTGAACAGCAGTCTGCATTCAAATCCTCTGTGCAGAAGCAAGGAGAAGGGCCCTGCAACATGACGAGCAATCTTGTCCTTTAATTGTTTAGACCATAGTGCGCCATTGATTTCTAGGCAGAGTTTGTGAGATCCTCCTGGGGCATTCTGGCCATTTCAGCCCAAAACCTCGGCTGCAAACTCGTATCAGAAATCTCAGTAACATTGCAAAGCTCAAAGCAAGGAGGGGAGATTTTTATTTCCAAATAAAATTGATTTCACCCATTCACATGCATGCTGTCAAGTCCACCTATGCGCAAGCAGTGGAATGTGCATTTCCACCTAGTCTGGACAGCGGACAAGAGCCACGACCTTTGGAGGCCACCTCACACCACCAGGATTGTCCCTGCCTGCGTGTCCTGAGAAGCTGCACATAGATGAGATCTTGATGAAGTGCTTCTGGGAGTGCCATCCACACCTGCCATTCTCACAGCCCATTTTCTGCCACACCTGAGGCTTTCACACTTGAATGCTCCCCTTCATACTTGGACACGCCAATCAACAAACACAGAAAACTGAAACGCCAATAGTGGGCACAGGCAAAGTGATGGGGTATGGAGTGGGGCAGTGGCATTACGCTAACCCC
Source organism: Bucorvus abyssinicus (assembly GCA_009769605.1). Lineage (NCBI taxonomy): Eukaryota > Metazoa > Chordata > Aves > Bucerotiformes > Bucorvidae > Bucorvus > Bucorvus abyssinicus. The sequence goes on along the minus strand of CM020063.1, from coordinate 68,302,022 downwards.
AGATGTGTGTGCTGGGACTGCAGCGCTACCAGGGCAAGTGCCTTGGGAAAAGATGGCCAGTCGTGATGTCCCAAAGCGATGGGTTCTGTTGTCACCGAGGATGGGCTGCCATCTAGCAATGCATTGTAACCAGGAGATCCTCGTTGCCAGTATCCAGACGCTGAGTCCCACCCAGCTGGTTTGTGCCCACACTCCAGCTGAGCAGTTTGCGAGGCTGGAGTGCTGAGTGAAGATGAGCAACTGCTGTTGAGTTTGGAAAGTTGCTCCTTTCAACTCGCCCTTCACAACACCAGAGCCACCATAGGATTATCCTTGGCCCTGCCAGGTTCAGGCAGCTGGGACACCCAGGAGGCATGCTTGCAGCAGCAGAGGTGAGCTGGGCAGGGATCCCTCACCCTGGGCAGCTGGGAGGGTTTCCATCTTGAGGCACCTGGGCATTTCTTCCAGCCGTCCCCAGGCCAGCCAATGACCGTGGCCTCTCTTCCTTTTCTACTGTGACACTGGCTGCTGCAGCGTCAGTGGGAGGGAGCACTTTGTCATTGCCAGCTCCCCCTAGCCCACCGCAGCGAGTAGAGAGCATGGCCATGGAGGTGGAGGACCGCTGCCCAGTATGCCTGGACAGCTGGGATGATGCTGCCTACGTGATGCCATGCCTGCACCAGTTCTGTTATGGGCGCATCCTGAGGTGGGCGAAGAACAAGCCTGAGTGCCCCCTGTGCAAGAGAAGAGTGAGGTCCATTGTGCACTCAGTGCGGGCAGATGACAACTTTGAAGAGGTCATCATCAGATCATCTTGGCGGGCATTGGCATCAGTTGGCCCACGCCAGGCAGGAGGAGTGCCCTGCACCCAGCCACCCACAGCCCCCCTCATCCTGTAACACCCCAGCTGCTCGTGGTGGAGTCAGTGCCCAGGGTTCCTATGGGTGGTCTCCAGCCCGACAAGTGGGCGACCCTTTTCGATGACCACCCAGCACTCCCGCAGCGCTTTCTGCCCTGGCTGCAAGAGCAGCTGCAGCTAGTCTTTGTGGAGGAGCCTTCAATGGCTGGTGTGATGGGTGGCCTCATCCTCTCCATCCTGGGCTTCTTCGGGATGGATGAAGAAATCTTGGTCCGGCTGCTGCAGAACAGCCTCCAGGATTGTGTGGTGACTTTTGTGCAGCGGCTTATCAATGTCGCCGTGCAGCGGTGCAGCAGGGAGACCCACCATCTGCTGGGGCTCAGGGACAGCCATGCTGTCGAGGAGAGGGAGGACAGCCCCGCAGCAGCCTGCAGCCCTGCTGCATCCCAAAGGGGGTCTCCTCTCCCTGGCCCAGTCCCCTCCAGCAGTGCTGCTGGAGAAGAAGACAAGGAGCACCCTAGCAGCTCAACTGCTGGACTTTGGGCTGTTACCAGCAGCCCTTGGACACCCCCACTCCCACCCATAGGGAGCAGACAGAGCTGCATGAGGATCTGTGGCACCCTGCGGCAGGTGCCTCCAATCCCAGCCAGAGCAGCACATGCTCCCTTGGGAGGCCACGGCGAGCACCGAAGAGGAGGGCTGGCAGTACCCAGGACTCTGCCCAACCCCCCCAAGAGGCCACCCTGCCAGCAGAACTAGGGCCTCTGCAGCGTCAGTGATGATGGTGACATGGCTGCCGTCAGGGGGTTTGGGTTTGGTATTGCTATATATATGTCATTTTGTTATTATTCTTCTCACTAAAGCAGTTTTTATTTTCTTTTCCAACCCATAAGTCTGTCCCTCATATCCTTTCTCTTCCCCTTTGGTGTCGGAGGTGGGTAATAGAGAGTGTCTGTCATTCGTCTTGTGGCCGGACCAGCCCTAACCCATGACAAGTGGTGAGACATGGATTTGACAGATGGACAAGGAGCTGCATAAGGAATTGGTTGGATGGCCACACTCCAAGAGTTGCAGTGAATGGCTCAATGTTCAAGCAGAGCCCAGTAATGAGTGGCATTCCACAGGGGTCGGTGTTGGGACCGTCTCTTTACCATCTTTGTAGGTGACATGGACAGGGATCGAGGGCACCCTCAGCAAGTCTGCCAATGACACAAAGCTGTGTGGTGCGGTCGACATGCTGGAGGGAAGGAATGCCATCCAGAGGGACCTCGAGTGGCTTGAGAGGTGGGCCCATGTAAACCTCATGAATTTCAACAAGGCCAAGTGCAAGGTTCTGCATGTGGCTCAGGGCAATGCCAAGTACAAATACAGGCTTGGCAATGGGCAGTGCTGCAGAGGAGATACTAGGGGATCCGGGTGGATGAAAAACTGAGTATGAGCCAGCAATGCGTGCTTGCAGCCCTGAAAGCCAGCTGTGTCCTGGGCTGCAGAAAACAGAAACGTGGCCAGCAGGTTGAAGGACGTGATTCTGCCCCTCTACTCTGCTCTCTGTCTGCAGTTTTGCTCTGGGGTCCCCAGCATAAAAAAGACATGGACCTGCTTGAGCCGGTCCAGAAGAGGGCAACAAAGATGATCAGAGGGCTGGAGCACTTCCCCTAGGAGGACAGGCTAAGAGTCTTGGGCTTGGTCAGCCTGAAGAAGAGAAGGCTCCGGGGAGACTTTAGAGCAGCCTTCCAGCACTTGATGGATGCTCTAGGAAAGATGGGGAGAGACTCTTTATCAGGGAGCGTAGCAATAGGACGATGGGTAACAGTTTTGAACTGAAAGTGGGTAGATTTAGGTGGGACATAAGGAAGAAATTCTTTACTGTGAGGGTGGTGAGGCAGTGGAACAGGATGCCCAGAGCTGTTAGGGATGCCCCCTCCTTGGAATTGTTCAAGGCCAGGTTGGATGGGGCTTTGAGCAGCCTGGTCTAGTGGAAGCTGTCTCTGCCCATGGCAATGGGAATGGAATGAGATGATCTTTAAGGCATCCTCCAACCCAAACCATTCTATGATTCTGTAATCTAATCAATCTATAAAAAGGCCTGAAGAGAGTCTGCAGAGAAGATGGAGGCAGGCTCTTTCCACTGGTGCCCAGTGACAGCAAATGTTGAAGAGCACTCTGGACATGCGACATACTGTTAACCACAATATTGTTGCAGACAGCGTCTGCTTCTAGATGTGATAACACTTGTTGTTTACAGTCACTACCAGGGACTGGTGTGCAGAAAGGCTCTTGCTTACACCTGCTCTTGTGAAGACCAAGGTCACTGCTAAATCCTGTGCGCCACGGTGAGGGTGCAGTCAGTTACAGGCTGCACCTGTGGGGAGGAGCGGACAGGACAGGTGACCCTACACTGACCAACAAGGTGTTCCATCCCATATACATCATACTCAGTATAAAGCTAAGGGATCACAAGGGTCAATCTCTCCTCCCCTTCTTCAACGGCTGACATCCGAAGAAGAAGACTCAGACCGTTCTGCCTTTCATCCCAGGCCATCCATTCCTGAATCCAGTTCCAGAATCCTGCTCCTGCATCTGGTTCTCGTCAGCTGCTGAGCCCTGTCTGCAAATTCCCCAGTGTCTGCCCACAGCATCTGTGGTGATGGTGACATGGTTGCCATTAGGGGGGTTAAGTTCAGTATTGGTATTGTATTTATTTGTATATATTTAATTTTAGTACTATTACTCTCATTAAAGCAGTTTTTAGCTTCCCACCCATAGGGGCAGACTGTGGCAGATCCCTCCACTCACAGCTGGGACAGTGAATGCTTCCCTGGGAGAGCACACAAGCCTGAGGAGGAGGGCCAGCAGCACCCACAACTCTTCCCAGCCTCCCAGGAGGCCAACCTGAGGGCAGAACTAGAGCCAAGTGCCAGGAGCTATGAAAACCAGGGTAGGCCAGCATCCAGGGCAGATGTTTCCAGCCGGGAGGGCTCCAGGGACAGCCCATGCCCCATCGCTCACCACCCCAGGCCTGGCTTCCTCCTCACTGCACCCTCTGCCCCCTCGACCCACGGCTCTGCTCTCCTACCAGCCTGCACTGCCAGATGCAGCCTCACCATGGCCGTGCCCAAATCTCTCCTCCTGTGCAGAGTCACAACTCGGTGCTGCTCTCTGCATCACCCTAGGGCCACACCCTGCCAAGGCAGGAGCCCCAAGACATTCAACAAGGGGAAGCACAAAGCCCTGTACCCAGGGAGGGACGACACCAGGCACCAGCATGTGCATCAGGCTGCCTGCCTGGAAAGCAGTTTTGCAGAAGAAGCCCTGGAGGGGCTCGCAAGCACCAAGTTGATCAAGGGCCTTGATCAACACGTCCTCGCCACAGTGTTAACCAGTGTCCTGGGCTACTTTAGGAGGAGTTTTCTCCAGCAGGCCAAGGAAGGTGAGCATTCCTCACTACGTAGCACTGGTGATGCCACACCGGGAGCACTGCCTCTGGTTCTGGGCTCCCTGTGCAAGAGAGAGAAGCACATACAGGAGGGAGTCCAGCAAAGGGCCACGAAGATGATTAAGGTGCTGGAGCCTCTGTCCTCTGAGGCTGAGCAAGGTTGGACTGTTTAGTCTGGTGAAGAGAAGGCTCAGAAGGGATCTGGTCAGTGTATAAAGAGGCCTGGAGGGAATCTGCAGAGAAGATGGAGCCAGGCTCTTTCCACTGGTGCCCAGTGACAGCAGATGTTGAAGAGCTGCGTTGCATTGGGGAAAACTTGAGCAGGCCTGTGGGGCACTGTTTACAGCAGCAGCAGACTGTGACCTCATTTTCATGCCTCAGGAAGAGCAGAACTTGCCCAGTCTTGGGGCAAGTTGGTAAGCACTGGGAAGGGACAGACAAGGCCTCCATGCTGCCCTCTAGGCAGCAGCCCTCTGTGCGCAGCAGCTGGGACACCGGAACAGAAAGGATGCCCTGCAAATCTGCAATGGAAGGGGCTGGAGCGTACGTCCTTGCTCCCGGACAGGAGTTGCCGTGCCAGGACAGGAAGGGTGCTGGCCGGTGCCCCGTTCCTCGGGCGGGCTTCGCCAGCCCGCAGCGAGAACTCCCCGGACCCGCTGCAGCGAAGCAGCCGCGTCCCCTCCGCACCGGCGGCCGCTGAGCTCAGGGCCTGGCCAGGCACTTCCGCAGTCTCCCGGGGCCGGCGCAAGCTACCGTGCGGCGGCCGCCCTGCAACACGGCTCCAAGGCGGGTGTCTTGGCCCAGAACCGACAGTGGCAGCCAGACATTTTGTCTCTTGAGCACACCTGCCCGGGATCGAGCTGGGGCAGAGCCCTGAGACGGCCTTGCCTGTCCCCCCGCCCCGCCCCTTAGAGGCCGTGTCCTGCTCTCCCCTTGAGCACAGTGTTGGCTAGCGGAAGTCCTGGGAGATGTGGTCGTGCCATCCTCCTGAACGCTTCTTTGCTGCACTTTGGGAGAGCACTCGATCAAAGGCACGGCCTTGGTGACCCCACCGCCCGTGCCAGGTTGGCTCCCTTCTCTTTTAAATCCTAGCCTTTACTCCTGCTTTGTGCTGCTCTGCCCAGAGCTGGTCTGTGATAGAGGTCTCTTCCTGGGAGAGGGAGGGCAAGCAGACAGCCGTGGATGGCCTGGCTCTGTTCTCTCTGTCCTGTTCACAGCATTGGCCTGTGAACCAGTTTTTATTCCTTGGGAAGAGCAGATCCTGCCCACCTTTGTGGAAACAGATAAGCCAATGGTTTTTGAGCCCAAGGTCATGCTTAGAAGACATCATCAGTGACTTTTACTGACTAGCCACGACACATGGGCTTGAAGAACATGAAATCTTTCTCTTGCATATAGTTTCAAGACAGGACTTATGTCTCTAGATAGCTCCGCAGTAGAAACAGCAGCTCATCTCTGGTTATTCTTCTTCCCATGGATGCTTTTCTTTTCCATCATTGCCCAATTGAACATGTCCAGATAGAATTGCTGCCTATCGCTGATTGTGGTGTAAGCCGGCTTAATCTTAGCCATTCACAAAACCAAGTTCAAGTTCCTCTACTAAAAATGTTTTGATACTTCTCCCGTGTTAGACTTCAAGTAATACTCATTACCCCACCCTGTATTTGACTGCATGTAGCACTACATCCAGACGAGGGGGCACTTGAATAAAATTTTAAGCAGGTGGCTGCATAGCTCCATTTTCATACCTTTTTCTGCACACAGTGCTGAAGTTGCGAAAGAGCTGAAAGATGATCAAGGCACATGGAAACAGACTGAGTAGTCCATCAATTAATGAAGTCATTTGCAGAGCTCTTCTAATAGGTGGATCTTGCACTGTTTTAGTTAAGCTTTGCTTCGTAACAACTACTACAATGCACATGCAAAATGTAATCCATTAAAATAAATAAAGCACTGAGTTATTTTGGTCCTGGGCTGAAAATTTTGTTCACTGCTTCAGAGGGCAGTATGGCATTTCACAAGGAAGCCTTTGTTTTATGTTTAACAATCACACATATAAGAAATCTGACTTTCTGGAGGGTTGAACTAAAGTCCAAACTGCTAGCAGTTCAACAAGCTGAACGGCCTGAAGTTCTTAGTCGAGTACAGAGAAACTGTACTGCAGTTGTTTTAAAAGAGATTTGTTTCCAATATTTGCCTGGAGTACAACAATGCTTCCCAAGGGATGTAGTAAGTAAGGGAAAGTGTGTTTACACCTGCATTGCTAGTAGGCTGCATTTCAGCTATGCTGATGTGTTAGACATTCCTGAGGGACCAGGGCTTAGCTGAGCATTGGAAAATTAGATGTCTAGTCCTGCTAAACCATGTTTCTTGTTCTTTGCTACTCTTTGGTCTTTTATGACTGACCAAGGTGTGACACTTTGGCAGATTTCAGTTCTAGCACTTGTGGATTCAAAGATTTTCAAAGCTGAATCTATTTAAGAAGCTGTCACAACCTTAAATGCCAGCAGGACTGACTGAGACTTACCTCCACTAGTATACTCAACAGCAGATTCTTGTATGCATTTCCCTTTAAAAGATTTATTACTCCTCCTTCCACCCTTGTGTTTGTTCAGTTTAAATTCTAAGCTCTGGATATGGACACTCTGCACTGCTCAGGCATGGGCACAGCTTATGCAGGGCACTGGCTTCATTGGAGCAACCAGGGACCTACTCCTGTTTCCTCAGGCTCATGCATGGAGGCTGGGGCGAAGACATCTCAGTGAAGATCTGCTACTGCCACAGCATGAGTCCTGCTCCTAGATCCAACGCTTCTCCTAGCCAGGGCAGATTCCTCTAACCTGGGCAGGGACAGGGAAGAGATCACTGCTGATCTCAATATCCAGATTATAATACTGAGGAGAGGGAAGAATTGGAGATGAGGTCTGACTTAACTAACAAAACTTACTGCTTTTCCCTTCCTTACTGGCAAGTGGTGGCAGATGTGACTCTGTCTTCCAGGGGCCTACAACAGTCAGAAACTGTAGCTTGAGAACAGCTCTTCTAACAAGAGTGCTTATATATGGCAGTGACTCAGAAGAGGAAAGAGAAGAGAGCAAATGGTGAGGTCCATTATTTTAATAATTTAATATCATATTAATCCTATTTCTGCAGGTCACATATGCATAATCAATTAACTAAATTATTTTGTAGCTGCCAATATTATGAACTCTGTGTAGGAGAACAGTTGTGTGGCTGGATTGCTTGTTTGCTTTTTTATTTTTTCCCTTTTAATCTTTTCTTCATGACAACATGAGTTGCATTTCCAAACCCTCCCAGCCAGCTGCAATCAAATTCCTAACTGCTAAGACTTCTGCCAGGGAAATGCTGACTGACTGCAGTGAAAGCAGAACTGAAGCATTTCAGGCTCATACCACGATCCTCTGTCTGAAAGAGTGGCGACTTATTAGGGCTAATATAAGCAAATGAGGAACCTGAGGCAGGGAAGAAGGCACCTTTTATGATTATGTGGCAACTATGTGGGAGAAACCAGGACCTAATTTTCCTGAGCCCAGGCAGGTTGGTTGAACCTAAGCCTCATTGTTTAAAGTTATGCCAAATGCCATTCTATTGATATCTTTGATATCTTACATGACATTTCATCGTAATTCAAAGCCCTCAAGTATTTGAGAACTGTTCAAGGTCAGCTACAAGAACACCATCCCAATTCACATTACTGCTCCTTAGAGAAGGCATATGCAGAACTATGGCTGCTTGTTATTGCTGTGAAGCTAAGATCATTCTCTTTGATTCTTTTTCTTTCTTGAGAGAGCCTCTTGGCTCCACTGACAGCAATGCAACTTTAAATTCCTGAGACTCCAATTAAAAACTAGATCCAAAACACTATTAAGGATACACCAGGGGATAAGAATTTGAATTTATCATCATGCATATAAAGCTTGTCTCCTTACAAGTGGTAGAACAGTGAGGAAAGAGTGTGCAACAGACAAGCCTTTCTGTCTAGCAGGGTAAAAGAATGCCCCACCACCACAACAAAAGGGAGACTGCAATTAGTGCTTTCCCCTTCATGGTATGTCTAAACTACAGAAGCTGGCACTGGCGAGACACACATACCATTAGGAGTGGTGATCTAATGAAACAGCTGGCAAATCTTCTGTGTTGACTCTGCCTTGTGTCCAGCTCACTTGTTTTCTGGGAGGCACTTAGGACGTGATGTTCCCAGGCATGTGGCATATCTCTCCACATCAGACAGCCAAATATGCCAAATTGTTTCTAGCTATTTTGTTTCAGTATTACCTGAGTAGTGGACCTGGTAGTACTTTTTGTTTTACGACTGCTCACTATGGAAAAGGAGATGGTACTGTGAGCTGTAGCAATTTGGGAACAGTCTCTGCCTCAGTTCTGCCTAAGCCTGATTTGCCAAAGGCTTCAGCATTGGCTCAATTTCTTTTCTTTTGATGGTGATTACAGTGGACTGCTGGTGAGCTCAGAATATTTAAGCTAAATCTTCAGTTTTCTGTCAGCATCCATCCTATACCTCCCAAGTTGTAAGTAGGTAGACATGAACCCAGTCTTCACCAAGGAACTGGAAAATAGCTGTCTCTGTGGTACCAGCAGAATGTCACTCTGTAACTGTAGCTGATGCACCACTGATGGCCAAAAGTAGATTTGTAGTAATTGTGGGGTTCAAAACTAGAGAGATGTTTGCAGATCTTGGAGCACAGCTGGGCTCAAAGAGGACAAAATATTATTTCAATGTTGAATTCAAGGGAAGGCACTTACATAAGTAGAGTAATAGGCCTCTGCGTGTGCTCAGCGTGGTGCATAGTACTCAAGGAATCAGAGCCAGGTTCCAGCCATAAGGAAATGTAGTTTGAGCAAGTTATAATCACTGGCACAGGATACTTTTAACCTGTTTAAAACCTAGCCTTTAAGAACTGCTGGGTATATTTGGGGATGAAAAATCCAAGGACTGTCAGATAGGAAGACAGTTTCTCTGGTTGAGGAAGTGTGAGCCCATGACATCCAGAAGCTGAGACTCGGTGGGAGAAAGGCTGCAAACTGCTTGCTGCGTTCATTTGGTCTTTCCCTGTATGTTGCTGTGAGACAGAACATTGGCTTACATGGGGCTTTGATCTTGGTACTACAGCTGTCAGTCTTTCCTTCTCTCTGCACAGGTGCTGCTGAGCAGTCCTTAGGCAACTAAGTCCAAGGTCTCAGGCACACGTACTTTCCTTGGTTTGTGCAGCTTTGTTCCAAAAGAGAGGACAGCTGGTTTACTTTTCATCTTCACCTTTAAAGCGAAGGCAATGGTATATAGAGAAGCTCAGTCTCAAACACATTTTCCTTCTGAGGAGATTGCAGCATCTCTGCACTTCTGAGATTGCTACATTCCAAAATGCAAAAACCGGAGGGGTTTCAACTCCAACAACAAAACACTTCAGCAGCTTTCTCTATTCCCTCCTCCCTCTCCCATTTTATTTGATTCTTCCTTAAACCCAGAAGTGATGGCATTGAAAACAGTAAGGAGGACCCTGGAGAGAAAGGGAATACCTAATAATGCATGGAGGAAAGCAGAATCCAGCACTTCTGTAATGAAAATTAAGCAGACTTCATTTTGCTCCTTACCACAGGTTGTGTGTTGATTTCCCCAGAAGAAAACAGCAATTGGTACTGACTGGTGTAGAAAATCCTTCTCTTCCACTTGGTTCCTGAAGAGCTGCAAGACATTCAGACTCAGATCTCCCATTGCCCTTTTTTCTGGGAGATAGCTCACTGCAAGAACTAGCAAAGTTCAAAAAACAAGAGTGATTCTTTTTTTCCATTGCAACAACTGTTTGAAGAAAAGAAAGAAGAACATTTTTTAAAAAAAATTCAGCACTCCCAGGACTCCTACCCAGAAGCTATAATGTTGAGGCCAGAAAAAACGTGTAGTTTGGCTGCAATAGGTAAATTATTTGTTCAAACTTGACTTTAAAGGAGAGATTTTGTCATTGAAGTTTTACCTGGTATTTTATTGATAGAATTCTGGTATAATCACTCCAAAAATAAAGAGATGTCTGTAGAGGAAAACTGGATCAAACAGACTTGGAAGACAGTTTTTGTCTCCTTTCAGCAGCATACTTGCAAGTTTTACTGCTGATATCTTCCCATCTGAAATGTTGGATCAGCCACCAATTGCGAGAGCAGCCTTTCTAGTTGCTGTGTATAAAATGGCATGAAACCATAGGAAGCAGGGAACAGCTGCTGCCATCACATGATGGACAGCTGCATTTTCAAGTAGTTTAGCACTTCAGACCAAAGAAGGTGGAGACAAATCTGTTATGGCACTCTCAGTGACTCTCAGTGACTCTAAACTTACACTGGTCATTGAGATATTTCAGATGGGGATGTACATGAAGGCATTAATCAGACCACTACAGTTCTGCAGGATCCTCAGGAAATGCCAGCTTGGCATCAGTGCACAGGCACCCTCTTGAGTGGTTATGTTAAGAATAAAACTGCTGGTTTATGTTAAGACATAAAATTACTGAATTAATCCACTAGGCTAGATGAAAGATCACTCTTAGCCATATCCACTTTTACAGGCAAGGATTGGTTGGAAAGGAGTGCCTCAGGGACTTCCTGAATGAGTTCCACCAGTTTCCTTTCATGTCCTTCAAGGAAGTAATTCACAAAAAACATAGGGTCCGAAACGATAAATGCAAAGGTTTCTCTTGCTGTGTGTTAGGTTGCGATTGGGATGCTGGGGTCTCCTTTCATAAGTATCTAGAATACAAATTTGTTTTTTTCTGAAGTCCCAACAGGTGGAAAATGTAAAATTACTTCTTTTTAAAATCTCAGCTGCAAGTTCAGATCATGTAGTAATGCCAGCACTTATATAAAAAGAATGCTTTTCTGTTTTGGGAAGGAAGGTTGGGAGAAGGGAGCAAAGAGACTGTGGACAGCTGCCATACCTATTTCCATGTGCAAGAGACTGGGAGGAAGTAAAGATAAAATAGTTTTATCCCAAAGCACCTGTACACCTCAAAAATAAAATGTTAATTCCTTCATTACTAAAAACATGAACACCAACAGACAGGCCTGATAGTGTCTATTTCCATGGAGACCAATGCAGTCTTCTAGAGCTCTGGTGTTGTGGACAGAGGAATTCTCTATTAAATTAGCTAATACTTGAAAAGAGAGACATGAATCCTCCCTACATATTGTGGGAACTCATATAAACTTAAGGCAGTGCAGCTACAACAACAGTATAATAACAACTTCTGGTCTCCAATAGCTACTTCTTTCTGGTGGAGTTGCTGCATGTCAGTGGCGCGAATGTCCACAAATGGGTATGTCAATATTTGTGTGAGCATTCTGATGGTCTGTACCAGGGCATTCCCCTCTGCAATAAGGACTAGTTTGTCTGACCCTGCTGTGAAAGGTAACAACCTGATGCTGTCACCTCTGTGCAGGTTTGTTCCTCTAGCACCCGTGCCAGCTGGAGTAGAGGGCAGCGCTATGCTCACCTCACACAGACAATATTCAAAGCAGAAAGCAGGCTGAGGCAAGCCATTTTTCTGGTCTCATTGTCCATTTCTAGGCAGTGAAATCACTCTAGTGAGCAAGAGGCGTGTGTAATGCCGCTGTGCTCAGTTGCTCCTGCTGAGGACATGCTTACAAATGCCTGATTTGAACCAGTAATGGATCTACTCCTTACCAATTTTTCTCTCCCTCCTTCCTCCTGGTTTAACTCCTGGCGCTTTAGTTCTGCCAACTCAGCCTAATTTCCACCTGGAGCTCTTTCCTTAGGGCAATGCCTACGGAGCCAGACATGATCTTGTGTAGAGGATGATGATGTTGAAAGACTGAGGACAACTTTAAGCCCTGGAAATGCTTAGTTGACAGGCCTACCTTTCTTACCAAGAGTGTGAAAAGCTCTGCCTGGGAGCTGAGGGTAAGAGAGTTCAGGAGGATAAGCCCTCCCTGAAGGAAATTAGCATTTTCCACAACTGATCCTATGAAGATTCTTACTCTTGCAAGCCTCAGCATGTCCTGTGATCCCCTTTGCTTGGAAAGGATAAGTTTAGTCCATTAGTATCTGCCCTCCATTCCTGTGTAAAAGAACTGCATAAAAACTAATTGGCCCAAATTTGCAATCTGAAAGAACACATGGGGAGGGGACTGATTATTGAGCCTTGGCATCTGATGTTAGGTTAGCTTTAAAATACTAAAAAATACTGTACCAAAGCACAGCCATGGAGTTTCTCACAGGGATGCATGACATAACTGTATCTTAATTATTACCTCTAATCCCAGTATTGCTTCAAATAATTGGGAATTCACACTGCCTTGAATAAAATCAGTGTTAACAAAAGGAAATTACTGTGTTTCTCAGGTTCTTTCTTTTCTAATTCTATTGTGTAGGCTTATAGCTACCTACTTTTCCTGCTCTCTGAACAGGAAACTCATTAACTCTGGGAATAGTTAGGAGAAAAATAATGTCTTTCTCAGTTTTCAGTCCTTTCTCCAAAGTAGCTGCTAAAAACCAGGAAGCCAGTAACTGAGATACGGATCTCTTGGCTTAACAGGTAATTAAAGCAGAAAGATTATTAGTGAGGTTAGTACAGTTCTCTACATCTAACTACCAAATCCTTGTTCACATGCTGAAACTGGACCAGCTGAACCATCAATATCTAAACTGACTTAGCTGAATCAAAGCAAAATGCTTGTGTGGATGAACTCTCTAAATCAATTTGTTACAAAGTTAAACTAACTCAGGAAATCTCTCAGACGGATTGCTTTCTCCTTCCAGTAAGCACCGGTTTAAGTAATTTGATGTGAGAAATGAACAAGAAGTCATGCAGTTTGTATGCAGAATCCCACCAATCCACTCTGCCAAGTCTTCCTTCATGCTCAAGCTGGTGTTATACAGTTTAAAAAAAAATAGAAGTATAAGCAGTAAAAGCGACATTGCTTAGAGAAGCCAGCAGATCAAACTTTGATTCAATTTTGATGGACAGATGAGGGGAAAGTAACATCCTCCTTGCTTCCTGCTTTCCCTATGTTTGTGTCTGCTTGACATGTACGTATAGGCCAGGCACTTCTCCATTACTCCATTGATCCTCCATTACAGCTTAGAGGCTCTTCTCCTTCCCCTGTGCTACCTGAGCCACATAAGTGTTCTCAAAAGCTGTCAGAGCTGCTTTCTGCCTCCTGCAGGATCAATGCATCCAACTCTCTTATTTCAAGAATAGAAAGGTGGGCTGCATGATGCAGAGCAGGACTTCTCCATTCCCAAAGCTCACTTATGTCCATAAGACATGGCTGCCATTTGCAGAGTGCCTGTGGTGAGGGAGGCTTCAGGGCTGGGACACAAACTATCTCCATTTAAATGCAGGGTGGTTCCCTAGGATCCCCATCCCATCATGGGTGTGGATGTGCTGGGAAGAGGTAAGATGCGAGACCCTTCTTATGAGGAGGCTACCTAAAGCTTTTGACAAACTCCTTCAGACTAATGCACCAGGAACATTATTGCTGTTAATAATAAATGAAGCAGACAAACACAGTCTTATTCCAGCAGTAATTTTAATATAGAAGGACTGAGGCATGTGTCTTATGACTGCCAGTTCTCACCTATTTTGCACTAGTCACAGCAATGCTCGAGTAGTGTTACAACCAGAGGTGTGAGTGCTTTTGAGCATTGATTTCCTGCTGACACTCAGCGATCTGTAATAGACACATAATGTGTTCATTTGGTGAAAAGCACTTATTTTAACCAGTTTATAGTCCTGACCAGATGATGTCTGCCTTTTATTATTCTGTGATTCTCAAAGCAGCCAGGAATTAATTACAAACACACCATGCTCTGCAAAAAGATCTGTCTGAAGCTATCAGGTAATCTGCTAGGCATCCATTGCTAGAAATGTACTGTGAACTCGCACAGCTTCTCAGTAAACAGAGGGAAGGTAGTTTAGACCAGCGGAGTTTGTACTTAGCCTGAGCTGACTGTTTCCAATGAAAGTCAAGTGCCCACACCTCATTAGTTAACTGTCCAGGATTACAATACTAACAATGTTCCTCTGACATGGCTTCTTAATCCAGATCCCACAGGATCCTTTCAACTAGCTGCTCAGTTGTAGGTCAGTACAGTGTAGAGAAGCACATGAAATAGCAGTCTTCCTGGCTGCTCTGCCTCAGGAACTAATGACACTTTGTGGACTCAGGGTAAGTGGTTGAGCTAAAAGTTACTAAGAAATACAAATAACAAGTATCTTTGGTAGGCACTGGTAGAAAGTTAGGCTCTTACCCGAGAGGGAACTACAGAAATAGCCACTCTCCACAGTGTGATGCAGCAAACTCTAGTGATGAGCCTGAATCTGACCCAGCATCAGTATTTGGGAAACCTTTAAAACCCTAGATTGAAGAAGCTGAAATGAAAATTCAGTTTTATTTATATGTTGGCATCTACTTCTCTTGCTTTTGGTGAAACAAGACCATCCCAGAGACTGCTTTAAGGGCAGCCTGAATTGTACTACTTTATATGCATGGTTTGTCTGGAAGCCACTGTGTCAATGCCTGAAGGACATACCTGTTCTTGACAGACATGCTTGGGGTGAAACTCCTGGTTCGCTTTGGAAGCTATTGCTTATATCAAAAACACACTGTAACAACAGACCTAGTTCAATTCAGTCAGCCAGTGCCTTAAAAGTATTCGTATCGGCTGTGGTTCTGCTAAAGTAGAACCACTTTACTATGGGATGATACGTGGAAGCATCAGAGCATGACAGGCCCCTACATGAATGTTGAAACTCTAGGTAGAGGTAAAGGGCAGCTTATACTGCCCAACTTTTATAATTCCAGCGGTAATTTCATTCTTGAGGACACCTGCAAATGGTAACAAGGCACCTGCAAAAGTGCCTTAGTTGCAGGAAAAATCAGGCCGTAATGATGGAGTGTCATGGAGATCCTATGAAATACAACTCACAGAGCAGTACAGGTATGAGATGACACATGCCAAAAGAAAGAGCAAGAAGTTGCAAGCATTAGTATTAAAATCTTGGGGAAGACCTTCTGTGGGAACATCCTGTGTGTCAGTTAAGTAATTTTGTATTTGTTTAGGGCATTGTTGAACAATTAAGTTACAAGATTAAGCTAAAATTACTGCAGTTAATCAGTGTTAAGAAGAAAAAAAGTTGTTATGAAGTTACTAATAGCATGCTAAAAGGCGCATTCTCATGCTAATCAGTATCAAGCCAAGTCTAAAGCTGGATTAACCCTGTTAATCTGTAGTTCAAGGAACTGAGCATGGATGCAGGGTGGTGGTGTTTATCTGAATGGCTGGGACTGGAAAACTGAGACATCTTAATGACCTGGGATATTTCTTTGAAAACACACTTGTATCTGCTATGAAGAAATAGGCTCAGTTCTGTCTGAATATCAGGGCTGATATTTGACGTATGCACCATCTGTTGACTCTGTGAATTCGTGTTTCTCTACCAGTTCTACTCATATGCATTTATGGCCAGTTTTCTCTGCCTTGCCCTCAGTATAGGCACTATGTATGGACCTAGACTTTGCTAGTCCTTGCACCACTTGCAAAGCAACCTGAAGAGCTGCAAGGCAGATCATGACTAACTCGCTAAGGACAAGATATACAAAAGATCTGAAACAAAATAATTTTTCTTCCACTGAACGACTTGTACAACCATAAATTTTTATTTCCTTGAGAAAAGCATAAGGATTACAGAAGTTGCTATTTTGTACTCCTGCATTAGCACAACTTGCCAGACACAGAATAAAGTCTTTCTGTATCTCAGGCTCAGAGCAGAGTGTGTGCACAATTGGCCTTACATTAAGTGCATGCATAGGAATGTCAGAGTTTTCTCATCTTTGCTGTTCCTGAATAAGGACAAAAACAGGTATGAGGGCTGTGCTCTCTGCTGTGAAAACTGGAAGTCTGAGGTAAATTTCTGAACATGATTTGGAGGACAGGTTTGTTTACACTTTGTTTTGAGGCAATGACAAGCCCTGAGCCTGCTGTCTCCTCTCTGGAGGCTTTGGGATGCTAAACTTCTTGTTACAAACTCAGAAACAGGAGCAAGGAGTAGACTCGAAGGGGAATTCATGACTTTCACGGAACAGATTTGTGCAGTACTAGCTTACTAACAGGAACTGTGTTTCTGTTCACTCTGCAAGGGGAAAAGGACTTCCTGGCTCTCAATTGTGAACTAATAGCTCTGCCAAGAGGAGAGAACAGGAGGCCAGCAGCTTGGGGAGTTCTTTCTTTGCAGGTCTGTCAGGCTTGTGGGACACTCAGTCTTGTTCAGTTTTCACTCCTCGGCTCAAGACCTTCCCTTTAATTTCCTTGCCATATTCCTGCTTGAAAACTGTAATTATGTCAGGGTTTGGGTGGCTGTCATGGTTTAAGCCCAGCTGTCAACTAACCACCATGCAGCCGCTCACTCACTTTCCCCCTGCCCAGGGTGGGATGGAGAGAAGAATTGAGAGAGAAAAGTAAAATCCCATGGGTTGAGATAAGGAGAGTTTACTAGAACAATGTAAAGAGAAAAGAAACCACTTGACATAATTAAGCCCGAACAGTATTTTACTTATTGGAGGGGTAAAGGCTGCACATTCATGAAACACCCACCTCCAGACAATATCTTGCCCTGGTCATTCAGGCGACGATGGTATGTTGGTAGAGCTGAGGTGTAGTCCTGCTGTCTTCTGGGGCTTCACCTTCACAGATGCATGATATTTTCTGTGTGCCAGGTCAACCCAGAGTCACTGGTATGCAGTGTACACAGCCTGGAACTTAGCTAACAGTTCTCCCTGTTCCTCTGCTCCTGTTGCTGCTGTTTCATGATCTGCTCCTTTTCTTCAGAGCTGTCCCTTTTCTGCCAAGCCAGTTAAATGCTGATTGGCTAAGTGGGAGCAGAAGAAAACAAGCTATCACTCACATTTCTCGTCCTCACTGCCTCCTTCAGTGCCAGACAGGAAATAAATTGACTTATAATCCCCCAAGGCTCGTTTACAATAGTTTACAGCATCTAATGGATTTCAACACCTCCAGGAAGGCAGCCTTTAAGACCAAATGTCTATACAATAAATAACTTCATTGTGCATTTATGGGTGGGGATAGTGAAAATGGCTGAATAGAGAGGAATGAAATGAGCTCCTTGTGGAGTACTTTGCAATTTTTGTTGCCAGAAGCATTACAAATGACACATCCAATGGATTTATTTGACATACATCTGAGTGAAGTGTTAGAATTATGAACCTCATGGAGGATGTACTAGAAACTCTTCACTCTGCCTTGATGTTTGCTCAGGAGTACATTTACTGCTTCTTTTCTGAGCACAAACTGACTAGAGGGTCTGTGGAGAATGAGGTATTCTAGCTTTGGGAAGTCATTTGTTAGGAGTCACAATGATGGGAACATTGAAAGATCACAAACGGAAAATCCCTGCTGCCTGGGGAGTGAGTCCATCCTTTGTTCTAGCTCTTTGGCTTATAAAAATAGCACTGGGCAATTTTTGTCACTGAAATGGGTCTTGAGCATTCAGTTTTTCAGGAACAGGCCACCTCAGTACTAGAGTATCGTTGAAGAGAGGACTTTTTGATTTCAGATCCCCTGAGTAACACAACTAGGGGAGTTGAAAGGAGGGCTTGGATCAGGCTAATCATTCTAGTGCAAAAAAGAGCTATTCAGCTGTTGCTAAAAGCCTCCTGGAGTAAGAGATGCTTATAAGCCATCAGGTTCTCAGTTGGAAAAACCTTCTAAAAACACAACAAAAGCAACTCTGCTACTTCTGGCAGTGCACGAATAGTGGGTTTCCTTGGTTCTTGACTGTACAAATCTGAAGCCACAGTCTTTTGGCTACCATATTTACAAGCTAGTCCATACCTTTGATCTTTGTGAAACATTAAGTTTCTGGACAAGCTCACCATTGCCCAAAAATTTTCCCACTTCTTGATTTAGGGTGGACTGTGTTCCTTCTAATGGAGAAGAAAAAAAACAACAGGGAAAAACCAAGCAGGAAATTCTTGATATTAACCATATAATGATGGTCAGGTCTTTGCCTCCTGTTTAGCTGAGCAATTCTGTAGTCCTCAAGACCATATTGAGAGACTGAAAACTCTATTGCTGTGCTTGGGTTTGAACATGTAATTATCATTCAACAATTGAAAACTACATAAAAACATTGTAAATAAACTCTTGGCATTAAATATCAACATATAAATATGTCAAGTTCATTAGTTGGATGGGGCCAATTTGGTTCTGGTTCTGACTGTGAATGTAATCCGTATTGCATTAAAACAAATAATCTCTTCATCTAACAATCTTTATGTTTTGCTTACATCTTCAGTGTTCAAGAGGTGAAATGCTTGAATGATGATAGGCTAAGGAAGGTCATAATGGTTGCAACCCTCCTATGATGAGCATGCCACCATTATTTAAAACAGATGATAGTAATGCTGTTGCAATGTTGTACCAGCTGGTTTTTCTTGCACTGAAGGCTGTCTCATGAGCCCCATGTCAATAGAGTTGAGCAGATTTTGCAGTAGTTGGCATACAAGGCATCATAGGATAAAGGACAGGAAGAGCTGCCAGCAGCTTTTGCTCTGAGTCCTTTTCTCTCACACAGGCTGGTGGTACCAACCTGAGCAATCAGCGTCAATCTCCCTTTGAAGGAGCTACTACTGTGGTCCAGCTCATCCCTTTAGCATTGATTTCATCTCTGGAATTGTGGCAAGGACTCAGCCTACCAGCATAGTCCTGAAAGAGTTGATTTAAAGCAGGGCTGTCATCAACAGCAAAATCAAATTTCTGGTGATGAGGGAACACAATCTGGCGTACAAGCTCGGTCATTTCTCTCAGAGATGAGGAAAACTTAGCAAAAGAATGATGACTGTTTAGGAGACTGCAAAGAAACAAGGAGGCAGCAAAATGCTGCTGTAGAGTAGAGACCTGCTCCACGGTTTTGTCTTCAAGAAGCTCCCCACAGTAACTCCTAACTCCAGAAATTAATCAAAGAAAGTTCCTGAGGTGGTGAAAGACTCCAACTGGCAAACAGTATTGAGGCAGAAAAGGGGCAAAATTTCAGGTGAGCTCAGGGACAAGTTACCTGCACCCCACAACATATCTCAGCCCAGCTGTCCTCACACTCAGGTCCCTTAAAGAAAGACTTATGTTTTAAAAATGCCCAGTGCTGAGTGGGTCTAAAATACTCATCTCATGTGGTGAGCTCTGTGAGCTGTACAGGAAGAAAAAGGCTGTTAACAGATTTCACCTCTTTCTTCCATGGAGTCCTTTTGAGTTCAGTGTGCAAGACTCATTGCTGACATTATGATTCCAACTTCTCCTTGGAGTTCAAACAGTTCATTGCCTGGGGAAAAGTCTGGTTTGGGGTTCTGCACAGCCCCTACTTTCTGGGACAGAAGTGAGCTGGCAGGGAAGAAAGCCTGTCTGTAATCAGAAGGACTGTAGTGACCTGGAGACTGAGCTGGACCCATTCTTTCCATAAATTATATTTCAGGGAGGGAATAATTCCTTTAAAGCTGGAAGTGTTGGATGACTGGAAGAATTCAGGAAGTCTGGACTGGAAACAACCTTTGATCTTCCAAACATTATCTGAATTTTGATTCTCTGCATTGCATAGTCTACTGGAAATTAGCAAACCACCATTTATATCAGGTGAGTGCTTAGTTGCATTAAAGGTCTGACTAAACGTGCTTACAAGCCAAGTCAGCCTGTCTTAGCTTTTTGCCTTTAGGCAACACTTCAGGCACCACTTTCCAAGGAGCTGTTTGTTTCCAGTGTGAAAACAGAGCTACAGCACTGGCATCAAACCCACTGAACCCATTAATCATGCCTGAGAGCCCCAAGCATTTGGTATAACCAGGATTTTAAATTCCAAGCCATCCAGAGCAATGCATCCTTGCACTCAAGTCAGTGGCTCACATTCCATGGTGGCTCTGACTTGTCTGTAATTAACCTGATAATTCTGGCTCCTCGGGCAAGCAGAGAATCTAATTACTCATTGCAGGTATGTTGATGAAGGTTGCCCTCATCCAAATCTGCTGAACTGGCTTTGCTAAAGTATCCGCTAGGGAGCTAACTTAAACCAACAGTAATTAATAGTATTATTTCACTGTGACGATTCTAAGATGTGAAGATGGAAAAGTGCTCTAAAATGACTAAGGTGCCTGCACAGCATCTCTTAAGGTAGTAACAAGCAGCTAAGAAAAATCTTGGAAGGTGGTTTTTGACCAAGTCACTCTGTGAGAGGTCACTGATGTGTCAGTCAGTGTGAGGTCTCTGCCATGTCAGAGAGCTCTGGTATGGCAGCATGGGTCATCTTCCTGCTGCTGTATCAGACAGGGCATCACAAATAGAAACTTCAAAGAACTTTATACAGGTGAAAGAACACTACGAACAACTGAGTGCAACTGAGATGTGCATGTGGGTAACATGAAGCAAAGATGTGCATGGCAAGTGAATTTTCACAGAACTTGAGTGAAACTTGTCAGAGCTGAAGGGAAAAGAGTAGCAGAATTCATAATTGTTGGCTGGCAATTTAATTCGGGAAGGACATCTAGTGAGGAAGCAAGCTCACTTGTCATGGGTTCAAATGAGGTCTTTCTACCATTTCAAAGTGTTTGGGATTCTGCATAACAAAGTTTGAGACTGGGATTTGGGACAGGAAGATTTTGGGTTGGGCAGAACTCAGAAATCACATGGACTTTCTGCAGGAATCTTTACAGCAGTAACAACCCCAACAGTGCTGGCTTTCCTATTGTGTAGGAACTGGTTTAGGGAAAATGGTCCTTTTCTCCCTGTTGCTGGAGAACAAAGCTGTGCTGTGGTACACCAGTGAAGAGAACTGGAGTGCAGACTGAAAATACTATACTAATTTATAGCATGGCAGCGCTGAGAGAAACTTATCTCCGGCATACTTAGCTAGCACCACTGTTTTTTCTCCAATTTTGTCTGTTGTTCTCCGTGCGCTGTTCATTAAGGACTATATCTTATCATGTCTTTTCACTGTACAGTCCCTGGTTTGATCAGAAAACTTCGCTGTCCCTGGGAAGCCTTGGTGGTCACATGTAAAAACAAAGGAGAAAAGACCTGCCATCCCTCTAAACTGCCTTCTGTAGTCATGAGCTTGTGGCCACTTTAGAGCACAGTCTTCTGCAGGAAAGCACAAGATATATAGAAATCACAGATCAAGGAGGTGCTTTCTAAAAGATGACTGCTATAACTTCCGTATAGGTAAAGGAACAAGGAAGTGATATCTGGCTAAAACTGTCTGCCCTCTTACATGCCAGAAGGGAGCCTTCTATCATAAAATAAGCTGACCTGCAAGAGAAACACTGTTCACAGCTCTTGGCAAGTCACCTAGTAGATATGGGGTATAGGGGAATACAGTAGCAGTCTCACAGTTGTGCATAAGAGAATGCTCCAGCTGGAAGAGAGCAGCATGGTGGCAATGTTCTTACTGAATGTTTCCCTCACCCAGCAGCAGGAAGTGTTTTTATCCCTGTCTCAAGTCACTTTTTAATATCAACAGCAGCTCATAGCCTCCCCTTCACCTCCCAGTTTGTACCAAGACATATGAAAACTACAGTTTATTCAGATCTACTGTGGACAGTGTTTGTTTTGGTTCCTTTTGCTATTTTTACACTTAACGAATAACCAGGGGAAAGAATTACCAAACATCTTCTACATGGCCTGCTAGAGTTGCAGCCTTCTGAAGCAGAGACCATCTATATACCAGCATGAATCCTAGGATTTGCCTCCTCTTCTGTAGCCAGTGTATTTTCTCCTTGGGATTGTGGCTTCACAGGAAATTAGACCAGTGTAACACTTGATTTTCTTAGAAATAAAGAGACTGAAAGTAAGATAATTGGAGAGAACCCTGTGCCTGTTCTCTGCAGGTAGACCATCACACCTGGGAATGTCTTGGCTTCTCTTCTGACTCATTTGTTATATTTTGAAGAAAATTTCTGTGAACATCTGTGATATGCTATGGGGTAGGTAGAGGCGTTGATTACTCTACTGAAAACACATATCTTCAGGGCCAGAAGTTCTGAGCTTATGTCAACTTGCATGTGGTACTCACCTCACCTTCCATCAACAAGCATAAAATGTATTACCTCAAGCCCTATTTACAATTACATGAAGATGCTGGTAGATAATGGTTTTTCTCTGGTTTTCTTCTCTCTAGAGAATTACTCTTCCCAGTTTCTCCAAACACTGCCTCATCACTACCACATCTGTGGAACCACTGTCATGGATTTTTGGCACAGTAAATGGGATTCAAGTGACCACTAGGCAGGTTTGTCCAGCCAGCCAACCTCTGTTCCTAGCCCAGGCCATATAAATCTTTCAAGGGCTGTTCATTCAATGGTATCATTCAACATGGGGCAGATTCAACAGGGGTGAAGCTTGGTGCAAAGCTCAAAAGCAGGAGTATAAGGCCCTGCTTCCTGGCAGTAAACTTTCCATGAACTGTTATTACACAGGAGTCTAGCGCATAGCAAGTCTGGATGACCAAGACTAGAGCACAGCCTGATGACCATGCGAAGTCTCATAATGATAGCTTTACGTTTCTGAGCACTGCAAGATCCATAAAACAAGGGGGAGTGGTTCAAAGATAGGATAATATGCCCAGGTCCTATAAGTCTACTGTGGGAATTCTGCATGAAAGGTCAAGATACATGTGAGCATAAGACTCCTATGTTTTCTCTAGGAGTGGAGATTTCTTGAGCTGGCATAAATAATGGCTGAAGGAGGAGTCCTGTGAGGGTAAGATGGCTCTGCTTTGGCTAAGTGAAGAAAGCAAGCAAATGTTGTCGGTCCAAATGTCCAAGCAAAAACTTTTGCCTAATTAAGTGCAAAATTAATATTAAAATTCATGTCCTTCAATATGCTAATGAGCCAAAAGCAGTACTTGCTAAACATATATGAGTATGTTATTGAGCTCACCATCCAAATCATGCTAAACGTCACTAAGAGGTAGAGACAAACAGAGTTAGGATATAAAAAGCCAGGAGGGGTAATTCCTGGCTGGGGACAAAAGACTTCACAGGGACAGTGGACGGGCTGCACTCCTCTTCCTCCACCCAAGCCAGGGATGCCTTTTTGGTAAGAACTGCACTCTCACCATACAGTGAAAATACCCGGGGTAGTTTTCTTTTTGCCAGCATTACTATTATATATTAGTTATTAGGCCTCTCACAGTTAGTGCATTTATCAATGGCAATGCCAAATCTGTTATAACTGTCACTATAATAAACTTCCATTATTCCTATTGGCTTTGCAAAACTGTTTCAGTGAAAGTCCTTTTGGGCTCTAGCAGGTAAAAGTTAAAACTCCTACCTTTAACATGACATCATATTAAATACAAATGAGGGATTTACTTGCGTTAAATATTTGGGGTGATCAACAGTACTAGCTGTACAGATGCCACCACTTTCATCTAGAGCTCCTGTGCCCACACAGTTCTGTAGCTGGTTTGATCATACAGCTCTCAAAAGAGCTCCTTTTTAGTGAGCTAAACCTGCCTTGAACCATGTGGCTTGCAGTTAATCCATTGTGCAGAAGCAGAAATAAAATTGACAAAGCAGAACACCAACTAGCTGAATAAAAGTCACCCAGTAAAACTTTATATCATGCCTAAGTCTTAATATCATGACCTTATTAAAAAAGCAAGGTGCGTGAAATTAGCCTGATGTCTCAGCCTTGCTTACCATTGCCTGATGATAGTGTCCTGACCTCACCTACTTTTGCTTTGAAAACTTGGTATCAAGCTGTAAGGCTTAACAGCATTGCAACTTCACATACTACCAGGATGTGCTCAGGCAGGAGTCATGCCCTGTTTTGAGGTCCAAAATGCATGCTCTGCTCCTCTCACTCATTGTATACTCTGCTTCTCTCACTTCTACCTCATGCAGCTGAGATCACTAGTACTGGCTTTTTGCAGAACCCAGAGGGAGGTACTGGTAAGGATCTCTTTAGTGAGGCAGAGTAGGCTTGTATGTAATCCTGAGCTTTAAATTCTCTGTTCAGTGCAGGAAGAAAGCAGTTGTCAGAGATTATTCCCCTTCTCCAGATATTAATGCTTGGAGATCTGCATTGCTATATGGTTGCTTTGTATTTATCTTGTGGGTGTTAAAATGCATCCATGTTTGCGTTAATGGTTGCATGTGAATGTGAGAGAGAAGTGGAAAGGACTAACTGGGCCACCTATCCACAGTTAGCTAAAATAAGCCAAAATGCAAATCAGAAAAAAACAATTACTGCAGACAAAATGGGAACATTCAGGCCTTGTTACAGTACTGTGGGGCCTTTTCTCACTCTTTCTAATACAAAGCTCTAGTGAAGTGCATGTGTGCTTTTGGGGGGACTTTCTCTAGCAGCTTGAGGCTACAATCTTGTCTATTATTGTTTGGAAAAATACCTGTAATAATAGGGACTTTAGTTTTACAGTTCTGTGATTACTTCTATGAGACAAGGTGACTCTGGAATCTTCAGAAAAATTCTGTGTAGAAATTTGTAACAGTGCATGAAGTTCCCTTCTGAGCTTCAGCCGCACTGTGCTAAAGCCATTCTGGAGTCAAGAAGCCTAGACACAGTGAAGCTGTAACTTCAAGGTCCAACTTCTAATGATGGCTGAGACAGAAACAGAATGTTAGGTCTCTAGCATGCTGCCTTGTGCCTAGTCTTCCTCAGTTTTACAGCCTCACACAGAGAAGTGCTGAATTTATACTGAGTGAAAAGACCACTCTGGTATAAGGTCGTGCATGGCCTCACATGCATGTCCAAGGAAAGAAAAAACCAAACACTGGAATTCATGCTCTGTGAATAAAAACAAAGTAAACATGGCTCAGGCTGTGGTGAGGTTATGATACAAGATAATTCTTTTTAGTAGTCCAGATGCGTGTAAGTGCTTTTAAGCAAATTACTTGAGATTTTTCTCAGCAGCAGCTGAGACACAGGCAAGGTGCTTCTGCCTTGTACACTGCACTTTCTTTAGGCTGTATGTCAGCTTTGGTGAACTGAGAAAGTAATTGAAACATAGCTTAAAAATTCAGCTAAAAGGTCACAAAGAGTTTCCCTGTACCCAAGATATCTTACAATCCATGTTCATTCTTGGCAGCAAAACAACACATGTATGTCAATGCTTGCCTTTAAGTCACTCTGCCATAGCTCCTCTCCTCTAAAATCTATCCTGCTTCCCCCTTGGTATTTCTTGTGCTTTTGCTTAAGGATGTTGGGACTGATATGCTGCAAGGGAGCATCAATCTTCACTATTGCTGGTACCCTTTTACACCCCACAGTTCCTCTCTGCTCGGAAGAGATTTCCTATTGTGGGAGCTCATGGAGTTCATCATCCACTCAGCCTCATCCTCCTTAGAGGTAAAGAATTGGAAAATCTCCTGCCCCACTGGAGCCATTAGAGTTCTGTGGCTTATTTTTCAGACTTGTTTGAAATAGACATGGAAGACATGGCTAAAAATCCCATACTCCAAGAAAAGTTCAGCATGAGCATGTGACAAGTCCTGCCAGATCAAGAGAATCTTTATACATACAAAAGCGCTTGCAAAAATCCTGTTTCACATAATGTGATAGTAACTGCTAAAGACCATGTCTTATGGGATAAGATGGCAGTGCCAGTGTCAGGTTATAATTTTGTCCGAGCCCTTCCTAGACTAGGTTTCTCTTATAAAATCAAAAGATTTTAGCAATTCCCAGCACAAAATTTACGACAGTAAAATACAAAGTATGATACTTTTTTTCCATACTTATTCTACCACTATTATCAAACAGAAAAGAAGAACAGAATCTTAATAATATTCTAGAGGCCAAATTACTAGTTTCACTATAAAGGTGAAAAGCATGGATTCATCAAGGGGAAGTCATGCTGGCCAACTTGATAACCTTCCACAATAAGATGACTGACTTGGTAGATAAGGGGAAAACAGGCAGTATTTTCTACCTTGACTTCAGTAAGGTTTTCAGTGCCGTCTCCCATAACATCTTCATTGAGACGCTGATGAATTATGGACTGGATGAACAAACCTTCTCCAGTTTGGGGTGAGTTGAAAACTGGTTGAATGGCCAGGCCCGGAGCGTTGTAATCAGTGGCAAAAATCTAGTTGGGGGCCAGTAGCTAGGGATCAACACTGGGCCCAGTCCTGTCCATTTTCTTATGATCTGGATGTTGGGCCATAGTGTGCAAGTTTGCTGATAGTACAAAACTGGGACAGGTGGCTGATACACCAGAGGGTTGTGCTACCATCTGTAGGGTCCCTGACAGGCTGGAGAAGTGGGCTGACAGGAGCCTCATGAAGTTCAACAAGGAGAAGTACCAAGTCCTGCACCTGGGAATGAACAACACTATGCACCAGCACATGCTAAGGGCCACACAGCTGGAAAGCAGCTTGACAGAAAAGGGCATTAGAGGTTCTGGTGGAATCAAGTTGACAAGGAGCTAGCAATGTGCCCCTGCAGCAAAGGCAGCTAAGGGAGAGGAATTGGAGTCTCTTTCCCTAGAGATATTCAAAAGCCATCTGGATATGGTCCTGGACCACCTGCTCTAGACAGTCCTGCTGAGCAGGAGGTTAGACCAATGATCTCCAGAGGTCACTTTCAACCTGAACCATTCTGTGATTCTATGAATATAGTTATATTTTATGTTAGTATGTTAAAAAGCTTATGGGAGCAGCTTTTTGCGGTTCTGATAGGCTTTTAGTTAATGTTTCTTGCTTGCATTTTACTGGTGGTGCAGTATCTTCTGAGTTAACTTATGCTGTAAAGGATATATACATGTATTTTTGTTTTACAGCAGAATCTTTAGATGAAATACAAAACTGGGACATGTCTCCTATTAGCTGCTGATTAGAAAATATACCACTGATAAAAATCCTTCTTAATATCTGCTATAGAGATCTAAACAGAATTCCCTTTATTCCTTGGTGAAATGGCAGTATGATGCTTTATTCTCATTAATCTTCAGTTCCAGACTATTGAATGCATAGTGACTTGAGCCACATGTCCTCTTTGCTATTTTAAGTCCAATAATAGGTGTATTTACGTAACAATGAAACAATGACTCATGCCTGAAACAAGACATTTAGGGTGTAATTCTGAAGTACTCTTTTACCACTTAAGGAGAGGGTAGTGTGATGGGACAGAATCAGCCAAAGCTGGGGGAGTAAAATGGAGTAATTTTTTTCACCAGTTCATGTAATATGTGAATAAAGAGATAATTTGCACAAGTTTAAATATGGGCCCAAGGGGATAAGACACACCCTTCTACCATGCCATGGGTAAGCCAAAGCCATGATTTTGGAGGACTATTTGCAAATTGAGCCACTGCGCACATGACGTAACATGCCTGTGATTCTCACTCAGCCTCAAACCACAATAATCATTAACCTGGAGCAACTTCAGAAGAGACCCCAATCAGGCATCCTCCTTATTATGTCAACATAATGCAGTTAGTGAAGACTTGGCTCTAGGGAAATTGATACAGAGCAGAGCAGTTTGGAGGAGAACATAAGACTGCATTTCTGTAACAAGGTCAAAACATTTGCTTTCTGGCTGTACTCAGCAAGCAGCTGCAAATTCCTTGTGGCACAAAAAATGCTCTGTTTATACTTGCCAACAATGCTAGTAAATTCCAGAGTATGCTGGAGCATTCTAGTGATATGAAAACGAAGTTGTTTTTTCAGTAGCAGAAGGAAGATGTGAAAATAGGAGCTTTCACTGAATCATCACAATCAGAGAGGTTATTACAAAACTAAGTTGTTCTTCCAAACTACTATTTGTGCACAAACAAGTCATTTGCAATTGTAAAGATGAGTGTCTTAGCAAAAATAGACCTTTCTATTGTTAAGAAGTTGCCTTATTATTTTACTGTATGTTTAATTTTAACAAAATGGATATGAATAAATTCTTCTATCTCTTCATCTCATTTTAAAAGAACTACTATTACATTAGCTTTTTTTCATATATGCTTTTCAAAAATAGCTTGTATTTTATATAAGTACCAAACAGCTGTAATCAAGGATCTTTTCTGTTGCGTTCATATCTTTTGTTTCAACATTCAGTGAAACTTTTCTGTTTGGGGTAGGTAACATTTTGGATCATTCTTCCTGTGATATCTTACCTCAAATCTTCATACTCTCAACACTTCTAGGAAATGGGAATTTCCTGCTATACAGGTATATACAGAGCAGATGATGTGCAATGGACTGGCAGTCAGGGTTTAGAGCTGCTCTCTTACCCCAGTGACCCCTATTCGCTGTTCATGTATTTTTCTTAACTCTGCCCTTCATCTGTATAACCACTTTTAGTCTCCTTTGTGAACAGATACAGCCCCTGATGTATGTCTTGAAAAGTCTGGGAGCAATGACCACTTTGGCAACGACACTTCTTCACAGGCAGGGTTGTCCATAAAATTTTTCATTTTTGGAAGTTGTTCAAAGTGCATGCTTTTAGTGGTGGCTCTGTGGCCCTGTGTGTACAGCTTGGAGCAGTGCTGCAGATCCCCTTCTCTGAACTGGTATGAATTTCTGTATTCTTAGAGAGAAACACAGCTGTGACCAGGGAAGACAAGACCCCCCAGGGCAGAGAGGCACAGGGCCACAGAAAAAGGCATAATCTGAAGGTTAATTGCACTCCTTGTCCAAGGACTTTTTTCTGCCTTATGAATGAGAGATGCCAAATATTTTGAGAGCATGGTTCTTGATGAAGTTTCCAGGACATTTTGCATCTGTTTCTGCAATAAAGGAATCTTTCTATTAGGAACATAGAGAAATTAAGGGAATTCTTCAGCAGTAGCGTATGAGCAAGACTTCTGTGAGTTTATGGGAAGAGTCTGAGTTATTGCATTACTGAGCTAAGTGGAAACAAGAACTTGGCCCAATGTGAAGAGACCCATTTTTAATATAAGGTTTTATCTGGATTTATTTGTAAATTGGCTTGAAGCTTATTTTCTAGCTAAAGCAGTAGCAATATAATTTAAGGGACAGTAATTTTTTTCCCCACATATAATGGTTCATTTGCACTTCAAAGCAATGATTCAGACTTAGTTTGGCTTTATCTATTGTGTCCTAACTAATTTCTTCATGATGCAAAACATGTCTGAATATGCCATATGCTTTGTCATGTTGAGGGCTAGCTGGTCATTCTCATGGTTTCTCCTGACTCGTTTTATCTGTCACTGTACTTTCCTTTTCCATTCCATGTCTATGCATTCTCCTCAAAGGCTTTGCATGGAAGGCCCTCACAAGCACTTTAAAATCCAGATAGATTATATCCATCTATGTAACATATTTATATTATGTCTCACAAGTTTCCTACATAGAAATGGTGCTGGCTTTTGTTTCAGCTAGTTTTACACTAAATTGTATGATTTCATCCTGAGTGGTCAGGTAACATATGATCTTCAACAACCTGAAGGCAAATAGCTCACCCTTTTTCTTTAGAAAGGAAAAAAGGCACAGTTTTCTGGGAGCATGGAAACATTTCCATCAATGTTTTTTTTTTTGGTAAAGTGATATATTTAATCAATTTCATGCCTTCTGGAAATTTACAACAGCAGTACAAATTAAGTGCCCTTTTGAAATAATTTTGTTGTGAGGATTGTCTTAGAAAAATGGAATGTTAAAAACTTAACATCTATTTACAAATCATCTTGAGTTCTGTCCCTAGCAACTGCTGTGTTTGAACCTACAGAAAAGGGTGGAGAATCAAAGCTGAAAGAAGTGTAAGTTCTGCCTAATTCACTAGCAAAGTTAAATTAGTTGATGCCTTTTGCGCAGAAATGTTGCCTAGAAACTCTTACCCAGCCCTAGCTGTTGGAGATGAGGATGTTATGCCTATGAAAACAACTAGCATCTGCTGGATTCTCTCTTTCTTTTCTGAGAGACAAATATGCAGAGACGAACTGTAGAACTCCTTGTCATTGGTTGTCATATTGGACAAAATGTGTAAAGGAGTTAAAAAATTATTGGTCTGTATCAGTGGAGATGTTAGTCCTGCTAAGCAAAGAGGAATAGGTTTTAGTGTTAGAGTTGGTCTTAGCTCATAAACCACTGATAGCTGGAATTTGAGAGTGGATACTGAAGGGAATATCAGTCTATGGCAGTTTCTCATTTTATCCAAAGCATCTGCTCCTAGATTCTGGAAAGAAGATGCCAGGTGATTCATTGTCTGACCAGTAAATCATGTATTATGTTATTTGATACAACTGATAATGAATTATTTGCAGGGGACAAAGTAGGAAAGGAAAAAATCTCCTTTACTGCTTTTAGATGTTTGAAGAATAGACCCAAGCCTACAATTCCTGTCATGTTCCACTGTGGTGTTATCTACACTAAGTTCTTGCATTATTGAATTGAGCCTTCTGTTTCACATTTTATTTACAGGACTCCACATTACAAGCAAAGGATTTCTGAGCATAGATAAAGTTGGGACAAATCTTTTAATACTGCCAAGGGCAAGTTTCACACTAAAGAATACAAATTTAATGGGGAAAAAAAAAAAAAATCTCAAACTTGGAAAAAAAAATCTTAGACTCTGAGATCTGCAGAAGCTTCCCTACTCAAACTCAGACTCTTTTTAAAAGTACCCTGAAGGTTAAAGTACACCCAATTTTGAAGCGGAAACTCATAAATATTTTTTGTATTTCAGTCAGTTCTCTCAAGAAGTATATTGCAAGGCACAAAATTAATCCCAGTTTTGGTGATCTTCAAATAGAAAATCAACTCTATGCTCTATGAGGAACTCAAATCTTGACAAAAACCAGATGTTCCCACTGATTAATATGTGACATTCAGTTGCCAGCTTGTTCATTTCAAATATTCCTAAAGAGGACCTCTTTATAGGTGTGCATGCGAGGCAGGCTGTGTGGAAGACTGCTGCTTTGGGAGACAGATGAAGAAATGCAACTTTTGTCTCATAAGATACTGCTTCAAAGTTGAAAAACTCATTTTCTGTTCAGCACCAGATGTCAGCAGAGCTTTAGGTATCTGGCTCACATTCAAGCTTTTTACAATACATATAGCAAGTCTCACTCCACACCAAATGTACACTTACATGATAACCACCTGATGAAGGGGTGAAGAACTGCTGTTCCCTGTCCCTCCCCAGATGTCCTGTTGCATCCCATGTCTGAGCAGCTCAATGCTTTGTGGTGTATACTTTCATTCTCCTCCTTTGTTTCCACAGGGGACCGCTCAGGCATAACTGTTAATTGCTTCCTTCTGCTAGAGGAATTCCGATACACCTCCCCTCACCTGGGCCTGCTCTTTAGGTCTGGCAGGAGAAGAAGGGATTTCACAGGTTTTCTTTTTACCCTCATATGTTCTAATTTTCAACATTTGTGAGAAAATGTTTCAACACTTCAGAGACTGAGCTCTACAGTTTCTGTAAAAGCAAACAATTTGAAGACTTAGTTCCTAAGCATTCCCAATTGCTGCATTAATGTCAGTGAAAAATAGACCAGGTTTGCACTTCCTTCATGTCCAACAGAATCAGTAGAATCATAGTATGTTTTGGGTTGGAAGTGACTTTTAAAGGTCATCTGGTCCAAGCCCCCTGCAGTGAGCAGGGACATCATGAACTAGATCAGGTTGCTCAGAGCCCTGTCCAACCTGACCTTGAATGTTTCCAGAGATGGGACATCTGCCACCACTCTGGGCAACTGTGCCAGTGTTTCACCACCCTCATTGTAAAAAATTTCTTCCTTATATCTAGTCTAAATCTAACTCCTTTTAGTTTAAAACCATTTCCCCTTGTCCTGGTACAACAGGCCTTGCTGAAAAGATTGTTCCCATCTTTCTTATAGGCCCCCTTTAAGTATTGAAAGGATACTATAAGGTGTCCCTGGGGCCTTCTCCAGGCTGAACAACCCCAACTCTCTCAGCCATTCTTCACAGCAGAGGTGTTCCATCCCTCTGATCATTTTTGTGGCCATCCTCTGGCCCGCTCCAACAGGTCCATGTCCTTGTGCTGAGGGCTCCAGAGCTGGATCCAGTACTCCAGGTAGGGTCTCACCTGAGCAGAGTAAAGCGATAGGATCACCTCCCTTGACCTGATGCCCATGCATTTTTTGATGCTGCCCAGGATATGGTTGGTCTTCTGGGCTGTGAGAGTACATTGCTGGTTCATGTCCAGCTTTTCGTCCACCAGTACCCCCAAGTCCTTCTCTGCAGGGCTGCCCTCAATCCCTTCATTCTCCAGACTGTATTGATACCAAGGATTGCCCTGACCCAGGTGCAGGATCTTGCACTTGGCCTTGTTGAACTTCATGCAGTTCACATGGGCCCACTTCTCCAGCTTGTCCAGGTCCCTCTGGATGGCATCCTGTCTCTCAGGTGTGTCAACCACACCACTCAGCTTGGTGTCATCTGCAAAATTGCTGAGGGTGCACTTCATCCCACTATGTCATTGATGACGGTATTAAACAGCACTGGTCCCAGTACAGACCCCTGAGGGAGACCACATGTCACTGATCTCCATCTGGATATCAAACTGTTTACCACTACTCTCTGGATGTGACTATCCAATCAATTTGTTATCCACTGAACAGTCTGCCCATCAAATCCATATCTCTCCAATTTAGAGAATAGGATGTGGTGGGGACCATGTCAAAGGCTTTGCAGAAGTCCAGATAGACAAATTCCATAGTGCTTCCCTTGTCCACTGATGTAGTCACTCCACCACAGAAGGCCCCTAGGTTGGTCAGGCAGGACTTGCCTTTGGTAAAGGCATGCTGGCTGTCTCAAATAACATCCTTGTCCTCCATGTGCCTTAGCATAGCTTCTAGGAGTATCTGTTCCATGGTCTTCCCAGGTATAGAGGTGAGGCTGACAGGTCGGCATTTCCTGGGGTTCTCCTTTACACCCTTTTTAGAAATGTGTGTGATGTTTCCCTTTTTTAGTTATCAGAGACTTCACCTCGCTGCCAGGACTTTTCAAATAGCATGGAGACTTGCTTGGCAAATACATCAGCAAATTCCCTCAGGACTCTGGGATGCATGTCATCAGGTCCCTTAGACTTATGTATGTTCAGGTTCCTCAGGTGGTCATGAACCTGATATTCTCTTACAGTGGGATGGATTTTGCTCCCCTAGGAACCAGTCTTGCAGTCCATCCACTTGAGAGGTGAGGGAAGAGAGGTTGTCGGTGAAGACTGAGGCAAAATAGTTGTTGAGTACCTCAGCCACCTTCTTGTCTGTTGCTACGAGCTTGCCAGTCTTGCTCATCAGAGGGGGTACACTTTGTTTGAACCTCCTTTTCTGGTTGACATACCTGTAGAAGCCCTTATTATTCTTTGCATCTCTTGCCAAGTTCAGCTTCGGCTGCACCTTGGCCTTCCTGACCCCATCCCTACACAAGTGGGCAATGTCCCTATATTCATCCTGGGATACCTGTCCCTGCTTTCACTGCCTGTGTCATTCCTTCTTGCCCTTTAGTTTGACCAGCAGGTCTCAATTCAGGCATACCAGTCTCTTCCCTTCCTTGCCTCGTTTACTCACATCTGGGGATTGAGCGGTCTTGCACTCTATGGAAAGTGTCCTTAAAGATCTGCCAGCTCTGTTCTGCTCCCTTGTCCCTGAGGCCAGTTTCCCAGGGGGTCCTATTGACTAACTCCTTGAAGACCTGGAAGCTTGCTTTCCTAAAATTCAGGTGCCTCACTTTAGTCCTTGCTTGATCCATATCCCTCAGGACTGTGAATTCCACTCACTGCAGCCCACGCTGCCTCCAGTCGTGATGTCACTGATTAGCTCATTTGTGTTGGTGACCATCAGGTTTGGTATTGCATCCCCTCTGGAAGGGCTGTCTGTTACCTGGATTATCCTCAATGCATTCCAGGAGTCTGCTGGATTGCCTACAGCTCACCGTGCTAATTTTCAAGCAAGTGTCAGGGTGGTTTAAGTCCCCCACCAGGACGAAAGTCTGCAAGCATGAAGCCTTCTGTAGCTGGAAAACTTTGTCAATAGGCTCCCTTATTCAATTGAGCAGCCTGTAGTAGACACCAACCACAAGGTTCCCCTTGTCTCAGTCTCTAATTCTTATCCACAATTTTTCAACCTGCTCATGGCTATTCTTCAGAGACAGCTCTTCACACTCCATCCATTTCTTGATGTAGAGGACAACACCTCCACCTCTCCTTCTTTTCCTGTCCCTTCTGAACAGCCTGTAGCCGTTGATAGCCACACTCCAGACATGGGATTCGTCCTACCAAATTTCAGTAATGGCAACCAGGTCATAGCTTTCTAGCAGTATGGTGGCTTCCAATTCCTCCTGTTTGTTGCCCGTGCATTGCTGTAGAGGAACTTCAGCTGGGCTTCAAAGCTCCTTTGTGGCTGGATTTACCTGCCAAGGAGAAATATTTCTGAGCCTAGGTGACACTTGCAGGCTGGTCCTGTTGAACAGCTACAATGCGTCTGCTGTGATGTCAAGTGTGTCAGCACTGGGACAGCTTTTTGAAAGTTTCTTTGAAAACTTAGAAAAGTCTAACCAGGAAGGGAACTGGTGAAGGTTTGGTTACAACATGGGGAGATGAAGAAGCACTTTATGACTTGACTGAAGATGAGTCCCATCAGCTGGAAGAGTAGGCATGGCTATAACATACCCTTTCATGCAAGAAAAAAAGGAAAAAAAGAGGCCAAATATAATACAATCTCTCTTCAAGCACCCACCTGGACCATCAAAAAGCTTGCTGAGATTCACTGAACCGATACTTATCCTTGGACTCCTTTTGTGGTGTGATGAGTTGATTCCAGCCAGCAATCTGGTTGATTCCAGATTCCAGCTAAGCTCCCTCCCAGTTTCTCACTCACTCCAACCACCTAGAGGGATGGCGGAGGGGATCAGGAAGGAAAAAGAGAAAAAGAAAAGTCAAGGTAAAGACAGTTTAATAAGTAAAGGAAATAAATAAAAGCAAAAAAAGTAAATGATGCAAAGGTAATCACTCGCCATCTCCTCCAAGCAGACTGATGCCCAGCCTGTCTCCAGCAACAGCTACTTAGGACAAAACTGTCCTTCCCCAGTTTTATTGCTGAGCGTGATGTTATGTGGTATGGAATAACTCTTTGGTCACTTTGGGTCAGCTGTCCCACATGTCCCCTCGCAACCTCTTGCCCACTTCTCTCTCCCCTGGTGGAGGACAAAGTGAGAAACAGAGAAAATGAGCAAGGACCATCCGGCAGTAGCTAAAGCTCTATTTTCATCTAAAATCTGAAACACCACCATTTGGCTGCTATGGAAATATGGACTCCACCCCAACTCCACCCAGTAGATGGAGGAAGCAAAGTATCCCCTTGCTGATAACTGCTGATGCAGTTCTTTTGAGAACATGGAAATACATGCTTCCCTACCTACTCATCTCACCTTTCTTTAAAAGTTATCACTTCTTCACACATCATTCTCATTAGGGGAAAAAAAAAAAAAATAAGCTGCTGTATTCACCTGCTCATCCCATGTCCTGTCTGCCTCTTTTCTCCCTTCATCATGAGCTATCATGTTTCAGAAATGTCTGGCTTTGAACTCTCGGTTCAATGCTGTTCTCCACTGTTCCACACTAAAATTCATGTGACCATCATGGAACCACAGGGGAGGATACAGGAAGACAGTGCTTCACCTCAGTTCCAGACTGGGCTGGGGTAACCCGCTCAGGGACCAAGGGAGAGTTCTAAAGGCAGTAATGTTCTCCATAGCAGCTGCCTAATTTGCCCCTTCCAGGCTCAGCAAAGCAGCTAACGCATTTAACTCTGTATCTTTTTTACTTCAGTAGGACTGTGTTTGTCCTTAAGTACACCATCAGATACCATGCTAGACTGGAACCTGCTAAAGAGGCACAACTTTTCAACTGATTTCCTATTCATGTGGACTTCTGTTAAGCAGACACTTGTTTTGCTAGTGCCTCACTCTTTTGTTAGTTAATCTATTAAAAAAAAGAAATTATATAAATTTGTCTATAATTTCATGATATAGTACAAATGCAATCAAGTCTTGATCATGTGCCACTTTTGCATACTGCTAGGCTGATCAACGTGCATCAATATGTTTTGTCCTCAAACATGCATTCTTTTCTCTTTTGAGAAGGACACTTAGTCTTCTTAGAGAATAAAAGGAACATATACAAATCAGAATCCTTTGTACTTTTTTATGACTAAAAGTGCTTTTCAAATATTAAGTAGCTCCTTCATGCAGCAGGCTGATAAAGAAGCTATGGTTCTCTTACTATTATTATTATACCCATCTTTCAACAGAGGATAAGTGCAACGATTTGAAGCAGCACTTGGAAGTTCATACCTCTAGGCATGTACTCAAAAAAAGGTCACTCAGTGTGGGAAAAAAAACCCATTGTGCTCTTTCCCTCACAGTTCTGCTTGTGTCAAGAAATGGAATTAGCTGAGACTAATCATTTTTCAGTTGAGCCTCTGAGGAGGCAGTAAAACAGAATGACAGTCACATGCTCTGTGAACATAGGCAATTGATACAGAAATGGGACATTCCATGCATGACAATCACAGAAGACACAATCTTTGACTGGTGTATAATACGTTTTTTTCAATAATATTATACAGTTTTCTCAAGAATCGTACAAGCTTCAGAGCTCTGCATAGAACCATGTGAGCTCACTGCTCTAATTCTGTCCCACTGAAGTCCTCAGGGGCCTGATGCAAGTCTTTTCTGATATGTGCAAGAACTTTGCCCTGCTGTGAATTAGACTGTATAGTTGAATTAGGTAGTATAAAGCAGTCTCAGCACAATTATGCTGTTTCATGCACGATTCTCATTTATCCAAGAATGTTTTGACATTTTGCCTGCATCGAGGGATTTAAATGTAACTGAAAGTCAATATTTGTTTCTAAGGTACTTGTAATTTTATTTAAATGTAGACTCTTTATGCATGAAAAACTAGAGTCATATCACAACAACATAAATGCTAACTGCATGGGTGCGCTTCTCTGCTTGTAAACACTCAGAGTGAAACCACTTTGTAGTCAAACATGCATATTGGAGGCACTGAATCCAAATCTCAATGTATAAAAAGCCACATGGAGGCTAATTGCCAAGAACATTTTATGAAAAAAACCCCACGCCACTAACAAGCTTTTAAAACTTACCCTGTATAAACTGGTCTAAACACAAGTAAATAGAACAGATTTTCTCCAGATGTAAACACTTAAGTACCATACTCAGGGAA
Organism: Bucorvus abyssinicus; assembly: GCA_009769605.1. NCBI lineage: Eukaryota > Metazoa > Chordata > Aves > Bucerotiformes > Bucorvidae > Bucorvus > Bucorvus abyssinicus. Next base: position 68,264,528 of record CM020063.1, on the reverse strand, counting down.
AAAGATCCAGATTTTTCTTCCAGTAACTGTTTTATAGCCAACATAGGAACAAGCATGACAGGTTGTCCTTTCCAGTTGCTCCCTCAGTTTCCTAATAACCCAGGTTAAGTGCGTTTCTTTCCTTCTTTCTCAGTTGCCTAGTCACAGGAAATTTGTCTGCTGTTGCTGAAAATCGTAGAAAATGCCTCTTTCTTCTTAGAAGAGTCTTCTCCTTTCTGCCTTGCCTTTTGATGAAGCTGCTCAATGGAAAATCAAAGTAGTAAGCTTCATGGCCTCCAAACATTGGGGTTTCACAAGGAGTCACCCACCTTGTCCATATTCAATTCAGCACTAACAACATCCAATATATGAGCAGCTCCTAGGTATGGATTAAAGGTGTGAAACTGCTCTTTTCCTCTTCCCACAGGGAAATAAACAAAGGGATCAGCTCTAGCTGAAGTGAGTTGCACTGGCAGGAGAAAAACATTTACCATTTTCACAGTTTGAGAAGGAGGGTTTTTTCACAGTTTCTTGTGTTCATTATTTGGTGAGATGCAGTATTTCTGTCTCTAGCAAAATTTATGAGAAAAGCAGGGTTTTTTTTTTATTATTTTAGTCATTACAATATATGCACACCCTGAAGCTCACTGCTGGAAATTGTGCCCTACTCCTGGTATCACATTCAGACTAAGACTTGAACAGGAGTTTCCAAGTTTGCTGGTTCCATATCAACCCCTTTGCAAAGTGATGAGCAGATCCAAAGTACTGTAAGGCTTCAAAACCAGAACAGATACTTTGGAAACTGCATTATTATGACACAATATTCTTATAGAGCATACAGAAAAGGTGAAGATAAGTTTAGATCCTTACCACTGTGCGTTTGTTTTGCAGCAGCTATCAACACAGAGCATATGTCTGTTTCTCTGTTGCAAAAGTAATAATACTGTTGGGTTGTTCCTGTCAGTAGCATAATATATTATACGTGAAAAGCACTCTTCTCTGTCGGCACTGGGAAAGGAAACATGATTAATATTCTAAGGAGAAGTGACTCTTGGTGTTGCATTTTCTACTGTAATCTGTTAGACTAACAGCCCTTGCATCTTGGACAAAGGAAATAAGGCATCTTTGACAAGGCACGGAATAATCCTTGGGCTGATGCTCCACAAATGGACAATTTTTGAGCCAGAGGCTCCTGGGATTTTTGCCCCATGGATAGCTTCTATGGGGGACATGGAAATACACAGGGGTGAGACTGCTGGTTGCTCTCAAAGGAGCTTTTCCCAAGACACGCAGCTCCGAGCAGTCAAAACCCTCAAGTGCTAACACTTCCCAATGTGCCTGAGACAAAGTTATTATTGGGGTTGAACCTTGAGTGTTTGTAAATATACAAAATGGGGTTGGCTGAATACACAGGCTGGCTCTGCCTGCTCAGCGGCCACATTCAACTCACGGTTTGCAATCGGGCCACCAGAGGGAGATAAAAGGCCACATGCGTTTCATCTGGGTCGTCTCGTACTTTCTGATGCCACGTACATAAATATCTACGCTGCCATCATAAAGCTCTTATTAAGTCAGACTAGCTGTGGTAGCAAACAGCAGCGTCATTCTGCCACCATCACATGCCACCAATGAACATCATTTTAACTTTGCCTCTGGTAAAAGTAATGCACATAACCTCAGGGGAAAAAAAAAACAAAACCCCAAACTAAACCAAAATGCTTTGTTTTTCACAACAGGTGTGTGCAGCTTGTTGGAGAAGTTCACAGCTGTGGTTCTGTGCTGTGCACACACCATTTATTTTATACCTGCTATTGCTCTACTATGTTTCACAATGAGGTCCAAATAAACAACAAGTTTCTGCAAATGGTTTTCTTACACTGTGCTTTTGGAAATAGTTCTAATAAATCTGAGCCTGCTGGGTATTTTTCTTCGACAATATTGCAGGAAATTCATATTTTGAAAAAACTCAATGAACATTTCAAATTAATTCTTCACTTAAAATAATCCTGCAAAAGCAAGAATACAAACTACAATGAAAACACTTTGTGAGCTGCTGCTAAGGAGATGATTCAGACAAGATTTTTAGTCTGTAGGGATATTCTTTATCTTCTTACTCTTGGTCTCTGTCTCTTCCTTTTTTATGTCATTTTCAGTCCCAAAGATGTAATGAAAAATGAAAAGGTCTATTTACTCCTTGTAATAAAGTAACTGGAGCTGTTCGGAAAACTCAAGCTACAGTCATGAGTGAAAATGTAGATTTCTGTCCTGGACTGGGATGAAAAAAAAAAAAAAAGGCAAAATTGCAAGTGTATGTATAAATGTTGAACTATTCTAACAATTTCCATGGAAATAGGACATTTCAATAGTCCCAAATGTAAGTCTTTTCAGGCTGGATCAGCATGGAGCTGCACTCCTGAGACCCTTCCCATGCTTGCCTGCCTTCTCATCTTGCTCTCCAAGTGGGGAACACCTTCCATGACACAACATTTTCTCCCTGGTTTTAAATTATCTTTGTTGAAGACTAAGAAGGAGGCACAAGGTCTTGGAAGGATGTAAGAGATGTGGAGTTAGAACCTGTGAAGTTATTACCTGGTCAAACATGCTGTCCAATGGGACACTAAGGAAAAGAGGGAAGCCATGAACAAGACATGCAGAGAGACAAACATAACAGAGAAATCTAATGGTGACAAAGATAAGAAACAAACCTGATCAAGCACAGTAATTGATGAGCTGTCATGAAACTTCAGGTAAACTGGAGCTTTGCAACTGATGAGGATGCAAACCTGAGAGTGCAGGATGCTGGAGGGGTTGGTGGGACTTTGCCAGCTGCTGAGGGAGTGTGCAGAGGACAGGATTTGGGGAGGAAGAAGGGGTAGAGGGCAGACAGAAAGGGGTGTAAAAGGTGCCAGTTGTGTATAAGCATTGGTCTGAATGAGCTTGGTGCCTGATCACTCCAATCTGTCCTATCTTCTTATTAAATTCTTTCTTAACTAACTGCATAATCTCACTCTTTATCCCATGTGCATGGGTGCTACAAGGACTAAGTGCCAGCTACTGGAGGGACCAGCACAACGGATTTGGTGCCAGCAACTGGAGTCAGATGAGGGCTGTGGGTGCCCCAGGCCTGTGGTGTCAGTTACCAAAGCAAGTGGAGTCTCAGTGCCAGCAACTGGGGCAGGGAGGGGTCTTGGCCGTAAGCCACTGGGGCTGGAATGGTGTGTGTCCCAATACCCATCAGACCGATACTGGATCAAAGTGGGGAAACTGGTAAAGCAATTATCAGAAAGGAGGAACGGTCCTTGATAGAAGAGGAAGTTGAAATGGTTTGTCTTTTTTTTGCCCTGTGTGGATGAATACTTAGAGGCAATGCTGAATTGCTTATAAGCACTGAGGAGCTGGAAGAGGGGACAACAGAGTTATTTCAGATAAAGAATGGTATCAGCCTAGTTGTAATTGTTGTTCTTGTGCCAAGTATGTATTTAGGCTGGAAGTTAGAAGAATCCTTTACTGGTAGAGAAATAAGATTGTGGGATGGCTTTCCAAAGAAAATATATTGGCCCAAAACTCCAAAGCTTCTGTTAAAATGAAGCTGAGAATGATTATTAAAAAAGATTATCTTGACATTGCTGCCTGACCTCACAGAATTCCACTCCTTATCACTTCCCAGTTTCTACAGAACATTTGGTTCAGAATCTCCTGTTAGAAAATGTGCTGGTAAATGAACAAAAGCAATTTGAAGTCCTCCCATGCAAGGCTTGTCTTCAGCCTTCCCACAGATATTCCTTGCTGTAGTGAGACCATCTCTGCTACGCTCATTCTACTGCAGGAGAAGAGTTCAGAAAAGCAGAATTCATGTGCTACTTGTTTCATCACTCTGTAGCACCAAGACTTAGTGTTACACTGTGTGAATACTCATTTTTCTTTAGTGAAAACTGGATACTTCTCATTTTTTTTTTTTTTTTACTTGGCCTTTTTTGGTCCTGCCCTCCCCCAATGCTTTTTCCTACATGCTTAAACTGCTATGTTTACTTCTGTGTTCTCACCTAAAACAATGAAAGCATGGCATATGTGTGCTGTAGAGGAAATCCTGGCCACTTTCTCCTGTAACATAATGAAGTCCCTGCTTTTGTGCTGCTATTAGCCTTTGTTGTAATTGATAGCTGATGTGGCTGCTTCACTTTCATGAAAGCAGCTAGAAAAAAAAAAACTAGAGTTCTGTGCCAGAGATATTTCAGCTCCCAATGCTGCCTGCCATTAATCACACAATGTTGAAACTAGGCCTCACCTTTTTTTTTTTTTAATAAGTGTAAAGTATTCCTGCTCTGAAAGCCATCAAATTAAAACATCACAGAGAGCCAAATAAGCTGATGAAGGTGGCAGTGAACACACAGTAGTTACCAAAAGAGGCAAACAACTCAGATCTGAGGTCTTTTCTAGGACTGCTAATCGTGGGTGGAAAAGTTGTGGCCTGAAGGATGTCAAATGGGGTGGTGGTTCAGTTCTTCCAGACACTGAGCATCTACAAGAATCAGCATATTTTCCCCTTACACTCAAAGAAACTGTGCACAAGGGCTGGGCACCTTCTCTGAGTCAGGATACAGCATGGTGAAAATTCCCACTGATGCTACTGCAGCCCATCCAGAGCTACTGCCACCAAGCACAGGTTCACAGTCAGCACCTGCTCTGCTTCTGCTCTTTCTGTGTTGCTCCTATGCACATTGTCCATAAATCCTACAAAAGGGCAGACGGAATGAAAGTCCTGCAATCTGCCCATGCTGACACAGCTTGTTGTGAGGGGCATCCTTTGGTGATGGCAGGCATGAATCACAAAGAGCTACTTGTAGAACACAGACATTGCTTTCTGCAGTGGGCCTGATATTTAGAAACGGAAGTACAACAGTGGTTTGATGTATGTGTTTGTCTGGAGTTTGATCCATGTTGTCAGCACACACTTACATGAGTTATGGAAAGCATTGAAGCTTCATACTTGTTCTGAGCATATGAGCGTAGATCTACTAAATGATGCAGAAGTCTTGACAACTGTTCAAAAAACCCTTGAGATGCAAGTGGCTTTGTCAGACCTGTTTTTTGTTCTGTCACCATTGCTAATCAAGCGAATGGCCACCAGAGCTGACACAAAAGCTGTGGCTTCCTTGTCAACCAGGGAGTGAAGGGTTCATGTACTTGCCTTGGAAGTTGTACTGAGCATTTGCTGTGATTTTGCCATCTTCATGAAGCTATGCAGGGATGTTATAAAAGCCACAGGAATATCCACTTACATGATCCATACTTCTTACTAGACAAATGTGCTTGGGGCACTGAATTCACTTTAAGTAGCTTTGTAATTGTGCTACAAATGGAACTGTTTTGTGTTTTTCTTTCTGGGTGCTTTTGTTAATTATGCCTGTAACATGAAGTGTAGCCTTTTTTGCTCAAGACTAAAGCCCTGAGTCAGCAAGAAGTCTAATCACATGCTCAAGTATAGGCTGCAGTATTTTGTTGAGTAGCTGTAGGTTTAAGCACATGTTTAACCATAAACATGTACTGAAATGCTTTTGTAAATTGAGACTTTTCTTCAGAATAGCTATTACTTACATGGTGACTGTAACACAAATGCAGTGATGCTCTGGGTTGAATTAGTGAATCAATGCTGGCATTAAGGAGATAAATTGTTTTTCTTTGTATTTTTAAAATGCAGCTACATGTGAGAAGAAAAAAAATAAAATATGGGAGCATTTTCTTATACAAACAGGTCACTTCCTGCTAGGTTGTTCAATATTTTAAAGAACAAACACTAGTTCTGTTATTCAAATGAGAGGGTGAGACATGGAAAACTCAAGCAGACTGAGGTTAAAATCAAAGAGTCAGATCACATCGCAAGCGTGGATTTAGATCATTGGCTTGTGGTCAGTTAGGGTGGCCTGCTTGCTAGGGGAGAGTCTAGATGACACAAAGGGGAGTTTTCAAGGCGTCACTTTTCAGAAAGCCAAAAATTATCGGCAAGCTGTGCTGTCTAGAAATATCTGAGTTCCAACCACAGATTTCAGTGCAAATCAGACCTCTTTGTTAGGCACTGCTCAAATTAGGGATGCATTGAAGTAATCAGTATTCTCTGCAGAAAATTCTGAAAATTACTCTTTCTTGTCTCCCTTCTTATTCATTGCTGAGGGCTCATTCAGGACCCTGATGCTGAAGTGCTGAAGTGGGGAAGAGGCAGGAGGTTACTTCCTGTACTCTGTTCAGATATACCTGATTATAGTGTGCCACTGGTCGAGGCTATCCACATTCACTGCAGATATTAGATTTGCCTTTAGGTACAGTGAAAACTGGCAAATGGGTAGGGATATGGGAAAGGTATGCACTGGATAAGAGGACTAGAAGATGCATGGAAAATTGTCTAATTATAGGACACAGTGTGTTCTTGGCAAGTTTGTAGATGGTCCCAGACTGAGGAGAATGGCGGATATACTGGAGAGGAAGACTGCTCTTCAATGGGACCTTGACAAGCCAGAGAAATGGGCTGATGGAAACCTCCTGGAGTTTAGCAATGGCAAATACCAGGTTCACTTTGGGATCCCCAGGCCAGCTTAAGACAGACACTGACCCCATAGAGCAGGTCCAGTGGAGGCCACTGAGATGCAGAGGGTGATGGAGCATGGCACGTGGCAGGAGGGGCAGCAAGAAGTGCTTTTGTTTAGCTTGGGAATGAGACACTGAAAGGGAGCTCTTCTGGCTGTCATTGGTTCCTTCACAGCTGGGCACTGAGATAGCAGAGACAGACTCTTCTCAGAGGCGCTCTAAAGACAGAAGACACTCATTGCAATGTAGGGTACTCACAGGAGATAGGAAGATACCTTTCTTCCCTGGCAGGGTGATCATTGTATAGGCAGGGGACCCAGCAAGGCTGCAGAACCTCTCCACTCTCAGGCATCTTTCCAACTTCACTGGACATGGCCCAGATAAACCAGCTAAAGTGTCAGGTGGACCCACCTGCGAAGCAGAGTATGGGGGTCTTTGGTCAAAAGTGTGAAATCTCTTGTTCTTCAGTGAGCTCTTCCAATACTGAATCCTGCTGTCTCTGCTTTTACTGTTGCTTGCCTGGTGTGTCCCCTCACACCAAGATACTCAAGGACTGGAGTTCTTGCCCTGTATGTCCTTTATGTAGAAGTACTTGGGGCTATGAGACCCTTGCTCAAGTCCATACCCCAATTAAGAACAGTGCGGTCTTGGCGTGAGTTTTCTCAGTGACGAATTTAGTAAGCATGTGAACTAATCCCAGTGATGGCAGACCACCCCTGAGAAAAACTACCTGCTGTGATTCGCGAAGGGAGCATGCGACGTGCGTGGCAGACAACAGATGAGGGAGGACTCGAGGGAACGAAACAGAATCGCTGATGAAGGGATGCGATCCCTATTTATCGCCCCGGTGGGCTGGGGGCTAGGGAGGCTATTGCAACCGGTCCGCGGAGAGCACCGGCCGCCGGGGGTCCATCGCCGGCCAGGCCGGCCAGGCGGGCGCAGGGGGCGGTGCGATGCGCGGGGGGCGGGCGGCAGGCGGGGCGGCGGGCAGCACCATGCGGCCGCGGCTCCCCGCCCTCCCGCTCCGGCTTTGCGCGGCGGCGGCGGCGGCTTCCGCGGGGCGGCCAGGGGCAGGAAAGCCGCCGCCGCTGCCCTCCGCATGGAGCCGCGGCCGCCCGGCGCCACCGCCGCCGCGCTGCGGGGGGCGTCCGCGGCGCCGGGGGCGGCGGGCGGCGGCGGCGGACGCGGCGGGGCGCCCTGCGGAGGATGTGGTGAGTGACGGCGGCGCCGCGGTGTGTGTGCGCGCGCCCGTGTGCGCGCGCGCGCGTGAGTGCGTGTGTGCGCGCGCCCCGGCGGGCAGCCCGTCGCGTCCCGGCCGCGGGCGGCCCTGCCGGGCGCCCTGCGGAGCCGCCGGCCGCCCGGTCCCCCGGGGCGCTGTCCGCGGTGCTGAGCGCGACGGCAGCGGCGGGCGCGGCTGCTTCGCGGCGGGTCTGAAGACACGGCGGGCGGTACAAAGAGAGGCGCAGGGGTGGAGGGTTTTCTTCTCTGGCCCCTGCCTTGCAGGGTAGTACCGGTGCTGTCTCGGCGGGAGCGGAATGGGCGCAGGGCTCGGGATGAAATCTGGCCGAGCCGTGCTCGATCCGCCCGCAGGGTTTGAGATCCGGTCATCGCAGAAAGCAGCCGGCAGATGAGACCATGAGTAATCGGCTAGATCATAGGGTGACACCACCACAGCTCGGGGTAGCCGTCCAGAACTGGCTGGGGCTTTCAGTTTGCATTTTTAGACAATATCTGCTTGCAACAGATAAGATAAAGCAGCTCCGTGGCACCCTGTGGTTTGGCAAATGAAAACATAGACTCTGGTTTTGCTGTGCATTAGCTTAAATGAATTCGAGGTCAGCTGAAGCTTAGCTGCATTATTCTTACATTTCTTCAGTCCTGAGTCACATTGTGACTAACGCTGATTGTTGGAGAGCAATATGTCTTTACTCCTAGGAGTAAATTTCTTACAGTGGAAACTTACCTTTATGTAAAAGAAGTACTAACTATACACTTCTTTCCAAGCCTTTCCTTGCAGCCAGTGTTCAGCTTCTGTTTCCTGCAGCAGCTAAACATTCTCCTCCTTTGTTATTCTGCAGCATTCCTTATAACAAATGTTCTTCAGCTGCATAAGTAATGAACTCCACTGTTGCATTTTTGATATTTTGTTCATCTTTGAATCTTAAAAAAACCCCTTTCTCTGACCTGTTTTGTGTGTGTGGCGTAGGTGTGAGGATGCCGTGCTTTTGCATTTGGTTATCCACAAGTCTTAGCTCCTAGATACCCACTTGGACTTAGTGGGAACTGAACTCTGCCAGCGTTTTGCTGTAAATGAAAAGAATTTTCTTTTCTGAAGTTGAAGGGAATCTGCCTGTTTAAAAGGTGTGCGGAAATGTTTACCACAGGCATTACCAGACAAAGGCTAAGAAGAGTTCAACTGTGTGATCATGAGGCTATTGCATAATCAGAGAGGTTAGCCATGGACAGGGACAATTCCTTAGCTGCACAGAAGCTGTCAAATTGTGTTTCTAAAGGTGAAGGTTCTATCAACAGAATGAAAGCTGGCACAGACATTCAGGCCTGTCTAAATGGGACTCTGTGAAAATCTTGAGTTCAGGGAAGTCACAGCTAGTAAAATCTAAATGCCCTTCAATGCCTACACAAACTCCTGTGTGGTTCAGTGGGATCTGTATTTCACTTGCTGGTATGTTCCAGCTTATCAGTAATAGCTCATGCTTGGTTACTTTTGCCTCTGCTTTTGTGATTAATTGTACTAGACCAATTTATAAACTTGTTTCTGAGCTGAGTTTATTTTGAAGAAAAATTGTTGGTCCTGTGCCCACTGAGGTGTTGGTTACTTCTCTTGAGAGTGTAGGAAAGGAGAAAGAGCAATTCAAGGCAGTCATGAGCTGCCTCACATTCATAACTTTTCTCTGTTCGTGTAAGTGCTTCCCCTGGCTTTAAACAGACCTCACTGTGAACAAAAATTTTCTCAACTGTTTTGAAGGCAGAGCCATCATTCATGAAGGCTTATGTTTGTAGGTGTTCTGCTGGCATGATTAATCATGCAAATGATTCCAAGGGTCTTTTATGCTGGTCTGCTCATGTGACTAATGAGAAGAAATATACAACATCTGTGTAGAAACCCATACAGGCAGACTGATTGGGAGGCAGAGCCTCAGCAGAGATCGTCTTTTGGTGTTCATCTGGCTTTGTTCACATCGATGTAGAAGGCAAAGTGGAGCACTCAACATAATGCTACTTGTTGCTCATGCCAGACCCCTGGGTCCTCCCATAAAGTCTGCAGAGCTGTGAAATGCTTCCCATGTTGCAGCTGCAGAAGTGGACTCTGATATAAGGATTAGCTGTATACTTATTCGGTTATGCTTGCTTGCAGCCCAGATGTTCTTATTACAAGTACCTTGTCCCCTCTTGCAATGTGTTTTACTATCTTCAAGCAGCAGATATAATAGGCAGAAGTATCCAGGATATTTGAATGGGCCAGCTTTGCAGTCTTATAGATGTCTGTTTCCTTAATACTGTTGAAGGCAGGACCAGTTGGCAAGCCAGGGTGTGTGTTGACCACAGGCAGGCACTTTAAATGTTTTTTTTTTTTATTTCTTGTGGTTGCTACAAAGCAGTATCTTGAGACAACTAACAGCTTAGTTTTATTTATGTAGGCACAAATTTGTTTTGCAAAAATATTTTGTACTCATGAAACTTTGTTTAAATGTACTCACCAGGGTGCCTAAAACCTCTTTAATGAGAAATTAAATTTTATATTATATGCATGTGATATGCAAAACATGTGAAAAGTGTTATTCATCAAGTCAAACTGCCTGTAGATGCTTGAAGGATTGCTCCTGAATGTAAGCAACTTAAAAATGCACTTGAAGACCCGAGTTAAAAATAGTTGACTTGCTGTTTGCCTGCACCAAGGAGTTCTATTTTTGTCTTTTTTTGGTAGCTTGCACAAAGACAATTCTGGGGGATGTTACAGACCTCCTCTGCAGCAATCCAGCCCCTGGATTTGTGTGCTAAATCGTTTTGGTTCGGTTAGCAGCCCTATCTAAAGAGTCAAGTTTCTCCCTGTTTCCAATCAAGTGGATAAGGAAGGAATAAGAAAGTTTCTTCTAACCTTTCAACATGTTGTCAGCTCACTCTTTGAATAGTGACATGATTTCACTGTCATTTTCACAACTGTGCTGAAATTTAGTGGAAGGCAAACTTGAAACCTCCTTTCAACACTTGACTCTCCTTTGTAGCTTTACGGTTTGTAGCTTTTCCCAGCAGTACTGAAAATAAACTTCATCAATAGTTCATTTTAAATGGTTTTATCTATAAACATCAGTTTGATAAGATTGATTAAAGCATCTCTTTAAAAGAAAAAATGTGCCATTATCTGGTAATATTTAGAGTTCGTGTGCTCTGCATGCTTTGTTGAATTGAAGCTGTATATAGGCTGAATGTATTTCTCTTTCATTCTCATATATACATATTTAAAGCTATATTAAATCCTTTGTTTAGAGCATGATATAAGCAAGAACAGATTTTATATATTTGTATATGTTCAATATCTATGTATTAGTATGAAGTCTGTCCATGTAAAGCAGGCATATACGGTGTGGACACATGACTGGTACCTCTTCAGAATGCTCTTGCTATTTTCAGTGTTGACAAGAAGGTTCTGGATTTGTAATCTGAAAGCAATTGACCTCAGTTAGGAATCTCTGAGATTATTTCTTTGTGTTTCTTGCATAGTACTTCTCGGTGGGATAAGCACACTGCTGAAGGTCTGGACATTGATCCTGATCAAGCACCCTGCTGGATGACCCTCTTGGGATTTCATCTGTGTTGCTACCTCCAACAGCTGCTTGAATTGCGGGAGCTTTCTTTTTCCCCTTTTGCTTACAATTGAATTTAGCTGCCATCTCTAGCTCTGTCTGCCAGCTCAGAGGGTAATGTTCCTACCTGGCTTCTGCAGGCTGGATTTTGCAGCCTTCCCAGTCTGCCCGTCAGTCATTCTTTTTTAAGACAGAGAGACTCATCCTAACAGCCAAATTTTTGAGGTGCAAAGGGCTCCTTCAAAGTGCAGCACTCACCTTTCCTGCTTGCCTGGGGCCCAAGTCTGTGCCCTTGAAGCAGATATGAGTTTTGGTATTGCCTCTAGTGCCTGTAGAGTCTATGCGTGACAGCAACCTTGCATCGACAGGAGGGTGCAACTTCCCTCCACCTCACATACACACCTGAATTTCCTTTTACATGCTAGAAGTAACAAGGTTGTGTGACCTCCTTCTCCATGCACACACACACACTTCTGTATTCAATGTTTTGACTGGGATGACTTGTGTGAGGAAGTTGAGCAGAACTTGCCTCTGTTTTTCCCATGTGCCAGTCTCACTGCCCAGGTACTTCCCTGTGTTGCCAGCAGCAGCAGCAACAATTGTGAGTATGGGCAGCTTTCTTCCGAAATAGTATAGGTGATTAATCACATCAGAATATGTACTTTGCAAGGTGCATAATACATATGTACATTATACATCTAAATATGAAATGGGATAATGTAAGTCTTTGCAGGGGAAAGAAAATCAAGAAACATGGATTACAGAATTATTTTCAGACAACCTGGAAACTGTTGCCCTCATTTATATATGTAGGCATGTGTGTATCTATGATTTGCATAAAGGTTGCACTCTATTTCTCATTAGCAATGTGTTTTGATAGCATTCTGATACCAGTTGTAATTAATTATTTGATGGAGAGCATTTCTTTTGTCCACAAATAGATATCTATTCTATGATTGTGTAATGCTCTGGAATAGCATAGATGTATTCCTTTCATGCCAAGATCATCTTCAGCAACAAGATGCATATCTAAATAGAATGCATCATGGTCATTACCTTAATAAAATGAGTCATGCACACCAGCACTTTCACTCTTAAAATAGTTCGGTAAACTGGTATCTCCATTTGTCAATGGATAAAGCACACTGTGGAAGACAAATCTGTTGTTGTATAGACAAATAGTCTCCAACATCTTCCTTGAAAATTGTGCTTAATTTAGCACTTTATGAATGAGCTCACTAATGAACACTTTAAACATGCTTGCATGATCTGTGTCTTCACTAAGTTTTAACTAAAACTACATATGTTCAACTATTGTAAAGTTTATTCTGACTTTAAAAAGTTTTTTTTTTTTTAAATTAGACCATTATCTAAATATAACAGTTTGTTCTGGAGGGCAGACAGAAAACCTGACTGCTCTATAGCTAACTCTGTATGCAGTGGTCCTGTAGCTGTAGAGAAAAGGTAGCAATGATACCACGAATTGCTCCAAACCCAGCATCCAAACTAAGGTCTCTGAGTAGCAATTTACAACTTGAAAACTTTCGTGTGGAAAATGTATGTGTGCTCTGGGGAAATAAAAGAGAAATTTGAAACTGTACAGGCTGTCAGCCCCACATCATGCATGTCTATGCAGTAGATCATCAGCAGGTGAGTCAGAAAGAATTTGGAAAGTATTGCATCTGTGGGATGCTATGGTACCTCCATGTTTCAAAGGGATTTTCTCACTTGCAGGCAAGAATCAGCTGCTTCAAGAAAGCATAAGGAACATCTGAAAATGTCAAACTCTGACAAAGACATGTCTGCTTTTCTGCATACCCTAGGCCTCTCAGGCATTTAGCCAGGCTAAATTCCCGAAGAAATAAAAACCTGAGCTCTTCAGTGTAAGTTATTCCACATATTTTCTGTAACATTCTGAAAATATTTCCCTAATATTCATTTTTTAAATGCAGAGGTTTAAAAAGGAACATTCAGAAAGCCCTAATAGTACTGCATCTTTTCTTTCGTCATGCTATCAATTCTTTTACAGCAACAGTCAAAATTAATTATAATCCACCTGCTTTCTGACAAGAACAGTTGTCAGTTTTTTAGTGGTTATCTGTATGTGTGTATTTGCACTTTCTTTGTGTGAAAGAGCATTTGAGAGCCAAGCAGAGGGAGGGAATCTGATGCATAACAGGTGAATAGGAACTCAATTAGGTTTTGGTACAGCTGTCCAAAACATTCAGTCTTTCTTTTGAGGGCAGGCCACATACATGGTGACTGCATTCCTCTTTCTTCTCAGCTTTCACATTTGCCAGTTCACTGTATGAGGCTGATGGAGAACAGTTAATTCTACTGTACTACTCCAATATTGGAAGATGTATAACCGTGGGAAACATACCAACACCAGACAGCAAATACATTTTGATTCTGATTCCTTCCATTGGTGAACATCATCTGCCATTAAATGCATTTTCACTGAGTCATCAGGCATTTAGAATTTTTCAGTATTGTTTTTAAAAACAGCATTTATGTTTATAGTGATTTTTTTGTGCGTGTGTGAATTATTTTGAAGTGCAGAGTTTTATGACCAGCTGCTCTCAAGCGTTGTGCTTAAGAATCCAATACTGCATATTCTGGGAACAGAAGATTGGTATAAAAGAAACCTTGTGGTTCCTGCAGGGTATCTTAACTGACACATGTTGCTTCCTTCATCCTAGAGGTGAGTGGCTTCTTTCACTTTGTGTATGAAAGTGAAGCATCTGCAGTTTCTGCTGGCCCTTTTGGACCTCTTTTTGCATTACTGCCACCTTTTGTCAGTGTTTTGGAGATGAGGGAGAGCATGCTGTGCAGAGAAAAATTGTGCTATTGGATGGACATTGTTTCATTATGATGAGTTTTATTTCTGCTGTTGGTGAGAGAATAATAGTGGTATCACATTATTACCACTTTTCAACAAATGCTTTCTTGGAGACAGTGGAGATTAGCGTTGCAGTGTCTGATCTGCAGTGCTGAAATCAAAAGCTTTGCCACAGCTGCTTCAGCCAGCAGCGAGGCAGGGCCCTTGGGGACCTTTGGCAGGATCCAGTCTCCGTGCAACTCTGGCTGAGAGCGGAAGTTTATGAGCACTGGGCATAAGTTTATTAATGACAGCTGGTTGTTGCCAGTGGTCCTCTGCAGGTCACACGTGTTTAAACTTGATTGGAGAGAACTTCTGCCCTTTCTCTTGCTTCTTACCTAAGTGTTTTGCTGAGCCCTACGTGTGATTAGGGAGGTTTTACCTGATGTTTTCTGTAAAATGCATTGACTGTGTTGTGTCAGAAACCTAAAGTACCATGACCAAGGTGATCCTAAACATTTTGGACAAAATCGATGATCTGATAGGTTTTTGTAAGTATCCAAAATTTGGATTTACATTAGAGTGTGTTCCCTCACTGAAGTCAGTGGCAAAACTTGCACTGACTTTCACTGACACAAAAACAGCCCCTGAAGCTATTGTTGTAGTCCAGCCTAAATTGCATTGGAAAGTGGTTTTGCACTTTGGGATATTTAAGTGAATATTCTGAAATAATATTTCTCTGTTGACATCTGGTAAATTGTATCGCTGAAAGGTTCAGTATGTGTGTGTACTGTAATAGAAAATACTTTTGCATTCACTTTTAAACCATATTTTTTGGCCCTTTTCATGCACATTTCAATATGCCTCCTTCTAAAGACTGATAATGCTTTAATAGAGCAAACCAAGATGGACTATTAATGTAATGCAAATTTTCTTTAGTTGAGATGTGATACCTTCCCATTAACAGTGAGCTAACAATTACAGTGGAAATGAGTACTTGGTGAAATTACTGTAGTTGATGATCAAACCTTCTTGAAATGCCTTTTATTATACAGTTTGAATTTAAACCACAATTAAACCATAATTTAAAATAAGACACAATAAAGTTTATTTAGGAAGTATTTTCCAGCTTGAGAGAAGATTTTTGACAAGATTGAAGCTGTGAACAGATGATTAATATTTTTTTCAAAAACCACCATTAGATAAAAAATGTAATACCATTCCAGGAGGTGACTGGATCTTTTGCTAAAGATTAAGGCACTGTTATCAAGCAGGTAAATACATTTCTGGGGCCAAATTGAAGCATGCTTAAATCTTAGCAAAAGTATCAACATTGATTTGAGAACAAAGGTACATCCTAAACACACAACATAGAAGAAAATCTTCAAAACTGCTGAATGGGTATGGGTATCATCAGGACATTTGATTTTTTTTTTTTTTTTAGTTAGTCCAGTTTCCTCTTAAGAAGTTGTAGGAGAAACGGGGTAAGTGATTCTTAGGTATCTTTGAAAATTTACCTTTTTTTTGCTAAAGAAGCAAAAGCCAGAAATGGTCTGCACTGGCTGTGTGCCGTGAAGTCATTATGAACAATAATAACTTCAAGGTAATTTATTGCTACAATACTCTGTCTGATTCATATAGGTTTCTGGTGAGTAGTTGTACTGGACTTGTGACACTCTCTCTTCTTCAGCAAGACTTGCTGTATTCTGGAGGACCTTTTGGGAAGCACAAACTGCTTCCTCTCCACTGCTTAATGCTTGTGGATATACACCTTTAATAAGACCAGAAACCACATAAAACCTAAAAGGGAATCTTAACACTTCTTTCTTCCTGATATGTAGAAAAAGCATGCAGTGGCTTGATGGTTGCTGTGCGGTTGAGTATCTCCATTCAGCTGGAGTGAGTTTTTTTCCAATTGTGGTAAATGAGGGTTTTGCCTTTGGATTGGAGCCAAAATTTCAATCCTTTAATTTACTTGGGATTTTCTTTTGGCAGGACTGGATGTTCTGCTATATCTGTGAAAATGTCTGCCTTTATTGACAAGTTATGAAGGTCAAGAGAAACATTCAGTTAGGTTTGTATTCAGAGATGTCTTCAGAAGATGAATAGCAAGGGAGCCAAGAGAATAGAAGCAGTCCCTGTACAAATGCAAATTAAATTTAAACCTTCTTCAGATTTTTAACTGTGGCCGTGCTTTTCATTTTCAATTCTGACTTCTTTTCATGTATAATTCCTGTTCTAGGAGACTAATTTTGTACTTGCTTCTGAAAATGTTGTCCAGGCAGGGAATGATGAACACTCTCTTTGCAAGTGCAGGCAGGATTGATACTTTTGCTCCTGCTGGTAATTTGCAATAGTGATTTTGAACACTTATACTTCTGATTAGATCCACTGATTTTGATATTTAAATTCATATGGAAAACTGTATTCATGGTCTAATGCTGTCTTAACTACACATGCTTTCCTAATTCTGGGTCCCAGGAGACCTCTCAGATAAAAAAAAATTTTGGTGTCATCTTTTAATCTCACTGTTACTGTGGGTTCAAAAGAAGTTTCGTCCATACCTCAGAGTTGCCATTGTTTCTTAAGCTGACATTATAGGATAGTAACTTATAGTAGACATTTATAAAACAAGAAATATACTGATACTTTTTCTTTAAATTTCCTGTGTTGTTGAGAGGCATTTGCTAGTTCTGCATACCTCAAGAAGTTCAATATTTGTGTTAGTAATACAAAATAACTAGACTGCTGTATTGTGGTATAGATTTCATAAGTCCATTTGAAATTAACCTATATAACTTTTAGACATTACTCTGGACACTGAGAAGGCTCTCCTGACCATGCTCCAATGTGTGACTATCTTTTGCCTCTCTAAATTTAAGTTTTCTGTCTTTACAATTTCTGTGGATAAATTAATCTGCCATAGTGATTTAATGGTAAATGAACTTCAAAACGATGATATATCTCCACTACTTTTCACTTTTGTTTTTCTCAGCATGGCTATAGGAGAAAGGATCATAGACCCATTTTTAGAGGCATGTTTATTTTCAGATTTTTTCCGTGTTTTTTCAATGGCAAAGCACTGAAGCTTTAAAAAAACCTTTCCCTCCACAATATTTATTGCAAAGTGTGTGCAATTTATTTTTGTAAATGGCATATAATGTTTAGTAACCTGGCTAGCAGATAATGACAACCATCCGTGTAACATACAGAGAACTATGTAGAAGATTGCATGGAAAACGGTTTAGCTGCCCTGTGTTGTTCAAAACGGGCAAAACATAGGCAAACATTACCAGTTTTATTAAATATGCATATCCTGAAACACTGACATGTGGGTATAGAAGTAGAGGAAACAAATGTAGAGCTTTTTTTTTATACAGAAGAATGATATTAATTGATAACTAGGATAGGTGCTGTGTAGGCAAATGTTTGGGGACCTTAGTTTCTCTTTATATATAGGGTGGTTTATCTGTAGCTCAAGGTCTATATTGCATTTTTTTCGTTGCTTGTTTCTTTCAGGTTGCAATTTTCAAATTGATTTTAGGTCCTTTTTCCTGAGAAGTATTCTAGTTTCCTGTTTTATATTTTGTGCCAGGCTGGAGTTCTCTTATGGATCTATAGTTTCGGTCTTTTTCTTAAAAGGAATAAAATACCTTTTTCTTTTTATTTTGCAGATAATACCTGGTTTAATGTAGTATACTGAATTTCTTTCTTCAAACATAGGTCAGAAAGGTCTTTTGCTTTAGTAAGCTGAAGCCTTCATTGTTCCTGAAAGTGGACAGGTTATGGTCTGTTGGTCTTCATCCTCCCCATCAAGGACTTTGATTTTTTGAAGTTGCTTTGGTGATGGAGATGTGTGTGTTTATTTGTCATTGGCTTTCATCCACTGTTCACTGTAAGGTCATGTTTGTGGGTGAATTTGGGGTGGGGAGCATTTACACAATGTATCATTGTTACAATGAAATTTGAATCATGGTCCTTTGCAATATGCCACCATCATCTGTGTCAGCTTAAGACACGTTTGTACGTACAGGTTCATTAGTGTGCTTACTTTTTAAAATCTTTTCCAGTTTCAAATTGAGAGAAAAATGGGCAAAGTGTATCCAGGCAATTTGCCTACAGAGGTCATGCTGGAGACATTTATAAGAATCTGGTTTGATTTGAAGGTGAACGGTATTAGTTTTAATTTTGTGCTACATACAAGCTGTGAAACAGAAGGTTTGAGATCAACGTATTTTAGAAATCAACATGGAGTAGGATGTCAGGCTTTGTAGAATCAGACAGTAGCTGTATATTGGCCTGTTTTTCTGAAATAGTCATCTGGGATAAGCCATAAAACCTTTGCAGAGTGTTAAGGACAGGAAAAGATTAATGGTACAGCATGGCCTTGATCTGTTGGTAAGTTGGATGCAACTGAACAATATGCATTATTATACAGTGAGATACAGGTCATAGCTTTTGAAACAAGGACTCTCTGAGATGAGAGCAGGATTTGGAGTAGTCTGGAAATAGGATCTGTGGAAAGAAATTACAACTTGTGAACACCAGAAACAATAGAGCCTGCCCTGGCAGAAACTAAAAGGACATTCTTTTGAAAATCTGTTGCTGTCTTGGGGCTTCTTATCTATAAACACCATGGAGTTTCATCTTTCACACATCTAGTTTTTGTGTGAACCCTAGAAAATTAGACAGTAGAGATTTCAGAGAAGCCCTACAAACCAAGCTGAAGGATTGGAAACAAGAGTTGCAATCTATCTCTACGACAAGCTAAAGATGATGTAATTACTTCCTGTTAGAGGAAGATATTACTTGAAGATTTAAAAGCAAGACATTTTATGCTCTCTGATTCTCTCACAATTATTACATGCTGAGACCTCTGTGGCAAGGCCTAGAGTCTGTCTGTGCAGATCTTCAGGGTATGTGCTGTTTGCCACTGTCGGGAGAAAATTTGTGTGGCCAAAGCTTGATTATAGTTCAAGCTGGCCAGCACTGTGAAGGACAACAAAAGGCTGTTTTTAAATATGTTAACTGCAAAAGGAGGATCAAAGATGGCATTGTACCATTGCTTGATGAGGTCAGTCACCTCGCAAATAGGGATGTATAAAAAGCCGAGACATTTAATGCCTTCTTTGCCTCTGTCCTCAACACTGATGATGAGCCCTGGGACCCCCAGAGCCCTGCTTTGGAAGACCATGACTGGGGGGATGATAAACTCCCAGCTGACTCTGAACTCTTCTGAGACTTGCTACACAAGCTGGATGTGCATAAATCTATGGGGCCCAGTGGGGTTCATCCCAGGATACTGAAAGAGCTGGCTGATGCCATTGCAGGACCTCTCTCCATTATTTTTCAATGGTCTTGGGAGTCTGGAGAGATCCCAGTCGACTGGAAGCTGGCAAAGGTTGTCCCAATTTTCAGGAAGGAAAAGAAGGAAGACCCTGTTAATTACAGGCCTGTCAGTCTCACTTCAATGCTTGGTAGAATTATGGGGAAGGTTATTCTGTGTGTAGATGAAAAACACTTGAGAAGCAATGCAGTGATTGGTCATATCCAGCATGGGTTCATGATGGTAAAGTCCTGCTTAACTAACTTAACTTCCTTTTATGACAAGGTCACGTGTTTAGTTGATGAAGGGAAGACAGTAGATGTGGGCTTTTTGATTTTAGCACAGTTTTTGATAATGTCTGTCACAGCATCCTTCTGGACAAAATGTCCAGTATACATTTAGACAGGTCCATAATACAATGGATGAGCAATTTACTCATGGGTCAGGCTCAAAGAATTATAGTAAATGGGGTTACATCGAACTGACGGCCAGTCACCAGGAGGGTTCCTCAGGGGTGAATTTTAGGGCCAATGCTCTTTAATGTTTTTATACATGATCTGGACACAGGAATTGAATGTGCATTAAGGAATTTTGTCAATAATACTAAACTAGGAGAAGCTGTGGTCTTGCTCCAGGGTAGGGTGGCCTTACAGGAAGAACTGGATAGATTAAAGAGTTGAGCAATCACCAACTGTATGAAATTTGACTAGAGCAAGTGCTGGATTATCCACCTGGGATGGGGTAATCCTGATTATGCATACAAATTGGGGGACGAGAGGCTGGATAGCAGCCCTGTGTAAAGAGATCTGGGGGTTTGGGTTGATAACAAGTTGAATATGAGACGACAGTGTGCCCTGAAAACAAAAGGCGCCACCGTCCTGGGTTGCATGAAGCACGGTGTAGCTGGCCGGTTGAGGGAGGTGACTGTTCCCCTCTACAATGCACTGGTGCAGCTCCACCTCAAGTACTCTGTGCAGTTTTGGGCACCTCAGTAGAAGAAGGACACGAAACTCCTGGAGTCTGTCTGAAGGAGAGCTACCAAGATGGTGAAAGGTCTTGAGGGCACGATTTAGGAGGAAGCAGCTGAGGTCACTTTGTTTGTTCAGCTTGGAGAAGAGAAGGTTGAGGGGTGACCTCATCCCATCTACAACTTTCTCAAGGAGAGCAGTGGAGGGGGAGATGCTGATCTCCTCTATCTGGTGACCAGCTATAGGACAGGAAATGGAATGAAGCTGCATCAGGGAAGGTTCAGATTGGACATCAGGAAAAAGGTTCTTCTCTGAGAGGGTGGTTAGTCACTGGAACTGTCCCTCCAGGGAAGTGGTCATGGCATCAAGTCTATCAGAGATGAAGGAGCATCTGGACAACACTCTTAGTCATATGGTTCAGTTTTAGGCAGTCCTGCAAGAAGCAGGGAGTTGGACTCGATGATCTTATGGGCCCCTTTCAGCTTGAGATATTCACTAATTCTATGATTCATCCAGCTATGATGCCAAGAAAAGAGATAGGTAGACACTCTGAAGTGTTCAGATCATTTATTTGCTGAGATGTGACACTTTACTTTCTTTTAGCGTTTACAATTTGCCAAGGTGTGTACTTTTTGTTCACATCTTTCCCCATGACATTTGAGTGATGTAAAGACTCTCTGTAGACCCTTTATGAATGGCTCTATAGAGACCAGATTGTCGTCTTCTTTTGCCTTGTCCACCGCTGAAAAGGTTAGTGATATTTGTTTCCTGTTATTATGATTTAGAGTTACAGCCTCTGCAAGGATATTTCCCCAGGTGCAAAGCCCTTAAAATTAATTTGGTCTTTTCTCTTGAACTTTCAAAGTCTTTGATGGTTTATGAACCCCTTGAAGATGCTCCTGGTCAAGAAGAATGATACTTTGAATAGAGTCATGTGGAGAAGCAAACTTAAATTCTTAAAACACCCCGGAGAAATTAAGCAAATAAGTTATGACCAAAAATGCCCATCAAATACTTGAAACAAGATGTTAGTGTTTAAGACAAGGAGAACAGACATGAAGTGCCTGAGGAAAGAAAACCCTCTGAGCAGCAGTGTGGCCCAGCTGTTAGAGCCATCTAGCTGGGGACTCAGCATATGCCATTGCATTTCTCAGCACTGCAACTTTTCCCTGTTTTCCTGGGCAGGTCAGTTATTATCATTTAGAAGAGGGGTACTAACAGTATTGCTTTCATTTTTCTTTCTGAAGTGCTTGGCTATAATGCTAAGGAACATATACTGACATAAAGCTTTGCGCAGGAAAAAACTTCTGAACTAGCCTCTGGCTGCACTATCTGTGAACTTACTCTCAGCTTTGAGGGTGACTTCTAGATTCCATGTTGGACAAAACATCGTAGTGTTGTCAGGATAGCTAAAGCAACAAGAAGAAACATCCATCTTTAATTGTGAGCATCAGTGTGTCCAGAAATTAACATGGTACTGAAATGGCTTCTTGATCTGCAGAGGTGTTGGCTCGTCATTCCCAGCATCTCTTCTCTCACCTCCCCAGAGCAGTGTTGTTGCTTTCCTCACCTCAGCCAGTGTCTCTGTTTTTCTGTTGTGCTGGTTAACACCCAGAGTCTGGTATCACTTGTATTTGAGAAGAAACTGAACTACTAATACTGGCTGTTCTCTTTGCTAAGTGACTTGATTTTTTTTGGTGAAAGTTGCTGGGGCATCCAAAGATGGCTACATATGGCTGACCCTTAGAGAAAAGGCTAATTACTTTTGGCAAGGGCTTATAAATTGAAATGGCTTGTGTTACCACAGGAAATACAAGTGTGAGAGTCCGTGGTAAAAAGACAAAACAAGAAACTCCTGATTTTTAGATGAGCAAACCTGGTATGTTGGAATTCCACAGCTAAAGGAACAAAAGCTATCCAGTGTCATTTTTTGGGAAGAAGTCTCATGCTTTAATTGTTTTGATAATTAGTCCTACTCAGGGGAATGAGTCAAAAGCATCTTACTGAGTGGAAAAATAATGAAGAAAACGGAGATATGGAAAAGGAACTTCCTGCAAATTCCTTTCCTTTGCATTGGTTTGTTAATATTTAGCACCACTGTTACAGCCTTGAAATGCAATCCTTTAGCATTAATATAAAAAAACCTTCTGAGTTTTTCTTCTCTTGACACCGTCACCTTTCTCCTGATAATTTTTCAGCTCTGTAAATCTGAATTCTTTAACCTTGTCTGTCCAAGAAACATATTATGTCATATAGGCCTTAATAGCACTGATACCAAAAGGATGGTTTGTAAATAACAAGAGGTGCTAGATCAGACCTGTCTCAGCCCTGACATATCTTTTGACCACCAATAACACTAACGGAGATACACCTACACTGTCAGGCTCTCACTTCCTTAGTTTTTAAACACCATCAGCATCTTCCATGGCAACTCAATTTTTCTGCTGCAAATGTCTATGGATGACTAACACACTGTTAGTTTATGTAATTCCCCTGCTGTAACTGTCTTAATATGGTGTTTTAATATGTCCTGTTGTTCCCTCTTGTTTAATTCTATTCATTTGCTCCATTTTAAAATTGGGTTTCAGCAGAATACCATGAAGAGCAACAGCTAATCTTTTCCTCAGCAGTTAGCACATCCCTGCAGGCATTTTTTCTTAACATTTTTGTTCAGTTTGGAGCCACTTCTATTCAGGTTATAGTTCATAACTTGGTGTTGCAGGTACAGCTCAGAGACAGTTAATGAAAGACATATTTCTGGCAAGGAAATGACCCTGTGTTTTCCAGAAAAGCCATTGAAGAATACAATAAGTAGGAAGGAAATTACTTTTTTTAACTGGTCAGATGTTGAAAGACTGTCCTTAAAATGAGAAATACCTACCTATAGGAGAAAAGTTATTACAATTACAGTCAACAGCATTTCTGGTAACATGATACTGTTGCTTTTTATAGGATCAAAGAAGATTTCCCATTGACTTGGGAGTAACAAACTGCTCTTTCATCACTGCTCTTAACAGCATACATCTTAATTGTCAAAAGAACTGTGAATAACACTGATCTGAAGAGTGTAGAGTAGTTCTGTGTCACATCTGATTTTAATTACTGTAAAATACTCTACTAGCCTTTGGACAACCATGTTATACCTGTAAGACACTGCACAGAGCAAGAATTTCACAGTCACCTGTATAAGTCAGTCTTCTTCACTAGTTTTAAACTCCAGTGTGCTGTGACCAGGACATGCAATTTTTTCTAATCTTTCTAGAAAAGAAGATGAATGCATAATGATAGTAATATTTTAAATCACTGCATCAAAATTGGAGCACCTGCCTAAGTCCTGAGTAAGTTGGTAAATTTTGGTAAGTTGGCTAAAGTTTTCCTCATGTAAACAATGCTGTGGAAGCAGAGCCCAGCTGTGGAGCCTATCCATCTATCCCTAGCAAAGAATCTATCTCTAATCTATCATCTATCTCTAGCAGAGGATTTCCGTATGGTTGCTTTCAAGAGTCTGGCTTTAGCTTTTTGGTATTTTGTCTTTAAAGCAAAGGGAAAAATCAGGGTTCTTTTTCTTTTTAAGCTGATCCAGCAACACAATTCTCAACTCCTTCTTATGGTCTGTGGTTATAAGAAATGCTTTATTATTTATAATAATAATGACAATAATAACTACAGCAACAACAATATCTACCTTTCTTAATTCTTTCTATACTAATTGGATGATATAATCTTCAATCTGGCAGACTAGGATGTGAGTGTAATTTTTGAAAAGAGAGGACTGACCAGCATGCTTCAACTCAAAATATTTTTTAACCTTTCAATGTATACCATCATTTCTATGTGTTTTTGGCACATCATCTAAAGTGTCTGTTGGAATGATTTGTAGTTTCTGCTTAAAAAATAAAACCACACCAAACCCCAAACCCATTATGTTTACTTGTCCTAAAATACTTCAAAACTTTTTTCCAGTTGTTTCAAAACTACCACAAATGTGTTGCTCTTCCAGTTAAAATATATGTTGTGTCAGAGCTCATCTTAGAAGGCAGTGGTTTCTTTTCAGTGGTTCGGCTAAACACTTAGATATTTGCTCCCTGCTGGCAACTTGGATGCACAAAAGTAAGCACACATTTAAATGCTCTATTGAATCATAGCCCAGTGTTCCGCAGGATCAGACTAATACACAAGTACATTTTGCAGAGAGCATTAGCATCGCACAGAGGGTACATATGCACAGGCAGCTGTGCGAAGCTGTCAGCTTTGGCTTTGAAAAATGCATGTATAAAAATTGACATGTTTGCCTGCGATATCTGAATACCAGCTGTTTATTAGACAGCTATGTTGAACTGGAGAGGAAACAGTGGCTCTGAAGTCAATGGCGAAACTCACTTAAATCAGCATTTTACGTCAAGTGTCTTAAGCAGTCTCTCAAGCTCTGCTTTATATCCTCTCTCTACAAACTCTGTCTTCATCAAGGAATTAGTAAGCAGCTTTTGTGGGATGACTTCAAAATTTCTCCTTGTGCAGCAAAAGAATGTGGCTATTTTTTGAGCTGAATAAATAATTCAGAGGGAACAATTAATTAACTGAGTTCATGCTCTTATTTTCTTTTGTATGTATTCCTCAACTTGTAGTGATGATGAGCTGTGATTTGAATGAAAGTGAGCCCCTCTGAGTTTTAAGTATCGTATTCACTAGGTAATGTTTTGACATTATGGCTGGAGATGTTTTGTGCAGGGCACCGCTTTCACTGCTTTGCTTTCACCTAGTTTCTACTCTTTCACTTAGTAGATAAATGTTCTTCCTCCTTGGACGGGCTTCTGTCCCTTGATGGCTACATGCATTAATGTTTCCAGTGTGAAAATCTGGGTCAGATATTATATTGTCGTGAAGCCCTCACCTCCCAGCCCCTGGTGAATACCCATTAAAGTCCTGTTGAAAATAACTTTCAATCAATCTGCGAAGTTAAACATATCTATGTAAATTTATTTGTGCTATGCTTCTGTTTCCATGAAATATTCACAAGACTTTGAAATTCACTGTCTGTAAGTATTAGCAGCAATAAAACCAATCATTCCAGTATTCAGAGAAAGTAACCCCAAAAAGGTAACAAGCAGTTTGTGAAGAAAATCTATTTCAGTTGGGAGAAATATTCAAGACAAAAAGGGCTCTGTCTGTGGGTCTGTTGGAGTGTTTGCTACAGGTGGTTTGAGAGCTTGTGACTGAACTAAAATGCACCCCAGCTAAACTCACAGGTTCCTCACTTGCTAGGGCTGTTTTTTCTGCACCTCCTCTAGTCTCATCATTCTTCAGCCACAGAATTCTTCAGCTGGCAAGAGAAATTAACTGGCAATAAACAAAGAGCAGAGCTAATTGCTGGCTGCTGCTTCTGAAGTGCAAAGTGGAAGAGCAGTTAACATAAAAGCAGCCTTGTGATAGCAAAGACTGTTGTTTCTCTTGTTTAGTAGGAGCAGAAAGGGGAAGGAACCTTACTTTATACCAAATAATCACAGGAAAGGTAGGTGACTGTTGACATAAAATATATTTTCCCTCCTAGACCTCCTTGGATACTACTATAGATGCTACACATCTACCCACTGTTCCCTGCCATAAGGACAAAGTTGGATCAATAGCTTTCCTACAGTTGATGAAGTGTCACTATCCAGGTGTTTTCCTGGAAGTACAGAATCATTTTGGTTGGAAGACACCTTTAAGATCGTCAAGCCCAACCCTTCACCCTGCACTGCCAGGTCACCAATAAACCATGTTGATAAGCACCACATCCACAGGTCTTTTAAATCTCTCCAGAGATGGAGACTCCACCACTTCCCTGGGCAGCCTGTTCCAATGCTTCACAACCCTCTCTGTAAAGAAATTTTTCCTAATACCCAAACTAAAACTCCCCTGGCACAACTTGAGTCCTTCTCCTCTCGTCCTGTCGCTTGTTACTTGGGAGAACAGACTGGCACCCACCTCGTTACAACCTCCTTTCAGGTAGTTGTAGAGAGCAATAAGGTCTCCCCTGAGCCTCCTTTTCTCCAGACTAAACAATCCCAGTTCCCTCAGCCGCTCCTCATAGGACTTGTGCTCTAGACCCTTCACCAGCTTCATTGGCCTTCTCTGGACACACTCCAGCACCTCAATGTCCTTCTTGAAGTGAGGGGCCCAAAACTGGACACAGTACTCAAGGTGTGGCCTCACCAGTGCTGAGTACAGGGGGACAATCACTTCCCTTTTTCTGATACAAGCCAGGATGCTGTTGGCCTTCTTGGCCAGCTGGGCACACTGCTGGCTCAGATTCAAATGGCTGTTGACCAGCACCCCTAGGTCCTTTTCTGATGGACGGCTTTCCAGGCACTCTTCCTCAAGCCTGGAGTGTTGCAGGGCGTTGTTATGAGCCAGGTGCAGGACCTGGTTCTGGGCCTTTTTGGACCTCATACTGTTGGCCTGAGCTCATCAATCCAGCCAGTCCAGATCCCTCTGTAGAGCCTTACCAAAAAAGCCCTGACTGATTGCTCTCCTACCCTGTTTTCCATCTTTAAATATAGCCTGCTGCTTCTCAAGGCTCCAGATAACTGAGTGGAGATGATGCTGAGAGACTGGACTTTATATTAAGCAGGCAGAGAAGTGAAGTCTCAAGCAAAGAAAAAAAACATTTTTGCTATTTGACAGATTCTGCTAAAAAGAGCAGGGGGATGGAGTGATATACACAAAGGATATTTAAAATAAATGCACAACTTGCCTCTGCAGCTTCAGCTAAGGAAGGAAGTGATTGAATGAAGAGCTCAGTGGGCATGCTCTAAAAATGTTTGGGTTTCCCCATTGCCCTGTTCATAGAGGGCCAAGAAGTACCTTGAGTTGTTATCAGGAGTGCAAATCAAACTGTACCTGATATGGCACCTAGACAGTGAGGCACAAGTGACTGTGCCAGGACAGGACTTTGGTCTGAGTCTTTATAGCTCTCTTTAGCTCTCATTCTCAGCAGTACCCCTCTGTGCTTTGTGAGCTTTGAGGAAGATGATGAACAGACTCATATCCATTGTCCTAAGTGGACACAGAAAATTGGGATTGGTCTGATTGTGCCTCTGAAGAAGGGAAGGATGATCTTCATGGTTACTCCAACAGCTAGCTCCAAAGATGAGGTCAGCTGCAGGGTGTGAAGCAGACAGATGCAGGTACCCAAGAAGAGTTACTCTGTCTTGCTTTTGATTACATGTAATGAACCTTGTCTAAGGAGTGGGTCTCACCCTCTGAGGTTGAGGGAAGCAGCTTTTTTTCTTTTTAAAAAAACCCTTGCTTACCTCAGGGCAAAGTTCTTTAGAAAGGAGAAAAAAATCAATGTGTCATGCCTTCCAATAAGATGAGTGATAGGAAACTCCCACATGTATAGGAAGCTCCTGCTGTTGCACATGTAGGCATTGCTGCTTTAACATTTACTGGCAAGAACAGTTATACCCTTCAGTCATACCACCTGAATTGTTCTTTTCTTGACAGTGGATGGGTAGCAGGACACAGAAGACACCCTGAAAAAGAGTAATCACATCCTTATCTTTGCTTAATCTTGATTTTTCTGCACCTTCTTTCGTAACAGTTGATTAATTGTGCAGTGTCAAACAAGTGCTTTAAAGAAATCTATTTATGGATATGGATTTATGTTTGCAGCTTGAAGTGGTTTACAATGGCAAATGAAAGGACTGTCTTCACTGAGATGTGTAGACAGGCCCAAGGTCATACTACTCAGATGGAAGATGTTCTCAGTTAGTGAGCCAGATCACTGTACTGGCACAACCAGGTTCACAGAATCACAAAATGATGAGGTTAGATGATCTCTGAGGGCCATGTGGTCCAAACCCCCTGCTTAAAGAAGACCACCTATAGCTAGTTGCCCAGGACCATGACCAGTCAGCTTTTGAGTATCTCCCAGAATGGAGACTTCACAGCCTCTCTGGGCAACCTGTGGCAGTGTTTGGTCACCCTCACAGTAAAAATGTGTTTCCTGATGTTCAGAAGGAACCTCCTGTGTTTCAGTTATTGTCCAAATTCCCAAATTAAGGCTTTGTTTCTTGTGCTGGTCCTTCTGGCCACAATTTACCTATAAGTAAGTGTAAACACATGTGTTTTGATGTACCTCCATGAGCCCAAAGAGTTGATATCTTTTCTCTGTTTTTGTGAAATAGAAGTTGAAAGTATTATCTGTTGTGATAGAGGGAGGCAGGGGAGGGGGGGCCAGATAGGCTTGTTAGGAAAAAGATGGCTTCTCTGTATGGTCCAGTTCATAACACCACCAGGCTGACTGGGATTCATCTGATTTTGTTCAATGACACACCAGTGAGTGCTCATGTTGACATTTAACTCCCGTCTTACAGTGGATTTTCTTGCACATCTCCCAGGGATGAATGTTTCTTTTGCATGCAATTTTGATATGCCATGTTTTTCTCCTGGTGGACTCAGAATAATATGAAGGATATGTGCCAGACTCTAGAAGGTGAAGACAGGCTTTATAATGACAGTATGCAAACCTCCTTCCCAACTTAGGCAAAATATAGGAAAAATTTGCATGAGAGCAACACATCCAATTTATCTGCAGAAATGCCAGCCAGACTCCCTCTCAGCAGAACTGATACTGCTTTATGCAGGATAATAGCAAAACCAGGTCCTTCACAGGGAAAATTTACAAAACTCTGAGGTGCAACACCAGCTTTGAACAAGCAAAACCTGTGACGTCTGCACTGTTTTCCGGGATTCGGGGCTATCATTACAGGGAGGCATATAACAGATGAGAGCGTATGTATGCTGCATCCTTTGCAGACTGACACAGACTTACTGATCATAGAGGTCACCAAAGGCAATTTCCTCATGATTTCTAAATTAGTCTCTAAATTAGTGAATAATGAGGACAAAATGATCTGTTACCATGTGTCCATTTTGCCTCTACTTCCCACCTGGCCACCTTTAGCACCAAAATGGTGGAATTTCTCATGCATGATGTGGCCAGATGTGCTTGACTGGGACTATAAGAGTATTTGATTTTTCTACTAGCATGAAAATTAAGTTAATATCAGGTTTATGTGAGGACCCAAAACACCACTGAACTTGAATGTCTTGATAAAACACGGGCTGACTTTCATTTTTGTCAAATACTAATAGCAGAAACACCAATTACTTTTTCAAATAATGAGCCCAGGCATATAATTTGCCTCTAGATTGTAAGCATTTTGGAAACCGGAGAGGCTCAGATCTCCATTTTGGTTGAGGGCTAACTCTGACTGCAGTGGTTCCCTTCAGAAGGAACCAGAGATAAAATTAATATTGATAAACAGGTTTCCTAGAGAAAAGAGTAATATAAGAGGATGTAACATGTTTCTCAGATCTGCCTGGAAAAATAGCACACTATGTAATAAAATAACTTAATGACCTAATTCTTAATTTTTTAATCACCAGAGACTTCTTGTTTGATGGAAGAAACAACAAATTACTTCCCTCTGCTGAGAAACATCTTCTTATGCTTGCCACACATCAGAATAAGTTCAATGTGCAGCTGGACTGGCTTTTTGTTAGTGAGTGCACCGTATGCCAATATATTTTTGACTGGATCATGGGAATGTAAAGATGCCTGCAAAAGCATCTTTTTCTTACTGCTACAAACACAAAGCCCTCTTATTTTATCTGTGAACCAGGATTCTGGGAATGGGTGCCTTCTCTGTGTTGTTTAAAACATCCGTTTTTATCCATTCTTCTGCTGAAGAACATAGAGGGAATCAAGAGCGGAGCATGTTACAATGACGAAATGGCCAACAAGCTCCTCGTTTCAGTGTTGGCAGCAGCAGCAGCTGTTATTGACTTTCTGAAAGATGAAATTTGTTATAGCAGCAGCCAATCACACTGAAAACCTGTTGTCCCAAATTGATTTGCTTAGCTAGGCAAAAGCAGAAATCAGTTAAGAGGAAAGGAAGTGAGAAGAATATGCCTCCTCATTTATTTGTGCCACCTGTTTTGTGTAAAGACGCAGATAACGAGGCTGACTCTGACATGTATGTCACTGGCAGCAATGCAGATGAACGGGGCAGGTACTGCCCTGCAAGGGCAAGCCCTGCTCTTACACATCATTCCGGGGATCTGACCCTGGCCCTCTAACTATGAGCAGCTTCCTCACAAATGGTGTGTTATTTCCCAGTCATACCATCTGGCAGCCTTTCTGGGATTTCTTCTGTGTGCAATGATGGTTAATAAGGGAAGAAGAAGCTCTGCCTTTTAGGGAGTAGTAGAAAGTAACCTTGTGTAGCCTCACAACTCTCCTTCCCATCACCGGAGACAGTGATGCCCGTGACACCATCTTACAGCTGTATCTGACATACTGTCATTTCCTTGATGAAATGAATTTAAGGTGATGTGGTGTGGTGAAGAAGGCACTGGCATTGCAGTAGTAACTGATTTTTCATGCTTGGAGGACTTTTTCTGTGTAAGGAGGCTTGAACATACACTGAAGGAGAAAAATATTTGGGATGAATGTAGTAATGCATGGCCCTTTCTTGTGAGCTATGCCAGGTTAAAAAAAAAATTTCCATTTCCACAGCTCCCAGTCATAACTCTGTGATGCTACTGCAAAGTAAGAAATCATAGAATTATAGAATAGTTTGGGTTGGAAGGGGCCTTTAAAGGTCATCTAGTCCGACCCCATGCAGTGAATGGGGTCATTATCCACTGGATCAGGTTGCTCAGAGCCCCATTTGACCTGTCCTTGAATGTTTCCAGGGGTGGGACATCTGCCACCACTCTGGGCAACAGTGCAAGTGTTTCACCACCCTCACTGTAAAAAATTTCTTCCTTATAGGTGGTCTGAATCTCCTCTCTTTTAATGTAAAACCATTTCCCCTCATTCTATCACTACACTCCCTGGTAAGGAGTCCCTCCCCCACTTTCTTGTAGGCCCCCTTTAAGTACTGAAAGGCTACAGTAACATCTGCCCAGAGCCTTCTCTTCTCCAGGATGAACAACCCCAACTCTTTCAACCTTCCTCCGTCAGAGCAGTGTTCCATCCCTCTGATCATTTTTGTGGCCCTCCTCTGGACCTGCTCCAAGATGTTAATGTCTTTCTTGGGCTGACGACGCCAGAGCTCCACACAGTACTCCAGGCAGGGTCTCACCAGAGCAGAGTAGAGCAGCAGAATCACCTCCCTCGACCTGCTGACCCCACTTCTGTTGATGCAGCCCAGGATACAATTTGCTTTCTGGGCTGCGAGTGCACATTGCTGGCTTGTGTTCAGCTTTTCATCCCCCAGTACCCGCAAGCCCTTCTCTGCAGGGCTGCTCTCAATCCCTTCATCCTCCAGACTGTATTGATACTGGATGTTGGTATTGATCCTTCACCCCCCCAGCCTGTATGGATACTGAGTTATTGGTACATTTCATAGTACTTTATAATGAAGAAAAAATTAAATTTTTTTGTTTCACAGAATGATCTGGTTGGATGAGACCTTTAAGATCATCGAGTCCAACCGTTCACCCTGCACTGCTAGGGTCCCTAAACCACATCCCTCAGCACCACATCTACACGTCTCTTAAACACCTCCAGGGATGGGGACTCCCATCACCTCCCTGGGCAGCCTGTTCCAAAGCTTTACAACCCTCTCTGTAAAGAAGTTTTTCCTGATTTCTAACCTAGATCTCCTCTCGTGCACCTTATGGCCATTTCCTCTCATCCTGTCACTTGTTATATGGGAGAAGAGACCAACCCCCACCTCTCTACAACCTCCTTTCAGGTTGTTGATAGAGGGCAATAGTGTCTTCCGTGAGCCTCCTTTTCTCCAGACAAAACAACCACAGTTCCCTCAGATGCTTCTCATAGGAATTGCTTTCACTATACAATTGTTAACTAATAATCACATTTACAGTGTTTAAGAAAAGTACCAAAAGCATGTTTAATTATGCTTGCCCCCTGGGCAGTGTTGGTCTGCTCTAGAGTCAGGGGTGTATGCTGCAGCAGTTTTATGTGTCCAAATCAAAATTAACGTCTGCTTTCTGAAAGAAACATTCTGCTTTGTGGTTAAAATTTTTCTGGTTTTATTTGATCAGAAAGCAAAATCTTCCTCAAAAGTCCATTTTACTGAATCTCTTGTCTTCCAACCTTCCCCCTACCCAAGACTTTGACTTTTGACTTGTGATGTGCAGCGGTGGCATTCTGATGTAGCTTTGGCAGTAAATCCTAAGGAAAGGTGGATGGTAATTATCATTAGTTTTGCAGTATTACAGCTTGTTGATTTCATGAGTCTGTTTTAGCTTTACTGAGGTTTCTAGCTGGGAAGAGCTAAACAAATTCTGTCAATGATCTATTTTATTGTGTTGTTAATATTTTACATTTTTAGCAGTGGCTAGGTCAGGTTTTTTTTCAGTTCAGTTTCTTGCGAACCCTGTAAAATTGAGCCACTTTCTGTGATCTCTCTCTTAGCCTGATGGCCTCCTGAAACATGGTTAGAAAAGAATGTGGTATTTTTGTGTGTTTGCATGTTTTAATCATGACAGTTCATTTGGATACCTTGATTACATATGTATTCTGTTACACAATGGTCAAACAGTTCCTGGGCAAAATCTAGAAATTCAAATGTCGGTGACATAAAATATCCCACTGATGGCACTATTTTTGTTTTGAGTTTTCATCCATATTCACAATACTGCCTCTGCACATCCCAAACAAGATTTGGATCTCATTGGATTAGGTCTTTACAGATGCGCAGTATCTGCCAGTACACAGTTTGTGGTCTGAGTAATGGGAAATGGGAAAAACTGATGGAAATGAGGGAAAATTAAATTAACTATCTGTAAAGATAGGACTAGGAGCAGAAGATAGTATTGAGTCTCCTGAGTTTTATGCGACCGTCTTAATTGCTGGAGCACCCTAGTCCATGTGAACTGCTCACATGGCTGCATACTAAGGTGATGCGTTCCATCTCCTGAAGAGCCTCATGGGTCTTGCTTCAAATGAAATGCTATTACTTTAAGGAAAGATAAGTGGGTTGAGAGAGCAAATAATAGCTTCTTTTGCCCCTTTCTTCATGTCAGAGTGGGTTAGCTGGATACAGTACTGCAGAGAGCTTTGGGAACAGAGCTTCTACCCAAGATGCTTTGGAATATGATGCCAATAAAGTGCTTTTCTGGCTGTTTACCTTTCTAAAGAGCTATATAATGATGATCATATCCTCCCATGTTTTGGAGCTCAGGATGTCACTTGCATAAATTCAGCCTGGGAGCTACATATTGCTTAATAGCTGAATCAACTTCTATTCTCACTTTTAACAATAGCCATGCTTTATTTTTTATACTTCTCAAAAGCAGCATTCCAGCAAAACTTCTCAAAGAAGAAAATACAAGGAGTATGGTCTTTAAAATACTTATCTTTGAAAGCAACACTTATCATCATTTATTGGAAATGTCAAACCTTTCCACAAGATGTATGCTTCTTGCCCTGACTGCTTTATAGTTGCTGCTGTCACTCAGCATTTATAAAGAGATTAGTTTCTCAGCACTGCAGTACCTGCCTGAACTTTCTGAACCTGAGCCTGCTATATCACAGTAGCCTTTGCACTACTGAATATGAATCACAACCTTTCCAGAACCTGTGAAATATTTGGGTATCTATTTAAGGATTCTCTAATCTGCAGTATTAAGGGAAAGCAGTTGTATCGTAAGTAGAAAATGAAGAATGAAACACATTTTTTTCCTTAGAGCTTTTCCATGGTGGTGTATAGATTTAAAAGAATTCTACTTTCCTTTTGAAATTGTCTAAAGTTTTTGTTGTGTGACCTGAAAATAAAGCCACTTCACTATGACTGAGTGTTATGCATACATGTGAGGGGACGGAATTGAAGCTGATAGGCATATTTTATTCTTGTGTTACTCCGCCTCTGAGCGCATGACTTTGCAGGCTTAATGCTCTTTAAATGTAGGAGGTTGGTGGGTGAAACTTAGTATGCATACATGCATACACATGCAAAGTAAGCAGTCTGTGGTGTCCTGTTCCCTTGATTCAGAGGTGTTGCACATAATTGGGATGACATTTTTCTTCATCATTTACCAAAAAGTAATATTCCAAGTCCAGCACTTCTTCTGTATTTGCATTGGTGAAACAGTAAAAGGAGTATATTTGGAACCAAAACAGGCATTTTTAACAAAAAAACTAGTTGGTGCTATGTTGCAGTGTGGTACAGTTACAAACCAAATTAAGCCTGCAAAAATATTTTATGCTTCAGGGAAAAAATGCTGACCTGAATCCTGCAGCTAGTTCTCCCAAACAAAAGCGTAGTTGTTGTAAGGCCAAAAGGAGAAAATCCAATGCAGTGTTGAAAGCCCATATGCTCCCCCTGCAACACTAAGGTCTTGGGGAAGAGTGGCTGGAAAGCTGTCCATCAGGAAAGGACCTGGGGCTGTTGGTCAACAGCTGGCTGAACATGAGCCAGCAGTGTGCCCAGCTGGCCAAGAAGGCCAACAGCATCCTGGCTTGTATCAGCACTAGTGTGGCCAGCAGGAGTAGGGAAGTGATTGTCTCCCTGTACTCAGCACTGGTGAGGATGCACCTTGAGTACTGTGTCCAGTTTTGGGCCCCTCACTTCAAGAAGGACATTGAGGTGCTGGAGTGTGTCCAGAGAAGGCCAATGAAACTGGTGAAGAGCACAAGTCCTATGAGGAGCGGCTGAGGGAACTGGGATTGTTTAGTCTGGAGAAAAGGAGGCTCAGGGGAGACCTTATTGCTCTCTACAACTACCTGAAAGGAGGTTGTAACGAGGTGGGTGCCAGTCTGTTCTCCCAAGTAACAAGCGACAGGACGAGAGGAGAAGGACTCAAGTTGTGCCAGGGGAGTTTTAGTTTGGGTATTAGGAAAAATTTCTTTACAGAGAGGGTTGTGAAGCATTGGAACAGGCTGCCCAGAGAAGTGGTGGAGTCCTCATCTCTGGAGAGATTTAAAAGATGTATGAATGTGGTGCTTATCAACATGGTTTATTGGTGACCTGGCAGTGCAGGGTGAAGGGTTGGGCTCGGTGATCTCTGAAGTCTCTTCCAACCAAAATGATTCAGTGATTCTGTGTATCTCAGACTTGCTGGCAGTTGTGCAGTTTGGGAAGAATCAAAGGAAACAGTCTACTGTTGAGGTTGCCAAAGCACTCCTCATCAATTTTTGTTGGGTAACCTCAGAAGTGACAGGGTTTGGCATCTCTACCCGTCTCCTATGACTGGCCTGTATACTGCTAAAGTAATAACTTCCAGAGCTAGACAGTTTGTGGTTGAGGAAGAGCCTTGAGAAGTCAAGATTAGTGATATTCTTCTTATGAACTAGAGCTTGGTTAGTGATAGCTAGCAAAATAAGGCAAGCTGCCTCTCAAGCTGGAAAGCAGATAGTATATTCTGGAGATTATGATGTGTGTCATATTTAATGAGTTAGTGAAGGAAAGAGATAGCCCATGTACTAACTCTGCTGGTGACTCTTACCATTTGTGACCATTATTAATCCAAAGAAATAATTTGAGAAAATCTAGATAGCCTTAAAGGCATGGCAAGAGCTTACCTTAGAAGGTATAACACATGCCATGAATTGCCTCATTCCTTAAATATATTGATGGGTCTGGCCTTGAGCAGCTTTCTGGAGAAAGGGGCATGGCCAGCTGATTGAAAATAAATTCTCATAGTGCTGTTTAAAACCTAAAGGGAAACTCTTCAATGCCTCATAGTTTCAAGATGGACATGAAAGAAAATATTACCTAATCATATATGCAATACTGGTCCACCAACAGGCAGACGTCACCAGTATTGAGGCCATGTTGCTGAAAACGCAGCTGCGTTGGGCAGGGCACGTCTCCAGGATGGCAGATCACCGCCTCCCTAAGATCGTGTTCTATGGTGAACTTGCCACCGGCTGCCGCAAGAGAAGAGCTCCAAAGAGGAGATATAAGGACTCCCTGAAACAACACCTCAGCCTAGGCCATATTGACCACCATCAGTGGTCCACCCTGGCCTCCAATCGGGAGATTTGGAGACACACCATACATAATGCTGCTGTCTCCTTTGAGAGCACGCGTAGAATCAGTCTCGAGGAGAAAAGACAGCGCAGAAAGAACCGTGCCTCGACTATACCACCCAAGGAGACCCTCCGGTGTGCTCTTTGCAACCGGTCTTGCCTATCCCGCATTGGCCTTTTCAGCCATCAACGCGCTTGCAATAAGCGTGGGCAAAGCCCTTCCCAAATCTTCGTCCGCAAAACCAAGCCATGATAATGATGACTGGTCCACCTTCTTCTGAAGTGCCGTCTCATTTCATACCTGTCACAAAAATCAAGGTGATGCATGAGTTATTTGCCCTGTAATAGCAAAGATAGTGAACAAGAGAGCTGCTACAAGAGAAGGTGCTTATGATTATTTAATTCTAGTAATGAAGCAGTATCTGATTTTAGTCCCATATGCATTAATATCAAAGTCACTTCTGTTGCGTCCTGTAAAATAGGCCGAAGTGAGACCCTTCTGAGGCAACTGGTATTTTAAACT
The DNA here is from genome assembly GCA_009769605.1 of Bucorvus abyssinicus. Taxonomy (NCBI): domain Eukaryota; kingdom Metazoa; phylum Chordata; class Aves; order Bucerotiformes; family Bucorvidae; genus Bucorvus; species Bucorvus abyssinicus. The sequence continues at coordinate 68,227,515 of CM020063.1, read as the reverse complement.
AGGAAAGTTACTATTTTAAACTAGGAAAGTTACAGGGCAAACCCTCTGTACCCAACATCATAATAGAGAATATTGAGGAGGAGATGTCATTAACGGCTATAAATGTAGATCAGATAAAAGAAAATATAGCTTCATGAAGCACATCATGGAAATGGGAAGTTTATTGCTTGGTGCTAATCAAACTGTGTCTGGAATAAAAAATGACAGAAATGTTTTATGAGTACAAATAATATTTTAATTTTGTGAGCTAAAACAAGGATAACAATCTCCAGCTTCATGCTGTGATGGCTAAGGGTAGAAGTGCACTTCTCATGCATGGTACTGAAGAACAGACATCTATGCTATGGTATCTGTCCTCTGTTTTCTGACCTTTGTCGCTGACATTTGTTGTTTTTCTGCTGGGTAATTGTTCATTTTCTGTATTTTTAAAAGATGGTATTTACAGCCCCTATAACTCTGTGTGGCATGTGGTCAAGAGTGTGTTTACACAAGGCCTGTGCTGTAAGCAAGGAACTGACATGTGCCACATTCACTGTCCTAGACCTCTGGGGGACTGCCCATGAGGAGAAGTAAAGAGAGATGCTGGGAGAGAATTTGTCCTGAAGAGTAATTCTGGAAATTATTTTGGCTACACTATAGATGGCTGGACTTCTGTCCTGTTCGCCTGAAAAACTGTGGTCCTGATCCCTCTGAGTGAGTGGAAAGTTAACTGCAGGGTGACAACTAGTATCATGGGAATGCAGACTTCTAAACTCCTTCCCCTGATACAGCGCTCCTGGTGCAGATATCTTTCTCTTATACTAGAACCAGTCATGTTGACCACCACTCCTGTTGCCTCATCTGTAAATAACCCCAACAATCTAGCTGTTGCATCATGGGGGTTAATCTTTTATGTTACGCTCTTTTATGATCATTGAATCATAGAATAGTTTGGGTTGGAAGGGGCCTTTAAAGGTCATCTAGTCCGACCCCATGCAGTGAATGGGGTCATTATCCACTGGATCAGGTTGCTCAGAGCCCCATTTGACCTGTCCTTGAATGTTTCCAGGGGTGGGACATCTGCCACCACTCTGGGCAACAGTGCAAGTGTTTCACCACCCTCACTGTAAAAAATTTCTTCCTTATAGGTGGTCTGAATCTCCTCTCTTTTAATGTAAAACCATTTCCCCTCATTCTATCACTACACTCCCTGGTAAGGAGTCCCTCCCCCACTTTCTTGTAGGCCCCCTTTAAGTACTGAAAGGCTACAGTAACATCTGCCCAGAGCCTTCTCTTCTCCAGGATGAACAACCCCAACTCTTTCAACCTTCCTCCGTCAGAGCAGTGTTCCATCCCTCTGATCATTTTTGTGGCCCTCCTCTGGACCTGCTCCAAGATGTTAATGTCTTTCTTGGGCTGACGACGCCAGAGCTCCACACAGTACTCCAGGCAGGGTCTCACCAGAGCAGAGTAGAGCAGCAGAATCACCTCCCTCGACCTGCTGACCCCACTTCTGTTGATGCAGCCCAGGATACAATTTGCTTTCTGGGCTGCGAGTGCACATTGCTGGCTTGTGTTCAGCTTTTCATCCCCCAGTACCCGCAAGCCCTTCTCTGCAGGGCTGCTCTCAATCCCTTCATCCTCCAGACTGTATTGATACCAAGGATTGCCCTGACCCAGGTGCAGGATCTTGCACTTGACCTTGTTGAACCTCATGCAGTTCACATGGGCCCACTTCTCCAGCTTGTCCAGGTCCCTCTGGATGGCATCCTGTCTCTCAGGTGTGTCAACCACACCACTCAGCTTGGTGTTGTCTGCAAGCTTGCTGAGGGTGCACTCAGTAATGTCTAGTTCTGTGGTGACTGGCTGAGAAACACTAATTTTTGTGTCACTGGCTGTGGAAAGGAACTCTTACTTCCCTTTCTTCTTCCAGTTCTTTTTCACTGTAGAGTGGGGGTGCATTTTACTGAGCTCTGTCCACGGGGTGATAGAAATATAGAGAAAGGGTGTGAGTAACAGGGTGAGACTGGTTGGCAGGAACTGAACTGCTGTTGCATCCTGTTGTCTACTGATCTCATCCTATGACAGAAGATTGCCTTGTGGGAGCAAAAATAAAACCAGTTTTCAGTCTGACTGGCAGAACCAGAGCAGGCCTCTCTGGACTGGTGTTTGAGTATGTTAGGTGCGTGCCAATATCTATGCAGCTTTGCTGCTATAGATTTAAAGCAGAGCAATATTTTTCCTGCCTACAATCAGAATCTCCATGCCCTCATTTATTCAGGAAGGGCAACACTGATTCCAGCTGAAAGTCTGTTAAAAATAATAGCAAGATCTTCAGGCTGATCTGATCTGTTCATGATGTCATCTGTAGACAAAAGCATAGAAAGGAATGCTGTGGGCTGCATGTGCTACTTTTGATCTTGGCTCCCTGGCCTGAGCAATGGCATATTCATTTGCAGCATTGCTAGTCACCTTCAGCACAGCCCTGAGCCCATTTTATGGATTGTGAGTGAAACACATCGCTTGTTTCTGTACTTGGTTCCCAGACTGGATCGAATGGTTGGCATGCTGATGCAAGCGTTTTCAGATGCAGACAGAGGTAGAATGAAGACTTGGTGCCAAAGCTAGCAATAAAATTAAATATTAAGAAGTCAGCAAATGTGAATTTTAATTGTGCCTTTAGGATAATGGACCATGCTGGCTAAACCGTCAGCGAGATTTGTAAATGATGGCTAAATTACTGAGTGAGGCTGGAAGATACTTCTACAGTTTTGAAGTATGAAGTTAATGTAAAACCGAGCTATTATTTTGATCTCTATATGATCACAATTTGTATTCATACCACCTCCTGAAAATCTGTATTAATACTCTAAAGCAGATCTCATAAGTTTCTCTTTTATATGCACATTTCTGATTATTTTGCTTACAATCTTTATTCAATACCAGAACTGGCAGTGAAGGTTGTTTCTTCCCTGTTTTTCCTAGATACTTAGTTCTGCATGATACATAGGCTTTCTAGATAGTATGAGGCTATCAACAAAGAATTGGTGGTACATGAATAATACAGGCCTTGAGAAGGATTAGGTTTAATGCTTAAAAAAAATCCACTGCATGCTGAGGAGATCTTATTCTGGAGAGAGTAAGTCACTTAGTATTTGGCCTGCAGGTGTATCCGACCAACAGCATTCCTGTGCCAGGGAGAGATTTCTTTTAATGACTGTTGTGTTGTACAAGAACTGAAAGAAGTGGTGAGAGGTGGTGTGGTAGAAGAAAGCAGAGGAAGAGCAGGAGCAGGAGCAGGAACAGATATGCTACTGCTACCTGACTGCTGACAGGTGATTGGTTACTGTAGGTGTCACAGGGAGCCAAGTGGTAAAGAGAGGTTTGAAGCTGGAAAAAGTGATGCCTTTGATTTTGGCATGATGTTCTGTCAAGCATGAGATGCTGCAGGTGAGGTAGCACGAAGCTACAGATTCAGGAGAGAAAAAAGGCCAGGCTGTTTGGCCAAGAGCAGAGATGGATAATATGGAAAACAGGAGACCCTGATGGAGCAGGTCTGAGCAGAGGAGAGACATAGAGAAGGGATGATTGTCTAAGATGAGCCAGAAGGACGCCCACAAAGACTAGGTCAGGGAGACAGGAGAATGAGCCATAGGAAGGGTTTTGGTATCAGAGAAAGAGTGAGACTGCAGGGCAACTGGCAACTGGCCAGAAGAAAAGAGGTTGCACTTCTTGGAAAGGGTGATTAAAATCACATGGCAGGCATCAACAGTGTGGAAATGGGTAAGACCACCTGCTTTTAAAACTGTTTTGTAGGAAGGAAGGAGCAGGTGTGGATGTGTGGTTTACCCTGTGATAATAAACCTTTCTCTGGTCTTTGTGAAAACATTCTCCCTATGTTTTTACAGTATTTACAAAATCACTGATTAATGATGTTTTAGATGTTGAGATACAGAAGCTTTGAGCTTTGCCTGTTCTCAAACTTCAAAACTACCTACAATCTTAAATTTTGTGAAATATGCTGGGTGAGATTTCTGTAGCCTCCCAAATGTACTTAGGTTCAGTCCAGACTTTTTACTGTTTTTTGACTTTCAGAGCCTTTTTTTGATTTTCAGAAAAATTGTGTCCCAGCGAAATGACTGTCTAACAGTTCTCCTCAATGTGACCAAATGTGACCGAAGACATTTAAAAATCCTTGACTTGAATGCCATTAAGAAGACAGGTTGTTGACATATTGGAATAATTTGCACTTCTTAGGTTAGTGGCATTGAGCTAGAAGGGAACTCTGGATTTTGCAAATATCTCACACCCCAGGGAGAACCCAGCCACGGGTATATCAGTATAGATGAGAGTGTTCATGGCAGAGGTCTTCATTGCAAGAAAAGTAAAGCTCTAAACCAGTTTCCTGAGTGCAGTTTTGTAGTATGACTCTGCGTCACGTCATGTGGGTTAGGGCAGGTTAAAGTTTTTGCATGTTAGAAATGTGGTACTCTTTACCCTCCAGAATTTCCTTTCAATTTTTCAGTTACAGTTTTTTTCTTTTAAATATAATATCAGGTTTTCTTTTCTGAAAATGAAAAAGGCATTAAAAACTTACTTGTTTCCATTTTGATGGTTCTTCTTTTGACTTATTTTTTTTATCTTTGTAGGACAGAAGACACTTTCAGCAAAAGTCTTTTGTTTTTGTTTTCTATCTATGTTTTTTGTATCTTCCACTGTCCTGCCCAGGACTAACCCTTTCAAGGAAACTTTTGCAGTCCACCCAAGAGCTCAGTCATCAGCAAAAAAAATTTAGAATGAATTACTAGGTATAAGCAAGAAAAAAATATTTTAGGTCAGCCTCTCAGTACTGCAGTTCAGAAACTCAAACTAAAGTAAGCTTGCAGTGAGAGCTATGACAGCAATGTTCTGTGCTCCCCCCAGACTTTGGGACTTAATATGTTTCTGGCTTATATAAGGACAATAAACACCACTTGTGTCAACCACTTCCAACCAACCTTCTATCTAGATGACAGATGTCCTTAAGCATTTGATGTATGTAGTCTTCTGCAACTATTATTCATGTGAGTTGGGAAGGACACCACCTTTCCCTGGAGGAGTTTTCAGTGCATGCTCCAGATCTGAGCTGTCCCATTGCTGTGCTGTGGCTAGGACAAATGGGTTTTAGCACACAGAAAAGAAGGAGTTTCAGACTTGCAGGATGCATTCATTACACCTGGTTTCAGCTGATACTCTCCTCTAGGACAGGCAGGTTTCACAGTAGATGTCTTTCTGCAGTTTGTCTGTCCATGCTATTGCATTCCTTGGGGCACAGCAGTTGATGGGAACATAATGCAGATTATCTCCTTTCTTCTGCATGTCCTCCCAAGCAATTGTGAGCCTAGAAGTTGGGTCAGGCAGTTACATATGAATCATTCAGAGTGGAACAAAACATCTACTGCTCTTGAGGGTGGCAGTGCTTCTGACACATGTGACTGACTGCATCCTTCGTTCAGTGCATAGGGAAGCATTTATTGGAAGAGAGCCCTGAGGATCTGCTACTGACCACCTACTGAGACAGAATTTCTGACAGGTAGAAGTGCTGTTCTTGTAATAGATTATTTGACATTTGCAACTCACTAGCTCATTGCAAACTTGTTTAAAAACAAGAAAACTGTGAGACCTCTCTGTCTGGTGTTGTGTAAACATTAGTGACTGTGAGTTCTTTTCCAAGTATTTGCTGTCATTAAAAAAGAGATTTAAATTTTCCTTTCTCCAGCTCACAGTGATTATATGTGATCTTCTCTTCCACTTTCTTTGGCAACAGTTTCAAGCCTCATTTTTTTCATAAGATCACAAGCTCAAATATTTATACACTAGTTTCATTAGGTCTCCAGCATACCTACCTACCTACTGAAATTATGATTTTTACTGACTTTTAGAGCATGCCTGCAATTGTAGCAGTGTAGCTGATGTACTGGTAAGAGGAACGAATAAATAGATAGATGGATAGATAAATAAATAAATAAATAAACAAACAAACAAAAGAAATGCACTACCTATAAAGGAAAAAGCACAACCAGCCTTGTGGATGGATAACAGTTAAACATGAAAATATTTAACAGTTATCCATCCACAAATATGTATGTATCTAAGTATGTATAGAGTATCCAAGTTGTTTTCTTCATATTTCTGGTGGATATTGTTTACAGATGGTGACCAAAATTCATGTGTCTGACCTTTCAAGGAGCTCAAGTGTGTATCAAAACTACTGGCTTCTGCTTATTGCATTTGCATATTTGCATGCATTAAGTAGCCAAAAGTAAGCACGACCTTTCACAAACTGTACAGTCTCACCACTCAGTGCTGGAGAGTGGCTTACACAGAAACTTGACAAGAAACATAAAATAAAGACAGTGCTCTTTGCCCTTCTTGTCTTGGTCTCTTGCTGTCTTAAGCAACCTTGATGCTTGAAGACCTTTTTGAATTTAAGCAAAAAAATTACCTTTGATTTTTGTCCTTCTTTCACCTATTAAGTGACCTTCACAGCTGTGGTTGGAAAATCTTTTCTAAATTCCAGCTTAAATACATTCAAAGCCTATTTGAACTACTTCTTGTGCCAACACTCTCCTTTAGGTTAAATAATTCTGTTCTTCCCCTGATGCTTATCCCAAATCAATTTATAGACAGCAAAAAAAACCATTTCCAGCCTTTGCTTTGCTAAGCTAAACAACTCCCACTCTACAGTCCTTTCAGCTCAGGCAGGCTTCACTCTACTCCTTCTCCAAATATGCTTCCAGTTTCATTCCAGCCTGCCTTGAGATTGTTGCCCAGAACGGAATGCAAGAGTTCACTAGCATCCTTTTGCAGTGCCATTTTTTTGCTGTTACTGATAGCATTTCAGTTGCTGCTGCTTTCCACAGAGGCCAGATGAGACATTTTTGTGTGTGGAGCATCGTACATGGTTCAGTCCTGACAGCATCAGTCTTCTGTGTTTAGAGGAGAGAGAGCTGCAAAAAAAAAAAACCCCCAAAAAAACCCACTAACTCCTCCAAGCCCTCTCTTCCCGCTGTGGTACTTTTCTGCAGCTGAACAAAGCCTGTAAGTGTTTAACTCATTGTTGTGCACTTGTATTCATTATGCATGCTGCACATTCATGGGAACTCCAGAGCATCCATACTGTGCTGCTCGTATATACATTTTGTCGGCCCTCTCCTGGATTGGAAGTCCAGCCACAGCTCTTCTCACCAGTTCTAGCTGTCGTGCACGGTCCTTTGAGCTGGAGAGAGCCTGGAGAGGTGCTACCTTCATGGAGTGTGTCTTCTGCATGGCACAGCCTTGCACTGGAGCCTGCTGCCACATTGTATGGTTCAGCCTGCTTGGACCATGTCTTATGTGCCCCTTCTGGTGAGATCTGCTGCAAAAGGAGCTCTGGATAAGGAAGGTACCTTGTACAGCAACTGTTCATACCCTTTCTGTCCTTCACTGCCACTCCTATGAGTAGTTGTGTGTTTGTGCTTGTTCTTCATTTGCCCTTCTGCATGTGCCCAAGCTGGGCCAAAGTCCCACCTGCAGGTGCATGGCAGAGCACTCATTGTTTCTTTTTGGACATGACTTGTTAGCTGACATAAAAGACATCTTAAAGGTCTTGAGATGTTTGGGAGCAATATCAATCAATCAGAGTATGTATCAGACATTTGCCTTCTGAAAGTTAGCTCACATAGCTTTCTCTCAGCATCAGTAGCAGGAATAGAGAGAAAATAATAAGAGAAGTCTCCAGACAGATCTTACTAAGGCCTTTTAATAGTTAAAGGGGGCCTGTAAGAAAGATGGGGACAGTCTCTTTAATAGGATGTGTTGCAATAGGACAAGGGATAATGGTTTTAAACTAAAAGATGGGAGATTCACACTAGATATAAGGAAGAAGGAGGGGAGTGGTGAAACACTGGAACAGATTGACCAGAGAGGTGGCTGATGTCCCATCCCTGAAAACATTCAAGGTTGGGTTGGATGGGGCCTGAGCAACTTGATCTAGTTGAAGATGTCCCTGCCAACCCAAACTTTCTATGATTCTACGATTCTGCGATTCTGCAATTCTATGATTCTAAGATTCTATGATTCTATGATTGACTCTATGGTTCTATGATTCTAGGAGTAAAGAGCATGTTTCCTTCAGTGCTAGCAGGCCTTTGTTTAGCTCTGGTGGAGTACAAATATGTTCTTCTGGAAAGGTGGAAGTGCTTTGTTATTCACAGATAATTCAGTACCTATTTCTAAATACCAATAACTTGTATTTATTATCATCAATTTAATGCATAGCCACCTGTCATCAATTCTTTAAAAGCTCCTTTTTACAATAAAATATTCCCCGCTGCAATATTTTCTGCTAATGCATAACAGTGAATAGGAACAAGTGATGGGTTTGCTACCAATGTGTAATTGGGACTGTGGGTGTTAAGTGTACATATATGAAAGAGTAATTTTGTTAATGACTCATGCTTACTGTCCTTGTCTTTGAATATGCAGTAGTATTGCTGTTGCTCCAAGCAGATGGAGATCAGCATGAATACATACCATTTTGGAAAAAGATCCAGCACCAGAGTAGCAATAGTGAAAATGGCTTATGTAAGTATTCATGTCCCAAATCCCTGTATTTGCCACGTCATACTGGCCCATGAGCTACTGCAACTGTTAGTTAGGCCTCTCTCTCATAAGACAGAATGAAAATAATGACATCTAGAAAAGTCCTGAAGTAGGTCCTATAAGCCAGAATTTTTTTAAGAGCTTGGATTCCTTTTTACCTGTAGAATATTTTTAAAGTTCTTTTATTCCAAGCAGACACTACTTTTTTTTTTTTTGTGGGAATGGAGACTATTTCTGTTATGTGTTGGAAACATGTAGAGTAGCCTCAAACATTTATACAATTGTTCTTAGTTTATAAATATTTAGATTTCTCCAGCAAAATACTAATCTTCATACTACTTACTGTCTTCTTTGATTAGAATAAAACTTGCTGAATTTCATGTGACAAATAAAATACAACCTTGTTTTTAAAAATAGAAACGTTATCCTGAAGTTACTTTTCATTCTTTTACACAGTTTGGTGAAAATGAAGTAATATGCTCCAGATCATTGGAACAAGCAGAAAACATGATGGCGGAGTAACAACAGTGTTCGAAGTAAAGCTTGTTTAGCACTTCACCTCAGGGTACAACTTTCTTGTCTCATAAACAAAAAATACAGAGGGAGTAACTGCACAGAAGAAAATAAAACATGCCTATGGAAAATTGAAACAAGCATGTTGTATCTTGGCAGGATTTCTTTGTCTTTTATTGGTGGGTAACCTCTCAATTACTAGCACATACTTTCTCCAGCTGTCCCTAGCCTTGTTTTGGCTTGGTTCAAATTAAGGTAGGGCTTGGACAGTTCTTGGTTGAAGTGTAAGTACTTAGGTCATGTTCAGCCACTTTCTTCAGTTAACCATGTGAGCATGTTATTAGGGCAGTGAAATTTCTTTTGACTGTAAACACAAGTTTTATTTGCATGCTTTCTGTCTAGATATAAAATTAATGTGGTAATGGCATATTTGTCTCATTTGAAGCTGTGTTTATAATAAATTGGTCTTTCTTTGCATGTCAATTTCTGATAGTTTTCTTGATTTCAGATACTGCTGTGTTGTTGGCATGTGAATTTATAATAAAGTACCATTTTCGGTTTCTTCACCAGGGACACTGTTTAGTAGAAGAGATGGTCAGGTGAGAAGTGGTGGAGAAGAGAAGAGAAGGATACTTGAGTATGCAGTGGTAAAAATCAGTTGAGTGTGAAGAGCTGGCAGTTGTTGCATTGCACTCACAAAAGTTGCAGGCAGCTTTTAGCTTCAGAGCTAAATTCCTGTAAGGTTGACACCTTGACATCTTAAACTCATGGATTAATTCAAGGCCAGATGGACTGCTGACCTGATAGACAAATTAGGCTTGCTGATTTAATTTGTATTTCATTTCCTCTGCAGAATGGATGAAGGGGATCAGCCCCATTGCCTCAAAGCTTTCCTTGCTTGGAAACCCCTTGTGCATGGGGTGTGGGTGTTATCCCACACTGTCCCTTTGGAGGGAGTTTTCTCACATGATTTCAAAGCAAGTTCAAACTCTGCTTCAGGCTAATGAAGAAACATGTTGAACTAGAGGCATCCTGACAACATTTTATGGGTTGTCAGTTTTCCCATGGGGTAGTGGGAAGTGTGATATTTCCTCATTTCACACTAAGCTTAGTCATTCCTCAGTCAGATAGGGAAAAGGGACATATGTTTGGCTCTCAGTACCTAAGAAGCAACCAAGGCTCCTCAGAGTAAGGACAGACAGACTCAGTCTCTGGAGCTCTGACCTGACTTCTGGATGAGCTGAGTGTCCATGGCATAAACTTTGGGAGGGAGAGCAGGGCATAAATCAGCCCTGAGTCCAGCCTGCTGTAGCCATTATTATATTCTTGCTTGGGCATGGAAATGAAAAACCTAAATGCCATTGAGAATTGCAAGATTGTGTTAGTTCCTCCAACTGCAACAATTAATGTTTTAGTTATTTATCTGTCACTGCTCAGGAGCCTGGCCAAAAATAAAAGTGCCAGAGCACTAGGTTTTCTTTCTACACTACTATATCTTATTTTGTACTCAGTCCAAAGGAAAGGCAGGTGGTGGTGAATTGTTTCATGATTAGGCCTTCCAGCATTTTCCTCTGGCTCTGCTAAGGGCTGCTTTAAATTGCACTGTGGGTCTTGCTTGGGAATACTCCTGAGGTGTGAAATGTCTCCGGGGGGCTCTGTGCACACTGGACAGAGTTCAGCTGCCTGAAGTTTCCCACCCCTAGACCTCCTCTGCTGGCAGAAGCAGGTCAAGTGTCATTGCGACCAAGCTCCATATGATGAGTGCCAGTCTTTGAATCTACCTCTTACTAAATACCCTCTTCCCCACATTCCCCTGGAATGAAACATAGGTGTAATCAGTGTAATCAGCAATCAGTGGGTGTTTAAGCCAAGTTTTAAAAGAGGTTTGCTTCAGTTTCAAAGGGTGGGTACAAACAGGATGCTTGATGCTCATTGTGAACAAATAACATGAAGCTGTGACTGAATGCAGAGCAAAAACAAGCCAAAAAGAACCAAAACCTCTTGATGTCTTGAGAGAATCCCAGTATTCAGTGTGGATGGCAGATACAGATGTCTCTGAGAAGACAAAACTCAAAGTCTTGGTTAGAGGCAATGACCACGCGATCACAGAACATGTCCTTGGATGTGACTACCCTATGTGCATGCAAAACATTTATAACTGCCATTGCATGCCTGAACATTGAAACACACTAGAAAGTGTGCTGCTACTGAGGGTGTTACAAGGCTTTTAAGTTACAGGTAGTATGCCATTCAAGATGGAGGGACATAGGTTTCTATCTTAGAGATTTGATTGCTAGTTTCCTGTCCAGCTTCATAAAATTACTCTTCTTTAAATCCCACAAGAGATATTTCAAAGAAAATTCCTAAAAATGGCTGCTGTTACCACAGAATCAAACAGAATCACACAGAATTGCTTGGAAGAAACCTGTGAGATCATTGAATCCAACCATTCACCCTGCACTGGCAGGTCATCAATAAACCATGTCCCTCAGCACATCTCTTAAACACCTCCAGGGATGGGGACTCCACCACCTCCCTGGGAAGCCTGTTCCAGTGCTTCACAACCCTCTCTGTGAACAAGTTTTTCCTAATATCCAACCCAAACCTCCCTGGCGCAACTTGAGCCCATCTTCTCTTGTCCTATCGCTTGTTACTTGGGAAAAGAGACCGACACCCACCTCGTTACAACCTCCTTTCAGGTAGTTGTAGAGAGCAATAAGGTCTCCCCTGAGCCTCCTTTTCTCCAGACTAAACAACCCCAGTTCCCTCAGATGCTCCTCATAGGACTTGTGCTCTAGATCCTTCACCAGCTTCATTGCCCTTCTCTGAACACTCTCAAGCACCTCAATGTCCTTCCTGAAGTGAGGGGCCCTGAACTGGACACATTCAAGGTGCGTCCTCACCAGTGCTGAGTACAGGGAGACAATCACTTCCCTACTCCTGCTGGCCGCCCTATTGCTGGTACAAGCCAGGATGCTGTTGGCCTTCTCAGCCAGCTGGGCACACTGCTGGCTCAGATTCAGCCTGCTGTTGACCAACAGCCCCAGGTCCTTTCCTGATGGACAGCTTTCCAGCCACTCTTCCTCAAGCCTGTAATGTTGCCGGGGGTTGTTGTGGCCCAAGTGCAAGACCTCCCACTTGGCCTTATTGAACTTCATACTCTTGGCCTTGGCCCATTGATCCAGCTTGTCCAGATCCCTCTGTAGAGCCTCCCGACCTTCAAGCAGACCGACACACCCACCTAACTTGGTGTCATCTGCAAACTTACTGAGGGTGCACTCAATCCCCTCATCCAGATCATTGATAAGGATGTTAAAGAGAAGAGGCCCCAGTACTGAGCCCTGAGGAACACCACTGGTGACTGGCCGCCAACTGGATTTGACTCCATTCACAACCACTCTCTGGGCCTGGCCATCCAGCCAGTTTTTAATCCAGCAAAGAGTACATTCCTCCAAGCCATGAGCAGCCAGTTTCTGCAGGAGAATGCCGTGGGAAACAGTGTCAAAGGCTTTACTAAAGTCTGGGTAGACAATGTCCACAGCCCTTCCCTCATCCACTAAGCAGGTCACCTTGTCATAGAAGGAGATCAGGTTAGTCAAACAGGACCTGGCTTTCATAAACCCATGCTGACTGCGCTTGATCACCTGGTTGTCCTGTACGTGCCATACTATGGCACTCCAGATGATCTGCTCCATAACCTTCCCCAGCATCAAGGTCAGACTGACAGGCCTGTAGTTCCCTGGATCCTCCTTCTGACCCTTCTTGTAGATGGTCATCACTTTTGCTAACCTCCAGCTGTCTGGTACCTCCCCCATTAGCCGGAACTGTTGGTAGATCATGGAAAGTGGCTTGGTGAACACTTCAGCCAACTCCTTCAGTATCCTTGGGTGGATCCCATCTGGCCCCATAGATTTGTGCACATCTAAGTGGTGCGATAGGTCACTGACCATTTCCTCTGGAATTATGGGGGCTTCATTCCTCTCTCCGTCTCTGACTTCCAACCGAAGGGGCTGGGTGCTGAGCGAACAACTGGTCTTACTATTAAAGACTGAGGCAAAGAAGGCACTCAGTACCTCATCCTTATCCTCATCCTTGGTCACTATGTTTCCTCCCACATGCAGTATTGGATGGAGATTCTCCTTGGCCCTCTGTTTGCCATTAATGTATTTACAGAAACATTTTTTGTTGTCCCTTATGGTGGTGGCCAGGTCAAGTTCTAGCTGGGCTTTGATCTTTCTAATTTTCTACCTGCACAGCCTCATGATATTCTTGTAGCCCTTCCTGAGTGGCCTGACCCTTATTCCACAAGCCATAGACTTTCCTTTTCTTCCTGAGTTCCAGACAAAGCTCTCTGTTTAGCCAGGCCAGTCTTCTGCTCTGATGGCTCATCTTTACAGCACACCAAGACGGCTTGTTCTTGCACCTTGAAGATTTCCCTCTTAAGGAATGTCCAGCCTTCCTAGACTACTTTGCCTTTCAGGGCTGTATCCCAAGGGACCGTGTCAATCAGTCTCCCAAAGAGGCCAAAGTCTGCCCTAAGAAGAGCAAGGTGGCAGTTCTATCAACCCCCCTCCTGACTTCCTCAGAAATTGAAAACTCTACCATCTCATGATCACTGTGGCCAAGATGGCCTCCAACCTTCCCATCACCCACAAGTCCTTCTCTCTTCATGAACAGATCTAGCAGGGACCCTTCCCTAGTGGGCTCACTCACCAGCTGTGTCAAGAAGTTGTCTTCCACATACTCCAGGAACCCCCTGCACTGTTTCCTCTCTGCTCTTACTCCTGTGTTGTACTCACAGCAGACATCTGGTAAGTTGAAGGGCCCCACAACTATGAGACTTCTCCCAGCTGCTTATAGAATATTTCATCTGCTTCTTCATCCTGGTTGGGTGGTCTGTAACAGACTCTCACCATGATATCAGCCTTGTTGGCTTTCCCTCAGCAAGTTAAGTCATATCTAAACTATGTTAACATAAATATGTTGTCGTAACTATAAAAACAATTATCCTGAGCACTTCAACAGTATCCTGAACCCCAGGATCCTGCACCCTAGTGCCCCATTAGCTTCCATGACACTTTTTGTCTCTGCATAAAAGCAGTGATTAGTATAACTAGCAAGTATTGAGATAATGACATAAGTGTGAAGGTAGTAGGAAAATAAGAGCAAAGGCCTCATGTAGTATAAACCAGTATAGGTTTAGAAAAGACATAATAGCTGTTGTTTGTCCAAACCAATGTCTAAGCAGGCCTGCTGGTATATGTAATCATAGTATTATATCTAATATTATAATTATTATAGTATATAATAATAGTATTCAACTGCAAATGCCCAGGAAGGACTAGGAAAACAGGACAAACATGCAGTTATCCTGCATCTGTTACAGTTTCCAGATTTCCACAAACCAGTGGAGCTTCAGAGATTCATGTTGGCGAAACATGTGACCCCCTTTTTATTTTTTTGCAATCAAAAAAGAAACATTACTTCAGCAGTAAGGATGTGAAAATTAAAACAAACAATATAACCTTCCTAAAGTACCTTCTTCAGTTGCCTTGTAACGGCCAGAATTATTTTTTATTAGTTTCCACTACTATTCTTAAGACTTGCAGCTGCAGAATGCATCATTTTCCAGGCAAAAGGATGAGAATACCTGTGGTCTTTATATAACGTTAATGCAGAAGTAATGCTATACAGGTCGCATATATGGAAATATTTTATAATCACAATACTGCTGCTTAGAGAACGTGGAGTTCAATCCATTTGTTTAATGTCTGTTCTGCCATTGTGACACCTTAATAGCTTGCTGATAAAATAACACCATTAGCACACTATGCTACAAGTCACCGTTGCTGAAGCTCCCATAATGATGCAGCAAATTATGAAACTGTAAACCAGAATAATATTCTAACAGGTCCTGTTTGGGTTTCCATGCTGTCAGCTTGCGTTGTTGATTGGAGTGGGGCTCTGGTTGCCTGTAGCTGGCTGTTTTTCTTATTTTTATATTCACAAACTTGCACTCTGACCTTTTTTCTGCTCTTGCCCAGTTAATTGTGGGTTTAATGAGTTTGTGGTGATTGGGGATGTGCGCCAGGTGGCATCCTCTGCCTAATGTTGCTTAGTTTATACATGAAGTTTCTGTGAATAAAATGACCTTAGAACGTCATTAGCTTTTTAATTGTAAAATAAATCTGACTCCCTGGATGTGGAGTTCCCAGGTGTTACCACATATGTTAGTAAAGACATCTCACAAAAGGACTTTAAACAATCATCAAATGGCTCCAAGTGCAGAAAAGTCGCTCAGACTATGCTGTTTGTACCAGCCAAGAGTCTTTTCCATTTAAACATCTGTGGACCCAGTCCTGACTATGGATATGCTTAATTACTTTACCTCCAGGTTGCTGCCAGCACTTTAATTTATACAGCACACAACTGTCTGCCAGGTTTGTCATGGAATTCAGATATTTATGAGGGTCAGATATCCAATCTGTGGATTTATATTTTTAAACTTACCCTTCTTTCTTTTTTCTCATGCTTTTTTAGCCAGTGGGACTCTACTTTGGACTTTTTGAAATACCTAATAAATGTGTATGCTACCGGAAACATCAGGTTGTGTTTCAGTGCTGTGGATAGATAATATAAGTTAACCAAAAATCATCAGCTGGGAAAACAATGGGAACGTCCAGGATTTTAGTATAGCTAATGAGCCTATTAGGAAATGGTTGAAAAGCAGGGGAGAGGAAAAAAAACCCATTATCTCAGTCTCCATTATGCAAGCTAGAAATGATTGACAGCAGCTGTTCCAGCTTGTTCTGCTGATCACACAGCCAGAAAGAGAAGCTCAAGGCTGCACTGCCTCCATTGCACTATGAGGACTCTTGAGGCTTTTGGGATGGTGGAAGACCCCAAGAAGCCTGGCAGAATCCACTCTGAGAAAATGAGGGCTGCAGAATGAACAAGCTCATCTCTTGCATCTTGGGCCTGGTCTGTGATATGTTGCAGGTGTTGCCGAGATCCATTTGATGCATGGCTCTTGCAGTGGATATGCAGGCAGCTGGGGACTGCTGGAGTTCTCCCAGGCACATTTCTGAGCTTGGGGAGAGGGTGATTTGAAGCCAGAATATCTGAATCAGTGTGGGCATTCATTGCTGCCTGGTGTGGCATATTATAAGCTCACCAGTGGCACTACATATATGCAAGCAGTTTGAAACATTATTAGATGTTTCTGGTGCAAAAAAATATTTGCAAGTAAGAGACCAGCTTTTCATGTTCTTTTCTCCAGCAGCTCTTTAAGTCCCTAGTTCAGGATCATTTTGGATCCTCAAGCTTTCCTTTACAACCACAAATTATGTTTGGTTGCTTAGGATGCGAAGGAGGATTTAATCAGATCTATCTCAATTTTTCTTCATTACCAAAATTACTATTACAAAAGATACGTGTTTGAAGCGCTAACCCCTAACAAAGTGTCAAAGTATCTTTTGGAGAAAATACATTTTCTAGTGAAAAATCTTCTCTTGCTGTGTGTAATACTAAGAAAGTCAGCCTTCGTGCTGTTTAATTATGAAAAAAACTGCTAGGATGCAAATCGCATTACTGCAGATTGTGTCTCATACCTGTGATTCCTAGCCATGGCAAGCCAGTTGTCTCAAAGTTGGCAGCTAAATAGTCAGATATCATCTCCTATACTTTCATCTGATCTGCAGAAAATACAGAGCTGGTGAAGCTCTTGTGGTAGTGGCTTCCAGACTCAAACAGAAATGGCCACTGATGTGCACTGCTTGCAGACTGGAATGATCTGATATTCACAGTCCATAAGCATCAGCTGAAAAATCTAGCCAGTGGATAACATATCTGCAACTTATAATTGCTTGTCTGCTTCAGATTCAGTGGGCAAGAAAAGATGTCCCCTGGCCTTCTAAAGGAGTAGATGTGTCTGAAAAAAAGCACTGAATCTCTAACATGGTGGGACCAACAGAGCTAGTGAGAAAGAGAGCTGGCTTGTGTTATCGTTTGGAGATCTCGTACCTTGGAGAGGAGGCTTTGGGCATGCCCCTGCATGCTGCTGTCCTGCATGTCTGTATATGCCAGCAGGGCTGCTGCACTGATGCCATCCCTCTGGTCCCTAGCTGGTGCACCTAGCTTCTGCAAAAGGGATTGTGTGTGGGGGCACTTACCAAGGGAAGCCTTGTGCCACGGCCTCCCTTTTAGACAGCTCTTACCCCATTGGAGTATGGCTTGACCCTGTTGCTGTGTCTCAGCCGCAGAGGCTGTGTGTTTCTCTACTATGTTTGTCTGAGCTGTAGTGACTGTATTTCAATGATTACTGCAGCTGTTTAATCTGCTTGGAGAGTAGAGAAGGAAGGTTGAGGGGTGAAGATATTTCTTTCCATAAGATTTCTAAATGTGCCTTTTTTAACTCTGTTTTTCCACCCTGTGAAGAAATGAGGAAGAAGAGAGTCTAGCTCAGGCTGTGATAAAGAGGTATTTGTTTCCTCACCCAAGATCATTGATTAAGCTAGAGGCAGGAAAGCATATTAATTTCCACACTGTTGTTCCAAATTTGTGCCACCTGGCAGAGAAATTGAACCTGACATATCCCTTTAATGCCATGAGATGCCAGTGCCATACTGGGGCTCTCTAGCTTTTTCTGCTGGAACACGATCACTATGGTGAATGTTTTTTCTTTCCAAAATTGTTTTTTGCAGCAGTGAAAATAGACAGAGACTCTCCTCTGCTGTGAGGCCATAAAGGCTCGAGTAGAAATTGCCAGACTTAGTGTAATGAGGATGCAGTCATTTGGAACAGAGTGCCGTAACTATGTAATCTGGGCTATAGTGTACTAAATGCTGGACAGTGCTGTCTTTGGCCTTGGCTGAGCGCTGTGAGTATCTGCTTAATTTCTAACTCTCTGTGAGATACTGCCAAGCAAAGTAAAAATTGGTTTTGACATCTGTTAGGTCATGACAATGCATTATAAACAGATATTTTAGATAGTCACTTTTAGAAAAGACAGGTGAGAGATGTCCAACACGTTTTGTACCACTTGCAACTGCTTTTCACTTCCATTTGCCTTGTTGAAATCTGTTGCTAAAAGGTTTCATGTCAGAGTTGCTAACCACTCCAGTGAAGACCAAACAGTGGATGACAGTTCTTGGGGCTGTGTGAGGGCTGGACCCACCTGTCTGGCAGAAAGGCAGGAGTTCTTGACTGGTGCATATTGTGGCCAGCAACCTTCATGCGGCTGGCTTGCATTTAGTGTCAATTATGTGACTAAGTAAATGGTTGCAGTTTACCTTAACTGTTGTCAGCTCATCCTAGCTATGTCTTTTGTACATGAGAATACTTACCCTTGTGCTTTCCTGTCCTGCAGTGATGCGGCAGAGTCCTGAACCAGGACTCCCATAGTGCTAGGTGCCATGCAAACACAGAGCAGGAAGGCTGTGCCTACTGCTGAGATGATACTCCTTTCTTGTGCTGAGAATGCCTAGGTGGTAAAAAAGCTGTAATTTCAGGACACAGGCTAATTCTTTCAAGCTCTTTTGATTTATTCCCAAAAAGAATAAATCTATTACTGTCTGATTGAGGGACTCGCAGCTTAATGTTCAGAAGGGAGCAAAAAACATAATCTGTATTATCCGCATCCAGGAAAATCATGTCTGACAAGGAGAGGAGAAAAACACTCACTGCAGAATACAATTCTTCAGCTCAAGCTTTTCAAGCAAATGGGCACTGTTGGGTCCTTGCCACAGTCCCCCCTTCCTTTTCATTTTTTAATAGGTTGTGATATCACACCAAAACGTTGACTTGTTGCCAAGTGGTTGCTTCTTGGCAGGTGCAATTATCAACTTTATGTTGATGAAAACCCATGCAGAAAAGAGTCAGACAAAAGAAGGGGAGAGTTACAGAGAGTGCCATGCATATGGCAGAGAGGAAGTCACAGTGCCTCCAGCCTTTTCTGGCTGTCTCCTGCTCACAGCACCCAGTGCTGCTGGCCTTAGCTGTTCCCAGCACTGCCTTTCCCCCTCATCAGAACGTCTAAAACTGACCAGGACAGAAGAATATGGCTTAGGGGTGGCTTATTCATTCAGGCTCTTAGTGGTTCTTCTTCAATAAGAAAGTTCTCAATGGTCCTTGCAACACCAGCTGACCTTTAGGCATCTTCCCCAGGGAAAACTTGATGGGTTTCAAGACTGCCCTTGGAATTAAGTCATGAGTCACTTGGGTGAGTAAGAACAAATCTCTGAAATGGTGTTGTTCAAGGCCTGGGTACTCAATGGCAATTTTCCCTGGGTGTTTTGTGAGCACTTGGCCTAAGTCCCCTGTGTATACTCCATGAATGCGACTCGGGTCAGTCAGCAGGTGTCCTGAAAATAAAAGTCATGTTAGTAAGAGTGTGGTAAAGATGTGTAGACAGAATTATCATAGATTTGAAGCTTTTAATTTTAAACTATTCTCCAGAAGCCCCATCATTTCGACTTCCCACTCAGTGATTATACTGACCTATAACATAGCCTTTTGTTGGTAGTTTCATTGCCTATACAATTTAAAAGACATAGGAAATTTCTTTGTCTTTACAAATTTCTATTTATAAGTAGAAAATCATCAAATCAGTACAATGTATTTCCTTTGACAGAGAACAAACATGAACTAACATCCTACTCTGTTAAATATCCCACAGCCCTAGGACACTCTTTCTTGATCAAATTTATTTATATAAAAATTAAGAAAGCATTACAAAAAGATTGGTTCTCTTGGTGCTGCTTTTTTATTGAGCCCATAATGAAAGAATTGTTCAGAATGAGAAATGGTAATATTAGGAGCTAATTAGAGTGTCAAACTTCCAGTATGAAATTTTTTTTGTTATTCTGAAAGATGCAAAATATCATAACAGACAAAATTTGTTGTTCGGTCCTATTTAAAAAAATAAATAACATTTAAGATATGAAAGAAAACAAATTACTGATATAAAGGGGATTTTAAACAAAATATTCCTTAAAAGTTTTACTGGTTCATGTCTCCTTCTGGAAAATGCATTATAGCTTCTTGTATGGAAATACCGTATAGTAGCTGTTAGCTTGTGAGTGCAGAATCAAGAATCTTGGCCACTACAAAGGGAAGATGGTTTTTTGGTTATTGCCCCTGGGACCCAAGAGTCTTTGGTCTGCCCTACAAATCTGCTTAATGCTTCTTGTGTTGCTTTCGGCAAAGCACTCAAGCTCACAGCTGTCAAGAACTTAGGCCTATGCCTACACCTGATTTTCATTTGTTAGCACATGAGTTATCCCATTAAATGCGATTTCTCTTTTTAGAAAATATTCATAGGGAACACTTGTGCTAATTTTGGCAAAAATATTTTTCACAATTTAGGGATCAATTTGTCAAAAAAGAAAACTGTGAAAGCTATGTTTTCCATTTTCCTACTACAGAAAAATAATTTTATCCTTTTTTTTCTCTAGGAAAGTCCAGTATTTTCATTGTCAAAATTTGTCAGGGGTTTTTTTTGTGTGTTATTCTCTAAAAGTAAAGTATACATTTTTTGTCCTTCCAATGCAAGTCTTGTGTTTTTTTATGCAAACTGGTTTTTATGAAGCTATCACTAGGTCAAGAAAGGCAGATTGTACCAAAATGCTTTTCTTAAAAGTCTTAGATGAAAGTATAATTTTAAAGCAGATAAAAACTAGGGACAGGGTCCTCTGAAATGCTTGAAATTTAGAGAATTATGAAGATGAAGATCCTGACAACAAGCACCAATGCAATCTATGCATGGAAGTAGCAGCTGCAGAAGAACCTGTTGGAAGTGGGTACCTCACATAGTTCTCCATGGTGAAGTTATCTGTGACATTTTTGAGCAGAGGAGCAACATTAGGTCTAAAATTTTCTCCACTGTTAAATGGGGTTTAATTTATGTTGTGAGAAAAAAACAACCTAAAAATCTTTTTGAAAAGCAAAATATTAAAAAATACTATTTGTAAAATCTCTTAATGGTTCACTAATTTTGCTTTTTATTTTGTTCACTTTTCTTCACATAAATACTGTACCTCTCTCCTTACCATCTTCCACTAAAAGTCTTGTTTTGCTTGTATAGTTGATTTCATTCAGCTTGTGGTTCTAAAAGCTCTTGATCATGTGTAGCACCTTACTGGAAGTTTGACACTTGTCAACAAGTTTGTTTAACTCCCAGGTTGAATCATCAAGCAAAAATATTTTAAGAACAAAAGCGTTATTTCAAAGTTGGCACCTGTAGTGTAGAATTGCATTTGGAGTTGTTCTCTCTCTCAAAATTCAGGTGAGATTCACAGTGCCAGAAAAATAGTAGAGTTTAAGCAACAAATAGATGGAGATGGGGCCCTTCTTAGTCTCCTCCCTCTAAGAATATGCTTTTTTTTTCCCTTGCTTTGGACACATGTGGAAAATGATCCTAGCATTCCCGTATGGCTGCTGGGGTCTTACCCCATCACTCCATCAGAGGAGAACACATACTAGGCACTGTATGTCTGAGTTCTCCTCTGT
Source organism: Bucorvus abyssinicus (assembly GCA_009769605.1). Classification (NCBI taxonomy): domain Eukaryota; kingdom Metazoa; phylum Chordata; class Aves; order Bucerotiformes; family Bucorvidae; genus Bucorvus; species Bucorvus abyssinicus. Next base: position 68,205,894 of record CM020063.1, on the reverse strand, counting down.
CTAGATCTTTCTGAAGTTTTCTGTTTATACCATCTTATGTCAGAAACAGTTGGGATTGCGCCAATCCCCAGACCAGAATATACTGAAAAGATCTCCCTGCTCTAGTAGGACACTGTTTAAGAAACAACAGGAGGAAGAAAAAGAATTTCAAAATCTGAAAATAAAATTAAGCAGAACAATTCCCCAAAACAGTCTGTTGAAACAAATGGAAATTACACTCATAGAGGGTAGAAATCAAACTACAGTTTGATTTGAACTGAGATGCATCTTCTCATTTGATATTGCCATCAGGTCAAAATATCGTAATTCAGACATTTTGAAAGACTCAGTTGTATTCCCTATTTAGCCTAATGCTGTCCCATGCCCTAAATACTCATTGCTTCCTTTCTTCTGTAGGGTTCCTACTTGTATTACTGCCCTGTGCTTTGCTGTACGTCACAGACATATTTGGCATTGTTAAACGGGTTTTCCTCAGGTTATCTTAATGACAACACTTCTAAAGCATGAAAGCTATAAAGCCAAGCTCTGTCTACCACTAGGTATCCATAAGGCTTTGGGAAAGAAGCTCAGAAACTGTGAATCTTCATAAACAAAGAACGAGGCATATGTGTTTCTGTGCATGCAGGTAAGAAAACAATGGGAAAGGGGAGTGAAATTAAGCAGTCAATATTCACACTATAGTCCAATTTCTAATGAGTTGTAGATTACAGCCATTGTAGTAATACTGTACAATAGGGTTTATTCCCCCATCTCTGCCTCCAAGCAAAAGGAAAGTTATTTCTTCAATTACTGGGAAAAAGGCTGGGAAACAATGAGATCATAAATGAAGAAAGGCTCAAGTTTCCTGTTTGCAGTCTAAGCACACAAATCTGTAAACTTCACACACAGAAATAGATTGAGTTATTGGGGGTGTTAGCATTAAACAAGCTGTGTTAGTGGGGTGTTGGTCAACAGCTGGCTGAATCTGAGCCAGCAGTGTGCCCAGCGGGCCAAGAAGGCCAACAGCATCCTGGCTTCTATCAGCAGTAGGGTGGCCAGTAGGAGGAGGGAAGTGATTGTCCCCCTGTACTCAGCACTGGTGAGGCTGCATCTTGAATACTGTGTTGAGTTTTGGAGCCCTCACTTCAAGAAGGACATTGAGGTGCTGGAATATGTCCAAAGAAAGGCAGCGAAGCTGGTGAAGGTTTTAGATCACAAGTCTTATGAGGAGCGTCTGAGGGAACTGGGGTTGTTTAGCCTGAAGAAGAGGAGGCTTAGGGGAGACCTTATCACTCCCTACAACTACCTGAAAGGAGGTTGTAATGAGATGGGTGTTCGTCTCTTTTCCCAAGTAACAAGCAATAGGGTGAGAGGAAATGACCATAAGTTGTGCCAGGGGAGGTTTGGGTTGGATATTAGGAAAAATTTCTTTACAGAGAGGGTTGTGAAGCACTGAAACAGGTTGCCCAGGGAGGTGGTTGAGTCACCATCCCTGGAGGGATTTAAAGGACGTGTAGATGTGGTGCTTAGGGGCATGGTTTATTGATGACCTGCCAGTGCTGGGTTAGTAGTTAGACTTGACGATCTTAAAGGTCTCTTCCAACCAAAACTATTGTATGATTCTAATGCGAGTCTAGCCAGCCAGTAATTTGTGGTTTGTAGACATAATCTGATGACAATAATTGTGGGTATTTTGATTGTAAATACACACCACAAGAAAAAGACATTAGAAAGCAGTTAGAAAGGCTGTGGTAGTGTATTAGCATCTGCTGTACTGCTAGACTGTAAAGCTCTTGACAACAGTGAGGGGAGGCAATAATTTATAACAGTGGGAAAGACAGAGTTGCATTCAGCCTCTAAATCATTTGTTTGAAACCAGCTAAGAGGTACTGACTAATAACCTTGAGGGAATAGCATTTATTTGTAGTGGCCAATATGAGAATGCACTTGAGAAACTAGTTTTCTGGTAATGTTTCATTGCAATTAGTTTTCTAACTTCTACTTGGAAGGAGTTAGTTTGGAGTCAGAGAGTTAAGAGACTTATTACTACCAAGTAAGTGTCACATTTGACAGTCACCATGCTGTGATATGTGGGAATTGGCTCTGAGTGTAGTTGGGCCTCCAGAGATTTCAGATCGTCTGTGACTACATAAATTTAAGAAATTATTAAGGGTATTCAAGTGGGAACTTAACAACTTTTAACTAATGGGTTGGACTTGGCAACATTTATAGTCTTTTTTCCGTTGTGCCACCTCTAGCGTTGAAAGAGTAAGTCATAGAGTAGAAACTCGTACATGAGATGAGGCAGAAAGTTCTGTTCCTCCTGATCTTCTGAGAGAAGATGGACTGTGTAGACAATGCTGTGTCTTTTTGTCCCGAAGGCTGGGTGATATCTAAGGATGTCAGTAGGCTGAATGAGGAGAGCCATGGTTAACTAAGACTCTTACACTGCAAAGGCTGATGAATCCTGTGAGAAAGATTTCCCAACACTTCATAGGATGAGGCACTCTGGGCAGGGGGATATGGGCAATCCTGTTCCCCATGGGCAACCAGCTCCTCGGCTTATGTTTCTTCTAGCAGCCTCTTCTCTGAGCAGGTATGCTCTTTTGCAGGCTCTAGGAGCAGCAGAGAAAAGTTTATAGGAGCATCTCATACTTTAAGAATCTGGGACAGGTTTGTGCTCCCTCTGATACAGGTCAGGTTTCTCTCAGTGGTACCCTGATTGCTGCAGTAATAGTGGGTTGTAGGATCCAGAGCTGATGGTAACTGGTGCTGACTCTTATTTCTTGAGAACTGTTGCTGGCACCTTTCACAGAACCACAGAATCACAAAATCATTTTGGTTGGAAGAGACCTTTAAAATCATTCACCCTGCACTGCCAGGTCACCACTAAACCGTGTCACTGAGCACCACATTTACATGTCTTTAAAACACCTCCAGGGATGGTGACTCCACCACTTCCCTGAGCAGCCTGTTCTGATACTTCACAACCCTCTCTGTAAAGAAATTTTTCCTAATATCCAAACTAAACCTCCTCTGGCGCAACTTGAGGCCATTTCCTCTTGTCCTATCACTTGTTACTTGGGAGAAGAGACCAACCCCCACCTCACTACAACCCCCATTCATTACCCTGTGGTTGAAGTGAGCAGGAACGAAACAACCCATTAGCTGCAAGGAAAAATAGCAAGAAATTATTCATAATGAATTACTAATTCAAAGGGGTAGAAAAAGGTACTCTTTGATAATTTTATTTAGTGTACCTGGTTATCTTTTAGCTGGCGATGGAGGAGCGTATTCACTGTAGGGAAGGCAAGTGGGTCAAGGAGTTTGAGTTGGATCAAGTGTGCAGTTGGCTATTTTTCCATCCTGGGCACATGTAACCATTAACAGTCAATGCACACGTTTGCCACCACGGCTTATTTGAGCTTTCATTTTTTTGAATCTGTGGCACAGCCTTCAAAAGGGCTTTTGTGTTCCTGCTTACCAGTGTATTGAGCACTCAACGTGCCCCTATGACCACTGCCTCTTGGCTCTCACTCAGGAGGGGACTAAAGTGTGAAGCACATGTTTTCCATAGTGGGTGATCCCTGTTTAGTGTATTTGGAAGTTAGAATTACCCAGATTTGGCAAAGAAAAATATTTGAATTCAGGCTTACTGAGAATATTGATACTTGTGTTCTCATGGGGCAGAAAGATAACAAGTTGATGTGAGAGCTCTTTAGAACAATGTTATATGTTTTTTAGTGGTGGGATTTGCAGCATCACCTCTGGGTGATGCTGAGGAGTGAAGCAATGTTCAGAGGTTTTAGAAAGTCTATAAATGTTATTGCCTTTGTACCGACAAACTGTTCTGCTTCTGCAGGTTGTTGCATGCTGCCTCCAGTGAGGGTTAAGGAAGGGTTCCCAAAGCTGTCTTAGGAACATGCAGAAAAAAAAAGAAAGGGAAAATGAAAAAGGTAGACAGGAAAAGTTTCTTCAAAGGGTGATTGTTTATACTTGGTGACAGTGAGTTGAAAAGGAAGCCCCAGCCAAAACCACAGCTCCACTGAAGGAAGATGCTGAGAGAGAAATCTTTGCTTTTGGAGTCCTCGTCAAATGCTTGTTAAGATAAATGAGACAAAAAGTGAAAACAGATACCTAGGCATGAAGACCCATTGTCTTATACAAATACACAGGTGTATCTAGGAGCAATATGCAGGTCCTTTGGCCTTCCCTGAGGATGATTATGATCCAGCAGTTGGCCAACACTTTCAGTCTATAACAGATACATTTTCTATTGGTAACATGAAGCAATTTCTGAACAGCAATTGATGGTGTTTTTTTATGTATTTTGTGACTCTATTTATATTTCCATTGTAACTACAGTGACAGGCCTAACAATTCAGCCTTGATGCTAGCATGGGGAAGATTACCACAGAACTTTTAAATAGCAAGGAAGAAAAATGGTGGTGTAAAGATTCAATTTCCTACTGGCTGAATGACCCAGTAGGCTGGAACCCATCTGTTTTCCTGAACTGCATGTGTTCCCTGAGACTGCCAGGTACTGGAATGAGAAAAAGGTGGTCTCCAGGTGGTAGAAGAGAGTTTCAGCAGGAAATAAAGAAGTGTGCCTGTTGTTTTTTTTTTTAAAAAAAAAAGGCAAGAAAGGAAAAAATAGAAGAATGGGAAAAGAAAGAAAGAAAAGATACAGCTAGGCCTATCTGCTACAGAATGGGGGAAAAATCCACTGCGAGGCAGCTGAACATATCCTGACGAATAGCAGAGAAGGTGTCAGAGATAGTGGTTTATGTAGATAGAACTTACATTGCTGGCATCTGTAGGAAGACCTATGACAAGAGTGTCAGATCCTAGTACTGAATAGCCAGATAGCTCGGTAGCAGTAGCTACTGCATTGGATAAAATGCATTTTTCCAAGGTAGAATGGAATTAGCTTCTGAGTCCTCCCTAGCCCCTGTTTTCACTATATCTGTGCATTTGAGCAACTTGGGAGCCAAAATAAATAAGTAGATGGGAGCAGAAAACGGGGCAGTACTGTGGTCACTGTGAGCTGGCATGTCTGGGACTGCCCATAGCTGCAATGAGCCATTAATTCTATAGGACTGTGTAATACAGAGGTAAAGAGCTGTATGATGAGCAAGACCTGACGTGGGAACCTTTGATATTCTCTGAAGTCATTCGCTGTGAAGTGGGAACAACTCCTGAGCAACAGCAAACCCTATTTTAATTAATCAGGCACTAGGTATTGCCACATTGCTATTTAAGGATGAAGGGCAACGTGATGAAGATTTAGTTGACTTCCTGAATAACACAGGCTGGGTCATGTTGCCTGGGATTCCTGCAGTTTCCCAAATAGGGTGTAGTTAAACTGCAGCAGTTCTTCTGCAAAGACATCTGCTCCTTCTCCACATGTGAAGCTCAGAGAAACAAAGAACATGCTGCTTCCTCTGGTGTCCTTGTCCAGCAGCTAATTATTCTCCACTTTTTGCTGTCTTCTGTGAGTCCTTATTTGAACTAGACTAGTTTGAGCTCTCTGCCACTGGACCTTATTAGGCCTTTGATGTGATGAAACTAGAAAAAGTCCTTTCTTGTAGAACGGGATTTTTCTTCACCACGGGTTAGCACTTCTCAGCTTTCTCTTGAGTAAGCTGATAAATCAGCCTTCTTTCTTCCCTCATAACAAGTATGCTCTCTGTCTGATGTGACATTTATGCGGTTCTCTTCTGAGCCTCTTGCAGTGTTTAATATCTGTTTACTAGCTGCACAGCAGAGCAGGGAGGGGCATCCCCTTGGTGCTTCCCAGACCTGGTACTCAGAGGCACTCTTGCTCTTTCTGTGTTGGTCAGAGGTCAGTCCCCAGGCCTATCAGGTAACATGCAGACTGACCACGGACAAACACAGACTACTAGAAGCTGTTGCCACACAGCCTAGGGTGTATACTCCAGCACAAGTGATGAAAGCCTTTCTCAGCTGTGCTTTGCTATGGGCCTTCCTGCCAGGCAGGAAATCTTGCAGTCTTTGTACGCAGACAAGCAGCTCCTTCCTAGGTCATGTCTTTCCCCTGACCTCTCTGGAGGATGAAATCCCCAGTCCTGCAAGGCTTTGGAGCTGTCGTTAAGGAGGGGAGAGACCCCAAGAGATGAGTGGCATAGTGTGAAAATGCGCCATCAAAACCAGCTTCGGCATTTCCACTACATTGATGGCTGGTGGGTGTTGGCTTGGTGTGACTGAATCATCAAGTATGTCACCAACCAACAAGCACAAAGAAATTTTTATGCCAGGCTGTCCAGCAGGAACCTCTTCTCCATTACCTCCAAGGCTTGTTTGCAATGCAGTGGACACACCACCAGCAGTCACCTGGTGAAAAACATTTGTCAAGGGTTGGGGCTGAGCTGGCCTCTAGACAAATGACAGATGCTTTTTATTAACCCCTCACCCTTCCCAAAGGGCAAGAAAAGGGGAATAAAGGAGGGAGAGACTCAAGGATTGGAAAAGAAAACTAAAACAACTTTAACGAAATTATAACAATAAAAATAAAAGATAATAATACTAATAAGAAAATAATTAAGTATGTACAAACCCAGCATTGAACTAGACACAACGCCCACCCTTCCCCATGGCAATCACATCACCACTGATGCTGTGGGCAGTCACTGGGGAAGTCCCAGACTGGACCCCAGATGGGTAACTGGATTCAGGAGCTGGATTCTGGAACTGGATTCAGAAACACTCAGACTGGGATCAAAGGCAGAACAGACAGAGTCCTCCTCTGATGATGGCAATTGAAGAAGAGGGTTTAACCCGCACAATGCCGAATATGGCGTCTATGGGATGGAACACCTTGTTGGTCAGTTTAGGGTCACCTGTCCTGTCCACTCCTCCCTGCAGGTGCAGCCTGTAACTGTCTTCACCCCCAATGTGGGACACAAGATTTAGCAGTGACCTTGGTTCCTATAGGAGCAAATACAAGCAAGAGCCTTTCTGCACGCCAGTCTGTGATAGTGACTGTAAACATCGAGCATTATCACCTCTAGAAGCAGACACTGCCAATTACCTGCCATTAACTTCAGACAGTGCAGTCACTGAGCAGAGACTGAGCTGAAAAGTAAAATCACTGAACAGAATGAGTGCTGTTCTAGCTCAAACCAGGACACCATTCAAGCCACCTTGAGTGCTTGGTTGAACAAACCTGCTAGAAGCTTTAAAGTTTTAGCAAGCTACTTGAGTTGCTTGCCAGGTTTTTGAGCTCAGATGTTGTGGGAGTTCTGAATACTGCCCACAAAGATTAAGATCCTCAGTTGTTCAGTTCACTCTGTCTCATGGGGAGCCAAGAGGGTAAACTCCCAGGAGGTAAGCAGGACACTGTGGCCTGGACCAAGCAGCAACAACTTCAGCAATTATTAACAATCTAAATAAATTTGTAGTCTAACATGAAAACAGATCAGAAGGGATAAATCTTCTCTGGCAAATACAAAACAGCTAATTGTCTTGCGTCACTGCATTTTTTTATTATAGCTAAAATTCTTGCATGATAATTGTAATACCTCCAATCAATAATAAGAAATTCGATTATAAAGGAACATTACTATGATGATAAATACATTATTGGCTTACTGAAATAATTTACAGTCCAATAATCTGACCTCTAACATTGGTTATTGCAAACTATGATTTGAGAAGGTTCAGTTGTGAACCATAATTCAATACACTGCTTGATATTTGTTCTATTATGCATAAAGATAATAGGCATAACAATTTATTTGTTTACCTGTAGCAGAAAGCCTACTTATTTTAATTTGGGATGTTTCACTTTGCTGTCTTTTATAGAACAGTTAGAGGATAATTCTGCTCTTGCTTACCCTTGAATGAAAAAGGGTAATACCACCAAAGGTATGGGCTCATTTGCATTTTTGTGCCATAGATCAGAACAAGATCTATTGAAGTTTCCTCTTCACGTGGCTACCTTCTGCTCAGCAAGCTTTATATAAGTTAAGAAGAAGCTTTCAGCTTGATTGTAGATTAGTTTTGGCTGCATACTGCGGAGCACTTGTATAGAAAAGCTGCAGTTTGTTCAGCTCTTGGCATGATCTCACCCCTTTAAAATAAACATAGAGTTACCAAAATGACTGAATTTTAATCAATTGCATTTCTGCAGATTGCCTGATATTTTAAGTTGGCAGAGAGCTAGAAACTCGAAAATCACCATCTACTTTTTAATGCCTTGGATGTTGAAATAAGCTAGTGATTGGTATGTGACTTGCAGAGTGACATCTTTTCAAAGTTTACCGTACTTTTGTTATGAACAGGATTATTGTTTGCTCTTTTTCTTATCTAATTTCTCTTTTTGCTTTATTTTAAAAGCTGAAGAACTGTGGGGCTTGTCATAGCTAGAACTAGAACCTTAACTCCCTTTATCTGATTAAACTTTTTACTACTTTTTCATGTATCTCCTCATATTGGCATGAGTTTATTGGGAAAGTTGAAGGAGACAGAACTGAGTTAATGTGTATTCTTTTTCTCTTGATAAGTACACATCCCAGAAAAGAAGCCTGCAAGAAAACTGATTCTATTTTTGAATTATCCTCTAAAGCATTGTATAATCCAACTTTTTTTCAACACCAGTCATCAGAAATTCACTTTTGTAACAATAAAAAGGGAACATTTTTATATGCAAAACAGCTTTCTGCATAATGCTTTTGAAATTAAATTAGTAATGCACATGGACAGTATTCTTAGTTTTATGGCTATTCAGATTAGGTGAATAAAAGATATCAGTTTTGTTTAATACAAATATTTGTTTGTGACTCCCGTATAGAACATAGTCTCAGAATAGTACTTTCTTGGGTTGGCTTTTACCACTATTAAATAGTTTATGACCTTTCTTTTTCCCCTTCAGATTCTCTTATTAAATAGAAAATGTCAGAAAAACCTTTTGAGTTTTTCTCCCAATGAAAGAAAATGAAATTTTCTTCACCCATTAAGGCATAAAAATTATTTCCACAGACAGAGGCACTGACCTTGAAAAATGAGGTACCTCAATTTTCGAGGTAGTTTATTTAAGCAAGCCTACTGACACACAAGATTTCTATCCATCTTCAAAAAAAAAAAAAAAAAGAAAAGAAAAGATGTTTTTAGTGTTGTCTGAGGGTGCTCTCCATGAGTACAGCATTCAGACTTGGTGGGACCAGGGAGCACTGTGAGTCTGATTAGCTGTGTAACTGTTAATGTGCCCTTGAAGCAGAGCAAAATATTCAAGCACTGTGGTGGTCTGTTATTTTAGAAATGCATATTCATCTTCACAAATATCTTACTAGAGGTTAAGAGAAATGTTGGTGAGATGTTCAATTACTGGATGCATTAACAAGGAAAGGAATCCAGGTCTCCTCTGGTTGTCTAAGCTCCAGCTGACTGAAGGGTAATTACTTTTTAAGCCAGCATTGTAAATGCCGTAGAGACTGCCTAGTGAAACAACAGAATGTTTTTCTGTGTCTGCTGATCCTTGCAGTTCCTCCAGCTAAGACTGGAGATACATCTGATTTGCTTTACCAACAACTGGGTGCATTACCTGGTGCCTGTTTAAGGAATCTGCTAGGTTACATGTTCCACTAGGTTCTTTGTGCTGATTTTTTCAGTCCATATTCTGAAAAGCCCTTGCCCTTATCCTTGATTCATGCTGTTGTCCAGAACAGTCCCCTCCAGCACGTGCACAGAGAAGACATGGAGTTATTACACAAAAGCATTCAGAATCTTCACCAGTACCTTGATCCATGCAAAACCTGTCCTCACCAAAAAAAAAAAAGAACCTCAACAAAAGCAATGTGGTAGTTGGCATCTCATCAACACTCATTTATGTGTGTATTTTTCTCACCAGCTGTTTTTCTCACAGCTTCTCTTCAAGCTGTTTGTGTCCATTGAGGGTCCTCAGGGTTATGTTTAGACTGTAACTTTCCAGGGGCGTACACTGCCATTTTTGTTCCCTCTCCATTCCACAGATAAAGGCATTTTGGTATGATTTATTTTTGGTACTTCAATAGAAACAGTAATATAGTGAATAATGCACTAGCTAATGAGGACCTCTGTAAATGTGGCAAATAAATGGATCATTTTTCTATTAAAATTGTTGCATCTGAGCAACTTCCTTCTGAGAATGGAATTAAATGTTCGTATGGGCAAAGCATAAAGGCAAAACACAGTGTAAACAAATGGCAGATATCGCACCTGACTGCAGTGGATCTGAAAGTGGTTGCAATTTGGTGTGAAGCAAAATGGCTCAGCCCAGTTTTTGTGGGAGCAAATACTGTGCAACTAGAGTATAACAGCTCTTCTGTACAAAATCTGCAAAGCAAAATTCAGTCACTGGGACTAATGTCAAAGCAGAACCTGACAATGTACCTAACAAGGCCAGAGTAAGTGAATGTATTTTTAATTTGTGCTTGGGTTGTGTTTCATTTCAATTCACAACTTGTCTATAGAACCAACAATAAAAACACCTGATGTAAAATCACATTTCACCTGCTAAACAATATAAAAAGTGAACTTGACTAGAGGGAGAAAAAAACTACAAAGGGAATGCAGACATGTACCACAGCGAGGTTTTCATGAAAACGCTAAATATGTAGACTCCACAGGCTGTGAAAGAATCTATTCAGTCAAAGTATTTCCCCAAGAAATAATTTTTTCATGGAGTCAGTGACAGGCTAGTGACACATGGCATTATGTAGAGAGTTTTGATAGGTAGAAGGGATTATGCTTAAACAAAGAATCTTATCCCGTGACAAACTGTGGCTGCATATCTGATGTTGTTGTCAAGACTGACCTAAAAGGCCTTGGCTGTCTTCTGACTTGCCAGTCAACGGGGCTCTTCAGAGTTATGCTCAGGTGGGGCAGAACAGACAAGAGGCTGAAGTTCAGGAAAATGCAGACAGATTCTTAACACTGACTCCATGAAATTCAAGTGAGGTGTTAGCTAGCTGGCCAAGAAATGGCAAAGTTCTTGAATTGCACCTCAGCTTCTGCAATTCAGGTTGTAGCTATTAAAAGGTCACAGTCTTCATCCAGAAGGCCTGAAGTCAGAAGGCTTGAAATCTGAAATGTTCAGAGGCATCAATCACAGTTCCTGAGAAGCAGCAAACTGCAGGGGGGAACCGAATGTAGTCAGACCTGTAGGAACAGCGGTAGTGCTGGGTGGAAGTCATGTAATGTGTAGAAGAGAACCACCCAAAAACCAAACGCGTTCAAGGATTTCCTGCTGGCCTCAGAGAGTTACATTAGTCCAGTATTTAAAACCACTGAATAAATTCAAACTGTTTATTCATAAAACACAAGGTGTCACATATTGGATGAGGACAAGGTACACAGGACTTGGGGGTAAAACAGGAGGAGCAGCTGCAGGGCAGAACATCAAAACTGCAGCTGTTGGATATCCAGCAGTTTATCCACAGGGATGCTGATCTCACACTTACCTTGCTCCCCAGACATTGCAGAGAATAGCAGTCCCTGTCTGCAGGCAGATGAGAATGACCTTGCAGGAGAATGTTGCCATCAGACACAGAAAGCTTTATAAAAAAAGAAGTACAGCTCCTACAGTGTGTTAAAAAAGGTGCTTACTGGAATAACTTGAAGGTGTGAGTTCAGAAATATAATTGAAGGTGCCACTTTAAGGAGGTTTCTGCTGCAGGAAATGTCAAGGTGCTGGAAAACCTCACTGTGGTTGCTCTAAACAGGCTGTACTCCCTCCTGCAAGTGGCTGAGAAAGTGAACTGATATTTTTTACCCAGATTATCTGTTTCTCACAGTGTATCTTTTTAGGTCTGCAGCACAATACTGTCAGCAGAAATTGACATCTTGTAGGCATTTTACATCAAGCTGTCATTCACAGCAGTGTGATGTTGGACCTCTCTATGATATGGTAGGTCACCCTTATAATAGAATGATAGAATTGTCTGGGTGGAAGAGGCCTTTAAGACCATCGAGTCCAACCATTCAACCTGCACTGCCAGAGTCCCTAAACCGTGTCCCTCAGCACCACATCTACACGTCTCTTAAACACCTCCAGGGATGGGGACTCTACCACCTCCCTGGGAAGCCTATTCCAATGCTTCACAACCCTCTCTGTGAAGAAGTTCTTCCTCATATCTAACCTAGATCTCCCCGGCACAATTTACGGCCTTTTACTCTCGTCCTGTCACTTGTTATATGGGAGAAGAGACCAACCCCCACCTCGCTACAACCTCCTTTCAGGTAGTTGTAGGGATTGATAAGGTGACCCTGAGCCTTCTTTTCTCCAGGCTAAACAACCCCAGTTCCCTCAGACGCTCCTCATAAGACTTGCTCTCCAGACCCTTCACCAGCTTCATTGCCCTTCTCTGAACACTCTTAAGCACCTCAATGTCCTTCTTGTAGTGAGGGGCCCAAAACTGGACACAGTACTCAAGGTGCGTCCTCACCAGTGCTGAGTACAGGGGAACAATCACTTCCCTACTCCTGCTGGCCACCCTATTACTGATACAAGCCAGGATGCTGTTGGGCTTCTCAGCCAGCTGGGCACACTACTGACTCAGATTCAGCCTGCTGTTGACCAACAGCCCCAGGTCCTTTTCTGATGGACAGCTTTCCAGCCACTCTTCCCCAAGCCTATAATGTTGCTGGGGGTTGTTGTGGCCCAAGTGCAGGACCTCGCACTTGGCCTTATTGAACCTCGTACTATTGGGCTCAGGCCATCGATCCAGCCTGTCCAGATCTCTCTGTAGAGCTTCCCGACCCTCAATCAGTTCGACACACCAGCCCAACTTAGTGTCATCTGCAAACTTACTGAGGGTGCACTCAATCCCCTCATCCAGATCATTGATAAAGATCTTAAAGAGAAGAGGCCCCAGTACTGAGCCCTGGGGAACACCTCTGGTGACTGGCCGCCAACTGGATTTAACTCCATTACCAACCACTCTCCGCGCCCGGCCACCCAGACAGTATTTTATCCAGAGAAGAGTACACTCATGGAAGCCATAGACAGCCAGTTTCTGCAGGAGAATGCTGTGGGAAACAGTGTCAAAGGCCTTACTAATGTCCAAGTTGACAACATCCATAGCTCTTCCCTCATCCACTAAGCGGGTCACCTTGTCATAGAAGGAGATCAAGTGGGTCAAACAGGACCTGCCCCCCATAAACTCATGCTGACTGGCCTGATCACCTGATTGTCTTGTACATGCCACATGATGGCACTCAAGATGCTCTGCTCCATGACTTTCCCCAACACTGAGGTCAGACTGACAGGCCTGTAGTTCCCTGGGTCCTCCTTCCTGCCTTTCTTGTAGATGGGTGTCACATTGGCTAACCTCCAGTACCCCATTAGCCAGGACTGTTGGTAGATCATGGAAAGTGGCTTGGTGAGCACTTCCACCAGCTCCCTCAGAACCCTTGGGTGGATTCCATCTGGCCCCATAGACTTGTGCACATCTAGTCAGTGCAGTAGTTCATTTATTGTTTCATCAGGGATTATGGGGCCTCGATTCTGCTCCCGGCCTCTGCCTTCTGGTTCAAGAGGTGAGCACTCAGTCAGCTGGTCTTACCATTAAACACTGAGGCAAGGAAGGCATTCAAAACCTCAGCCTGTTCCTCATCCTGGGTCGCTACGTTTCCCCCTGCATCCAGCAAAGGATGGAGACCCTCCTTAGCACTCCTTTTGCTGTTAATATATTTTCTGTTGTCTCTATGGCGGTGGCCAGACTAAGCTCAAGCTGGGCTTCAGCCTTTCTAATCTTCTCCCTGCATAGTCTCACAAGAACCTTATAGTCGTCTTGAGTGTCCTTTCCCTTCTTCCATAGGCCATAGAGTTTCCTTTTTTTTCCTGAGCTCCAGCCAGAGCTCTCTGTTCAGCCAGGCTGGTCTTCTACCACGTCGGCTTGTCTTACGGCTCACTGGGACAGCCTGCTCCTGAGCTTTGAATGTTTCCCTCTTGAGGATTGTCCAGCCTTCATGGACTCCTCTGCCCCTCAAGATTGTCTCCCAAGGGACCCTACCAACCAGTCTCCTGAAGAGGTCAAACTTTGCCCTCTGGAAGTCCAAGGTGGCTGTTTTACTCCTCCCTACTGCCTCAAGAATTGAAAACTGTAATCTCATGGCCACTGTGGCCAAGATGGCCTCCAACGTTCGCATCACCCACAAGTCCTTCTCTATTGGGGAACAACAGGTCCAACAGGGAGCCTTCTCTGGTTGGTTCCCTCACCAGCTGTGTGAGGAAGTTGTCTTCCACACACTCTAGGAACCTCCTGGACTGTTTCTTTACTGCTGTATTGAATTTCCAGCAGAGATCTGGTAAATTGAAGTCCCCCACGAGAACAAGTGGCAGTGATTGTAAGACTTCTCCCAGGTGCTTGTAGAATATTTTAACTACATCTTCTTCCTGGTTGGGTGGTCTATAGCAGACTCCCACAGTGATGTTTGCCCTGTTGGCCTTTCCCCTGATTTTAACCCATAAACACTCTACCCTTTCATCACTGTTGTTGATCTTTAGACAATTAAAACTCTCCCTGACATACAGGGCCGCTCCCCCACCTCTTCTTCCTGGCCTGTTCACTTTTGCTGGGATTCCTGAGGAATAGAAAGTGACTCAATTTCTTACCAATCTGTTGGTCAGATGCCTTAGAAAACTGTGATGGCCCTGGTAGCTTTTCTACTACGCTTTACTTCTACACTTTTCTTCTACACTTTTCTACTCTGATTGCTCCAATGTCATCATGGATGGTTCCAGTGCAGGGGTGTCTAGTCATAGTCTGAAACCCAGTCTGCTGCCATCTTGATAGAAGTACTGCTGTGTTATCTGCTGTGTTATGGGACATGTTCTTTTCCTTGTTAGAGAGCTGATAAGAACACATACCTTTGTAGTAGATAGGGTACAGTGAGAAGTTAAGCTGTATGTTTAACATCCATGCTGATAGATAGCCTGGGTGAAGTGACTTATACACATCGTTATTATTAATTTGTGCAGTCCAGCTATGTTTTGTCTTTACATCCAATGCATTTTCTATAATACACAATAATACTATTTGTAAGCTGTCAGACTGTGATTACATAGGTTTAGTCTGTTCCTTTCAGATAACTGCCTGCATTTAGTGCTTTGTAGGTCACATTAAAATCACTGTAACTAGACAGGAGATATATTTACAAATGCTTACCTATATATACTGTTTCAGTTGTAGAAAGACAACCAGAATTTACTTGATAAAGAACATTCAGAACTAGGTGAACTTATCATGTCTACTAACGTTTTCACAGCTATGCAGGCTCCAGAATGGAGAGATGGATCTGTCTGCAGAACAGGAGAGAGCATAAAAACAAATAAGTTGTTTTCTTCCAGTGTGGCTTACTCCTTAAATACTACTGAGACACCATTTGTGGAGATCTGTTCCGCTAAAGTTCACTTATTAAAAAGGGCTTTAAGGGAGATAATAGTGAACTACAGATGACAGCAAGAGAAATTAAGAAAACAATGCCATAAAGGAAGAAATTAGTAAAAATAAAGTAAGAAATCTCTTTTAACCAACCCACCATTCTTAGTCTGGCATCTACATGCAATGCGAGTGTAGCAAGTACAGTAGATTCCTCTTCCATGTCCTCCTTTCTTTAGTTCCGTTTCAATCTGATAATTCTTCATACACATTTGGGGATGTTCTGTGGGAACAATTTTCAGAGCTAAGAAGACAAATACAGGCTTGCTTTTCATTTATTTTGGAGGAATTTGTACAGGCCCTGAAAATCTCAGTCTGGTATGTGAATACTGATTTCATTCAAGTACTTAAAAATAGCCCTGCAGTTTTTTCACCGGTAGGTAAAATTATAAGGTGAATTTAGAATACATTTCTCCTGCCCAAGCACCTTGCAGTGATTTAATGGAAATAACTCAATAATACAATTTCACAGCCTGTCCAAATGCAAACGCTTCTTCCTCTTCCATGTTTTCTTAGCAATAATTGTTAAAGGAGAACTTTTCATGGTTTCCACTGATTGACAAAGGAGTTGTTCCCCTTCCTGAATCCTTCTCTGATGATGTTTAAATTACCAAGAGATTTTGAAGCTTAATGCAACAGTAGCTATAACCTATCATAACCTTTGCTTTACTCCATCCTTGCAAAGATTTGTGCAAAGCTTAATTTTGAAATCTTTGTAGAACAAGGTGCTTGGCTTTGGAAACAAAGCTGTAACACATAGCCCTGTTGCCTTTTTTGTTGTTTGTCTGTTTGGTTTTTTTAATGAGCAGAAAATTTCATACCTTTCGAGGTGTGGAGGGGAAGGTTTCCTCAGAACTCTTAGCCTGATATAGTCATTTATTTATGAATTATGCTTTTATATTCTATCAGAAGATATGATCTCTCCAAGGTTTAAACATATGCTTTATGTACTGGACTTGGGCTGAGTGCCTAGTCTGTGTTTTTGTTTTTACACATAACTGCTATTTTAAGGGAAGATTATCTTCCAGCATAAAACTGGGACCATCAGGATAAGAGTATTTTTGCCTTTGTACTCTCACAGCCCAGCCAAAACTGAATCAACCTGTTCAATATTTAATAATACAGGTGAGAAGCTTATTGGAATTCATCTGTAATTAATGTTAAATGAAGTGTTGTGACAACTCTGTATATCCAAAGAATAATCAAGGCCTTATACTACCTGAACACCTGCTACCATTCAAACTCTATTTTTTGATGTCAGCAAAATGAACTGTCACCTGAGATAGTAACCGCACCTTATTTAGTTGCATTAGAGGGTCAAAATTATTGCTGTACACCTAAGATCATGGCAGAACCAAGTAGCTGAGGGCACAAAGGTTCCTTTCATGTTCTGGTGGGTTCAGTAACCCCCAGAGGCTGTGGACTTTGATTGTATTTCCAGATGGTCTGGTCTGGTCTGGTGAAACCACTAACCATGCTCTCCCCAGCAGCCTCAGCTGAGTTGACAAAGAGCAAAGCTATAGATCAGGGTTGTTCTGGGATTACATGGCATGTGCCACCTGCTGCACACAGCACAAGACCCTGGTATTTTCTGCCTTCCTCAGGACGCCATGTAGCCTTGTGAGTTAAATGATAAGGATCAAGATGTTGGAGATGACAACAAAGAGTACATATGTTGCCCCACTTGGCTTTATCGTTATTTGGGGTACATGAGATGGGGACAATTAAATATCAGTTCTGTGTCACTTACACTGGTTGAGCCTGTGTCCTGCAGACCTCTTCATTGGCCAGCTTCCACCTAACTGAAGGCTAGACCCTTTGCTGAAGTGCCTGCATTGTGAGTGCAGCTGCCATAGACTTAGACCATGGACAAAGGAAAGAGAGACATCTCCAGAGGGTTCTTCACCTTCACTGAGATCTGAATTACCCTCTGGAAATCCTAGTCTCTCTCTTTGGTCTGTATTTAGAAAACTTAGGACATCTAGGCTCTTAAAATATGCTTTTCACCTAACAGTGTAAGAATAGGTAGGATGAAGATAAGGTGGGTGTTTCTTTACCATATGGAATAAAAATCTCACTTATGCTGCACTGCACTTCATTTGTGCATGCTTCTTTTTCTCACACACCCCCAGATCAGTCACCACCAGAACTGGTAGAGATAGCTACTCCTAGCTGTCTTCAAAAGGATGTTTACATGTACAGGTGTTAAGTGTTAAAATCTCTGAACAGAATTAGTTCTGTTCTAGCTCAAACCAGGACAACAGGCCACTGCAGCAGCAAAGTATCGCTTTGCCTCCATCTCCCATCATATCTTCCAGCTGCTGGGCTCCATATTTTTTTTAAGATCTGCTTTCTTCACTCAGTTAAACTAAGAAAATAAAAGTCCATCATCTGTTTATTTGACATATCTTTCTGCAAGCTTTGCTTAGCCTGTGAAGAAGCATGAATAAGCTCCTACTGTCTTACAGTACCCTGTGGACTGGCAGAGGGACCTAGGGTAGTCTGGTCTGTGGCTGAGAAAAAAACTCTGTGGTCTCTCCATGCAAAAAAAGCATTGCTGGCCTATGGAAGAGTTTCGGTTTCTTACTTGAACCATTAATTTTTCTAGGAGAAGCCAGCTCAATATCTCTGGGATAGCACATGGGGATAACAATCTCTAAACCACACTAAAGTGGCTCCAGAGCTTTCAGTCAGTGCTGTACATTGGGTAGTCACCACTGCCAAGCAGCAGCTAGTCTGGCATATAAAAGGAAGTATTTAATACCCAAAAATAAATGTCCCAAACTACTAGTAGTAAAAGAAGATGTTATTTTTCTTGCTTTTAGTTTTAGAATAGAAGTAACCTCAGGGGACAGGTGTTTCAAAGTACAGATTGAGGAGAAAAATTCTTGTCTAATACAGCTAATTGATTTATAATTTTTAATGCCTATATGAATATTTACACAAAAAGATAACTTTAAATCTTCTTATGAGGTTGTGAGAAAAGAAGTTTCCAAGTTTGAAACTTAATTTCTCTTGAATCATTTAACATTTCAGTTATAATTTTCTTAAAATGTAATAGAATTCTGTTTATGTCAGAATAATAGTAGGCAAAGGACTGGCATGTGAAAGGAAGTGCCATTGTAAATAGAAATAAAAGATGTTTTGAGGGAATGAACGGGTTGTTCTGAGAACTGCAGGGACTCAAGGAGAACACAAGTCTCTGGAAGCCAGATGGAGATTTTAGGTGCCTAGCTTTGTGGTTGCAGCATGAAATATTTAGGTATTCAAAATTATGTCCTCTTTTAACTCCTTATTGGTTTATTTGTAATCTAAATAATACGGACTGAAAAAAAATAGGTAGAAAGGCACATGCAGTAAACAGATTACTGATTTGTGAAGAGATGTTTGAACACATCTGAAGAAGTGAATCAGACTTTATTCCAAACATCTGCATAGCATTTTTAATTGACAACTCAGGTAGGATTTTCAGAATGACTCTACTGTGCTTTAATTTTTTCACTTCAAAAATCAGTAGAGATTTTACCGTCTACTTTAGTAGAAAGTCTTTTCAAACAGCCTCTTTTCTTTTGTTATGTTGTTATGCTATCCCTAAGTCAACTACATTTCCTTCCTTAGATGTTTGTGTTGAAAGCAGCTCTGGTACTATACCAGAGCATCTTAACTTCTGGTTCTTTTTAAAACCATTCAAGTTCCACTTACTTTACCAGAGTTTGAAAGTTGAGACTGTCAAAAGTGGCTGGGGTACTGCTGCCATTTTGACACCACTCTAGCTCATGGTTCAAGATCTAGTAGCAGGCTTTGGAGATGATTTCTGCCTCAACAGAACCATCCCAGGACCCTAGCCTCCATCCTGTCTTTGAAAACCTTCAAAAAATAAGGTAATCAAATATATCAGAATGAAATACTAAATATACTTTGTATTTGCCTGCCAAAATTCTGCTCTGGAAAATGCACAAAATCTTTACACTCCGATCTTTAGAAATCACCCCTGTTTCTTCTGAGTCTTTGATGTCTTTGAATAGCCTTCTCTGTAGCAGGAGTTAGCATTTATCTAAATATGGTGCTTAGCAAATCCTTGGAGAATACCTGCTAATAAAATATGTTGAAGACTCCAATGTATATTAAAAACTTTTTTTTTTTTCTTTTTTTAAGGAAACCTATTGTATACTGAGGGAATAGGGAAATCATAGGAGTGGGAGAGGAAGAAATAAGAAATCAATTCAGTAACCAGTCTTTGTTTTGACCTCTCCAAAAGATTTTCTTAGCCCTAAGTTACACCCTGTTTTCTGCCTGTTTTCTGTGTTCTTATGTAACTACTCTTTTACTCAGAAATTAATTTTCTTAATTTGTGGAGCATTGAGTTATTGCTTTCCACAGCAAGTTCAAGGTTGTCATGCAAACTGTTTGTCTCCTTTAATGTGGCTCTGAAATATGCATTATTATTATAATTATTATTAGTAGTAACAGTATTGATGGTGATGATGATGATGATGATAATGATGATGATGATGATGATGATGATTGCGAGAGGCTATCTACAGAAACACTATAATATCAGATACTCTGAGAGTCATAACTAAGAAGAAATGCGTTTGCTAGATAGACAATACGTAAAAGCTTAGGTACATACTCTCCCATGTGACTGATTGTTAGCATCAAAATGAAAACACACCCTTTCTGTATGATTATCTTTGGCTTTTAACACGTGTTACTATAGAAATGGTATCCACATTCATCTGTTCTTCTTGCGCAATTTCAAATACCTTCAACTCATGGACTTTCATAAACATCCAAGGGAAGCTGGCTTCCTTAACCTCTAAAGAACTGGAAATCCTAAAGCGTCTAGACTGTCTTTTACTTACTGCTGCAATATCTGGGGTGCCTGACACTAACTTTTTGGTCAGTTTGCCTTTCAATTGTTTTGGGAAAACATAACAATATATAAGTTGATTAACATTATTAGGTATTTCTTGGGTGTCTAGCAGTGGATTACTTCTTTTCGTTCTTAGAAAGCTGGTAAAAAGCTACCTGGACACACACAGAATTTCATACCTGTTTTCTAAACAGGGATCAGCTCATACAGTCCCCTCAGGAACTGTGGATCAGCTCCCTCTGTGTACCTGTAAAGAATAATGCTATAGCTTACAATACAATTCTCACAACGATATTGAGCTAAAAAATTCCTTCCAGTATGTATTTCACTTCGATAGTCATTTTAGGTTACCATAAGAACCAGATTTGAGTATGGGGAGAATAACATCAAAACAAGTGGAAATATTTTTTATTTAAGTAAAGGAAAAAATATTTTTGAGTTTGTAGACTGCTGATTGCTGAGCATCTTCGCATGGAACAGCACTGCAGTACTTGCTACCTCTTAAGAAATGGATATTTAATTTCCAGGCGTAAAAATCTCATTAAGCTCAATTTAGTGTTGATAGTAGAGCTCAGTCACTTAAAGGTGGAAGGGATTACTATGGGGAGATTGTAACAGTCTTAGAAAAAAATCCTGAATCTGGGTGTTCATAAGTTAAGACTGATAAAAAATCCCAAAGGAGGAAGGCATGTCAGAGTTGGGGTGCAACCCCAGGTGACTGTCCAATTAGACTTTGATTTAAAGCTACTCTTTGGAGTTTCCAACTGGAACATGTTCAGGTTGCCCTCTATTTTTAGTGACATGGTTCGGAGTCCAAATCCAATTATTTTATTTTCTCATTCTGTTACTTCATCATTTGTTTTCTCCCCAGGATGACATGACTCATATTCCTTAATGAAGTCAGCAGGAGCTGTGAGGGCAGATCTTCAGATGATGTAAATTTATCCCCACCATCGCATTAACCCTCATTAAAGCACAGGCCCACTCTGGTCTGACCTCACACTTTTTCCAGCCAGAGACTCCTTGATGTCACCTGACTTAGTTTAATTTTAGTTGATGTGTTTTTCGAGATAAGCAGTTACACTAACTTATCAGAGTGGTTTCTAGAACATAGTATCTCTGGTGTAGTCCATGTTTGAGACCAGAAGGACATTTGTACAGAATCAAATGAACACTTTATGCTACTAGTTGCTAAAGGAGCTTGGTGGTTTTGATTCCCAAGTGAAAAATGAAACACACCAACTAATTTCCCACCAAAATGGCAAAAGTATTTCCATGTAAGTCATGATCTCTCTCAAGCATTTCTGAACTGCAAAGTAAGCATTTGGGCATTGTTATTAATATTAGTCAATAAAATTACATTGCCTTCTAAAATTAGATTCTTCCAAAGCATACCCCTTCTCCAGGGTAGGTCACAGCAGTCTTCAGCTGAGTGAACCTTTTCTGTTCCAAGTCAGAATAGGTGAAATTAAAAGGAATGACTAATTAATGCAGAAATTTAAATGCAGAGCAATAAATCAGACATGTCTTGACTCTCTACTTTTTCTTAAATTAGTTTGTCCGGTTTTATTCTTTCAGGCCTACAAGCACTGCATGTTTGAGGGTCAAGGGTATTTCAAAGTCGGAGATATACCCCATAGTATTTAGTTTGTCTGGTTCTTTTACTTGTTCAGTGTCATTTCAGGCTGTTGCTTGATATATGTTTTAGGTACCTACTCCAAAGATAGGTTCACTTCACATCCAGTTTTGGAGGTCTCAGACTCATGCTAATAGGTGTAGGCTAAGCTCCAGGGTAGGGGAAAAGCTGAAGTGTTTTCTGCACCCTAAAGTGAAATTTGCCTTTTTTATCTTTGGTTTTCTGCAGACCGGAACTGGACAAAGCTCAACTGCTGCGGCTTAGACCACCACCAATTCTCTTGAGCTACTCTTTTCTTGAATCACAGTACTGTTGCTTTTGAGAGGGAACTACTCAGACTTTATCTATAGGTTCACTCTGCCTTAAACCTTGAAAGACTGTACTTTTCTTCTATTTTTACCTGGTTATAATGGAGTTAAGATTGTATTTTGAGAAAAAGTAAATATGTTTAAAGAAAAAAAAAAAGAAAAATTAGTGTATGTGACATAGAAAAGGGAAAAGACATTGAGGTAGCATGGAACTTTAGCTATAATTATTTGCCTTCAGTAGGAACAGCAGTTGGTCAAGTGGTTCATCTGTGGTACATTAATGTGCTGGTGTTACCAGATGAATTCCAGGAAAAAGAAATCCTATGTGATTTTTTCCTCAGTTTCATACAGTTTATTTCAAAAAGAGAGAGAAGGAAGAACCCAAGTTCAGCAGATGCTGCAGAGAAGCAAGAAGTTATGAACAGAGATTCAGCAGCAGCAGCAGCCACGGTTGTAGCACTGCTGCTAGACTTGATACAAGCCTCCCCATCTAAGCTGTTTCTGTCCAGAATTTATATCTGCCTCAGCTGTAAGTTGTACTGGAGCAGAAACTACCTGGACTGGAGCAGGAAATATCATACCTCAGGGTTATAGTGGGGGTTTTTTGTTGGTTTTGGGGGGTTTTTTAATGAGAGAGGTACAGGAGTAATGTGGACTTTGAAAAAATGCATTTGTAAGAATGCAGATGCTGCATATGTATGCAAACATATAATCTTTTATTTTAAGAGCCAGTTTACAGTTGTGGGATTATTGAGAGTCACGTGGGTTTGAGAGGTGAGGAAGAGTAGGGTTTGGCAGAGAGCTAGGCTGTGCCATGGAATCACTGAAGTTGTAAGGGACCTCTCGAGTTCAACCAGACCAACACCCCTACTGGGAATGGTTTTCTTTAATTTTGGTGCAAGTCGTTATTCTTTCAATGGTGTCCTGCAACAAAGATACTCCATCACAGCTTCTGGAAAACCTTTGCTTAATGATTGGAAGAGACAAGCAGATAACAAAGCAAGTTTAAGTAAACCATTTATACTCCTCACATTCCTGTGAAATTAACGCCTTGCACCATTTAGCAAGTAGGGGTTTTTTAGCCACCATTTTTGTAGATGCTTTTAGAGATTCAGTAGTGGAATGGGAAATTGCATTCTCAGGTGCTATTTGAAACTCTGGAAGAGGGAGAGAGCACTCAGAACTTGACAGGAGTCATGAAAAGAATCAGTGATTTACACTGAAAGCTGAGTAAAAAAGTGCATTGATTTTCAGTTCTCCGGTATGTGACGGTCGTGTTACAACCTTTCACAAAGCCTAGCCCAGGAACATTTTATCACTAATTCTGCCTCACTTGGTCTATTGCACAGGTAAATGTCGGAGTTCCTGTCCCCAAGCTGAAATTCCCGTGGCTCAGCCTGTCAGGGTTGTTGAGGTTCCAAGGCTGCCTGCTAGTCAAGGTCATTTCCAGAAAGTTCTTAATCACAGTGAGCTTCTAGAAGTCCTGAGGCCTTGAGAAGAAGGGCTTTGGGAGGTAGTACTTACGCTTTAATGGTATGTGAAGCCAATGCAGAGCAGGGACAAGCCTCAGTGCCATATTTTGATATGCCAGCTGATTTAAAATGAGGGCCTTTTCTTAATGAACCATTCAAATGAATGTTGGCAGGGTCAGCAATATACACCTGTATACAGTTATCCAAAGTTTAAGATTAAAATTGCATATCATGGACTGATATGATCTATGTTTAAGTCAGAAAGAAAGCTGGAGACTGTGTTCTTATGTAGTTTGACTTAAATACTCTCTGGACACAAATGAAACTGAATGTATTCAGTTGCTGGCTGTTGAGAAATGGTTTTCTTACTGTTTCCTATCTGTGACGCCAAGTGCTAAGTCTGTTTGAATCCTTACTGAAGAAGCAAAATACATTGAAATGCTTTTATTTAAAAATTACATCAGGAACGTTATGGATTAAAATCGATTTCCTGTCCGAGTCCGGGAACAAGAATGGCTACTTCTTTCCCTTTTTACTGTCTGTGCTTCGCTTTAACAAGATCAGCTTCTGGAGTCCATCACTACATCTCTCTGCTTTTATGTTCCTCTTTTTCAAAAAAGTTCTGACCACATTTTGGGAGAAGATCTTGACAATATGCATCTTAAGCTTAACACTATGCATCTTAAATTCTGTATGCTAAGGAAAGGAAAACAAAAACACTCCACTGCATACTCCAGTTCCTCCAGGTATTATTGTGGTCCATGTCAGACTGCCTCAACAACCCTGAGCCAGAGATGTTGAAACTGTCCCTTTACATGGCCAAGGAGAAGGAATCACAAAATCATAGAAAACCAGATTGAAAGGGACCTCAAGGAGCGTCTGGTCCCACCTTTTTTTGGGAAATCTGACTGCAGCATGCAACATAGAGCCACAGCAACTTCTCAGAACATGGGCAGGGCTGGAAGACACAGAAAGGACATTTGTTACAGTTAGACAAATCTGCCTGAGTTATATTTTAAGTTACTGAACTGATGGAGTGTTTTAAGAAAAGGACTTGATGTGAAACAGAAACTCCCTATGCTTTAATTCCCCAGGGATTTAAAAGGAGCCTGCTGCTGTTTTTCACTTGGAGTTTCCAACCTTCTTCTGCTGTTACTAACATTTTTCCATGTTCCTCTCTTTTCCACACTCTTCTCTGCTTTCTCAAATCCTCTCAATGAGATACTTGCTCTCAGTGATGCTGTCCCATGCAGATCCTGCTATGTAGATATCTTCTTTTCAAGCTCTCTTGCTTATACATCACTTTCCAGGCTCTATCATGTCCTATTCCACCAAGGGCTTTAAAACAGGCTATAGTAAGAAGCAAAGTTTATCTTTTGGCAGCAGTAACACTTTGTGATGGACAGCAAGATTCTCATTATTTATTCACTGATATTAAACCTTGGCAAACCTGGGTCATCCTTCTTAACAAAAGAGGTAAAAAATTAATCTCACTGCTTAGACTTGGGAAATAGAGTAGACTCTGCAAGGCTGCTGTCTGTAGAAGTTCAGGATTTGGTCAGAACTGGTGTGTGAACCCCTGCGTATGCCTTGCCATGTGCAAATTAAAATAGTGAATGCAGCATGTGGCACAGCTGAACAGGACAAGTATCTTTACAAAGTAGCTCCCACCCTATACTAAGTCAGTCTTGCACAAAACTTTGTCCCAGAATGTTCATATGGCCTCTTTTGTTACAATATTCCTCAAACACAAATGGGGAAGATGAAAAAAAAAAAAAGGAAAAAAGCTGGACATTTGTGTTCAGTTTCTGGAGAAAACCGAAACAAAACAAAATGAAACAAAATAAACCAAAACATATCAAAACATTCCAATGCAGCTGAGCTGTGGTATTGCCTATCACTGTGACAATCTTGCACAAATACAAGGAACTAGTTAAAAAGTAATGCATTAAGCAGAACAATCAGTGAATAAGAATATTTTTTAAAATTAATAGTCAGAATTAATTTTCACATATTGAAAAAAAGGAAAATTTTGTCTTGAATAACCTCAGAATCTTTTTTGGGAAAATGTCCATGTAATTGATTTTTACTTCTTACATTAAAACAGTGTTCTGTAAGGGTTAATACTATATTTTCCAGATTTGTAATAATAACAATGATAGAAAAGCTTCACTCCATCATACTTGGGCTTCTGACATGGTGGGATTTGAGGACAACTCCAGGTAACAGACTAGCAGAAGCTGTGTGTAAAAATATTCTTTACTAATACAGAAAGGTTTTGACCATCATATCTGGATTTTTTACTTTACCATTGGCAAACCCTAACCATAAGAAAGTTTACACAATATGCTTTATATCTGAAGAAGATTATTTCACTCATCTACTGAGAGCAACAGGCAGAGAGGCGCCCTCACATATAGCTCAAACTGTGATTGCTGGGGAGGTTGAGAAACGTACTGCAGAAAGTGCTTGCTGAGAGGGTCTCTCCAAGTAGCCTTTTACATTAGGCACACAGGACTACACAGTTGCTCTGATTCAGAATGCATTTTCTGTGTTACATATTTACTTTGTTAATACTCCAAGGACTAAATTTGCATGAGCACTTTGAGATCCTCAGATGAAATACTTATTCTTACTGCAACAGTCACCAGATGGTAGTGTTAAAGTCTTATTTGGTATGCAAATATTTCACAGTCTTTCCAAGATTATATTTTTTTTTCTGCATTGCAGGATTCTTTTGCTTTGTTTAGGTGTAAACTACAGAAAGCAGCAGAAGTTTTTTTAAATGGAGGGTTATTAGTTAAGAAGCATTAGTAGCTGGTGAAGGTTCATTGCAGAGTTACTCACCTGTATGCACTCTGTTCCACAATTGGGATGTATACTACAGATAAATACATCTTGTCATAAAATATCCACTCTCCATATTTCTGGTTTCCTCTCCTATATGTTAGTCAGAACTATGAGACCTGTTAGTAGGGTGGCAATAGAAGGTTGCAGGGGTTTCTCCATGTGCTTTTTAGACTGTGTTATTTTCCATTTATATTTTGTGATCTCATGTTTGCAGTACATGAATTATTGAAACTCCTTGTAAAACACCTACTGCAGTTGTGTTTCCCCTTCTGCTGTGTGAGCCTGTCTCTGGGGAAAGGGCACAACATCAATTTCAACTTGTTGGTTTCCTGAATTTTAAGTCTTGGCTACTCCAGAAGAGAACGGATCCGATCTCTGCCACTGGAGGCTCCTCGGTTATATGCTGGTATTTACTGTTCTTCTCTACAGCCTGGGTTCCAGTAAGCTCCTTATAATGTGTTTAGGTACTTTAGTCATGTATCTAAACCACAGGGATTTCCTTAGTGTGCATTATTTGGACCACAGGTCTGGAATGTCAGGACAGTACTTGGTATCTGCTCCTTTCCGATGGCCATATGATGTTGGAGAAGGGAAGGAATTATGTAAGCCTGTTGTGAATTGCTCTAATCAATGCAATCGACTTTATCAAGTTCATTTTTCTGAAGTTTTTTGTTCTGTACCGATTGTGACCTGTTCATTGGTTGTAGTGAGCTTTGAGGAAAGCCATTAAATACCCACAAATTAATGGCATTAGTGATTATATACATTTTATTAGACAACGTACATGAAGGTGTTTCATCTTGCAATCACCTTTTTTCCTGACAACGTGGCAGTGCTGGCTATAGAGGAAAAGCATGGAAGTGTTTTGATCCAGTGAGGAGAAAGTCATGAAGCCCTGATGACTTGAAGGAGTTGCCATGGCAGTGTTGCAGTCCCAGCTCTCTAGCTAGATTTATAAAACCTGTTCCTCAGTCCTGCATGCTCTCAAGTTTCGGAAGCACACACACTAGCCCTGGTTTCCCTAGCAAGGCTCTAAAGCGAAGGTGGCTTTCTAGTGATAGCTGAGTTGTCACAGAGCCACCATCTTTTTAGATCTCAAGTAATTTATACTTATGTCAAAAGCTCAACAAACCTCTGTATGCTGTCATTGAAAAGACCTATTCTGGATAGGCTGCTGTGCTGTGAGTCTGCTGAGCTATTAAAAAAGCAGATTCAGGCAGATCGCATCTAGGCCTTCAGTCACTCAGACTTTAGCACAAGAGCGGCGCACACAGGTTGACTAACAAGCCTCTTTGTACCACTGAACACTCAGTTACTGTAAAGCTGTTTTCTTTCATGTGTACACTGGATCTGTAACACAGCTATAAAAAAAAAAAATGTATAAGCTGAAATACAGAGGAGAGGGAAGACAGGAGGGGATGAACATATGAGGCATGTTAAAGATCTCTGTTTTTTATAGCTTGAAAATTTTCATCAGTATTTTACGCACCACATGGGAAGACACACTTTGCCAAGGCTTATATATGTTACTTTTACTGGAGTTACTTGGGATGTAAGCTGGCTGAATCTGATATTGCACTGCAAAATTATTTTTACGAGGAAATATAGTACAGTGAGCAGGCCCTCTATCCTTTTGCCTAACCATCATGATGAGTGCTCAGGGTTGCTAAGGATCAGTTTTAGGAAGCATTCAGCTTGTTTTTTGTTACAGTGAGAATGTAGTTCTCTAGATAACTATCAAAATCTCTTTTATGTTCCTTCTAGAAAGAAGCCAGAAGAAAAGCAGGAAATATACACTGCTGTAATTCAATGAGGATAAACTCCTCTGCAGAGGCTTTGGAGTCAGATGTTCACACTGATTTTGGGGGTGGATACTTTTCTGTGGTAATCAGAGTCATTCCACCACAGTTTTGAAGTCTATGCATGACTAAATTTTGGATTTGGTATAAGGGTTTGCAAATAAGAGTGGAATTAGACAAGGTGATCTACCTCCTCCTGCTTATTGTTAGCTGACTATTGCTGCCTCAGCACCAGGACCATTTTTTCACTAGAACTGTGAATGGCTGCTCTGTAAATTAAAGGATCAATAATTATCTCTTAAAATAAAGCACACCTGATCTTCTATCTCTCCCCTCTCTCAAATCTGGCCACAGTACCTGTTCGACACTTGGCTTGCCTGATGTCATCAACCCCAGCTCCCATGTCCTTCTGCTATTGATGACGCCTGTGCAGATGTGTTCCCATTAGTCCATAACAGGAAAGCATATGTTCTTGTCCGTGTTACTTGTTGAGCTGTACACACACATAAGGAAACTTTTTGCTACTTGTAACTTGCTGGCTTATAACCAGCAAGTGTCCTTTCAGATTTCTCAACATTAACAGAGAATAATAGAACTCATCTGGAATTTTTTCCCACCTCTGTGTTTTGGGAGGTTTTTAAATACCTACGGATTCACCCACAATTCAAATTTAGAAAGTCTTTTTCTGTAGAAGTGCTCTTTATTGTCCTTACAAGAAAAGATTATTTTGGATTTTAGTGTAAAACTCTAACATGGTAGATTTATGTGTTACCAACAAAAAGCAAGCAAGTCATTCTTACAGTAATTTTGATGAAAGTAGCTGACTGTATAGATCATGAAGATTTCAAAAAATCTTCAAAATATATAGGAAGGAAAACTAAGAAACCTATTATACTCCTCACTCTCCCATATCAAGGGGGAAACCAGTTCACATTGCAGATAATATATAAAAAAAAAAAGCTCTGCCAAATGATATGTACACGCCACAGTGAACAAGTGATTTATTTGCTGATGGTCTTGAAGACACACCAGGGTAAGACTCAATGTGGATGGCGGTTTGCATGTCCTGAGCAGGTTTTATAGGAGGTACACTGTTTTCCATGCTGGAGCTATTTCAAATCTTGCTTAGGATCTGTGATAACATCTTTCTCTGGTGTAGATCTATTCTTACCCAGCCTAGAACAAAAACTAACAAGAGCAGATTGCTGGAGAGTGTAGGAGAACTAGTGCAGATCCTGTCCACAATTTCCTAGAAAGGAGTACAGAGCCTGGAACAAGCTGCATTTATCAAAAACATTTACTGGTTTTGCAGGAAAACCATTCCACTCTAACTAATAATGTGAATGTGATGCACTGTGGTTGTTTAATAGTATGGTATAAAATTCTGGCACGTGTGGTAAAATCTGACTTATGTCTTTATCCGACATAAGAGGGAGAGAGGAAGGAGGAGATCCAGATCTCATAGGAGAAATGTTGCTATGACAATTTACATCAGCTAAAAATATACTCATGAATGCTTAAAAGCCAAACTAGTTAAAAGCAATATTCCCTTTTCAGGATAAAACTGAACAGTTTATTTTAAGCTCAGAAATGGTTAATTCTGTGGAAGATACTTTGGCCTTGAGTTATATCTCTGCTTTCAAAGAATTTAGTCTCTGCAGTGAACAATAAACAATTAAAAATGTAAGTAGTATAGAAAATATATAGGTTTTGTATAGGTTTTGTATGCTGAATTGCATGTTATTGCATTTGCAAATTTTTCTGAGCGTGTGAAATGCTGTCTAAGTGCTGATCACTCCCAGAGATCACCAATACAATGATGCTGCTCACAAAAGATGGTCTTCCAGGGCTGTTGAAAGATATGATGGGACTTTCTCAAGTAGACAAGCAAAGATATGGCTGTGCAAATCATAATGTCATGTCCAAACAAGAAGTGTGCAGGCATAGTTTTCCAAATGTCTCTGTCAGTATTTTTACAGTAAAATCATCTGCAGAGTGGGCTGGAGTTCTGGTTCATAAATAATTTTTTCAGTTGAAAACACAAATGAGGATGTGGCAGCTCACACATACACCTCCTTCTTGTCACACTTCTTGTACTTGAGTACCATATTCTGATGCAGAAGGCAGAGCCATTACTTTGTCTCTCTGATGTAGGTAAAACTAAGTATTTTCAAAGGCTAAGAGCAGTATTTTGCATGGCCCAAACTCTAGCTCAGACCCTGTGCCTCAGCGCCTGCTTGTGGCTGGACATAACTTTTCAGTCCTCAGATGAACCACCATTTGAAGGGATCTGCCTACCCCTGCTGAATGCCAGGAGCCAGCAGTACCACTCCAAGAAGTGCTTCTCTAATTTGGGATCCCTAACAGTGCTTGCATCATGAGACCCTGCAATTCACTACAGTTTCTAGCTTTCCAAAGCCTTGTGGAAAGCACATGGGATTTCCCATCACCTTTTCAAAACGCAGCTCAAATCCTTAAGGCTGCATCTTTGGCATTCATTCCCCTTATACCTGCGTCCTCTAGTTTTATCAGCTAAACCAAGGCCATTTGAACCAGACCTTTAAGTCTCAAGGGTTATAGGAAAAAGGTCTCAATTACATACAGGTCCCAGACCTTAGCATGTGGTGTGATGGAGATGATTCTGTTACAGGCTACTAAATCAGATAATCAAGAGAGAGAAATACTGTAAGTATGCCCAGGAAATTTTACTGAAACTTTTTACTATTTTTGCACATCCTCTGAAATCCATGTAAGAGGGTGCACTAACTGGAAGAAGTGAAACTTTTAATTTTTTGGGTGTTTCGGAGAAAGCATATGCTAAAAAAAAAAAAGAAAAAATAAAGAAATACAGGTGAGAATTGAAGAGAAGGGAGTCAAACTTGAAAGACCCAACTGTTCTACTTGCTGGCTGAAATGCTAGGCAAAATTCCCTGAGTTCATCTATAGGAAGACAAAGCAGATGATTATAATACTAATGAAGTTAGAAAAGTTCATTAAGCACTGTAACCAGAGCAGTCCTTTTATTTTTACCCAAGTCAATGGCCAGATGTTTGACTTTGACTTTCGTCTCTAGGATTAGTGTGCTTAAAACTCAGTTTGTGATAACCTGCTTTTACTTAGTGCATCCAGCCTTTCAGATTATTGCATACATGTAAAGATTTTGCAAAAGCAAAATTATTTTTCCTGAAATACTGGGTAAAATTGATATTGATAAAATATAATTATCAGCAAGCAATTTGAAAATAAGTTCACAGTCCTTACACTTCTGTTTTGTTTAATGCTGCCAGAGAATGAAATCTGATTTTGTGGTGTTTTTATAATCTTCTTGATTTTATGTAAAAATCAACAAATCGCTCAGGAAAATGAAAGTCTTGGTGTTTTTCTTGCTTTCTTCTTTAAGAGGTATATTATCAGTTCTATAAAAGTTGATAACTTACCTTCTTCCTTTTCTCTCAGCTTGAATTTTCCTATGCAGTTATTACTAAGGGGATTGCTATTCTTCATAGTGTATTTAAACCCATCCTGGTACATTATTTTCTTCTTTATGCATTTTTCTTCATGTGTTTTAAGGTCTACAAGCATTTGTCATGGCAGGCTGTCCCATCTGGATATGCATATGTGTACGCTTGCTGCTGAGGTCAGGTATGGTTTTGCAGATATAGCATTGCAGCGCTAAGTCCCTAGGTCTTGTGATTTAGCCTGAACTTTTCACACACCCTTTCTGCATACTGCAAAGTCCCTGGTGTTTTTTTAGGCAGCTCACGATCCTGTCCATGTATTCTTCCTTTACACACACTCACCTGGCAGGGTTTATCATTCCCTCAAGATAAATTGCAGAAGGGTACTTAGTGCTGTCAGCATGTGGATCATCTGCCTGCCAAAATAGATGCCAGGTCTGCGAAAAACCAAGGGAGATTGGAGTAGAGGAAAATGAGAGAAATTAATTCATGAGGCTAGACACTTTTGTTAGAAATATACAAAAAAGTAGTGGGTAACTCTTATAGAAGCCCGTCACCATAACGAAATCAATTATCTCTACCATCTGTTGCAGTGGCTGGATGAGGACATACCAGTGTAGGCACAATGCAACCTTCTCTCATTGTGAGTATTCCTCAAATACTTGAATTACAAAGAATTTCTTTTATATTGGCGTTCCTAATTGTGGGAGTTGCATATCAGTCGACCTGGAAAACAGGCTAAATCTAAGCACACCTTTTGAGTGCCGGAACTGGAGCTAATTGTCCCAGGAAGCCAACCACTTGATGTTGGCTGTGCCACAAAGAGGCATAAGGAAGGGTAACTCATTACCCACTCCTTTTCCTGACAGAAGGAAATCAAAGGCTTAGGCCTATGTGCTGTGCTGATACAAGGACACTGGAACCCCTGGGAACTGTCAAAAATGGGAAACCTTGAAACTCTGTATGAGGCTCCCAACTGCGTGCATGTCTTCAGCACAGTATTTTCTTTGACTTAATATTGTCATTTAAAGTAGCTGAATGGAATAACTGTAATAATTTCAAAAAGAATGCTTGTAGTATTGTTTGGGGGGTTTTTGTATTGTGTTGATGGTCTGAGGTAAGTGACTGGCTACCAGCACCACAGGAACCCATGTCATCCCTCAAGGTGGGGGCTGGTATTTAAGAAAAGGAACTCAACGTAAGTACAAATAAAATGCAGTGCAGTCCCATTAAAACTGTCAGCATCAGGCTGGGAGAACAAAACCTCCGAAGTTAAGAACCAGGATCAATGGTATCGGAGGCAGGATGGAGAAAGTCCTCTGAGTATTTTGCTTGCAGGCTGGATTACTTTTTCACTCCAAGCTTTTTAAACTTATCCTTATTTCTAATCCGGCTAAGGTGTCAGAGCCCAGGTAGGCCCTTTATCGTCTTTACTGTGACGTGTATTTTTTGCATTGCTTTGCGCTGGTCGTCTGTGCTGTTGTGTCTGACGGTGGAAGCCGTGCTTTGAATTTCCCGTACTAATGCAGAGTTCAAGAAAGGCCTTCACTACATAGTGTACGGTGATATATTTGCAGTTCCAACCTGTCTGGATGCCTGGGATAAACCTGCAGGTAGGGGCAATGATACTGTGGCATTGAGAAAGATGGGGCAAGTTTTGCTATATTCACTTTTCAGGACAAGGACAGAATTGCATTTCTCTATACCAGGGAAAGGTAATGAGGCAAAGAGCAAAATGCGAAACTTTGCAACAGCAGGACAAGAGTGTTGACAGTAGTTAGGGAGTGAAGGAGTGGGAAGAAGCAATAACCCTTTTGACTTAAGCACACAAGAAATTAGCAGCCTAGGAACACCAACTGTTGCCTTCTCCGGAAAGAAAAAGGAGATGTATTTTTGCACTGCCTTGGAGTACGGCAGGCAGAGCACCAAGGTCAGTTATGACTAACTTAATAATTGGGGCTGTGGAGGGGAGGGCAAGTCACAGCTTTGTACCCACTGTGCTTGTAGACTTTGTAGCCTGTCAGTTCCTCTCTGCCCCAGTTTCTCTGGGAGAAACTCAAGTGCCCTTATCTAAAGGGATGATGTGATGACAGAGCACTGCAAAGAAAGAATGCAGGTCATTCCCTGTCAAACAGATAGCCCCTAGCTCCCAGTGCTGTGCTTAGGGGTTTATATCTGAGGGTATTAGGATGGATGGGTGTAATCCTCTCTGCTCAGGTCCTAGTACAGGACTGGGAGCAGAAAGTGAGCTTTTACCTCTGTTTTCAAACACTGAGCTGGATCGTCTTGGAATTGATCTTACCTTGCTGAGTTACTGGTAAAAAGGCAGATGCTTCTGAGTTAGAGAAGTGGACCTGCTTTTGCCTCAGGGAGTTAAAATGTTATACTGCATATGGGTTATGTGTTGCAGGACAGCATTAATCATATCATAGAATCATAGAATATCAGGTTGGAAGGGACCTCAAGGATCTTCTGGTCCAACCTTTCCTTGCAAAAGCATAGTCTAGACAAGATGGCCCAGCAACCTGTCCAGCTGAATCCTAAACATGTCCAATGTTGGACCCCAAGGTCCCTTTCCACAGAACTGCTCCCCACCCAGGTAGATCCCAGCCTGAGCTGCACTCCTGAATTATGTTTTCCTAGGTGCAAGACCTTACCTTTGCTCTTGCTGAAGTTGAAATCATGAAATCATGAGCTGTTTTCTACTTCTCCATGTAAATTTCTAAATGGGCACACCTCTGTATTTTCTGTTGATTCTAGAGCTTCTAAAATCTGCCACCTAATGTAGATCAAGAAAAATCAACTTTTAAGCATTTCCTGTTGAGAAAGTGGTGCTGATTTATAAAATCAGAAAGCAAATTTTGGCTTTGTTACATATTTAAAAATTAAGATCTATTGCTTTGGTTTGCTTCTGACACATGCTGCGAAACACTTCAGATTACTTCTTATTTCAATGTTTAACAGAGGTGTATACATTGGTTACTGTCTGTTAATTATTTTCTTTTAGAGTAAAATAGATTTAATAATGCATCTGACTAAAACAGACAGCCCTTGCCACAGGTTGGTCATTACTTTGAAAATAAGTATTTTAAATGAAAAAAATCTCAAAGGGTTTGAAGATCATCATCTTGCCTTCTGGTGTTGTCCTGCAGCAGTTCCCACATCTCTCACTGACATTTGGTGGCATTGCTATAAAAATGATGTATCTCTCAATTTTAGAATTGTCAAGAAAGGTCTCCGTTTTCCAAGTTCCTTTTTCTTCTCCTTTCACTCACATCAAGAAAAGCAGGAGAGGCTCTGGTCTGGCAAATGCATGTGCATAGTTCGCTTCTTACTGGGAGAACTGATGGCATGGAGGTGACCAGGACGGTCAGTACAGCTGTTTTGGAAGAAAGGCTTATACAGGGGTTAGGTCTGACCAAGACTTAGTCCTTCAATTCCCTAGTCTTGGACAGGTTGCACAGATCCTCAGTACTACTTGAGCCTCTCTCTTTGTCTGAAATAAACAGGAGTTTATCCCAATG
This sequence comes from Bucorvus abyssinicus, assembly GCA_009769605.1. Classification (NCBI taxonomy): domain Eukaryota; kingdom Metazoa; phylum Chordata; class Aves; order Bucerotiformes; family Bucorvidae; genus Bucorvus; species Bucorvus abyssinicus. The sequence continues at coordinate 68,170,552 of CM020063.1, read as the reverse complement.
GCAGTCACATGCCTAAACACCTTTTGAAGATCTAATTCCTGTACTCATGCCTCTTCCATTAGGTAGGTGAACTATTCTTCCCTTTCTCCCGGTGTTATTGTGAGATGGACATCTTTCAGTTTGTGAGGAGACCTTGTAAAAGAAATAGGATTAGAGGCCTAATACACAACCATTTCAACAGAGTGTTGTGTTCTTACTGTATCTGAAGATTAATAGTCACATAATAAATTATGTTAGCACTGAAAGACTGAAACTGTAGTCATGGCAAATCTATACAGTCTTATTGCCATTTTTCTTAGATAATGCCATAACGGTTTTCTGAAATAGTCTCTAGAGCTTCAGTTTGATTAGATTTACGTTTTTACTTGGCTTTTTTTATTTCTGAGAAGGCTGCAAATTAAGAACTCTGGTATTTCTTACCATTACTGAAAATTTTTTCCTGCCTTTTAAAACAGAAATTGTTGCAAATCCTGTAATGACCTCCATAGTAATGCGGGTCAAACCCACCTCTACAATTATTCAATCCATGCAAATTACCCCTAAGGTGAATTAAAGATATACTACATTTTGTCGGCAGTCTTGCAGTTATAGCTCTCCCAGACTGCTACTGAGGAAAGGAGAAGTGCCTGACATTAGGAACAAAGTAGTGTTAATTTATCATTAAGTAATGCTGTAGTACTTACTAGTAGTCTCCTTGGTAGTTGTAATTACTTTCCTTAAGTAAATACCTGTGGGAGATAGATTTGTCAGTGAAGATCTGCCATTAGCTAACATGGCTTGCTGGCTAATATTGCAGAACAACAGCACGGGTGATGTCTCCAGGCCGGTCTCTGATGTGTGCTCAGTGTTTCCTCCTGTTTCCTCATATTCATCAGGTCAGCGTGAACTCCATATCTAGCAGGCTGATTACCTAGTCATAATGGGGAAAACATTCAAACGTCACCTTTTTTCTTCCTTACTTTTCTTCCATGAAAGCAGGAAGTGGGAAATGTGCTAAGAAAAAAAACAAGTTGACAGCAAGTTTATAACATAAAATCAAGTTACCAAATTTTCTTGAAATTTTGATGTCTTCCAACCTTGCATAAAACTACCAGTTTCTTACAGTCTTCTCCAGTAATGATACAGATGAATAGAATGAGAATAAATTGCAGAGCTCTAGCAATCCAACCAGAGCTTACTCAGCAATGAGTTTTGATTGTTGCTTCAGTAATCAAGGTTTGACTGTCAAAAGCCCTTTGTCTCTTTTTTCAAAGCTTGTGAGTATTCAGCTGACTGAAGATAACTGAAGCTAGTCCTGGAGTATTATCCCTGTAAAGACATGCTCCAACATCTTGACATGCTGAATGACGAGTAGCTCCATGATCTGTGAGAATAAAATACCTGGAAATATCATCTTTTAAAATTTGATGAATACTTTTACCTTTACTGTCAAAAAGATTGGCATGATATAAAGCATCTGAATTCAGATGTGTTCCACATCAGCAGTAAGGTATTTGTTTCCACATTAGAATTGCTGGGGAGAATTAGCTCTGTCATGGATAACGTCAGGCCAACTGATTGTTGGTAGTCCAAGTATGCATCAGACCGGCTTACGGATACCATTTCAAAATGGAAACACTGTTTTTACTGCTGGTAGAGACTGGTGGCTTTGCAAAGACCTATTTTTAGAAATAAATTTGATTGCCCCTCTTGATACTTAGCAACATCCATGTCATTTATCATAGTTGCTGTGGTAGCCTTCCAGCAATAGTAGTGCTGGTTCCCCTCACCAGAAATCTTCCTTCCTTCCTTTGGGAAGGTGTTATTTTGTTTGGTACCCTCTTCTCTCCTGCTTCTGGTCCATCACTTAATACTTTACTGCTGAAAATGCTTTTAAAAAAAGAAAGTTGGAAGAAGGGAAAGATCAGACAGCATGAATCCCTCTAAAGGAGATGAAATTGACAGATATATAGGTTTATGACCAGAGAAAAAAAGAGCAGTAGGGCCTCCTGGGGCATTTTGGCACGGACAACTGAATACATTTGGGTGTTGTTATTCCAACCAAGTAACTCACTGCAGTTGAACAGGCCATGCACATGCAAGCCCTGCTGAGGACATTCAAGTGACCACAACATTGGGGTAGTCTATTTGAAATGTGTTGAAAGCACCTGAATGAAGGCATCCAGTGTTTCAGGCCACTCTTCAAAGCCTTATCTCACCAGCTGGTAGTTCTCAGCGGGCTTCCCTGAACAACTCAGAGTTGTAGTGATTTAAGTAACTTGCAGTTGTATGGAGAGATTGATTCAATAAAGCTTCAAGCCCTACTCTGAGCTTCATTGGGGAAGCTGGTGTCACGCTTTGAGTCTTGCAATAGTCCCTGCAAGCTGTTTTGCTTGAGTATCTTCTCAGACATATGAGTGCTCATCTCAGCTGATTATTTTTCACATGGGTACAGATGCCTGTCCTATGGATCAGTTGCTGATTTGGGTCCTGTGACTAGCTCATATTAACATGTTGTCGCCGGTTGGCTGAGGCAAGCCAATCACGGGGACGAGTCCTCTCCGATCTCTAAATCCCTTTTTCCCCTGACTGGGAAAGAAAGGGTTAAAAAGCAGAGATACAAAAAGGAAAAGAAAGATTTTGTGAGACCTCTGAACGTTTGGAAAACTGAAACAAACTTTAATAAAACTAGAACAAAATATATAATATGCAGGGAAAAACCAATGCGAAATCTGAGGGTTTGTACAGGATGGAAAGGCGAGGGTTAAACGGGAGTGATAGAGAAAGGGGGACGGTACCGCGCGGAGTCCAAGATGGCACCGCCACGTATGCGCCCTCGTGGAGTAAACAAAGGATCCGCGGCTGTTAGGAACACGGGGCTCCAACGTGCAAAGCGCTGTTCCTACCAGTCTGGTCGTGCGGTTTGTAGAAGCAAAGCAGCAAGAAGCAGCAGCACTGGCGGCAGAGAGAGGCAGCCTCTGGGCACGGGTCTCCCAGGCGGCGCGGGGGGCGGCTTCCCCGGCACACAGCTCCGCTCCACTCCGGCAGCGCGGGGAAGCCGTAGCCGCAAGCAGGCAGGCAGACAGGGTCCGAGCCGAGGAGAGACAGCCTGTAAGGTCCCCGAAGCCAAGCCACGAGTCTGGAGAAGCCTCTTCCCGGAGCAAAGCTGCAAGGTCCGTGGCGCCCCTCGCGGTGCAAAGCCGGAAATGTCCCGGAGAGTGGAAAAAGACCAAAAGCCCCAAAAACCGCGAAAGAGCAGCTGCTCTTAAAGGGGCAGACATGCGCGAGAAACTTTTTCAACCAATGAGATGTGTAAACACAGCATGGAAGGGAATAGTCCAATTGGTCAGTTTAAAACAAAACCTTTCAAGCAGTTTTTTCCTCAAACTGCCACACATGTAAAGGTTCCTGAAGATGCCAGGGGCCCAATACCTTCTCTTAGATTCAAAGTAGAAGTTCGTGGGGAAGTACGTGGAAAATAGGCTGCATTTGGGATTCAGGATGAGATCTAGACTCTAGGGTGTTGCTGAAGGATGCAATGCTGTGGGTAGTCTCCTGTTTGTAGGACATCTGCTTTTAACTGTCATTTCTTTCATCAAATCAAAGGAGCCTCCCCATTGCCTTGTATTCATATAAGCAGCCATGAGGCCGCTCACTGACAGCTCCTTTAAAGCAGACCCTCCCTTCCTAAGTGGGTAAAATTTCACAAATCCTTTTCTAGTGTCTTTTGCCAGTGCCTAAAGTGAAAAAACTGCCTGAGACAAACACAGTCATTCAGAAAACTGAAACAAGGCTAGGTCCTGTAGCTCACAAGGCCGGAGCAAATGCATCCCAATACCTACCAGTTAGGGTTCAGGGATTACTCAGAATTTTTACTCTATCTTGTCTACAGTTGCAGAAGTCAAGTGGAGGAGGGAGCAGACCAGGAACTTTACAATATTTAAACAAAAAATAATAGGAACATATTTTTGCAGGATTTTAATATTTTGAAACTATCCAATGAGCTGCTACAGTAACTTGAGGTCAAGTTTTCACATCTTTTTATCTAGAAAATGACAGGGATATAGGAAAATCTGTGAGCTTTTTTAGAAAGATGTTTTTCATTTTCTAACTAGTGTGTATAATTCCAAATCTGTTCAACCTAACTTAATACTGTAATTCTCCCCTGCCTTCTCTGCTCTCCCTGTTTAGGTATTCCTTCATAGGATCATTTTCTTATTTCAAAGAGAAGCATTATTTCATGGACTTTGTATGCGTGACACCCAACCTAGGAGCAAGCAAGCTGTACTTTTGTTTTATTAATTAACCTAGTGTTAGTAAGATGCTTTGAAGATGGTAAGCACCCTCAAAGTGCTAATATAATTATCACCTTTTCCATCAAGTATGTTCCTAGATGAAAATGTAATATGGGTATAATTAATCCAAGATGGTAACAGGCAGGGGTCTCGTAACATGTTACTGGCTTGGAAATAACAAAAGCAGCATTAGTTTACGGTTTAAAACAGGGCTTATAGAGACAAGTGCACTGATAAAAATGCAAACATGAATGAAGTTATGGAAATTGCGTGCATGCATATGCGTGTAGAACAGCATGCTGCACAATATGGCAAAAAGGATTAAATGCTTTTGGGGACACTGGGTCACATTACCATCTTTTTGCAAAAAAATTTTTTTAAGGATTCCATATAACTGAGAGCACTGCTTCCACCTCTCCCTCTTGCCTTCAGTCACTTCCTTCCCCTGTGTTTTTGTCTGTGCAGTGCTCCATGACAAAACACTGCTGAAAAGCTGGCCATATGTGTACTGCAGAGTTATATCCTCACAACTTTACAGGCAGCCCTGACAGGCCTGCAACAAGGTGAGAATTCCTGAACTTGACTGCTGACAATGTGACTGCTGACCTGGGCAAAGTGGCTAGGCACATCTGGAAAGGTACTGGACAGCTAGGATTTCAAATAGATGCCTTATATCTTTGGCTCTAGGATAAGAACAGTCATGAATGTACAAATATATCTGGGTTCCTCTGAGAAGTCAATAAATAGAATTGTACTTTACCATGAGTTTGTTGCCATGAGCCAAATCAAAGAAGTGGAGACAGCTGGCGAGGAGTATATATTCACATCCTCTTGCACTGACCTCAGAGTTTACCCCAACTGCCCATAATTTCTGCTTGATGCAGCAAACTATTTTTCATACTGTTATGGTATGTCACCCCTGAAGTCCAATCCTACAAATAGTTAATTATATGAAAAGGGCTATTAACTTCAGTAAGAAGACTACTCATGCACAGAAAGCTGTGCAGTGCTAGGCTAGGTGCTAATAAAGAAAAGCTGATCATGTTATTTTGAAGGACCAAGACTATCTAAGGTCTCCATATAAGTTTAATTCTCCCAGGGAAGCGGGCTAGGAGTTTCAATTTCTGTGTTAGTGATAAGTCTCCTACCTTTATTCTCCATCATTTCTATTAATAAACAGCAACAGGCTGGAATCTCTGTGGTTTTGCTTCTATGCAGAGAGTGGGATTTTATTTTCTGAGTGTGCACAGACTCTTTCACTGTTTTCAGTGAAATCCTCTGTCAATTCCTTTCTTCCCCAGCATGCTTTTGTTTATTCACAAGGGCTGTATGTTTCAATTAACATTATTTTTTCTCTGTCTCATCCTGTCAGAAAAGTTTTCTAAACCTTGTGCCTTTGAACAAATGCGCTAAGCAGGTGGATGGAGTGTATATGCAGGGAGCTTTCTTTGGAGCTATCTCTGTAAATTACTGAGGTGGGGACTAAAAACATCAAGCATTCACTTAAGGGGAAAGGTGAGCACAGATTGCTTAGTGGTGGCCAATCCTAAAGCAGGGCGCAATGTTTGGCTTAATTAGAAAAAGGAGTTAGGGAAGAACAGCATGAAGCACCTCTGCACCATGTGTGCAGAGGTGTATGAACCAGTCTCACCTCAGGGCCAGGAAGCAACAGCCCCCTTGCTCCCATTCAACACCTCCCCTTCCTGGATACACCACTGTCTTCCTTGTGGCATGGCATCATTCCAGGTTTGCATGCTGCTTGCATGGTAGGAGAGAACGGTACTGTACTCACCAGGACCACCTTCTCTAGGAAGTGCAAGGTTGTGATGCAAAGGTTAGGTTCTTTTGAACGTGTGTCTGTGGGCCAGACACAACACATTCATAAGCTTATGCTCAAAATGTAACTTAGGACTTGAACAGCACCACTTTGGCAGTTATCTGGAATCACTGTGGCTAGGTTCCTGGGAACAGCATTGGGCACCAGTGGAAAATACTGAAATCTTGAAAATAATTTTTGGGATGATAATCTCCTTTGGAAACCAGGTCTTGTATGTCAGAATTGCCTCTCTCTTTCAGAAAATGCTACAGAATGTCTGTTCCCACTCCAAAGAGGGGCAGCTCTTGGGTCCAGCAAGTTTGTGGGAAGGCTAAAGGTTAGATGTAATAGTGCTCTGAAGAGTTTCAAAAAAGCTGAAATTGTTCAGTTAAACAGAAGAATAATTTGGCCACTACTGAGTGTGCCTACACAAAGGACCTACAATAAGAATGGTAAATCAGAGCAAGGACAAACGCGTTGGCTTCCTGGGAGGAGAGAAAGGAGGTCCCTTTGCATGGTGATGTGTCATTTGATGACTCACAACACTGCCACAGCAGTTGGCCAGTGGAATAAGACTGTATAAGGGGAAGAGTAGCTCTGGTAGTAAGAAATCATAGGCCATGTAAAGTACATAAAAATATATGAAGACTATTACATTGAGTTTTCCCCTGTAGTCGCTTTGCTGTGTAAAGCTGATTTCAGAGATCAATAGACAAAAAAAATCAGTTGCTGTTAAGAGCACACAGATTTCTAAGCTACTGAGTTTCTTCAACACGTCTGGGTTTCCATAATTTACATGATTTACACATGTAATAGTCTGAAGAATTTCATCCAGTGTGTTTATTTCTAAGAAGTTATTGTGTATTTAAGTGAATAACTTTGCTCAGCCTTTGCCTTTGTTCTTTTTAACATTATCTGATGGATGCTGGGAGCAGAGGAATTCCAGTGCTCCCAGCTTGCTGCTCTGTTTTATGAGAGGGTGGCATGACCCAGTGGGCTGAAATGCAGGAGGTGGATTCTCCACCAGGTAAACTTGAGTGGCTGGTTTCACACCTATCAGCTTCAACTTTGTATGGAGCTGAGAACGGAAAGTGGAAGAGGAGCTGATGGCGCCTCCTCTTTGCAGCTGTTTGAGACACAAGCAAAAAGCTCTATGTAAGAAGTGACCTGCAGCTACACTTCCTGAAGTAGGCTAGTTTTGGTTCATGATTGAATTCTCCTATCTCACTGTCATTTTGTAACTAAAACCATAAGCCTTTAATATGAACACATTCATTCTGATCTGTCTGTTCCTCCTGTTTTTCAAGGTTAATTGTTAAACGGCTAAAAATATAAATCAGGATATACACAAGGTTTGCTGGAACAAAGGTGTAAAATTTTACTTCATCTCTAATGCTACCTGTTCTTCATCCATCCATAGTCTAAAAGCTCAAGGAATTCCTCCACCTGTGAATTACTGTTTTTAGAGAAAAAAAACACTGTCAGTCCAATCTTTTGTAGCAGCTCTTTAAAGACAGAAGCAGAAAGTCTGAATTGCATCTCTGTTGCAGATGCAAAAGCGATGAAGAAATAATCGGAGAAGCTCTATTAGTAGTGAAACTCCATTTCAGTATAAATATAAAATTTTAGAAGAATCTATGCTTCAATATCTTTGGGAAGCTGAAAAGAACATGAAGTCCATTTAATATTTGTAGATGAACCACAAATATTTGGATTCTAGTGTAAGGCTGTTTTAGAGACTTCAGGAACAATCCGGCTGTGAACTGAGCATTTTGTTCTCTATTAAAGAAAAAACATTTAGCTGCTTCCAGAGCTGACATGAGTCATTGTTTGTTTTCTGTTAGAGCAGCACCTAAGAGTCCTTATCAGGGACTCTGAAAGTGAGTTAGTTCCCTTGTGTTTCTGTCCAGTTGTCTGCATGCTGTCCGGATTTATAAGAGACAACATCTCTGTTAAAGTACTTGAAGCCTTACTAGACAAGACTGAAAAGTTCTGAAGTGCAGACAGGAGAAGTGAAATGATAGCCAATACCATTTAACACCTAGGAGCGGATATATTCTAGGTCCTAGAGAAACGTCCTAGCTATCAAAACAGCTTTTTATTATTTGCTGTTGTGGCCAGAGTCCATAAACATTAAGAGTTTTATGCCACTTGCCTTTTAAGACACAGAATCTGTTTGAATAGTTGAAGCTATTCAGAATAATGCTGCAAAGGAATCAGAAAAGGTATTAAATGTTGTGCCTTAGGATAATTATGGTAGTGTTAATGATACCTTAATGACCTATTTAATTTTTAGACAACGTATTTCTTCAAAATTGTTAAATCTCATATTAAAACCTAGAAATACAATGTGATTCTTTAAGGTACATGTAAAATTGAAATTATTTTCTCTGCCAGGTGGTTTTCCACCTGATATAACATGGATGTTCTATTAATAATCATAATAAACAGAATCAATGCCATCAAATACTCATCAGTTCTCCACATTTTTGGCATTGTAGTCTGTGTGTGTGTTCTTTCTTTCCTAAATGATGACACAGTGTAGCAGAATAAGGCAGCATCCTTTAAAAGCCTGTTCATACTTTCTGATGCTGCAATTTTCAGAAGCCATAGGAAAATGGACAGAGCAGCTGGATGCATGAATGTCAGATGGCTTGAAATAGTTGTGCACATGTTGTAAGGACAGCTCTGTTGCACCTGTCAGTGTTCATGGGATTTTTCAGTATTTTGTTTCCCTACAGCACTAAAGGTGCTATAAGAAAGACCCCAAATGAAGGAATGGCCATGAAATATTTCTGCAGTGGTTTTTTTTCTGTGCAGTATGGGAACTGGGAGAAGCAAATTTGTGAACTATTATGAACCGGCACTTGGGCTGGCAGTTAGGAGATGCAGCTATCCTGGGCTCATCCTGGACTTTCATAATGCGTGGTTACATGTTCTGTCTTCCTCTCAGTAACGGATAATTACATGGAAATTATATAGACCTCTAATATAAATCTCTCAAAACTATATACTTGATTTTAAATATTTCAAGATTACTCAGGGCTTTAAGCAAGACTAAATAAATTTCCTCATCGATGCCTGCAGTTTTGGTAACTTTGGTCCAAATATAGAACATCACATTAGTAATGAATATTGCTCAATTTGTATTACAGGCATCCATAATTCAGGTATCATAAATGCCACATTTCCAAAGAAGGACCTATTCTCACCTGGAGGTTTTGTTTATGACCTCTGCTTGGTTTTGGGGGTCTTATAAATGAGGAACTGGGCAATGCTTTTCCTATGGTGGGATCAGTTGTGAAGCTTCTCTCCCACACTGAGTCTCTGATAATCTGGTTGGATTAATTCTGCACTCATTCATTTCATGCAGCAAGGGCAGTTGTTTTTCCCTCCACCAGGTGCTCAGTGGATGGATATCTTCCAAATATGCTATCTTCTTCAATTTCTTCCCCCTTTCTTTGTGTTTGAAGGACCATTGGCAGGACAAGGGGAAAAAAGATTGATCCTGTTGGTGTTTATGGACTCTGGCTACATCAGCAAATAATTTGGCAAAAAAAGGAACAGTTCAGCAGATTGAAACATTTGGTGCTGCGATCATTACAGCTACACTGTATGCAGTTCAGGTTTTATTTTAAAAATTATTTATTTGTTTTGGGTTTAGTCTAGCCTCCTGAATTGAGCATCTAGACTCTCATGAATCAAAGCAGTCACAAGCAAAAATCATTGGTGCAAACCCCTCAAAAGTCTGGAGTGCATTTGCTGTAAACCAGAGCAGAGATTTTGAACAGTTTTCCTCAGAAAGGAATCCACCTCATGTATCCCAAAACCACTCTCCAATGCTCAGAAAGAGGGGGTTACTGTGGACATCTCTTCATGAGTGCAGTGCTGTTTCAAACAAAAAATTACAATATACCTCTAGCATTATATGGCGATAGTCCAGGAAAAATTACAGTTATTTGCTGCAATGACACTGTGGTCAAAGCTGCAATGCACTGACACGAGTCCTACTAGTGGGAATTGACCATTCCTACTTGTAGGTATTGCACCCCACAGCAAGTGTTCACAAAACTTCCTTTTTAAACAGTAGCCCCCTACATTTCATAGAGGCTAATATGATAGGAAAATGTATATATTCTTTCTGTTTGCAATGCTTCTTGCTACAAGCAACACTTATAAGCAACGCTTTTCAGCTAGCTTTGGTCTTCCCTTTTTCCAAATTCGAACACGGAGAAGAAGTGCAGGTTTTGAAATCTGGTATGTTGAATTAGTCATTGGTTCATTTTACCATGCAGCGAGAAGTACATGAAAGTCATTAACAGCTGGTCTCCTGAAATGTTCCATACTAAAAGATGATTGGCACCCATTCAACATTTTAAGTCTTGGCATCATATGCCATTACAGACAGAAATGGTGATGGAAAAGTTTCAAACCCAGCATAATGGTAAATATGGAATAGATTAGCAACAGTAGCAGTAAAAAGAATAAGAACACTCTTGCCGTTAAGTATGAGTGTAATTTTGATAGCATGGCTTCTTCAGAAGCTCTCCGGTGCTGTTTGAAAGGTAGATACAGTTTAAGTACGTAGGAGACATTTAGAAAACTGAAGGAAGGCAGAGCTGATACTGATCAGTGTGAACTGCAGAGCTTTGCAAATGAACAGATTGGTCACACATCAGACCTGAACTGGCATCTGCATGAGAAGGAATTGGGTAGCAAGCAGTGAAACATACTCTTGAGGTGTTGTGGACAATGCTAGGACTGCCAAACCTGTCCTGAATTTAAAAACCTGCCTCAAAACCACCATCTGCTCTTATAAATCTGAATATTTTAGTGAACAGGGCTGCTAAAAAAACTGCAACAGCATCCTTGAAATGTACACATCATATATTCAGACTGTGCTGTAATCGAATAATAAAGCTGTGATTGAGATAAAACAGGAGGCAGTGAAAATCAACAATTACACCTAAAGGAGCAAATGTTAGCGCAGCAAGTGAGGGCAGCTGTCATAGATTACGCCAGTGTTCACATGTGTTTGTGAACCCTACAAATAAACATGTTTATATTTTTCCACTAAGGCAGATTGAGATATTTTTTTATGCGACATAAGTTTAGCAGAACATCATAGCAAACAATACCTCAGATGTAAAAAAAAAAAAAAAAATTAATAAATTAAGGTTTTCCTACTTTTCAGATGTTCAGTATATATGTTCCCCTCCTGACACTCTAGACTGTCAGATGAAATGGGCCTAGTCCTGAGTAAGCCAGGTATCAGTTACACAGTTTGGAGTAAAGGGGGGAGAATTAAACAGTTAACCTTGGATGGGTATTCCTTGTTCAACTCAATTAAATAATCCAGGCTGACCTCCCTTGTGTAGACATCCTTCAGAAGGTGAGGCTGGCACATTGTATTAAGTAGGTCTTATGATCCATCACTTTAATTCGGAGCTCGGATTAGGTGAGAGGCTTTCCAGACTGCACTTGCTAAGTAATGGTTTGGTTTATGGTAAGAGTGCAAAAAAGCTATTTAGAGCCAGCTATTTATGTAAATATTGCTGTTACAATACTGTCTTTGCACTCCTGCAAAGTGGGTTAAGTTGAACAGCTCAGAGGCATTTTTCAGTGAAATTAGATAACCCACACAAAGAGTTAGGCAAGAGTAATGACGGCACATTAAATTCACACCTGGGCTTATTTGACAATAAATTCCCTGTATTGACAGGTCCTAAGAGCACAGAGCTCATAAATGGATTGTACACATAAACTGTGTTGTGGTTGCTGGAGACAGGCAGCCAAACAGCCTGAAATGCTCAGTGGAAGCACGAAGGATTACGCTGGAGAGCAGCAGAGCTTTTGTTGGCTAATTAAACAATCATGCTGTTACAGAGCAAAACAACTGAAGGAAGGGAAATATAAGATGGAGCAGTGTTAAAATAGCAATGTCAGCTGGAAAGCTGTTGTACAGAACTTTGTGACAGAGATTTAAAGATCTGGACTCAGAGATCTAAAGACATTAAAGACATTAAGGCATCACTTCACAGAGCCCTGCAATGTCTAATCTGTTTACGAAAGTGAACCCTTAAAGTGCTCGCATTTTTTAAAAAGAAGATGGCCGGACTTTTGTGGTGTTTTCCTTATCCATGCTGTGGTGGCATGGTACCAGAGTTATTTTGCTTAGTGCAACTTGTCCTGTACATCCTGGAGAATGCTTCTCTGGGTTGTGTATGCATGTGGAGGTGGTGGCCTTGGCTAGTTGTGCGAGCTCTCTCACAAAGCACTGCTGCAGGACAGGTTTCTCTCTGCAACATCTCTCTGACTCCTGGGCTTTTGCCATGTTCTGTCAGTAACACTTACATGGTAGTCTTTGAATTCAGATTAATTATTATGGACAACCTATGCTTGGATTTTTGGTATCTCTCTTTGTCTTTTCTTGTGATTTAAAGCCATGTTAATCATTCAGTCAAAGGTTGCGAATAGGTCTTAGAAGCAATGATGCTTGTTGTGAAGATGATCCCCAGTATGGCACTGCTGTGGATGATATGCCATTGGAGATTTTGTTTCCTGGCAGTACCATGGCACTTCAGATGCTTGTTTCATAGGGGTAGGTCTGTCATGGCCTGGAAATCAAGCACCAGCCTGACCAAGACAAGATGGGAAGAGGGTGAGTGCTCTCTCTCTCACAGCATCTGGGAGGACAGACCTCACACACAGAGATTTGTGGTAATCGGACACTTAACTGCATCTGAAGGAACAAATGTTTCCTACTGTTGAAGAGGGGTAGATGTGCTATAAATTAATTGCTTTGTCATCAATTACTTTGCCATCTCACAACGGGAGCAAGAGTGTTTTACTGAGTTCAGAAAGTAGCTCATGTTTAGATTGGCAAATGGGTGAGGGACTGAGGAAGTTGACCTCAGAAAAATATGCTCTCAAAGCAATGTTTTGCACCCAGGCAACATTGCAGGACACAGGCACCCTTATTCAGGAGAGCAGCTCCTTTGCCCTCTCCATTTCCTCAGTTGCTCCCCTGCAATTTTGGGCAGTGCTTCTTGTATGCTTTATCACTCTTGATGGCCTCTAAGTGTTTTATGTGGAAAGGCACTGCTCTGAGATGGGGGCTGGTAGAACAGGGAGGTGCTTACCAGAGCTTAACAGTACGGGTGAGTCTAGGTCAGAAATCCACAGGCTGGGCTGGGGAGCTGTTGCTGAAATTCTCTGATTCTCTGCCTTAGTTAAATCACAGTATGCCCTGCCTTAAGGGGGAGGAGAAGTTCATGCACATCATGCATGCATGGCATGGGACATGCTAGCATGGAGCGATGTCTGCAAAAACTGTCCATATTCCTGAATCTGCACTAACAACACAAAATGCTGCAGGAAACAAGCATCAGAGGCTCAGTCCTTGCTCTAAGCAGAAAATGTTCCCTGAGACACCAACCTCCTCCTCTGGCTGGAGCTTCTCAGATTTTCAGGTCTGCTCTTCTGTAATTTGTTTTCATTTTCTAATACAATCTATGTGATGAAAAGAGACAAGTCCCATGTGGGGCTTAAATAGGCCAGCTCATGCTTGTCATTAATTAGCTGGGTTTCAGTTCTTGATTTTGAACTATTAAAATAATTACATTTGTATGAAGGCTTAATCACAGAAGGTAACCTGAATCTTGCACTCAGTAATGTGACTAAAAGCCCCACGCTGCAACATGTTTCCACTTAGCTGCTTCCAAGTGTTGCTCCTGATAATCTGCTCATAGTGTGCAACTGGTCTGCACTAACAGCAGGCTGTTGGTTGCAACAAATGAATGAGAACTTCATGAGTTTGGTACACTGTCAGAGCCTGCTCAGAGAGATTTTTTTCATTACAATATCTTAGAGAAACTTTCATTACAGTTCCCCCTGGCCAGCTGTTGAAAAATGGTTTACTCTCCCTTGGCTGGAGCTGAAATTCAAGTCACATGCTCGTGCCCTTTCTACAAAAAGTTGAATATATGAAGTCAACAGTGCAATGAAGAGTAGTGCTAGACCCTTACCTGAATGAACATGGAAATCCATGAAGATGACCAAAATCTGAATAGAGCAAAAGGTGGCTGGACCTCACGCTGAGCAGTGATAATGTGTGTGCTGAGCCAGGAGTGCTGGTGTGGGAATGTGACTAGCACTTAAGGTCTTTTCCTGCTGAAAACCCTCCCTCACCCCATCCCTGCAGGTAAATCTGTGCCTGGGTAGGTTGCTGTTTTAAAAGACTCCAAGAGGCTTTTCCAGTTTTCATATTTTGCACCAGCTCTCTATGTGTTAAAATGTAAACATGCCACAAGGAACTGGGCTGGTGTAGTACATATTTGACACATAATCTCTTTCTCCAAAGCAGCAATTTTTTAAGTTAGCCTACCCTTGAATGAAGATGATTTTCCCTAACTTGCCTGTGGCTTCTCTTGTGTTCCACAGCAGTTAACAGGCTAGTGCTTTAGGACATCATCTGTCTTATCTCATGGCAGTTGCATTATCTTTTATGTGTATAATTGCCTTCACATTTTAAAAAATATTCATAAATTCTTGACCTAGGTGTAATAAAAACTTCACAAGTCAGGATATTCTGAGGACTTGTCTCTAAATGAAGAATAAATGGATAGAATCATAGAATGGTTTGGGTTGGAAGGGACCTTAAATATTACCTAGTTCCAACCCCCCTGCCATGGGCAGGGACACCTTTCACTAAATAAGGTTGATCAAAGCCCCATCCAACCTTGCTTTAAACACTTTCTGGAATGAGGCATCCACAACTTCTCTAGGAAAACTGTTCCAGCGCCTCACTACCCTCACAGTGAAGAACTTCTAATCTAAATCTACCCTCTTTCAGTTTAAAGCCATTACCCCTTGTCCTATCACTACATGCTCTTGTAAAAAGTCCCTCTTCAGCTTTCTTGTAGGCTCCCTTTAATTACTGGAAGGCTGCTGTAAGGTCTCCCTGGAGCCTTCTCCAGGCTGAACAACTCCAACTCTCTCAACCTGTCTTCATAGGAGAGGTGCTCCAGCCCTCTTATCACCTGTGGCTCTACTCTGGACCTGCTCCAACAGGTCCATGTCCTTCTAATGTTGGGAACCCCAGAGTTGAACACAATATTCCAGGTGAGGTCTCACAAGGGTGGAGTAAAGAGGAAGAATTGCCTGCTGGCCACGCTTCTTTGATGCAGCCCAGGATATGGTCGGCTTTCTGGACTGCAAGAGCACATTGACAGATCGTGTTAATCAACTCCTTGTCATCCAAATCCAACAACCCTGAGTCCTGCTCCTCAGGGACGCTCTCAATCTACTCATTGCCCAACCTGTATTTGTGCTTTGGATTGCTCTGACCCAGGTGGAGAACTTTGCACTTGGCCTTGTTGAACTTCATGAGGTTTGCCTGGGCCCACCTCTCAAGCCTGTCAAGATCCTTCTGGATGGTATCCCTTCCTGCCAGCATGTCGACCATATTACACCAGGATACAAGTGGTGTATTCAATACGATGACTTGCCACCCAGAAATCTGTACAGATACTGTGGAAGACGTCAACCCTCAGTGGACTACATCTCTCCTGCTTCAACTTACAGCACCTGCCACAACTGCTTAGTGTTTTGGCAGGCAACACACATCACTGCCAAGTATTGCATTTGCTGGGTAAAATCAGATGTCAGCAGCACTGACTGCAGACCTGGAGTTATAAAGTAATGCAGACCTTGGTTTGATAAATCTCTTAAAAGTAATAGGCAGGGAGGAAAGCTGAAAACAACTTTCAAGCCTAGTGCCTGTAGGACTTGAGGTATCCTCCCTGGATGCATTGACATTGTGTCAAGCAGCAGACATTAATTAATTGGGGGCTGGCCAAACCAGATCAAATGCGTTAAGCTGTGAGAATGTGTGGGAGTCAGGTGGAGTGCTTTTATCCTCTCTGAAAGACACTAATAACTCTGGATATTCAAAACAGGCAAAAATGTGTTTCCTGGTTCAGAGATGGCACTCGCTATAGGTTGTCCCAGGACCGAATCGAGCTGAGGTCTCATGGTGTTACACCCACACGTTACTGGTTGGGAAAGGCACAAACCGGACGTGCCTGCTGGTTACTGGTCACAGCTGGTAGCTTGCCTGTCTTCTTGTGCTTACATGTGATTAAATTTACTTGCAAAGAACTAATCTGCCTAATTTGCAGAAATGGGGCTGGCTTGAGTCTATTTCCTAATGTTGCTGGTGCTGGGATCCGAGCTGGATTCATGCCTGATATTTCAGAGAGCTTCATGCAGTGGCACATCATGCACCCATGAATGCCATATCAGTGAGCTGATAATCAAATCCAGATTCCCCAGGTGGCTGGAAAGGCATGTAAGTGAAACCCTTACACTCACTGCTTGGCTTGCTTCTCTTCATCTCTGGAACAACATTTTTGTGATTCTTCCCCCATTGTTCTGGCAGCATCACTTCTATTTTATTCTTGGAAAGTTGGAATGAAAATGTCACTCCCTAGGTCTTTAATCCATGGAGTAACTTGACTGCTTCAATGAAATAGTTCCCGTTACTCTCTATGGGCTTCAAACCAAATCCTCACTTTCCCAGCATTGAGAATAGGAGGTAAAAGGCACCTTGACCTCAGTTGCTGATAGGTACTGTAACCATCTGGTCCCTGGAGCTTGACTTGCTCTTGGCCCTGGGCTGAGAGACCAGGTGGTCTGCAGAAGTCTGGGGGAAGGGAAGCTGAACAGGAAATACCCTGAGAAAGCTGTCTGCTGTGACTTTGACGGGGATTTAGTCAGGCCTTCTTCACGTTGAAAAGTATTTGACAGGAGATGTTTTTTATACACAGTTCTCCAGTGGCCCTTAAATCTCCTGCTAAGAACCCTGCTTTTGCCAATCTTTAAGAATCATGAAGGGATCTTATTATTGTATAAGAAGAAGCAGGAGAAACATTAAGGAGGGATTGGTTTGCTAGTTGACATTCTTTTCTTCTTATGAGTGTTTTGAAATCCAGATCATGTGTTTAGATACTCAGGCTGTATTATTCTTCCCATGTCTTTTAAGGCCTCCATATCTTTTCTTAGAAGGGTTTCATCTTATCCTAAGCCATTATCAGTCACAGAAAAATTAGCTTAACACAGCAGCAGTGTAGCTCATTGCATATTTAAGGCAGGCACCAAATATGCTGCCCATGGACCAGCAAAGCTGATTTCTTTCTGAAGAAAGAGATATTGCAGCTACTAATGTTCTGTTTCTCTGCTGGGGGTGACTCATGTAGCAGCTTGAATACCTCATCCCAAAAGAGCTGTTCTCCCTATAACTTCAGTGAAAGAAATTAAAATGCATTATAATAATAGCAGTATCTGATAAATCTGCTGCAGATAGGCAGAGCTGCAGAGTTTAGCAGAGCAAATAGGCTGACTTCAAAGAGCTATTATTATGAGGAAAATTATAACTCTGGGAGAAAAATTCTATGCACAAAACCTGGGTGTAAAAAAAGCCCTCCTCTCAAACATGATGTGCAGCCTTTGGGAGAACAAGTATGTGGTTTGCTTTGACTCTCAAGTGGCTTGAGTTGAAGTAGTATGCTGACCTCCCAGCCACTGCAGACAATTTATGTGCTCCCTAAGTACCTGCTGGTAGGAGCCATGATCCAAAAAAAAAAAAAACAAAAGGAAGAAAAAAGAAAAAGGATTCAGAGTATATATGTTACTCCATACTGTTTTCTGACACAGTTAGGGTCACACAGAACCTGCCTTGCTGATGCCCTTTCTTGCAGGTTTTGATGGCAAAGCCCTCCACAACAAAGCTACAAAGCAGCAAAGGCAAAGCCACAGGCAACAACCAAGATGTGCCTGTCAGATGCAAACTTCGGGGTCAAGCTGGGGGCCTGGGGGCAGTTTTGAATCACTTTGGTCCTCCTTGTGCTCTAATCTGCCACTCGTTCCTCACTTTGGGACCGGCTATGAAATCAAGCCTCTCACAGAAGGTGAAAATACTGCCAGCGTTTCACAGAAATAATTTTGGCATGCGATAAACGATGACTGAGTCACACAGGTTTCCCGGGCACGTCCTTCACAAGCAAGCTGTGGCATGGTGGGAGGTGGGGGTTGCATGATGCTGGAGGCTGCCACATCCTGTTTGTGTCCTGTTTGAGAGAAATGTTGCCCACATTGCTAGTACAGATAGTCCAGTCTGCAGCACTACTGGGAGGAGGCACTCAGCAGGCCTTCTCATAAACCCGGACTGATGACAGATATTTTTCACCCAGTAAGCCTGTGCATGTAATCTGAATCAAAAATCTGCTTGAACTTAGAGCCCTTTAAATAGAAGTTATATCTAGCTCATTACAGCCATTGTGGCTAATAATCATTGACAGATGTCTGAATAAAACCAGGAAACAGCAACACAGCAGAGCAGTGGGTGGTGCATGTGCTGCCTTTGGTGACCAAGTTCTGTGTGTCACTTCAGTGGCGGGGACTGAGCCTATACTGTGTCTATAAATTGCACACCTTTGCTTCTGTTTTAAAGTATCTCCATATGGGCGCAAAGAGATACTGAAAGCTACCCTAGATTCTCCAGTCTGTTGCTGGCATTGTTCCCAGAATGCAGCATGCTGAAACTTGGATTTTGACATTACAGGAATGTTACAGGAATTGCTTATCAAAGAAAGACTTCTTTCCTAATAAAATAAAAAATGCCTATAATGTTTCCTACACCTAGAACTGAGTATAATGAAGAGACCAAATTGAAATCACAGAGGGTATTTTTGACCTGTTGATGTGCATAGACTTGGTCATCTGCCTTCGTTTTTCTACACTAATATTTGAGAACTAATTATATAAAGGAAATGAAGGAAATTGAAATGTTGAAATTAAAAAAAATAAATTGGATTTGGCTGTGCAGGTAATCTCCCACGCTTTTTAATTTTTTTTTTCCAGTGTCTGTATATTCTAGCCATACTGAGATAAGCTAATTGGAAAAAGAGAGGACTGAGCTTGACATCTCATGAAAAGCTGGTTTCAGGGTACGTCTGTTGATGACAAAAGTTCCATTTCCCTAGCTGCTTGGTGACATAAATCATCCCATCGTGGTTAGAGAAAAAAGTAATGTAATTCATGCAATTTCCTTCTTTTCAAATTGTATATTTGATTGCTCTGTTTATAATCTGTGTAAATAACCTAAACCACTGTTGAAAGAGGACAGGCAGATAATACAGAAAAATTCACCATGTATATCCAGACACCTTGAACATCGGTGTGGGCAATTTCAAAGTAAATAAAGAACAGAGGTTTTTAACTTTAGCCAAATTTAATCAACTTTGTTTTCTTAAAGCACTGATTAGTCCCTCTCTGGTGGTAGAAGATAACTAGGAAAAGGCAGCTAAACTCAGAAGCATGAGTCTTTGGAAAATCACATTGGGGGTTAGGCCCAGGAAAAAAAAGTCTAATTGGCCAGTTTGCATCCTAACAGATCAATTATCTTCAGTGGTCTAGTAACAGTATTGTCTGGTTGGCACTGCAAATACTTTGAAGAACAAATTGGAGAGCACTGACAGGTGTGTGCACTGCAATCATGCACACTTTTTGTCATTTGCTGGAGGAATGGCTTTGAATAAATGGTAGTGAATCATACTTGCTTGTGATGCACGCAACACATTTCAATTAGCGTCATCAACTAACTCCCAGTCTTCTGGTTGTCTTGTACTTGCTGTACAAGCTGGCAGAGAAACTATCACCTTTCCCACAAATTAGTTTTGGCCAGGTTTGGTAGATGACTGTCAGTCCATAATGACAGCCTGTGTCTTGAACAGCTTTGCATCAGTCTACTGGACTACAGAAACATCTGGAGTCCATTAACAAGGTAGCAAAGTGAAGAATGTGTTTATTTTGATATATGATCTCTTAGTATGTTTTTTTTAAGCAGCTAAGTCAAAGAAAGCTGATCAGGAGTAGTAGAAATACCAGTCCAGTGGTGCACAGGTGAACGCTCTCACTGAAAATTTAAGCAGTATTCAGTGTTGTTGTGTTTCCTGAGGCTTGCGAAGGTCCAACTCTGAGGACCTGGATGAAATGTAAATGCAATTTAAAAAAAAAATAGAAAAAAGAGGGTAGAAAGGGAAGTTTAGTCATCCTCTCCCTTTGTGTGCAATTGCTTTCCTTCTTGCATTGCCTGTAGGGGACCTAGGCCACCGAAACCTATTAATGACTTATGTTTTAGCCACTTCAGTTCCAACTGTGTGGTGCTTCAGTGTGAAGCTGAACGCCTGAATGTACTCTCCTTTTTTAATGTACCTAAGTTGTTGTGAGGTTAATGGTTACCTCTAGTTGTCAGAGGTTATTTGGGACACTTAGACTGAATTCTGGCACCTGTAATCCATGAGGAAGAGAGGATCCAGCCATAGAAGTTGTGGTGAGTAGCATGTGGCCTGTAGTTGTTAACAATTTTGGTTTCAGTATTTAGCCTGGCATTTAATACACCATAGTATTTCAAGGTCCCACAATTTTTGCGAGTTCTATGTGTTGCCCAGTGTCTAGGTTTTCCTCCCATTATACCAAATCCTGTATATGTCTGTAGTGTCCTCCATGCATTTGCTCTCTGTGAGTCCCATACAGAAAAAGAAAGAAAAATGTGTGCAGACAACCACAGTGATTTCCATGCAGATTATGGCTTTTTTTTTTTTCCCCTGTATCGTTGGGTCTGAACAGTGCCCTAATGTGTCTGGTCTAGTGATTTCAGGAGAAATTAATTGACAACAAATTTTTTCTCTGTTAATCTGAGCCAAATCTCAAGCTTTTGGTGTGTTTCACTCACCTGCAGCTGAAAGAAGTATTGTATGTGTTAGGAATGCCTTTGTCAATACCTATCTCTGGTAGGGAGAGACAATTTGCTTAGTGAGTATTTGGCAATATTTAGTTTCTTCCACAAATACTGAATCATATTAAATCAATGTAGTTGATTTCACATTCCTTTCCCCTTGCCGTTTCCCTTCCACCTCAAAAGTTATGAGGTTGTGTAAAGACCTGGGTTCTCTCTCTCCAGTAAATTGCAAACCTAGTGCTCTGTCTGAGCCACCTATTCAGACTAAAAAAAGTTTGCATGGAAAGTGATCAATACTTAATTTACTTAAGTAATTTGGGAGCAATCCAGTGCAGAGATTTGGGAGATACCTGCCTTCTCTGTTGTTTTTACAGATTTCTGGAAAGGCGCCATGTCTTCCATTCTTGTTTCTGACATAGAAAAAGGACAGGGAGATCTAACTGTACTAAAATTGCAAACACACTTAACTGAGAGGCACCATCTGTATTCTGAGGTCATAAAAACAGTGTTATTTTATAAAAAGACATCTGCAGAAAATGTCTGGGTGGCAATTGTCAAAATCAGATCCACAGAGGTGTTGAGACAGTGGACTCCCATTTCACCTGATAGGATATAAATGCCTTAAAAAGCTTGGGAACCTCATCTAGGAACAAGAGGAGCTATTGCATATCAGTCCTGGCAAGCTCAGCATTCCCAGAGTGTGATGGTTAAACCAAAATCCTGTTGGATTTACAGGTTTGGTTGGTTGGTTTTGTTTTTTTTTTTCCCCTACAGCTCTAGACTTTGTATATGCCCTGGACAAGTTGTGTGGGCTCTGTCTTCAGATCCTCAGGGTTATTCAGGTTTTGAACTAGCATTGATTATATCTCTAGTCTAATCTCTGTGTGAGAAGTGGCATTTAAATACCTTCAAGAATATCAGCTTTTCTGTCCCAGAGAAATGTGAAAACAGAGGTAACAGTTCTTCTGATATCATAGACTGACAGGAGAGAAAATTATGAGGCACTCAAGTTCTGCAGTAATGGAGAATATATGACTGCCTGGGGATGACTAAAGGGGTGTTTATAGGAACCAGGACTCCCCAAATTTCCCTCAGCTAGATCACTTTTTAACTGCTTTCCTATCCTTTCAAGAACCTTTCAAGAACCTGCTGATATGTTATCTTTTAAAAACACAAGCAGAATTGTGATTTGGTGGTAAATACATTTTACATATTTTTTTTACATATGCCCAAGAACTCTCCAGCTATCTCTCTAGGGAGTAACCCCCACGTTTCTGTCCTTGTCTTACTTGACTCCTTTTCCTCAGCTTTGCCCTGCTCCTGTGTCTAAATTGTGTTCAAGCTATCTGTGGGGAGGGAGAGTGTCAGCTGCTTTTGAGTGCTGATACGAGGTGTGCAGATTCTGCGTATGAAAACACAGTGATTGCAGACAGTCTGTGTCCTGCATCTCCGCACCTTCCCTTACCGACATTTTCTGGCTTTCTTTGTGTACTGCCGAAATGGTATACTTGTGTTTGCATCATGTATATCTGATTAACCATGCTGCAGTGGGGAGTGATTCTCAAACTTCTAGCATAACCTCCAGGACTATGCTGTGATCCTAAATCATACGTGGGACTAACTGGTAAATAAATTCTGGAGTGTTACCTTGTTACTCTTTGATGTCAGATCAAAACCACTGAAACTGACAGAGAGGTAGGATGTTTCCTTTAATTTTTCTGACTTTCAGAAGCCTCAGCTACCGGAAAATATTAATGTCCTTGGTTTGCTCCACTGACCTAACTTAGGTTGCAGGCTTTTTGACTGTGAAGCATGAAATATTATGTGCATTTAGGAGATTCTGCATTTCTCTGTCTGTTCTCTTTGATTAAGGGAATGTAGTAGTCAGCGGAATTCTGGCAGAATATTTTTGTTGTTCAGGCCTTTTTAGGAAATCCTTGCCAATTCAGCTGACTAGCCATTAAAACCAGCTTATTGACTCATATGACTTCTCTTTGTGGAGGTGGTGGATACTGCTAGGACACTGTGCCCCCATCCCTTTTTCCGGCCCTGGAAGCTCCCCTTTCCACCTTCCCTGTAGAGCCCTTTGCTGCTGCTCTGTGCTTCAGAAGTACCACAACATGTGGAGCTGCTGCTTCTGGATGTAGTGTCCCAAAGCCATTGGTCTGCAGATAGAGATCTACATCTAACCTAGTTGATGCACACTCCTTAGATGATGCAGCAAAGCAGCCAACAGTAGACTTGCAAAGGAGGGTATCCACAGTATTCACTCCAAGAACTTGCAGACGCTGAACTGGTTGGAGCTTTCTCTGATATCAACAGTTATATGGAATTGTAATTTATCTTTTTACTTCAATTTCTTGCAGCATTTTCTCTGTCATAAGTTTCAAGTATTTTTCTCACACTGTGTAATGGGATTCCCATTTCTTCTACTTTCTTGCCAAGTCTTAGGTTTCTGCAGTTTTATGTAGACTTGCAGCAACTGCTGTCCCATACTTGGAAATAATTTCCCACAGATCATTTATAGATTGCAAATACTTGCTATTTGAGTCAGCGTATAACCCTTCATTATTGGTAGTGGCGAGTGAGTGTGCACAAGTTATCCCATTAAACTCAATAAAGCATCACTTCAGTGATACTAATTTTAGCGGTGACAGGCAGAAAAGTTTTATGGGTTGGGGTTTAGAAAAAAGTGCCTCAAATTTTCATCTTGTTTTTGTCTCTTGTTTCTGAGGGAATTTTGGCAGGTAAAATAGTTTTAAAGCATATTTATTTCAAAGAACAGATGCACAAGTGAATAGGATCATTAAAAATTAGAACTTATGTTTAAAATAATCTTTTTATGCAGGTTTTGGAGAAGTCTTTTAGCTCAAAATCTTCTATTGAATTTTTTTTATCCAAATGGACCCTGTGTTCAAGTTCACTTAAAGCAAATTATGTTTTCCCCTTACATTGTACCTGCTCCCACTTCTTCCACTTGAAGTGAACTATCTGTCTTTGTACAAAAACAACTTTCTGTCCCAAAAGCATCAGCAGTACTTGTAAAGCTGCTTGTTACATCGCCATCTAGTGATTTAAAAACGTTGCAAACATCATCTGAAGAGACCCATAATTGAACACGAGTGGCTTCTTAGTATTTGAACAAGTAATCCTTTCTCTGCTGTTACCGCATTTTTATATGAAGTGGATGCAAGTGGAGGGAGGAAATACACCTTGAGTATACAGCTGAAAAAAGTACTGATGTATCCTTTTAAAGAAGTATTGATTTGGTGTACTGAAGCATAGTAGCACTAACTGAAAATTGCCTGTGCATCAGCAGGTAAAAAGTCTCCCATTCAGTTTGATTTTTAACACAATCTGTGTTATTTCTTTGTACTTTTGTACCTTCTATTCCTGTGTTGAGTGTGCATATTAAGCTACTGTTAAGGTGGTATGGAAAACAAATGTATGGTACACTTTTAAAACCTATTAGAATTGTCTGGTGAGTCCTAGGTTGCTTTTACATTTGCCAATTCCAAGGTGAGCACCTGTGGAATGACCATGTATGCATGGTTTTTGCATTTGTAGAGGGATGTGAAATGTCAAAGAAGACTAGGTGCTGCTTTTGTTCTGGACGTGTAGTAGAACAGGCAAATAGGATGTTTTGGGAGCTTTGCTTTACTGAATGCTCTTAGCCTGGCCTTCGGTCCATTGTCTCATTTGCAGATTTCTGAAGTGAGCTTTGGGAATTTTCCTCACCAGTTACAGCTCCTCTCTGGACAGAAGGCATAAAGTTGTTCCTTGGCTTCTAGTCTGCTCCAGAGCTGAGATAGTGCTTCGTAGTTGAGCAATTTTTTCAATTTCTTACAATTGTTTAGGTTTCCCAATAAAGGAGCAGGATTCAGGTGCTCAGCTCTAGAAAATTGTCTGCCATCTTACTGGTAGGGGAAGAGTGTGTCTACTCTGAAAATTATTTCTCAAAATCTAGGGCATATGTGTCCCAGAAAAACGTTGCAGAAGAGGAGTATGGCCTTTTGGCATCAAATAAGATAGAGAAGAGATGAGTTTAGTTGTTGGCTATGTAGGTCTCAAGGATTTTAGAGTGTGCAGAAGAACCTTCTGCAGAGGTAAATACTTGGGGAAAGGTCAATGAGCAGAGAGAAGGAGACCTCAGAAGGATCATACATGACTTGGTTAACAGATACACCTCGAAAATGCTGGATGTTGCTGCCTGCCACTGCAGTGCTCATGTGAAATGACAGGAGAGCATCACTCTGCCCACTGCAGTCACGCAGGCGGCTCTCAGCACCATGCTGCTGCTTCCTGCACAAATAGCAGGGAAACAGCTTGGAGGGTGGTAACGTGTGATTGATGAAGAAGCTGAACAGTTCCAAATCTGGGGCCATAAAGCACAACTTCTCTCAAGCCACTAAAACTTCTGAAGACTTGGAATAATGCAAGTGTCAGCTAAGACACATCCTCCATAAATAGAAAAGCCTGTGAGGGGCATTTGTTAATTTCACTAGCAAGTCCTGCCAAACTAAAAATTTGCTGCCCATGCAGGTCATTTATTTACCAGCAACCAGGACTGCTAGCCAGCTAGCTTTGGGAAGAAGAGTTAGATGGGGATTCTGGGGCTGAAATCTTCCTGTTAAGGAGAAACTTTTGCATTTAAAGTGCATTACCTGATTTATTTACTTTCACAAAGTTTCACTTAGGGAATGCTTTAGATGAACTCAGCTTAACTGCTATATTTAATCCAAAAGCTCTATGGCAAATGTGAAAGGAAGGGCAGATAATGAAAAGATAAGATTGGTTGCAGTGCTAGAAGATAAGACTTTTGTGTAGTTGACTGCATTTTAATCTTAGTGCATGTTTTATTGGAGCTAGGACTGTTACTGAAAGCTTGTTTAACACAAACCTATTCCCCAGCTGAAAGATGCTCATTACATATTTTCCTTCACTGGATTTATACCTTCTTTGTTTACATATATGTGTAATTAGATTTTCAAGCTACAGTACCAGTATCTCTATCTGTGGCTTGTATTAGTGATGGCAAAAACACTGACTGCAAAAACCTAGCATATCTGAAAGAATTTTCCAAAAGAAGTCAGTGCATTTTACAAGGTGAGAAAAGTGAGGTAATGGCAGTATACTAAAGCAACATATGTAAGGTTCCCTTGCAAGCCAGCAAAAAAGCCAGGAAATAAGTTATCAAATACCAAGGTGTTAACCCCAGAGAACATAAGAAAGGAGATTCTCAGGCCTTTTAAATTTAAATGTGGTGGTTTCCTTTGTCCCAAACAGTTATCAGGCGCTACCATGTCCCTTCAGTGAAGTATAAGGGAAGTCTCAACTCCCTTTAGCACTAAGATGGCTCTGTAAGTCACACATATTCTCACATGCAGTACTGCAAAATGATGCTACAGACAAGGCTAATTACCGATAAGCTGACTGTGCCAGTGACTTGTATTACTGGGGGTGGTGTCATCGATTTACCTCAATAACACTGAGTGAAGAACAGAGACACGTTTTTGTCCTTTGGGCTCCCTTATGGATCTAGAACTCTTACTACGTGTCTTTTTTCTATTGTCTTCAGGAATAAATATCACCTTAAATTGAGCTGTGCATATACAGATTTAGTTCCTCCTCAGATCACAGAATAGAAAGTAATTCTGACTTAAAATACTGTATATGGTAGAGAGGTAGTCTATGTTGTCTTTGTTCACAGTGTGGTGAAGGTCACAGACAGTAGAAGTCAATACTAATGACCTGCAGTCCCTTAAGAGATGATCTGATTTCTGATATGAGAGTTTTAGGTCCTGCAGGAAGGCCAGCCCAAATAAGGAGTCATTTTCTGCCCTGGAAAGCCACATCTCCATCCTGTTGACAGATAGGACTGAGGATGACTCTTCTCTCTGTTATACTCTCCACTGAAGCTCATGAATCTTTTGTCTGTAAATACTGTTGTGCCTCAGCTGTGTTTTCTAGATTCTTTCTTACCCTTTGCCCTGTGAAATCAATAGGTCTCTGTACCTACTGTCAGTGAATTACAGAGCAAGGACTCCTGGATCTGTTCACAAATTCCTCATAAAGAGCAGCCCAGTTTCACAAAATCGTAGAATCATTTAGATTGGAAGAGATCGTCAAGTCCAACCATAAACCTTGGACTGCCAAGTCCACCACTAAACCACATTCCTAAGCACCACATCTACAGGTCTTTTATGTAACCTCAGAGATGGTGACTCAGTCACTCCCCTGGGCAGCCTGTTCCAGCACTTCACAACTCTTTCAGTGAAGAAATTTTTACTAATAACCAAATTAAACCTCCCCTGGCACAACTTGAGGGCATTTCCTCTTGTCCTTTCACTTGTTACTTTGGAGAAGGGACAGACACCAGCGTTGTTACAACCTCCTTTCAGGTAGCTGTAGAGTAATAAGGTCTCCCCTCAGCCTTCTTTCCTCCAGACTAAAGAATGCCAGTTCCCTCAGCTGCTCCACATAAAACATGTTCTCCAGACCCTTCACCAGCTTCGCCACTCTTCTTGGGACACACTCCAGCAAGTCTTTGCCCTTCCAACTGCATTATGTGTCTGAAAATGCAGAGGGCCTGAGCCTTTTCCTCTTCTTGGGGCACTCTTAAAGCCTTTCTCCTCTTAAAGTTCTCTGGCAGTAAATACGCTTGCCCAGCCTTTTTAAGAGGAATGGGTTGGTGTCTGGCAGCTCTATTTTGCCTTTTTTTTTCACAAATCTTTTAGAAGTGAGCATGACTGAGAGCTTACATTGCAGTCAAATTTAGATGCAGTTGGCCAATGTGGTTTTAAAAGCTGCTACAAAGCAGGGACTGAATACATGTCATTTTCTTTGAAATCCCAGCGAAGAGCTAAGGCATATCTAAAGTCCTGTGCTTTTGTATGCAAGCAAATGTGTGTGGTAGTTTCTCATTTTTCATGTCCAGCATAGAAATGTTTTAGCAGACTTTTGTACGTCTAAGCCAACATCACATTGGCTCTTAATATTTTCAAAGATCCTCTTTGGGAAAGAAATGGTGTATTTGCTGATGTTGAAAGAAGTGTTCAAACCACACCTTTGAGCTTATTCTTCATTTCAGATACGTGTTATTAGCTGGAATAAGACACCACTCCATAAATAGCTCAAGATTAAATTAAGAAATTCACAGTAATGCCTTCTTTTCCCAAAAAGGGGAAGGCGCACCTTCATTGAGTGGTTTTTTGAGCAGCAAATAAAAGCTAATTGTTGCATGGTTTTTAACTGGACCTCACTCTACAGCAGTAGCAGTGCCTTTAAAATACTTGATGTTCTTTGCTTTGCCATTAATTTCACCTGAGATTGTAAGCAAAATAAAAAAAGGAGCCTTCAGTGATAGATAGTTCCACTCAGTGGTCTAGCACCCATCGGACATTTCGCCTTTGTGTACATCAGATCACAAGGCATGAAGGTGATTCTTGGAACCTTGCAATGTAAGCACTCAATATATTAATTTCTAGAAGTGTAGATTCTTTCTGCTCCATTGACTATGGTGTGAAATTAGCTCTTAAAACTACACTTGCATGGCAGGTCACTCTGACAGAAGAGAATGTTCTCTTTGGCTATTTCTAAAACTTAACATTTCTTGGAGAGATGTTGAGAGTCACTAAGCATAATCAAATAAAATACAATTGCAAGAGTGTTGGGTTAAGCTATGTCCTGTGGTAAAGTAGCTTTTTATTCATAATAAGCCATTGCTTTTTATTCATATTAATTCATATCTCACACACAATAATGTTGAAATTACTGGGAGCTTTGTGAAACTTTGATTTATCTATTTACAACCATCTGTTGGCAATACTTGGAGTCCTTATGACTCAGTATGAAATGTGGTAACATTGACATGCAGTGAATAACTGCTTGATGCACCATCGTATCACAAGGAGTTACAGAGCAAATCATTGTATGGTTTGGTTGATATAGAAACTCAGGTACCCCTGAGACTCCTGTCAGTCAGAATTCCACTGGACATGATGATCTACAAAATTTTTGTAAAAGATAATCCAGTTCAGATGAGTTTACATTAGGTATGACAGCCATGAAGGGAAGTAGTATTCTTGAGGTCATGACAAAATACTGTCTCAGAACCATCTGTGCTCCTTCCTTCTCCCTTTTCTCCTTATTATTCCCACCGCATCTTGATTTTTCTCTCCATGTGCACAAATCCTTCAGCCAAAGTCTGTGGCCTACAGTGAGGAGGGAGGATGTGGGAAGGAAAATGCCTGAGAAAAAATAACTTGCAACAACTTGGTGTCTCAGGAATTACTAAAATACACTGAAGTTTCTACAGCGAGCTGCTGTGCAAGAATAAAGAGACTTGTAATAGAATATAGTGAACATCTTAATTAAAAAAATGGACAAAAGGGCACAATTAGTGAACTGCAGGCAGTGCAAATTTGGATTGCAATATTATTCATTAATTACCAGGAGTTTGTTAGCGTTTCTGTAAACAAGGCGTTTTAATTTAAGTCTAGCAGATGGTACATCTTGTAGTTCTCAGTAAGGCACTTGCCATTACCTCGAGCAACCAGGTCTGAAGACATTTGCAGCTAATATATGTGACTAGAGTTTGATTTTCATGCGAGAATTTTATGGGGCCCAGGCAAAGCAGCACCAGCACTACCAGAGAGATCCGTCTGAGGTCCTAAAAAGGGATCTGTGGGTAAAAGTGAGGTCAGAGTTGTAGGGAGAGGTAATACTGTCTTTGGAACAAATGGTTGTACCAGCAAGGGCCACCACAGCTGTGACACCCCTTCTGCAACCCTGCGGAGAGATTATTTGTCTCAGGTGTCACATTATCTGCCTGCAAAAGAGATCACACAGCATGAAGAGGGGCAGGGAGGGGGCAGCGAAACCAAACAAACTATGCAGTAATATCTGCTTAGATCAATGCATTTAATAGAAGATAACATTATTTTCTGTAAATCCTTAGACCACCGCATCAGCACTGTTACTGCCACAGTATGGAATTTAGGATAGAGATACTCAAAGGCAATCGACTCACATTTTAAAAGTGTCTCAATAGTACCATTCTTCTGCGAATTCTCTGTTGTTTTCAAGATACAACGTAGACCACATCTGACAAATATAAGTGATTCATGACCATGGAATCTTAAAAAGAGAAGGTTTAGATGCTTTGACTTAGCTTTTTTTTTTTTTAGCTTCTGTCATGCTGTTGGGGTGCTTCATTTTCTGATTATTTAGATGCTACACTGTCTAAGTAGCTGCGCTTAAACGTGCACACTGATTTGGTGACCCTGTAAATTCTCTCTTTCTCTGGCTCTCTACTCTTCTGGGAGAGCTGATGTGCCAAGGTCTGACTGCAGGTCCCAGTGTTGCTTGATGTACTGTAGATTTCTCTGAGTCCACAGCAGAGTTCAGGTCTCCTTGAAGTGATGGACATCAAAGAGAGAAGTGAGCAGTCCCAAGCTCCCTCCAGCCCACTGTGGGATCACTAGAGGACCAAGAGCACCCAGATGCCCACAGGGTGCCACCTACATTGCTCACGAGAAGGCCATTGCCAGAGCTGTGATCTGCCCTCACAGCAATACCAGGCACCAGAACAGATTAACTCTGCAGAAGAATCACTGTATTCCAACATGGGATATCTTCACTTCTGTTGAGTTGCATCCCATGAGTGGATCTATGGTACATGTATAAGGTAGGAACATTCAAAGGCTGTTTGAGGCACAGGGAAAAAAACCAAAAATCCCCCCAAAACTCATTTCCCAGCACTTCTTCTAGGGCGGTTAGGTGAGGGCTAGGAAGGGGCCCTGCACATGCGTACCTTGGTCCTTTGCTGGTCGTTCCCTATGATCGACTCTCTTGGTTTCCAAGCCTGTCAGCTTTCCCACAGCGAGAAAGAAGCTGTGCACCTCCTCTGCCGGCTCTTCCTACAAGCCATGGCTAGGAAGTGTTTTAGCCAGTAGATGGCATCAGCAGTATAGACAGGCTCCAGGCAACCTGGCACAGCCTCTTCAGACTCCGTTCTGCTGAGAACTTGATGTGCTACTCGGGTTGACTGGGTTAACCCCAGACTCCACTAAGACTGAGCCGCCTCCACAACCTATGGACAAGTGTCTAGCAGCTACTCTGTCTGCATGTTGCACAGTGGGATTTTCCGATCCAAGCTCGGGATACTGCTTGACTGTGCCATGTTCAACGTGACCTCTGGTGGCACATGGGTTTCACTCCAGGTGTTTTGGGATGGTCACAGCATCTGAAACATCAGCTTGTAAATTTGACGGGGCTGTGGGCAGATATGCCATGGACTTGAGGAACAACTAAACAAAGAAGAACAAGGCTAATGAGCTGATAGATCCAACACAGTCTTTTGTGGTCCAGACAGCACTTCTGAGGCTGGTCTCATTTCAGAATGAGGAATGGTATACTACTAGCTCACACTAACTGTGGTTGCCCCACTCCTGCCGTGAGAAAAGCTACCTGGCTGGACAGTTTTTTCTTCCCCCAGCAGCCTTCTTATTCCATGGTGGACATCAGGGCTCCTGCTGCTCATATTGTCAGAGCTGGCACTAACTGCAAAGTTAATGTTGGTTTGCTCATCTTTAACTTTCAGTGTTTTTACATCTACTCAAACAAGCAAAAGATGCAGAAATATCTTAGTCTTTCTTATCCATTTTTTTAAAAAATAAGTAATTCCTATCTCCTGATCACTGTCATGGGTTGTTGCTCTTAGTATTTTATTGTGCACCCGGAAACTTAGACCATACACCAGCACCTCACTGCACTATGTTCTGTTCCATACAGAGGAAAACTGTCTCTGCACAAGTGGGTTTGCAGCATGTACTTAGAAAGCAGGATGCGGAAACAAGACCATAGGGAAGCAGTGGTGCTGCTTATGCTGCCAGCACCTGCTGGAGAATATAAGGCTTCATGAACTCATGGGCTGACCATGCCAGCTCCTTTCAAGAGCATGCACATTTTTGCACTGAAATAGTCTGGGTACTGATTTGGATGGCTTCCTAGGCACCCACTGTAATCACCAAGGGTAGAGACTGGTGCTTTGGATTGCCTTCTACGGGAGCTTGCCTCAGTGTTTCCTAGAGGGGTAGAGGCCGAGTCAGCCATGTCAGGTACTTAATGAAGGCATTATTTATATATGAAAGAGTTATATTAGATTGGATTACAAGCTTAGTGACCATTAGAAGGAAAGTATAGATAATCTTCCTGCATGCTGCTCCACAATGGATTTTGTCCCACATTAGTAAAATAGCACTAGGGACAAATTTGATCCATGACTTGTACGAGGTGGTGGGGTGGAAGAAAGAGGATAGTTTAACGTCCTCTAGAAAATAACCAAGCCAAATTCTTTGTGAAACAGGTTGTGCTTTGGCAAAAGTCTTGATTGAGATCTGAGTTAATTAAATCAATGAATTAGAATTTCCTGAATGCATGAATATTTTCTAGACTAGCGAACTTTGCAATAGCACTAAGTGTACTGGTGCACTTATGTATAAATTTTGGATCTTTTTGTATTTGATTTCTGGTTTGAGTCTCTTGGGTATACTCCGTGTTTAAAGCTGCACACTTACAAGCTCAAGAAAATTCTTAAAATTAAACCTGAAATTCTTATTTGCTGTCAATCTACCAAAGTAAATGAGAGTGACGCAAGTACCATATTAAACCAGAGCAGTGAATTTACCTTGAGGGGCATACATGCCAGAGTGAATGAGTGCATCATGTTCTCCACCCCAGAATGAATACTTTACCCATCTGTCTTCTCTGTCATTTGGCTTTCTTTACTGTGAGGAAGTTCTTGGTGTCCTCTCATAGTTTTGAATACTATCCTAAAAACAGGTGTTGATTGGCCAAAAATAGGAACGAAGGCAGGTATGAGGAATGACAGGGAAGCCAGTAGCTGAGAAGCTTTGTTTCAAGCAGCTGTCTGAATGAAATTGGTGGTAGCCAAGACACAGTGGTCTGGAGACAGGTTCAAGAAGAAGACAACCTGGAGTGCTGTGCATCTACACAACCCCTAGCAGCAATCACATTGTGCTCAGCTCAGACAACTCTTTTTCTAAGTTGTATATTTCTGAGTGAATACTTTATAAGACAAGCCAGATGTCCCCAGTTGAGGTTTTTCTTTGAATTATGATGTTGCCACTTCCTTAAATAGGATTTTTTTTTTTTTTTTATCTGTGAGGGTTTTTTGATTGCAAAGTAAACAAGTTAAGCTAACATCCAGGATGAAATCAGCAGCATTTGGGACCACAAGCCTAGTGGTTTAAGGTTGCAGCAAATGCACACCATTATAGCCTTTTACTGTAATTTTTTCCCTTCCAAAAGTATGTTAGGCTTCATGCCAGCCAATTTTCACTGTGGTTTTTATGTCTCCAGGAGACTTTCAGAGATCTGAGGATCTAAACCAGCTTGTACATTTCTTCTTTGGTGTTTCTTAACTCACATACTGTCACATTCCAAGTCCCCTTTCACTGTCGGTGTTGCCCAAGCATCTCAGAGCCTCCCAAATCACCATATACCTTAAATCACACAGCATAGTTTATCAGTTTTCTCTTTACTTTCAGAACTTTTGGGTTGCAGCTCTTTTGTGTCTTTCACCCTTCCTACGCTGCTAGGATGTCTAGAAACATGCTTTATTTCCTCTTCCTGAAAATTGAGGTTCTCATCTACTTGCATACCTACAGAACCTGCAAAGGACATGGTGAAATTCTTGGTAAACTCACAGGCATTGGTAATATTGCTTTATTGCTGCTTCGAAAGTCACAGGTTTAAGTATTCGCTGTTGTCTGAAAGTCCCTTAGCATGACTGTCAGCTGAGATAACGGCTGAAAAAGCCTTGTGCAAGGGATATGAAGCTCATATTCATGTTGTTTCATATTCTTTCACACTGTTAAAGTGTTCCATAAGTGCAAATTATATCAGAAATTGTACTGCACCATGGAAATAAATTTTAGATTCGAACTTTAGTGGTAATCCCTTGTTTCTAAGACAAACTTTGGTTTTGCCGCTTGGAGTTTCTAGATTTGCTTCACTTCCATGTCATTGTTTGACACTAGAGAATTATGATTTCATATTACGTCTCCTAAACCATGTGGTATCCAAGATGCTTTGGGTAGTAACCCCACAGGCTCCTTGAACAGCAGGTCTGAAGTCACAAGAGGTTTTTGTGTGTTACTGAAACTTCTTCCATGTGGGGCATCTGTGGAGCATGATGTCAGGTTCATTCAACTGCTGTTTAAGAAGAACACCAAAAGGTGATAGTGCATGGTATTACCTTTTTCTGTAAGTCACAAAAATGCACTGAAAACAAGGGCAGTCTCTCAGTTGTAATATGACTGGGACTGCTGCAATGCTGGAGAAATGTGGGTGTTATCTGTGCTATTATTATACCTTTACAGATGGCCCAGAAGTGAAACAACTTGCCCAGAGCCATCCAGTGAATGAGGCATTGGCACTAATCAAAGAAACAACACTGATTTCAGCCCTTTAATTTTAACTATATATGAAGTGATAATAGTCTTTATATCTAAGAAAACGTTAAACAGTTAGGGAAATGCTGAGAAATGCAGCACCTGGTATTGCCCAGGAATGCCTTTCATCTCAGTGTGCTGTTAATCTGCAGCATTTAATGACCAGTTTGATGCTATCATAAAAAGTAATCTCTTACTTTCTATGCATTTTTAAAGAAACACTTCCCCTTGTGCATTTGTGTCACCTTTAAACAGTGGGTCTACAAAAGACTAAATGACAGGTTTTTTTGTTTTTTGGGGTTTTTTTGCTAATAAACTTGTTAACTGTTGTGCTATGAATCTGATTTTGTATAAACTTCTTTCTCCAGTGAAATGACTCCCCTCTCCTTCTACTTAGGGCACTCAATAATTAAAGCGTGCCTACATTAAGAAAAACATCTTTACTGTGTGTGGAGAAGACAAGTGGTTTTATGATATAGTGGCTTGACAGAGTAAATACTTGTTTGTCTCCAGTATGATGATCTGTAATATAAAATGATTGCCCTGTCTGCACTAGGGGTTTGACAGGTGCAAGTTAAAATGTGTTTCATAACAAAGATGCAGATCATTGACAAAAGCATAAATGCCTCCCTGGAGAAGCTGCTATGCAGCAGAGTGTACTGGGGGTGGTGTTGGTGGGGGAGTAAGTTGGCTTCCTGCTGGAAATTGCCAGGTGAAGGCTGTGGGCATTTTGATGTGTACAGCTTGTTAATTTATTCTATATGCACTGGGTCCCTGGATAGAAACAATCACAGAAAAAACCTTACCTCCATAATCTCTGCCTAATTATCTGTGTGCCTTTTCAAGCAAGCAGCTTTTATCTGGGAATTTGCTCTACCTCAGTGGTCATTCAATTCTTTATTGCTTGTCACAGTACTCTTGCCCCTCCCCAACCACCAAAACTCCCAGATCCCCAAAAGCTCTATATTCCACTGCCTAACGTCTGAAGAACTAAGGAGGAGGAGCCTCAAAAGCATGTATATTTCTGCATCAGCTACTGACTGCTGATCAAATAATCCTGAAAATCTGAAAAATTTAGAAGACAGTCATATTCCATGTCTGTAAAGTGGCAAGTGAGAGGGAGGTAATCAGGATGGTAGATGCCCTGTATGTAGTTGTAATATGCAAAACTAATGAATTAGATAAACCCTGAAAACACAGGGGTAAAGAAGAGTGAGAGGATTTCAAGTAAAGCTGAAAAGAAATTGCTTAAAATTTGAAATATTTTATACTGCAATAATAGTGTATTCCCCTTTTGACATCGTCAGACTTTCTGCCTGGCTACCTGATACGAAATTCCAGAATGGGTAAATTAGAAGGAATTCTAAGAACTGTTTTATCTAAAATAATAAGTACTTAGGATTAAGATAGGGGTTTTGCATAACTAGATTTTACACTATCTTGCTGCTCAGGTGGAATATGGATTATCATTTTCCAAGTGCTACCTCATACTTCCAACATATAAATTGCCATGAATGATGTGAATGTTCTCAGTAGACTTTGCTTGTTCCACACTTTGCATTTTGGCCTTTTTGAGCAGCAGAGTGATGCTCTTTGCCAGGCAAGGTTGCTTCAGACAATGAACTGTTAAGGCTGACTATGTTTTCAGGTGGAGTTTTCTGACCTGACAAGAACAAGTAGGCAAATATGTCTGCCTTCAAAACATGAATACTATAAAAGACTGCAAGGTGTGGGTGGCCATGGGGTACAATGCTGAAAAAACTGCAGTATTACATCTGGCAACCTGTGATCCCTTTCACAGTAGTAATTTCAGTGTTGTTTCCTTGCTATGTAAATTAATGTCTGTACATCAGCAGCATGGTAGTGAATGGAGTTTAATTACTTCATTGTCCCAAGTTGAAATATAGCTCTGAAAATATAGGCTAGGACACGAAAGCTGACTGAAGACATACTGCACACAAGAAACAGTAAATTATATTGAACTCCAAAATTATTTGTCTTGAAATATAGTGACCTGAAGACACATGGGGGTTTTTTCATCCTTCAGATTGAGAATATGTTTTACCATAGTTAGTACAGATCACCTGAATTTAACCCAAAATAACATAAATTCCTGGCAGTGACAGTGGGAATTTAAGATTCCAGAAGACATGAAAAAAAAAAAAAACCAACAGCCAAACAACCTGAAAAACTTCTTAAAGTCTTCCACTATTATTTTTTTACTTGTTGTCAAAGTCTTGAAGAGCAATTCTTACTTCATTTTATTTTAAATAGTTTTGAAATGTTCAGTTTAATTGCTAATTTGTGATATTATTTATGATAATAAACACCTGACCAAAAATATGGGGGCATGTGGTAGTTTCTATCTGCTAATCTCTTTTTTGAACTTTCACTAAATTACCGTTTTCCTGTCTCTGGAGAAAATGACTGTGAATTATGATGACATCTCTTGGCAAATACTGTCTTCAGAATCATGTAGCTGCCAAAATATGTGATGAAGTCAAATGGCCTCAAGGGAAGAAAATGTCATTCATTTCTCATCATGACGAGTGATATACCTCTGTGAGATAGTCTAACAGATTAAAGTTTATTGTAAGAATCAAGAAACTTACTTTAATGATTGAACTTCCTCACTTCACAGTCTACCAGCTGTGTCCTTCTTCCTTGCTCTGCTCTTCCCCCAAGACAGTTTCCCTGGTTCTGTCACTGTGACATTTCTACCTGAGATCCAAACAGACAGCAAAACACTCTGCCATTTCCTTGTGGACACTGATGCTGACTGTATTTAGAAAAGGGCAATGGTTAGAGTCGGGCAGGATACCTCTGTCATGCACCATATACTGTGTCACCCACTGGGTACTGATCTAAGAGCTGATCCTGTCTGGAGAAAGGAATCAAGTTATGCTACTCTGGAAGTTGCTCCTAGTGCTGCTCTTCTTGGATTCAACAGTAGGAATAGTGAAAAATCTGGTGTGAGGTTGTTGCCAGTATAAAATCACAGTGCTGATCCAGTGTTGCTTTCTTGTTTGTTTGTGAGATTCACTAAGATCCTGGGTAAAAGCTGATTCAAGTTGCTGGGTACATTGTTCAAAAACATCTGTGTACTTCAAAATACCTGGGCTTTTTAGTAAGGAAAAACAGAAAGATATGGAAATTTTGCCTTGAAGGAGAGTGATTGAATGCAGATTTCCCCTTAGAGCAGAACTACCCCCAAAAGTAGGGGAAGGGCAGCTTTGCCTTTGTTTGACCACGTCTTGAAAGCGTCCCTGGTGAGTCCATCCAGGGCTGCATCATCATCTACACCTTCCAACAGGTTTCCTTTTGTCTGGCCGGAACCTCCCAAGGTGCAATCCATGTCCATTGCCCCTTGTTATACCACTGCAACTGAGGGAAAGTTTTCTTTGTAATTCCATTCAAATACTTGTAAGCTGCTACTACAGCATCCCAGTCTTGTCTTTTCCTGACCAAACAAGCCCAGATCCCTTACCCTCTTTTCTGGGTTATACTGTAGACCCCTGACCACCTTGATAAAATTAAACTTTTCAGGACTGAGAGGTCGAAAGCAGAACTAAAAGACTAGACAGTTTTTAGAATTTTGTCCATAGCTGTGTGCTGTCGGTAACTGTTTTGTGTATGTTGGTTAGTTTTGTTTTCCCAAGTGGAAGACAGGAAAAAGAAGGAAGTGCAAAGTCTGAGATGCTGTTATAGAAAATGGATATTTCTGCTATGCAAGGATGAAAGATGATTGCATGAACAGTGATGAAGATGTGTGCTCCTTGGTGAAATGTCTGCTGTGTATGCTGTGCTGTCAGTTAAGCTGGGTGGAATTGTTGATTTTGCTTCAAACACCTCATTGTCCACCAGCATTTCCCAGTGGGGCTGTATGTCAGTTCAGAGAGGTTGCAGGAATTTTACAGGATTGTTAATGGCAATACCAATGTTGTGGTATACAGGGATGCTCTGTTTCTGTGCTGCCTGTGGTATTCCCTGCTGATGTGCCTTGATCTGTCTCAGCTCCTTACACACTGAAGCTATCGATTGGAAAGGAAATAAAGTTTAAAAAATTCCCATTAATATCTTTCTTTGTGTTCTTGCAAACCAGTTGGATAATAGCAATAAATAGCATCATTCTTGTCATGTCTGGAAGATCACTCTCATGCTTGTGTACCAAAGGAGGAACAGAAGTTTATCATCCCCATGCTCTAATACTTCAAGCAACTGGGATGTGTGCCTCAGCTCTTCAAGCAGGAGCAACCTGATGCCTCTGCTGAGAACAGAGAGTCTGAGTTCAGGCTCCAGACATACTGCAAGTGTAAAATGAAATTTATAACAGCAACAAACCAGGAGAGGTGCAAGGATGGACCTGCAGGCATCAGCTTGTTTATAGTAAAGCTAGCTTTAGAAATTATATTCCCAATACTCTTCTACCCTGTCTTCTTGATTAAGTTCCTTTACATAAATATAGAGGTGTATTTGTTGTTTACATAATCACACAATGCTCAGCAGGATTATACAGCAGAAAATTTTGCCTGAAGAAGGGGTTAACTGACAAAACCATATTCATTCAACTTAATGGTTTAATGCCTGCAAAAATGCCTTGAGGTCCTCCAGTGATGTCCATATCAGTGCAATATATTATCATTAACTACATTCTTATGAGCACTGTAATATAGAATAAAGCTGAGCACAAACTGCTGATGACAGCTTACAGCATCTGCTTGTTTGTTCCCATCTCAAGCAGCACTTTCATGGTCACTTCTATGGTCAGTTTGTTCTTATATCCACCACTTCGGCAGCAGACCAACAAAGCTACAATAAACTTGAATTATGCATCTAAGTGCTGGGTCTTCTCTCCACAGTTACTTGGTAGGTGTCAATTACTGCAGTAGCATAGATTCAGCAACCTGTTCAAGACTACATGTGTCTTGATGTGTTTCTGAGCTTACATATGCCTGAGCTACCAGCATTTTTCACTACAGGTAGGTATGAGTGCAAGCATCTGCATGAAGTAAAGGAAGGCTGTAAATCTGTATTTTACCACACAGAAATGTAGATTTCCTTTTGCAGTACTTTGCATTGCTGCATCCTCAATTTGATACAAAGCATGTTTGGATCATTCTGATTTCAGAAATATAGCTGGCTGGCTGGATGCAAGGAGCCAACCCAAGGGCAAACAAACCCTGGACATCTGGCAAATGCAGAGGCAACTTGATCCATATGGATCTTTCTTGTATGAAATCCTGGCAACAGCTATTTGAACAAGTGTGAGCCGATTCACCTGCAAAGCATTGTGGAGTTGGTA
Source organism: Bucorvus abyssinicus (assembly GCA_009769605.1). NCBI lineage: Eukaryota > Metazoa > Chordata > Aves > Bucerotiformes > Bucorvidae > Bucorvus > Bucorvus abyssinicus. The sequence goes on along the minus strand of CM020063.1, from coordinate 68,130,882 downwards.
GCAGTTTCAGCCCTCTTGAGTGATGACTACAGCTGCTGGCTGCATTGGAGAGTGCTCATCCATGTGAGAAGCCTTGTTTCGTAATGAAAACACTACAAAGCAGTGCTTGTGACCAGCAAGGAATGGAGTAGGTAAGAGGCAGAGACTTGAGCATTTGGCATTGGTTGTGGTGAGAGGAGTAGCAATGGCTGTGAGAAGGGGAACCAGCGGAGGAGAGCGAGTCAGCTCCAGCTGAGGTGCAAAAGATGGCATGGATGAGGATCAGCTTCAGAAAAGCAGAGGAATCCTCTGCCATGAAAACAGAGAAGGTGACTGTCATGGAGCACTCTGCTTGCAAACTAAGTATCAATAGCAGAGAGGTAACAAACCTACCTGTTGTAGCTCTCTCACAGGAAGGTACGCAAAATGGGGTGGGGGTTGTCTGTGTAGACAGAGTTAACAGCAGGTATTCAAGACAAGGGTTTGACCTAGCCCTACTGCTGAAAAGCCTCTACCTTTATTATGCAAGATAAAAATCTTCTGGAGGAAGACGTGGAAACTGCAAGAAGCAGGTGGCTGGTCTAAGGAGTAAATGATAAAGACAAGAGAAACAAAATGGTGGGGATGGGGAGTGTGTGGGGATGTTAACGTATGCAAGGCCTGTGATACATCCTGACTTAATAGCCTGACAGAGGCACTGAAACAGGCTTCCCCAAGGCAAGGATGCCTTGGGGTGCAGAACACATGCAAGGGTGGGAGGAGACTCTGTGAAGGGCTTGCTGCAGTCTGTTCAAAGTCCCACAGGGTGCCATTCCAGTTGTAGGAAATTTACTATTAACATAAGCTATGGAAAAAATGAGTGTTTGCAAAGACTGAGAGGTGGCCTGAGGCACTGCATGGTACCCAAAATGGTCTTCACTCTGCCCGCTTCACCCTCTCAAAATGGGACTTATTTCATCATTGCTGTTGTCCTTTTAAGATGTAAGAATCTTACCTTAACAGATTAGTAAAGTTGTGTACAAAGAGACAAAGTGAAGCTCAAGAAAAAGAAGTATGGAGTGATCCCTTTCCAAGTGTTACAGCTGTAAAGAGAGATTTCTGACATTTCAGAGATGTGTACAGAGATTTCACAGATCTATTCTGAAGATTTATATGTTTAGTGTTTTACTGGTTTTCACATTCAGAAATGACAAAAACCCCTCTGTGTTCCTGCACAAATCTTCTGTAAGAACTGTGCGAATTAAGATTTTCAGGCATGGCTGCTGAAAGCAGTGTCTCAGCTGCTGGGTGTCCCCTTGATACTTTGAAAGGAATGGTGTTTCAATACTCTGTACTCACCCTTACCGCATCCACCCAAGAGAGGTATAAGATACCCCAGCTTGAGCACCCCAAATCATCCTGGTTACAAATGCTGCCCATAGGCACTGGGAAACAAACAAACAAGAGCTTCTCACTTTTCAGCTCACTTTTCAGAATAATCCTGTGAGCCTTGCAGCAGGTCCAAGGCTGATAGCTTGGAGAGGGCTGTGTGACTTGCTGCGCACAGAGGCAGGCCATGTGCGCGCCTCTGCTGGTGAGGTCACCTCGCCCGTTTGCTTCAATTTGCAACTCGGGGCCACAGCCTTCCTAACATAGCAGCAAGTGGCTGGGCATGGGCTGCTTACCCTGCTGCTCAGCCAGAGCTGAGAGGCAGTTTATAGCTAGCTTCACCAGTCTGTGCTATTGCACAACACAGAGACTCCCCTAGGTTGCCTATAAAGCAGGGTTTTTTTAGTAATAGAAAAGCAATTTCCGCAGAAGCAAATGGCCTGAAAATGTTCCCAGAATACTTGGAGTTGGCCGGGTGTTTTATCCGCATGGCAAGTTAAGTGTCTGCTTTCTGGATTTACTTTTTAATTGAAACAAGCAGGGTAGGGTAGAAGGACAGAAAAGAGAAGCCAGTAGGTTGCCTTGCTTTTGGAATGCTCTGTTTGGCCAAGTGGAACTGCCCCACACAGACAGCTTGCTGCTGCCAGTTGGCATTATTCTTGATGTTGTGTTGTCATGTTGTTCCTTGACAAAGTCGTTCTTGATGCTTTTTTCCCCCTTATTGTACCCATTTCTCTGTCTCCCCTTTACTCAGAGGTCCTGGTATTTTTCAGGCACTCCACTCCCCATCCTCATTATTTTCTCTTGCACAGCAAGCTTACATTTTCACTGAGTGACTTTTCTTGGTAATATTGAAGCTGTCAAGAGCAGTATAAATTACTCTTACCCACATTCTCAGGTGAATTAGGGGAGGGCAGTGAAGGTGCATTTTTTCTTGGTGGTTACTAGAGGAAAATCTCTCTTGTGAAAGGGGCTTTTGGGCTCTAAACTGTTTCAGACCTGTACTTCATGAACTTCTGCTTTCAGATGTTGTTATATGCTAAAGCTTACCAAAAATAAATTTGCTGGAGAGAAATGTTTTCCAGCAACAGTTAAGCCTGCTATTCTTCTTGAATTTCTCAATTGAAAAGCCTGTCATCACAATAGCTGGTGTAATTGCCAGCTTATAGTACTGACATGGCCCAGAGCAAATTCAGTGGTGGCACTGAGCATTCAGAGCCTTTTCAGCAAGACAAGACCTTCTGATTTCATCTCCTCCAACACCCCACAATAAATTCCTTCTGTTAACTGATGTTTTGGACAGTTGAATGACAGTAAAAGATTTTTTGTTGAACCACAGTCCAGATAAGTATGGGCTGCATCTGAATTGTCAAATTATGGCTTTTTGTTAAAGGAAAAGGCTTGAAATACTTACATCTCTGCCATACTTAGTACAATGCATGTGAAATAATTTCTGTTAGAAAGACTGACATTCGTACTTTACAAAGCAGTCAGTAATTAGATCTGAGTGATATTTCCAATGTGCCCTTTAATGATGGTTGCCATCCCAACACGCCACTTCTGGACATTAACAGAATCATTTGCCAGAAGCACAAATACTGGCTTTTGAGTTGAGAATGTGTGTTCATGTGGCTCCCTCTTCCCCATTGCCCCCCAGAGTGGCTTGTAATCATTAAACACTTAAATCCTTATCGAAATAGATGAAAACTGGGGAATTGTCTCCCTTGAGTGCAGTATTTGAAGTGCATAGGCTTGCTAGCTGTAGTGCTTTTCAGGGTATCTCAGATGCCGTCACCCTCTATCCACTGTTTCATGTCAGGTATAGTCTGCAGCTGGGTTGGTGCTGTTTCCTATTTCACTTTTCCTCCCACTGAAAATGACTCAGGGACCCCCCCTGCCCGTGGCCCACAGCTCTACAAATGATAGGGACTTTTTACTTACTCACACAAATGAATTACTGTGAGAAAACAGGAACAGCCCGAGGTGAAGAGATCTCCCTTTGGCATCCTTATGTCACAGATGAGTGTCTCAGGGAAAGAAGGGCCTGAATTTGGCTGTGCCTAAGTATGAAGTCAGTGATGCTGATGACCCTGTATGCAGCAAACCAGACAGTTAATTGCACTGGTCCCTTCATACATTAGTTTCTGACCTGGTAACGTTCCCAGTTTGCAGTGCAAAGGCTGGTGGAGGGATTTAGGTTCAGCCAAGCTTTCTTATGATGTGCAATACATTGAAGTTCTGCAATATGTCTTCCCAGGATGATGAAAGCATATTTTTTAAATAAAAGCAATTTTCTCAAGTGTAAGAGGTGGAAAATCACTAACAAAGTTATTGTCTAGAGAAATAACAGTGCAAAAATATGTTCAGCATAGTAAAAAATTCTCCTGCTCCTCTCAGATGACTCAAAATTGCTGAGAAGACCACGGTATACTGAACACACATCACTAGGAAAATGTCAACGAGCAAAGTTAGCTGTGTGTTACAAATGAAGCAGTAATTAAGAGCACATATCCTGCACTCGCTGGCTGTTCCATCTTCTGTGATTTTAACTGTCTATGGTTGCAGTTGCTAGCATTAAATTTAATAAGTTATTTCTGTCACAGACAATCTCAGCTGGTAAAGAAATTCAAAACAGAGTCAGTTGTGAAAGGGGATAAAATCTTCAAAGGCAGCTCCAGGGCATAGAGATTCTGAGCTAGAAATACAGTGAAAATCAGAGTATTTTCTTGTGGACTGCCTTAGCTTCATCAGTGGGGCTCACATACTTAACCTTATGGGTTGTCAAAGTAATAGTCTGTGTGAAAGCATTGTTCAAAACTTTTGAAATCCATGGCACAAGCATGGTGGCGTGCCTCCGCTTCTCTGTTTCAATCCCTTGAGTATTGTTCTGAAAGGAGAAGTGACATCATCATTACCAGTTTAATGAAAATCAACTGAGATTGGAAAATTCTACGTGCTTACCTGCAGGTATAGACCTGATTTCATGCGTGCCAGTTGGATATTTACTAACCACAAGAGGCCCTCTGAAGATGACACTGTCTTCAGAAATCTTTACAGTCCTCTGAGGTACAATCTGAACACTTTTTTCATAACTTGCCAAGAATTATCCTCTCTTAGTGTCTTCAGCATCTTTTTGTGTTTAGTGTCCATCATCACCCAGCATTCTCGTGGCCTTGTTTGTTCTCTCAGACAGGAAACACTTTCCTTCCATTCTTTATCAGACAAAGGGGGGAAAAAAAAAATAGTTTCTAGCATGCTCCAGTGATCTGGAGAATCACTGTGGTTTGAAAGCAGAATCATCTTGGAGAGTGGACAGTTTGCATTCAGTTTCTCTTTCTCCTACTGTTTTCTAAGCTCTGATCCATACAGAGCTCACAAGCTGAGTTTCAGCAGGGACAACTTCTGTAAAGTCCCACGCGTTGGAGTGCTGCAATGCTGGGATGCAATTCTTCATGTGGCTCCAGATGAAGTTGTTCCTGCAGCTATCAGGCCTTGAACGTGACAGTTATGCCCTCTTCCCCTTTAGACATGGCAAGAAAGATCTGGATTTTCAAATTTCCTAGTGCAATTTTAATTGCACTTCTTTATGACACTCCATCTGGGAGTGTCATAGAGAAAGCTGCCAGGTGGTGAGAGCTCTGGGGAAGTTGGTCCTGCATGCAGCAGGGTGAAGGATCATACCACATCAGGGCACAATACATTCTCATTCGAGAAATGAATTGGTGATGGTGTGTGCTCGGCAAGGGCTGGATGAGCTTTTAGAAGTGCCTCTGGTCTGTATTCCAGTTTCTTGCTCTGAGTACAGCATTTACTGTGCAACCCACCACAACCTAGAAATTACTTCTGATCTCTTCAAAAGTTTTACTTAAGGATGTGCACATGTGTGCTTGAAAATTAACTGGTGCAATCCGCTTAACTGTTCCAGTTGGCATTCTGACTCTGCAGTGCAAACTAAAAGCAACATACTTCTTTGTGTTGTTTTTTTTATTCTAGAAGTTTTTTGTATTTTGGGTTACAAGAATGTGCCTGAGATTTTGAGACCTCTTGCTAACATCTGCTACAAATGTATTTTTATTGGCTAAAGCATTCAGTCAGTGAGTATACAGCTGTACATTCAGACTTAAGAAGCTTGTGATAACTTAAGACACAGAAAATTTGCACAGTAGTGTCTGCCACTGGAGTAAGGATTAATTTTTGCTATGCATTTATTACCAGTCTCTCCTGAAAATTCTGTTTATCATTATCTCTTTATCATAAAACTGCACTCAGCACTTAAAATGCCTCTGAAACATCATATGCCAGACTTCCCACAACATAAAACCTGTCCTTAAACTCTCTGCAAGAACAAATGCAACAGAGGTTTCCAAGTTTGGGAAGTGGAGGTGGCTTTGGCAAGCTATTTAAGAATATCCCTATTTTCAATCATGCGCTTCCTTGGAATCTTTGCATCTCACAGACATCTGCCACAGGGAGAGGGAGGTTCAGCTGAGTGAAACCCAGAAGCAGACTAACACCATGCCTCTGAGAAACACCTTGGAGAAGACTGGGTAGAGTGGAAAGGTAAAGGGCAGTACTAAGGGGAGCAAATCTGGAACTGTGCTGGACCTTCACTGGCTCTTCCTCAGCTAATCAGCAGAAGCTGCCTGCCTAGGAGCAAAGACCTTTAGCAAGGACGGAGAGACCCTGCTGCTTTCCCAGAGAGGGAGCAGATGAGAGAGAACAGGGACAAAATGAATGCAGAAATCGAGGAGGGCTGGCACCCCTGTGGCATGTTTTTTTTTGTAGATGGAGTGCAGCACCAGTGGCCAAGGAAGCAAAGGGTGCAGCTGCTATGTTGAAACTACCAGAGCATAGGACACACTGCTTCCTTCCAGTGCTGGAGGTGTCTGTGCTGCCTTCCAGCGTTATTGCTTCTGGTGAAGCAGACATTTGAGCACAGAAACCTCCACGCCACTAAAATAGTTATGTCCGTGGTCAGAGGTCATTGTGCCTTGGAGAGGTCTAATTTCCAGCCCAAGAATAGAGAGCAGTTTGGGTGCATGGCAAAAACAAGGTTGAGACTTGCTTTCACAGCACATTCTCTCAGTGGCATGGATTATCCCCACAATCAGTTAATAGTAACCTACAAGGCCCCAAAACAAGAAGAGTTATATAGTGACCGGGAGAGCTTTTGCAAACTGGTGTCAGCATGTTTTATCCTCACCCATTTAAGGGTTTTGTCAAATGGAGGCAGTTAGATTTAGAGGTAAAGGAAGTTAATGAGAAAAGTTAAACAGTGTCACAATGCCCTGCTTTCAAGCTTCAGATTAACTCTTGGTCTTAACTCCATGTTCTTCAAGGCTTGGTTTTGGGGTGTTTGTTTGTTTGTTTATTTGTTTGTTTAATCTAGTTGCTGCATGTCCTAAATACTGCAGTCAGGTGTTTGTAAAGAAAGAGGTATTTTTCTGTTACCAGAACTTCAGGCATAATCACTCTGAGGCCAGCACTGTTCCAAATTCAGGAGAGTCAGCAAGCAGGAATGTCATCTGCACAGTCATAGTCAAATGCTGAAAAATTCATATCCTTTTATCACTGCAATGTATCTGCCTCTCTTTATCTTTTCTGAGACTTGGCAGATGGAATATGTATTATTTATATACTTATTTTATTTTTACAATGCATGACTTTATCATCACTTTTTCCAGGTTAGCCTTGCTGTATGTCACCTGAGCAACAAAGTAGGATACTTCTCATTTCGGGCTCTTGAAGGTTGGCTTTCTCTATACACTGCATTACAGAATGTTAGGAGGTGGAAGGGACCTCTGGGGATCATCTAGTCCAACCCCCCTGCTAAAGCAGATTCACCTAGAACAGGTTGTCCAGGATCATGTCCAGGTGGGTTTTGAATATCTCCAGAGAAGGAGACTCAACAACCTCTCTGAGCAGCCAAACTGAAGAATTTTCTCCTCATGTTCAGGCAGAACTTCCTGTGTTCTAGTTCATGCCAGCCCCTTGTCCTGTCACTGCACACCATTGGAAAGAGTCTGGCCCCATTCTCTTGACACCTGCCCTTTAGATATTTGTAAGCATTCAATAGATCCCTTCTCAGTCTTCCCTTCTCCAGGTTAACAGATCCAGGTCTTCAGCCTTTCCTCATAAGGGGGGTGTTCCTGTCCCCGAATTGTCTTTGTAGCCCTCTGCTGGACTCTCTCCAGGAGTCCCTTGTCTCTTTTGAACTGAGAAGCCCAGAACTGGACACAACACTCCAGATGAGACCTCACCAGGGCAGAGTAGAGGGGGAGGAGAACCTCCCTCGACCTGCTGGCCACACCCCAGGATACCATTGGCCTTCTTGGCCACAAGAGCACAGTGTTGGCTTATGGAGTCATATATTGGATCCATTGATATGAACTTTAGAAAGAAAAAAAATTGTTAGATATACAGGGCCTCTTTGAGAATGGATATGTGTTGTGCCATACCCTATACAAAATAAGAAACCATTGCTTCTGTAAGGACTCTAAGAAGGAAAAGGAGAGTCATGATTGCGTGTGATGGGCAGAGGTGGGATGGAGGTCTTGTTTCCAAAGGTGTGCTCTGACTGCATCCCGAATACTGCCGCATGGTGTTCAGCTTGGTAGCCAGAAGGATGTATGAGACTGCTGGAAGCCATCAGAAACCTTAGGAAACAGCAAGTGAAGTTCCCCAGGCTATTTACATCCCGTGTTGCACAGCTCCAAGAGGAAGGGGAAAACATTGTAACTTGATAGTGAGCATGATCAATTGGTAAAAAGACTGGTTACAGAGCGGGAAAGAGAAGTTCACTAATGGCTCAGTGAAAACAGTGTGCATAATGAACCCCTGAGAAACAACAAGTAACTCAAGCATTTGGAAATCTCAAAGAGGGTATAGCTCATTAGGGCTTTTCACTGCAGTACATAGTGACATAGCTCTTCAATGCACATGGAGGAAGTAAATCTACAGAAATTTTTTTTTTCATGGACAATTCAAAAGAATTTTAATACTGAGCATGTTATCATCTGACAAGCTGTCTTTTCAGGCTGGACAGGAGCTGTCTTCAGAGCTCCCAGGGGAAAATCTTCCCCTCCCACCTTCCATGTTGAAGTTCTGGTTCCTGTGTAAGGTGGGGCATACCGAAAGGTGTACCTCTTGTTTCTAATTCAAGAGACTTCATGACAGTCTTCCCTTGGTAGTGAGGTACACAGTCATGTGTTTATAAAGAGTGTTGCATCTGAATACATTTGCAAGTACTTGTGCTTGTAAGAGATGTAGGTACAATATATGAAAGCAAATCCATGCATTAATTCACTAATAGATTTGATGGGATGGACAAAATGTGTTACCACTCCAGCATCACCCCAGTGTGGTTAAATTTCATGCATTTTAAACAGTAGTATAGTAGGGATCCTGCTTCCACATTCCAGCTTTGGGGAAGAGATTTTCGAGAGACTCATAACCTCCACAGTTTCATTGAGAAAGATGTCCGGACAAAATGAGAACTGTCTTACAATTCATAAAGAAATTATTTCTATTTCTCCTTTGCTAGCAGTACTTCTGCTGTCATATTCTGCACTACCACCACACTTACTCTTCAAAAATACTCCATCATGGCTTGGCTTTGCGGACGAAGATTTGGGAAGGGCTTTGCCCACGCTTATTGCAAGCGCGTTGATGGCTGAAAAGGCCAATGCGGGATAGGCAAGACCGGTTGCAAAGAGCACACCGGAGGGTCTCCTTGGGTGGTATAGTCGAGGCACGGTTCTTTTTCCGCTGTCTTTTCTCCTCGAGACTGATTCTACGCGTGCTCTCAAAAGAGACAGCAGCGTTATGTATGGTGTGTCTCCAAATCTCCCGATTGGAGGCGAGGGTGGACCACTGATGGTGGTCAATATGGCCTAGGCTGAGGTGTTGTTTCAGGGAGTCCTTCTATCTCCTCTTTGGAGCTCTTCTCTTGCGGCAGCCGGTGGCAAGTTCACCATAGAACACGATCTGAGGGAGGCGGTGATCCGCCATCCTGGAGACGTGCCCTGCCCAACGCAGCTGCGTTTTCAGCAACATGGCCTCAATACTGGTGACGTCTGCCTGCTCAAGGACAGCAACATTAGTCACGTAGTCAGTCCAGTGGATGTTTAGGATTGTGCGGAGGCGGCGCTGATGGAAGCGTTCGAGGAGTCGCAGATGGTGGCGGTAGATGACCCATGATTCAGACCCGTCCAGAAGAGTAGGCAGTACCATGGCTCTGTAGACACTGATCTTTGTACTTTTCTTCAGGTGTTTATTGCACCAGACTCTTTTATGGAGTTTTCCAAAAGCTCTGTTTGCCTTTGCTATTCTGTTGTCTATCTCTTTGTCGATCGTGGCATCTGAGGAGATGATGCTACCCAGATAGCTGAACTGCTGGACTGACTGAAGCTCTGACTCGCCAATGGTGATGTGGGGATGATGGTAATCATCTTGTGGTGCTGGTTGGTAGAGAACTACTGTCTTCTTTAAGCTGACTTCCAGCCCAAAAAGCTCAGCCGCCTCTGCAAAGCAGGATGTTAAGCGCTGCAGAGCTGCTTGTGTGTGGGCAACAAGGGCGGCATCGTCAGCAAAAAGCAGCTCGCGGACAAGGTGATTCAGGGTCTTGGTGTGGGCCTTCAGTCGCCTTAGGTTGAAAAGGCTCCCATCGGTACGATATCGGATATAAATGCCGTCTTGTTCGTCGAGGTCTGCCGTGGCCCTTTGGAGCATCATGCTGAAGAAAACTGTGAATAAAGTTGGGGCGAGAACGCAACCTTGTTTCACACCATTGGCTATTGGGAAGGGCTCAGAGAGTGCATCGCCATATCTGACTTGGCCGCGCTGCCCCTCATGTAACAGGATAATCATTTTGAGGAACTTGGGGGGACATCCTAATCGTTCCAAGATCTGCCACAGACCTTTTCTGCTCACAGTGTCAAAGGCTTTGGTGAGATCAACAAAAGTTACATAGAGACCCTTGTTCTGTTCCCTACACTTCTCTTGCAGTTGTCTGAGAACGAATACCATGTCTGTGGTACTTCTGTTGGCTCTGAAACCACACTGACTTTCAGGTAGAAGTTCTTCTGCGATAGCGGGTACCAATCTGTTCAATAGTATTCTTGCGAGAATTTTTCCAGCAATGGAGAGCCTCAGTAGTTTGAGCAGTCTGACTTGACTCCTTTTTTCTTGTACAGGGTGATGATGATTGCATCACGGAGATCTGGTGGTAGTTTGCCTTGTTCCCAACAGCGCACAACTAGCTCGTGAAATTTAGCATGGAGCGTTTGGCCTCTATGTTTCCAGATTTCAGGTGGGATTCCGTCGACCCCAGCTGCCTTGCTGGTTTTCATCTGCTGCATGGCCTTAAGGGTCTCTCCCATAGTAGGGGCTATATCCAATTCATTTTTCACCGTTTGTTTTGGAATGAGCTGGATTCCTGAGTCTTGGACTACAGGGTTGGCACTGAAGAGAGTTTGAAAGTGTTCAGACCATCGATTCAGGATGGAGGTTTTATCTGTGAGAAGCGTTTGGCCATCTGCGCTGAGTAGGGGGCTTTGAACTTGGTGTGTGGGTCCATACACTGCTTTCAGAGCCTCATAGAATCCTCTGTGGTCACCCAAATCTGCGCATAGTTGAGTCTTTTCTGCTAGGTTGAGCCACCACTTGTTCTGGATGTCTCGAAGTTTCTGTTGGAGTTTACTGCATGCAAGATGAAAGGCTGCTTTTCTTACATGGCAAGATGGCTGAGCGAGGTGTGCTTGGTGAGCAGATCTCTTCTTTGCCAGCAATTCCTGGATCTCTGAATTGTTTTCATCAAACCAGTCTTTGTTTTTCTTTGTGGAGAACCCTAAGGATTCTTCAGAGGACTGCAGGATGCTATTTTTAATATGTTGCCAAAGCGCTTCAGGAGAAGAGTCTATGGGATGGTCTTCAAGCCTAGTTTGAAGGTTTGCCTGGAAGCTGTCTCTCACTGCAGCTGTTGGAAGATTGTTAACTTTGAGCCTCCTCCTCAGAATGCCGCCCCTCTTAGGTTTGGGCTTAAAGTGGAGGTTAAGTTTGCAGCGCACAAGGCGGTGGTCTGTTTGACATTCTGCACTAGGCATCACTCGGGTGTGACAGACATCGCGAACATTTCTCTGGCGCACTAAGATATAGTCAATGAGGTGCCAGTGTTTAGATCGAGGATGCATCCAGGTTGTCTTCAGGCTGTCTTTCTGCTGGAAGATAGTGTTGGTGATGGTAAGCTGCTGCTCAGCACAAAACTCTAGCAAGAGGCGACCGTTGTCATTGCAGTTTCCAACTCCATGCTTGCCTAGTACTCCTTTCTAGGCTTCAGAGTTCTTACCTACTCGGGCGTTGAAGTCACCAAGGATTATGATCTTATCATCTGCAGGAACCTTTTGAGTAAGGCGGCGCAGATCAGTGTAGAATTTGTCTTTTTCTGTAGGGTCAGCTTGGAGAGTTGGGGCATATATGCTGAAGAGAACAACATGTTGCTTGTTGTGTAGCGGGAGGCGTAAGGAGATAGTGCGATCGGAATGACCTGTTGGCAAATTTTCAAGTTTAGAGGCGATGGAGTTTTTAATCATGAAGCCAACTCCGGAATGATGACTTTCGGTTTTGGGTTTGCCTGACCAATACAGTGTGTAGCCGGCACCATGTCCTTTAAGGCTGCCTTCCTCATGAAGGCGAACTTCACTGAGAGCAGCAATGTCGATGTTGAGTCGTGACAGTTCGTGAGCAATTATAGCAGAACGGCGTTCAGGACGCCCACTGTCTGCTGTATCGAGCATGGTTCTGATGTTCCAACATGTGAGTGTCAATCTGGACACACCTTTGGAGGCAGGTGTATGCCTTTGTCTCTTTGTCTTTGGTTGACCGCAACAGAAGATGCCTGTTGGCCGCGGGCTAGCCAACCAGATTGGAAGGGGAGATGAGCTTTGGTTAGGCCACCTTTTCTAGGCCCCTCTCCATGTGGAGCAAGCAGTGCTCTCCTTGAAAAAGGCTGCTTGGTCATTCAGGATGCTGCCGAACGAGACTGTCATCTCCTGGGTCAGTCTCAAGCGACCAATGTCCTGAACCGCCTGCATGCAGGGTTGGGTCTGCAGCTTCCAGTGACATCTTTCCACCTGCCGTTTCGTCCCTTGCCTGTCGCTACAGGGCTTTGCAAACGTGAGTACACCCTTCAAGCCTGCGTGGTGGATTTTTTAGGTGAGGCGCAGCGTGCGCGAGGCTGGCCCCACCCTTTAGACCTGAGGTTCATCTGCCAGGGCCTAGCGAGCTTGGACGGTGACAGCAAAGTCCTCAGGTCGTAGGTTTGGTTAGAGTATCCTTCTCTTAGATGGATGGCCTTACAAGGCTAAACGAGCTCCATCTGCCCGGGTTTGGAGTTAGAGTTGTCCTTCTCCTAGGATGGTTGCCCGAAGGCTAGTGAGCCCATCCTGCCCGTGGACACACTTTGTCTGACCCTTCAGTTGAGACCTGTCAGGCTTGGGAGACCCTACCGGAGGCATATGCCACCACCAGCATAGCTCTCAATTTCGCAAGGGCACGCAAGCTCTTTCCCCACAGCAAGGGGGTGCCCGTGAAAGAGTCAAAAATACTAGAAAGTGGGTAAAATGACAGCTTCTGTCTTCTGGTCCTCCAAACTCTCACATTTGCTTTTCAACATCTCTTTTTTTCCATGGCTCTGGATATATATACTAGTCTTCCTTACATAAAATGTGATCATGGCTGCCACTGCTGCCACAAGCACAGGAGTTCCCTGAATTTGCTGTTCAATGTTTAACATCAGCACATGTGGGGAAAAAAAGATTATATTACATTATGTATGTATGTTACAGTGATGTTTGGCATTGTAGTTTTTTGTTGCATAGATTCTAAAATGTTTCTTTTTCTATTTTTAGTACATTGAATATTGGTACATCAAGTAAAAGATTGTTGAATATGCAGAGATTTACAGGGCAAGGCAAATGCTTAGCAACACTGAATACCACAGCAAGCTTTTCTTTATAGACAGAAGCATTAAGCTGATATAGAACTGATGGCAATCAAAACCTGGTCATGACAACTATAAAGCAAGAGAGCTGTGGGGTGTCCTGGCGTAACTCATCTTATGAAGAATGAACTCACTACAGGTGTTGCCACAGCTATTGCAACTATTCTTCATTCTCCACCCCCCATTATCTTTGCAGGAGTCTTCAGCTCTTCTGAGATATGTGATCAGGGTGGACTTAACACCAGGATAAAGTGGTGATATCAAGGAACAAATTGGAAGCTGCAAACTAATTTTCAGCAGTGCATACATGTTGGTCCTGCATTCCCCAAATCAGAGCAAACCACTGCAGGGCAATAACCACTTTTCTTAAGGGCCTACTTTGTTTCCTACAAGCGTAGCAATCACTTGATATAGAGGACAGTTATTGATACAGATTTTTCTGTGAAATTTTTTCTTTTGGCCTACCTTCCAAAAACCATAATTGCAGAGGATGTAATGTGATATTATTCACCTCTGGCACAAAGAAATCCTTTATGACTTCTCTTTCATGGGACATTTTAACAAGAAAATGGCAAGGAAAACACTGGCAGAAAAGCAGGAGCACTACAAACTAGAGCTGGTGCTGCCTGGTGATCTCCTGTTTCTGTCACAACACCTTCCCAAGCAATGCTGGGGGTTGTTGTGCTGCACAGAGCATATGTCCTCCTCTCCTTATTGGATACTGCTTCCTTGGGAAGAGGTTGGTGGAACTAGGAAAAAAAAAAACCAAAACATTGATGATGTGTATGTTAGTCACCTTCTGCCATCAGGGGCTATTCCAGCATGCAGTACCACACTCACTGGCACAGGCAGTGGGAGGAGACAACTGGGAGCGTGTCATGGGCTGCAGCTCGTTGTATGGCAGCTGGAGGAGAAAGCAACTGGAAAAAATTAATTGCTTAACTGGCTAGGGAGACTGATACTGTAGTCAATCCCATTTAGCATGAGTCAGATGCGAAAACTCGGTGCTCTTACTTTATGCCTTGCCAGAACTGCTCCAGTGCTGTTGTGGAGGGTGCAGAGGAAGGAACTGTAGCCAACTCATGACTGTAGTGGAATAATTAGGGAATCATAAAGCACTATGAAAGTACGACAGCCTCTTCAGGAGGGAACATAAAGCCCTGCCCTTCTGTGCCTGTGAGCTCAGTTTTGCTTCCGGTGGTTGATTGCATGCCAGCGTGGTCTGAGCAGTGCCAGGCCAGGGACTGCAGCCAGGTGATACCTGGCACTGTTACCACTGCTCATGGTATCTAGCCAAAAGGCAAGCAAAAATTCCCCTGCAGCTTTGACAGGATGCTCCTGTCAGCCCAAGTCATATATAGGATCAGGCACAGCTATCCTTGAATGAAAAGCTGGCTGCAGAAACTCCCACGTGACTGTCTTATTCCTGTGTTAAAGTGGGGTAGCTTTCAAAAGGCAGTAGCGTGGTTTTGGCACAGAAATGGAGTGAGTGGGCAAGCATGGTACATCAGTGGTGTGGTAGGGACTCCAGACTCCCTGTACCCACCCCCTGCTCTGGTACACAGGGCAGAAGAGCAACACAGGGATATGTTGTTGGCCAGCTGTGGCAAACCCCACAGCAGCATCTACTCTAGCTTCCTTGTGTTTCTAACATCTGACGGAAGGCAAGGGGTTTGTTGCTCTCAATACTGCCTGTTTCTTCCAGGCAGTTTGTGGCTACCAGTTGTCAAAACAGCATTAACATAATTTCCAGAGGAGTGAATAAATGGTAAAAAAGGGGCATCTGTTGCACTGAGTGGGACTGGAGTTGAAGAAAGCAGTAGCTAACAACCAGTTAGCCCTGGAAATAATTTTTTTTTTCTTCCAAGTTTTCAAGGTGCTGCCTTATTTTCTTCCTCCCTGTTACTCTTGGGTAATCTCTGAAGCACTAGATGCAGCATTAGGGGTGCTGAAAGGCATAATTCTTGCACATGAAAAAACAGAGAATGTGGCAATGAGTGAAACTTTTGTACCATCTTCCTTAGCAAAACAGTGAGGAGAGGGCAAATCTTGCTTGGTGTCCCTGTATTTCTGGTATCACGAGTAGCCGGTGGTAAAGATGCAAAAGAGTGTTGAAATGAGATGTGCTGAGGTCAAGGTTCTCCCAGCTAGAGAATCTCAGCTTGACTTTCCCCCCTTACTTTTGGCAACTGCATTTCTATCAACAGGTGAAGTCATGAAGTGTCTTGAGGCAAAATGCAGTGGTCCCAGAGTCTGGTATGAAAGAATTAGAATTTTAGATTAGGCTCCAGGGGTTTAAAGACATCTGTCTTCCCTTAATTTGTTCTTCTTTTGTACTTCATTTTCTTTAAGTTAATGTATGTTTTTAATCTAAGACATACTGGGAAAGACAAAGAATAGGGGAACTTGTCTCTGACGTTTAGCCTTGCCTCATATGTCTCTCCTTGCAAAGTCTGTAATACCTAAATGGTCAGAAAACAAAAGAGATCCCAGGAGCAACTGATGTCATCCTTGTCAGATCTTGCTTGCTTTCAGATGTCCTTGAATTCTTTGTATTGTCTGGAGCAGACATGTGGGCCTGAGCATCTAGGACTATGCCCAACACCTGGCAGGAATAAGCACCTCTATAATGTGTTTGTGTGGATGTACACAAGGATATATGCATAAAACTTTAATCTGACCTCATGGGTATTCCGTTAGCTTAACAATGCCTAAGTATTGTACAGCAGCTGTCCCCATCACCCTTTCTTGTAAAGCATTGCTGCTGCTTGTTTTTACATTTTAATGAGAATATTGTAGAAGTCATGAGAACAGCTGCTGAGAATCCCTCTTATAACAGATCTATGTATCTTATATTTACAATATCAGACATGCATCTCACTGTTTTCTTCATATTAATTGCCCTAGAAACTGCCAAGATATTTGCTTTGTAGTGCGTGTGTTTCTCACATCTTTTGGTTAAGCTAAGGGAACTGGGTAGACTTGGCACATCCTTTTGTGGTGTCTCATCTATGGGTCTTTTGTCTATGTCTGTATGCCCATGTCTATGCTTCGCTGCTTCTTTGTACTGTGTAAAACTATTTTGCATTTCCATTCTACTGCATTGTTGTCTGTCCTTCAGAAACTGGCTACAGTAGGTCCTTACCCCATTCATGGTGACTGACTTATTTAGTTCCATGTATAACTGTGGACTTCAGTGCCAAATATAAGTATTTCAAACTTTTATAGCATTGGTGAAGTGCTGACCCAGAGAGACAAGGTGAAGCTATGTTTGAAAAGCTCAGAGGTGTTGAGTCACAGATATGAGTCGCTTAAGTGTGTTGGTTGCATGGAGGAAAAAAAATAAAATGCATTTTTATCCTTTCTGTCTGTGAAGATTAACCAGGAGCTGAAGGTGGTAGAGGGGCAACAGATGGGGAAACAAACATACTTAGGTGATGTAAAATCTACTGGCTGCAAGGAGCAGTGTGCAAGCTCCATCTGCTGCTCAGGGACTTCCCAATAATGCATGATGGAATGAAATCCATGCATGTTCCATCTTGAGAAAATTTTTTTGTTTCTGCTTCTTGGCAGCACCCTAAATGCGTTCTATAATAAGTACTTTAGAGTAATGCAGTTGTTAACTGTGCAGAAATTTCAGTGCACTGACCCCTGAGAATTATCAGAGCTAGGTGTAATTACTTGTAAAGTAATTCAGGCCTGGATTAGGAAATATTTGCTCAGGTCATTCTCTTGAAAGGAGAGGGCATGCAGTTAGATTTGCATTGATCTTTTCTAGGCAGCCCTTTAAATTCCAAGTGAGCAGAGGAAAGGTGTAGGCACTGATGTTGTCAGCACAAGCGTTTAAGGGTAATGCTGCTGGAAGCTGAGGATTTCAGGAGAGAGGGGGCACCTATACACTGCACAGCAGGGTAGTGAGTGGTCAGCAGGAGGCAGAAACCACGTCCACCTCACTTCTTTGCTTGTTGAAGTGTGTGACACTCCTGCGCAATCTGTGCTTTCTAACTCACTAGCTGTGTAATGCGAGGAGAATGCCTATGGGAAAAGTACACAGAGACAGCGAACGAGGGTGGAGGAGCTCCCCTGGAAAACAGACAGGGCAAAGGGAACTGCTAGACCTCTTGAGCCCTCATGGCAGAAATCTGGGCACAGGTCTTTCTTGGAGGCTGTACCATAGCACAATTTGTGTTTCTTGCACTCCATGGCTTTTGCATTAAATGCTTGTGCAAGCATTAAGGAAAAGGAAGAATGGATCCTCATAACCCACACCATCAAACTTCACCATTTTGCAATATTTTGGCAACAGCTTAGTCGCCTTTTTGTGGCGTTAGAGATAATACAGACAATCTGCAGTAAAACTGAGGGCTTTGGTGTAGCCAGTTAGTGAGCAGGAATTCTGCCATTGCTTGGCCACGGCACATGTCAAATACACCAAGACAGGGTGTTGAAAGGTTATGTCATTCATCATTACATCCAAAGGTCACTTTCTAGCAAATTCTTCTAACTCATTTGAAAGGCCTCTGGTGGTGGGGCTGGCTCCCTACCATGCCCCCCAGAAAACTCTGGCATTGTTGCAAAGCTTTTCCTGTTGTCAAACCTCATTGCCACTTAGAGCCATAACTGCTTGTCCCATCTGCTACAGATGCAGAGAACAGGCGTGCTCTACTCCTATTCACATCAAGGTTTTGGAAACTGAAGTATCTTTTCATGTCTTTTCCCTTCTAAAGAACGTCATTTCATCCTCCCTTCCCCGAAATCAGTCATTTCTTCCTGACCTCAAGTAATTTTTCTTACTTGTCTCTGGACTTTTTCCAGTTGGCCCACCAGATTCTTCCAAACAAGGGCCCGAAGATGCCTGCTTAAGTCTAGAAACAGTGGATAACTGTTGACACTGGACTCTAACAGTACGAAGTTATTAAACAATGGTTAAAGCCCCCCATGTAGATTGTTTTAAATGGCCATAAAACTAGCTAATATCTTTATCTGAAAATGAATTTTTACATATTCTCCACGAATTTGGAAGCCAGTTTTAACATATTCTCCATTCTGCTGTATGTACTAGAGGGGAAACTTCTTGCTTCAGCAAATTCCACAGTCTGAGACTTGTCCCTTGTGCTTTTTCAGAATACTCTAGGCAGCCCAGAAGCATACTGACTCTAACTCAGTGGGTTTGGTGTGGGGAGGTTAGTGCATCCAGCTTTTCCATCGTTTTCTTTGTTAGTCACCTGAAGCTGAACCCATAGCTCAGCAGACTGAGCTTGAAATGCCTGAACACACAGTAACACACTGTGTTACTCACTTAACTAAGCATGACCTTCAACAACTTGAGTGACATCGTACAGATTGTACTGTTTAATTTAGCATGTATTTCTGTGAAAGTATCCCCTACCCACTTGTCATGTTTGGGGTTTTTGTTTTGGTTTTTTGAGTTTGGTTGTTTTGCTGGGGTTTTTTTGTTGGGTGTTTATTGGTTTTGGGTTTGGTTTGGTTTGGTTTGTTTTTTTTTTTTAGCAAAGCAACTCTGCTGCAGCTGTCAGTGCTGCAGTGTTTTTTACGTTGCTCTTTTTCCCAAGGAAAAGCTCAGAAAGCATGGGGCTGCAGCTATGCTTTTGGGTTTTGAGACCGAGTTTGCTTGGTAGAGGTGGGAGGATGAAGGAAGTAGGATTAAAATAGTGTGTGAATTTAAAACACTGTAGTTCCTTCCAATTAACAAATAGACGATTCTTTATTCAGACTGATCTTAGTCTTGTTAATTCAGAACAAAATTTTTTAATCCTCATACATGAGTGCCTAGCAAAACTAGTGCAGAATAGTTGTACTGGAAAAAGCCCCCAAACAGACAAGCCCTGGAGTGTTATGATCCATCCTGTCCTCTGCAGTCTAATATAACTGACATCTCTGTTCTGCAGAATCCCACCCTATCTGAGGAGCCATGTAGCACCCGTTCTTGGGCAGGTTTGTCAGGTATTTTTTTTTCAGGCCTGCTTAAAAGTTTGCGTATTCTGATATGAGAAAAATGAGCAATTCCTTTTGCATTCCTCTATTTTGCAACCTTCCAGCATTTGCAATTTGTGACATGGAATCTTCGGACTGTTTATCTGATTTGTTGATGGGTTTTAGGGTTTTAAAATGATCAATAATATCTTTAAATAAATAGGCAGGCCTCTAGATAGTAATCTGGGTCCTTTTGTGTTTACTTATTGGTTTGTTAACTTTTATGGGATCTTGTTTGCAAGAGTTTCTCCGCATAAAGTTACTAAGTTTAATGAAATCCCATTTGCTTTCAACAGTAGGCCACCATCTATGGCAGTCAACAGCAGACTCAAATACAGTTTTTTGACATAACTGTGATCTTTCATACAAAGAAGTGAGATTTGGGGCCTTTTGAATGGCTTCTGCAAATTCGGATAGCTGATATTAGCAATTGTGTTGTATTGCATATCTTCCTTGCTGAAAATGGTTAACGCTTCTCAGTTATCAACTGTGTTTTGCAGACACATAGCTGTGCAGCTATTAAACTATGGAGAATCCTTCACCATTTATGATACAGCTGTTGTAATAGCAGTTATTTCCAGATAATACTTATCTTCAAGGGCATCAATTCTCTGGTTCTCATGCAGTACATGTTCTAGCAGTATTTCCAAAAGGCCAACTGCTTATTATTTATAATTACTCAGAGCCAGTTATTACTAGAGCACCTTTTGGTACTTTTGCAAGCCATATTTCAGGTTGTTTTTTCCATGGCTAAAATGATATTGACTAAAGATTAAACTTGCTTCTTACCAAGGGAATCTGCCCAAGGCCCACAGTTTTGCCAACATTTGAGATATAATCATAAAATCATAAGTGCTGCAATTTTAGGTTGATTTCTTTGGCAGCCAATAGTTTTCAGACTGCCACAGGCAACTCAGTAGTTTTGGATCATCCTTTAATTGATCATATTGTTTTTGCCTATTTTGAAGCTGCATTGAGCTCTCAGCTTGATACATTGCACAAATGCTTCTGAATGTTTGGAAAAACCTGCTCCAGAATATGCTGGATCTCAGCTTTTGTTCGAGGTGCCTAAATCCACGTGTATATAGGAAAGTTAATCTGGACTGCAACAGGTTGTGAATTAAAAGCAGAGTAGCTATTTTCAATCAACATCTTAACCTGGCAGCAGTCTCTTTATGTATATAGTGCAGTGGAAGGCAGACTTCTGCTCACACTGGATAATGCTCGATAGGCAATTTCTCAAGAGGTGCCTGTGTGGAGCTGGTTGATCTGGAGTTTTTTTCTATGGCCACTTACATGGCACGGCTAACCTGTGGCTCTTTGGTTTAATGTTTTGTGTATTATCTTTAGCTTTTGAAGACCATATGTATACCTGTAGCCCCACTGAAGTGCTGAAGGCACAAGTTCAAATGACGTTTTCCCTGGAAAGCAGGAAATACACAGCATAGTTATTCAGTCATGGTCCAGTTTGTCCAGACCATCAGGACCTCTACCGCTGCCATTTAACTGTGATTTACTCTGTTCTGCAGCTCCCCCAAGAAAATCCAATGAAAGCAGCACACAAAGATGATCCAAATCCCTGAGACGTTGTCCTGTCTCCCACATAGAACGTCCATCTGCTTGGGCGCTCTGTGTGATATTGCAATAAGAAGAGAGAGTATCAGTTGTATATTTGTGATAATGTCCACTCTTGCATAGAGATTTGCGACCTAGAGTCATTAAATGTTTAAACGTTAAGTCTGCATGTCTAAAGAGACGACCTTAAAATGAGAACAGCTACCACCCACACAGTGGTGAGCTCCTGATAGTGACTAGCCTGGTAGATTCAGCCCACTGAAGTAAAAACTCTTCTATTCCAAAAGCTTTACAGTGGTCTGAAATGTTGTCCTTTTAAATTTTTATTTTATTTGTAGTCACACACACACACAAAAAAAAAAGCTGAAAAATTTCAATATTGTTATTAGGATTGGGATTGTTGATCTTTTGTTTGCACCAACTTCAAGCCTTTTTTTATTAGGACATCCTGTCTGAATTTGGTGACATTCTAGGTATGTCTGCAGAAGGGACTGTGAGTATCATATTACGAATTGCAATAGAAATACTGCAGTACAGATGCTTTTTTCACATTACAGTGCTCCCAGTTGCTCTTCTGGGAGCATATGATTTTAATAAATTGCAATTTGAGAAGGGTCTCTTACAGCAAGACTGGCTTGTCATCACTCTAGTTTATTGATGTTGTCCCAACATATCCAACCCATGTGAGAGAGCTCAACAGTACTCCTACCTCAGACAGTTGAGAGATGAGTGGTATTTAGACTAGACACAAGAAACAGGCCACCTCCAATTATGAAGAACTCCGTATCAGACAAATTATCTTCTACATAGCAGCATCCTATCTGAGCCTCTTGGACTGTTTCCAGTCCCTAAAGAGGCTATACACCACTACAGTGCTAAATGTGGACATGCAATTTGTGATAGTCCTAGTTATTTATCGAGCTACAAACCGTGACAGATCTTTGGGCTTTAGGTGGTGGTTGTGTTAAGCATAGGTGAAAAGCTTTTATTTTGGAAATGGAGGATGAGGACGGTCTGTTTCTATTTCACTTAGTGGCATTTTAAAAGTTAAATTAATGTTTTGGGATTGCTTGCAACCTGATTAAGTGTTTGGAGTGGGAGTGGAACAGCAAGAGATGGTATACATGTCATTGCTCAAGAGTTTTTAGGCAGAGAGCCTGCTTTAACTGTAAGTGGAAAGATACTACTCTGGGGTTCATTTTCACAAACATTTTCATTAGTTTGGATGCTTGCTGATGTTTGCATTGCATATTTTGGAAAATCATGTGTAGAGGACACATAAAAGTGAGGAATCTGGGCCTTGCCACTGCGTGTTCCCGCTGCTCTTTGCCTGTCTTGCCTGTCTTGCCTGTGTCCACCATTGTCACCTTTGCCTCTGTAAGGTATCTTCTGCAACACTGACTTATGGCATATACTCACTGGTAATGATAAAATTTCCTGTTTTTCATTACCTGGGTAAATCCTGTCACATGACCACGTGTAGTAGATACCTTAGATCACAGAAGGCAGATGTACCACACCCTAGATGACCACATGTCTTTGGTAAGGGTTATTTTTGTTGTTTTAAAAAGTGTGCAGGGAAAAAAAAGTGTGCTTAGTTCCATGAGTAGAGAACTAAAATTATAGTAAGCTAGCCCTGCCTTTAACATGACAGAATCTCATCTGCCATGAATTAGGGCAAATCTCTGCTAGATCTCTGCCACATCACATTACTGAATCATCTGGTCCATT
Organism: Bucorvus abyssinicus; assembly: GCA_009769605.1. NCBI lineage: Eukaryota > Metazoa > Chordata > Aves > Bucerotiformes > Bucorvidae > Bucorvus > Bucorvus abyssinicus. The sequence continues at coordinate 68,108,237 of CM020063.1, read as the reverse complement.
GACTCTCTTTTCTTGAGGGGAACTTCACGCTTCTGGCATGTTGTGTCACTATAGAAAAGTTCTCCTTGTTTATGGTACATCTGGCTTATCCATCATTGGATCAGTCTTTTGGGACATCTATGGCCCTTCATGTGATGCAGCAGTCCGCTAGAATGCATGTTTTTGCTTTGACTAACGAGCCAAATTAGAGCCTCTAAATTATATTAGCTTATGAAGTGGGTTGGTTTTGTTTTCAGGAATTTGAAATCTTTAACAGTGTACTATGTTTATAGAGGACCTTGCTTTATTAGGTTACCCTCTTTAATTGGGCTGAAATTGTATTATTATGCCAATGGCTGACCATCTCTTTCCTGAGCCTGTTAGAATTCTGCCTGAGGATGTCAGGAAAAAATTTTCTTGAAAACTTTAAGTTAATCTTTAGCTCAATATGATTTTTTTTTTTTACAAGCAATTTATAGTTTGCCATTTTCTTAAATGGAATCAGGCACTCTTCCATGTAAGATTCAAAGCGAATCTGTTTCGTTTCCTCTCTAAATCCTTAATTTGTTGTTAGTTTTCCACTATAGAACAGCAAGATTCCTTCTTCTTGTCATCCAGAGAGGGAGAAAGAAGAAGAAAATCCATGATAGATATTAATGAGTCCAGATTGTGTCCTTTATAAATATATTAATTCAAATTGAAAATTAAGGACAAAGTGTGTAGGAGACTTTAGGCTGGTGCATTTTATTGAATGAGATTAAAAGAGTACTTTTTTACTTTGTTACTTGTCATTGGGACTCTGGGCGGGCACAGAGGTAAGGGCCATTAATACTTTTAGCTGAATCAGATTTAATTCAAACTTAGTCGAACTACAAACCACTGTATGTGTTAAAGTTCTGTTTATAAATGATTAACAGTTGTTTAAATGTTTAATTGTTATAGGGTGGTTAGTTGCATATAGCTGTGTGCGAAATCACATGAAAATGTCCCTACTTGCATAAATAATAAACTTTTTGGAGCTGTATAATGATTCTTATATTAGCCTCTATACAGGTATTGTATAATGCGACAAAATCATACAGTGTGACTAGACTCTTCTTTTACTCTTTATGGAGAAAACTATAGTTATATCAGTAAAGCACAGACCTTGAGGTCGCCTAACATTTCACATAATCCTTATCCAAATGCTACATTCCCTGAGGGCTGAGGTTAGATGGTGGTTTTGGAGTAAAGATGCAGTAGAAAGCCTGAACATTTTGTGTTGTGCCACTTTCCCCTGAATTTATTCAGCACTTTGAAGAGAATAAGAGCTAAAGTGGAAGATGAATTCCAAAAAGTGGTAGGTTTTTACAGTCTTCACAATTATTCACTAGTGACTGGGAGCCTCACACAACTGTGAAACTGGAATAATGTGGTATCTGTGCAGTAAAAGACACGCTGCTCATAAGGGCTTAACAGCATAAGAGTGATGGCCCCGTGCTCTGGTGCTTAGTTTGGGACTGGTGAGATCTGAATGCACACTGAAATTAAACAAGAGAGGACAAAATTCTGAAAAATAGCAGCATTACTCAAATGCTACTGAAAAGTTTATAGCAGACAAGTGAGAGGGTATTTGGCTTGCTTGGCCCAGATTAGGGAATGTGTGAGAGAAAGACCTACATCTAGTGGAGTGGACACATAAAACTACATTGAATTTCTTCCTTCTTTTGTCAGTAAGTGTCCCTTTGCCCTCAGTGGGACTGTATTGAATTTTTGTCAAAACCAATATTCTGCAGATAGTGAGATGAGATCATATTTAAAGAGGGGCAGGAACCACTTTGGACCCAGAATGAATGATGACCTTGGAAATTAAGCACATTTATTATCATTAAAATTCTCTTTGACAAAATAATCTTTTAGATCAGAGAGACATGCTACACTGAGCCTAAACACGTCCTGTCACAATGTCTACAAGAAGATGCTTTTCAGTCCATGTCACTGAGCAAGGTAAATAAGACCTTTATGATCTGGTTTTGTCTTTACATTTTTGTGTAGTATTTACCAGCAGATATTCCAGTTAAAGTCACTCAGTACTTCCTACTGCCATTTCTTATTTTCACATAATTGTAACTTTATAAGGCATCTCTTTTTACCCTGTATTGTCTTTGCTGCAGAGCAATTTTTTGGGTTTTTTTTAATGTCTGCACCCTCAAGGTTTCTATGTAGCTTAGAACCAACAAGATTTTATCCATTAGTGCCCACACCGTGGCAAAATATGAAACAAACCAGGTTCATTTAAAAAGCAAAAGAGGAAATTTATCTAATTTTGATGGTTATTCTGGTACTTCAACCTGTAAATTTATAATTTTAGGATGATCATTTCACCATCAAGCATGGCAAAAATAAGTCAGACCTTTCTTAACAAAGAGCTGGAATAGTTCATACAGGTGTTTGGTAGGGAATTAGACACTAGGTACCATGCATCCACCAGAGAATTTCTTCTCCTGCCATAGTAGGATGTATTCAGACTCAGCTGCAACAGGAAAGAATCAAGGCATAAATTATTTAGATCTATTAAGTATGAAATTAAGAAATGTCAATATTAGCAATGTGTGTAAATTTTCAGAGTCCTGCCAGAGGTATAAAAATTTTCATTGACTTCACAGCATTTTAATTGAAAAGAAATATTCTGCACTGAAAGCAGATGTTTTTGGTGACAAAGTACCATAGCACGTAACTTTTGTTCAGTCAAGGGCTAGGACATTAGGAGATGGCATTTCAAAGAAAAATCTTTCAGTGCTAGGGATGTACCTTATTTCTTAGCTCTTGCTCAGCAATGAAACTGAGTCATTGGTCAATTCACTCTCATGTCATTTGTTAAATTTGCCTTCATTCCTTTTATGCCTTTCTTTGAACAGATGGAAAAATCAGCTCTGAGATGACTCCTTTTAAATTTCTCCTTCCTACTTAATCCGTGGTCTCAGTCAGAAGATTTGTGCTCAGCAAGGTGCTTTTCCAAGGTGGTTTTGTTGTTACAGCTAGACCCTAACTCAAATGGAGTTAGCAGGTCACAAGCCAATGTAATTAGGCATTGGGTAATAGTGTTGAAAGGAGAAACACTTACAATTATTATGTCATGTATTGACTTATAATTTATGCCTCAGTTCTAAAGAATCAAAAAGCTTTCTGAAGCATGTTTTTGTCCAGCTGTGGAGATCATCATAGTAGTCAGTGCAGACATCATTCAAAGGTATGCAATTAACTAACGACATTTGTATTTGAATGTTGATTGGTGCCATATTTCTTTCTCTTGATATGAGAGCCTTCTTGCTGTGGTAATGGTGCTGGTATTCCTTCACAAGTGAAAGGGAGAACTCACCTCTGCCCTTGTGAACTCTTTCAGGAACTGACTGGGGAAAATCTGGAGAGCCATAGGCCAGTCCCACAGGCAGACCACCTGTGAATGACAGCAGAGTCTGCATTTCAATGAAGAATTCCTCCTCCAGTCTTTGTAAGGGATCCCAGAAGCAGCCTTTTTATAAAGATGGACAAAACTTTTCATGAGTGCGTTCAATCTGATGTTCTGTGAGTTAAATGTTATTTCTGTGGAGAAGGTCAAACAGATTGGAATGTGGTGTGTAAAAAGTCTTTGCATTTAATGCAAGGGGGCAAGACAATAGGATATGAAATCTCAAGGTTACAGCGATCTTCTAGATTTGAACTAACTCATTACTAGTTATACCTATAGGCCACATGTAAGATCTGGTGGGTCCCCCTTGGCTTTGCAGCTTGTCAAAGCTAACAGCTAAATACCTGAGTCAAACAAATTTTGCGGGAATGTGACCACATGCAAAAAGAGAGAGAATGAACTGAAGGTCACAAAGGAGTTCAATGGTAAAATAAGGACTACATTTTTCAAGATCTCCATCTTTAATCTGATTTTTCTGGAATTTATTATTATCCCTCAGCTCTGCAAGCTGTGTATGTGCTGCTTCATGAGCCAGGCTGTCACTCTGGCAACTGATCTGATCTTAATGATTGTGGGTTCCCGGAAATGATGATTCATATGCTGCATGGAAAAATTTGCCCTTGGAAACTTGCCTTAGTGTTTGGGACAGTAAAATAACTATTTCATTTTTAGAATGTTACTTATTTAAAAAGCAAGCAGATCCCTTGCTAGCCAAAGACCATGTAAACTAATGGTAATGGGACGAGCTTTGTCTTTCTATTTGTAGTTACAAGAGGATAAAAAGCCATGGATGAGGGATGATTTGCAAAATAAGAAGGGAATCCTGTTGGTACATTTCTGATAAAATATTTATTATTTCTGCCAATCATAGCCCCTCTCTAAAATCTTCAGGAGAAGAAATAGCCTCCTGATGTTCCTCTACATATTTTATAGGCATAGATCTACCAGACTTTCCTGTTCTTTTAGAAAGGATCATACACACGGAAAATTTGCATTCATTGGATGAGAGAAAAGACACTTGGTATCTAAATTATCCAACCCTGGAATTTATTGACATACAGATTTCAAAAGTTATGAGTGAAATTTGGAGGCAACATGTTCCAGATTTAAGTGTTTCATTATTTATTTTTAAGGTTCAATTTCAGTTTTCACCACAATGTCCTAGTAACACCTCACAGAGAACCATATGAGGTGTCTAGTAGTTACACCTTGTTGGTGAGCTAGTTCTTCAGAACTGTATTTTGGTGAGTACAGACTTATGGTCTGCAAAACATGTCCTGGGAGAGACTGGTGAATCCATGGTAACTCATAAAGCAAAGTGACTGCTACCTGGCCATGAAATGTAAATATGCACACAATAGTAACTGATGCGTGTGGAGAAGTGGAGTCCCTGAAGACCTCCAACCTATTCCACAGTCCCCAAACAGAATTGACCTGTTATTGAGATTATCTACACTGTTCTTTTAGACTTTGTAGACTTTGAGGATGTTCCACAAACTGGGGGCTGTATAACATAGGCAAAGAGAAGATGTGAATGTATGGAAAGTACAAGTTTTGCCTTTGGTCAGTGTTTTCCTTCTGCTTTTTTTCCTCTGCCTGACTACACTATTGTGGGGTTCCTTCCTCATACCCCTCCCTGACACACCCAAGGGGAGTATCTTGGCACAGCCCTGTGACTCTGCTTTTTGCAGATACATGACATCTGCTGTCACAGGTAGGAAAGAGGGGCAGAATGGAGGCAGGATAGCTGTTTACATAGCTGAAAGCGCTGACATCAGTCCTTTTAATTAGGTGGACAAAAAAGAGAGCTACCATGTATTTTTAGAAAGCGAGATGCTGGGGAAAATTACCTCATGCTTGAGGTCTGTGGATTTTGTCATTTTAAACTCTACAGTGAAAACAATTGGAATGACATCTTTCTAATTCTTTCCACTTCCTTATTTATCCCTTGCTCTTTTTCCACCCTGTCTCGAAAACTGGATTATTTAGGAGCTTTAGTCAGAGGTTAGTTCCACAAAAGTTTTATTGCTTACCTGTTTGCTGCAGATCTCTTGCATGTAATTTCACAGACCCTCAAATAATAATTAATAGAAATCAGAGCCAAAAAATAATAATTAAGAAAAAAAATTAAGAGAGGGTATTAAAAATGCACTCAAAGTCTGTCTCTCCCTGCTGCCATCAAAGCCCAAGGTAACTCTTCTGAATTTCAGTATTGCTCTATTATCACTTGTGCCCGTGCTAGAGAAGCTGAGGACTTCAAGATCAGCAGAGGTGGGCCAAAGCTCAGCTCTCATGAGTATGTCCAAGAGGGTCTGAGCGGCAGCTTGTTTCAACCAATGCAGTATCACTTTTTTGCTTTACCTGGGCTTGGATTAGACAACAGTGTGCACCAGTACTGGTTTTACAGTGCTCCAAGGGTTTCTGCTTCTAACTCTGCCCTGCCCTTACTTCTCCTCTTGCAAAGCCCAAGAATCCTGCTCAGGACCCACCTGGATACCCTGGCTGGAAGAAGCTACCAGGTCTCCTCTAAAAAAGAGAGCTTCATAGCTGGAGGTTTTTTGCTGTTGATTTTGCTGGGGTTTCCCACAGGTTTACAACTTCAATGTTGTTTGGTTGATGTGGGTGTGTTAGAAAATGTCTGCATGATCAAAGCCCCTGTACCTGGCAGCCCACAGCACAAGAAGGTTGCAGTATTATTATCACAGTGAAGTGAGTTAACAGCACACCACCTGAGCTACAGTTACTGGCCTTTAGCCCATAGGAGAGGTTGCAAAGCAAAAAGTGCTAGGAGAGGGAGAGAAAATGAAATAAAAATAAAATAAAAAAAATAATAAAAAAAAATTTGCCAGACTGAGCATGTTTGCCATCTAAGTCTCCTTGGTTTTCTGTTGAGTGCTCCACTAACACAGCCAGTGTTATTCAGGAAGTGAGAGAGTTCAAAAAAGGATACATCCTCATCTGAGATTGTCCACAGACTTGCAGAGATTATACTAAATTGGGGAAAGGTTATGTAAATTTTGAAGCTCTGTCTTTGGTGATCATGAATATTACAAGCATGCTTTTGTACTCTGGTTTCCCGAGGAAATGAAGATTAGAAGGTTATGCATAAGTGAATACCTCAGTCAGTAAGTCCTTCTGCTTTCCCTTTGTCTCCCAAATAATATTTAAGCCTGCTGATGAAATTCAACTAAATTTGGCAGCAGTGTTGTAATCTCCAAGCTTTAGAGTTTCTGCAAGTTTCATGAAAATGGGCAGCTGAGTAGAAGAAGCCAGGTTCCAGGCTATGGAAGCACTATGTTAGACCTCATCGATTTTTTTTGTAGAATTCAAGTAGGAGACATTATGGACACTAACTTCAAAGAGTGCACATCTGGCACATGACACAATACAGTTATAGTGCTGAACTCAATACAGAATGAAGTCTGTAATTTCTGCAGTTCAATAAATTTTTTTTTTTCACTGGGGAAACTGTAGACTTGGGACTTGGAAATCCTGAATGGACTCAGGTATACACCAACAGACTGGATTTTTCTCTTGGATTGGGTGTCTGATAGCTGCTTGGCTCTACAGAGAATGAAGCAGTTCCCATAACGCTGACATTACGAAAGGTTTAGAGCTGCAATCCAGCTACAGGTGCTTTCTCATATAGTCCAAACTATCTGTAGAGCTGATATGAATTAGCATAACTTTCTCTGCACCCTGTAACCTACAGTTTGAGCCCAGCATTTGTAAAGCAAGGAAATGAAACCAATTGTTTGTCATTACAGCTCGGAGGTATCTATTTGGCATTTGAACAGCCCCTTGAGAAGAAGGTAATAGATTTTTATTGCAGCTAAACTATTTATTGTTACCTTGGCACACATTTTGAAAGGAATATTAGTTGTATTAGTGCTTTGCAGATGAATGGAGGTTGTTTACCCTGGTGTCTAACTGACTATATGCTGACCTTCATTGATTACTTCTCTTGAACTTGGAGTTTCAAGACGCAAATCCAGGACAGCTTTATCTATTCAAACACGTAGTGCAAAGCAAGAGTGGGTTACTGCACTGTTACAGAACCAGTGAAACCAACCAATCTTTCTAGTGTAGGACAGCTGCGTTCAGTAAACCAAATACCCCAGTGTCTACCTCCTGCAGGGTGTCCTGTGTGTCAGTTAGCAGGCTGTGACCCAAAAGCCTCCTTCCTTCCGTACAGAGAAATCTTCCCTACTCTACAGATATCTTGTGCACATGTCAGCTGATGCATTTGGAAGACTTGAAATAAGGATTTATATAACACTGTATAGCTTATGGACCTGGCTGGATGAGCAATTCAGCTTCAAGTGCTGCTTGAAGGTTGCATTACCCAAGCTTTTCTGCAGAGATATGGGAGGATCAGATCAAAAAGCCATGAATAGGTTGTTTGAGCAGTGTTACAAGGAGCATTTATGGCTGAATCTGAGAGGTGGCGGCTTATCTAGCTAGGAAACCCTGATGTGGTGTAACTCTCATTCCTGCAATCAGATATCTCTGTCTATGTCTACCTGGGTGGTCATCAACTCTGTTTTGTCTTTCCCACGAAAGATTACTGTGTCCCTTTTTAGATCATCCTATTAAGCTCTAGCAACACACTTAAATCTCATTGGGGAGTGAATCTGACCTTGCCCATGCAACAGAGAAGCAGAGCAGCTGTCTTCTTTCTTCACTCTTTCTGCCTATTTCACATGTCCTGGTATCGAGCAGGTTCTTCATACCCTCAGAACAATGCACACAATGGGGAGCAAAACTTCAGCCTCAGATATTGCCCAAAGGTTAATTGTTGTTGAATCTTTGCTTATGCAGAGATTGGAAATGAAAGTAGTTACCTGTGTCACAATTCTGTTTCTAAAACCCTTTAATCTTCTTTTATGTATGTTAGGGCAAAGATGCTGAAACTTAAGCTGGTAATGCAAATATCAGTGTTCAGGGTTTTCTGTGTTCTCTTTATTAGCTGAGTTACCAAGGAATCAAAGTGTTAACTATATTTTGAGGGCTACTTAAAGCTTGGAGATGGCTCTAGATTCAGTCTCTTTTATTGAAGCAAGAAGAAAAGTTAAGAGATGATCTGGAGGTTACTTAGTACTAATATCAGTTAGAGAAGTTACCGAAATGGCCACTTCTACTAACTCTGTCAAAGGCTATTCAGACAATGCATTTTCCTACATGCGACATTGGTTACTTGCTGCTTACAGTGAAATCAGATTCTGACCCAGAAAAGGGCAAAGCGTTCATGCCTTGCAGCAGTCAGATGCTGTCAAATGAAGGGTGTATATTAGCTTACTGCTGGGGACAAGACGTGTAGGAAGAGGCCTCCCTTTGCCTCCTTCATCCAGAGAAAGATACATAGAGTTACAGGGAAAGAGAGTATTGCAGAGACAAAGGACTGTTCAGTCTGGATCTGCCTTTGTCCTGGAAGGCCTCATAGCTCAGAAGGTGAAGGGAACCCTGTGTTAGCCTGAGGCAAAAAAGCAAGCAGAGAAGCTGGAACAATGCATTGCTTTCCATGCATGGGAGGATCTGAGCATTGGAATCAGGAGGAGTTATTTCAGACCAGTTCATGACTGCATCACTGAAGCTCTGAGACAGTCCAATCAGCTAGGTATTTCTTTAAAACAAAGTGCTTCTTTGGGGCTAGCAAACAGTGACCAGATATAATAAGCAATAGTAATATAATAAGCAATTTAATTCACATGCCTGCCTGCCTTTTGGAACCAAGTGTCTTAAATGCACCCGTCCTACAGCCAGAAAGGGACAATTGTGATTACCCCATTCAATCCTCACAGTGATGCCCTCTCTTAGCTTTATTCACCAAATCCAGCACTACAGGAGTTATTATTCTGTCCTTATTCAGGCCAGTAATCAACAGTGCACATGAATTGAGCATGCTCAGAAGATATATACAGCCTTTGCTTTGACTTCAAGTGACAATGAATTTGCTACGCACCCCACCCCCACTAATCATAGCAAATTACTGTCCCTGCTAAGAAGCCCTCTGCATCTGTTGACTTGGCTTCTGTTCTGCCTCTGTGGATGCTTAGTAAGACTGAACCCTCAACCTGCTCTCATGCAGGGATGTGCACACAGCTCTCGATTCACTTAAGCTACACTTCCCATCAGCTAAAAAACAACTGCTGTTGCCTGAGAGGAGCTTGGCTCTGGTGAAGGAAGGCTTTAGGGAGAGCTTGCATTTCTTCCTGGAAACAGGCCTTTTCCATTCCTGCATTGACAAATCTGGAAGAGGCAGCAAATTGAGTGTCAGTGTAAAGGACCAAGCAGATGTGCTCCTGGACTATGTTCTTCTCATTCCATACTTGAGTTGGCTTAAAGCTTTTGTTCTTTGAGATAACTGGTATACTCATGCCTTCTTATCTCTACTAGTCTTCAGGCATTTAAAGACATTCCCATGCTGTAGAAACTGCTGAGGAAAACATTCAGGCTACACAGGTTTCTCTGCTTCTGCAGTAGGAAGAGTTTATGGACCTGCACAAACCAGAATAACTGTTGTATTTAGTCTATTGACTTCAATTGTGTCCCAGTTTGAAAGCAGTTCATTTAATTTTTAGCTGTCTGCTGTTCTGTTATGACTAAGTGGAGCTCAGCAGTGATCATCCATTGATACAAAATATCATTTGTCCATTTCCAGTAGTTGTAATTTTTCTTTTTCCTCATTATGGTAGCTGCTCAACTCCTCTCTTAATAAGTTAATCAGATGTAAAACTGGACTGAAAATGCCTCCACCACAATGGGTGATGTCAAGAGACCGCTGCTGTAGCCTGTTTGCTGTGCAGGGTACAGCTGCCTTGAGCCTGATCCAAATTACAGCCAGGTGAAAAATACCAAACTACTCAGCAGCACGTGACTCACAGTAACAATGGAGGAAAAGGCACAACTGCAGAGTTATCTTGAGCTCTTAGGCAGCTTTGCCCAACTTTGTTTTGTATTTTGGGCTCTATATACTGCAGATAGAAACATACATTGCAGTATTGAATTCTACATTTTGAGACTTAAAAAGCTCAGCTAACTTCCCCAAGCTGCACAGCTTCTCTGAGAGGGTTTTCAGTCACAGTGTGAACTATTCAGCACTGCTTTGCAATTAAAGTGAGAAAAATTCCCCAAAAAGGTTTTTAAAAATGTAAGTCTGTGTTGTTCTTCAAAATCCTGTGTGAAAAGACAGAGTTTTTTCTCAGTTTCCTAGTGAAACATTAATTGACCATGCAAGAAGCAATTAAGCTAGAATATGTTGTTCTGATTTATCTGGTCTTTAAATAATTTAGAGGCAGGAATTAAGGGTTCCAGGGTTTTGGGGTATTTGCTTTTTGTTTTAGTATTTGTACTGAACAATAAAGACTTTGCTGATTATATCTGCAGATAGACACAGCAGGCAAATTATGTGAGGCGTATAAAAATGAGAAAGGACTATAGAAAGAAAGGATATGAAGATGAATGTACTTGGTCCTGCATAGTCTACCAGCCACCTGTAGTGTGGTTTTCTGATATGAACAGATGGAAAAACAGTAATTTAAAACTATTATGCTAGAAATCATCTAGTTCAGATCTCCATCTCCAAGCTGTCTTCTAACTTCAAATTCTTTATTTCCATCTGATACATTTCTCCAACAGGTATGATCTTACAAACTTTCTTAACAGAGGAATATTGAATTTATTTGCTATAGGTATGTGTGTAGGAAGAACCAGAAAGTATACTGCATTTCAATTTTGTAGTTAAAGAGTGGGTTGAAAGCAATGCTTTTTGTTAAACAGTTAAGAAACCTCTGCTGCAGGAAAGGTGTTTGCATGCTAAACAGAGGGCAAGGGCATAGATCACTTTCTGTAATGATAACACTATGTCTTGGGCCAGGTTGACCCACAGTGTTATCTTGCCTGGACTATCTGGACATAACTCACTCACTGCTCACCTTCACAGACTTTTCTCTGCTTTCAGAGCGAGCACTTGCTGAGAAATTAGTCTTATGCTTAGACCCAGTATATTCACTGGAGGAAGGTTCCTCTGAGGTGGCGATGTGCGTGGTTTGGCTGGCTGTACAGCCAAAGGAGATGGGAGATGAATATAAGTAAACACGACCATTTCAGTGCAATAGAAGAGTAAGCATGGAAAGAAGGAGCAAGGGGGTTATGAGAGAACAGATGGTGGTTTTTTTGAGGGCACAGCAGCTGTTTGGAAAGCACAGATGGTGGTTGGGATGCAAGAATGTGTAGGAAAGCGACTTACAAGATGCTAAGCCACTTTTTCAACTGGACTGTGAATGCAGGTTTCTCTGTTTTCAAGCACACTTACAGCTAGATTTTAAGAGATCTAGCTGGATGGCTCTTCAGAATAAGTGGTCTTAGCACTTTGTCCAAGCCAAGCTCCAAATAACCCAGGCTTTCCCTTTCCCACCATCAAAACCAGTGCATTCACTGGTTACTTTAACAAACTGTGTCCATCTGTCCTAGAATTATAATAGATGTTATGGTAAATGCATTCAAAGAAAAGCATTTTCTCACATGCAGTAGTGAATGTATAAGTGTTCTTTGCCACTGTTTGATCATTTTTCCCAAGCCTGACCCTTTTGTCATTAAACACAGCCACAGAGTAACTGTAGCCTGCTGACCCTTTTTTAATGACACAATGGATCAGTCTTGTCTTTCCATCACACAACCATGAGGCAAACAAGACTATGTCAATAAGCTGGGTTTATTTTTATCTTCCTGCAAGCTGCATTCTGCTTCTTGGCTTCTATCTCTCTAGGCAGTTGGGAGATGCTGTCTTCCTCTCTCACAGCCCCTGGTGATAACATACATTCTGTTCTGGATTTCATGTCCCTTTTGCAAGTAAGAACAAAGATAAGATATGATTATCAACAGGGGATGATACCTTGAAGACTAATGGTCAGCAGATGAATACTCCTGCCGAAACAGGTGACTGTCTATTAGTTTCCATTTCATACACTACTTTCTTCTCTGAAATGACTAAGTGTAGTTCCCAATCCTAAAAGCTATTGCATCAAGGAACATTATGGAGTTCATGCCATATAAAAATAGTCATAATAGATCAGACCAGTGTCCACTAAGCCAAATGTCCTGTCTCCAAACAGATACTGCTGTACAAGAAATTACAAGAATAGAGCAAGGACGTAGTGTTGCTTCATTGAGCATTGCCTGAATTTTTTGAAAGTAGTGCCTGTGGGACTCCAGAGCCAGAGGTTGGGTATTTGCACTTGGAAGCCTATCAAGGACTTTATTCTTTGAATTTGTTCAGTTGCTTCTGGGGCCTGAATTTTAACTTTTTTTTTAAAAAAAAAAAAAAGTATTCTCAGTGTTTTGTAGCTAGGATTTCCAAAGCTGAACTACAGGTTGCATGATTAAGCATAACCATTTTTTATTGAAACTGCTATATTTGTTGCGTCTTAATTCTTGGATGAGAAGAGGTGGTGGAAAAATGATCCCTGCTCATTTCGTCTGTGATGCTTATGTTTTCATAGACTTGTATCATATAATTCCTCAGCTGCCTTACTTTCTTTAGCCTGAAGAGGTGACATTTGCTAGAGTGCACGCATCTCTGTAACGATGGCTCACAGAAATGTCACAGGCAAGAGAGTTTCTAGGTATTTTAGGTTCATACCAGGAAGAAAACTCTTGTAGAGAATTCTTCCCCTTAGGTCTATCCAGAAGTTTTCCACAGCATACAGAGTTACTTGACTGCACACATTAACTCCAAATTAAATGCACATAAAAAGCAGGCTTGCTGGTGTTCACCAAGTAATTCTTTTTGAGCAATGGCTGACGACAGGAATCATCTATCTCGGTGATTACTTTATGTGAACCAAGAAGCTGACTCTATTCCCGATACTTCGACATGTTTTTTTAATTTCTGGTTTTCAAGATGGGCACGACAATGCTGCATCAAGTGCCACTTTAAAGAATAAAAGCATGCAAAATCCAGCTCAGCTTTGGAGAGTTTTCATAGAGAAAGGCAGAACATTGGTATTTCCCTGACTTAATGCATTGTGTTTTGTCTGCAGTTGCCTTGAAGCCATTAGACACTAGACCCAATCTCTCTTGATTTTTATTTATTGTCAGTCAGTTCCTATATTGTTAATGCTGGATACTACTATCAGTACTACTCATAGAAGTTTTAGTTACAGCTGTGCTTCCTACTGCTTCTGAAGTCATACTGGAGAACTGTGTGCTGATGTAAAAGTATTGATGTGGAGTCAGGGAATTATTTATTACACACACAAACTACGTCAAAAGAAGATTTTTAAGGTGGAAAATTGATTACTCCAGTTTTAGGAAACACAAGAATTGCTTCTGTCTGTGTGGTCTTTGGTTGAGAGCCTTAAGTGTGTGCTGAGCCACTCTGTTTCACTGCCTTTCAAGTGGATTTTTTTCAGATATTAAAGGAGCATCTGCACTGAGGATGCTAGAGTTGGTAAACCACTTCCTTATCAGAAGAAATCCCTGCTCTATAATTAGAAGTACCATTAGGCTATGAAGGATTTTTTGATAAGGAGAGATTGAAAAAGGAGTGTAGCTCTCCACAGGGCTAGATAGGAGTTCTCAGTGTCCTGCTGCAAGGTCCCTCTAAGACCTTTCATAATCATCTGGATTGTTCCTGTCACTAAAGCAGGTTGCAAGGATTATCCTCCACTTTGACCTTTCTTTATAATCCCTTGCCCAGATGATGAACTTAGCACTTAAGAGTTCATCCTGCGTAAAGCCAGGGAGATATGGACCACATGTGTGCTGATTGGATATGTTGTAGGAAGTCCATGCAGCTTAGCTGGACCTGCAGGAAAGCTTGTAGTACTTTGACTAAGCCTTTTTAACAGACAGTGCAAATCTTAGATATTTTTATTTCTGATAGTACTTTGAGATCTCCTTAAAAGTGACTTTGAAACAAATTTCCAGTTTTGGTATTTTCTGTATAAAAAGCGATGCTGTTAAAAGCAGTGTGTTGTTACCATTCTTTAAAAAAGCTTGATTTACTGATAATGACTTCAGAAACACCTCAATGACTTCAGAATTTTTGAAAACACTGCAACAAGAGGGACTCTTAGACCAGTTAAAGATCCTTTCAGAAAGCTTTCATATGCTGTGGAGTTACGAGGTAGAGCAGAGCAGAATCAGTTCCTCCTCTCTACAGCTGTGGTTAGCTCCTCAGCTGAGATTTGCAAAAGTCCATCAACGGCAAGCTGTCATCACAATTGATACTTCTCTTGCAGTGTTAATGGGATGCACAGGTAGTGCCTGCCACCATGATCAACAGGGATGGACAAAGGCTCATTGGGAAGAGGGGTGCAATCCACGGTAGTGCTGGATTTTCATTTAGTGCAGAACAAAAACATTTCAAACCTTTAACTCTTGGAGCTGGTTGTGTCTGGATGAAGGAGGTATTTGTATATTGTCTGTCTTGATCTATTTTAAAACTCATCCTGCAGATAAATGCTAAGTCTTTAGGTAATTTTATCTACCCCACTGTGGACATCTGCATATACTGGGATTTTATTATTTATATGTCATGTGTTACTAACAGCCTCGGGTTAAAAAGCTTAAATTCCATTTTGTTAGGCATCGCATTAAACGAGAAAAACAAGGCAGTCTTTTGTGAACTCACTTTCTAGTATGATAAAAGTCACAATGGGACCTTCATATCTGGAGCTTTGAGATGCTACTGGATGAGGAATGATAATAATTTCAAAGTAAGACAAATTTATGGGAATGGATAACAACTGCCAAGAGAAGATGTTGTTTATCCTCTTAGTGAAAGTGGAAAAGACAGCATTAAATCAGGGCTTGTGTTGCAAGAGGAAGACTGCCATTTTTCAGCTAAGGTTAAAACCTGAAGCAAGATGGAAAACAAGAATCCTGTTTCCTGGGGAAAACTGACACATTTTCTTCCTCAAGGAAGAACAGCCCTTTCGAGATTTGAGAGATTTGTCCCGCAGCTGAAGGGAAGAGAGTGACTAGGATTCCTGCTGCTGAGCATTGGGCAGACCATGGGTTGAAATCTGGGTTCGTTGTATCCCAACTAAAATTCAAGCTGCAGAAGGATTTCCTTCTGCAGAAGGATTTTCTTCTGCAGCTCTTGTAAGCAACTGAATACAGTCCACACCAAAATACCCAACAGTCTGTAAATAGGGCAGCGACCTAAAATGTCAAATGTCCAGATTAAAGTTCTTGGTTTTATATTGGGTGAATCAGGGTCTTTCTTTTCCGTCTCAGTACAGCTATCTCTTTCACTATAGCAGTGTTTGCTATCTTAGGCTGTCACTAGTTCTCTCTGTCTGTCTCTGGCCAGGTAATTCATAGGTTGAATCTGTTCCTCAGACCACTTTTAAAACTGTGAGTTCTGCAACAAATCTGTGTCGATGCATACGAAGGGACAGATCTGCTTTTCTAAAATGAGTGACGACAGATTGGGTGAGAATGAAAGAAGTTGTGTGGAATTTGCTAGGAAGAAAATCTACCCTTTTTTTACTAATCTTAGCTAAATCAGGGTCTGTTTAGGTGTTATTGAGATAATATTGAAACAATAATGCAGCCCTGCTTTATAATTTAAGAGCATATTCTGGCCCTTCAGAGGATTATCAGATACTAAAAAACCAAAACCCACAACCAGCCAGTGTTAGGAGGGCTTCACTGTTGCTTATCACAATATCAAAGAGCAAGCAGAGGTGGTGGCACCAGCCCGTGTGGCTGGAGGTGGCTGAAACCGTTAATGCTGAATGCTCCTTGCTGGTGAGGCTGCAGTGCTATGAGGTGCCTTGCTCCTCCAGCCCCCCAGTGAAACTCCCCTCCACTGTGGGCCTTGAGTGTGGTGGGTCACTGTCTCTCCTCGGACACAGGTGCATTACACCACTAAGAACTGTTGTGAGTCACCGGCTTTCAGCTGATGTGCAGAAACAAAAGAAATCAGTTTTCAGAAAAGATCAGCTGGTGGTGGTTTTTCCTGCGGGGGCTTTGCTTCTGCTCTGGAGGGAAGTCCTTGCTGCTTGCAACCGGTTATTTCCCTGACTGCTCCCTCTTGGCCTTGGCGCACATTTGAGAGGCTGAAGATGAAGCACTGAACTCTGGCTAGTTGTCAGACAAGGCTGAGGACGCTTGCACGTGCTGGATGTACATTTCCAGGGTACCCAGCAATTCACTAACTTTCAGAGGCCAGATTAATACTCAACCAACACTGCATAAACTGTTGTTGTTACTGTCTTTAAATTTGAAGAAATATGTAGGTAGAATCCCACTTCTTTGTTTCTTGAGCAGAAAGCTATTCCCTGAAAGAGATTTTAGGGGCTGCACTATCTGTATGTGCCCTTTTTCTCGGTATTTATGTCTGCCAATGCAGCATCTTTTATCCTGTTTTGATTCCCCTATGACTCTATCTTGCATTTTGTGCATACTCTTCACTCTAGCTATCTCTGGTTGAACTACACAGTGCACTTGATGTGAAACCAGGCAGATAATGTAATGGATGGCAAATTTTTTTTTTTTTTTTTTTTTTTTTTTTTGAGGCAGGGCAAGTATCTGTCTTGAAAGCACCACAACACCTGTCAATGATTATTCTCTCAAATGTGTGGGGTGTAAATACTGAAATTTAGGATTACTAAATGCTTGTGTCACAAATCATAAAATGATGCTGGTTGGAAGGACCTCTGGAAGTTGCTAAGGTTTCCCCTTCCTCAACACTAGTCTGGCTAGATCCAATTGCTCCGTACCATGACTAGCTTTGTTTTGAATAGCTCCGAGAATGAAGAATCTGTGATGTCCCTGAGATCTTGCTGTAATGGGAACTGTCCTGTGTGGGGGGAAAAAAATTGTTCCCAAGATCTCATGGAAGTGCCCTGTGTGGCATCCTTTCTCTGTGCATCTCTGGGAAGAGTCTGTCTCTATCTTTGCTCTCTCCTCCCAAAAGGCTGTTGAAGATAGCAGTGAGGTCCCTTTTAACATTCTCTTCTTAACCCTGCCTTGAAAATAATTACCTATCATAAAGAAACATAAGATTAAGGGCCTGAATATTTGGAGTTTTGAGTAGGAAGGGATCAAATTTCGGGCTTTTATGTACAACCACAAAAGCTACTGTTGTTTTTTGTCTGAACTTTTCATTGTTCATATTGAGCTGTGGTTCTCTGATTTTAATTTATTCCAAGGAGCTGAAGCTGTAAATAAGACAATTATTAAAAGAAAGGAAAGAAAATAGTGCCAATTGACAAAACGATAAATACTATTTTAATTGGAAGTGTTTTTTGAAGGCACATAAAAATGCTTTAGTACATAGTATTGCTTCAGTGCTCGTGAAATATTTTTCAATTTCCCCCAAAGAAAGAAGAAAAGTTTCACAAACTCAAAAGAGCGATGTTGACAGTTGACTAGAAATAAGCATTTTTAGGCAGCACTGAAAAGATAGGCTATGTGTTTATACCTTTAAAAAATTTTTTTTGGTTCCTTATTTCTTGCTCTGAAGATGCAATCTTTCAAGATACTCACAGAAAGATAGGATGACAAAGTTTGTTAACCCAGCATTTGGGCAGAGAAGATTCTACAAGCCTTACACTTGAGAAGTTTCAGTTCTGACATGTAAAGAGATGTTTCAAAAAATAAAGACATAATAAAAGCAGTAGTGAATTATTGAAAAATATTGGACAGTTAAAATACCTTAGTAAAGAGGCAAAGGCAAGTCAGGCAAAGGAGAGGGGAAAAACCTGATGGATGAGTACTAAAACAATATGGAATTAGAGAAAGCAAAGCTGTTGTGCAAACAAAAGTGAGGAACAGCATGAATAGAGCCTGGAGGTCAAAAGACTTGGAATAGAGGAAGGGAAGTTTTGGGAAAATCGTTATAAACAAAAAGAATACCTTAGAAGTGGTTTCTTTGACAAACAGGAAGCAAGTGAAAGCCTAGGTAGTTAGGACAATGCTTATTCGTAGCTTTGAGAAGGCTGTTTTGGAAAAGCAAGGAAAATAGCACTGAATAAAGGGTAGTTCTGAATCTAGTGTGATCTTCAGAAAAACAATAGGCCAACACATCATTCACCTCATGCCCCTCTTGGGGAGAGAATCTGTGAGCTCCTGTTACATATGAAACAGCAAGAGGACAAGACCTCATGACCAAATTTTTTTTGCTGATTCTCTTAGGCGGTTTCAAAGAGTCTGAAAGTGTTTAGGCTGTTGCTGATTTTTAGTGAAAAGTTGATGCAAGCAGATGTAAGTAAATAAACATACAAAGGCCCTAAGAGACTGCAGTCTTCAGTCAAAGCAACTCAAAAGTTGTATCTTAAAACTTTGTCAGGATTTGAAGGGATGGCCCTATATCTTGGTTTAACTGATTTTGATGCAAGGTAGAGAATATAAAAGCAGAATTCCCCCTCAGCCTTTGCACTTATAAGACACAAGTTACTTCAGCATTCATATGAATGGATGACAGCGTCTGTCAGTGAAAACTTATCATTAACTACCATTCAGTTAGTATAATGAGCATTTCTAGGTAGTGTAATGCTTATATGTGCATTCCAGTCATCTCTCAAATGAAGAATTAATTCTGCATGTCCTCTCTGAAAAATCCTATAACTAATGCATATGCTGTTCTATCATCCATCTTCATTATTAAGTAGTACATATGGCCCAGTCAAATTATGTGAGAAAAGTCAGCGAGGGATGACGTTTAAAGAGAAATAAGAGCTCAGTAAAGACAATGCTTATTTATAGAACAGTATGTATCCTCTCTCACTGTTACCTTAGTAGTCAGGCTGAGATCTGGGACTGAAGGGGAGATACCAGTTTCTTTCCTCCTCACCAGTAAAATCTCCTTCTCTTTACATGGCCATGTACCTGTCATGCTCATGGATTCATTGTTTGCTCTGTAACGTCAGCACAGAAGCTATTTTCATTAAAGGCTCCATGAACCTTTCAGATTTCTTGGGCTGCTCACACTATAGCACATACCTGAGGGTCCTCCATCAGTACTGCATGTAAAGGGAGACTGTACCAGCTAAGTCTGATATCCAGACCTTGTGCAAATGAGAAGGCAGTAAGACCAAAAGAGGAGAACTAGGTTAGAAATGTATTGAGCATGACCTCGAATGTTAAAATATGTGGACTCAAGTGCTTTCCGGCAGACTGGCTGTCAGTCCACCTCTGGTGCCTCATTTACAGAGCAACATGTCTGGAACGAAGAACATCTGTGCAGTCAGCTGCCTGTACCTCTGCACCTTCTACAACAGGGACTATTCCCTCCATAGGAAACTCATAAGTGCAGTTTGCTAAGGAGATGCATGTCAGGCTAATAACACAGCTTTTGCTGACCTGAGTCAAACATACCCTTAACAGCAAAGAGGATTTGGATTTCACTTTTCTGAGGAAAAAGTTATTCATAAGAGAAATGCTACAAGCTATTTTTTTCTGCTGCATGTGTTAATGAACAGGGCAGCAGGCTGACATGTTCACATTTATGATTCAGGTCCTGTCGTACACGCCTGTCCTTAAAGAAATGCTGAAATATCAACTCAGGCTTGACAGCCTGATCTGCAAAGATCTTATCTGCCAGTGAAGTCCTGCATATATCTGTTGCAATGGCATTACCAGTTCTGCAGCTTGTGTGCCTTTAATGACCTCAGTACAAGGTATTTCCAGTGAGCTGATGTTCAGGAAAAGCAAACAAGACGCCTTGGCAGGACTTGAGGCAACCAGCTTCTCCAGATTTCTGCTGGGAGAAGTGTTTGTGTGCATGTGAGTGTGCATGTGTGTGTGTGTGTATGTTAGAGAGGAGAGGAATTTTCGATAAGAAGTTGTGTTAAAAAATAGTGGAGGGTGTCTACAGATCTCTTCAGTGAGTTTATCTAAATATTGCCTCTTCTTCCCTTTATTTTCCCCTTCCCTCCCTCCCTTCTCCCATTTACTGTCAGAAGAGGCCGCCTCTGAAGCGTCAATTCAGTACAGCCTGGTGCCAACAGAGAGCGGATGTCAACAGCAGTTTCAAGAGTGAGTCAGTTTACAGTCAGGGGACTCCTTGAAAAGGCATGTTTTATGTGCATGTAGAAGGTGAAAGAACTCTGCAGAGGGCTCCCAGAAGAGGAAAGGGGTAGGTTTGTTGCCCCTAGCTCACTCTGGTTGGAGCAGCCTGAAAGTTTTTGATGCCTCACCAAAAGCATTAGAGAAAAGCAGGTTTTTCTCTGAAAGAGACAAGAATCCTGATGTGCGAAGGCCAGTGCCAGGGCATTTTACAAACAGAATAGGCTTTTGGAGCTGGATAATATTCAGAGAAAACTGGCCACCGAGAAAGCTTAAGGACAAGGATCTTCATTGAATTGTTACTTTCTCAGCTGCAGGCGGGAGCTGCCAGTGCCGGATTTGTGTAGGAGCACTGATCTGTTTTAGGACAGGTGAAGAGACCCTGCTTTCACTTTTGAGGTAATTTAGTTGTTATTGCTTAGCTTCTTTGGTGCTCCCTGGAGCACTTGGAGGGGCAAGATGAGCCCTTGTGTGGTATAATACACTCTTTCTCTCTCATTATGCGTGTACACAATATTATCCAACACTTGTGATCCCAGTCCTCGGTGGCTCCTTCTGATACGTGTGTTTCAGAGAGAGACTTTTTAAGGGGTTGTAGGAGGGAAAAGAATAATTCATTACACAGGGCAAATGACAAATCTGCTCCTCACTTTCCTAAAAGGTGCTCCTGTCCTGTATTTTCCTCTTGGTTACTCTCCTGAGAGCAACAAGCTTTGGTCCATAATCCTAGAGAAGCTGGGGAAGGAGAAGATAGTAATTTAAAGGAGAAGAGGACAAGTGGATGAGCTGGAGGGGATGAAAAGAGATGGTGGCAAATGGAAAGGACACCAGAAGACAAAAAAGTTGGAAGTTAAAAGATCCTGAGAAAGCAGTTCTGGGTCTCTGGAACAGCAATCTGAGGGATGAAAATGTCCCAGTGAGCTAGTTTTTAGCTAAACTGTGTGGCCTGAGATCTGGAAAAAGCCTCCATTTACCCCTCCACTTTAAAGACAATAGGATAAATGATGCCCTCTGGCAGGGACAGAGTGAGCAGACCATGTCTGTCACTGGTTCAAGAGTGACCACTGGAGCGATATAATTTGTAGCATCTTGTTCATGGAAAGAAAGTATAAAGCAGTTGTGACCTTCTGCACAGTGATGTGATTAACCCTGTTTTTTCTAGCCGCGTTGTCCTCAGCATAGTTGTAGTATTTTCCATGTGTCTACTAAACAATTTACCTTTGGTATATATTAGAAGATACAGCTTTCTATTAATATATTTAAATACATGTGTTAAAATCTTGCTCACAAACTGTAAATGTAACTGTAATAACATCATAAACTATGCTGTAACTGATTTTATGCTGCACAGTGAACAATTGAAAATTTACAGCACAGGCCAGTGTCCCACTGATTTGTGACTCTTAAGCAGAGAACTGGTTGTTTTGTCTTACCATACTTCTTTGCCTCAAGTGCTTGAGTGAGTCATACTGTATTTGTTCCCCCTTTTAGTTTTCTTATGGTTTGTTTAAGTTCCACAGTTCATGCAGTCTGGTGGTCACTTCTGTAAACTATTGCTTGGAAGTGCTGATATCCTGGTCAGTGCATCAAACCAGATGTTTAGTCAGCTGTATCAATCCTGTGAGCAGTTCCGCATGTCAGTAAACATGTGGACATGGGCCTTGAGGTCAACAGGAAGACTCATCGTGAAATTGCAGCACGCGGTTGAGAGTCCTGGGCCTGTATCTGTGCCAGGTGGAAGAGATATAAAAAGATTTAAAAATGTCCCAGAGACAGGAGGATGAGCACCGGAGGAATTCAGACTGATGCTTGACTCATGAGCCTTTATCAGTCAATGAGTGAATCTGAACTGCAACACAGGGATTACATTTTACCAGGTCCTAGATGAAAAAGCCAGCAATAGCAAAAAGCAACAACCTCAGACATGTACAGCCCCATGGTTTGGGAGAGGATGAGGTGCAAAGCACTTTTGGGGGACTTAATGTCTCTGTGAAATACAATACACTATCGTATCGTTTTTAGCTCACCTGGTCATCAATCCTGTACTTGTCTAGAGCTGCACTCTAATTTTGGCTTTTTTCTTATCTTCCTCAAGTAGTTAGAGCACTTGATCAAACTTTAAGATGGATTGTGATTAGATCTCAACCCCCATTTTCAACCATGATTGATTTTGTTAATGTTCACTGTGCTTCCTCTCTAGGAAGAACAGTTTGAGGCTACACTATATGAGTTTTCAGGGGAAAAATCAGACCAGAAAAGCAACAGCATAGTAATACTAAGTGGGTGAGCTATAGAGCAAGGCTGGCCAATGCATCTTTTTCCCCCCCCCATTCGCTTATATATAGCCTCTCCCACTCCCCTGGTCAGAAACTGGACCTGTACCTTGTAGCCAGGCAATCCTTGGAGATTCCTAACAGCATCTCAAAATGTTGTTAGGACTTTTTTATTATTTTTATTTTTATTTATTGTTATTATTAATTATTATTTATTATTATTAAGGATGTTCTCCTTTGAATGACAAAGCCTCATACAAACAGGAAGACATAGTCCATCTAGGTGGACAGACTCATGGGAAAGGAAAAAGAAGATGTCTAAGCACAGTAACAATGTAGAAATCTCCCTCTGAGAGTGGAGCAGTACTGGAATAGAGGCTGAGAGAGGTGCACAATCTGCATCCTTGGAGATACTCAAAACTTCACTGAACAAGGCTTGGAGCAAGCTGATTGAACCTGAAGTCATACTTTGAGCAGGAGTTGGACTCAATGTCCTCCAGAGGGCCCCTCCAAACACATTGTGTTCTAAGTCTATTATCTATGGTAAAATCAGTGGCAATGTCCTGGGTATTCAGGTACATATAGGCAGATACTTGGTCTAGCACCTAAGCTGCAGGAAATATCCTCTTTGGAAATAAGCTGTCTCCTCCAAAACCACTAGGTGAATGTTGTCTTCTGATAGTCTTCAGTGGACAGGAGAAGAGTGTGATGTTATTTTTTACATCAAATTAAAATTAAGTCTGCTATAGACACAGAGTAGCTAAGAATTTAGAATGTAAGGGCTGGAAGGTGAGCTGGCAATTTTGAACAGGCAAAGAAATCTTGCTCCCCATAAGACTGAGACTGACTGAGCTCTCTCAAGGACAGGAGAACAAAACTCTTCCTTCACAGATGTCCTGGGGATCAGAGCTAGAGGCATCGCACTGACAACATTGTTCCCGTTCCGTAGCTGAATTGAATGGGTCAGGTCCTGGGGCTGTCAGTCCAAATAAGTTTGCACCAGCATTTAGAAAGGAAGTAGATATTCTCCAAGGGCAAAATGCCAGTGACTCTGATGTGACATTGTGATAAACTCCTGGGCTTTTCCAGCGGGAAGGAAGTATTGTTACATTACTGTAATTACTTATGGTATTACATCCATTGGTATTTTATTGTGTGTTTTCAAACCCTGGGCTCCCATTTGGTTTTGATGAACACCAGATTTTTCTCTTCTGAATGTGTTTTTAACCTCTCTTTTTTTGTAGCGATGAGAATCTAAACTGAGAACTCATTACAAAATCTTGCTGTGCTTACTGAGCTCCTAAGCGTTACCTGAGGCAGGGACTGTAGGAAGAGGTAACAGTAGATATTCTCTTATACCAATTGACATGGATGTGAAAAACAAACTGATTTTCTGACTTACTAGTCAGTTCATATCTGAAACAGAAGCAAGAAATTTCAAACTATCATGCTGCATTCTCGGTTTTTTGGCTGTTGTATGTTGCTTCTTAAAATTCCTACTCAGAATCTGCTGTGGCTGCTTGGGTGGCTGCTATTCATTTTAGTGGGTTTTGGGATAAGTATCATATCAGCAAGATTAATGATTATAATTGAATTTATAATGTTTTCTGTTTTTTTCTTGCTATCTATGATATTATTATCTATTTTCATGGCCATTCATTAAAAACCATACTAGCTGACTCCCTGAGACGTGCCAGATTGTATCTACAGTCTGCTAATGACAACTTGTTCGGCTGACAGAGTTCATAGGGAAAATTTAGAAACTGAATCTGTGTTACTAACAGTACTGCAGCCAGCTGACTTTATTACAAGAGTTAAACCCTTATCTTTCTGTGCTCTGAATTACACACTGTGATGCCTTGATTTTGATAGCATTCTAATACCTGTCATTATACATTGGATGGAAAATCTTCCACAGGAACCTCCTTCCCGTTATTTTAGAGTTAGCAAGAAATAATTGTGCAGTGCCTTCTATGAAGCAATTTCCTGCCATCACATCTGCCAATTTCAAATGATTGGTTTTGTTCCAGTTAATGGAAGCTGCTACAGAAATGACACTGTGGCACAAATTTTTGGGGCTGAGATCTGCAAAGAGCAGGAAAATAACAGCTACTGAGGGATAGGGTCAATGGTGCTCATTGTGTGCAGCCACTTTTAAGGGCAGTGGGATGGTTGGACTCCACTCCTTTGCACAGGCTCCTAATGCACATAGGGTTTTATAAACCTGAACAACTTTGGATGGAATTTGTGAGAGGACAGGGGTATAACATTCCTAATCTCCCTCTGAGGTGATGACACATGCGACTGCTGGATTATGGCCCTCAGGTTCCTTATCAACAACCCTAAAACAATACAGCAAGAAATATGTTTTTCCAGGTGAGCAGGACAGACAGAGGTGATGACAGACATCAGGCAAAAATGCATGCCGGCGCCCAGAAAGTCAGGAGAGTCTCAACAGTGTGGTAGTTTGAGTCTGTTGCTTGAGATGGAGGATAGGGAGGGGCATTCATGGGGTTCAGAAACAGCAGAACTTGGTTTTTAAATACTTCAAGGTGTTAAAGCTGTGAAATGTTCAGGGTTGTGGGATTATTTTTTTATTATTATTATTGTCTCCAGGTGATGGATTTAAAAAATAATAACGTCCAGTAATTTTGTCTTGTGGTTTTTCGGTTGGTTGGTTGGTTGGTGGGGGTTTTTTTTTGGTTTATATTATATCTTGTATTTCACAGATGCATTTCATAGATATTCTGGAACCTGTTTACATGGGAACACTCTGGCAATAGGATCTGGATTAATTTTTGAAGTGTATTTGTTACACAGAACTGGCACTTTCAATCAGAATTAAGCTAAACTAAAATAAAGACTTTGATTTAAGAGCAGGATATGAAAGGCAATGAAAACAGAAGACGAATTTGCTTTCTGAATTTTGCGAAAATGGAGATGGAGATGGAATGCTATAAACCAGGTCCTCAGCCAGTATAAGTGAGTATTATCCGGAGATTTCACTCAAGTGTTCAGTAGGGGGGAAATTGATCCTTAGCTGGCAGTTAACCGTGCCAAATGTGAATGGTCAGGAATTGACTGGGATGTAGGAAAAGAGCATAAACTGCAAAGGTTTACAAAAGCACCCATGATTTAGATTGAGTTAAAGCAGCCTTTGGCTTTTCCTGCTTTGTGCAGGAATCAAATTACTGTATTTTTTCAATCACTATTCTTGCATCTGACTGTTTCTTTTGTGGATGGGATAAACGAGAGGTAATAGAAAATAGAAAATGGAGTGATTTACACCTGGAGGAAAAGACACTTCTGCCTTAAAATATAAGAATTCAGAAGCAGTGGTAGAAATTATAGTTTCACAACATGTAATTAGACTGTGGAATCCACTGCCACAGGATGATTTGGAAGCCAAGAGTTTAGTTAAATTGAAGAAGCATTAGCAAATATATGAATTACAAGAATATCCAGAAAGATAATTACTAATCATGAAGAAAAATCTGGAAGGTCTGTTATATGGTGTACTTTCGATATTATGCTAGTCTCTATTAGGATGAGATAATCTAGCAGGCAGGCAACCTGCAATAGGCAGAAAATTACCTGAAAAATACCTGGAGTTGATCACGATTAGACATAATCTTTAGAAGACCTTGGGAGATATCCAGGCTGTCACTTGATCTAGCTTCCTTTTTTGAACTGCTCCATCCTTATTTTGGGTGAGTTAAGCCTTTCAGGTGTCCAACTGCTGATGAGTAATATATTCTGATCATACTGGTCCACAGTGAGTCAGGAAACCTAACTTTTTAATGAAGCTTGCAGAAGAATCATGTTGAGATAGGTGTGCTTGGAGCCTGAATATTACCATAAATAACTGCTAAGTAAACAGGTGAGTAGGTTTAACTCTTAGCCTAGCATGAAGTCAGTGATCAAGATGTAGAGGTGGTACTGTTCAGTATCATCATAACAGCAGCATCCAAGTTTATTAACAATGTGCTACAAAAAAAGCAAGCTGTGTGAACCCACAGGTAGGTTTGCTTGAAGGATCCTCAGAGCTGCAAATAAAGCATCCATGTCCAGGTCTGCTGGGGAACATTATGCAACAGACTTCCTACTCAGTGAAGAAATCAGTGGACATCAGGGAACAGAACAGGAGAAAATGCTGTTCTCTCTCCTTCCATGGCTCACAGGGAAAGCAATGCAAAAGGACTTGTGTTAGAAGGAGCAAGACCCAGGAGACATGGTGCAGGTCATTTCACGTGTACCTTTCACACAGCAGCCCGGACAGTCCCTGTTCATAGACATCTTTGTTGTGAACAGCAAAACTAAGGATGAGAGACAAATTTAGTCTTAGGGGACAAATTTAGTCTTTAGCCACTTAGGGGAGTAAGAGGCATGTCACACTGAGTGCCTGTGTAAACACCTAATATCCACTAAGTGCAGAGGAATTGAAAAGGGAGAAGGATGCCTTTTGCAAAAGCACCAACATTTTGGGCCGTGTTTTGCTGCCTGTATTTCTGTCTAAACCCTTGTGTACTTCTGGCCCTTTTCATCTCCTTCAACAGTACCTTAAATTGCTGTTACCCACACTTGGTTCCTCTTTGGACTTAGTGTGCAGAAGGAATTTAGCCCCTGAAGAGTTCATACCAGCAATCAGCACAGAAAAGCTAATATGCAACAATTTAACATCTGAATTCCTCAGTGCTCTAACTTCCCTTTATCTAGAAGATACAAAGGAATTATTGGAATACAGTGAGTTAAGAAGTACACATAAAATAATTATTAATGTGGTTTGTTAATTTATGTCAGTATTACAGCTTAGCATGTAATAGCCATTCTCATTACACAGTAATTACGTTGAGCTGAAGTACTTTACTGGTTAAACTAAAATAGTTTAACTGATTATACATTCTTTACGCAATTAATTCATGAGCGCTTACTTCATGTCCTCTGAGTGACGTGCACATCCTGTGAGATCCCAACATCATCAGTAAGCATCTGGTGAAATCTCTACAGCAGTGTTTGTCCTGGGAGCACTAGAGCAGGAATTTAAAATTGTTCTCAGTATAGCAAACAAAAGTAGTTTGAAACTACTTTTCTTGTTTGGAATGGCCAAGTCACTTACAGTGATGATTTCCTTTTTTAAACTACAATGGTTCCACCTCATCATTGTCCTGAACTATAAAATTAGCTTCTAACCTTTTTTTTCTTTTTTCTTTTCTTTTTTTTTTTTTTGCTTTTTTCTTTGCTTTTTTTCTTTTTTCTTTTTTTTTTTTTTTTTTTTGGTGTAAGAGAAACATAACTTCTCTACAGTAGACTTGAGCTCTGAAATAATTAAGCATTATAATTATGTCACTTCAGGCCAAAGTATCCACCACAACTCTTAACAGTCTTGTAGAGGAAGAATTCAAAACAGGAAGATTTTCACTCACCCTGTAATGTTTTCACATGAAGTTTATATTTATATGACGAAGAAGAACTTTAAAGGTCAGAAGAAACCATAGTTTACAAGGCCTTTCTGTTCTGGCTGCTGCAGCTCGCTTTCTGTTCTTGCACTACGTGGGTATGGTCCTCTTAAACATAACTTGGATGTGACAGTTTCCAAAGGATCAGACAAAGAACAGAGGAGGAAGAATATTTGGGAAAAGCCAGGAGAACGACGGGGCTGAGAGGACCAGCTAACTGCTTCCAAGCCAGCAGCTGATTTTCTGCTTAGTTAAATTAATTACTTCACACAAGCTTGCTCAGCTGAATGGTGCAACACACCTCTATATATCACACCTGAATCCTTAACTGGAAAGATAACAAAAACTCTTAAAAATTGTGAGACACGTGCTAAGAGATTGTCCACATAGCAGGTAGTCAGGGTCCAGTAGGCAATGTGAGCTCAACAGAAAAGAAAGCAAGCGATTGAATATAACAGCTCATAAAGCAGCATGTTGTATTTGGTGGAGCAAAACAGGACGTGAAACTTTTTACAAAGGCATAGATTGTAGCTCAGGGAGGGAAACACCTCTGCCTCCCTTTCTTTTCCCTGGCTCCATTTATTAATGCACAGCAAAATGTTGTGGGCTGTTGGCTGCCTCTAGGAGTGGGTCCTCACTTGCGTAAAGCCCGATTGTCCTGATAGTGCTGTTAGTGTGAACTGCACAGGGATTTTTGTTGCTGGTGTCAATAATATTCTGAAGGATGAAACTGCTTCAGGAACAAAGAGTTAAGCTGCTCAGACTGGAGTGTCATTAAGGATCTTTTCCTATGTTATTGTTAATATGCCTCACTTGCATCAAGGAGAAAATATTTTTCTGTAAGAGGGCAACCTTTTACTTCCTTTTGTTTGGCAATCTCAAAACCAGCCCACACATATTCATCACTGTCACAGGAAAACTACTACCATCATGCTGACTAAGCCTGCAGAAGTGTGGATGGAATTGTGTGCATGCCACCAACTGCAACCATCTTCCCATGTCATCTCACAGTTGTAGCCAAGGTCCTGATTTCCTCTTGCTGTTGTAAATCAGGACTAACTCCATAGGACCTACAAGGGCAAAACTGGGATGCAAGTGTCAAAACAATGTCTATTGGGGTGGTCACAGATTCTGGAGGGAGAAAAACCCAAAAAATGACACTCATGATCTCTTATGAACTTGCTGTAATGATTTTGGCTGCTTTCAGATTTACAGTATGCAGAATTAAATATCTTTTTTTTTCCCCTCTGCGATTCTAAACGTGTTATAGCCTTTGAGCTTTTCTTTCCATCACTAAAGTGTTTACAAAGAGCTTTTTGCTGCTGTTTTCCAAGGCCAATGAGAACACAGGGCTGTTGGCACAGTCATTAGAATGAGGAACAAGGATTAGGCTGCACTAACCCCAGATTAAGTCAGTTATGATCTCTGCAGGCCTGGTCAGCCTTCCCATCTTCCAGTCCTCTCTGGGGTGACTGTGCTGCATGACCAGCTCTGATTATACCCTTTTTTGCAAGGATGGCTTATTGGTCCCTGTTAGTGGCCTCCTCTGCTTACAACATCTGTAAGTCTCCAAGTGATCTAGTAAGGAAAGAGGAAAAGATGTGGAAAAGCCCTTTCAGGTAAAGGTCTCGACGTGTTGCTGAAGTCAGTTGGGTCTTTCACAAGCACTGCTTGTACGTGGACGGGCCAGGTGTTCAGATGTTGTGAAGGCTGTTCTCTCCAACATATGGCGTTATCCCATTCCTTCTGCCCAATGCCTTGAAATTCAATCTTAGCTCGATACCTCTGCATCCCTCCATATCTTCTCATTCATCTAAAGCCATCCAAGATCTGGGAGGCCAGTGCTTGCCCCAGCTCCTAGCCATGCTTCCCTGACTCCTCTCTTGTGTCATCTCTCCCATTCCTGCAATTAGAATGCTGTTGGGCTCCTTAGCCAATTGCAATAACTGGCTAAAAATCTGGTCAATACCCTCCTTTTGCAGGGTTAGTTTTCAGGTAAATCAGTGGATTCATTGCAGAAGAAAAAGAATATTAGTGTCTCTGCTCAAGAAAAGGTTGACAGTTCAGCTCAACCTTTATTAGACATTAAAGTCTAAGAATTAGACATTAAATTCTAATAAAGTCAACCAGAGAGATGTTAGGAAGGCTTGAGTGTTGGGAGAAGTTTCTACAGGTGGTCAGACTAACTGTGAAATGCAGCGCCACAGAAAAACATTGTTTATACTGCTGCCCACAATACTTTTGAAATAGCAAGAGCGCTTCGGCTCACCATGGTCATTACCGGAACATTTTAACACGTAGGAGACACTCAAGCCCCATGTTGGTCCCTTCCCATGGAAATAGACTAGGTGGAGAGGTCAAGTTTGCCAGGTTTCTGTCATGTCTTAATCCTATTGGTATGAGGTAAGGAGTCAAGGCTCAAGACTTTTTCTATCCTCTTTCAACTGAATGCACAATGGTCTCTGTTTTGCTTACAGAGAAATATCACACTTCTCGTCTTGTTAATCCCATTTGTATTCGGTTTCATTTCCTTCCTGGAAAAGGTTACCAGCATGTTCATGCCCAGCAGGCATCAGTTTGCATCCGTTCTTAAATTCAGAGCACATAGCTGTGCCCTCAATTTCTATTCTTTGAGACCTGAATGTACCATGATTAAAGTAGACTGCAAACAGATGCTTGATGATAAAGAGGTCACATTTGCTTGTACTAATTACAATTTGTGCTGTGAGGATTTTGTCACTGTCTAGTGGTTAATCTTTATAAGGGTTCAATGAACCTGCTGGTCTGGGGGCTTTGTCATAGCTGTGATAGGCCTGCAGTTTTCATTTGTGGAAGTTTTGGATTCAAGGCTCTCTAATGAGCCCAGAACTGCCCATCCATGGGAACTGATAGCAAAATACACACTGTCACACCCTCTTGCTGCAAATTTGACAAGCAGGGACATCCCTCTTCCAGAGTGCATGAGAAGAACAGTAGAGTTGATTGTGTCCACCCTGCACTGCTTATGCACTGGAAAATAGGTCTTTTGGCTCCAGGATGTGGAAAACCTTCCTTAGGGCAGAGTTTAGGAGGGATCCTTCAATTTTCTCTCTTCTGTACCAATTGAACTTCAATGAGTAAAGTCCAGAAAAGACATGAGGGGGCAAAACAAAGTGGTCATTACTAAAAAGGTCACTTAAAATCTCTTCTGACATCAGGCAAGAACAGGGCAGGATACGAAGGGAAAAGGCAGAGAAGACCCTGATTGAATCTGGAGGTGTGTATCTGAAGCAGATTTTTAATGACACTCTACTTGCTGTTCGTATGCCTCCAAGATGAGTTTGGTGCCCCTGACCCAAGGGAACAAAGGGAATTGTGTCTCTTTTCCCACAGCCCCAAGGCCTGCCCTTACACCAGTCCTCACCTTGAAGTTTCAGGGCCAAACCAAAACTCACTCTTACACCTTTGTACGTCAGGAATGACTCCCTCCACAGCAGCCTGAGACTGACACAGAGAGAACCTGGATTTCAAATATAGCAGAGTTCTCTACTCCTCTAGGTAGCGCCCTCCAGAGTTTCAAGATGCATGAGCAGATCTGCAGATGCCTTGCCAACCTCTCGACTCTGAGAGAGCCAGCATTGCAGCAGACACCACGCTTCCCCTGACTCCTGCTGTGAATGCACCCAAGGTTACAGCAGGGCTGCAGGGGAAGATAATTTTTTGTTTGTTTTCCTGGCTCCTCTGTTACACCTTTGAATCCTGTATTGAGATGAAAAGCAAGCTGCAGGCAAAGTAGAAGCTGGCTAGGTATGTGCTTATAAAAAACACATCTGTTTTTTTCAGTACAGTAATTTTGGATGGAGTTGGATTTTTCAGACCATGTTTATTATTACTTGTAGATTCTGTTTTTATAAAGCCAGTGATTCTGTGAAAATGAACAGAAATGGCAATGTGGTAGAGGAAAGAAGGGGAAAAAAGCTAAGCAGGGTGATAAAGGTGTACCTGAGACTTTATTTGAGACATTTGCGTGTTAATGAAAATGTAAGGGGTGCAAGGCAGGGAAGTTGCAAGGAGCAAGTGCTTATGGTATGATGATTTTAGCTCTTAGGTGTCTTGAGCTTTGTATGTTTGGGTCAGAAGTGAGCAATTTCAGGTCATGTAGGGCTGTGTTCAAACTGTTCATGATGTCACTAGTAGCAGGCATCCTGTGCCTGGTGAGAGCATTTGAATGCTCTGCTGACACAGTCCATCTCTTTCTTCACAGGGTGAACTTGTGCCACATCAAGCACCATGCACATGTGATGCTTGCTTCTTAGCAAGTAACTTTGATTACTCCTAAATCATGTCAGGTGTGTTATTTCTTGCCTATGCTTCCTAGGTAGAAAGTAAAAATCATCCAGCACCTTTCTTGTAAAAGATAAAGCGTGAAACTTTTTAGAAATAGTTTTGACTTTGCAGAAGTGTTATAGAAAACCTATAGAAAGAGACCTTGAATTTCTATAAGAACTTGAATAATTCTGTGTTGTTTATTTAGCTGAATAACTTAGTTGAATTTGGTTAATTACAGCCACTAGCACAATATCCACAGCTGGCCTAAATAAACATTGTAGATCTCTTCCAACTGGAATATTCTAGTCTAGTCTAGTTGAGTCTGATCAAGTCTAATCACTGAAGGTATCAGTGTAACACACTTTCTGAAGTGTATATTGAAATCGGAACAATCTGTTTTTTCTGAAGTGTTTTGCAAAAATTAAGAATGATGTTCTACAAATAATCATATAGGAGGTTAGAAAAGCATCTTTTTTAATCTCTGATTTTTTTTTAAATTTAAGATTAAATTTACGATTTCTTACCCTCCTCCAATTTCTGCTCTGAGGCCCCAAGTGGGTAAACCTCTTAAACAAAACTGTGTGGAAACTTAACTGAAATCAGGCTGTAACGACTGATGCCAACAAAGTACCATTGCTGCAAAGTGAACATCAAGGACAGCCATTTCTCCACTAAGGAAATGCAATCATCAGCTCCAGCAATAGGAGCCCGAGAACGTTACAGATTGTCCCATCAGGGAATTAGATCAATAGTGATCAAGATTTAACAGGCTCAACGAGGCTGAAAACTAAAACTGTTCTCTGTAGCGTGCGAACAGAGGAATACTGGGACTGAGATATTGTCTGTAACATGGCTGACGAAGGCAGTGCTCCTGCAGGAATTTTGTTCCCTCACTCATTCTGGAGGTGGTTGTGGTCAGTTAGCAAGCACAGATTGCTTCAGAAAGAAGCAATGCTGGCACCAAAGTGTGCCATACTCTCAGATCCTTCCTCTCACTTCTTCCATGACACTGAAGGTCGCCTCATGGAAAGCCCACTTCCTTTCAGAGGGAGAATTTGAAGAAAAAGCACAAACAAAATCCTATAGTTTAGGGAATCTTTTTTTTTTTTCCCTACCTCATTTTTTATTTCCTTCTATTCTGGTCTGAAACTTCTAAGGAGAATTTTGCTGAAAGAGCTTTCTTCTTTTTTACAGAAAAAAACCAGGAAGTGCCTCATTGGTTTCCTGCATTGGCAAGAATAGGGACATTTTGTTGCAATCTCACAACCCTTCTCAATGAACCAGAGAAAACAAACACTTTAGTTATTTTAAGGGTAATTCTACAGAGCATTTCTCCCCCAGTGTTTTAGTTTTCTCCACTCAAGGGTTCAGAGTTAGAAAGGTGGTGAGGAATCTATTTATTCTTATAACCAGGGTTCTCGATCCCCTTCACAAGTTTGCAGCTGTATTCCTACATTGCAACATAACTTTGAAATAAGAAGGAAACTTCACTGAGGTTTTGTTCCATTGTACACTCCAAGTCATAAAGATTTGCTGTCCAGCTCCACCTTTGCAGAATTAAGATCATCTCTGAAAATTTCATCCTGTGAGGCTAGTGATATTTGGACATTTGCCAGCAGTTACGGGAAATCCCAGAGACACAGCAGTGATTAAGGTGCTCAGTTTTGCTGGGCCAAGTGGGATGGGATCAACCCAAGGGCACTGAGGAGCTGGCGGAAGTTCTCACCAAGCCACTTTCCATCATTTACCAGCAGTCCTGGCTAACCGGGGAGGGACCAGTTAACTGGAGGTTAGCCAATGTGATACCCATCTACAAGAAGGGCCAGGAGGAGGATCCAGGGAACTACAGGCCTGTCAGTCTGACCTCAGTGCCAGGGAAGGTTACAAAGCCGATTGTCTTTTGAAGTATTGGAATAGACTGCCCAGGGAAGTGGTGGGGTCCCCATCCCTGGAACTGTTTAAAAGACATTTAGATGTGGTGCTGAGGGACATGGTTTAGGGACCCTGGCAGTTCAGGGTCTATGATTGGACTTGATGATCTTAAAGGTCTCTTCTTGAGTGCCATCACACACCACTGGACAATCAGGTGAACAGGCCCAGTCAGCATGGGTTTATCAAAGGCAGGTCCTGCTTGACTAACCTGATCTCATTCTATGACAAGATGACCCACTTAGTGGATGAGGGAAGAGCTGCGGACGTTGTCGACTTAAACTTTAGTAAAACCTTTGATGTTATTTCCCGCAGCATTCTCCTGCATACACTGGCTGCTCATGTCTTGGATGAGTGTACTCTTCAAAAAAAGAAGTGGTGGATGGAGTTCAATCCAGTTGATGGCCGGTCACAAGCGGTATTCTCCAGGTCTCAGTACCGGGTCCTGTTCTCTTTAAAATCTTTGTCAATGATCTGGTTGAGGGGATCAAGCGCGCGCGCTCAATAAGTTTGCAGATGTCACCAAGCTAGGCAGGGGTGTTGATATCCTTGAAGGTAGCTCTACAGAGGTTTCTGGACAGGCTAGATTAATGGTCTGAGGCCAACTGTATGAGGTCCAACATGGCCAAGTGCCAGATACTGCACTTGGGCCACAACAACCCCCTCCAGGTTTACAGAAGAAAAGGACCTGGGGGTGTTGGTCAACAGCTGGCTGAATCTGAGCCAACGGTGTGGCCAGGTGGCCAAGAAGGCCAACAACAGGAGTAGGGAGGTGATTGTCCCCCTGTACTTGGCACTGGTGAGGCCACACCTTGAATACCGTGTTCAGTTTTGGGCCCCTCACTACAGGGTGGACATTGAGCTGCTTGAGCGTGTCCAGAGAAGGCCCATGAAGCTGGTGAAGGGTCTAGAGAGCAAGTCCTATGAGGAGCATCTGAGGGAACTGGAATTGTTTGGAGTTTCAAGGGTGACTTTATCACTCTACAAGTACCTAAAAGGAGGTTGTGGCAATTTGGCTGTCAGTCTGTTCTCCCAAGTAACAAGCAATAGGATGAGACAAAATGGCCTCAAGTTGTGCCAGGGGAGGTTTAGTTTACATGTTAGTAAAAATTTCTTTACAGAGAGGGTTGTGAAATGTTGGCACAGTCTGCCCAGGTAAATGATGGAGTCCCCATCCCTGGAGGTATTTAAAAAATGTGTAGATGTGGTGCTTAGGGATATGGTGTACAGGATGAATGGTTGGACTCAATGATCTTAAAGGTCTCTTCCAACCAAAACAATTCTGTCATTCTGTGATTCTGTGATTCTCTATTTGCCTCTGACAGGATGCAACAGCTTCAACTACGTTTTCACCTGTCATCTGCTGAATTGAACTTGTAAGTCTGGCTAATTTGTTTTGGCAAAAATCAATGGGAGGTTTTCATCTTCCAGTCTGTTCCACTTTGGGAAGGAGTTTTCATCATGACTTCCTTAGACCTGCTGTGTAGTTTAAAACTGGCCATTACCCTCCCTTTTCTTTCTCAGACAACCACATACTCCCATGCGCTGATTAGTCTGGTGTTTTTTAGCCCTTTCTACTACATTTGAGTTTTCTGATTTTTATTTCGCACTGTAAGCCCTTGTTTTTGCTTACGGCAACATGCTGCAGGAATTAGAGGAGGGCGAAGCTAGGTCAGTAGTGACAGCCAGCAAAAGCCCACGCGTTGCTTCCATCAGACATCCAGCAAAGTCTCCTGAGCCTTTGACTGGACATTAATAACATTCTCCTTCATGACATAGGAAACTCACCCAATACCGGCATCTCAGAAACCGCACCCTAGCTGCCTTGATCGTCAGCATTTTGATATAGATGTCATACTGGTTTGAGATAATTTCCAGTCATTGATTAAGAACCAGCTGATTGCCCTTTGCTTCCCTGAGGAAAAGCTCATGCCTATAAATGCCTTATGTTAGTAGCTTTGTGTGATTATAACTAAGCCCTTAATGTTATCTTTTGTGGGGTAATAAGCTCCTGCACCAGCATGGAGGGCTGAAAATTGATAGCATCATTGAGGAAAGAGAAAGGAGATTTTCCACAGTGAGCCCTGGGAAGAGACAGCAGTCACATTTGGTAAGGCTCCCGCTGGCATTTTTGCTAGAAAACATATTGCGGTATCTTCACAGCAGCACTTCCTAATGGGAGCAAGACAGTACAGGAGCAGGACTAGCCAGTACAGTCATTGGGAGGGGCTACTTTCCCTCTGTAGACCCTCTCTAGTTTGCAGTATTCCCACTGCTTTGTCCTGAGTTAGGCTGATCTTCACCTGCCTAGCCCAGGATTTAGTGCAGCTCTGTCATTGTTTTCCACTTCTCTAAATGAAGAAGAAAATTGAAATACAATACTGACTACACACTCATCTGTGCCTATTTAGAAATACCTGTGGAATGATCTTTTGGAGTCATTAAGGTTTGCATTCAGACTTGCAATTTATAACTGGACAGATCAACACAACCCACAGGAAAATATCTGAAATGTGTAAACAACTAAAAATAAATGACTGCTATGCTCTCCAGGATGCTTATGTCTTGCAGAGCATAATTGTGCATTAAATTTGGTCTTGAACAATGGGATTTGGGTAAGAGATGTGGCTGACAGGCACTCTCCTGGTGTCAGGAGAGAGATTTTTCAAAAATTTACATAGTGTTTTATTTTGTGCATGAATTATATTGGAAGCTGTTTGACTCTGCTTTTGAAAGTCTCAGCTCTGTTTGCTAAAGCCCTGACCTCCACAAATTTCTGTGCATATCACATACTGCATGGCTGAGTGGATGAATCCACCTACAGAGAGACAGGTTATAGAAACATGACTTAATACTTAATTTCTTAAAGATAGGCTTAGGAGACTAATCTTAGTAACCAGGTTTGAGCATTTTATTCAGATTTTGGCAGGAACAAAGGAAGTAATTTGCCAGACTTTGGACAATGAACACCTCACCCTGTCCCATCCTGTCCCCTCCTCTGCCCTGCCCTGCCCTCCCCTGCCTTGCCCTCCCCTCCCCTCCCCTCCCCTCCCCTCCCCTCCCCTCCCCTCCCCTCCCCTCCCCTCCCCTCTCCGGAAAAGTTTTGAGTATTAATTCCTTTTAAGGATTTTCCCCTCAGTGTTGTTTCCATTTGAATTCATTAGCATGTAGTTGTTTCCACAGCTTGCTTTTCTAACCAGTTGTCCACCTTGCTTTCTGCCTTCCTCCACATGCTTGTGCCAGTTATCTGCTGGCTAAAGGGGAGTTCAAAGGTGTAGTAGGACATTTTGCAGCAGCATATTCTCCTCTGTCTGTCGAAGATCTCATGTCTTTTGATTCATTAACCAGAGTTTAGCTGAAGGCCATTGTTCCATGGGTTTAGCCTTTTACCATCTTCTATTACTAATTTGCAGATTGCATGGGAAAGTGAGTTATTACCACTCTAACGATGCTATGTCGTCACTGGCTGTTGTTAGTCTGAAAAGCTGCTCCAAATGGGGTGAAAGTGGTACACAATATCATAAGCCACAATATATAAAACCTTTATTAGGTACATCATCATTTATCATTTTAATCTATCTTGTGTCATACAAAGACAGACCACCAATAATCTGTATTTTTTTTAGTTTTCTCATGCATCCTAAATATTTCTACTGCAACTGTTAGGAGCTAATGCTGATAATTTACCTTGTAATCCATGCAGAAAGCAAGAAAAATTAAAAAGACAGGGATTTCAAAAGGCTTTGTCTAATTTCAGAGGATAATTTTCTCTGGCCTGCAGAACATCTCATTGCAATTATTTGACATTATACATTATGGCATGGTCATGAAAAAAGATCAAAGACTCTTTTAATGATTCTTTTACTAATTAAAAGGATTCCCACAGTATCGTGACTGTTCTCAGGTCTGTAAACCATCCTGTGTCCACAAAAAAGTTCCTGGATCTTTTCACTGAGACTTCAAAAATCCCTCAATTACTCAATGAGAAAAATAAACACACACACACACCAGCCTCAAAAAAACACTAGAAGGCAACAATCTTGATGGACAAACCTAAAAGTAAGGTCCTTCTCATATGGCAGTTACTGAGGTCAGCCTCCTGTTGATTATAGCCCCTCTGTTCACATCAGTCCCTCATCTGACTGGCTGTACTGCCCAGTATGCGGTGGTCCGAGATAGTTACGGGCCATTAAATTTTGCAGACTTATTTGGGAGCTCACTGCTTTAGTCCTGCTCTCACACTCACCTCATAACATCAACAGTTTACCATGGAGCTCCTTCCTCTAGTCCAGGACACCAGTTGCCAGTTACTGCAGAGCCTTGCCTGCACAGTAATCAGTTGCTGATGCATGGTTGTGAATTTATTGTCAAATGACCCACTCAGGTGTTTTGTTGTTTAGGTGAAAAGTCCTCTGAACTTCAAAGTAAGATCTGCAATGCAGACCTCTTAGGATAAGGCATGGATACATTGTTGGATCCATCGTGTGACCTCTTACACTTATTCCTTTGCAACTGAGCATCCATTCAAGAACAAATTACCTAGCATGAGAAGGACATTGCCCAGGTCTCCTTATCCTCATCCTAGTGTCAAACTATCCTCAGCCTCATGCGAAGGTATGCTGGGCTTTTTCCCAGGACGTTTTCCCAGACATATAAGGTCCAGCAAACATACAATGAAGATGCGATCCTGCAATACAGGCATGTTATGACTGCATGCTAAAAGGCCCTAGTTCTATAGTTTAAGCATGGTGTTTAATTCACCTTAATGGAGGTGAGTTATTTAGTAGAATTGGTGATGAGCAACTGTTCTGAACTTTGGTGGTAAATATATTAGTTTTGATTGTAAAAATATTACCCTGGACCTTCTACTTATCAGAGAGCATAAATATAGCTGTATTAATGGGCTCAGCCCTTACAAATTGTTACTTAATGTTAGTTTCTCACAAGAGGAGAATTTTTGTGTCAAATCTTGTATTTATGAATTCAATTAATTCTGCTAGTCTTAAGGGTGTGCATTTTGACGCTTCATGTCTTTCTATTAACAAGTGCTGCAAGATGTTAGAGTATTGCAAAACTGACTGCTAAGAGCAGTTCTCAAGAGCATGATCATGTGATCACGGGCAGATGTGGATGCAGTGCTGCTACTGCCACTGAAATGTGACTGCTGATCACTGAATTGATGCTAGTTCACTTTGAACTACCAGTGTAATGGCAAACAGCTGCTTAAGGTGTGCTTATCAAATTGCTGGTGCTAGCCATGCTAGATGCACCACTCTGGTTGTGTTTGTTCATAAATACAGATCTTGCAGCCTTAGGGAAGTATGTTATAAATCCCATACCTGGAGCAGGAGGAAATTCCTGCCATGAGGGCAATGAAAATGTTCAGCATCTTCCTTTCTGTGAACAACCAAACTTGTTGCATCAAGAAGGGATCCCCAGAAAGGACATCTTGATCAAAGCAAGGCTGAGGCAGGTCTGTAACAAAAATAAAGACTGCCACAAAAGGAGACAAAAGCTCCACTACAGCTAGCTACCCCATGCTTGGGAGAATACCTTAAAATGGTTACAATAATTTTAAGATGTTTGCAGTGCCTTGTTGTGGAAATTGTCACAGGACCAACAGAAATAAGTGTTGCACCCCATGATCTCTGGTGGAAGAAATCCTCTGTGTTAATGAGTTGATTCTAATTAGCATGGGTGCCAGTACGTGGCTTACTAGAGACTATGATTTCTGCTAAATCCAATGTCATTGGTATCGCAGGCTGGATGGTACGGCTGGTAGTACTCTGTGGCAGAGAGCACGCAAGCTGACCAGAACTGCAACAGAAAGGGTGGCTAAAGGAAACCCAGTACTTCCAAAGAGCTTTGAAGTGGAATACAGAGCCCGCTGTGGGCTTCTTTGCTAGAACAGGAACCATTTGGGCATTTGGATTATACATTTATTTGTGAGTGTATAGGATAGCATATTGCATATCTGTAGCAATTGTGTGCATATATATACTTAAGCATTTGTGCTTAAAATACAGTCTCACTCTGGCAGAAATGGTTTAACATCCCCATGCATATCACACATACAGAGGTTTTGTGTTAGTGTGAGAGAGAGAGAGAAAGAGGGAGTATATATTTACAAATACAGAGGGAGGTTCAGTAACTGGCCCAGTCATGATGGTGGTGAAAGCCAGGGTGTGAATTCCATATGCTTAAGCCAAGGTTCTTCTCACAAGACCACCTTTACATTTTACAAAAATCTACCCTTTTTTCTCCATCTCTCTTCCCTCTCCATGTCATGTGTGCAGTAGTATTCTCTAAAATTGATTTTTTAAGACCTACTTCTAGCTCTACTGGTTCTCATAAAAGCATTACTAGTTCAGGCATGCACAACTAATGCATTATTATGTGGCAGAAAAAGCTGCAGCCTGATGTAAAGGATATATTTGTTAACAGTTTTTTATTTTAAAAAAAAATCATTAACAAATGTCTAGCATTGTACCACCATACCCAGTCCAACCGTGTATTTGAATATACAGACTTTGCTTTTCTGTAGTCTGATTTACATTCCAGATCAGGAGGAATGTGAACAACTGAACTTACAGGCTTTCACATTCAAAACATCTAGGCGTAGTGGCTAACTGCAATAGATCTGACTTCAAAATACTGTGAAAGCCAGTATTTTCCACTCACAGAGGGCTCAGCTGATTCTATTAATGGTTGAACTAGAGAATTTAATAAGGCATTTGCCTTTGGGCAAAGTAAGTATTCGTTAACAGGCATCCTACTGGACAATTTTGTCCCAGAGGTGTAAAGCCCATAGGTATCCTATAGGTAATCCCATTGCAGGACTAAGTAACTAAGGACAGCTGCATAGCATGGATGCTGGGGTTGGCTTCTGCAGTGAATTTTCAGTTGAAGGCCGGGCTGAGCTCCAAGAAAAGTTAGCATTTTGCTAATCAAGGCTGAGGAAAGAACTCAGCTGAGTCCCAGCAAAAAGCACAATCTCTCCCTTCTTATACTGTTCACGTTTGGGGGGACATTGTCACGTGGATGGAGGGTCTATACTACACACACATGGGAAAGAGAGGCTAAAAAAATATAAAAATTGGTTTGATGGAAACTGAGAAGCACAGAAAGTGAGGGAGTTAATTCAGTTGGTAGTTAGTGTAGGCACTACTTATAAATGCTGTAATTCTTAAAAAATGTCGACATTCATGTGCAAATCAAACAGATCAGGTCTGTGCATGTGATGGTGCGTTCAGCAAAAGCTTGGGCCTATGTCACTAGGACAGAAGGGTTTGGGATTTTGCTGAGCCTGCTCCTGGCAGTTTCCACAGTTAATTCATTTATAGCTGTAATTTAGAATTTATAAAACTCTTTGCTCGTACAATTTAATGTAGGAGTTACCCAATGTCAACCAAGATTGGTATGTGACAGCATGAGGTATTTTGAAAGTCATTAGGAAAGAAGTATCTGCCTTGAACCAAATCTGCAAGAATAAAGAAGATTTGGATTATGCATAGATTATGATGAGAGAGCATATCCTCTATGGATCTTGCAGAAAGGGTACTAGCAGCAGCTGAACCAGGGGCTACAAGAGGCTTTTTGGGGGGAAATTACAGAAGAGGTTACTAGACTTGACAGAAAAACGCCTTCTTGCAATACACGTAAAAGTCTTCTGCAATGAAAAATGCAGGTTATTAATATTATATTTAAATTATTAATAATTTCTCTATTAACACTTCTTAATATTAAAGACATTATTTAATAAAATCCAAGATGGATTGCAAGTGAAGTATGCTTTACATGTTATTGGAGCTTAGTTCTGGCCGTACTGAACAAAATCTTTTCTAAAAATGATCCTGCAGGTCAGTATTGTGTTAATGGCATTTATTAAAATTATGGAGGAGGCTCTTTAATCTGACATTTATTTTTTGTGGCCATGGATATTAAATATTAGACACTCCTATATTAGAATAAGTTTTTAAAAATGAACCTGAGATACATACCATCTGAAAAGAAAGTATATCATTCATATTCCTGCCAGTTAAAGTGTCCAGTGGTATTGCATTTCAGTTTTCTGTGCTTTGCTTTAAGTTCGTAACATCTTTAAACGGATCCGAGTATCTCTCAAGGCATATAATGATTTTGCAGTTATAAACTCTGCAGTTATAAAGCTCAGCTTATCTGTATGTACTGATCTTGAAGGAAAACAAAAGTCTTTCAAACTGCCACTACTGTGGTAGAGCTGAAGGAACTACCCGTAGTATGATGTTGTTTAGTCACAAGAGTGGCTTTTTGCTTTAGTGAATACCAAGCAATAAGAAAAGTCACAACCTAAGACAGAGATTTTTGTGAAGCACAGATCCCTTTCCTCAGTCAACTGCCTGCAGATAGATCCTAGCAGTGCCAGAAATGACCATAATGGTGAGTTAACCCCCTTGTCACAAGCAAGGGTCTGGGTTCATCCAGTGTATCCTGTGTCAAGTTCATACAGTCCGAGTGGACTGCAGGCTAGCACAGTTATCCACCTGCAGCTGATACACCTTGAGTCAGGCAGAATCAGACACAGCTTTAGCTCAACGATTCCTTTGACTCATTAGCCACTCCAATCAATGACATATCTTG
Organism: Bucorvus abyssinicus; assembly: GCA_009769605.1. Classification (NCBI taxonomy): domain Eukaryota; kingdom Metazoa; phylum Chordata; class Aves; order Bucerotiformes; family Bucorvidae; genus Bucorvus; species Bucorvus abyssinicus. Next base: position 68,065,203 of record CM020063.1, on the reverse strand, counting down.
GACTTTATTTCAAGCTAACCTATTGCTAGGCTTAGATTCCAGGCTTTTGGTCTTGTTAGAGACTCACAACTGCCCCGGGAGGCACAAAGGGAGATGTCTCCAAACTCCTGCTATGGTCACCACTGAATGTGACTCAGTCTCCTGAAGCATGCAGTCACTGTTTTGAAGCATGCAATATCTGGATTTCAAATACTGTAGGACATTGCAGACATGCACCTCAGAAGGTATTGACTAGCACAGGAAAAGGTAAACTGAGTGGTGACAAGGCGACTTGAGAGTTGTGGAACAGCACTGATGTGTGCAATACCTAAATAGACAAGCACTCTTCATCCAGCGCATCCCCAGTGCTATTACAGCAAGGTTCCTTTATCATGTGTTTGCAATAGTAGCTGTGAGTATCCAGTGATAGAAAGTCACCTTGTGCAAACCTTGAACTGATTGAACTTTGTTGATTGGAGAAAATCAGCAGAAGACAAAACCATCATTTTTTCAGCAGAATAATATTTTTCACAAAGCAGTCACTCTATTTTTCAACTTTCAGTTTGGATCCTCAATAAGAGCTCACTAAACACCTTCAAAGGACAAGCCAAGAAATTAAAGTCATTAACTGTCAAACAATGAAAGTCATAGACTCTCAACAGGTATTTGTTGTATTGCACATTATTATTTTTCTTAACCAGTAGACATAAACATCATAACACCTTTCCTGATGCTACAAACCTTCCTCTGCCCCATTAGAATAATTTACTTTTTTGTCTTAGATTGTCTGACCAATTAGTGTGTCTATTCAAAATCCAAAGATTTATTCTCAGCTTTTGAAGAAGACTGTTTCTGTTCCATGCTTGGGAGAAAAAAAAAAAAGGCTCATTTGTCAAAAATATCTTTTTTTTTCCCAGTAATATCCTTCTTTTCCCCAGCGATATTATTTTACCCAGTAGAAGACTTAACCTTCTTCCACAAACCTCTCTATAATTACATCGTGAGCTTCATTACCACAAGATATTCAGAAAAAGATGGACAGGTAGAGGACAGGACTATCACTGACTGTTTAAAATAGCACCTGGAGGACATAACAGAAAAGAATTACTTTATAACTGCCTTTTTCATTAATGTATTTTCTTAAATTAGTTGTGGTGATAGAATACTAGGCTAGATGGAACTTTGGTCTGAGCTAGGGCAGCTCATGTTATGTGCTTGCAAGTCATCTACTGTCAAATATCTCTGCTTTGGATAGTTTTTTATCAAGTCACTGTTTAATTATATCTTGGATAAATTAAAAAAAAGTATCTTATGTTTCACCCTTATAAACAGGAAAAAGGAAATGTATGGGATTTTAAGGGTAGCATCTGAAAATGGAGAGCACAAGTCCCTGTATAAACATGCATTTGCCACAGACTTTCCTTTAGAGCAAAAATAAATCAACAGTCAGAAAATAAATAACCAGACTCTTGAGTCTGGTCAGAGCAGGTGTCCGTATGAATGTTCCACTAGTACTGTTTGGCAGGAAAAGCCAATTTTTAATTAGGTGTTATTTTGTGTGGGCAACATGTCTAAAATGCAAGATATATACTGCCTGAGTATTCCCATTACTTGTTAACTCATTCTTGTCATTCACTGTTCTACATTTGAATGTTAAAAGCAGTGTTTTCTATTCATAGTCATATTTCTGCAGGAGTACAAAGCAGGAATAAAGCAGAGTTTAGAAACAGACTAAAAAAAGAAAAATATGTTCCTTTGCAATATGTGATCTTCATTCTCATTAAACTGAAAGTGTTTTGGACCTTCTGCATTGCCTTGCATTTGGTCTGCTAATTTACAACAGCACAATCCTTGGATTCAACCATTTTTTTAAGGCTTTTTTTGTTTGTTTCAAGGGGTATATGCTGTGTGGATCAGTGGAGGACTGAGTCCTTTCTGTTAATCTAGAAGGTGACACACCAATTAACTATTGGCCTTTTTTTTTTCATCCTGGTGACTCTTTTCTCCAGATGCCCTGACAGCAAGATCCTGAGGTTGTAAGACGTAATCTGGTCTCAAAACCTCTTTCCAGGGAGCAGGTAGTCACTTTTATCAATCATATAATCAGATATTATCATCACAAATTAAAAGATACACAGGAGACTTTTGGTGGAAGAAATAAAAGGATTTGCATGCTATGCTGAGTTCTTTTTTTCAGTCAACTCAGTGCAACCACAGTTTTGTAAACAGAAGGAAAAAATTGACGCTATGTGTATTATAAAGATTATCCTGTTTTGATTGCAATTACAGTAAGTATTATTTTGGGAGTAACGTAATTACCAAAATTTTAACTGCCTTTTTCTCTAGTTTTGGGTGTTGTGGTTTTTTTTGAATTTAATGTTCTCTTTCTTTTCATATTGCTGAATTTTACTTGTGTGTCACTTTAAAAAAATGTATTTTCACACTTCTAGTGTGATATTTGATATGAAATTTCACACTTCCATTTTTAGCGCACTTTTGAGAAGCAAGACCAAATTTTCCTGGAAGTACAATGGAAATTGTTTTACCTATTTCTTTTTTGGAAAGTGCAGCTAGGCATGTGCCCTTCCCCTATGAAATAATTGGTTTTCCCCTAAAGTATTTCAAGGGCAACTACACATGAAGAATATCTTGCAAATGCTGGGATTCCTTTCCAGCCTTTGGCTCTTAGTCATTGTGGGGACATGTCCTGATCATTTTAAAAAAAAATATTATAACTGCTAACCAGAGACTAAAAACAAAGCAGAATAGTTGAGCCACACTGTGGATCTTTATCAATAGGTAAGCACAACAAAATTTTGGAATGTGCTTTTCTTGATACATAGAAAACCTCAGAGATGCTTGCAGTTTTCTTTTTCAACATTACCAGGAAAACATTCCAATTTTAATTGAAATCCATTTCTTTTTAGGAAAGTATCTTCCTTTTTAAAATAATTTTGTTTTCAGTCTTTTAAAAGCAGTTTTTCCAAATGATGTGTTTGTACTGATTTTTTTTATAAGTTATGGGTTTTTTGGTCCAAGTATGTGAATGTGGGTGACTTAATTCCTGTTAGAAAAATGTTGCAGACACTTAAATTTTACTTAGATTGGCATTAGAATTTACATGGCAAAGAGTGAAATATTAATTTTAATATTTATAAATTGCTAAATTTGCACAACTTAAAAGTGCTTTTGGCTTCTATCCAAATGCAAAATAAAATGCAAGTATTTCTTCCTACAGGTGGAAAATCAGAACACTACCACCTTTGCCAGTGTATTTAAGCACCTTTGAAAAAGAATGCAAAAAATCAAAATTGCTAGGTGTTGACTGTATGCGTTTAGGAAATGTAACTCCTTATATACTTGCTGACTGAGTCTAGCTTTCACTACTGTTCCACTTGTACAAACAGCAGTGCTTACTGAGAGAAGATACGGGATACCTCATGTGTGCATGTGTATGTGCGTGTGTGTGTGTGTGCACCCATGTCTGCCTGCGTGTGTGTCTGTGTGTACAGGTGGGACTGTCTAGGTGCAAAATACAGGAAACCAGAGGACTGTCCCTCGGCAGCTGATGTGAATGCAGCTGATGGCTCTATTGACAGCAGCAGGCTCTTTCCAAACCATCTGCAATGCTTAAATATGTTCTTGTACTCCTACCAATGGATCAGTTTTAGCTAAAGGTTGCCCTCAGGCTGGGCAAGGTTTGGTTCACATCCATGGGGCTGGTGGAAGGGATGTGGGTGGTAAGATCTGGAAACTCTTCTCTGAAGGATAATTAATGTTCAGAAGCAGATCAGCTAGGCAACTCTGGCAGAAGATTGATCTTGCAGCATCCAGAGCAGCAGCCAGCTGTGAGAACAATCTGGCTGGTGTCTGCTGTTCTGCTTAATACACAACAGCAGCCACCCACTGGATTTTTGCATGGCTAAACCCATTGCATAAATGTGTTGTGCAGTGTTGCATGCACGCCTGCGAGCACAAACCACCACTTCTGAGCTAGCACGCTGTTTTGCATCTCAGCATACTACTTGGTCTTAGTTGAAGACATGGAACTTTTTTTTTAATAGTTACTTTGATAGTGTTCCCTGCAATGCTGTAGGGTGCTTGGGGAGTACTTCTGTGGGTTTCCAGTACAGGGGAAACTGTCAGATCTTTTAGGCTGACCCCCTGAATAGCACAAGCAATAAAGCTTTGCTCTGGTAATTCTGCTGCTAACAACCACCCTGTAGGTGTACTGGAGCAGCTTATCTTGACTAAGAGTGGCTAAAGAAGGCTTGATTTCCCGCTCAGTAATGTGGACATGTCTTAGCAGGCCTGAAGTTTTGAAAACCACAAGCAACCTTCTCCTTTCCTCTGTGTGTGATCATTTCTATGCTATTATTGTGCTAATCGAGCAGCCTCAGTGGCCTTGATAACATTATGAACTGTTTATTGAAGAGTAGCAGCAGGAGGAACCAATCCTTTGCCTAGCATAGCTCACACAAAAGAAAACAGAAAGTGTGATGGTTATGTGTCTCTCTGCATTACGAAGAGAGGCGTTGTGCTTTTGGACTCCAGTGACCAACCATGAACACATGGACCACAGCACCTTGCAAACAGCAGTGTCTTTGCAGGCCTGGGAAATGTACTAGGTAAGTGCTCCTGTCAGAGGTAAGACCTGAAAGACTGAGCAGACCATGGGAGTGCATTTTCAGCTGAAACTGAACTATCTGAGTTTAAACAACCAACCTCCGCTTGAGTAGGTGAGTGTGTGCCCCTGTCTTCTCAGGGTGGCACGTCTGAGTCAGTGAACCGAGTTCAGCTTACCTCCTTGAAGAAACCTGTGCCATTGGAAACTGTGTAAAAAGTTGTTCTGATCTTGAGGCTGATTACAACAGATGCAGGGCAATTGGGCAGTTTGTCCTTATATTTTCTCCCATGCAGATGCATAAGACTTGTAAACTAAAAGAAGAGACTTGTAAACTGAAAGTTCTTTCATATCAAGATGTAGGGAGAAAAATTAAAGACCAACAGCTACCAAAACTAAAACCACTAAAGCATCAGTGGGCAGCAATGTTGATTCAAAAGTCAGGTAGTGAATTAGATACATCTGAAATAGCAACATTGCAATTTCAGTTGGATGTTTCACAGGAGAAAAGAGATTGTTAGCCTCACACGCTTTGTGTTGCTGTAGTCAGGACTCATTGGGATCTTGTTGCTGCTTCAGGAAAGATGTTTTGCAGGAATTAAATGCCCGAAGAGTGGCCATAACAATTCTCTTACAGAGGAAGATTTGGCCAACAAATAGTAAAGAAAAGGAAAGAGTTCCTGTGAGACTAGTTCAAGGCATCTGCTTGTCTGATTTTGATTATCTTACAGATAAAATTGTCTGAATAGCTATTCATGAATAGGTTTTCAAAAATACCAAATAAATCATTAGCAAATCAAGGAACATAATACACCTCCTCAAATTTCCCACAAGGTGCATGATCCACTACTCCCCCTCTGAAAGATCCCACCTGCAAGAATCACCCGCAAATCTGTAGGGGCCAGAAGATTATGTGGGGTAGTTTACATCATCATTTGTGTCAAAGTGAACTGCAGAGGTTATGTCTATGTAAGCCTGCACTTATAAGGCTGAATATATGTCACTGAACTGAGAAGGCAACATTGAAAATTAGCTGTGAGTGAATAATTTTCACGTTCTCATATTAGATATGCCCATGTAAGATCAGTGGATAGTGTCTGTAAATGGATGGGGAGCATGTCAGAAACTGACATCTACTGCTGCTGCAGGAAGTCTTGTGTCCTCTACATTTACTCATCCAAGCCCAAACCTGCAGTTTGCTGATGCTTCCATGTGAAGGTGTAGTGGCTGAAGAAGTAACCATATGCAGCAGATGCATTTGTTCCAGCCCAGGTCAATGCCTACATGGGCTGTAGTCTGTTCTCTGCATACAAGCTCTCTCGATTCATATCTGTGCCTTTTGCTTCTGGGATCAGGCTTCCAAAATCATTCGGAGTTGCAATACAGAGTCCAATGTGCCTTTGTATGCTTGGTCTCACATTTCACTTTAGGAGTTGTTTTCTTTTTAGCAAAAACAGAGCCTGTGTGTTAGTCTGAAAAGCCTGAGAAAACTCAAGGTGTTTCTTATCACAGTAACTTACTTTGCTTTTTGCTAGGCTTGAGTGAAAAAGCAGAGTGATGCTGGTGTATATTGACTGCTTCTCAAGACATTTCATCTGAATCAGTTTTAGACTAAATCACAGCAGGACAAGGCAGATTGTGCTGTGATTTCTTCCTCCTCTGACTCTCTCCCTACATACATATGTGTTTACGTGTGCATGTCTACATGTGTGCACATGTGCTGGAAAGCTTTATAGCTATTGTTATTTATTAGAACAGCAGTGACCATCAGAGCATTCACAAATTTGTTTTCAATTTAGGTGGGACACAGGATGTAACAATGTTATCGAGCTAACACGTGCAGTCTGCCCTTTGGGAAAAAGAAAAGGAGTGATTGATGGTCATGAATTAGTAATGGAAAGTATTTTTAGCAACACATACATCATTCCTCCGTGTTCTGCATCAAGAAACTTCTATGAACACAGGCATTGTTTTTATTTTGTGACTTTGAATGCACAGCTATAGAAAGATTTTTGTCAGCAAAAGAGTAAATGTTTTGGCTTAGAGTTTTGGAAGATGGCACCCCATATTGTAATGACAGTGCACATCTGCTAAACTTGGTATCTTCACCATACAATAGAGGCACCCAAACAAGCAAAGATGCAAGTTGCGTTTTATGTTTATTTTCTATGTTGTTGCAGGTGCAGTCTGCAAAACAAAATTTCTGCACAACAAATTTTCCTACCACAAAATTTCTGAGACTAGGCTTGAAATGCATTCAAAAGAGTAAAACTTTTTTTCCAGTTCTCTCCAGAAAAAAAGCAAATGTCCAGTGGCCAAGTGTGAAAGAGTTCCAACAGATAAATTTTTGCAGAGATAAACCCAGCCGAAATCTTCATAATAAAGACAAGCTTTGAACCAACACAAGTTCATCTTTGTATTTGCCAAGCAAATAGTATTTTCTTCACTCAACCATTTAAAAAGTCTCATTGAGTTTAGGATGTTGCCATTCATTGGTTAATCCTAAGTACAAGATCTTGGCTCTCCTGTGGGCCTGTTTACAACCTCCAAGAATGCCCTGGTGGTAGTTTTCCCGTGTTTGCTTCTGTGTGTCGCTGGATTTAAGGGACATAGGCAGTTCATCTCACCATCCCCTCCTCTGTTTCTTCCGCCCTTGTGTCATTGAAACGTCATTGAATAACACATCACCTAGACATCAGAGGCCACGAAAAATAGAGGGTTTGGGAACAATGAAGACTAGAAAGCTAATTATTTTGAGGAATTAATCAGTCCCTTGGATTTGGTTGCTTGTAAGAGCTTGGGAAAAAAAAAAATCCTGTTCTATTATCTCAAGTTATATCTTTCTCATTTAAATTATGAATGCTTTGGGTAATATCAGCGTCTGAGAGAGACTTGGTATTTATATCCTTACAGATGTATTTTAACAAGAATGTGAACTACCACCATATAGATTGGTAGGGGTAAAAGTCTTTCAATGAGCTTAGCTGAGCAGATACCACACGTAGACATGTTCTCTGAAAACAAAGCCCTTAGGACAGCTCAGGGTGCCTACACTGGATCCAGGGTTGATTGAGGCTGTACCATGCTTTATTACAAGACTTTTGGCCATGACAGCATGCAGCAATGTTACTCCCACTCTGGAGGGACCTTAAGAGCGTGTCCTTCTTTGTGTCTCAGGTACTTGTTTGAGAAAGTGGCTCACTAATTCCCTGGGGCTGATGCTAAAAAAAAAAAAGTGACTGGGGAAGAAGTTTAGAGTCTTGCTCCTGCCCATTGTCTGCTTTCCTGCTGAGGGGGATGTATGGTACCTTTACTGTCTGAAAGTCAGATGATCCATGGCATGAATGGGGGCACTTTCTAGTCCTCTGTATACCTCTATACACTCATGGCACCGGGAAGCACACAAGACTTCAGCATTTAGCTGTGTCTCCCACTCCCTGGATGGCTGCATGCACAAGTGATTGCCTGAAAAATTAGCATTGGCCGGGCTTTTGTTTGTGCTTTGATAAAGTGCGGGTATGCTGAGAATTTATGTCTCTTTACAAGAAAGGAATAGATTAATCTTATCAGATACATCACATTTGAAGGGTGCAAAGCTGATCATTTCTCTTACAAAGTAACTGCAGGAGAAAAGGACTGCTTTTCCTCCTTGTTCCCTTGGCAACTCTCGCTCTTGTATTCAGCAGCAGTCCAGCAGCCTAGAGAGCATAATTGGATGTGGGAGGTGGTGGTAGGGATGGGTAGGGAATAGCGGATCATATAATTAATTCTGAGCATAGCTTGCTAGGGATGGCACACTTTCAATCTTTGCTGTAACACCTGCATCCCCAGTAAAAAGGAGCTTGTAAAAAGAGAAGGGGCTTGGGGAAGTGGAGATTAGCTAGGTTTCCAAAGGGAGAGCTGTGATTTCCAAAAATATCCCTCCCACTGATTGAACTAGAGATGTGTCACTATTTGTTCAGCAGACCAGGCCATCTGCTAGAGTGTTTCCCTGGAAACTTCTCGTCTTCTCCCCTCCCCCTACCCCTTTCTCCTTCACAGTCCTTTGCTATCAGAGTGGGCGAGTGCCCTCCCATGCACAAACCATGGAAGTGAAATGAAAGTGGTTCCCAGCGATGTCATTGGCACTTTCTCACACCCGGAATCCCTAAGAAGAAAGGAATCCTTCTGAGCCCCAGACAAGTAGGAAATCTAGATCCATACAATATTGCCGGAAGAAAAGGAACTGACACTGGCCACAAAGAAAGTTCTTCATCATTATTTTATTTGGTAAATAACACTCCCTTCTGCAGATTTCTGTTGGGGAAAAAAAATAAGAATAGAACTCACATATGTAAATGTTTGCTGAGCAACAGTGCCTGCTCTGTTTTTGTTTTTCATTAGCTGCTTCAGAAATGTGGAACAAATGAAGCAAAAAATGCAGGAATTTTTTAGGTCCTCCAGACCCCAGATAAGCTGCCAAGGGCCAAAACCTGTCATGCAAGTCACCTTAATGCAGAAGTTTGCTCCAAGATTAAGTTTTCTTTCCAACAAAAAGAATTGGCAGAAGTGCATTGATGTTTCTTTATTTGCCTTTCATTTATATGCGTATTTTTTGTAATGCCCACGTACCTACAACCTGTGGCCCCATGGAGTTACATGAAAAGGTAAAATGTGAGAAGGATACTTGATCCCCTCAAGACCCTATGTGGACATAGGGAGACAAAAATTCTGTATTTATTGATTTGCCCCTTAGGAAAAAAATCCTAAAGGCAACAAATGTTCTCAGACTGGCCTTTAATTATTCTGGATCCAATACAAAGATGTGGAGAAATCCCACGACATTGCTAGCCACCAGCTGGCCTTGCTGAAACAGCACCTCACTCACTGCATACAGAAGGAGAAACAAGTTAGATGTTGACTTGACTTGTATATGGGCCCATTCCTCTCTTTCAGGTTAGTCTGGAATTCTTGGAGTATTTTCCTTTCTATTTTAGCTCCTCAAAGCCAATATACTGATTTACCAATGTATTTTATTTATTCATTTTAACTTTTAGGGAATTAAGTGCAAAAATTCAGATAACCAAATTCTTCAGTTTTATTAATTTAGAAATGTCTAACAATGCAATCTTATCCTTGATATCAACAAAGTACTGAATGATGACTTAGTCACAAAGCCTGAATAAGAAAATATTTTAATTGTGGCATCCAAAAATAGGCCTTATCTTCATCTTCTTCTTTTTCTCTTTATTTGGAATCGGTCAGCAAACAGCTGTTGTGTTATTGATCTAGTCTGATTATTACAATATGCATCCCTGGGAATATCAAAACTGACTCTGCATTGCTCATAGTCTGTGTAATTTATGTTCTTCAAAGGATGTCAGCACTTTTTTGTGGTTTAGCTTTTTGATTTTGTTATTTACATGTTTGGTTTTTAAATAAGAAAATTGCACAACTGAACACACAACAGAGCACAGACAGAATTAATGACTCAACAGTTGCTAGGTATATGCTACAAATGTGCATTCAGGCTCAGAAGTGAACTTCCCTACACCTGTGATCGTAACTCACATAATTCTGGCAAGTCACTAGCCATCTGCAAAGTTGGACTCATCTACTGAGCTGAACTCTGCGTTATTTGAAAGAATAAATTCAATTTGCCTTTGAAAGGAAATATGGAACAATTTGCTAAATAAGTTAGTAAGGCAGGTCATACAGGCAATACCACTTCTTTGACCACTGTTTCCATTAAAAACAAAACCAAACAACCAAAATAACAAAATTCTGGCCTTCAGAACATCTTCATTCAGTTTAACAAGATGTCAAGATGGGACAAAATCCAAGCTAACTAGGCTTAAGACATTATTTCTCTTAATGTAACTTCATATTATAAATCTCTCCATTTGAGAGTGTTTGCAATTAGCAATGTTTGGTGCAGAGTTACTGCATAAATTTGAGCTTGTATCATGCAGCAGAAGAAAGGGTTAGTGGTGAAGGATGTTTGTCATTGCCTTTGGCAAATCATTTTGCAGTCATCAAGCTTGACTGGAAAAATGGACTAGCGAATTTTGCTCTCTTGAGAGCAGTTTCTCAGAGCTAAGCCCTGATGGCCAGAGGCTGTGAAATGTCGATTCTCACTTGGGCAGATCATTGTCTTAAAGCTGAGTAACTTCATTCTTGGTACTAAGATGCTGCCTCCCACTTCAGGTATTTCTTATAGAAATTCATCATATAAAATGGAAATAAACTGGGAACAGATTGCCATCTTACAGAGGAGATAATTTCTGAAATGGCTGGGTGGTCTAACTTCAGCTCTCTGCTCTGCATAGGAGTAATGGTAGTGTTCCCTCTTTATATCAAACCATGTTCAATGATTGTATGACCCAAACCTACAGTCAGTCCACAGCTGTTTAGCTATTGTCATGGTCATTTTTCAGAGAGTAATAATGAGAAAGTATTTTCCTTTGGACTGCTTTTGTGAAATGACAGTGTAACTTTCATCTTTAATGCTCAAACAATTGGTATGTGACAGGACCCTGCCCTGCCAGTTTGCATTGTGCCATTGATGCTGAATTCATAGCATTTTGCAGCCAGGCTTGTCCTTAGGCCTTGCTTTCCCACTCACTGGAGAGCTTAATTTTCTGTTTAGCTATGTGAAAGCTCCCTCTAGCCATGCCTTAGGATATCAGTATCAAAAATTCAGGCTGCAGCAGGGTATCTTTGATAGAAATGTGAAAAACTGTTATCCCCGTTAGCTATCAAGTTTATAAACGACATAAAGACCGGCTGAGAGTTTGGCTCTGAGTGAAGAGAAGCATGGTTAAGATGGCAAGCAAACCTACAAGAGGTCATAAGAACATGACTCAACCTTGAGACTACTGTAAGTGTCCTAGCAGGATTTTAATGGAATATCAGAAAAAGCTACTCTTTGAGATGAATAGTAGTTACTGTAGGGGTTGTTGTTTCCTTTATTTCTTTTTATCTCCTTCTAGGTTTTGTACCTTTTCCTTAACCTGGCATTCTTAGTAAAATATATTAGCCCTTTATTGCCACCTTAACCTTTGAGTAAAGTTGAGCCTGATGTGGGCTTGACTGGCTAGCCACAGGTGTTTCATGCCTGAGAATTGTAGTCCACAGTTTCAGCAGCTGCAACTGCACTTGCAATACTCTGTAGGAGACCATACCAAATATTCAAGATGTAGCAGGTGCTTCTCAGCTGATGTGCCAGGTTTGGGGTGGGGCCTGGAAACACAGGCAGGCTGCATGTTTGGGAAAAATACTTCAAAGTGATAGGTCTTTACAAGAACTCCCAGGGATGCAGCAGGACAGGCAGAAGTGCCTGCAGCTCCAAGACCTCCTTCAATGGGTACCTTGACTACAAAAACTTCTGTTACCTACTTAGAGCATCCCAACAACACTGTTGATGCAATGTGAATAAGCCATTTTTAAGGAATTACATGGCTGTATATTTGAATATTATTCTGTCTACAGTATGGTGGGTTTAGTTTCACCTTCTGATTGCTTTATGTAGTGTAGCATGTAGATATGCAAGATTTTCCTTGAATACTGAATACCTTGTCTGTGCCACTCATAAAAACTGCAAGTAGCTTTCAATACACAGGTCTTAAATTCCACAAATAGTCATGATATTGTAAGTAGCCTTCACATTACAGAAAAGTGGTGTTTCTACAGTCACTTCCAGTGCAGTAATTTTTACTTCATTGTTGAGTGCACCATGATTCCTTCCTATGTGTTTCATCATTCAAACACTAGTGTCAGCATGATTTTCCCATGTTGTGATCACGGCAAAGTATGCTGTTAATAGCAGTACAAAGTTTGTATTTGAGTGGTTATACAATATTAAGTTGCACAGAAACCTTGCAGACATAATTTAAAGATTGATCAGTCATTTAACTGTTCCTGCAAAGAAATTGTTTTCATCTCTGTGAAGCAAAAGACAATTTGAGTTTAGATTGTTCAACATTTGTTTAGTTTTAAAACCAAAATAAGAGATTTCAATGCTTAAAGCAGCTGTAAGAGAGATTCATCTCTTTGCCATGTTTCTTTGAGGATTCAGAGACTGATACACAGATTTGAAAACCTCCTTGTCTGGTCTTTCATAGTCTAGTTTACTAGGATAGTTTGACACGGCCAGTAACAGTTTTCTTTTGCTAGCTGTCCAGGTGAGCATACAGTTTGCACAGTATTTGTTTGTGCCCGGGATTAAAGATCAGAATACCTCAGCAGAGAGTAGCTGAAATGCAAACACATGCAGAACAAAGTATCTTATAAAACCCCCATGATATCACCAGCCACAAATGAGAGAGAACCTACCCTCTACCTCATAAGGTACAGGGCCAATGAAATCCTTTTGTTATTGGTGTACAAGCAGACATAATCTAGGAGACTCACCTAACCATCTCTTCCTACAAAAAAAGTCTCCCTTTGCACTCAAACTCCCAGTAACGGACTGCCCACATGGTTCACCAGGAGTGATCCAGCACTTGCTAGAGTGAAATATACATCACCTTCAATCAGCTTTCAATCAGGCCCTTCAAACTGTGGGCACTGGGGGTAGCAGTGGAAGTGCTTCTCTTTACAGTCTGCCTTCTGTAGCACAAAGATTTGGAGCACAACTGTAATGCAGACGAGATGAGAGAAGAGATTTCCTTCTGATCAATGGCTGTAGCATGAGCTACATCATGTTTCTGAAAACCCTTTCGTTCTGGAAGCTCTGAGACACTTCTGGAAAAAATCCAATCTTGCTTTCTGAAAGCCACTTTGCAAAAATGACTGCAAATTCTGAGTACAGCACCCTAGTGCCACACTAATAGCTGCTTTGGAAAGATAGTTGGAGGAAGGCTTTTCAGTGTCTGAGTCAGTTGCATAGATGAAGATAGGGCCAGGAGCTTCAAGGTACTGCATATTTCTAACAGATTAATGGGCCTAAAATGTTCATTGCTCTTTAGTGTAATGCACTGCCTGAGACTGCTCTACAAAGTCCTTAGTGCTGTATTCAGAGGTGCAAAAAGACTAAGGATTGGTTCATTATATTCCCATGCCTGGCACAGCCAGCTAGGAAAAACAAGACATGATTTTGACCTACTGCTCCCTAAATTACTTGTTTCATCAGCTCAGTGGGAAGTTTCCGTATACCTCCAGGCTGGAAAGGTTCAGCCAGAGAGATGTAGTGACTCAACTCCTGACATATTCACTCTTTGCAGGATCAAAAGTAGCATCATTTGGCAGCAGGCATCCAAGGTGAGCACATGCTGTATCATGCAGCAGAAGAAAGGGTTAGTGGTGAAGGACATTTGTCATTGCCTTTGGCAAATCAATTTGCAGTCATCAAGCTTGACTGGAAAAATGGACTAGCGAATTTTGCTCTCTTGAGAGCAGTTTCTCAGAGTTAAGCCCTGATGGCCAGAAGTCTGTGAAATGTCAATCCTCACCCAGGCAAAGAGTAGTCTGGCTCTGCTGATGTCAGGGGTTTTTTCTCATATTCTCTTTTTTTTTTTTTTTTTTTTTTTTTTTGAGGCTGTTTCTTCCTTAACTTTTATATCAATACCTGTTTTGAGCAGGAAAAGCCTTCCTGTAACATTAATGTTTCTCGTCTCCAGAGATGACTCACACTGAGTCCTGGGGCTGCCTGCCTGTCAGGATCCTCCTCCTGATGAAGTTTCCAGACGATGTTCTTCAGAACTCCGCTGCAAACCCACAGCATCCTGGAGGGATTCCTCTTAATCAGAGGATATAACAAACTGCTTTGTGGTGTAATAACATCATTTTTGTATAGCAAATCAGGGCTGACTCACAAATTTGTCACAGGAATGTGCTTCCAGACCTGTACTGCTTCCTACAAAACAAGGAGAAAGGTCACTGTCAGCAAAAGTAGCATAGATTGGTGGAGGGACCTCACACTTCTCTTAAGAGGTCATGACTTTTAGTCATAATTGGTAGAATTGAGGAGATAGATTTTCCAAGGGGAAACAAACTCCTAAGCCAAAAAAAATTAAATTAAGCATTAGAACCAGTAAGATCGGTATGGTATGGATCTGGTCGGGTCACAAAAAAAAGATGTTAATCCTGGCCATGAAGGGAATTAAGTATGCCTTTCACTTCAGCCAAAGCAACATCGTTCATGAATCATGGTGTATAGATGTAAAGAGACAGATCAATAGCTAGATAAATAGATGATATATTTATGCACTTAGATTTTATTTAATGCAGTATGCTTGCCAAGTAAATCCAATCAACTAAATAGTGTCAATGTACCAACTAAATATCATGGACTGGATTTCCATCTAGAGAAAATGGTTCTGGTTCCGCTGGCAATTGTCAACCTGATAGTACTACTAACTACAAACTCCACTGTTTCATGTTTCCATCAGAAAGGAGCGCTGGATCCTCTAGCCTGACCTGTGTAGCAAATATCATCACATTTCACTTCACAACCTGACCTCCTGTTTTGATTGAACTGGAGGGTGTCTTTAGAGACATCCTACCCTGAGTAATGGTTCAAAGCACTGAGAGTCCACGACATCCTTTGACTTACTTGTCTTTAGTCTTTTAAAATAAAAACCAGTTATAATTTAGAAAATAAAACTTCCTTCTAGTCTGAATCTGCCTTCAGTATCTAAGCACTTGCTGGGTTCGGACCTTACTATGTGGCTTGTGTACCTTTTCCTTGTCAAAAATACTGGTTTACAGAGTTTTTTGTGCTCAGTCTGCTCTCAGAGCCTTTTCTGCTTCTCTCTTCTCTTTCAACTGACCAACAGTTCTTTAGGGCTGGACATGGTATCAGTTCAGGTTTTCCTTTACAGGACTGTTCTCAACTCAGATCTATTTATTGAGCTAACTTTCAGCCCCATATGCAGTTGGGTTTCACAACTGAAGGGGTGATGTGTTGGAAAGAACAGAGACTGTGGATGGAGAAATGGAGAAGACCCATATGTTGCTGAGAAGAAGCTAGGTGGTCCCACATCCTTGCCTGCTAAAAAGATAATCTTCTTTCCATGGACTTACTTAATTTACCTCTTACCTTTTCCTTTGCTAAGTCAAAAACCTCAGTTTCAGTCCTCCTTGAAAAGCAGATTTTCCGTATCTCAGACATGATTTTAGATTCTTTCACTTGTATTCCTCAGTGTCCTTTATGAAAATGTGACTGGAAACAAACACTGTCTTGCATCAGTGGCAGAAAGAAGTTATCTTCCCTGTCTTGGACTTTGACATAATTTGTAGACACATGAGCAGGACGAACTTGCTGTAGCCCACCGTAAAAAACCAAGGTCATCTCAGAAAATTGCCTGCAGCTCCAGTGTTGTGTGGCCTATGTTCCATTATGCCAGTAATTTGCTTTTTCACTCTGTTTTGGGGATAGTTTCCTTTATCTCCCACTTCCAGTCCTTCTGGGAGTCTCTGTTTGTCACTAGGCCTGATGTGGAAGGTTCAGTGTTTTATTTCCAGGCTTTTCCTCATTTTGGCTCTGAACCATGGATAAGCTATGAACTTTGGAATTAAAATATCTAGCAGCAGCCAAGCATGTCATGGTAGTCATGTCAGAGCCACTCACGGTTCTGTGCCCAGACTTGTAGGAATGAGGGAGTCTGGGACCTCATCGTCATGCTTTGAACCTTTCTAGCAAGGCGTGTCTCTCCCCTTTGCCTGAACTTGCAAAACTGAAGGTTACACTGCAGCACATTAAGTGTATACACAGCCTGCTGTTTTGTTTTAAAGGGGCTGTCAGAGCAGGAGGGGAGAAATGTGCCCGTGAAACATGGAAAAGTAAATACTTTTCAAATGTTCTTTGCCACTCGCCAAGACTTAATTTAGTTCTCTACATCAGCTCTCTGAAGACATCTGTTTCTTGGAAAATTGAGAGGCAGGTAAGGATGCAATACCAAAGAAGTTGTTAAAATGTTAGTCTTTGCCAACCATTTCCACATAGATACTACAGACAAAGAGAAAGGTAATTGCATTATTTGCATAGTGCCAACAGTGTGATGAGTGATTTATGGATATTTCTGCATGCTGTGAGACTCACCCTGTTCTTCTCAAGGTTAGGCTTCCAATATTGAGGCACTGCAGACTCCAGTAGACGTATGCTGGGGTGTTTGTGAGATCAGAGTGGACTGCAACTCTAAGGATACAGGTGTCCTTCAAGAAACTTGTGCTAAAACCACTTCAAACAGAAAGACATTGCACAGTCTACACAATGGGTTTTCTAATGTTCATTAATTCCAGCACACATAATAACAAAATCACTGCAGTAACTTTTCTGAATACTGGCTATGAAAAGGAATGAGGAGTTGGTTTCATCTCTGTAGAAAACTAACTTAAATAGGTTAGCCTATCCTAAACTTTTTTGTGAACCTCAGGAAACTCTTTATCAAACAAGAATATCTTTAGGTTGGTTTATGAGCTGACCACATTTTGTCTGTGATTTACTTTCCTTATAATCAGCCACTGTGAGTACCCTAAGGACCTGTGCGCAGACAACATGTATCTACAAGGCAGTATCACATGTAGGACAGGTCTGCTAGGCATCCAGGAAAGTTTGTCTCTGTTACCTTTTCAAACAAAGTAGCTAAGTGTGAGCAGTCTCTCTGAGAATTTATAAAATTATCTGATACAACAATGCTCTAAAACGAAACAGTATTATGTCCTGGTGAGTTCATGATATACTGCCAGATAAACTTCTTGTGAGGTAGACAAGATCCTGTTTGCGCTTCCTGTGGTCTGTGTCTACTACCACTGCATTTAGGGACTTTGTTCTTAGTCAAGGTGCAGAGACAACAGGGAAATAGTAAATAGTGGTAGTAAGTCATGACTGCTGCAAAGACTCCCTTGGAAAACAGACAGGGTAGAAGTACAGATAAAGAAAGGTAGGCTTGATTAAGAGTTTTGCACAAGAAAGCCCATCCAGCCATCCTGCATGCTTCTGAGGAAGGAATGAACTATTGAGACTGTAAGTACTTGACCAATATTACATCAGAGACAATGCATTTCCTGTCTACGTAGGTTGATACTCAGCTTCTGCCCTGAAAAATGAGGGGTTTATTATCTCTAAGCAGCAGAATAAGCTCTGTTACCCCATTACACCTATAATTTTTGACAATACTCCTGCTATTGGGACAATGACATGAGCAATGATGCAATGTATTTCACGATGCTGTTGAAGTACACCTCATAAGTTATTGCAAAGCATGTTTAAGTGGACAATATGTCTTGTTACTTACTGGTTGCGGAGTTATTTCTTTCTTGTCAGTACCATCTTTGCTTTGGAAAAATTGCAAATAAAATATCTGGCCTAACATTAAGGAATTGTTCATGTTCTGTGCTCCAGAGTTCATGGCAGTACCTGTAAAGAACCTGTAATAATGTGCAAGTGGGAAAGCAGATATTGCCCCCCACAGAGCATGTCTATGGAGTGTAACCAGCTAAGGTCTTTGCATCCAGTTGTCACCTACAGCGGAATCCAACATAAGTGCTGATGCACTGCCTTCTGATATAATTTAGTTGAGGCTACTTGACTTGCGATTGTAACTCCATGGTCCCATTGTGCAAGGAGCTGTAAAAACACATACTGAGAGATACAGAATTGCATATCAGGATGGAGACAGGAGCCTCTTGAAGCTGAGGTAGACCTCAGGGTTGAATCCACAGCCTGGTGAATAGATTCACACATCTCTGCATGTACCCAGTTGCTGGGAGGAGAAGCTTTGTCTGAAGCACATGAAGAGAACAACTGGCTTGTCTACCTATAGCAGCTTTGTCCGTTTGGCTGGTCCCTTTAGATAATGATGATAAAGCCAAAACAAGCTGATGGACATAGCTGTGTTTCTAGAAACTATCTGCACCATTACCTTTCCGCTCCTTGAACTACCCTGTCAGTCATTGGCCTGAATTAAATCTCACAGAAGAACCAAATCACTTGGCAAAGATTGAGTCATAAAACATTTCTAATCCCTCTTGGATTATTGCTTGAGGAGCTGCATGTGATAAAATTACAGAACCTTATATACTGTAGGAGCTGAAGTTGTAATGTGGTGTGCAACAGGCAGTCCTTTGATCTTGTCTTTGAATTGGTGACTGCACGTTAATATTATTAGTACCTAGAACCAAGCCAAATGCAAAGACTAAGGTCAGGTAGTATGAGTTTGATTTTGTAAATCAGCTGCTACTTGTGATAACTGAAAGGTTTAATGAGTAAGTTCCTCCATTTTGTTTTCCATTGTATTTAAGAAACACATGCATGTGGTCTTAACATGACTGGTGGCCTCTCAGTCTTGAGAGTGGTTAGTGGGCCTTGGAGAATAATTTTTTTATGTGGAAATTGCTGTGGAAATCCACTTTGGAGCTAGATTCTACACTCCAAGGGCCTCTGGAGAGAATAAAGGAAAAACATAGTGCCTAAGAGCCGAGTAGTGCTGGAGAGCCTGGGAGCCATTCCAGGCTTATTCTCCACTGGTTATCTGGTTAATGAGGCAACACATTTTAACCTTCTCACTGAGGGCACGAATTGCTGTCTTTACCAATTTGGTGGATAACATCCAACTCAGCATCTGCCCCAGAGGACCCCTGTGCTGCCTCTGCCTGCACGTCACCCTGCAGCCTTAAACCTACTAGAGATTCAGAGCTGTGTAGACATCAGCTCTATGGTAAAACATCTCCTAAATAACTCATTTACCCAGAAGAGAAAGCAAGGAACATAGACTGCTGCTGAAACAGAAGAAAAGGGTGGATGGTAAAATCAGAGCGAGGAAAAACAGGTGTGTAAGCAAGGACTACATCTATTCACAGGAACGAAGGTCATGTTGATGTAACTGAGCATCTGTCTCTCAGTGCTGAAATCAAACTCGCTGGGTCCATAGACTGAAAGGTGCACCTGAAGGGCCTTTGACAGATCCCAGCCCAAGGTTTTAGAGCCTGACAGCGTTTTCAGCCCCGGGAAGTGATATCTGGGGAAATGTGCATACAGGAAAATATATGCTTTTTGAAAAGCTTTCTCTAGCACTCCACACACACAACCATGCACTTTCACAGATCACCCTGTTAAGCCTCAAAGAAAAACAGAGATCATGAAGAACCAGCTGCAGTTAATGTTTAAAGAAGCAGTTTCATCTGGAAATATGTTAGAATAAATCTTCTTGATCTCAATGATTTTAAATGGTCTGGATTGCTTGGTAGTTCGCCTCATTTGTATGCTGTGGGTCAAATATCCCATAAGAGAGGTAAATAAGCTATACTTGCAAATGGAGTTTTGTATCCTATAATGCACTATGAAAGAGCTAATGGATCACAGCAGAGACCTAATTTAGCTGGGACCTTCAAAGCAGTGACATAAGACAAACAGGGGTGATGCAGAATAGGGGAATGAACTAGGAGTAGGGAGTCTGCTGTGGCTGTATGCCGCATTAAGTATCAAAAAAAATGTTAGAAATTTAGGAAGAGAGTCAGAAAAGAATGGCAAAAATAATCTGAAGTCCACAAAACTCGCTTTACTGTGAGGTTATTTGAGAAGCACGGTCCATTTCATGTGTTCAAGGGAATTGACTTGATGTCATTCTGTAGAGAGTTACCTGGGAAAGAGATCACAGAGCTTTCTTTTGTGTAGCAAAACAAGCTGAAGGAAGAAGTCAATGGCTAGGAGCCAGAGCTAGAGTAATTAAAAAACAAAAGTGGAAATGTTTATAGAAAATGAGTCACAATTCACTGATCAACATGGCAGATCTTCCTGTATTTGCAAACTTTAAAAAAGAATACAAGAAAAACTATAAATCAGTTCAAATTTGCTGAAATTCAGAGATCAGAATAGATGATCTCTGTGATGTACTTAGGTCCTTAGCAATAACTTGTGCTTGGGTATTACGGTAAGCATTATACCTTTCCAACTCTTCGCTAGTTAACCACTTACTCAGTTTTGTAGAAATTATGTTTATGGCTTGAGCACAAGTATTGTAAGGAGAGATATGGACTTACTATGTTCTATTCAGCTATTGCAGTAAAAGCCAGTCTTCTGGAAGGAATAAATAGCAAGGGAAGGCAAGCTGCAGAGCTGCAAAAACATGATGAAGAAAAGCATGAAGCAGAAATAATTCCTGGATCTCTGGATGCAGATCTGAATTTGTATCTATAGAAAAATCAAACTAATTTATGATAAAATAACCAAAGTAGTACTGTTAGGAAATCTAGAGTATGAGGTGGAAAGCAGAATGGTTTCTCTTTTTATTCCCAATGCAGTACTTGACAGTGTTAAGTTACTGCATTGAACATATGTACAAAAGATTCCAACAGCAATAATGTTAGGAAAAAAATTTGCTATGTGGTAAGCTACATGGCAGGAGGCCAAGAAGTTTCCTTTTTTG
Organism: Bucorvus abyssinicus; assembly: GCA_009769605.1. Taxonomy (NCBI): domain Eukaryota; kingdom Metazoa; phylum Chordata; class Aves; order Bucerotiformes; family Bucorvidae; genus Bucorvus; species Bucorvus abyssinicus. The sequence goes on along the minus strand of CM020063.1, from coordinate 68,044,254 downwards.
TATCTCACAGTAACATCATACATCTGAAAGTCTCTCTGTCAGAGCATATGTGAGCCTGGAGACTGGTTCTGGGGAAAGCAATGTTCAGAGCAGCTTGCAGGTTCATTCTGAGGGTCCTTATACACTGCCAGGGATGGATCTTTAAACCAAAGTTTCCCATTCCTCTCAAATAAAAGCCTCATTTTTCTTCACTGAGTCTGAGGCTGTTTGTTTGTCCTTCTTCAAGGTTTACTCAGAGCTTCTGCTGTTTCTAGATGACCAGTGTTGGCTGTGTAATCCCCAAACCAGCCAGCATCATAGCTTATGGAAAGAGGAGAAGGCAGAGAGGCCCTTCCATAACTAGCTCCCAGTGGGGAAAATCAGACCTCTTCCCACAGTACTGGTGTCTGCCAGCAGGGCCTGGCTTACACTTGCCAGCATAGCAGCAAAGAGGGTCAGAGAAATGACTCTGGACCCTCTTCTGGCATACATATACATTTTTTTCCTTTCTTTTCTGCAGTTGCCTTTTCCTGTATGCAACATCTGCCATCATTAGGAGGGAAAACAAGAAAGATGGGTCTGTGAGCAAGGAAGACGGGGATTGGCCTGTCACTCCTCTAGGTTCAGGGACTATACTCCAGAGCAATAACTAGCAGCAGGGGACTCATTTCCAGCTACCAAATGAAAACCAGGAGGTCAGGAACAAGTTATGGTCAGCAGATCAGGCTGGAAGAAACAGCAGAAGTTTCATAAGCTTATTTCCATAGCTGGCCTTGGGGAACAATTCGTAAACTGGAACTAGGAGGAAAACTGCCTCTGTCTCTACAGCTTCACTGCCCTTTTCACCCAACTACACTGTGGTAGTAATCTCACATCCTAATGTGCCATCTTCCCCATATACAGAATGGGGATTTCCCAACTATTTCTTCCAAGACAGTTCAAAAGTTTTGGAAAAGTGAGGCTAAGTCAGAGACAGCAAGGATAAGTGAGGCAAACAAGCGGGATGAAGAGACCAGTCAAAGTGTGATGTTATTGTGGATCAATACCCATGTGACCTTCAACCCAGCTGCTCCCTGTAGAAAACTGTTCAGCTTTTACATTACAGTAAGAAAAAGCCCATGATCACCAGAGGAAGAGGTTTGTTGGTTACAAGGTCTTGGCCGTGCAAGAGAGATCCCTCTCTGCAAGAGAGTGCCGAGACTTGTAGAGCTATTACATTTGTAAGGGTGACAGTTCTCCTGCAGTTTCACAACAGCTCAAGGAGAAAGCCACCTTCTTCCCTATTTCCAGCATGGACTACTGAGTGTGTGGTTTTCATTGCAGCTGGAGTGGTACACAGAAATTGCAAATTGCAGGTGAATACTGTCCCTGGGGAGCTTTAAGATATGCCATGCTTTAGTATTTATCAGTGGGGTGTGAGGAAAACCCTGGTCTGAGTTTTATAACTGTGATTGGCTTCTGTTACAGTACCTCCACCATAAAGCAGGAGGGCAAAAGTTTTGCGAGTCTTTCATGTGTGTCATTGTCAGCTGGTCTCAACAACAACATCCTTTGGTAAGTTACATTTTAGCCCAAGTCTGTTACAGGATCATCTAATCTCAAATAACTAGAAGCCTTTTGCTCTTCTGTTCAATGAAAATTATTTCTGCTGATAAAGCCATTGCTGCTTTATGTTATCCACCGGGAAAGTGCAGTTATGAATAATCTCTCTCTGAGCAGTACGGTGTGCATGCACATGGAACTTGCCAGAGGCAGCAGATATTTGGAGAACATTTAGTTTTCTACCAGGGTATTGCATATTGTTTATAGAGAGGGAGTGGCTTCATCATCCAGCGTGGAGGTGGGCTGGTTGGACTGCTGAGGCAAGGTTCATATCTACTCTTCTCTGGAAAGCCTTTCTGCCCTGCTCCCCAGCCCATGCTTCCGTGCAAGGACCACTCAGCCCTCCTTCTTCACAGTGAGTCAGTCATCTCAAGAAGGCAAAGACAAAACACAACCTCATTCCCATGCCAACCCTTAGCCAATGCCACAAGCCATACTACCATGGTGCAAAGCACACAGCACGTCCTTTGATCACATGTCAAGAAGGAAGCAGTTGAATTGGAGATCCCTTGAAAGGGCTGTTCATCTCTGTGGTGTGCACGCAGCATTTAATTGTGAAAGCTTCACCTCCTGCATCTTCCTGTTCTCCAGGATGTCCTCTCTGCAGCCTGGACCATTACTATTCTGTCTTCTTGCTTTTCTTTGCCTGATGCTCTACTTGTTTTCCAGGCAAGTTTTTCCCCCTAGGCCCAGCCCAGAGAAAGAGGGAACTCCCAAGGCACATGTACATAAAGTCTTTACCCAATCAGGGTCCTAATGTGGATATCAGTGACAAAAAAATGCTTTTCACATCCATGAAGCCTGGGATCAGGTACTACACAATGCTCAGGAGGAAGTTTGCTATTTAAATGCATTAATTTCACTTAATTCATTCAAATGCATTTAAATATCTCTCAGTGGAACTGGTGAGAGTTAGTAGATCTAATGTGTAGCTTTTTTTTTTTTTTTTTTTTTTTTTGCATGTTTCTGCAGATATAAGCATTTCAATACTCTGGAAAGAATGGCTTCTGGTATTTGTTTGATGTGTTCCAGTGGGTTGCCTGTGTGCTACGGTAAGGAGGGACTATGTTATCATTACAATGTTCTCAGTTAAGCTGATTGTAAAATTTTGTGACATTCCTGGGAAGCTTGGAGGCCTGGGCCCAGAAAGTTAATGAACCACACATCTTTTCTGTCTGCATAACACTGAGCACGGGTCAGTTGCAGGGGATGCCTCCATTTCTTAGTGTCTAATATATGATATATTAACAGCTCAGACTTTCAGAAAGTGTTAGTCTTCCTAACTTGGGTGATTTTAAAGTCTACGGGAAATAACAAGATTGCTAGTCATGTAAATTTTTGTCTCAGCTGTTCACAGAAGAAGGAAAACTTTCCTCCCATTTCCATCCTTTCTCATGGAAGAAGAGCCATGCTGGAATAAAACACACAACCATGCTCATTAAGCAAATTGGACACATATCTGTTGGATATAATTCAAATGTAATAAATAATTGCAAGTTAGCATGGCCTTCAATTTTTGACAATATGTTCTTGTCACTGATACAGTAACATCTTAAGTGCCACGGTGCAATGCAATTACTAGTAACTTACACAATATTTTACAAGGATAAAATATGTTCTACACTTTGACATCCTTGATTTTTTTGAGAAGTGCTTGACAAGGTTTCAATTTCACTGTAATCATTTTGCTTGCTTTTGAGTGCTGTCATGTTACTAAAGAGCTATTTCAAGCAAGTCAGAGCTCATCAGGAGGGCATTTCCTTTAGCATTTTGTACCTAAATATTGACAGCTGTTCTCTGTTTATGATATTACTAAGGATTAAGTTGGTGTTGTTAGGCTAGTGCATAATCAACTTCTGTTGTGCCGTTGGTCAAAGGGAGCTGACAGTGCCTTCTAGCTTGAAAATCCCCTTCATCTGCAATATTACATTAAGGAAAAATAAAATCTGCAGTTTCAAGCAAACTCTGTTTCTGACCAAAAGGAAAACAAAATGGCAACTATGTTGTGTCTTTGTCCAGACAAGTTAAAGCAGAGACGTATTGATGTTCCTCCTGTTCCTTGCCCCCAAGTTCTGCTCCACGAACATTTTTGCTTTAACTTGACAATATTGTCATAGGGGGAGAAGCAGAAGCAGTGCCAGAGAAGTGGGCTGGCAGTGGTGGTTCCACTCAACAGAGATGATTTTCTTGTGAATCACCCGTTTCATGAATGAAACTACCCATCCTCAGCTCAGAAGGTGGGAAGGCAGAAGGAAAGACAAGGAACTGCTCCTACTGCCTCTTACACTGAAAACATTTTGTGAACTATTTTAACTACTTGGTGACTGTAGGAAAGGAGATTATCTTTGATCATAGGGGTTTTATGTGCTATTCCATTCATGTTATTCATTTGTCATGGTTTTTGGCATGAAGGCAAGCTACATGTTGAGGACTTTGGAGAAAACTCCCCTGAGGAGTTTCGATGCACACATTCATCTTTCAAATATTCAGTAAGGAGATGCCTCAGAGGGTGGTTTCTTGCTTACACCTCTGATGGCCATGGTCCTGGGACAGTAGAAAAAGAGAAGCAGCAGAGCACAGTGCTTGGTGGATCTTTGATCTTAGCCTGTTTTGACCTTTCCATGTGTCATCTGCAATTCCCTGCTCCCCGGTCCCCTGGGATCAAAGAAATGCTGAACCGAAGAGTCTGTGTTTTATTTGTGTTTTGCCTGGTGTAAGTAACAGAATAAATTTTGGAGAAGCAAAGAATTGGTCTTGGAGACAGCCAAGCCTTCAAGTCATCATTATCCTTTGATGTAAAGCAGGAAAGGGGAGAACCTGGTCCAGAACCTGAAGCAGTAGTTTTGGATACCTGTATATAGTCCCATCCTGCAGCACAGTCTCTCTGCTGCAACTATCAGTTCATCAGCAGCATGGCAGAGAGGGGAGGAGATATAAGAGAATTAGTTCTTTCTCTACAGGCTACCAGCTGAGAGCCAGGATCCCCTGCACACAACACCTGGATTTGGGTTTAGCACCTGCATTTGGGTTTAGCACATGCATTTGGGTTTAATACAAAACTGTTCCTCACCAACGACAGTGTTGAGTACTGCCAGACTACCACAAGCTCTTTGTGCATACATGTGTGCAGGAAACAGAGGGAGCTGAAACTCCAGAAATGTCACACAAATATTTACAAGTTTCATTTGAACTGTACATCAAGATTCACTGAATTAAGAAAAAATTGTTTCATTATTACAGATGTATTTTCTTAATACAAAATAGGTACCACTGTAACAAAAGCTACTTTCCTTGTCTCTCAACAATGAAAAAGCATTTTTTAAAAGATTTGATAAAAGTAGAAGAAAGCTGAATTAAATTAGGAAGGAAAGGTTCGTTTAAAAGTGGTAGTAAAACACAGAATGGAAGGTAAATACCTATGTACAATATTCTACAGTTTGTGCTGCTAAGGCCCTTGTTCAGTAAAAGGCTTAAAACTGCTTTAATTTAGGCACAGAAACACAAAAATAACAAAAATAACTTGGGAAAAAGAAGATTCCTGCCAACAGTAATGAACATGGAACTGTGTCTCAGGAAGATCTGGCTAGAGGCTTGAACTGACCAATGAGAGTGAAAGAAAAAGGGAAATATATAAATATAAGGAGAACAAAACATCAGATGTTCTTGTGTAAATCCCAGGGTGCTGATAATGTTTGCAAAATATTGTAGAAGCAAACTACTCTGTAGCCGAAACTGAACATGAAGCAAGATTTTTGCTGCTTTCCTTACAACAGTTATTGAAATGTTTCTTATGCAGGAATTAAACTATCAGGAAGAAAATAAAAAAGTCCGGGAATATGCCACAAAACAGCTTCTGGGCTTCTTTTTGTATGTATTTGCTGAAGTATTCCCAGGTTGGATAGCTAGTTGAATTAAAATCTTTGGTTCTCCCAGTTGAGCTTAGATGTTTCTCTTTATAAATTGTCATTGAGAAATATCTTAAGAGCACTTTCTTGCTTCTGTAAGAATATTTGGTAGCTTGAAACTGAAACATTTGTTTAATTTTTACTAGTCCATGTAAGGTGATTTCTGTCAGGTTGTTTTTCACGTTCAAAGGCACATCTGATGGGATTTTGTAGAAGCCTGGTTTGATTTTTTGTTTACTTTTAGGAAAATGATAATTGAAACATTTGTTCTAAAGTCAGCTTTGGTATATAAGCTTTGCATACGCAAACAGACAGGAGAAGCAGGAAACTTTAGTTGGATTTCCCGAATCAAAAAGCTATAGACAAAAATTTGCCAATTAAATTTTATTTTGCAAACCATTTGGTATGAATTCTGTTGCAATACACCGATACTGAGGCTTCTGGCTACCAAAAGTATCTTTTTGTCCTGAATCAGCAGAGGGAGCTATGCTGACAAAAGTAGCAGTATTCCTGGGCTTCTGCAACTGTAAATGGAGACTTTTGTGTGCTGCCTGTTCATGACATCTGTAAGGATTAGTATCTCAGAAATACACTGGATTGTGATACTGGCCTCAGGGAGGGGGTAGAACTTATGTATGAAAAGTAACCAACAAGATGAAAAAACAAAACAAGATATAATATTCAAATGCTCTTAGGCACTAAAAAGCGTAAAAGACCTTGCAGGTTGGTGGGATGCATGCTTTTCAGGCACTTTGACATTTTTGAAAATTGCATTTTTTGTGTCAAGTATGTGGGAAATTCCAGTCATTGCTTTGGGAGCCCAGAATTGCCTTTTTCCTGACATCTAGATCTTCCTACATCTTCATCCTGACAATGGCACCAACTCACAAAGCTTTTTGCCACTTGCTCGAAATATATGCCTATACTCCACCGACCGCTCTGAGGTGTCAGCTTGCATTGACAGTAACACATGTGCTCAAACGTGGTTGAATAAAGGAAGAGCTTAATTGCTTATACTTAAGCATATGTCCAGGTCTTTTATCATTCTCCTTGAGATTCGCTTGTAGGCTTGTTAATGCCAAGCAGTAAATGCTTTGGGAGCTAAGTATCTGGAAAATCTTGTAATTTTTACACATAGCAGCCACATGACAAAAAGGAACTAATTTTTCTGCACTGTTCACATATATAGGTATGTTGGATGACTTTATATGTATGTGTTTCTGTGTGTGTGGATATATACATGTATAAAAATCAATTCTCATAAAGCTGTGTAACAACATCTTCCTCTCCCTACATTACTTCCCACTCTCTCATTTTGACCCCACCACCCACAAGGGGAAATATGTAAATGCTAACACAAATAATGTGTCAGAGGTCATCACAGAGGTTTTGGTTCAGGGGAGTGAAATTGCCTATGGCAAAGCAGAAACTGAAGAAAACATAGCCCTGTGGAAGCTATAAACTTCAGTCTTCATTCCTAGCCCATCAGAGACCCTGAGTCAGCTCCTAAATAACAAGTTTTCAAAGTAAGTAAGTTGGGGAAGGGGCATGTATTCATCCACAGTCGCCCTTTTGAGCCTGCAGCCTGTTCATTCTTGCAACTTTTCATTGCAGCCAGAAGGTTAATATGGGGGAAGATGGGGATGAGAACAGGTGTTAGGAAAAGCTAAGTTTCTCCTTTAGCACTGAAGTTGCAAAAGTTGGGTTGAACAGGGAAAATGCAAAACACTTTGGGACTTGAGGCAAAGCCTTGTCCTCCAGTCTCAGGATAACCAGGGCTTTCTCTGGTCTATGTTTCCCACCAGTCTGAGGCAGGGCAGGAACTGACCTGCAGCAGCAGGGACCTCTCAGCTCGGTTGCTTGCCTTCAGGATTCTCGTAGTTTCTAGTGCCTGGTGCCTGGCTCTTTAGCTGAATCGTGTGTTTAACAGCACAATTGACTCAGGTCCAACTATTTTTTAAGATGATTGCTTTGATGGGACACTGCTTTGGTCTGTTTATCCAGGAGTCTGCTAGACACCTTTAGAGTTTCTACTGTTTGCTTGTTCTCAAAAGTGGGGATCATAAAATAAATTAGGTTTTAATCCTCAGTATCGATGTATTTAGTAGTCAAATACTGCAGCATTTAGTGTGTAATAGAAAAGATCAATATTTAATATGATGTTTGTTGAGAAAGCATTTAGCATAAAAATGTGTACCTCTAATAAAAAGTACAAGGCAAGCCTCTATATATGGAAATTATTTGACTAATTTGATTTTAAGTACTTCTCATAAAGGTGTAAATGAGGGGCCATATAAACTGACTATTGTCTTTGTTTAGAATTATAGAAGTATTTGTTTGTAGTTTTGTTCAGTCAGAGCATTTTAATATTAAATTATTTGCTCTTTTTAGTCAGTTCACAAAGAAGTCAGAGAAAAACAGAAAGGTCAGTCATAAAGGAGGGTTCTCAAGCTGTCTATAAAATAGATGTTTTCTGAAGCATTTCCCTGACTTCTCTATGTGTCCAGGGGTGGACTGGGGAGTTGTAACACTGCAGGCAGGGAAATCAGCAGTGAGCACACGAGGACTCAGGTAACCTTAAGTGTGTGGCT